>OU342940.1:7507207-8791532 GCA_910592295.1 Andrena haemorrhoa | reverse complement strand
GCGTGAGCGGGTAACTGTGCCTATTCAAAATATCACGAGTGAGAGTGTGGTACGCATTCCACGACACAATTGGCAGACTGTAATCGTCAGAATTTAATTGTTGCCAATAAATTCGAGAATTTAATATTTCTTCGTTCATCAATACCCCTCGGATAAAATCTTCCATTGTCTGTAGGCAACATAAATGTTTTTAAATATCATTATTTTCTCGAGTCAATATACAAATTATATCCTCCAATTACACAGTTCGACAAAATTTCACTTATTTTCGGACTCTTAACATTCAATAACCATTTCTTATAGGTTTTCGTGCGCTGAAAACGAATCCGCAAACTGTTTGTCGGCGCCAGCCTCAGTTTTCGAGAAATTCGATTTTCAGAAAAATTGCAAATTTTCAACTGCACGAAAACCTATAAGAAACAGTTCTTGAACGTTACAGAGTCCAGATGGCTGCCAAACTGTGTTCTTTACCGTTAATAAAATATGAACTCAATCGTTCATGCATATTGAGAAACAAAAGAATTCGAATAAATATATTTTAAGCAGGACAGATTCATAAATAATTGAATTGTACTTTTCAAAAGTCTTGGAAAAAGGTTAAAAGTACAATGATGCAGTAACTTACTTGAAAATCGAAATTGTCGGCGAATAACGGAAGCACAGAAGGGGAGCATAAATAAACATGGGTATCCATGAAGCAAGTATTAATCTCAATCTCGCTGTGATCCAGGAACCAATTTAATTCCAATTTCACTTTCTTCTCGCCATTCCTTAATTTACTGTAATGCAGAACCTTTCTGCTAGTTCTGTCCGAAACCACTAAAGACGCCTCCTTCCTCAAAAGGGAATCGTTCGTAGAGCCAAAGTTTCTTAGCAGCATAGTCATCGTTGCGCCTTTATCCTTGTTGTGCGTGGTGCAGTGATTGCTTAAAGCAGCTGCGAGATCTATGTTAGTAAACGCGTCTCCCCTTATGAGTATAAAGCTACCACGAATCGAACCCTTCGCATCAATATCTCTCAGCGCGTCGCCAAGGGATCTGCAACCCTCCGATATTATGAAGGAGATCGATATCCTCGACCAGTTTTTCTGACTGATATATGCTTTTATTAACTCTACATGGCTGCTACAATAGAGCGATAATTCCTGTATTCTAGATTTAATAAGGGTCTCCACTAAGTAATCCAAGAGCGGTATGTCTATAACCGGCATTAAAATGCTTGGACATATATCTTGCATCGGTGTCAAGTTTGTCGTGAAATCGTCCGCGAGGACAACAGCTCGCGTGATATCTTTCTTTCCCAATTTTGTGGACATTATGTCGTTTCAGTTCTTTATTTACCTCGAGCGTTCAAAACAGATTACTCCTTATAGGTTATAAGATTCTAGACGATGCCAATTCCTTTACATTTGTAATGACATAGATTGCATTCTTTCATTATTGGATCCACTATCACTTCTATGTGTGTAAATGCACGTATACTTCATTTAGCGGGTGAAATCTTTTCCGATGTAATCAAAGGGTTCACTTGCAACACATGTTTTCTCGTACTTCCTTTACTACCCCATTTACTACGCTTATATATATATGTATTGTTGTGAGTGAAAGTGTTTGAAACAAACTTCTTTGGGTGCGTTCCACTTACGCCCAAATCGTCCGTGATTTCATTAAGCTAGGTTTTCCTGTACGTGACTGGACGCAACGTCAAGAACTTCAAAGTCGATATTCTTGAAAATTAAGGGCGATATGAAAAAAAGTTACCTCTTTCTTTTCGACTTATAATAAGGAAATAAGTCGAGAAAAAAGAGTACAATTTTTTGATATCGCGCTTCATTTTCGAGAAAATCGACTTTGAAATTCTTGACGTTGCGTCCAGTCGCGTGCAAGAGAACCTAGCTTAATGAAATCACGGGCGATTTGGGCGTAAGTGGAACGCACCTTTTATAGACGGTGCTACCACAGACCAGGTATAGGATAGACCTATCACGCATTGTAATTTTGTGTCACACGCTCGGGGGGCTCGCGAGCCCCCTTACCATTTTCGTGTCACGTGCAACGTTACCGGTGAAGTCTCGACACAGATTGTAACGCTACGCGTGGTAGGAATTAGAATTCAAGAAGTGGAAATTTAGGTCATTCGAAACCCGCGATTTACAAATGATTCTGTTTGAATAACAATTTAAAGATCGTTTTATAAACCAGTTTCGTGCAACGACCGAGAAAGAAGGATCACAACAAAACAAGAACTCATACGCCTTTTAACTTTGCTATCCTATTCGGGTGTATTTAATGCAAAACAAATTTGTTTCACATAACAATTTATATAAACAACAACATTATTTGTGGAAGACACGCTTTCACGATGTAACGTAGAATACCTCACCAAGGAATTGTAACTTAGTATATTTCAATAAGGTGCTGAAGCAGAGAGGACTTTAAAAATTGTCGAAAACCCATCAGTTCGAGTATCTCGCTGAAATAATCCAACTTGTACTTATCCTTCTATCTTAACACTGTACTCGTGTTCTGGGGTCCGGTACGAAAAATCAAACAACATTCCAAGTTACATTGTACCATAGTATTGCAAGTTAAAAAAATTCTTAAATACGACTAGAGTATTTGACAATCGCAGCTATCGGCTCGGTTCTCACCGATTACCAGGTCTCACCACGAGGAGGTTGCTGCGTTTCGAGACCCGTAGAGAGATAGATGGAATCAAAGTTCCATCGATCTCCCTGTACATGAAACACTACTAAACCAAAGAGATGGATGGACACACAAAGTTCCATCGATCCCTTCGGTTTAGATGTAGAATCTAGGGAACTGCCAAGCAATCACTCGATTAAAAGAAATTCAGGAAAGAAGGAAAGACGAACGGTAAGCATGAAAGGAGTATTGGACGGCGCAGTTCCTACCACCCTGCTGTCCGAGTCGAAAGGGAAAAGCGCTCGGCGCCTCCCAGACGATTCCTCTTGCACCGTGCGACTCGCCAGGAGCACTAGCTGTGACCTGACTTGAGCCGACTAACCCGGAGACTGGATATCGGACCGGGTGACTTACGCAGGCAGTGTACCATAAGGTACACTCCCTACGCCCGAAACTTTTCCCTTTCAACAAGAACACCAGAGGATGAAACCGATCCACCCATACCGATTCCATGCTCAGTCACTTGCTTCCGGAAACGAAAGCAGCGGTGACCTCCTCATCCGAGATGAGGAGCCAATAAACGAACAACAATGCTAATGAGTTAGTGACTACTTCGCAATTTTACATGGGGCCTTAAATACTTCATGTTATAATACACTTTTCACTATCACTTTTCACTCTGTCACTTTTCACTGCCACTTTTCACATCGATCTCCCTGTACATGAAACTCTACTAAATCAAAGAGATGGATGGAAACAAAGCTCCATCGATCCCTTAAGTTTATATGTAGAATCTAGGGAACTGCCAAGCAATCACTCGATTAAAAGAAATTCAGGAAAGAAGGAAAGACGAACGGTAAGAATGAAAGGAGTATTGGACGGCGCAGTTTCTACCACCCTGCTGTCCGAGTCGAAAGGGAAAAGCACTCGGCGCCTCCCAGCCGATTCCTCTTGCACCGTGCGACTCGCCAGGAGCAACACTAGGTGTGACCTGACTTGAGCCGACTAACCCAGAGACTGGGTATCGGACCGGATGACTTACGCAGGCAGTGTACCAAAAGGTACACCCCCTACGCCCGAAACTTTTCCCTTTCGACAAGAACACCAGAGGATGAAACCGATCCACCCATACCGATTCCATGCTCAGTCACTTGCTTCCGGAAACGGAAACAGCGGTGACCTCCTCATCCGAGATGAGGAGCCAATAAACGAACAACAATGCTAATGAGTTAGTGACTACTTCGCAATTTTACATGGGGCCTTAAATACTTCATGTTACAATACACTTTTCACTATCACTTTTCACTGTCACTTTCCACTATCACTTTTCACTAGTTTCTTTTTAAATATTTTATGTTATTAAATCCATTCCCCGCGTAACGGTGAACCTGAAAAGCTGAAACAATCAACTGGTTCATGTTAGTAACGGTGTGGTCGGCCTGGAAGGAAATTAAGCAAAAGCTTATTGAGTTGGAGCTGATCGAGATAATTTCGACCTATAGAAGAGCACGCACGAGCATGCGAAACCATCGCAGAGATAAGTACATGAAGGAAAGAGCAGAGAATGTAGACCCATCGATGAGATGCATGACAGAGTAACAGAAGTCATACAAAACCATCGAAGAAATCGACGAAACGGAATGAATCATGGACAACCATCGAAGAAATCCACGAAATTAAATAAATCATGCCAAACCATCGAAGAAATGCATGAAGTAGAATATACCATGCAAAACCATCGTTGAGATACATGAAGGAGAGCAGGGAAGTAGAATAAACCATGCAAAACCATCGATGAGATGCATGACAGAGTGACAGAAGTCATACAAAACCATCGAAGAAATCCATGAAATTAAATATGTAAATCATTTAAACCCATCGAAGAAATGCATCGAATAAAATAAAATGCATGAAATATGACAGATCATGCAAATCCATCGAAGAAATACACGAAATAGAACGACTCGCGCAAAAATCCTTGAAGGAATGCATGACATCGAACAGATGATGTAAAACAATCGAAGAAATCAGTTACAAAGGGAGGGAAATCAGTTCTGACCTTGGCAGAACAATAAATATTTAAATGGCTTAACGAACCACAAAATTTCATCGGCACCAACCGAATAAGGGTTGTAGCAGGGGGGCAGGGGGCGGGGGGGAGAACCAGGGGTGAAACCCTGAACAGGTCCCCGGACGTCCTCCAAGCTTGGAGGACCGACGACGACTGAGTACATCGAGCTCCGTGAGCTCTCCACGTAGCCTTCGAGAAACGATGTCCCCCGATCAAAACAAGGACGACGGTTATTTACAACTGCGAAATGCAACGAATTCTTCGGTAAAAATGGATTTTCCGCTAAAATATCCATTCCAGTGGCTATTGCTATGACAAATAATGTTAACAACATTTACACTAACCGCCTAGTATATATTATTATTAACTATGATCGATAGAACTCGAGATATCAAGCAATTAGTAGCATTTGGCCTTGGATTTGCAACTACGCCGAATGAATTCTCTTTTATTCTCAATGTTTAATCGTTCGATACATTAATGTTAATGCTCTATACATATCACATAGTATTATTTATAATGTATAAATACATTTTAGTTGAACCTGGTGTAAATGAATCGTTGCTGGAATATTTATAATACTTCGTCGACGTTAGTAACTAAGACTAAGGGGGAGAAACAAATATGTCACTCATATTTCTCCAAGTAACGAGTATATCTCAACGGAATCCTGTTAAAAGGCCTCCCACATGGTCCAGTAATCGATGAAATTGATGCGTGAATTGAGAAATCACGACATAATATACACTTTTCCGAGTCCAAGGAAACAGCACATTTAGAGATTGCAAATGCCTAGCATACGCATTATTAATCAAGTATTTTTTCTGCTGTTCTCTTAGTTAACAATTTTGTATCGTACACGAGATATATAATATTCTGTAAACAGGTGTGTAATACACAAATTTTTGTGCTTTTAATATATATATACAATGTCGTAATAAATACTTTATCATGAGATCGATTTCCTAAAGGTATTTCCATACAGGTAAACAATTATTATTATGGAAGGATGAATTATCTCGATTAAAGACGATAAGTTTGTTGAAGACGTATTGTATTTTTAAGAATATTGCAAACGTGAAATTACAGATATTGTTACTTGCACGAGTAGTTATACACGAAACTTGTATGTAATACATATAAAAATATTATATTCAATAAATTATAATTCATTTATGAAATATGATATGCACTGATAAGCATATTAGTTTTGATGCTTCACTCGTCGATCTAGGCATTTATAAACTTAACATGGATGACACGCATACAAAAGTCATATAGCTTTCGATTAAACAGAATACATACCTATTATGTATGGATAATTATATCCACTTTAGCGATGAATTATCATTTAAATCGTTCAGTTCAAGTGGAGCGAGGGGATAATATATTCCGTTTAAATTTAATACAATAAAAAGAACTAGAAATACATTCACGATATAAGCAGAAGATCGGTATACGCTACATACTTTTAAATGTGTTTTCTTTTTTTTTTATATTATATAAAATCATTATGCATGTAACAACTTCGCTTGTGACGCGACACATTTTTTATTTTCATTCCCTTGACTAGACAACATAAGCCTTATTTAATATATTGCTTGGTCTCCCCTAAGTACATTGTATAACTCAATTACTTTCTTTGTGTACTAGCTTTCGAAATAGTATTACAAATTTTTAATTCAAAACTAGGAAGCCTCATTTTTCTAAATATTATTTCATTAATGTAACAAAGAAATGTTATCAAAATGGTAATTCTCATCCATGCCTGCTATATTCACTATGTATGTATGCACTTATACATTCAATATCGGGTATGTACTACATATTACAAATTACGAAATTGTACGTTAAGTTATTCATAAATGACTTTACAATGAACAAACATTTCGCAAGAATAGATGATCTATCTTATAATTACTCATTTTATTAAAGTAACAAGCTTTTAATGTTTCGAATTTATACTAATGCATAATGTTTATTGTGCGGAGAATATTCGTAAATCGAGAAATTTATATCACAAATTGCTGTTGTCGTGGATTCGCAGTGCATATCATTCGTTTTCTTCTTGTTACAATAAAATTCATCAGGGGCGGATCCACAGTAATAAAATTGTAAAATATTATGACGTTGTGTATTATTCTATATAAATAATTATTGTGAATTTAATTATTTAGGCTATAGTATATATCCTGTAAAAAAAGATTAAAAAATCTACTTATGTGCTTTTACATATATCGCCCCCTCGAAGAAAGGCTCCGGAATCCGCCCCTGAAACTCGTACGATGATTTTACGAATTTAAAATTTAAATCGCGAATTTGAATTTGTTCTATGTTCAGGAGTCTTCTGAATTTAAATAGCTTAGATGTAACTCTTAATTAACATTGCAATGTCTAGGAATTAAACCATTATTCATGTAGTAAGTACTCATCCATTATTATTAGTGATATTTTGTTCGTTTTCAAAGAATTATAAAATGAAGCCTTTATAATTCTCCTCAGACACATTATCATATGTATGAGAAGAAAGGAGATTTATATCACAGAAACTTTTAGTCTCACAATAAATGGTGTAAGATTAAAAATGTTACAGTTCAAAATCTTTATAAGAAGCAGAAATTTGAGTATTAATGCGGTTTGCTATGATTTCATATGAAATTGAATAAAGTTTATCTGAATAATTTTTGAAGATAGTGTATATATATTAAAAATTCCAAGCGGTCCAAATATTCCGTGTACAAAGGAAATGGTAAAATATAGTTTTTTCATTCGCAGAAGCACAATGTGAAATATTAAACTAACTTGAATGACCATTAAAGGTATAAGACACTATTAATACATGTGGCAATTAATACATCTCCATGGCATAATTGTTCGCAATGCTTGCATAGTTAATATTTTTCGAATCTTATATGTCGACACATAAAAAGTATCGAATAATATAATCGCGGTGATCGAGTACTTTGTTCAATTTTATATGAATCATGGCGTAGTAACAACTTCGCGACACTGCAGAATTTAACCATTTTCTTAATCCTTTGAAATCATTTAAATAAATAATTTAATAGTGTAACTTAAATACTGCGAATAGTCATGTATATATACACATACTGTTTCTTGAATGTTCTCATAATTACGAGGCAAGCTAAACGCACGCACGCGTCATGAAAATCACGTTGCAACCAGACCTCTGGCATAAAGATACCCCGCAATCGTTCAACCTTACAGGTATTCGTAGTGCGCAAGCACTCCCTCGTAAGTTTAAGTTGCCTCGTAAGAAGAATTTCAAATACATACTGAATTATACTGTCATTGTGGTTTTGTACTCTTTCTTGACGACATAAAACTTGTGTTTCTTTCCAAGTAAGCCCCAAATGACAGCAACATTCTCAATGATCAAATTGAAAGGAATCGTTGATAACGCTCCACATATACACAGTATAAATCTGGCAATACCGAATCGATATAATGAGAATGATTTAACTACTCCGAAAACGTACATATAAATATTCACCGCACCGATGAAAGCGCATAGGAAATCTATCAGCGGCGGGCAGACAATAGGATAAACTCCAGCTAGTATAATATTCGAAGTAGAAAGAGGCATCGTTACCCACGAATAACAAGATATGCTCAGCAGCAACTTTTTATTTAACGGAATAGCCTTGGAATGTACGACAAGCAATATACCTTGCAGCCATCGCTTTCTTTGCTGTATAAAGTCCCACAACGAAAATGGCGATTTCTCCCACATTTCGCCATCTACAAAATTAAACGTATATCCTTTGGTATACGCTTTCATCGCGAAGAAACAATCCTCTGCAACGGATCCGTCCAACCCATTGTCGAAAGAAACATCTCTTTCCGCACCCATCTGCGATGATAAACATGTATTACAATCTCTTAGCGTGACTAACACGGGGAGGACACCATGTGATAGACATCGATTTTGACGAGCCTTGGCACGACGGATCTATGTCGAAAATAAGTAAATAGATGTCCGAGCGTTTCAGCCAATGGGCCTTAATAATAGAGATATTTACATGTAAATTATTAAAAAATTCTTAGTGGCCGCGGGATTTTAGTGGGTAAAAATCCCACAACTACCCTAGCGCCCGCGGGGGATTCCCTTCTGGAGGCGTTGGGGTACCTTATGATATCTCCACGTTAAAAAAAATTAAAAATTCTTTTTTAATTACCAATTCTTTTTCTATACATTTTTTTAACTTGGGGAAATCTTCAAAAGGCACCTCGACTCCTCCAGAGGGGAATCCCCCGGGGGCGCCAGGGTAGTATGGGATTTTTACCCACTAAAACCCCAGAGCCACTATGAAATTTTTAATAATTTACATATAAATATCTCTATTATTAACGCCTATTGGCAGAAACGCTCGGACACCTATTTACTTATTTTCGACATAGATCCGTCGTGCCAAGGCTCACCAAAATCGATGTCTATCACATGGTGTCCTCCCCTTGTAAGAATACGATTCGTTCGTTGCGCAGCGGATAATTACCTGAGTAACAACATAAGAACCTTTCATGCTAAAGAACGGCCTGTGGAACATAGTAAACTGTAACCTTAACTTCCCCATATCATCCGCTACTCTGAAGCTGTCCGCTAAAGTAGTAATCCAATTAATAACATCTTCATTCGCGTATGTTATTAGCCCTTGCCCGAAATCGTGCTTTCCATCCAACACGAAATTCAATATTCCACGAACAGAATTCTCCGTCAATAAAGTCTCTTCATCGAGATGCACGATCCAATCGTGATCCGCCAATTCGTTCACCGAACTTTCTAAGCAGTATTGCAGCGCACGGGCTTTGAATAAAGCGCCGCTGCTCGTGCGATAATTTATCGGCACAACGACTTCTCTAACCCTTCGATGAGGGGACAGTCCGATGGGTTTATCGCTGACCACTTCGATTTGAAAGTTCTCTAGGCCAGTTTCTATACACTTGTTTAAATTCCTCTTCACGTTCGCTTTTACCAATTGCGGATAATCGCCGCGCGTCACTATTCTGATACAGATGAACGGTGCGAGCAACGGCGAACCTTTCAAGACAACTTTGTCCGGGAACGCGTTGTATATCGTTAAGCCGACGAAGTTAAATATAACTTGCGGGAACGATAGGAATGTAAGCACTCGCAGCAAGTATAAGGTGAGCGCGCCTACAAATCCATATTCAACCCATGGATTTAATTGCTCGTCCTTGTCAGTGTTCCATTTGATTCCACCGGAGACCAATTCGAAGACGGTTATAACGATAAATAATAAACAGCAGTGTAGAATGTGCTTTGTTACACTGTTCAGCATTATTCCTCGAAAGCATGAAATTAAATAAATTAGTTATAAGTATTGAGAAATAGTTTTAAGAATTATACAGGAAAAGTTATATGTTTCGCGAGTGTAACAGATTTTTATTATTCATAAACAAAATTTACCCGACGCAAAATTAACCATTATAAGAGAAACCATTATGTAATAAATGGAATGGAATAATCCACAGTGGTGTTACGAAGCTTCTACTGTTTTAATCGAATGAAAAATTCAATTACAGCTATGAATTATTCCTAATTAAATATAAACCGTATCCCAGTGATTGAAAGATAAGAAAGGATAAGCAAAAAAACATCGAAATAATATCTTTGCGAAAAGTGTAAGTACGGAATATTTGATGGATTGCGCAGTGTTCTATGACTGAATGCATGCAAGTGAATTAAATAATGAGAAATACCTAGTTTATACGAAAACATTTACGTATTGAATTAAAATAAGATGAGTAAAGAAATGAACATAACCTCTTCAGCCTGCGCATCTATATACTATTTAAGTAACATAAAAAACTTACATAATATTCTAGATAATAATACAAGTTTAATATAACAAACGATTACAAATTATTATTCGTCGTTAATCTAATTTTTAATTTCGAATGAAAAGTTATACGAATTTTCGTACAGACACGATAATGCTGATTCTCAGGAAATGTTCATTGTTCTTTCGAAACTGTACAAATACGATAAATCACATCGAAAAGGTATTTGAAGTATTTAATGCGTACCTTTCTTTCGTGGAGCCAGATCTTAATGCGATATACTTCTTGAAAATAAATTCCCTCGGCCCATCGCCTGTGGCAACAGGTGAATACAAGCGAATAGCGCAAGGAAATAGTTTACAGACCGGTACGGGCAGAAAATGTTTTCAAATAGTTTTAACAGCACCGAACAGCAGTTCTCTCGCATTGATTTCCATTGACTTGGGGAGTGACTTATATTCATACATCCTCCGATTCCGTTTCACCGACGTGATGACTAAACGCAACTACTTTACTGATAACTCGAGATTGCTCGAGATAATGGAATGAAATCGATCATCTGCCAATATTTAACGGGCGCGGAATTATTTTACGCCGGCGTAGGTTGGACGATTAACGCATCCCACCGATTATTTACTTAACTTCAAAATAGTTTTGTTTTACTTTATTGAAAACACCCACATCATGGACATAGGAATAGTTGCAGGGGATGATATCCTTCAGGCAGTGATTTAGGGTGGCGTGGAAAATCGCTACCAGCGGTAGCTATTTTGGAGTGGGGACAGCTACCCACGTACACGCATACGTGCGATGACGTCGCGACCTTTGAGCCAATCAACGCCAAGATGAAAATCGCCGGAAAATTCCATAGAAATATATAGACGGAGCGTGAGCTGAGGGGGGGTGTAAGATTCGCGGTGAGAGGAGCGATACAGGCAAATCGGGTAACGCAGTCGCTGCGAACATTCGCTGCGAACATTCGCTGCGAACATTCGCTGCGAACATTCGCTGCGAACATTCGCTGCGAACATTCGCTGCGAACATTCGCTGCGAACATTCGCTGCGAACATTCGCTGCGAACATTCGCTGCGAACATTCGCTGCGAACATTCGCTGCGAACATTCGCTGCGAACATTCGCTGCGAACATTCGCTGCGAACATTCGCTGCGAACATTCGCTGCGAACATTCGCTGCGAACATTCGCTGCGAACATTCGCTGCGAACATTCGCTGCGAACATTCGCTGCGAACATTCGCTGCGAACATTCGCTGCGAACATTCGCTGCGAACATTCGCTGCGAACATTCGCTGCGAACATTCGCTGCGAACATTCGCTGCGAACATTCGCTGCGAACATTCGCTGCGAACATTCGCTGCGAACATTCGCTGCGAACATTCGCTGCGAACATTCGCTGCGAACATTCGCTGCGAACATTCGCTGCGAACATTCGCTGCGAACATTCGCTGCGAACATTCGCTGCGAACATTCGCTGCGAACATTCGCTGCGAACATTCGCTGCGAACATTCGCTGCGAACATTCGCTGCGAACATTCGCTGCGAACATTCGCTGCGAACATTCGCTGCGAACATTCGCGCTGCGAACATTCGCTGCGAACATTCGCTGCGAACATTCGCTGCGAACATTCGCTGCGAACATTCGCTGCGAACATTCGCTGCGAACATTCGCTGCGAACATTCGCTGCGAACATTCGCTGCGAACATTCGCTGCGAACATTCGCTGCGAACATTCGCTGCGAACATTCGCTGCGAACATTCGCTGCGAACATTCGCTGCGAACATTCGCTGCGAACATTCGCTGCGAACATTCGCTGCGAACATTCGCTGCGAACATTCGCTGCGAACATTCGCTGCGAACATCCGCTGCGAACATTCGCTGCGAACATTCGCTGCGAACATTCGCTGCGAACATTCGCTGCGAACATTCGCTGCGAACATTCGCTGCGAACATTCGCTGCGAACATTCGCTGCGAACATTCGCTGCGAACATTCGCTGCGAACATTCGCTGCGAACATTCGCTGCGACCATTCGCTGCGAACATTCGCTGCGAACATTCGCTGCGAACATTCGCTGCGAACATTCGCTGCGAACATTCGCTGCGAACATTCGCTGCGAACATTCGCTGCGAACATTCGCTGCGAACATTCGCTGCGAACATTCGCTGCGAACATTCGCTGCGAACATTCGCTGCGAACATTCGCTGCGAACATTCGCTGCGAACATTCGCTGCGAACATTCGCTGCGAACATTCGCTGCTGCGAACATTCGCTGCGAACATTCGCTGCGAACATTCGCTGCGAACATTCGCTGCGAACATTCGCTGCGAACATTCGCTGCGAACATTCGCTGCGAACATTCGCTGCGAACATTCGCTGCGAACATTCGCTGCGAACATTCGCTGCGAACATTCGCTGCGAACATTCGCTGCGAACATTCGCTGCGAACATTCGCTGCGAACATTCGCTGCGAACATTCGCTGCGAACATTCGCTGCGAACATTCGCTGCGAACATTCGCTTGCGAACATTCGCTGCGAACATTCGCTGCGAACATTCGCTGCGAACATTCGCTGCGAACATTCGCTGCGAACATTCGCTGCGAACATTCGCTGCGAACATTCGCTGCGAACATTCGCTGCGAACATTCGCTGCGAACATTCGCTGCGAACATTCGCTGCGAACATTCGCTGCGAACATTCGCTGCGACATTCGCTGCGAACATTCGCTGCGAACATTCGCTGCGAACATTCGCTGCGAACATTCGCTGCGAACATTCGCTGCGAACATTCGCTGCGAACATTCGCTGCGAACATTCGCTGCGAACATTCGCTGCGAACATTCGCTGCGAACATTCGCTGCGAACATTCGCTGCGAACATTCGCTGCGAACATTCGCTGCGAACATTCGCTGCGAACATTCGCTGCGAACATTCGCTGCGAACATTCGCTGCGAACATTCGCTGCGAACATTCGCTGCGAACATTCGCTGCGAACATTCGCTGCGAACATTCGCTGCGAACATTCGCTGCGAACATTCGCTGCGAACATTCGCTGCGAACATTCGCTGCGAACATTCGCTGCGAACATTCGCTGCGAACATTCGCTGCGAACATTCGCTGCGAAGAACATTCGCTGCGAACATTCGCTGCGAACATTCGCTGCGAATTCGTGCGAACATTCGCTGCGAACATTCGCTGCGAACATTCGCTGCGAACATTCGCTGCGAACATTCGCTGCGAACATTCGCTGCGAACATTCGCTGCGAACATTCGCTGCGAACATTCGCTGCGAACATTCGCTGCGAACATTCGCTGCGAACATTCGCTGCGAACATTCGCTGCGAACATTCGCTGCGAACATTCGCTGCGAATATTCGCTGCGAACATTCGCTGCGAACATTCGCTGCGAACATTCGCTGCGAACATTCGCTGCGAACATTCGCTGCGAACATTCGCTGCGAACATTCGCTGCGAACATTCGCTGCGAACATTCGCTGCGAACATTCGCTGCGAACATTCGCTGCGAACATTCGCTGCGAACATTCGCTGCGAACATTCGCTGCGAACATTCGCTGCGAACATTCGCTGCGAACATTCGCTGCGAACATTCGCTGCGAACATTCGCTGCGAACATTCGCTGCGAACATTCGCTGCGAACATTCGCTGCGAACATTCGCTGCGAACATTCGCTGCGAACATTCGCTGCGAACATTCGCTGCGAACATTCGCTGCGAACATTCGCTGCGAACATTCGCTGCGAACATTCGCCTGCGAACATTCGCTGCGAACATTCGCTGCGAACATTCGCTGCGAACATTCGCTGCGAACATTCGCTGCGAACATTCGCTGCGAACATTCGCTGCGAACATTCGCTGCGAACATTCGCTGCGAACATTCGCTGCGAACATTCGCTGCGAACATTCGCTGCGAACATTCGCTGCGAACATTCGCTGCGAACATTCGCTGCGAACATTCGCTGCGAACATTCGCTGCGAACATTCGCTGCGAACATTCGCTGCGAACATTCGCTGCGAACATTCGCTGCGAACATTCGCTGCGAACATTCGCTGCGAACATTCGCTGCGAACATTCGCTGCGAACATTCGCTGCGAACATTCGCTGCGAACATTCGCTGCGAACATTCGCTGCGAACATTCGCTGCGAACATTCGCTGCGAACATTCGCTGCGAACATTCGCTGCGAACATTCGCTGCGAACATTCGCTGCGAACATTCGCTGCGAACATTCGCTGCGAACATTCGCTGCGAACATTCGCTGCGAACATTCGCTGCGAACATTCGCTGCGAACATTCGCTGCGAACATTCGCTGCGAACATTCGCTGCGAACATTCGCTGCGAACATTCGCTGCGAACATTCGCTGCGAACATTCGCTGCGAACATTCGCTGCGAACATTCGCTGCGAACATTCGCTGCGAACATTCGCTGCGAACATTCGCTGCGAACATTCGCTGCGAACATTCGCTGCGAACATTCGCTGCGAACATTCGCTGCGAACATTCGCTGCGAACATTCGCTGCGAACATTCGCTGCGAACATTCGCTGCGAACATTCGCTGCGAACATTCGCTGCGAACATTCGCTGCGAACATTCGCTGCGAACATTCGCTGCGAACATTCGCTGCGAACATTCGCTGCGAACATTCGCTGCGAACATTCGCTGCGAACATTCGCTGCGAACATTCGCTGCGAACATTCGCTGCGAACATTCGCTGCGAACATTCGCTGCGAACATTCGCTGCGAACATTCGCTGCGAACATTCGCTGCGAACATTCGCTGCGAACATTCGCTGCGAACATTCGCTGCGAACATTCGCTGCGAACATTCGCTGCGAACATTCGCTGCGAACATTCGCTGCGAACATTCGCTGCGAACATTCGCTGCGAACATTCGCTGCGAACATTCGCTGCGAACATTCGCTGCGAACATTCGCTGCGAACATTCGCTGCGAACATTCGCTGCGAACATTCGCTGCGAACATTCGCTGCGAACATTCGCTGCGAACATTCGCTGCGAACATTCGCTGCGAACATTCGCTGCGAACATTCGCTGCGAACATTCGCTGCGAACATTCGCTGCGAACATTCGCTGCGAACATTCGCTGCGAACATTCGCTGCGAACATTCGCTGCGAACATTCGCTGCGAACATTCGCTGCGAACATTCGCTGCGAACATTCGCTGCGAACATTCGCTGCGAACATTCGCTGCGAACATTCGCTGCGAACATTCGCTGCGAACATTCGCTGCGAACATTCGCTGCGAACATTCGCTGCGAACATTCGCTGCGAACATTCGCTGCGAACATTCGCTGCGAACATTCGCTGCGAACATTCGCTGCGAACATTCGCTGCGAACATTCGCTGCGAACATTCGCTGCGAACATTCGCTGCGAACATTCGCTGCGAACATTCGCTGCGAACATTCGCTGCGAACATTCGCTGCGAACATTCGCTGCGAACATTCGCTGCGAACATTCGCTGCGAACATTCGCTGCGAACATTCGCTGCGAACATTCGCTGCGAACATTCGCTGCGAACATTCGCTGCGAACATTCGCTGCGAACATTCGCTGCGAACATTCGCTGCGAACATTCGCTGCGAACATTCGCTGCGAACATTCGCTGCGAACATTCGCTGCGAACATTCGCTGCGAACATTCGCTGCGAACATTCGCTGCGAACATTCGCTGCGAACATTCGCTGCGAACATTCGCTGCGAACATTCGCTGCGAACATTCGCTGCGAACATTCGCTGCGAACATTCGCTGCGAACATTCGCTGCGAACATTCGCTGCGAACATTCGCTGCGAACATTCGCTGCGAACATTCGCTGCGAACATTCGCTGCGAACATTCGCTGCGAACATTCGCTGCGAACATTCGCTGCGAACATTCGCTGCGAACATTCGCTGCGAACATTCGCTGCGAACATTCGCTGCGAACATTCGCTGCGAACATTCGCTGCGAACATTCGCTGCGAACATTCGCTGCGAACATTCGCTGCGAACATTCGCTGCGAACATTCGCTGCGAACATTCGCTGCGAACATTCGCTGCGAACATAGAGGGGCCTCTCGACCGTAAAGCGCATGCGCCGATATCGTGCGAGAGAGAATGACATCGTGCGAGCGAGAGAATATAGAGGACCCTCATCGACCGTAATGCGCATGCACCGATATCGTCGACGACGATCCGCGGTTACTATGATTATTTATCGTTGTTTACGCTCGTACTTCTCTCGCTCGCACGATGTCATTCTCTCTCGCACGATATCGACGCATGCGCATTACGGTCGAGAGGTCCCTCTATACTTCTCTCGCTCGCACATGTCTTTTTCTCTCGCACCATGTTCCGGACAGTTTCAAGCTCTCAATGAGACCTCCATATCTATATGCTCTAAGGTAATACCAGGGTCGTGACACTCACTCTTGAGTAAACTGTTAACGCGAGATTTGTTTTAAACCAGCCCGTATGGCGGCGCTGTACTCGATTTAGTGAAATAATTGTACGCTAGATGGTGCTGTTCGCGCGAATATGTGGGGAGCCGCCACGAGAGGCGCTGCCGGCGCCTCCTTGGAACGTGTTGCAGCGGAGAGGAGCGAGCGGCCATTGTGTCTCGTGGTGTCTCGTCCTCTCCAGCCTGTGTGATGGTGTATAAGCGTGCACGTGCATAAACGTCCTTTTTAGCGTCTTTTAGTAAATGAACTGTTTCATAAGTTGTGAGAAGATTTTGATTGTATCATTGTATGATTGTGACATTGTATCAAACTTACAGCATTTGTATGGCCATTTTTAACCGACTTCAAAAAGGAGGTTATAAATTCGTCCCGTTTGTATTTTTCTTATAGACACAGAAAATGTAACAAATAATGCAGCAAAAACAATTACTATATACATTAAAAAGTATGTTCAGTTCAGTTTTATTTGCGCACTCAAGGAATTAATGGTGAATTTTATAATACAGAAAATTATATTAATATGTATAACACATTATTGTAAAACTATTAATAATATTATAAAACAAAAAATTAATGTAATCTATCGGCCAAAAATGAGCAGCACATTAAAATCTGCAATAAAAAAAACGCAACTAAAAAAAATGTATATTGTTTAATTCCTTTCTGTTGAAAAACGAACGACAGAGATACAACTTCTGTACAACTACAAACTTTTAAATTGTATATAGGATGCATAAAATATGATTATGTGTAGTCATACGGAAATTGTATCTCAGTCGTTTCTGAAGTTCAATGAATTTAATAGCGAATTCGGCAGGCACGCACTGGCACTGCACTGGTGTAAGAAATTATCAAACATGACTTTAATGAGCTATTTCTAATAGATTCGAAGATAGCTCTATAAGAATCAACCGATCAAAGTCACGCATGATAATTTCTAGCACCAGTGCAGTGCCAGTGCGTGCCTGCCGAATTCGCTATAACTGAACAGTACTGAATACACTTTTCAAATTTCCCTCCTAATAATTTTTAGTTCTAAACCAGCCCGCTTAGATGGCGCTGACCGTGTTAACAAAAAGTATATTGAGTGTCACGACCCTGGGTAATACAGTTTGGGTGGTGACACGAAGTCCCATAAGGTGATAGGTCTATTCTATACTTCGTCGATGACTATAGATATAGGTTTTTATTTTCTTTTAGTTTAGTTTCTTGTAATCCTAACAGATGGCACCTCAGGACACAGTCTGTAAGTGTTAGTGATCAGTGATCCAACTGTTATTAGATATAACAGGGATCTTGATTTCTAGTTGGATGGGTTCGTTTCGTTCACTTCGTTGCCCGTGGAGGCACGCTGCTCGCTGATCTAGGATTTTTAGAATAACAATACAACTAAAGAAATAATTTAAACTCAAACAAGGGAAATAAACTTTAATATTACTGAAACTTTAATAAAACTGAATTTGGATTTGATACAAATTGGAAATTCACAGGATACGTCTTATAACGCGCTTTACAAAGCGCATCGGTTTTACATATTTTGTTAACCACAAAATGGCCTCAGATACTAGGAGCCAATCGGAGAATTATTAATAAGATAAATTCCTATTCGTCGTTACATTTTCTCTCGGATATCGATTTCTTATTTATCAAGCGTTTAACACCTTTGCGCAGGCTTTACACATTTAGGAGAAGGGATAAAAGTGGAATTCAAATGTTCAAACACCTGCTTCCAAGGAAGTTTTGATTAATTTATAATCTTGAAGTGTATTTATTAAAAGAATCTGTAACTGTATTCAAACTCCCCGAACTTGTGCTAACATCACTTTTGCTTCCCTTTCCTATTACATTTGTGTGGTCTGATATGGGTCTGATTCAAATTTCGCACTTCCAGAGTTTGCGCTACACGCTGCTAGAGATCCGCGATCTCTATGGTTGCGATACGATCTTTGAATCGATCCCTGTCTTGAGAATCGATTTAAAAAATTGAAAATCGCGACAAAAAAGATCGATCTTTGAAAGATCGATTTTAAATCGGCATCCCTATTTGGAACTAATGAAAAAGGTTATGTACAATAATATTGCATTATGTTTCACGTGATATTATTAATTGTGAAATAAAGTATTTTCGCGTACTTCATTGTTATTCAAAAGTATAGAGTACATTTACCTATAATAACGTAAGATACTTTATTTTAAAGTACGGGTGGCAACCCTAGCTTTGATGCACCTCTATAATAACCCTACTTTTCAATACAGTCGTTCTAACAATAAGTTAGTAATATAAGAAACTAAATATATGCATTCATTTACATAATAATGCTAATACTATATAGAGTTAAGGCACTCCATACTCACACCAAAGCGAATTGCTTATACAGAATAAATATGTTGTATATACGAAACGAATATTAGTCAAATTAATATTTTCAACTCTAATTACTATAACATTACTAGTATTTAATTCGCTGGAAGAGAATACTCATAATTTCCAATACCGCATTAAGAGAACACTGTAATTCTACACCAAGAATTTTCATAATTACCCAAGTCCATATCCGACGCCATTCGATGCCGCTTGATGCCGCTACTCCAATGCTGTTCAATGCACTCGAATGACAAGAATGCATTGCCCTAGCTGGCCCTAGCGTTCCACTGCCAACATCGCAGTGCCATCTATAATCTTCCCATTCCCAACAATTAAAAATACGGAAATCCAAATGCCTATGACGTCAGCTTTCTCCAGAAAAAGTCTCATTAACCGTACAACATTCGCATTCCTCGAAAGACAGAGTAAAATGAAATCGTACACCAACAGAAAGAGACTGGAACGCTAAACCATGATAAACAAGCCGCCATGCTGTTTCTTTAGTTTCAGGATCAAACTCTAGTGTCATGGCCACGGCTTGGGAAAGTGTTACAACGTTGTGCGTTGAAATTGTGTTAAAGATCTCGCACAGAGCCGCCTCGCAGTAAGAATGCTGATGACGGGGTGGCGTACGGTTCTCGTCCACTTTCTTATCGCTTGGGAAACGACGGATTAACGTGGCTCGAACTCGGCCAGTGTATAAAACGATCGAATCAACATCCGGCAGAAGTGAACAGTGTAGGGACGGACGAAGGAACGCCGTAAGGTTTCACGGCGTGAAAGGAACGGAAACAGAGGTTTGCTTATTGAACACAACTACCCTAGTCAGTTAAGATGGTAGTCATCTCGGCGGTGGTGGTGGTGGTGGTACAAGTGATGTCATTGATATCAATTTAGTTAAAACGTTTAACGAAGGAGGCAAGAGAAGAAGAAAAGCTCTTCTCGCGAGTAGCAGTGTTTGCCAGCAGAAATACTTATCTTATCGGAATTTTCTCTAATACCGTTCAGTAGTACATAGCTACGTATATGAATAGGAGGCAGTCTATAGTGGCGAACAATTGATAACTCGTATATACAGGGTGTTTCGTGTAAAAGTGTCACAAGCGTTTCCGTTTGGAAGAACATTTTCTTTCGTTTGCGAGTTCATTGAAGCCTATTTTTCCTGTGAAGTGTGTGGTACCGTCGCTGGACTATCTCGTGGAAGCTGTGACTGCAATTCTTTTTTAAATGAAATGGTATACAAGTGATCGTATCTCTGGATTATCCTTTCCGAAACGAGTATGTTTTTATGCTTCTCTTGGTTAAAAATAAGCGACGGATTCGGGGCTAAGGTGTTATAGGTACTAATCGTTTTATTAAGCGCTTAAAATAGTGTACCCTTACTTCTAAAGGTTTATTCGCGAAATTAAGTAATTGTTCAAATTTCTTTAATCGTCCGAAAATTAACAAAATATCACGAGACCATTTTCTCATTTCTAAACCATGGGAATGCTATCGAAGAATGCAGAAATGGATGTACCTACTATTCTATTTAAAATGCAAGGGGAAGTTATATAAAATATCGTCGACTTGTGAATAACACGTTGCTTCAATCGCGATCTAATATATTCCAAATAATCTTCATAAAACAATTAATGAATATGTATAAGTACATAAACACTGTTTTAACCGTTTAATTGAATGCTCAGTTGCAAAAGTAAGACATTCAAGGCCGTCGCGGATGTTGACGAAGCGCGGCGATGCGAAGGGAAAAGTTTATAAACGATTTTAAACGATAATTAATTAATCAATTATTATTATTCACTTCGCCAAAATGCGCGACGGCCTTTAACGGTTTCAGAGAAAACAGTTTGTAGCACTTCACGCGAGACACCCTTTACATACATTTCTCTGTCTCTCTTGCCACTATCGTCCCCTTCTCTATCGTTCTTTCGCTCCCACCCTCCTCTTCCGTCACTTATTTCCCTTCTCTCTGTTTATTCATAAGCGTTAGAGCATCTTCGCTTTATTACGAATGAGTCTCCCGAAGGATAAGATTGCGTGGCCAAGAGAACGCGAGCCAATCGCGCCTCGACCGAAATTTCGCGTGTTATTCCGCTGTGTATTAATTGACCAGTTAATTAAAGCACGCCGATAAGCACCGGGGCAAACATGCGGAGCTTGTAAAATTTATATCGCGCGATATTCACGGAGGTAAGCAGATCGCAAAAATGCAGAATAGTGTGGATTAAATTAGTTAACGATGACACTGCCAGTTCCCTGCCGCGGAACATTTCGAAAATTCAACCACATCGCACCGTATAAATAGAACTAAGCGAGTGCAGTTAATTTATTCCCGTCGCGCTTCGAAACTGCCTTCGCTTTGTAAAAAAAATTAAACAACAGTATCCATTGCACCGCGATTGTTACTATATCGTGCATTGTATTTTTTATCGATCGCGATATGGGTCATGAAGATAAAGCAGAGAAACCAGTGGTACATTCTTTGTACTCTGGCGATGCATTGTGATAAATATACGTGGCGCTATATGCCTTACGTTAATCGAGCTTTTCCACGATTTCATGACATCCGTTGCTATAGTCCGATCGAAGTATCTCCGCGAAATCAATCGAAAGCTGAAAATATTATCTGCAAGTTAAGTAGGCGTTCCATCAATCCTTAGGACTTTTAATCACACATAATCGTTCTTCCAATGATGAACTTCTGAAACTGCAAAAGCATAATTAACTTTAATACTTTACCACGGTACACTTTTATGACAACCGAATAAAATCAGGCATCTAGCTCAGATTCAAGATTGCAGTTTTACAATTTCAGCATTGAAACAATGGTATCTTATCTGCGAACTGATAAACGCTAGTTACGAATTTTCATTACAGTTCGTACTAAGATTGTCGCCGACTTGCATGCGTTAGTTGGCACGTGTTACGAGCAAACGTCAGATATGTGAATGTACTTTTAACAGGGTTGCGATAATGTCTAAGAAGACTAATTGCAACAAAATGTTGGTCCATCAATTGTCGTCCGTGCTGCCTGACGACAGGCCGATCACAGCCATAAGCGTCGTCGAAGATGCGGATAAGTGTCCAGCGAATTTCACAGTGGTAAGCGACTTCTGAACTCTATTAGACCTCGCGCTCTAAACTACTCTAATAAATCTTACCGCCATTTAATCGACGCTGCGCCGTCGTTGCTCGGTGCAGGTGTCGAGAACGTACGACCAAGACACAGACGCTGACTTATGGAGAGAAACCGGACTGTTCATTAAGAAGAAAGGCAGATACATATGCTTCTCGAAGACCGAAGGGTTGCCCAACTGCGTGGTGGAAGAGATAGCGGTGATTAACGAACGGGATCCTCCTCCGGAAGGGCACAGCATGATTTCTTACACTGTAGATTCAAGTGAGCATACGCAATAATGATCGGAACATCGCTCGCTGGAAAGGCCGGTTTCATTTAGTACATTGCGATAATGAATTTCAGTGCAGAAGGCATGGAGAAAGAAACAGCTGTGCTACAAGATTAGAAATAAGGATCTATGCTCGAAAGCAGTTACGGATATCATTATATGTAGTAGGGTCATGCACAAGGGTTTCACGTCCCGAATGGCCCCGGACGGTTTCATCGCTGCTGGGTGCGTGCGAAAGCCATCGAACTTTTTATAAAAGGGTCGCGCGAGCTTGCTCGGTTACTCATTCTTGAAATTTCAACCTTCCAGTGTCATAAATGGAGTTCGCGTTTGCTACAAAACCGTGGACATCGCGAATGGTAATTCCAGCTCGTCGTACGTTAATATAAAGTAAGAGTTCGATTTGCATTTGGACAAGGATTCTTTTAACACGCTTACCGGTTGTTATACTTGATATTCCCACTCGTAGTTTACTTCAAAACGCATCTCCGAATCCGTCGAACGGAACGCCTCATAAGATACCTCCTCAAAGGCCACCGAAACCAAAGTTTTCACCAAAACCGACAAACGGTATTTATCCACAAATTGGAGGAAATGCGGGGAAAGACCTGGACGAATCTAGTGACAGAGATTATGAAATTTTAAGCCCTAGTGCAAGAATCAGGCCCACAAGACCTGCCCCGCAACCACCGACATCGTCGGTCGTTGGATCCACATCGATTTATGGTACGTTGCCAGGATCTTCCGATTTGGATGGGGTTCCGTTCGTCCTTAACCCACGTCTCAGTGTTCATTCTGACGCCTCTACTGTGAGTAATCTTTACGATGGCCTTGTGTAATAAAAGAAGAAGCCTACTTGT
Source organism: Andrena haemorrhoa (assembly GCA_910592295.1). Classification (NCBI taxonomy): domain Eukaryota; kingdom Metazoa; phylum Arthropoda; class Insecta; order Hymenoptera; family Andrenidae; genus Andrena; species Andrena haemorrhoa. The sequence goes on along the minus strand of OU342940.1, from coordinate 8,767,869 downwards.
GCTTATTGCCTTTAAACATTTGCAGGATAAACTTCCTGTGATCAAAGTCTGGACTCAGAAAGACTTGGACAAGGAGGTGAGACGAAGATTTGAATCGGCGTTCGTGATGCTCGGATATTACGATGATGTTCTTACGATATACCTTCGCTTGTTACAGTTCCATTATGATTTCCGCGCGGAAAGAGAAACTTGAAGAAACCACTGTGCCAAACTAATTGCGTGACTCCTCATGCAATTTTTGCAGCTATATCTATACATTTGTATTGATAATATAGCACTAGCCAAGTGTAATAGAGTGCCTGAACGAGTGATTCATACTAACCCACGAAAATGGAATATCCTTTTAACATGTACTGGTGAGATGCTCGAATTTAATGTCCATTTTCCGATATACTTTCTTCTTCCATGCCCTACTTAGATTTTGATACCAGTGACGATTAGCATTGTATTTTTATAGAGTTGCGTTGTATTTTTATAGATAGTAGAAGTTATATATAATTGTATTATATGTTCTAGTTGTTTATAAATCATTACAGAATATCTACTATTGTACTGGTGTATTCCTATTTCTTAATCAAATGCGAGATTCTTTCAATAAAGTCATCTTTAAATTTTATTTCCAACAAAAAAGAAGAAAAACAAGTACATTTTCACTTTCATCCTCGTGTTCACTTCTGCCAGCTCGTATATTCGCTAGCGTGCAGTACTTTTAAGGGGCGTACATATTTTGCTTTCGTGCTGCTCGTATCGATGAACGATTGACCCGTAATTACACGCGTGAAGCTTCTCGAAATGCGCGGGGACAGGAAATCGAAATTGAAAGCTTGGTATCTAAAGATAACACACTGTACAGAGTAGTAATGTTATTTAAAATTTGGCGATATAACGAAACGTAGCCGATCAGAATGTAATTACGGGTTAATGTGAAACCGCAGAATAATCGAAGGATAAACGCATCTTCTGCTTGATAATGAAGTACAAGTTCCGTGAGCTCGTCGATCTTAAACTTCCGATTCTGCGCGATGTAGAAAACAACAGAACAAAAACGTTCCCACAATAAAAAATATCAGCTCCAGCGGTAAACGAGTTTACCCGCGAATTTCACAGCGAAGAGAAGCTAGCTAATATACACCGCCTACGAATTACTCCATTTGTTGTTTTCTCCATTAGTGTAGCCATAAATATGTACGAAATATTTTATTAAAATATACAACGCGTCGAGATATTTTTCAAATTGGAAGCTGTTATAAATAAATTAATTCCTACGTTCCTCCCTCTGTCGCGTAACAAAAAAAATCTGTGAAAAGACATTGCATTAAGAGGAGAATATTAATAATAATTTACACATTACATATTACAACGTGTTTAAGTATGGTCAAGGCGCGTTTCAATCACGACCTCGAGCACTCACAGTCACGAACTCCTGTTCCGTTTTCACGATTAATCTGTCGACATGCACAAGAGTAACTACCTGAAAAATCATGTTTCCTCGTCAGAAGGTTCTTGACGAAACAAGCCCGTCGGGAAGACTTGGGCCAGCCGTCAGACGAACGGCCCGGTCCAGTGTCTAACGTGAGTGGTGCTGTTAGTCGCGGAGACACCGTGCTTCTCCAGCACCGCGGTTGCTTTGATTTTATTCTTATACTTCACGTCCTTCGGCTTCAGCATGCTCTTGTGGTTGCTCAGCAACCTCGAGGGCGTCAGTATAGATTTATTGCTAAGACCCGTTGCTTCCAGGAAGTGATCGTAGCCACTACTCGAATTGGTCGCAGCAAGAGGAACATTATTATTGTCTTTGGTTGCGGCAGTTTTCTCGTTCTGACTGGCCGTGGCCCTAAGGTTGCCGAGTCTCTCCGAACCGTCGCCCTCGGGTCGGTCTGGATCGTCCGACAGGTCGCACTCGTCGAGATTGAACTCCTCGAAGTTCTGCCTGATGTCGAACTCTTGGTCGAACTCGGGATGAACGTGCTTCTCCTTCGTTCTGCTCCGCTCTTTCGCCTGATCCTCGGGATAGCCGCCGATCTTGAACTCCTCGAAGTGGCGAACGATGTTGGTGACTCGCGGCAGCTTCCTGGCCTGCTCCCCGACGGTTTCGTGGCCTTGCCGCGTCTGGAAGGAGGAACGAACGTTGTTGAACCTGTTCTTCCAGAAGTTCCCCTCCTCGTTGGTCCCCGCTGCCTTGTTCACGGCCTCGTCGAAGTTCAGGCTCCTGGCCGACGTCAGGCTGATGCCCGCCGACTTCAACGGGGATGATATAAAGCCGAGGATCTTTTTACTGTGCTCGGAGGAGCCGGACTCGAGCAGCGGCTGCTTCTTCCGCGTCTCGTCGATCAGGAACGAGGGACTAGGTATTTTCTTCAGGATCAGCGTGTTGTTCTTGAACTGCGGCTTAGGCGGCAACGCTGGCGGGGTTTTCGGGGGCGGCGATATTATTTCTGGCAGCGACTCGATGTCCTCGTAGTCGAGATTCTTCGCTATGGTCAGTCCCTTCGCGGACATTTGCAAGCAGGTCTTCTCCTCGATTCTCTCCAGCTTCAACGGCGGATTCGTCGCGCCGATCGACGCCTTCGTTTTCTGCGCCGTTTGCGACGACGGGAACACCCTCGTCTCCTCCACTTCTACCTTTGGCTCTATGATTACGATCGGAATCGCCTTCGACTCCTCTGGCTCTTCCTCCAGGCTGGACTCGTGGCTGCTGATTTTGGTGGTAACGCTCGAGGAGGCTGTCTGGGTAAGGCTCATACCGAATTCATCCTCTGTCGCGGTGGCTTCGAAGCTACTAGGAGGGACGTCGTTGAACTCGCCGCTCGACACCTCCTTCTCTACGATAGCTTCTTCGGAGTTCTTCCTCTCCATCTCGGAACCCACCGACTCGATGTCGGACAGTCTAGCTGGCTGAAATCGCACGATCCTTCCTCGATGCTTAAACCTCCTCGGCACGGACAGGATGCTCTCCTCCTCCTCCATGTCCCTCAGAAGGATCTGGTTCACGCATTCCAGAACGGAATTGTGGTTGCTATTTGGTCGATACGTGCTGTGCCTGAATACGTCGTCGTTCACTCTGTCCTCGTCAGGATCGCTGTACCAGTTCCCGCTGGTCTCTTCTATACTCTGCTCCTCGATTTCCATTTTGGGGGGCCTGCAATGGTGTATCAAACAGTGATTTAAGTTTATTTAATTAGTCACTGAGAGTCTATCTGTTAAGGTGGAATCAGACGGCGCGTGGATCGGCGATCTTTGCGCGTGAATCGCCGATCCACGCGCCGTCTGATCGGTCATGGCTCGGCTCGCCAAGCCGACTTGCCGAGCTAGACGAGCCGAGCCAGCTCGCCAAGCCACGCGCCGTCTGATCGGTCATGGATCGCCGAGTCGGGCTCGCCAAGCCGACTTGCCGAGCCGAGCAAGATCGCCGATCCACGCGCCGTCTGATTCCACCTTTACGAGCTGATAAGACCCTCTATCCTTTGCACACGAGTCATTGTTCAGACTCGTGTTAGAAACTGGAGATAACAGGACAAAAATAAGCAAATCAATTTAATACCCAAGAGTCTAAAATTAAAATTCTTAGATATCCAGGCGTAGCCGGCAGAAATATTAGCAAAATAAGGAGTTCCTAATAGTTGTAACTACAGATTACACTGTCCAACAGAACTTAACTTTTTTTCTGGTCTGTAAAACATATTTAAATGTTTATAATTCAATAACAACTTATATCGTTTTGTTCGCGAGGTTTCATAGAATAATTTCACGGAACAAGCAACCGAATAACTATTACTGTTTGAACACAAAACATGTTCAAAGTTGGGAATCCGTATTTTTTTTCAAAATCTATTTACTTATTTTCGATATAGATCCATCGTGCCAAGGCTCATAAAAATCGGTGTCTACCGCATGGTGTCCTCCCCTTGTTAGTCAAAGCCCCACTCATCAACTGCAGAATAAAGTGTCCAACATTTCCTAGCAACGAGTGTCTAAAGAGCAGCCAAACCTAGTAATACTTACACACTCTTGTCGTTATTGTTCGTAGCATTCTTGTCATCGTCTTTACTATTATTATTCCTATAATCTTCGCTTGTCTTCGACACCTCCGTGGTCGCGTTTTCCTCAGCGGGCTCCAGGTTCCTCGAGACATTGGCTTCGTTGCAAGCGTTAACGTAAATAGGCTCTTGCTCCTTCTCCTCGTCCTCCGAGGCAAAATTGCAGTCCATCCCATCGTCTTTGCTCTCCGTTCTAGCGATGTTGGTAGCTCCGATCGCCTCAGCGTCTTTGCACGCTTTCTGCGTCTTCGACCTACCGATGCCCGCCTTCCTCTTGGCCACCTTAGGGCCGCTCTCCGTGACCACGGTGGCCTCCTCGTCGTTGTCGCCGTCGAAGATCATCGTCGTCTCGTTCTCGCTGTCGGTAACCATCGTGGGCGTGCACCTGTTGGATTTGTTCAGCGTCGAGCCGGGAGATACGTCTGTGCTTTCACCTTCGCAGAAACCCTCGGTGCTGAGCAACGAAGGGCTGCCCTCCGTGGTGGTGGTGATAATAGAGACGTCCGTGTTCTCGCTACTCGTCAGGCTCGTCTTCGAGATGTCGCTGCCGGCGAAGCTGTGAGTCTTCTTCACTCCTCTGTCCTGGAGCGCGGCCGGCACTCCCGAGGGGCTCAGCTTCGCGATTATCTCGCACTTCAGCTTCTGGATGTCCTTGCTGATGCTGCTGTCTTGCCTGGGGTCTGCCTAAAATTGTGAAATGCAAAGCTGTTAAATTGCTCTGGGTCTAATATATCGATGGCTTAGTGCACGCATGTTGTATCTCCAGTTTTTATATGTAACAAATAGTTCTTGACTGTTTCTTTATGCTGTATAAAACTCACACTTTTATGTCTCCTATAAATGCGTCAAAAATAGTATTTTTGTTTATTGTATGTCCCTGAATCTATTATGCTGGGTGCACAAATGTTGTGTGTCCATGCCAGAGGACAAACAAACAATGCGACAATAAATAAAAAATTTCAAAAAAGACTTCCTATATGTATCGCGAAGAAAGAAGATCTTCTGTATCTTTTAAACAACGGAATTATGCCTGAATACTACGAGGGTTTTATCAATAGCATGCCATCAGCAAAATCACAACGTGATGTAATTCCAATCCCCATGGACATTGGCCAAATTGAAAACTATGAAAACGACAACTGCGAAAATGAAAACAAATAATTACTTTTTTATTCCTATTACTTTCAAAATAAATATAATACTGGTTTAAGTACGATTATTTCCAGTTATTATTCCTTTCACTCATTTTTTATGTAATATCATTCAGTATAGTATGTCCCCTTTGTACTTGGTTACATATAGTATTATCTTCGAAGTATTATTATCGAATTATTATTATAATTTTGCAGATTCTAACTTATACTACATAGTTTCAGTAATACCTATATTACATATATACAGTGGCGGACGAAAGAAAGTTTACAACTTTCAAAATCGCATAACTTTGTTAGAATTGGTCCAAACGACATGAGTTTTTTTTTTGAGAAGCTAGAAGGATTAGTTTGCTAAGTGACGTGTTTCGTCGTTTGAAAAAAATGCAATTGGTCGGAATAGCAACAAAAATAGTAAGTTGTTTTTAAAATTTTTTTTGTGAGCCTGTAATGAAAATTCAAAAAACCCGTTTGTAGATTGAAGTAAGTTGTATACGTGTCTAAAATTTCATCAAAATCTTTAAAGGTAATTCTTTAAAGGTTTGTAGCTCGGAGCAACTGTAACCGATTTTGATGAAATTTTAGACACGCATACAACTTACTTCAATCTACAAACGGGTTTTTTGAATTTTCATTACAGGCTCACAAAAAAAAGTTTAAAAAACAACCTTTACTATTTTTGTTGCTATTCCGACCAATTGCATTTTTTTCAAAACGACGAAACACGTCACTTAGCAAACTAATCCTTCTAGCTTCTCAAAAAAAAACCCATGTCGTTTGGACCAATTCTAAAAAAGTTATGCGATTTTGAATGTTGTAAACTTTCTTTCGTCCGCCACTGTATATGACAATACAATAATGCAAGAAGTATTTATTTAATTATAAAGTACCATTGAATGTTTGAACCTGTTTCTCTAAAAAAAACGCTAAAAGTGGACATACAACATGTGTGCACTAAGCCATCGATTATGTTTCCAAGCCTACATCTGATTAATTTCATGTTATACTTGACACTGCGATGTTGTAAAAAGACTCTCCCTTTGATTCATTGTTTCCTTGATAATTTCAGCATAGAGACTTTACGTGTCTACACAGGTGTTGCCCAAAGAATATTTCTTCTACCGACCAACCACCGCGCATTTTACCAAAACATTTCAGAGATTACCTCGACGTTGGTCGCGTGAAGATCTCTCTTCTCGATGTCGGTGGTCGTCTCAATCTTCATCGAGGGCTGGCCAAGCGTCTGCTCGCGTTTGCATTTGATGTAGTTCTTCGTGTAACGCCTGAGCCTCGCGATCTCAAGCTGCTGGTTCCGGATCACGTTGTCCTTCTCGCAGAGCAGCTGCCTGATGGACTTCTGCTCCTGCTTGAGCCGCGCCTCCACCCCGAGCAGAGCGCGAAGTATCCACGACAGTTGCTGGTCCCGAAGTGTTCGGTCGGATTCATGGCTCGCGGTGCGATTGTCCAGCTCCTTCACCAGATCCCGGCACCTCTTCGTGGCCGCCTTCAAGGCCTCCTGGGTACGAACCAACTCTTGCTTGAGCGTCCGCACCTCGGTGTCCATCTGGAATAGATGGTTGGGTGGTTAGAGAGGATCGGTATTGATGTTAGATCGTGGATATAATCACACCTCCATTAGCTGAAGTAGCTAGGCTTAGCGTGAATAACTGGCTTTAGTTTTTGACGACTGGACCACGGGAAGCTGTGACTGGCAAGGGAACATCCTGAACCCGGAAATTCGGAAAATTCTGAAAGTTTGTGAATATGTGGGGAATTTCCTCCTGATTACAACGCAATTTTTGTTTCCTGCCGAAATTCACTCCAAAGGAGTGTAATTGACCGCTGAAAATCCGGTTATTTTTCCCTGTAAAATAATTTGTACACCATATGTTAGATCTAATTAAAACAAGTAACTTTTGTCTTGAAACTTCTTTTCTATCTCTTACAGTTCGCGAGTTATAACACAAAATCGAGAAAAGAATGAATTTTCAGGGGTTAATTTCACCCCCCTCGAGTCAATTTGGGCAGCAAACAAAAATTGCGTTGTAATCAGGAGGAAACCCTGTACATACTCACAGATTCAGAATTTTTTGAATTTTCGGGTTCGGGATCTTCCCTTGTGGGTCATTCTTGATCCGTTCAAACAGTGTACGGTTCGAATCACGTGAACTTGACAAGTAGAAGTGAGAAGGCAAATAGTTTTGCCACCTACGCAATAAACACTGGAGAAGCAGGTACCCAAGATTTCGAAAAAATAGATTTTTTAAGGAACGGCCAATATTTGAAAACGTAGTGCGGAGCTCTCTATAGTCAAACGCTATTTTATAAAAAATGGTTGGAAGCACGGAAAAATTGTATATACCGAAATTGTAGAGAATTGAATGCTCTTTTAATATTGTTTGAACAAAATTTCGATAGGGCTTACCATTTTTTGAGAAATTCTTTAAGTATAAATTATTGATGAATTCTAACCTTTAAGGCTTGGTCGGCACGCGTTGCAATGAACTTTTACAGGGATTCTTTTTTTATGAAATGGACCACCATTCTCGAGGGTGAGCAAAGTAATACGGAAAGAATTTTGAGATGTATAACGAAGGGCCACCCTAATGTGAAACCTAAAAAAAATCGATTTTCATACTTGAGAATACTGGAGAATACTGGATAAATTCTTGGAGAGAAATTTCAAGGGTTGTGGCTTGTACAGCCCTTTTTGTACACCCTTTGCGGCGAGTGTTCCAACTCCCTGACAACTTTAAACGCGTTTCCCCCGAAACGCAATTTTTTCACCTGGCGTAGGTAAAATTTAAAAAACTACGCAGCCGATTGCTCTGAAATTTTTACAGGTTCGTCCATATACTACTAGCTCGCATCGGGACTAAAATTATTATACTTTTATGTTTAACAATCGCAACGTTAGACGCCCATATTATAACTTAAACAAAAATCACGAAATATTGCAAGTAAACTTGTTAACATTTTAATAAACTATACCTCTATTTTCCACTTATCAATACGTCCGCTCGCCATTTCAAAGTCTACGTCCACGCTTCGTAATTCTAACATTCTTCTCATTTAATCGTAAAGGGTCACCCCTTCCCCGAAATAAATATCGAATCGCTGGAATCTTTCGGTTCCCTCGGCGATAAAGCGGACTTAGAATCCATTCTACGCGAGCGAAAGTCTAGGATACCTGAAGTCGAGTCCCCAGCCGACGCAAGTTTACTACGACCGAAAGCGGGACAATGCGAGTGACGAGAGAGGCGAGGGCCTTCCCTTTGTTCCGCGAGGGGGGAAAGTCTCGAAGGTTGACTCCGGAGGAACCGCTGGAATTCGTCCAGGTGTAGACAGCGCGAGGACCGGAAGGACCTGACCTGGAGGAGCTGGTAAGCCAAGCAGGCAAAGAGATGAAAAGGAAAGGGGAGCCGGCCAAAATAAAAATGGGGATTCGTTGTGCGACTCTTGGCCGAAGGTCTGCGTTGCCCTGCGCGTTTCTTCGCGGGATGACGGTGCAAGGGGAAATCCGCCGAACTGGGTCATTATCGCTGATGTAAATCTGTTGGCAGGCGTAATGGACGCCGATTGATATTGATTTTAATGCCTGTTGCAGTCAGCGCGGAAAGCAGAATTGAATTCTGATGTTAATTCGTGATATGCATTTTGAAATTCTTGCACTGGACGTGGCACAGCCTGGCAAAAGTGATTCTACGCTTTAAAACGAGTGGGAAGGATAGAGTAATTCTTGCGATGCGACCGTTGGCGTGATTTATTCTGTAGGTAATTCGACAGCGTGAATTGTTTAATTACAGGTTTAAGTGATATTTGGATACGGTAAGGATGAAATCGCAGTTCGAATATTGCTTAAATTATGAAACAATGAAATTAATGTGGTAATAGAATTAAGCCTGATGGATGATAAGTTATAATGTATCTTATCTAATAAATAGCCCAATTTATTTAAGCACATTTCTGAATTTGTTTTATTTGGAAAAAACTCATCCCATCATTTCGATTTATTTTGAAAAGTCCAGTAGAATTATATTCTTGCAGAATTATGAATTTCGATCCACCCGTATTGCAATTAAAAAAGGGAGTATCACAATTTAAAATCATAATTTTGTTTTCTCCATTAGAAGATTTTAAAATCAATAGTAATCTGTTAATACGTTTAAAAATATTGTTGAAAATTTCTACTGAAATTGTTAATATTTGTTGCAATACATTGCAACCCGCCCAGTATAACTTCGATTTATATTTTTATACATTAAAAACGATTGAAGTGGATACAGGGAATTATTTCTTAAATTGTCGAAGACTAAAGAAACTTAACTGATTTTTACAAGCTTTTGTTTAGATTCACTTGCGAGTTAGTTCGTTATTTAGAAATGGAAAGGCTGCGTTCGAAAAATCGAGAGGGGAAAGAGCAATGGGATTTTTCCGCGACGGTACGAAAAGTTTGTCGAGGTTCGATGCTCGGTCGGTGTGTCGAATCGACGAGTCTCGAGAGTGCAATTAAATCGGGAGATGCTAATCGCGGCGAGAAGGAGAACGCGTCTTTTCAATTAAGGAACACTTCAAGGTAACGGAACCGTGCCGACGATATTTACGGCGCGGTTTCGAGTCCACTTCCTGACATTTCACGAACTCGGTTTCAAAGGTTCCGGTGCGCATTCCAAAATCATTGTGTCCACTGATCTTCACTGAACGATATGATTCCTTTCTTTGTAATTAGGGTCCTTTTCACACGGCAGATATCTGTGACTCAGATTTTGGATATATTCGCTTGCCAGAGGGAATGCCGCTTTACAAAAGGCGGAGAAAGTTAGAAAATTAGTGAATATGTGGAAAGGAGTCACCAGCCACAAAGGTGTCTCGTGTGAAAAGGACTTTAAGGGTTACTTTTGTACCTAAATGGTGCAAATCCACGATGAGACAAAAATATCGTGTCTCGCGCGAGGCTTTAATCTCATAACAGAATTATTTAACTAATGTATTATTTTTCAATTAATTTGTCATTATTTTCATGGAATTAAACTCTCATTTTTATTTTTAAGATCTCTTCTTTCGCGACTAAAAAAATATAAATAATGTAGGTTAAATGATTTTAAAATGCGCCCAAAAACTAAGAAATAAATCATTTCTTGTACTACAAATACGATAGTCACTTTAACAAAAATCGTGGGCCGGATATTTCATCGCTTTTCATTCATCGCTCATTTCGAGGATTGATTCTGTATTGAATTGAATCGTATCCTGTTATGAAATACTAATACTTTATTTAAAGTGACACATCATCGTAATTGTAGTACAAGGAAAGAATTTATTTTTTAGTTTTTATTATTTCTTTATAAAGAAATTGTATCGCCATCACACTCACGCGCGCCTACAAAGATTCAAGAGAATTGGACTGGTGGAAATGGGTGAAAATTTAGTTTCCAGATTTGAACCATACGCCAAACAAACAAACACGAGGATCAACGTTAACATAAACTCGTTTAAAAAATACACCTCTCCATTCGATGAAAGACCCACTTCCGATAAATATCTCGGGTCAGTGGTGACTCAAGTATCGCGAAACAAGTTAATTACTACAGCAATTACTGTGTCCAGTTACTAACGACAAAGGTTTCATAAGAATAAAGAATGAAAGTTAAATTAAGGCAGGATACCACCTTTGACTGCGATTTTTGGAGGCGTTTTTCATGAATTTTTTTTGCATACAAAGAATGCGCAGAAACAAAATCTGTTTTAGTCATTTATTAATGTAACTTTAATCTGTAATTACACATTTTTTGAAACTGAAAAAGTTTCTCTTGTACGTGGCGCCAAAATAAATTCCTTTGGAGGAACACCGTTACACTTCGTGTCAAATTACTCTTACAATTTTCATCGGATTGAGTTGAAACTTTGCACAATTCTTCCCCGTGGTATAATCTAATGATGTACGTAGGACTTTTGCTGTAGCGTTGTTATTTTTTTTGTGCACAATTTTATAAACTTTTTTACCCTAAAAAAATGACCTTTTTGTTAAAATGACCGCTATTTTCTTAAAAATCGAAATTTCATAAAATCCCTACGTACAGCATTAAAAAATATTGTTGTTAATAGGAACATTCTTTGGTTTTTTCTAAGAGCCACGTACAGAGCAGAATTTGACACGCAGTCTAACGGTGATTCTCCAAAGGAATTTATTTTGGCACCACCTACAAGAGAATATTTTTTACTTTTTCGAAACGAGTTACACCAGCATTTGTCTTCAACTGCGCAAGAGCTGCACCCGCTGCACTCACCACTACGGCGGCGTTCTACATTCAGCAGGGCGTAACACGTCTCAAGTTCGCATCTCAGCGCAAAGATCGCGGGGCAAGAAAGAAGGGAGCGTTTATTCGAAAGTAATTACTGGTTCGGCGCAGCGAGACAGGGACTGCAGAAGTAGCTCCTCGCCCCACGAGGAATAGCCGAGAGGGTGGCGTCGTTTTCGTTCGACTAGGACGTCGCGTGAACGGTTCGTTCGTCGGTAGCGGAATAATGCCGCGGTGGCAGTAAATTTACGGAGGCGACGCGAGATCGCAGGAAGCCGCAAATTTTCGCGGCTGTACACGCTGCAATTACTCGCCTGCGAGGAACGCGCGGAGTCCTTCCCTTCGGCTGTTTTCCTCGCTGTCGGGGAAAGTAATCCATCCAGACCAGCGTTTCCCAACTACATTTACCAAGGAACACTTCCAAACTCGCTAAACTTTGACGGAACTCGTCGTGGCAACGAATTAACTTATTTATAAATAAAACAAAAAAATTAGGAGTCTTATCATAAAATATTTAGGTGATTATAATGGGTGGAACAGATGTAGCGAACTTGTGAAAGCAACAGGATACGAGAGTGGTAGAGATTTTGAATACTGGGTGTTAAGGGTGCAGAAACTCATTCGACAGTTTCTGGTCTGTGCTTGTTTATTTGCTTGCTTGGGTGGAAAGTAAGCTTTGAGTATTACTGCTTCAAGGCTGGGAGCACATGTACCAAGGGACAGAGGTGTTCTGGGTCCGTAGGGCCTTGCGCTGCTAGGGGTGCGTTTGAAATAATGAATTGCTTGAGGCCCACCGAAGTGCAGTGTTCAGCGATGTCCTTCAGCGTAAAAGCTATTATTCAGATGTGTTTTATATCATTCACTAAAGGGCGCTATAGACGCAGGTCCCTTGAACACCTTGGCATCATCTAGAACCTGAGGCCTTGAAGTAGGGATGTCGAGAAATTATGCTGAATGCAGTTTAAGTTGCCCACGTTGTAGGTATTTAGTACAGTTTCTGCATATCAGAGTTACAGTTCGATTTTGATTAAGAGAAGTCCCTTTTCTTTAATGTATTATTTAAACAAACGGAATTGTTTGGAATTTGTTTGCACAGCTGCATCCCTTATTAGAAAATACACCATTTTGCCATTTACACCGTTCTCCTAGCTGTAGTAGTTTCCTAGATATTCGACCAAACATGTTTCTCACACCGCAACTTTGAGGGCTGTTTTCACCCCCTGCAACATGAATTATACTTCGACTCTCGCCCTCGAGATTACAAGTGTAGCAGCATTTATTCTACCTGCTAACAGTCACGGTTTCAGAGTTTTAAACACCTCAACTTTGAGGGCTGTTTTCACCCCTTCAACACGAATCTCAGCCGATAAGAAAAAGTACGTGTCAAATATTTTTGTAAGAACTACACTCCGTCAAAGTCGCATCGAAATCGGCGATTGTCACTACGATATGTTCCCTTGTAGAGAAGTACCTTGAAGCGGATACTTTATACTAATTTACAGTATTGCATGATATTCCGTCACACGCCAATTGAGCACTTAAGCTTACACTAAGTACTTCGCCGGAGCTGTGCCATGGACTATATCCTCCATGTTCGATTTCAGGGTCGACTCGAGATACTTCCTTCAATCTGCGCTACATTATAACGTCTACCGTGATTAATGCACCCTTTAATCTATCAGCTGCGCCCGGCAGTAAATCATACTTCTTCTAATGATAGCTTGTTTTTCCTTAATCCCTGTAACATGTTGTAATTTTCAGACGACGAAGCTGTGCGTTTGCGTCTCCCTGAAGACTGATGCCATAATAGTTCAGATAACTCTGGATGAGGCGTTATTCTATTTTTATTTATTCCTTTCTGATAGGGACCTGACTCCAGGATCAGCTACGTTACTTCTAAGAGTTAAGTGTTCGCTGAATTTTTATCCACAACAAATGAAAATAACTAACAGATAAGTTCCAAATTTTGTACGGTTTCTAAGCTTTTATATGGAGCTATATTAAACTACATGTTATGTAAGAAGGGTAGATAAGCATAGTTGTGAAATGCTCGAGTTATTAAGATATCAATTGCCAGCGATATTAATTGTGTCGGATAGATTTGCGCAGTTACATAATTTCGAGGCTATGCCGTTTCGGCGGACACGGAATGTAGAAGTTACGACGCAATAATGCGAGGCTCGCGTGCCAATGCAGAGGATCCGGTACACGTGACACAGACGCCAGATATTTTAAGACCGAACATTTTTCCCAACTCGACAAATTCATATTCCATTACGTCACATGGAATCCCCCAAGACTGCCGGGGAGGATATTATACATTCAGTAACGTCTAGAAAGTGCGGATGACTCGACCGTGCCCTGAATGCCAACGGTTGCAAATGAGCGACCATTATGCAGCGTCGTGTAATCGATCATACCGTGCCATTTGCAATTAATCAGAAATCTAGGTAAATTGATTTACATTTAAAAATGCAACTGCATAGACGCACATCTCGAATTCAGAACGGTTCTTTCTTTATGAACTTTATGTGCCATTATTCAATAGATTATTCGGTTATTTACAAACTTATACTTGTAAATTGAGCATAACTATACGTAAATAAATTAATAAACAAAGGCTTTTTGAGAATGCCTTTCTTTTATTATATTAGATCGCGAAGCTACATAGTAGCTAGCCGCGAGGATACTCCATGCTTTTGTTTGAATGTCCCTACAGATCGCGGAGTATAATCAGTGGCAAGCCACTCGAGTCACAATTACGCTATATTATCTTGCGATTTGTTCTTCCACTCGCCGAGACCCTGACAACTGTGTCTGCCACTTGTCTTACACACGAGAGCGAGGCTTTATGAAATGCCGAAAACAATCAAAGTTATCTAAATTATTTTCAATAAAAGAAAAACATTTATGAACTGTCCCGAGCGAAAGAGGTTATTATTAAAAAAAAAATAAAAAATCTTAAATCTGCAATTACACAGAATGTGTCTTATTTGACGGAAATTAGTTTTATTCTGGGTGAAGGTGTAGAGATTTCAAAGTCAACATATTACAACAAAAATATTCGCGTATCCCCGCAACACAGCCTTTAAGCGTTTATTTTATTGTAGTTTTATTGATCGTTCGTCAATCAACTCTTCTGTTTTCTTTTAATATAATTCAAACAATCTACTTACTACCGATAAAAGTATGAAACTATAAAAGTATCGAACGAGTCCTCCCAGCAGACAGATTCGTATGACGCAAACGACCTCTGTTAACGTCAAACTTCAAACGGATGTGGCCCTCGAAAATCGGTAAGTAGGACTCCTTTTATCCGAACATGTAGGGACATGGCGATTCAGATAAGAGTCCACCGATTCTCTCTTCCACCACATGATCGAATACGCTGTCTTTTGTTGTGCCGATCAAACACAAGGAAACACTTATACGTGTTCTGTGTAACGACACGAGTTCGCATAAGTGGCACGTGGCGGGGCCCCGGTTCGGATAATAAGAGCTCGGCAACGTGTTCGGTAATCCAGGTACCGGTGCGAAATTCGTTCGGATAAATGGAGTTCTACTGTATACGTCTGCGACACCCACGTCCGTATCCAGTTCAGGTCGTAAAGTGGCTTACGGAGGTGACGAAAAACTGTGCTGCGACTTTCTCCGCGTTGCGTATGTTGACCAACGGTTTTTTGGTCCATCGAGGTGCACGATAGGAGGTCAAACGAATCCGCTCGTCATCGCGCGCGACGAGACACCTCGCGTCGGTACAGTTACCTGCCTCGCGTTTCAAGCGACCGTCAAATTCTTTTTCGGGGGCAAGTGCAGAGGTCAGTACAGTTGACTTCTGCCACTTCGTTTCCCGTCTACATTAATCTCCACCGTCTATGCGTCGATCAACCTGCACTCGCAGCATCCGCATAAAATCGACGACAGAACGAACGGACCAAACTGCTTCAGCGATGCGAATCTCGCATTCTCTTATCCAATAATTAGGAAACACACTTTCTCTGCCGTTACGGCGTAACAAATGAACAGGGATCCTTAATTACCGCGGAAAACAGTCCGTAAAACAAAATTTTGCTAAGACTGTCGAATGGACAAAGATTTGTTCTTTTCCGTTTCCAATTATGGACTTCGCATCGCCTCTAGGTTATTAGCGACAAATTTGGCACGTGTTTTTTGTTATACCGAGGTAGTTAGATTTTGTGGTACAGGTTAGTGGTCTCGTAGGTAATTTAGAATTTGGGTCTGGATTCAGTTTATACTTTCGCCTCTGCACTGGTGTAATAGATGGTTGATCTTTATTTCGCAATTAATAATGGGCAAACATTTTCCCACTGCCGAAGGAGTCGAGTTTCATTAAATGCACGAGTCAAGTCCGCACGCGTGTACACTTGCCGCGATCCACGCGTACAGAACTATGTCATTGTCGTGCAACCTTCGTCGATTGCGTCAGGCCACCTTATTACAGGCGTTTTAACGATCGTTCGCCTTTTCGCGGTGTATCTTGATAAGGACTAGCGATTGTTGATAAACTTCGTTACCCAACGTGCGCGAGAGGGTAACAAAAAGTTCCACTTAATCGCGGGACTGATATCAGGGTAATTCGAAGCTTAAAATCGCTGTAACATCGGCTAAGCCGCTACTGTTACGTTTCCAGTAAACAATGGACGGTTTTACGAAGGCTGCAACACGACACTCCAGCGAAATCATGCGATTAGCTCGTCATGGCCCGAACGTGGCACATTGTGTTTAACTACCGTACCAACATCTACCCTATATACTATCCAGCACTGAAAACATCACTGTACATTCTTCAATTCCAGTCACAGGTATCAAACGCATTCCTATTGCCACATTTACGAGAGCGCGCAATTCAATTCTCTTTTCTTTTTCATGCCTGCCTGGAACGCACTTTCGTCCTGCATTCTTCCCTCCCCTCCCGATCGCGCGGAGTCGCGAAGCATGCGTATGTAAGTCAGAGTTAGGAGGCGAGTCGGTCGCGCAGAAAAAGTCCCATCCGTTTGCCGCAGTTTTTGCATTTAAAAAAAACGATTCGCCCGTTCTTATTTACATTACTCTGGCGTTGTTACCTTGCGTTCTGTCCCCCTGGCGAAGCCCAGTTATCCGATCCTCGCGGGAAAATCCGCACACGTGACCGGCATGACACACGTCCGAGTTTCCTCGCACAATCGCACGCGGGGGTCAGCCGAATTTTACCCGATTTCGACGCAACATTCTGTCACTGGACCTCGAGGCATCTGTCGTGCGTCGCCTCCTCGAGGATGCCGGTTACGAGCGCCGCCGAGGACGGCCGAAGCCCGCCGAAGGTCACCGAGGCGTTCCGAGGAGCAGCGCGAATCACCGAACGTTCTCGCGTACCTGACATATTGCACTTCGAATCCCTCGGCGATCGCTACCGATTCACTTTCGCGAGTAACCACGAAATTCTTGGCTCATCTTCTCGTTTTGGGCGATTCCGGGCACTGTCGCGTGTTCGCGATTGTTTGCAGGGGGCGAGGCACGCACCGTGACGCAAGTCGAACGCAGGCGAGGCGAACTTTGGCTACGAACTGGTCAGTCGGCGAGTGGACAGTCAGGCCCAAGAGGGAGTGAAGAATGGTAGGGAGAGGGTTGAAGCAGGCTCGGATTTGGGGAACGATTTTCTAACGATTTAAAGCGGTGCCTGGGCGAAGAATTTGTAATAATAGTTTAGGCCTCTTTTGCGGCGCGGCGTCGCGCAATGGAGTTTGTGCGATTGAAACTCGAAATTATGTCCGATTTGTGTTTATATGGGGGGTGGTAACATCAGGTATACGGTGATTCCTTGTGTAAAAATAGACTGAGAATGTAGAATAACATTTTTTTTTTATATTACCTTTGGTTTTTGAGGAAGTTAAGTTCGAAAATTGATCTGAATCATTATCTGAGAAAATCAAGTTTCAAAATTCACGACACGCGAGTCTAGTTGACTAAGAACCGTTTACATTTAAATCATTCTTCTTGAGAATAAACAAATTATTCGCCCATTTCAATTTAGGCGTTCTTGCACAAGGATTAATATCAATTGCGATTGTGTCATATTTCCTGAAAGTTTCTGCTGACTCCTAATTCGAAAATCGATTTTCTCAAAAAAAAAAACAAGGACTACGATCAGAAAATTTTACTCTACATTTGCAATTTATTTTTGCCCATGGAGTTGCTCTACGCCCAATTATTTTACTAAAATACGAAAATAAATAAATAACTACTTCAGGAATAGAATTGCATAGAATTTCAACCAGACCCTACTCCTACTGGAAATTACTCAAATCAACTGAAAAAGAATTATAAAAAAGAGTACCTATCAAGAATATTAATTCGATTGTTCTAAAGTAAATGAATTTTAAGAAATTTCTTGCGCTTTTAATTTCGTAAATAATTGTTGGGGCTCCGTGGAGCGCGATTTCTAAGTGCCGCCCTGAAATCGAGGAGCCAGGCGGGGAGAAGGAAGGAAGTAAGAAAAGGAGGCACAGAAAGAGAGAGAGAGGATGCAAGAGCGAAAGAGAGAAAGAGCCGTGTTCCGCCTGCACGAACGTTGCGTGCGCCTTTCTATGTGTGACTCGTTCGCGGGTCAGATGAAAACTGGTAAGGCCACCGATAGACCGTGCGTGATGTAAACGCGAGCGAGGCACGTCCTTTTTCAGGTAAACCGTGAAGCTAGCCAGGTTATGTTTCCACCCACGTTATTACGAGTCGAAGTAGCGAACAGCTGACTCGAGTACTCATCCGGACCACGGCGTGCTAGGATTGAATAATCAAGTTGGTACTTAAAATTCATGGATCGACGTGGTCAATTTTGCAAGAATTCTAACGAGTTGATGCAACTTAGTTAAGGAGTTTATAGTCCTATCGAATTGTATTTTATAGGTCAGAGACTATATCTGAAAGTTTGAATAAAAATTGAAAAGACTGGTCTAGCCTGTCATTGGGACAGTAGTAAACGAAAGTGAAGAATATTCTACTTTACCGATAGATTAAGAACCAAACTGGTAGAACACGATGACTCTTTGCACGTACCTACTGTTGTTCCAAAGATAGTACTCGATAATGTCACGAATATCCTCGTTTTAGCATAGATTAGGTAGTAATCTGTCACAAGTGGGACATTCCGCCATTTACTTTACGAGTAAAGACACAAACAAATATTAGTACTGTAGAGCTCTCTTTTAAGGTTGAAAAACGGTAAGTAATAAAAAATCGTTATCAAGATATCAGGTACATATTGAAACGAAAGGACGACACACAGAATGCTTCTCACAACACAGTAAAATAAACGTGTATGAATAACTCAGAGCAATCTCTGATAATCCTCCGTTTCCACATCATAAAAGATAAAGGGACAACTACATACACTATTCAAACAGATAAACCTCGTCCACTCTATCAGAATTCATTTGCGAATCCATATTGACCGAGCACTCGAACGAAGCGACGAACCTAAATCCTGCAAATCTTTGGACCGCCGCTCGGGAACACCCTGTACCTCGCTCGCGCGTGCACGCGACGTTTGCGGCCGTGGGTTCTCCGTTTCCACAACGACACTAGGTACATATCAGCGGCTCCGGAATGTTATCGACGCGAGCAGAGTCCGTTCTTGATCTTGTCTGAACGAGATCGTTCTCAGCTATGCGAGAACGGCCGATTGTCCTAGAAAACGAGATTCTACTGGTCGGCGCCTGGCCCCTAGTAGTTGTGCAATTGCCCCGTAACGACTTCCCCGGGACCTTCTCCTCTTACGGGTTTTTGCGGAAGCCACCTCTCAAGATACACCTTTAATTCGCGCACGGCTTTTAATCGTCGATCGGAAACGTTTGCCCCGCTCAATGGGTATTTTCTAGCAGAACGTATACAGGGTGAAGCGGTAGCTATTATCGGGTGGTTATTATTATTACGTTCAATATCCATGAACTTATGAGAGCAGGACTAAAATTGATAAACCAGTTGCATAGTACAGAAGGAGTGATATGGTGGTAATATTTTTGTTTTATGTAGGCACTAGTCATCCTTTGTGAAGAAATTTGTCAGCCACTATAGATTGAATCACGAGACTGAGGTGATAATAGATAACGAGCAGGGACGAAAATATATACTAATTTCTAATTAGTTATAACAATTATATTAAAAAATGTTGTACCTCGAATCCGATATGATTAATTAATATACATATAAATTTTGAAAAGTTTCTTTCTTATCTTCGAATTTATTTAATTTTTATTTTCGGGGGTTGAAAGCTGTAGCCTAGGGCGGCGAATTTCGGGCGAAAGAAATCGAAGAAGGTTTAAACACAGTGGCTTCAGACAATTCACTTCTATTTCACGTAGAAAATTTGTAATAACTCATATGTGAGTTGTCATATTAAATTAATTTTAAAATTGCCTCAACTCTTTCAAATTGAAATGTTTGATACTATTTCGCGGAAAGGACGGTAGATGCTTGTTATCTCGGGGGGACTAATTTCCAAATCCGCCCCTGGTAACGAGCAAAACGAAGAAGTTGAACGTCACACAATTCAGCCCCCTGCAAGTTTATTCCCGTGACCCCTTATTTTTATCTGCAGGTACGTCGATACATGCTGCAACGTAAAGTTTTAATTTCTTTCTTCTATGAGTATTTTATATTCCTTGTATTCCTTTTGGGGTGGCATTGATTCTTTTGCAGGCTCTGCGTGCAAAGGATGTTTATGGATTTATTTCAGACTTCTTAAGAAAGTGCGCGTAGGTTGTTATATGTGTTGTTTAAAGTAACGCTCAAACTATGTACTGGCAAGAAATAGCGGTCGGCGTGGAACGTTTACACCGGGGGGGACCTGACGGTTTTCCACTTGGCGATTTATTACGTTATAATTATTAGGAATAACTGATAACACCGGTCTCGTCACGAACCAGCCTGTTTACGGTCACCGATTCGAGGATTTATGCACGAAACGCATGCAGGAAGTTTTAACGCGGCGCCGACCTATTATTAACTTTTTCTTTCACGATAAAACGGGGCGTATCTATTCAACGTTGTTTTATGTTTAATAGTTGACCGTAGTGCGGAATTTGTTGTTTGTCGTGTGTAGCATTATCCTACGCTGTAATTTAATAATCTCTTCCCGCGGGTAAATAATGTTCTCGCTCGGACGAAACTACAGGGTGTTCCAGAAGTCGCTCTATCTTTTGGAAAGATAAAGGACAAGTCCGACTAAATATGTCCAAAATACCAGTGGAGAGCCGTAGAAGTGAAAAGGCACATAGATACAGCGGTATTTAAAAGAGAATTTAAAACTCAAATTTTTGTGTTAATAGTTGTGTAACTATTTAACTCATTTAACTCAATAGTTGTGTAACTATTTAACTTAAAACAAAGCTTTAAATATTATCTTGGCATCACTGACCTATTCTGACAACCCCCCGAATCTACTGGCACTCCCCAAAGAAAAGGGAAACAGGAGATTAATGTAACCACGACTGAAGTAACTCAAGAGCTTTGTAAAAAGAAAAACAAGTGAATTTTATTCTTCAAATAAACTTTTATAACCCCATAATGAATTTTATTGAATTTGCATTTAAAATATTTCTGTCCGTTCAGCTCGACTTCCCCCAAAATTAAATCCTGAGTGTGCTACTGATTTTGTTTCTTACTTAAATAAATTCAACTTACACTGCGTTTTATACAGTTCTCAATTCTCTATCAGAATATGTATATTGGACGCACGCTGCAGTTTTGAGACAGAGTGGATCGAAAAAGTGGTAACTTTTTTGCCCGCTACTGGATGCTTCTTACCAGGGATCGAAAAAGTTCTCGAACCCTCGTTTTTAAAAAAATTCTGTTAGAACTTATATGTTTTGTTTAAGAAAATATCTGTTTCTGTGGAATTTTTATTGAAAAAAATGTTACCTTTAGGAACTTCTTTAACAAGTGTTCTCATGGAATCGATATTTTAGAACCTATATAATAAAAGTTCCATGGAAACAAGTTACATTAGAAAATTTATTAAAAAAGTTTTCATAAAATAAACAAAAGTACTAAACTATTAGGTACTAGTTTTATTTAACAATATAATATCATATTCTTCATATGTTTATTTAATAAAAGGTATGAAAATCATAACATTAGAAATATCCACGTAGGTAAGTATTACAAATAAATATCACATTCAGAATATCAATTTAACTGTAATAATTATTTAATATTGTTGTAGTACTATCCATTGAATAGTATTCAGTATTTGTTACAACGATTGCGAACTTTTTTAATATTGGTGAACAAAATATCTGTTACTGTTATAGAAAAATTTTTATTTTTATATTTTATAAGTTCCATTCCAACTAGAACCTTTATTTTTATGAACTTTTATTTTATCGGTTCTTCTGGGAACTTATAATGTGAGAACATTTTTAAAAAAAGTTCCGCGGTCCATGTTTTAAATGGAACCTATTGAAAAGTACCAGAACTTTTTCGATCCCTGCTTCTTACACATGCAAGTGATTTCGTCAGTAACAACAACAGAAGTTTTTGTTTGTTACTCCACGAGAAAGCTACCGCCAAGGACCCAGTTTCTGATCGCTTAAGAGTAAAGGGAAAACTTAACCAAATCTAAAACCTTCTTTGTTATTTCAGTAAATCTATGTTGTCTTTAATTTGGTATTAAAAAAAGTGCACACATAATAATAATTATTTTATAATTCAACCTCGAAAGTGAAAAATGCAAAGGGAGCAGTTTCCGATCACCTTCACGCGTTTCGCTATGAGCTATCAAATTTTGCCTATAAATTTCAAAATACTTCATAATTATTTGATAATTTGTAGAATAACTTTGTATCACAATAAGCTTATTATTTAGTTTATTTTTCTAAGCCGATCAGGAACTGGGTCCTTGACGGTAAATACCCCGAAAGCACGGTCGAAAAGCATTCCTCGCGGGCCACTAGATCGATCAGCCGTTTGCATAACCGCAGCCCAAGCCCGGCCCTCGTCCCCCGATATCTGGAAGCCCCGCCGAAAACAGTTCCGCCGCGGACGCCGCAAAAGGTCGAACCTGTTTTCGGGCGAAGTTTAGCGACGAGAGCAACAGCCATTACTCTCCCGGCGTAATACGAGAGCTTCGCTCCACTTCGACGGGACAAAGGCATCGGGGAGCATAAAGCATCCAACGACTGTTTCGTCCTTGATCGTGACTCTATCGCGCGGCGAAGCAGCGTCGGGCGGGAGGGGAGGCGAAGGGAGAGAAAAAAAGAAGGCCAACGGGAATATTCTCCTCGGAAAGCAGCGCGCCGGATTCAATCCTGCACGATAACGTCTCATCGATTTATTAACTCGGTTACCTTAGGAACCCCGTTCGCCGGGCCGCGGCCAGTCGGGGGCCCATATGGATAACCGTTATCACGATGCACGAACACAATCGATTTCTTACCGTCTGGGTGTAATCCAGCCAGAGCTTCGAGTCTATCTTCCTCCTGCACGACATTGTTCCGGCGATTATTCCTCGACCCACTCGCCTCCCCTTCTCGCCCGATTCCTTATTCCGCGCGAGATAAGTGGCGGGAGTTCATCTCCGCGAGGGCAGGATCCGATTTACCGGTCTGCGGCGTCGATCAGCCGATTTGTTCCTCTCCTTCGCCCAGGCAAGCCTCTATTCCCCCCCGAAACCGACGGACACTTTTGCGCGAAACAAGAGGAGATATCTCTTCGTTGATTCATCCGCTCCGGAGATTTGCATTCCTCCCCGTTGATGCAACGATCCTCGCAATTCCGCGCGTTATCAAGATCCCCGGCGTTCCCGGTCGTTTGCGCTGGCTTAAATCCTTGTTTGTCGAGGTGAGCTTGGCTTCGGGAATGGCAGATATAATTGGGTTCAACGGTTCCTCTTGCTGGGGACGTTTCGTCGCATTGGGCACCTTCGTTGGGATTCCTGATGAGGGGTGCAAGTGGGGATCGTTCTTCGAGTCTTTAACTATGCTTCTTGCTATTTATTTTCTATTTCTCTCGCTCGGGGTAGAATATATATTTCACGCTGGAAGAAATCTCTGCAGCCTTGTTCCATTGAGCAACGAATGGGACACTCAAGGTGGTCCCATGAATTTTTAGTGATTTTTCTTCCCGCCACTGCATCCATTTAATGGATAATCTTTTTGAAACCTTTACTCGAGTGCGTCACAGTTTGTTGCGAAAGTGACCTTCCCACTTCAGCCTGCGACTGGTGCACTCGTGGCGCACAGTCACGCGTTTGTAAACATATGTTGTGCGATAATTCTGCGTAACGAAACTACATTTCGAGCGTCGGTTTCCTCGGAAGAGAAGACGCTTCTGGTAGAGAATATATATATATATATCGATCAAACCCCAAGCAGTATTTAAGAGCAAGGCTATGCGAGAAGTGCGATCGTGTGGTTGCGGAGGCGAGTTTTCGAGCAACGACGCGATTCCCTGCAAGCGCGCCGCGTCGTCGTGACTCGACGGATCTGTAATTGACGCTGTATGGTGTTAATTGGGCGGAATTAATTGGCTTCGACGGCATTAAACGTGCTGGCTTTGGAGGAAGATCTTCCATCGGGGAATTATGCAAAGCAGAGCCTTTTCAGAGGCGTTGCAACGTGCGAACCTGGTATTTTTTTTTTCACCATTCTTTCCTCCGTGGAGATTAAACGGTATCACTGATTGTCGGATAGGCTTGTTGCTTAATTAAAATCCGCACGTACCAGTCGAGGCGCGGAGTTCGCCGGCGGCGCAGTTTCAGCGTTCCGCTGGTCCACGAATAATGGTGTTATCACTGTCGGCACGTTCCCGGAGCGTCGGCGCGGTGTAAAGTCCGCGTCCCGCGAGGAGGAGCATGGAACTAACCGCCGTCGGAAGGCTTGCTCGTTATCGGAGCGTTACCTGCACGACAATGATAACGGCCAAAGGTAATGACGGGGATCGTCGTAAAGATACGCGCGGATTACGTTCGAATCGTCGTAAACAGATGTAAATACAAAGTACGGGGAATTTGGGGCAGTCGTTAGGAGGCTCGCGGTTGCAATACGTGGATGTTCACAGCTAACGAATTATTGAAACCAGGCTTCGAAAGAGGTCTGCGACTTTTCAATAGATTCTATTTGAGACATGGAACTTTTTTAAAAATCTTCCCACATTATAACTTCCCACGAGACCTGATAAAGTAAAAGTTCTAGTTGGAATGGGACTTATAAAATATAAAAATAAAAATTTCTCTATAACGGGAACAGGTATTTTGTTCATCGATATTAAAAAAGTTTTGAATCGTTGTAATAAATACTGAATACTATTCAATGAATAGTACGGCAACAATAATAAATAATTATTGCAGTTAAATTGATATTATGAATGTGTTGTTTATTTGTAATATTTACCTATGAGACTATTAATTACTTATGTTATGATTTCCATACCTTTCATTAAATAAACACGAAGAATATGATATTATATTGTTTAATAAAACTAGTACCTAATAGTTTAGTACTTTTCTTTATCTTATGGAAGATAACCCTGTTCCATGAGAACACTTTCTAAAGAAGTTCCTTAGGGTAAAATTTCTTTCAATAAAAATCTTAAACGAAACAGTATTTTTTTAAAAATAAGAGTTCCAGAACTTTTTCTATTCCTGACTGAAACACCGAGTTAGGTTTGTAAGGAAATATTAGTGTACTTCTGCTTGGTACAATAACGATTTATAGTTTATACATAAAGTGGCTCACTTTGTTCACAACAAACTATATACTATATTTACGAGTACAAATTATGAGGACCATTTTATTAATGAGTAAAACGATTAGACTTAAGTATGGCCATTCTGCCATTCCTATTTAAAATTTCAAGACTGCTGGAGTACATATTTGGAACATATTGTTTGCTGCCTCTTGGCAACGTGAGAGTTTTGTGAAAAGTTACTATACAGGACTCAAGTTTCAAGGTTTATGCTTCTGTTTATGCAATGTCACGGTGAAAGACGGAAAATCAGGGTCAAGGATATTACGATCAGGAAGTAGATATTAAGTCAGGACTAGTTCCAATTTACAACATTCCTAGCATCAACGACCTTATAAAACTGTTTACTTGAACCTTTTGAATGAGAATTGAAAATATCCCTTGATTTAAAAAGAATTCAAAATTAATTAAACAGCAATCAAAATTTTTAGGGTGCGTGAAAAATATCACTAATCAACATTCTTCTGAAGATTAGAAATATGATGTGTCATCTTTAGATAAAAAATACAAGAAAAGTGAGAAAATATTTCTCAAGAACAATCTAAATTGGTGTTGGAAAATAATATACTTGAATTTCTTAATCAATTTTACGTATCTCTTTCAACTTCAAGCTCAATAATTCTATTTTCCAAAATGGAAGTATTACAGTGCCTATTAAATGGTCCCAACAATCACTCAGATATATTTTCATTAATATAACAATTAAGCTAATATTGTTTAAATATCTGAGTGGATCATCATTATTTCAACAAACGCATGAATCACTCCACAACGACGTTGCGTTACGAAAAGCATGGAGAACGTAAGATTGCAAATCTATCTTCGAGTGACGAGGAACTTGTATTTATCGTTTAAGGGGAACACCGTTTGGTGTTAATAATCTGTGCAAACCAGCTAATCACAAAGTTTCCGGCTTTAGGCGAAAACCACTACTCCGTCACACATTACGTCACTATGTATCGAATTATGGTGTCAAGCAGACTGGGCTGTTATCGCCCAACGTTCTTATCGCGATGATACATATGTTTGAGCTTCCCCCAAAATTTTAAACCACAGGTAGCCCCAAACTACAATGAACCTTCCACGTGTCCAACCAGAAATGATTATTTATAAATATACTCATCATATTAAGAATAAAACATTAAAATTATACACCACTTTTCTTACTCCTTTAGTAACATGCACAATCTTGAGCTTGGAACAGAGTTGGGCAAATTGTAATCTAATTACAAATTGCAAATTACGATTAAACTGTAATTCGTGTAATTGATTACACATTATTTTCTGTAATCGTTCATTTAGATAGTTGACAAAACCGAATGGTCAACTAGGTACCTACATGAACAATTACAGAACATAATCAATTACACAATTACAGTTTAATCGTAATTTGCAATATGTAATTAGATTACATTTTGCCCAACTTTGGCTTGGAATTACATAGGCCAATTTTTAAAAATTCTGTGAAATTCTCACTTTCTTCAACGAGTCAAATACAGGAACCTAAATCTGTCATATTGCATAATTTAATTGATTAAGTTCAATGAATATCTCGCATGTGAAGTGTGTCAATTGCAAAGTAAAAGTACAATGTTGCCAAGTGCCAAAATTCGGCAACTTGGGATTCTCTGGTGATTAAATACTTTCTGCCATCACCACTGTAATCCTATGAAAGAGGAATGTGCCAGCCACTCCCTCGCGGTTGAAATTGGTGCCCCTACTTTTCATTCCATCTATTTCCTTTTCACAATTAAAGAACCATTATTTGGGATTCAACTTCTTTGGTACTTCCACTCTGTAATTACCAAGCAACAGATTAACAGTTAACAGTATTTTGAGACGTTGTAGTATCACTTTCTTCTACACATTCCTAACGCGCTTTCTTCGAAGATATTTTGCTTTCCCCTTAATCTCGGTGATATTTTTAAGCGTAGCATTGCATACCTAGTCCTTGTCGAGCAAGGTGGTCGAGGAAACCTAAATACTTTGTGAATGATGAATACGATTTCTGCGACTGTGGTGCCAGATTAGTCAGTCACAAAGGTCTCGTGCGCTGTGCAATATTTGCAACGTTCTTCACCATTATTCCGCAGAGAGTAGGTGTCCCAATACTTATCAACGACAGTGCACCTATTACGCCTTGTGCCTAGTGCCGCTTCAAAAGCGATTTCCACAGCCGTTCCCTCCTCTTGTTAGGCGTAGCTGTGTCATGCGGGTGCACATAGGCGTTTCACATCTGCGTGCACGTATGCAGCACACATGGGCAAGCAGAGACAGGTGTACCTTTTCGTGCGGGTCTTTACACACTCTACGACCTTTTCAGCGATACATCTCGATAAGCTGTGCACGTCAACGTTTACGCAATCCAAGTCGATAAAGGAGTTGGTGGCACCAGCGAGCACCTAGTCGACACCCTGCTCCTCTTTTTTTTTATATAACGCAAATTGGAGAAGTGTTAGGTGTGTTTATACCAGTTTTGAAGATCTCTAGTTCGATTCTATGGGCTTTGGAAATTTCGTGGTTATGAGGAACTTGAGGATTGTGTTTAAAAAAAGGACTGAGAATGTATGGAGAAGCCTTAGGAAGGACTTTATTAAGAGTAGTGTCATTTTTTAAATTTGGGACAAAATATTCCAATTTTGAAATTTGTTCGTATGTCTCGCTTCTGGTTGGTATAGTTATGTGTGGTTTAATCAGTGTATTAAATATTGATAGTGGTAATGAAAAACTAAATCGAAAATTTTAGATATATTTTTGTTGTAAAAAGTGATTATGGGAGTCCTCGAGTTTCTAACTCTGCTTGTTTGAAACGAGGTGTTTAAGAATTGTTTCCAACGAAGCACGGTAATTCACAAGGGACACTCCTTAATTACCCTGACACGCAGCAAAATTAAAATATTTGAGGAATAAGAAAATCCATGTGAATTTCAATTTTTTTTATCTTAATCTTCACACTGGGTGGATCGGACCCAATCCAATTTTCAATCAGCTGTTGTGGAAAAACTATCTGTTAAATTGAGTCGCGAAAATTCTGAGATAAAGTTTAAACAATGTAAAATACATGTTGATCGTTGAAAATTAACATTTGAAGTATCATCATGTTGAAACAAAATTTGAAAGAAAAGGAGTTCCGAGACAAACATGTTTTGCTTAAAAAAAATCATAACATTTTCAATTTTTAATATTTTTAGCTAAAAATTTGTGGCGATACTCTTGAGATATGCTGCTTTAATAAAAAAATTAATAAATAAAATTCCCCTCACTCGGGAAGCGTGACCATTCTCAATGATGCCTCAAAGGTATTTTACCTCAAAGTCAGTTTTGGGTCCTTTTGACCCAGCGCGACAACCGAGGGTTAAAAGTGTCTTACATTACTATGCAGTTCTTGGATCATTTTCACTGTCATGCGCCGAGTGAGAACTACCGCGTCCAATAGTCTCTAAGCCCTTTGTCGCTTCTTGAAACAATGCCACGCGACACGGTAGGTGGCATATGGCTAACAACGGAAAAGGGACAAAGTGGAGAATCGATATGGTGGCCAGATAACAATTTGCGTCATAGTCAGGCGTTGCATTGTCCGATCGGTTTACATGATATTCGAAATTTACGACGCCGCAATAACGTACTGACTCGCGCCCCCTAATGGACCTGACAATGCGCACTTATCGAGCTCAGACTACAATAGAATAAACACTATTTCTTATTGGAGCGTCCAATTCAAATGTACAAAAGTCGGAGTCTAAGAGTATCCGAGATAGTTTTGTGGTTTACCACTCGTATTTGGGATATATTCAATTGCCAGAGGCAAGGGTGGGTTACGAAAGATGGACAAAATTAGGAAATGGTCGAATTCAGCCCCTGGAAATAAGTTTGGAACCAAACGCAAAGGTACTTACATATTTCTAAGCAACGTTTTGTTTCTTCTATATTTTTCATTACTTAATAAACGAAATTCTTAATTACTTTGGGGGTTTTCACTTTAAAATAGACCAATTTAACGTTACCATACGTTTTATATGTTTACCGTTACATTTTATATATAAAAAATATTGGTATTCCACGCTAGTTTCGTATCTTTGCATTTGATTCCAAATTCATTGCCAGGGGTTGTAAAAAGAACCTGTGGCTAAGCACAAAAGTGTATCGAAAGCTGCTGTGTTTCGGAAAGGAAATATTCTGAAGAATATTTAAACCACTATGGGACCTCGTATAAAATTAATAGATCTACACTTGGTGCTTTGTTATCGATAGCACAGTGAAATTCTTCAGGAAAAAGGAGCCACTATTGCAGAATAAATGTCCTCTAAATCAGCTTTCGTTTCAAAGAAAAAAAAGAAACAAATCTTTATTTCACTAAAAATCATGTTGAAATAATTTCTAAGAGGCACTCGTTCCCTCCGCGCCGTTCAGTCTGTGTTTTTATTTTTATCACTCTAATCGCGTGTTTCGATACACAGAAATCTTTCCTCTCATCGATACGGAGTACAGTCTTAGAAATGTCGACAATGTTTCGGCCTCGATAACGTTCGCTACCGGTTATCTTATCGTTGTTTTCCCCACTGGTTTTCCATCGATTACTTTTTCTTGGAACCAACGCAACTTATACTGTCACGTGAAACTGGATTTCACTTCGTCCCTCACGAATTGCACGAAGAGAAAAATTCACATTTTCCAGGATTCTGATAACACCGATGGGAAAAGCGCACGTTTCCACGATTCGATTTGAACGATCCTAGAAATGTCTTTTTGTTAATCACATCCAAAGTACAATTGCCTCTACTTAGTTATTGGAACTTGATACCAGTTGCGAAAATGATTTCAGAAAAAGGAGCAATTGGAGTAACGAGAAATAGAACGTGGAAAGCAATTGAATAGCATAGAAACTAGCATCCTGCATTCCCGTTATCACGAGGAATGTCGTTATCGTGTTGAACATTTAAGAACCAGCTTCACTCTTCATCCGGCGCTACATGATAACAACTACTAAACGCGAAGTGGTCGACTAAACTGTTTCCACCGTTGTAGGTGCTCTCGTGATGCGGGAAAAGCTGGAATACTGGTTACAGGAAAATTACTACCGTGAAAGCTGCGGGGAACAATAATGTAAAAAATCTACTGCCTCACACGGTCCTTCGTTTACTTTTTCTACTAAGTGCAGTAGAGAAATTTGACAATTTCTAAGCAATAGGTGTGTACTACAATTATACAGACAAGTCCTTATCAACTTAACAAATGATTAATTCACCAAGTATCTGCAGACTTTAATTTACAAAATCTCGTTCTTTAATTCACTTGTGTTAAACACAAATTTGGGTCGTATGAATAAATTGGATCTCTTATTAATTGACCAAAACTACTACTTTGTGAGAAAACAGCAATAGCTACAATTAATCAGAGCATAGGTATAACATTAAACAGGACAGTTGAAATATTCGCTCGTTGGCCTGTCAACTTTTTTCTTTCCAGGAGGAATGGTTTGTAACGTCGTTAAACACGCTACTTTTCCCAGTTACGCCGGCCCCCGTTTGATCAATAATTATCTCCGTGTGTTACGCTTTCGTGGCCTCGGTTTCCTCGTCTAATCGACGCATAAAAGAGTTCCACTACCGATATGAGAAAAAGGTAGGAAGGAGGACATACGCACGTTTCACATCCTCGTACTCGTGAGTATTATATCCACTTCTATTATTCGTCGTTAGAAAAAGTGTTACTAAATGTGCCAGATAAGAGAAACTAGAGCGTAAGAAATTTTACTTTTGCTTGAAGTGGCTTTTTAATAATCGGGGTCTTTCTTTCCTGTGGCGAAATGTAGTTTGATCGTAGTGGAATCTCTAGAATACTTCATATTATAATTATAATTGAAGGAACTCGGCAAATTTATTTTTAAATGGCCACAGTATATTGACTGTACGAACGTAGCACAATAAATTATAATTGATGGAATCTTTAGTGTTTCTAATATAAATCAGTAATTTAAATTGTAATGTTATGAAAGTATTTTAATCATACATAATGCATAATCTGTCTACAAAAGTCTGAAGCACTTTGAATCATCTCAAATTTAAATTATCTTTACTAACTCTTAGTCTAATGTAGAGAGATGCTTTTCAAAAATCTAGAGATATTTTCGAGAAACAATATGGCTCAGTGCACAAAAATATTATTTTTGCTAAATTTATGAAGTAGATCTTTATTCAGCATAAAGAAACAGTCAAGAACTACTTATTGCATATAAAAACTCAAATTTCACAAAAACTGTATATACAATATTTGTGCACTAAGCCATCGACATATTCCGACAGCAAAAAGTCACTATATTTAGCCTAGACAAATCAAAACCATTCCGATCCACTAATCCAGCATCTACCAAACTACACAACAGAAAAATTTTCATAAAAAAAGCCTGAAAGGACTAATTCCAAAGGTGCTAAACTCAATCTCTCCTGAAATTTGCAAGGTTTTTAAGCCTTTTTATTCAATCACACATTAAAATATCTCTCATTAAAAAAAACAAAAAGACAAACTCCAAAGGTGCTAAACTCAATTTCTTCTGAGATTCACAGGGGTTTGGAGCCATTTATTTCATCGCACATAAAAAAAACCTAAAAAGACTAGCTCCAAAGGTGCTAAACTCAATTTCTCCTGAAATTTGCAAGGGTTTTAAGCCTTTTTATTTAATCACACTTTAAAAAAACTCTCATTAAAAAAAAACCCAAAAAGACTAACTCCAAAGGTGCAAAACTCAATTTTTCCTGAAATTTGCAAGGTTTTTAAGCATTTTTATTCAATCACACATTAAAATATCTCTCATTAAAAAAAACAAAAAGACAAACTCCAAAGGTGCTAAACTCAATTTCTTCTGAGATTCACAGGGGTTTGGAGCCTTTTATTTCATCGCACATAAAAAAAACCTAAAAAGACTAGCTCCAAAGGTGCTAAACTCAATTTCTCCTGAAATTTGCAAGGGTTTTAAGCCTTTTTATTTAATCACACTTTAAAAAAACTCTCATTAAAAAAAACCCAAAAAGACTAACTCCAAAGGTGCTAAACCCAATTTCTCCTGAAATTTGCAAGGGTTTTAAGCCTTTTTATTTAATCACACTTTAAAAAAACTCTCATTAAAAAAACCCAAAAAGACTAACTCCAAAGGTGCTAAACTCAATTTCTCCTGAAATTTGCAAGGGTTTTAAGCCTTTTTATTTAATCACACTTTAAAAAAACTCTCATTAAAAAAAACCCAAAAAGACTAACTCCAAAGGTGCAAAACTCAATTTTTCCTGAAATTTGCAAAGGTTTTTAAGCATTTTTATTCAATCACACATTAAAATATCTCTCATTAAAAAAAAAAAAAAGGCAAACTCCAAAGGTGCTAAACTCAATTTCTTCTGAGATTCACAGGGGTTTGGAGCCTTTTATTTCATCGCACATAAAAAAAAACCTAAAAAGACTAGCTCCAAAGGTGCTAAACTCAATTTCTCCTGAAATTTGCAAGGGTTTTAAGCCTTTTTATTTAATCACACTTTAAAAAAACTCTCATTAAAAAAAACCCAAAAAGACTAACTCCAAAGGTGCTAAACCCAATTTCTCCTGAAATTTGCAAGGGTTTTAAGCCTTTTTATTTAATCACACTTTAAAAAAACTCTCATTAAAAAAAACCCAAAAAGACTAACTCCAAAGGTGCAAAACTCAATTTTTCCTGAAATTTGCAAGGTTTTTAAGCATTTTTATTCAATCACACATTAAAATATCTCTCATTAAAAAAAACAAAAAGACAAACTCCAAAGGTGCTAAACTCAATTTCTTCTGAGATTCACAGGGGTTTGGAGCCTTTTATTTCATCGCACATAAAAAAAAACCTAAAAAGACTAGCTCCAAAGGTGCTAAACTCAATTTCTCCTGAAATTTGCAAGGGTTTTAAGCCTTTTTATTTAATCACACTTTAAAAAAACTCTCATTAAAAAAAACCCAAAAAGACTAACTCCAAAGGTGCTAAACCCAATTTCTCCTGAAATTTGCAAGGGTTTTAAGCCTTTTTATTTAATCACACTTTAAAAAAACTCTCATTAAAAAAACCCAAAAAGACTAACTCCAAAGGTGCTAAACTCAATTTCTCCTGAAATTTGCAAGGGTTTTAAGCCTTTTTATTTAATCACACTTTAAAAAAACTCTCATTAAAAAAAAACCCAAAAAGACTAACTCCAAAGGTGCTAAACTCAATTTTTCCTGAAATTTGCAAGGTTTTTAAGCATTTTTATTCAATCACACATTAAAATATCTCTCATTGAAAAAAAAAAAAGACAAACTCCAAAGGTGCTAAACTCAATTTCTTCTGAGATTCACAGGGGTTTGGAGCCTTTTATTTCATCGCACATAAAAAAAACCTAAAAAGACTAGCTCCAAAGGTGCTAAACTCAATTTCTCCTGAAATTTGCAAGGGTTTTAAGCCTTTTTATTTAATCACACTTTAAAAAAACTCTCATTAAAAAAAAACCCAAAAAGACTAACTCCAAAGGTGCAAAACTCAATTTTTCCTGAAATTTGCAAGGTTTTTAAGCATTTTTATTCAATCACACATTAAAATATCTCTCATTGAAAAAAAAAAAGACAAACTCCAAAGGTGCTAAACTCAATTTCTTCTGAGATTCACAGGGGTTTGGAGCCTTTTATTTCATCGCACATAAAAAAAACCTAAAAAGACTAGCTCCAAAGGTGCTAAACTCAATTTCTCCTGAAATTTGCAAGGGTTTTAAGCCTTTTTATTTAATCACACTTTAAAAAAACTCTCATTAAAAAAAACCCAAAAAGACTAACTCCAAAGGTGCAAAACTCAATTTTTCCTGAAATTTGCAAGGTTTTTAAGCATTTTTATTCAATCACACATTAAAATATCTCTCATTAAAAAAAACAAAAAGACAAACTCCAAAGGTGCTAAACTCAATTTCTTCTGAGATTCACAGGGGTTTGGAGCCTTTTATTTCATCGCACATAAAAAAAACCTAAAAAGACTAGCTCCAAAGGTGCTAAACTCAATTTCTCCTGAAATTTGCAAGGGTTTTAAGCCTTTTTATTTAATCACACTTTAAAAAAACTCTCATTAAAAAAAACCCAAAAAGACTAACTCCAAAGGTGCTAAACCCAATTTCTCCTGAAATTTGCAAGGGTTTTAAGCCTTTTTATTTAATCACACTTTAAAAAAACTCTCATTAAAAAAACCCAAAAAGACTAACTCCAAAGGTGCTAAACTCAATTTCTCCTGAAATTTGCAAGGGTTTTAAGCCTTTTTATTTAATCACACTTTAAAAAAACTCTCATTAAAAAAAAACCCAAAAAGACTAACTCCAAAGGTGCTAAACTCAATTTTTCCTGAAATTTGCAAGGTTTTTAAGCATTTTTATTCAATCACACATTAAAATATCTCTCATTAAAAAAAACAAAAAGACAAACTCCAAAGGTGCTAAACTCAATTTCTTCTGAGATTCACAGGGGTTTGGAGCCTTTTATTTCATCGCACATAAAAAAAACCTAAAAAGACTAGCTCCAAAGGTGCTAAACTCAATTTCTCCTGAAATTTGCAAGGGTTTTAAGCCTTTTTATTTAATCACACTTTAAAAAAACTCTCATTAAAAAAAACCCAAAAAGACTAACTCCAAAGGTGCTAAACCCAATTTCTCCTGAAATTTGCAAGGGTTTTAAGCCTTTTCGTTCAATCACACTTTAAAAAAACTCTCATTAAAAAAAAACAAAAAGACTAACTCCAAAGGTGCTAAACTCAATTTCTCCTGAAATTTGCAAGCCTTTTTATTTAATAACGCTTTAAAAAAACTCTCATTAAAAAAAACCAAAAGACTAACTCCAAAGGTGCTAAACTCAATTTCTCCTGAAATTCGCCAGGTTCTCGAACCTTTCCCCTTGAAACTCATCGTTCAACCTTATTCACCAAGAAAGGAGCTCCGAACTCTCAGACACACGTGTGGCTACCACGGAATATCAACCACGGAACCGCACGAAGCACACCCGCAGCAACAATTCGAAGAGATAGAAGAAGGAAAGCCTGCTGCCTCCTTGCCTTCAAAACAGGCGTCATTGGGCCGAGTGCCCAGCATCTGTCATTACCAACGCGATCTTATCGAGAACGCCTAACAACACAATGTCGTGGTGCTCGGGGACGATCTGGGTTAAACATACATTCCCAATGGCGTGTGTACCGCTACTTGACACTGTCATCCGATCGAGAAATAAGGGGATTAACTGTGAATTTTCCCGGTAACGAGTTAACAAATATGCGCGATATCGTCTGTAAAAACTGGCAACCGCGTCGTTCGTGACGGAGGTGTACAGGACTTAACGGGCGTCTAACGTTCTTCGGCAGCCGAGCCTTCCTTTTTCCCAAAGTCAGGCGATCGTTTCTTTTTATTCGCGGCTCTCGGCGATACATCGCCACTGCCAACGCCACGAACCGGCAAGGAAAATCGGAACGCACTGTGTCGCGCAAGGACTATTAATTTAACGCCGACCCAAATTGCGCGGCGAACGAAGGTCCGGAGATTACTGCCGCTGCTCTCTCGAGAACGCAGTGAAATAGGACGATAAATGTCGCGAGATGCGGCGACTCGATAAAGCAGCGCTAAATTAGCCTGGCTGTGTAAATGCGACGATACCGGCGCGAGCGATAAATAATCAGAGCGGAATACAGGCAATGAAGCATTACGGGGAGCTACAAAAATGGAGGAGGGGCCCAGTTTTCGCAATGAAACGAGTACGGGGCGAAAGTTAGTTTCGCTGTCTGCTGTAGACTCTTGTTATTGCACAAGTTGAACATGAACGTGAACTTCGCGGTAGTTAAATTCCAATTTGCAGATTTTATGGCCGCGAGAAGCGGGCAATAAGTTAGGTAGTACATATTTATTTAAAATGAAGTTGCTACTGTTCGGGATAAATCGGCATTGAAATTATTACCGACCGCAGAAGGTAGTTTAAGTAAAACGTGAAAAAAGCGTCTCTCTTACACTCTTCTTCCTGTGTCACGTTTGACTTTTTTCTTCCAAATGCCACTGTTGTGATGTGCACGTAATGCGGAGTATAGAAGACAGCAGCTGTGTGCTTAGAAACTCAGCAATTATGTAAGTGGCAGGTTAACAAAATCTGGCGTCGAGGATATCTGAAATTTTCTCATCATTGGGATCATAGTTGTTCGGAATTACGTGTAATGGGAAAGAGAAAGTAAAGGTGGGAAACAATAAATACTGAATCTTTGGAAGCCTGACACCATCTCGGTGTTGTTATATAATTAGCAAAGATATTAAGCTACAGTAACACTCAAGTAGAATTAAAATTAAAACGTCAGAAGAAATTTTACTTTACATTCTCTACTTATTGCTTCGTGTTTCTCCAATTACTGTTCCCTTGTTTGTATCACATATTATAAAGAAAGCAATGTACTCGGTAGCCCTTTGGTTATTTCTCAAGGAAATTATATAGCAAAAACTTTCAATTGCGAATTAATTAGTCCGTTCGTGCATAGCTCCGTCTCTGGTTTCAGGGACTACATAGGTGTAATTTGAGAATCTTCTCCGGGCGTATATCAAGACAAACCATTTATCTCGATCACGAAGAGCAGCCCTTTCCCTTCGACGTTACGCTGGTGTTATTGCTGTTCAGCGCCAGCAGATCGTACAGTCACGTATTCGCTATCAAATAGATCGATTCCGTGTCGGTACGATCCACTTAAAATACCTTCGATGCAAATCAGGCTTAATGCTCGTACGATTACCTTCTCATTCGAGGCTCAAACGGATCGAACCATCACTGGGTTCTGAATAAACAATATCCTTCCATTAATGAATTTTTTCATTATTTCAAACAGGAATAACATTAAATGCAACACTATACCGTTATAATACTATAATCACAAGATATTATAAAATCGGTTTCAAGCTTGAACCCCGATGGATTTTCAAACTGAATTTTCTCGAAAATGGAGCCTCATTCTAAAAAATATTATTCTAGAATTGCGACTTATTTCTCCTCAAATATTATATTGCTGACTACGTTTATCGACAAATTCTGCTGACATTCAGACACTTGCGCGTGTGCTAGAAAAATGGTCAAACTCGAATTTCTCGAAAATAAAGCCTCAGCTAATGGAAAAAGATTGTTCTACAATCTCGACTTATTTCTCCTCAAATATTCAAATAAAAATTACTGACAAATTCTGTCGACATTCGGTGAGGTGCGTACACGCAAATTTTTAAACTTGATTTCCTCGAAAACGAAGGTTCATATAAAAAAATTGTATTCTACGTTTAGAATTTTGTTTTTGTGCGGTTATCGTGTAAAACGTTCCGAGTCACCCTGTGCAAGATAGAACAATTCCCTGGTGGCCGTAGAAGGTCTCCATGGCCACAGGAAGGCTCAAGCTAGATGTGTCCGTCGAAACGAAGTGTATTTCGTTGGGAATCTTACCCAACCGAGTCGGGATCTCTCCAGGCAGGTATGCACGCGACGAAACGCCCGAAATTCTGCCCCGGTTTTCCACTTTGCTCGCGGGAGGTGTCCCGCTACCTCGACGCCGACGACTGGATACACGCTCGACGGTGCGAGCGGGAGCACTAACAACGACCTAGGAATTTAAGATGGCCATAACACCGGCGCGGTTACGTAAGCCTTTACCTTTATGTCAGAAGGAACCAGGAAGCGTATCGTGGCCGACGGTAATGTAATCGTAATAACACGTACAAGCCGGTGGAAAGCTGTTGCACGTTGGAGGCGCGGAGCGAGTGAGGCGCAAACTCGGAGAAGAGGACTGGCTCCCTGAGACTATCGGCAGAATTGCGCCTCGATTTATTAACGCCACGTTGTTCGCGCATTTTAGACGAGCGGGAGTCGTGCAGCTTGAGCGGGACCACGCTTGAATGAGGAGCACGAGGGTAGGTTTCTTTTAGGAATTTTCTGACAAGAGAGGGCACAAGGTTTAGGCTGAAATACTAGTAGAGGAAGTGCAGCACATTTGGAATATTGTTGGTAATTTGGAATACCGAAGTATCTAATAAACTACTAACGCTATTTAATTTGTAACACCGTAAATTATAGAGGCTAATGACCTGTTCGCTAATGACATTTGTCGATGAACCGTTATTTTTACATTTTGGACTTAATCTGCAGAGGAAGAAAACGTCAATCTGCAACACTTTTTCAGCGCGTATTCAATCGTTCCAATCGTGGTTAAAATATGTCAAAACTTTAGAGTTAAACAGTTAAGGCAGGATACCACCTTTGACTGCGATTTTTAGAGGCGTTTTTCATGAATTTTTCTGCATACAAAGAATGCGCGGAAACAAAATCGGTTTTAGTCATTTATTAATGTAACTTTAATCTGTAATTACACATTTTTTGAAACTGAAAAAGTCTCTCTTGTAGGTGGCGCCAAAATAAATTCCTTTGGAGGAACACCGTTAGACTGCGTGTCACACATATCAGTTCTGTCGCATTGCCAGTTCCGTGCCAGCGTGCCAATGCAGTGATAAGAATTAAAACCTTACTAAATCTCTTGGGTTGTTTTTCACCCAATTGTGTTCCCATTTCTTTAAACCCATTATGACCCTCGGGTCAGTTTTGTCCCAGCGGAGTTAGGCGTTATTCGAATACATTTTAATTAAATTTTTATTCGAATAAATCAATAAAATATTGAATAAATTTTTTCATTTTTTTGCTGCCCAAATTTACTCTAAGGAGATGAAATTGACCCTTGAAACTCCGGCCATTTTCCACCTTCGTTCTATAACTCGCGAACTGTAATATAGAAAAAAAGTTTCCAGGCAAAAATTACTTCGTTCAATTAGGAGTATCATTTGGTAATTTACAGTTCGCGAGTTATGCACAACACAAAACCGGAAAATCGATGGATTTCCAGGGGTCAATTTCAGCCCCTTAGAGTGAATTTGGGTAGCAAAAGAATTGCAAAAAATTTTCATTAATTCACTTGAATTTCCGGGTTGGGGGCATTCACGAAATATTGTATCTAGAAGTGTTCACAAAGCGGATATGAAGCATATGAATTTGGGTCACTGGCCGTTCTAACACAAATGCACAGTGAAGAGTGTCCATGGACCTAAGATAGGTCCATGAGAGTGTCTCAACTTCCCATGATTGATATCCGTTTCTAAAACACATCTACAATACCTATTTCATGAATATGCAGATGTAAAGCAGAGCCTATGCCATGGCTGTGCTTAACGCCACATTCACGGAATATTGTACAGTATATATCAAAAGTTCCCGGCCGCTGAGTTTAATAATTTACTGTGGCTCGACGGGTGGACTTATTCCTCCACGAAAACAGTGGACACTTCCAGCATCTACTGTGTAACAGCCATTCTCAGGTACACGTACTAAAGTAGATATCACGCTTTCCTTTTTACTGTCTTTCATTCCACTGCAATAAATTATTAAACCAATCTTTCCCGACCCAATATTCAAATAACCCGAGACTCCCCTATATAAGGTAAGGTAAATTAAATAAAGTAAAGAAAACACATTAAAAATACGAATTTCAGAATATAATTCTAACTTGATAATATTAAAAAAGAAAATCCCCCAAAACCGTGGCGACCCACAGGTAGGAAATCACTGTATTAAACCCAGAGTTGGTGAACTTTTCGTACCTACTGTACGAATCATCCCAAAACAGCGGTCAGCTGCGCGAAGTTGTGCATTCGTAGTAGTTAGAAAGATATTTTTTATGGGTAGGTTTACCTACCTACAGAGCCAGAAATTAATTTCAAAGACCAAAGACTGGCATCGACGCGACTGTGACAGTTCGTTCGAGCATCGTAGCGTTTCGCCGGGCAAGAAAGCAGGAAGCCCGTATGGTAATAGAATTCTGGTAACGCGCGCGACCACGGAGATGAGAGGTTGATAGACGACGCGTTACGCGCGGTGTAAGAAGCGGAAGACCACGAAGAAGACGGCGAAGGGGATGGGTGAAAAAGGTGCGGATGGTAGCCGAGCAGCAGCCCTTGGAGCCACTTTGCCAACTCCATTACGGATTCGACACGTGTGCTGCTCCCGTCTAGGCTCGCAGTGCTACGAGCGAGACGCTCGATCGCTTCTTATCGACGTTATCTCGCCTGCCCTTCGAGCAGTCCTCGAAAGTTCGCCTGCGCTTTTTAATCGACGGATCGTTCGCGGCGAGATTCTATCTCGTGTACTGTTAGTCCGCCGTGAGTCGGTGCTGTGTATCATTGGGACCTGGTGATAACGTCACGGGGCATTATACAGCACTGCTTTCGACTGTATTTGCTGGTTACAGTTATGGAGGCGGAGTCTAAGTGGGTGTGAGGAAACTGGAAGCTGTATTGTGCTCGTCAACGCCGAGGAAAAAATATGCAGAAGGATTTAGACAGGAATTTTGGGTACCGTGAACTGGGGTGACTGCTCGCGCCGGGGTGACATTGCCCACTTTTCGGAAAAACTTTATTTTATTTTATTGTGAAGTAATTGGAGCATATGGTGTTTTGTAATCGATAGCAATAATTTCTCCAAGGTCAAACGAAAAAAACAATAGCGAATTTAATCATATAGGGTAAGTCAGGGTGAGATGGTCATACGGAAGAGATGGGCAGTGACAGTATTTTTTAGAAGGAAACGCCAGATGGCGCTGCGCCTACGTGGGTATAAAGTGTTATAGACAAGTAACATTCTTAGTTTAAACTGTTAGAATAGAACGTTTTTAAAGGTTTGTAAATCCACTGTGAAATTTAAGCTAGTGCTTCAAAATGTTTTATCTATATTTTGGTCACCTTGTTTGTGTTATTTATACTGAATATTTTTAGTTCTCAAAATATATTTTCGATAGTGTATTGTTTACAGTGTTTTTAACCGTAAAGTATTCAGGGTTCCGTTTGTTAGTCTAAGTGAAATGGGAATGATCATCTTATCAGGGCTTTAAGGGAAAGATGGTCACTTTGTGTCCGGAAAAGATGGTCATAGATGTATTTGATGTAATTTCAGATATTTTGATGGTTGTTTTTCGAAACACTCGAAAAATGAGTGACAGGGCAAAGACGGCAAAAGAATTTAAACAACATAAATCCTCTAAGAATAAATGTGATTCCGTTCAGGACTCTGCAGTTGACATTAATAATTGCAGAGGATGCGGAGAAAATTATTTCCAAACAAAAAAAAGAGAAGACTGGCTCAAATGTTATTCATGTGGTTATTGGGCCCATGAAAATTGTACCGAGTTTGATATTATGTGTCAAACATGCGGACTGAAAGATTCAAAACAAAAGCCAAAAGAAGTTAAGAGCGGGCGAAAACGAAAGTGGACGAAGACTACAAAGAATCTGTGATAATCAGGTAAGACCCACAACTTGTTAGCCTGAAAGGTTTATATGCCCATCTTTCCCGGGCATTAAGGGAGAGATGGGCAATGACACTTTTTTTTCATTTGTGAAATTTGTCTATTAAATAATAATTTTTCGATTATTGATACTAACGGATATGTAGACAAAGCATTGAAGTTTTGTTCTATATCATTTTCGTTACTTTATTTCAAATAGGTTGGCTGTAGGAGGCTCCAAACGAAACTACGCCCATCTCACCCTGACTTACCCTAGTAAAAAAAGTGGGCAAAGTCACCCCAGTTTACGGTACCTATCTGTGTTTAATGTATTTACAGTTGACTTGGCAGGCGAAAGGAAACTCGATCTGTGCGAGGTGGACAGAGAATTCCCCCTGGTCTATTTATTATTTACTTATTAAACCTCCCCAAGGCAAGGCGGTGGGGCCTAATGTCCGATGACCACCGATTCCCGCATAGTGGCGTGTCACCTGTCACGAACCAACCCTGCGTTCAAAATGGCCCCTCAATTTTTTCAGGCCCAGGTTTTATGAAGAGGAGGATTTTACTCATCAAGGATGCAACGCTTAAGGGGCGTAGAATTCCTGTACCAAGTCCCAAATCCTGGGAGGACACTCCCTTTGTACAAATGAAATTTTGTAATTTTCACGACGATCCTACTTGTAGGTATCTATTACCCTGACCCTGAAGAATTTTCAGAGGGTTAACTCGTCATCCCTAGTCACCAAGTTAAGGGTAGCGTAGAAACACCCTGTCACCACTTTCGCCATTATTAATTGCCTGGGGTGTAAACGAAAATGGAACAGCAAGGGAACAAAGAAAATTAAACGCGAAACGAGGGTAAGAAGGCCACCCCTAAAAGTACGGTACCACGAATATTTTCCTCGCGACTTGGACACGCAGTCGAATGGAGGGGTGTATAAATCGCAGTTGGCGCCATTAAATTCAAGAGCTACGATAACAGGCGTCAACTTTTTCCTCGGCGAGCACCGGGACGGATCTGTATTGTTAGGGGCGAGCTAGACAATGGGCAGATATTGCGTTCGGCGGAAAAGGGAGCGCAGAAGTGACGGGACGAGATGAGAAGAAGAGGAGAACTCGAGTTCTCGGGAATCTCCTTGGATGGCCCGCGGCCGTCCATTAGATCGAACGTGCATGATAGCTTTGCTACGATTGTTGCGCGAATATGGCGTAAAAAGTAACCGGCCGCCATGATGGAAGGCTATGGAATATGGCTCATGGTTACGCTATTCCAGGCTTCCGAGTTTAAATGTAAAGTACGCTCGATGCTCGTGGTGGACAAGATATTTGATTATCCAGTGGCGGATTTAAATTTAAGGAAAAAGGTGGCAAATATTCTGAGACACCCTGTATAAGTAACAGAATTAAAAATTACGCGCGTGTGGTATGAAAATTATGGGAAAGACAGTCAATTAATTAATTACATGATTCAATTCAATTAAACTATTTTTTGTATAAAAACGTAGAAATTTTTCCGTCAAAATCGTAACTTTTTCTTTAAAGTCCCATAACTTTGTCAATTCTAGACTTAATTTCTTATTGTTTTAGTCCGTAGACGATATTAATTCGTGACGATTAAGAAAAATTTCGGTTTCTTTATTTCAGGCAAAACTTGGATCCATGAAGAATTATTCTTGAATAAAAAATATTTCTTGTTGCCCGAATACAGGTATGTAGAGTAAAACACCCTTGAACTTTTGAAAGATTCCCTTTATATTTGTTGGGAAAAAGTTTCTTAAACATCACTGTTTTTTTCAGCGTCCCAAACCATGTTCCCCCATCGAATCCACCAGATTAACCCTTTGCTTTTCAGCTTTCCGAAGCTTGCAAGTGCTGATGTTAAGTGACAAGAAAAGATAGATGCACTAAATAATTACTAATCTGTGAACCGTTCAAGACTAACTTAATACAGTAACCACTGATTAAGAATTCTGTGAACCAGTACAGGTTAACCCTCGAGTGCGTCAAATGTGACCCATGGCAAAATTACTGTTGTGGTTCAAGTAGCTACAGCTTTAGTAGATAGTAATTAACAATTACGATTACTCATCAAGCTGCGTAACTGTGCTAATCAAATTAACGAATAATGTTTACGATTACCGAGTGTTGGGCAACAGTGATTAATGAGTAACAGGAACGATCAAAGTGAACGTAATTACGGGGCATAATTGACTTATATAACTACCGAATGATTAGACTTCTGATTGCAGTGGACTCGATATGTTAATGAGATTCCGTTTGCTGGCGATAGCGCATCAGGGTTTATTGATAAACCAGATGCGATGAAGTGGGACACTGGGAAATCGATCATTAGGAGGGCACGGGCCAGTAATCGTCTTTC
Source organism: Andrena haemorrhoa (assembly GCA_910592295.1). NCBI lineage: Eukaryota > Metazoa > Arthropoda > Insecta > Hymenoptera > Andrenidae > Andrena > Andrena haemorrhoa. The sequence continues at coordinate 8,723,923 of OU342940.1, read as the reverse complement.
CAAAAGGACAATATACACCCGGAAGTCTGGAATAGCACAGGGTGCAAGGATTACGGAGGAAACTCGGAGAATCTCCTTCGGAAATCTCGTGGATCCGTGCGAAATGTACCTACAGCTTCGTGTCTAGCACGTACACGTCGAAGTTTCTTAATTCGTGCCTCGAGCAGGTGGAATCGCCGCGCAAATAAAGGAAAATGACCGGCTATTTGAGCTAGAAGAGGGTACGCTTACACCGTGTATTTACGTGAGCATCGTCCACTCTAACTGGCAGTTACCGAATGATGTCATTCAGCGGTGTACGCATATTATTTAACGATAAGTAGGGACGCAAATGCAGGCGCTGCTGCGCGGAGGCATATGAAATGAACGTATGAACATTATAATCACCGGCACGGCGTTGTTTACTCTGACGATGGATCGTGTTACGTCATCGATATTTTGTGATTGCATTATTAGACGCGATAAGATCTCTTAGGGGTGTGTTATTATTTTGCAGAGTCTCCAGTCGTCTTTAGATTCTTTAGATGCAAAGTGGGTGATTAAACTCGTCGAGAACAAAAGTATTAATAAATACATATACAAATAAAATTGTTATGTTAAATGATTTTACTAAAAATGCACTAAAAATTAAAAAATAATTATTTTCTTGTGCTGCAATTTCGATTGTGATATGCGACTTTAAATAAAATCATACAACCTGTGATTATCCTTTTTCTTTACAATTTATTTTAACAATTCTACAGGATAATCGCAGAGTTTGTATGACTTTATTCAAAGTCATACATCACCATTGAAATTTTAGTATAAGAAAATAATTATTTTTTAGGTTTACTGCATTTTTAGTAAAATCGTTTAACATAAATTTTGTTTATATATTATTTTATTTTCTAGTTTTTAGTGTTGGTGGATTTTTATATTTTTTCTAGTTTTTAGTGTTTGAGGATTTTTATATTTCTTCTAGTTTTTAGTGTTTGTGGATTTTTATACATTTTCTTGTTTAAAAACTAAAGTGTTTGTGGATTTTTATATTTTTTCTAGTTTTTAGTGTTTGTGGATTTTTTATACATTTCTTTTCATATTTTCTATTTTTTTACTTTTCTTAGAAAATTGTATTGTCATCCAACCTACGCACGGATGAAAAGTTTCAGATCCATTGGATTGTTGGGAGTGGGTGGAAATTGAATTGCCAGACTTGCACTATACACCAAACATACAGAGGATCGAAGTTAAGTAAAATCATTTAAAAATTGTGCTCATCAAGTCATATAAACTTTCAACTTCTTGAATTTAGAATGCTGAGAGAAACTTTGAAACATAATTCTTTAAAACGTTAACCACGTGCAATATTGTTCTGAGATGTATAAAAGTTGTTCTCCCATTTTAGAACAGTTTGAACGTCTTTGTACGAACAAGTTCAGTAAAATTTGATAATCCTTTGAAAATTTCGTAGTGCATTTAATGAGATTTGAATGCAATAGGTTCTTCAATTAAGTATCTTCGTAAGAAATTTCTAGGTTAAAAGGATTTAAATCTGACGTTTGTTTCGTTATGAATAGAAGCTACAGTCAGGACCGAATAAATTGGCTGCCCAAGGCTTCTCACGGAAGGCTGTCCCCCACCGTTAAGCTGCATTGCCGTATTTCTTGCCTTTTCAAGCAACTCTGTCGGTATATGCAACCTATTTCTCAAACAGACAGGCTTAAGAGCAGGATAATTGTGTAGAAGTGGAAGTTCTGTCTGGTACGATATAGTCGGCGAAGCGAGAGCTCTGGGGAGGAAAATTACAGTGATTGAGTTGCTGCACTGTAAGAGAGAATCGCATTTTACTCGAGCAGTGACATACGAGCCACTGAGAATGAAAGTGGTATGAGTCAGAGGAGTCGAAAAATTCAGCTGCATTCATACTGTATCTTACATTGAATATCGTAGGTGCTTTGAGTGTTCGTTTATCACGGTGAGAGCAAAATGAAGATTTAAAGAAATGAAGAAACACTGGCACTTATAGTACTTGTATTTTAGTAAATAATCATTGAAATACTTTAACTGTATATCTTTCCTTTACTTCAATCTGATGTATTAATATTTATTAAATATTTCTTCAATATTTCGCGAATATACCTAAATGAGAATCTATGGCTTGGATTTGTCGTAGATTTTAGTAGACTACACTCAAGAAATATTGTAGAAATGTTCACCAAACGAATGCTAACTATGTGAAGTCCAACTTCAAAAAGGAAGAGGTTATACGTTGATTCAACCCGTATGTATTTTTTTTAACGATTCTTTTTTATGTTTGTCCCCGCATAACTCTTCAGCATATGGACCGATTTTGATAATCTTTCTCTTATTCGAAAGAGCGCGATGCCCCGGTGCGGTGATGCCATCCTACACTGCATCAATATTGGCCGAATATTTTAACAGTTCTGGTTAATAATAAAGCTTCTTGTCACCTAATTATTATTATTTTATGTACGTGTATAAAAATAAAATTAATAAAAAATAAATAAAACCGTTTTTAAAAAAAAACACTAAAAAGTAAAAAATAATTTTTTCTGTAAATAGACTTGGAAATTTGATGCAAAGAGGGCTCAGTGCACAGCAGGAAGCTTTCAAAAGAATCTCGAAAAATCAGAGTGTTGGAGCGGAGCTCGGAGCTGAAGCGCGAAGCAGTGGAGCAATGGGGTTTTGCCCGGAACAGGAACGGAGCCGGAGCACGGAAAATTTTTACTGCTTCACGGCTCCAATTTTTTTTATTTCACTTTTCTCTCATTTTATAAGAGCAGATGAATGAAATGTTTTTAATAAATACCAATTCCCAATTTTTCATCATTGTCAAAATATTATATCGTAGGGCCGTTAAGAAGGCATAGTACTTTCTTCGTCCGAAAATTAAGCATTTTTTATGAATTTTTTTCTATATGAAAATGAGAAGCTAGAAAGATGGGGTTTGTTGCAAACGAAAGATCTCTGTTTAACAGTATTAAAAGAATTTTTATTAAAAAAAAAACAACTGGAGCGGAGGAGCAAATAAAAAATTGGTCTGCTCCAATCGCCTGCTAAAAATATTCCCACCAGTTTTCATAAGCAATTATTACCAATTCCGAAAATAGCAATCGTCGCGGTGCATAATTAGACTGAGTTACTGTATCGAGCCGTGCTTTCCCCATCGCCGGTCTAAATACGCGCCAGTAAAGGAGCGGCGATTCCTTGTGCAATTCCTTCCTCCTAGGATTCTGTGCTTTTATCGCGCAAAACGATTCGCGCCGTATGTTAATGCCGCTGAGGCTCATTATCGCCAGACTTCGGCCGTCGAAAGTCGGCGCCAACGCTCGCGTGGCTTTATTGCCGTGCAACAGTATGATGCAAAGTCCGCGATACACAAGCATCAGAGGAGTGCACAACGGATGATGCGCGCCGCTGTGATCCTCTGTTACGGATACCTCTTGCGTATCGTCCTGGCAAAGAGGATACTTAATTAAGCAATTTGCTGGTTACGCGAATGGCGACTGTTATCGCTTCTCCGCGGGTAGCAAAGTGTTCCCCAAGGTCGGGATGCTGCATCATGGCCGTCCATTCTGATTTTTCCCCCCGTTTTCAGGGAACGTTTACTGGCAGGGCCGTTCCTGGGTTTTGGCCGCCCAGGTGCAAAAGCAATACTGCCGCCGTTATTAATTGAATATTCTTTAATTAAGCATTCGATATGCAGTGTTTACTTTTATATCTGAAAATACATCATTTTAAACATGCAAGAGCTTCGATTATTATTCTTATTAGTCAAAACTTTACATATAATAAACAGCTTGCGGCCGCTCTTAAGTTTGGCCGCTCAGGTGCGGGGGAACCTTCTGCACCTCCGCCAGGAACGGCCCTGTTTACTGGGAAATAGTGCTGCGTGAAGATAAAGAATTGCGATTCAAGGGGTGGAGTGAAATTGTTATTAGATGGAGGAATCATGGAACATAGCTATGACATTCAAGAGTTCTGTGGCGGAGATAAGCTGGGGTCTCATATTAGGAGAGGTCCTCGTATTCGGCTACTTTACCCTGCATGCACTGAAGACAGAACGAGGTATAGATTTGCTTCGAATTTTGTCGTTTCGTATCGATTATATTGGTAATTATTAATAATCGCCCAGCCAACCTGGCGACGCATGTCGCATACCTAAAGAGAAACATTATTGCTGGCTATCGAGGCTCGCTTTCACAAAGACTTCAAAATTACCCCGCTCTGGCAGGTCGACTTTCAGATATAATTAGCCGGACAGAATTGTTCCATTACATTTACCTCTCGCTCAGAGATAGGTGAAATCTTTTCTCCACGGGGAAGTAATTACCAGAGGAACGATCGCGCCTCGGCTTACAAAAGGAGCCGTGCCAGCGATGCTCGTTGCCCGGGCAATTTTTCCTAAAAGCGTCGTAAACTTAATGTATTTTATGTACGTTCGTCTCTTTATTGCTGCCAGCGCGATATGAGATTTAATTAATACCGCGTTACGCAACGGTTCATTTAACGCCCATATCAACGTAGCGTTTCGTCCCGGAGAAAAATCATCGTCTTAATATCTCGATTAAAGGCTATTATCTGGTTTGAATTTGGTAAAGCTCATTTTTAATAAATAAGAAAGGTATCTGCTATTTTTTTCTCCACGCAAGAAATCTAACCATCTTGGAAGTGAAAGAATCTCCCCCTTGCAACTTTTATCGCCATCCATTTATTATTATTCTTACTATTATTATCATTAAGTCTTTATTACTCGGAGAAAATAAATGAAATAATACATATAGAATGATTAATAGTATAATTAAATCTAGAGTAAAACTGGCACCCTACAATACCATATTAAAAAAGAAAGCGAATCTGTTATCATTTCCTTTGAAGAATTCTATTCCATTTCCTTCTACTTAATTTTAACATGAAATTTCTATGGTGCTGCGTTTACGTGCCACTTCTTTCTCCTTTCATTTCTGCCCACAGAATACACCAGCGCACTTTGCCCGTTAGAACCTCAGGCAGCCTGCATGCTATCCCATGCAAATGGTTCGCCTTCAAGATGGATTCTCGCTACGCGCTCACCCGAGGCCGGGCAATCGTTGCCGTCGCGTTCCTCGACGAGCGACGACAGAGACCGTGAATATCATACCGCGAAGGTGTTGAAGAACGTTTCGACAGACCGCTGCGCGGCGTCGGATGGACGGATGGCTAGAATCGACCGTGGTGCGAGTGGATTCGCCAGGCACAGCGTGCCACGCGTGTCTCGTCGACTGCGGCTCGTGGCCTATGGCGCATGCCGCGAAAGTCGCGATACTTTGCGCACCAGCCACGTGCATTCTGTTCCCCGGATACACGCGTGGCATTACGTCTGCGCCAGACGTCAACGTGCAACTGACGTCATTTGGATGCACCCTACCTGATCCCCTTAAGTCGTTCCACACGCGTGTCGTTTGTGCGCGAGGAAGAACGGTGTCGCGGAATAATAGGGGAAGCAGTAGCGAGGTCGTAAATCGGTGGAGCATTGGAGTGAATATAACGTCGACGTAAATGAATTATTGATAGAAATATGAGAAGATAACGACCCGAAGGCGAAGCCTCGATCGCAGACGATGCATGGGTCGGTGACGCTGCTCGATGGAGTAATTTACGTCACTGTACCATTTTCAGCTACTGTACACCTTTTAGCGGCTTAGGGACCATCTTCAAATTGCGTACGGCTAATTTTGTCAATTTCTTACCGTAATTCGAGGACGAGCCCTTGTATGTAAGTCAAGAACCTAAGTAAGTTTGTAGCTTCGCCTTTGTATTTGTAAGGTAAATGTCCCAATTAGCGACCCTGTAAGATCTACTCGCACGTTCTAACGTATTTACATATTCAAAGTATTTATCCCAGCTACTCATTAATAGCCTATCGTATGGCTGGTTCTTTTCCAGTATGGAAAAGGCACCTTTTTATGATGAAATTGTTCGAATATAATTATTAATAATAAATATATTATATGATGCACGTGTACCTAATTTTGACCCTCAATTCTCTCTTCGTCCCAAATAGTGACCTATGTCAGACCGGATTATTGACTCGTACATAATGCGTGGAATGGGTGTTTATAAAATACTTAGTACAAAACAAAATAGCTTTTATTATTAAATTATTATTAAATTATTATTGTAATTCAACACAAAAATTTGCTGGGAATAGTTTCTTCGTCGATTATACTCTTTATTAGACACCTTTTTTTCAGGTTACGATGCAAACTGACAAAACACGCGGGATGGAAACATGACATGGCATCTCGTGTCAATAATAGGAATTCACAAGTTTTACGAATACCGATTATTGAGCCCCATAATTATTATGAATTTAATACAAAATTCAATGCAATTCTTTTAAATAGTGAATTTACAATTATTTTTGAACTTAATTGAATATATTTCTCCTACATTAATATACGCATGCAAGAAATACTTAATACTTACAATTTGGCCGTTCTCAAGTTCGGTAACAAGAAACTACTTTTTCACGGATTTGTAGCTGACACATGTGAAAACATTTATTTATTACTTAATTATATGTTATATGATATACATTAGCGAAAACATCAGCAAGATACTTTGAATATTCACGAATCGAGTTCAATAATTTTAACACCCGTTCGGAACAGAAAAAAATTCATATTTAAATATAAAGGATAAAGTGCCAATAATTGGGTCGCTAATTGGGACATTTAGTAGACTTGAATGGTTTTGTTTTATCGGCGATAAATGTGGAGTACAGTTGAATTCCTGGGCTCAGGGAAAGTAATAGATTGAAATCGTGCAATAAATATATTGAATAAATATCAAAGAAGTGGATTACTTTGCTGGATCGTAGGTAAGTGTTGAATAATATGCCTCATCGTTAGGAATAGCTTATAGGAAGTGGCCGTCCCGTTAGGGCTGGAAACCGCGAACGGATAGAACTTCCGTTCTGTCGCTGCGAGAATATTTTCTGCCACGTTTCCTTCATGCATTGTAAGGATTCATTGCAATTTTATGCGTAGTTTTATATGGAATAAACTTATATTATTTCCAAACTGAAACCCGCAATTTTTACTATTTGCTAGCTCAAATCTTCAATCTCTAAAAATTCTACTTCTATTATTAGCAAACTTGAGTCTACAATTTTTATTACACATTTGCTAGCTCAAAGCTTCAACCTCTGAAACTTTCAATCCCAATATTTATAAACTCTACCTTCATTATAGATATTAAAAAACACGTTGAGAAAGTGTTGCTCTAAACTACTTACTACAGAGTAGAGACACATTCATCAGAATTTCACTTAAAGGAAAAAGAAAAAACCGCATAACACTTTCCTGGTGCCATTGCAGCATCGTTAACAGGAAAAAGTATTACGAACGTTTCCCACTCGGGCAACTTCTAAACACGTCCCAAGGCAACTTACAGGAACAATTATTTTCACACCTTCGCTGCTCATTAATCTCCCGTGCAACAAGATGCGTACACACGCGCCGTTTAAATGGTAATTAGTTGCACGAATTAGCGGGACGAGTGAACGCGTTCACGTGCCGATGAAAAGAAAAGTAAAACGTCCGTGTTAGAAAGCGAGGGGAGCTGAGGCTCCCTCGTGATACACGCTGTTAGCAATGCAATTACATCAAGAATGTTTATAGAGATAAGTGCACAGGTTTCCTTCAAAAGAAGCGATCCAGAGATATTACATCTGCGGAAAAATTACTCGATTTACTCGCCCCGCGCATTAACGCGTCTCTTGTAATTGTGGAGAGAGATTACGGCGATGACTTTCGAAAAAAACGTGCAACTCGCGCCACATACCTTACAACCAATTAAAGCTCGAACCGATACAGAAACGTCCCTGAACAAACGATGTTTAATAGTCAACTGAGAATTTCTGATAGAAATTTTACAGTGAGGAATAACAAATGAAATGAAAATAAAGGTTATTTTTTATGTTAAAATCATAGACCGCTTAGCTTTCCTAGTTATTTATAATATAAAGAGTAAGTCTGTTTGATCCTTTCTGTATTTAGGAAATACTTAAATACTATTTACAAGTTCTGTTCAGTATTTTACTATTTTCTCCTGTTTCGAAGAAAATGTGGCTATATTCTATAATTTATGATAAAGTCGAAACGATAAATTTTCTTCCTATGAAAATTAATTTTCGACAAGAATTTTATACCAATACGAGGGCTCAGATTATCCACTTTTAAGTTTGTAATTCTGTGCTAAGACCAATAATCTTCTTTTTCTTCTTCATTTAAGAAATCAGTCATTCTAATTTTTTAGGGGTTTTTTGTTCAACCTAATGGTTTTATATTCAGTTTTAGCTTCGAGTTACTATTTTCAATTGTAGAAAAATTTCTATTACGTTTTTTTTAACTACACACGACTTTAAAAAGAGAAACGAACCGTTTACGGTGATAACTGAATAAAACAAGGCAGAATAAATTTCACAGTTGGTTTTCTTACAAAAAGCTGCTGGATTCTATAGGTTTCAGTCGTTGCTTTCATGGCAAACTGTTATAGCACAGTTCCCTGGTTTCTCGGTGAGACTAAGACTTCCATAAATGCAACAATAAGCTAACGGACCATAGGCCTCGATTTTCGATACTGTAGAGTGTTGCTTTCTATTGGCCACCTTTTTATACTCATTCATGCCTATAGAGTTCAGAATTTCAAATACGTGAGAACCTTGACCTAACGGATCACTTGGTTCATCAAGCTTCCATAACTTGCTGCGCAGGTTTAAAATCGGGGATAGAATAGCGAAGGACAATATTATTCTCCAGGATTTTATACTGTGATTAGAAATGTCTCTTTAAGACGAATAACATTTTTAACTTAATAATTAGACAGGACCGCCTCAAAATGTCTCCTTAAAGTTCTTGATTTGGAGTTTTTCAACAACATAAACTAATAGTGAAAGGTAACATACACCTCCAGGTTTACGAAAAGGGCACATAAAATTCAGGTCACCAGTTTGATTCAAATTTTACAAACAGTTAAACCACAGCATGCATGCCCAGTTCAAACCTTTTTCGCGCCCCTTATTTATAACACATTGACTTCAGCTTCTTGATGCCCTTGCTCTGAATTATTATTCGTAGCTTAAAAACCGTATAGTACAGCTTGTATATTTAAATTGAAACTTTATTTTAAAAAATGTTGTATACCAACGTCATTTAAATGTCTTTCTACACATAGTATTTAATCATCCGGTTACTCTTTCAGATAGCAATAGTAAACATCCTAAATTATTTCCTCTTTAATTAGCTAATAAATTATTTCCAACCATTGAACTCAGGACAATCCCCACTTTCCAGTCTACTGAAACGCGTGCCTATATATTAGGGTCAAGGTGCCGACAGTGGCTCAGGCGGGTACAGTGGATCAAGTACTCTGTGTGTGAGAGGAAAAACAATATCGAAGCGTCCTACTGACGCATCAAGGCTCTCGCGATGCGAACGCGATCGAACTAGTCGCGTGTCTCCAGAGTCGACGCGTACACTTATTTTATATTTTCGTGTGTCCAAAGTTGTTTTTAAAGGTAAGTTTTCCTAATTTCCAGGCTGCTTTATGCGCCATATTATTACGCAGATGTAATTCTATTGAAAAGTACATCTATTTTAGTTTATTTTGATAGTGCAATCATATTTAAAAAGTCAAGTATTTTGTGTGTGTTTGAGATTAATTATAAAATGGTAGCTCGGTACACAGTGGCTCAGGTTGCCCTGGTACACAGTGGATCATGATCCACTGAACTAAGTAATGCGTTTAGAAGGACTTTTTGTTTTACCTACATATTTACACGTGTTTTTAGATTACCTTGCACTGTTTGAGTTAATATTTCATTATTAATATTGTTACGTAATACCAAGTGCATCATTTTTCTTTCGTTTGTGTTAATATCCATCATGATATTTACAGAGACTGCATCATTAAATAAAAGACTGATTTCACTATCATATGTGCCTTATTTTCTATGTCTTTCACATCATGATTCACTGTGTACCGTGGTGAGCCACTGTAGATTTTTGGATGATTCACTGTACCCGACCTGCAGTCCACAGTGTGTCATTTCCCATTTTTTTTTAAAATTTATATCTTTTTTGTATGGCTCAACATTACAAAATAATAACGTATTTACAAACACCCAATAACTAGGCTATGTTGATACCAAATTTCAGCCTCTTTGCTCAATCCATTATAAAGTTACAGCCCTACATAAAAAGACTGATCCACTGTCGGCACCCTGACCCTACACGTAATTCTCCCTAAAAGGAGCACTTCAGCACTTGACTCCGAGCAGTCTTGACACGAGAATCTGGTACTGAGTCTATTATAAGTAATCTGTATTCGCCTAAGTTTCCGTCAATTGTATCGAGTTATTATTATATAAAATAAAAGCAATGCCAACACCGAATAGCATCCCATTTCGCGGCCCGTGCCAACTTTACCCCCTAGGCAGCTCCCTAATTTTGCCTGCAGGGACGAGCCGCGCCTGGCAGCATGTGTAAAACGCAAACGTGGCGCCAGCCTTAGGCGAGAGTGCTCGCTGTGCGCGCAGTACGCGCGGTCGCGTTCGCGGCACGCGATTTGCGCAAACGTCTTGATCGCTCGCCTACCAGGCGAGCATAACGCGGAGGTGTGCACGCGTCACGTGCGTTGGCCCCCGACCACGTGACTGCGACGCGCGACGACGTACGCGCGCGTGACGGGACACGTGAGGGTGTGCGTGTCACGGCATCACCGAGTTGGCAGACCTTAAAGGCCGCTCCACACTCGTTACGCTAGATCTGAACTGTTGGCAGTTCATCTGCCGCTGTCACGTACGCGTGACTTTACGATTTCCATTTTATTAGTAAAGAAGTTCCTTCGCTCACTGTCAGGTGATGTTAGCTGTACGGAAATGGCTTTTTTACCACACAATACCCGCCAAATCCACCTGATAGGAACAATCTTTCTAACTATGTGATTGATAAGGTAGCTGGTATAGAAATTATTTTAACCAAGACGTTGCGCATTGTATGCCTATTTAGTCAATAATCGGGCAGAAGCACAGTGCTTTTTGAATACTAATTTATATAAAATTCAAATAATACCACTACTCATCGCGATTTCTTTGGAACCGCTGATCCTGTGACCATGAAGTCTGGTAGGTAGGTTACTCTTAGACCGTAGATGTTCGCTGACAAATCTTTTTAAAAAAACTCCCCCAGCTTCACCGACAAAAGATATAGGTATAACCCAGGCAACGCCGAGTACTTTAGCCTATTTTGTACTAAATAGGGTGGAAGAGAATACACGCTAAATATTTAGGCGATGAAATAAGTATTTCCAATACTATATTTGCACTTTTACCAGAAAAGCGGCCAAAGGTCATAGAGAGCCAAGGAAAATACTTTGATTGAAAAACCTTGTAATATATTTTTACGTTTGAATTAAAAGTATTGAAAGAGAGAAGTATTAATAGTATTAAAAGAAAGAAGTATGTATCTTTGCTGGTTTATTCTTCCCCTCAGGCTTACAATGGTCTTCCATTTCACTCCTTTCCTTTACAATTACACTCTTGTTTTTTTAAATTATCCACACATTTCCCCTTACGCTACGGTTCTTAACTCTAGGTCTTATGTCTGTTTATTATTTTTTTTAAACGGAAAAGTATTAAAATTATTACAAGAAGAAAGTATTAAAAGTATTAAAAGAAAAATGATTGATAGTATCAAAAGAAAAAAGTGTTAAAAACATTAATTTTGTATCAAAAGTTTTAATACAGACTTTGGTTCAATAAAGCAAACGAATTTTCGCAGCGAACTAATATTACCGGTCACGATTCTACGAATTCGATCTTCCTTCACATTTGCCACTGATGAAACTGTAGAGTACTGTCGACAGATCCCTATTCGGTTTGCAATATACAATTGCGAAGGTATGTACTCAAGAGCAGATAAATAGTTCGGCACCTTAGGGTGATTTGTAGCGGCCGTAAAGTTTGCGACACGAGCAACAGGTGAAGCCTAAATCGCCAGCGTCTGAAACCCAACGACGAATCTCGACCGAGTGCTTTCCAGTCGTTTGTTTACGCCGCGTTGCGGAGGATAGGTAGGCCCCCGTCGTTTCAAGAAGCGCGACGATCTTCGAGCCAGCGGAAAGGAACGGCCGGGGGGAGGCCCACAATGCTGCGGTGTCCCTGAACTCGATACTTTCGCCGCCATTGCCTCGCTCTCAATTGCAAAAAGAATTTTTGCATCGCGGCAGCGCAGGCGAGCGGCGCGCTTACGCTTTAAAACCAAGCCAATAAATTAATGTTACCAGGCGAGCAGGAAGCGCGGATCGCACGCGCGACCACGCTTTTGCAAAAAACCTATTGTTAACATGCTACCCTGTTAAGTATGCAATAATGTTTCAACAATATCGCTGGCAATTTAACAACGATTTTGCAATCCGCCGTTCACGCGTGTGCGTGCCTCGTCGCGGGCGTTAATCGCGCGCCTGAGAGTGTTTAAACATCGCGAATTCGGCACCTCGCGGTTACACAAGGGGCGACGATCAAGTTTTATTAGCCGGGACAATGTCGTCGTTGTAAATTACTTCTCGCGTGTTCCGACATCGTCTCTCCCGCTTCTTGTTTATTTCGCTTTCGAACGACACAAGAGAGTTCCTGCGCTGCATGGTCTCTGGATCTCGAGTATTTTGGTATTGTTGTTTTATTGTTGTTTTTGTAATTGATTCGCCGATAGTGACGTGGTTGCTTGGGAGCACACCTGCAGCGGACGTTTAATGGTTTATTGTAACGGATTATTAATGAAAGATGGGGTGCTTCTATTGTTCTCTTAACACTTGGGCAGAGCGGCGCAAAATTGGTAGAAAGAGAAAATTAAAATCGATAAAAGCCAGTAAGAAAGTAGAGCTTTTGACAAAGCGGTAAAAATTGTTTTATGCGGTAATTGATGATACATGTTTGAATTTAGTATGAAATTTATCAATTGTTTTTAAACCACCCATATAATTACTATTGTACTGAGGAAAGGAATCACTATACATATGGTCTCAAAGGAATCACTATACATATTGCAAATTATAATATACCAGCTTTACTATTCGGCTTCGCCCGAAATTTAGATTCTGATTTTATAAAAAGAAACTTTTAATTATTTTTTCTGAAAATCGTCACACTCATCTGGATTAGTTAGGCATAATCAGCTGGGACATATTTCTTGACCCCATTGGTTACCTTTCGAAAGTTTTTAGGCGACAGACAAACCTACAAACACTTTCTGCTTTATATATTAAGATAATAATATATATTCTTTACTCTAAGTACATATTATACAATTTTTTAAAAATTTCTAGTGTACATATATGTACATACATCCATAAAATTCATACGCACAATTTCACTTTTTATATGTATATACTTATTATGAATTATCTGAATTCCATTTTTTCATGTAGAGACGGAAAAATAAAAGATTATTACTAGGAAATTCTTAGAAACAAAAAATGGTAGATATTTCTCCCGATTCTTGGTTAGAAAATAATCGAATTGTCGACAATCGATTCTGAAAATAATCGATTGTCGACACAAGCTTGCGCGCTTGGATTCCCCGCTTCTGTTCGAGCATGCGGCCTGGCCGTCCCACTATTCCCCGCGCGGCCTAAGCATTGTTCTTTTCAATGATAGCTTCTGCTTAACGCCAATCTGTTGCATCCCGCAATCCTTTCAGCGACATTCGTGCGGACCAATTCGAAAGGGAAGTGAGACCGCAGCTGTTGCAAGGTTAGCTCCGGAGCTGAATGGTTCCGACTTGAGAAACGTCCTATGGCCAGAGTGAAGGGAGTACGTAGGCCCGGGGAGCGCGCGCAGCTGCACCGGCCCCCGCCGATTTCAGTCCCCGTTTGGCGGGACGCGTGTCCGCCCGCCACGGACGGCGATCGGAATTCCACTTTCCACGTGGGGCATGTTTCTTACCAATTTGCCCGCACTCGGAAGCGAGCGCGGGGCTATCGGTGGCCTCATAAATAAGGCATAATCGTGAACACGGCGTAGGCGAGCCATCGAGAGGCTGGCCCCTTGCTCGTGCGCGTCCGCGACCTGCCCTCCGCTTCTCGCCTGCACAATCAAGGTAAAGGAGGGCACAGGTGAGCCGAGGGAGAAGAAGCCAACGGGACGCGGCCACTCTCGGGAGAACGGAGTGCTTTCGCCGTGCTATCTAAGCGCTTATTATGTGTTTCCCGGCGCATGCACGTGCACGCTCGTGTGCTCCCCAAGCGGAGATGGTGGGCAGACCCCTCTAAACGTCGCCTTCTACGTTAAGGGAGGCTGTGAAGTTTCATCAACTCGTTCGGTGTGCCTGATCGATGAACTTTGCGGCTAGCGCGCTAGGTATTGTTGAAAGTAGCGGGATGAATGGTAAATAGCGAAGTAGGGTGGTAGAAGATGCGGACTGGGCCCGAGAATATCGATTGCCAGGAGGCAAAGGAGGCCCACCCACGACTGGCTATCATTTAATTTTTATAAGAAATACCTAGATACAATTATTCAAATCTTAATAGGGGAGAGGTGGGATGAAAGGGACATTGGAATTATCTGGAAGGAGGATAAATAAAGGATCTTCCCACGACGAAAGTATTTTCATTTTGTAGCAACACTAATGGATGGTAAATTTACAATTTAACCCTTTTTATCAGGCGTAGAACTAAAATTTTAAGTTAAAGAAACTTTTAATATTCAAAATTAACGTTATATTAAATACATCAATTTTAATGTATTACAAAACATGACTATACATATACTCAACTAATCACAAAAATATTGGTATATTATACTTCATTTATGCAATATGGGCAGGAATAATTGGTGCTTCACTAAGATCTATTATTCGAGTAGAATTAAGAAATCCAGGAAGATGAATCAATAATGATTGAATCTATAACTCTGTCGTGACATCACACGCCTTTATTATAATTTTTTTCGTAGTTATACCATTTATAATCGGAGGTTTCGGAAACTGACTCGCGCCATTAATATTAGGAGCGCCCGACATGGCTTTCCCACGAATAAATAATATAAGATTCTGATTATTGCCCCCACCAATTCTTATTATTCTAATAAGAATAATCATAAACTCAGATTCAGGTACAGGATGAACAGTATACCCTCCATTATCTTCACACTCCTATATCATCCATCATCTTCAGTTGACCTAACAATCTTTTCATTACACATTGCAGGAACCTCATCAATTATAGGAGCAATTAATTTCCATCCTAAACACGTCTAACTGCAAGTCGCTGCCAGTGCGAAGATGGCGGTGTAATTTAGATACTTTATTACGCGTGCAGGTAGGGCAAAGGACCTAATTACTGACACCTAACTAATTACTGTCAACTTAAGCTATTTTGCTTAAAGCAACGAATAAATAAACGTTGTAAAGTCATGCACAAAAAGAATTATGTATTTCAACCTGTAGTCTATACTATAGCTTATATTCTACAGTTTATTCAGTGGCGGATTTAAGAAAAAAGGCCCAGGTGGCAAACGTTTTGAGGGGCCCACTTTTTCGGGAAAATGAGAAGGTGGTTTACTAAAAGAGGGTTAAGTGTACAGAAAAGTATAGAAAAAAAAATATAGTGCTTGGATAAAATCATAACTTTTTTAAGACAGGGCCCTAGGGGGCCTTCTAAGCAGGGGCCCTTTTTCGGGAAAATAAAGCGATAGTTTACTCAAAACGGGCTCAGTGTCATAGTACAGAAAAAAATATAGTTTGGATAAAATCATAATTTTGTTTTAAGGATTGGACCCTGGGGGGCCTTCCGGGCAGGGGCCCAGGTAGTCCAGTGAAATTAGGATCTGTCTTCGGAATAATTCCCACCAAGCTAAATTTTGGTATGAACCTTTATTTGGTCGTTTTAAACAATATGTATAAAGTCCCCATCGATCCGACTGCCGCTAAAAATTTTACAGGGGGATGAAAGAAAAGAAAACTGTTTTTTACGAATATCTCGTTATCTAGCAGTTTTGCGGCAAAAATAGTTATTATACAATTTCTAGCCTAGGAAATTCTCTACCAAAAAGATCCTATGAGTTTTTTTCGTAGGAGTAACCATTTTCGTGTATGTCGGGTTACCAAGTTTCAACCCCCATGCATTTGACAAGGGTAGATCCCGAACACTGAAATTCATAAAATTATGAAACTGTAAATATGTAGGGAAAGTCCTCCTGAGTACAACGCAATTTAGTTTGCTGCCCAAATTCACACTAGGGGGGTGAAATTGACCCCTGAAAATCCGTTTTTTTTTCTCGATTTTATGTTATAACTCGCGAACCGTAAGAACTGTAAGAACTATAACTTTTCGCGAGTTCGCGAGTAATAATACAAAGTAAAAAAAATTTCAGGGGTCAATTGCACCCTTATGGAGTGAATTTGGGCAGCAAACTAAATTGCGTTGTACTCAGGAGGACTTTCCCTACATATTTACAGCGATTCATAATCTTATGAATTTCAGTGTTCGGGATCTTCCCTTGTCAAATGCATGGGGGTTGAAACTTGGTAACCCGACATACACGAAAATGGTTACTCCTACGAAAAAAACTCATAGGACCTTTTTGGTAGAGAATTTCCTAGGCTAGAAATTGTATAATAACTATTTTTGTCGCAAAACTGCTAGATAACGAGATATTCGTGAAAAACAGTTTTTTTTCTTTCATCCCCCTGTAAAATTTTTAGCGGCAGTCGGATCGATGGGGATATTTTACATATTGTTTAAAACGACCAAATAAAGGTTCATACCAAAATTTAGCGTGGTGGGAATTATTCCGCAGATTGGGCAGATTTTCGTCTAATTTCACTGGACTAAGGTGACAACTGCTCATCGGCCGCCCTGTTAAATCCGCCACTGAGTTTATTTATTCGTTATTTTAAGTGAAATAGCTCAATAATTGGGTGCTTTACCCTAGAGTCTAAGCGACTCTGCGTGTAAATTCCACGATTTTGCTGCTTCCTCGACCAGCAGACTTGCTTTCCGAACGCATTACAGTTCGCGGGAAAAGATGATCTGTTCAAGCGTTTCCCTGCGCGCGCACAGAGTTGCTTATAGGTACTCCGCGGCCCAGGGGAACTCTACGGTGAGATTAAGAATCGTGACTGGTTAATACGAACCATCGTGCGCCACGACTCCCAAGAATTTTCGATACTGGGTATCCGGGTTACGATATGTTTATCGAGCAAGTGGCAAGGCACGGGGATAAAGCGGGCAATGGGAATTATTTAGCAAACAATAAAGTAGCCTTTTGTCCGGCTCGCGGCACATTGCGCACCACGAGAAGAAGTAAAGAACGTTTAATTTCGTGGTAGACGAAGCGCGCACAAAAGGCAAAAACATACGTTGCGAAACGATTAGCCGTTTGTAATAATGATAATGTCGCAACACAGTGGAACGGATTTTGCACGAAACCTGTAGCTAGCTCGACTGTGTGATTCGAGTGCAATTTTTTTATTCGTCTTGTAAAGCAGCTCAAGCACAGTAGATTTATTTATTTATTTATTTATTTCACCCATTAGCATACATTTTGGTAAGAATCAGTGAAATGTAGGCACCGATGAGTTTTATAATCTATGCCTAAAAGAGGCTGGGGAACTAAAGAAGTTCAGTGCTTTGAAGAATTCACTCAGATTTATAATCATGCGGTTAATGCAATTGTATTTGCCATAAGTCGTGCAATGAGTCTCTCCACAAAGTAGGACATGATTTCTTCTGAATGACGTTGACATAATCAACTTAGAAATGTCAAAGTAGATGTTTAAATCCCTTTTACTTGTGGGAAGCTTAAATACCTTATCACACTTTTGTTCGCAAAACGGTGGACAAAGTTAGGAGCTGAGAGAAGATAGGAAAAGTATCATTCTCCAGCCATAAATGTGTCTCGTGTGGAATGGCCTTAACAGTACCGAATGGGGTAGCAGATTTTCGTTTAGTTAAACTCCAAAGGCTGAGGAGTTTTGCAGGAAAATATTCTGAAGAATGTTTAAACTCTGTTATCTCCTATATAAGAAATTAGAGCACAGAATTGATGGAGCTACGTGTGCTGGTCTGTGTTTTTTACGTTCTTCAATTTTAAACTTTAGTCACTTCTGTTTAAATTAATTACTTAGTAACAAATATGCTGAAATATACTTTGGTCCTTCCTCTTTAGTATATTGTAAATGCAAGCTTGAAAAAAATACATCTTGCCTCGGTGTTCCCTACAATTAAATTGTTTAATGGAAAAATCAGTGGAATTAGCAGAACAAAGAGTTTGCAAATGGCCTTTGGTTTAGAGGAAGAAAGTTGAAAAGGGTGTTCTCACGTTCCTAATTGAAGTATTCAATTTCCTTTGCTATTTTTTTTTTAAAAACCATGGTGTCGAAAGGCTGCTTTTTAAAGTGTTTCGCAAAGTTGAAAGAATTGGCGAAGAAACGTGTCTTCGAGCACATTACTGGTGATTTATTTGCGAAGGGAAAGCTGCGGAGGTAATGGCTAGTAAACCGCAAAGAATTAGCGAAGCTGCTCGTTCTTCTTTCATATTCTAGTGAATAAGGAGATCCAGAGTGTATTATGTTGAGTTGTGAATGATACAATAGCCACGGATTTGCATAACACGTCCTCGTTACCGAGCTGCCTCGAGAATCCTCCTTTTAGGAAAAGGAACGGTAAAGGAGAGGCTCGGTAGGAATAAAAGATAGAGCCCGGGCGAGTTTCGTGGGAAGCTTACAAATTTTTCGAAAATCCGCGCAACAGCCATTTCACACGACATTCTCCGGCTAAGCCTTTCAGGCGGGCTCTTTCACGAGAAGAACGAGATCGAACGCCACAAAAGCGCGAATATTTTACTCCTGCCTGGATGCGACTTAGAATGGACCGAGAAACGCGCTAATGAGCGCGTTAATTGTGGCAATCAATTCGTAACGAAATAAGTACGCGGGGAATTGGTTCAATTGGTGCGTTCAACTGATGCAACGAAGTCTTACTTCAGAATTATTCGAATAATGATGCGAATAATTGTGGGAAACACTAAGTAAAAATTTTTCATGGAAAATCTGCGTGCCAATGGTAATAGGTACCTACTATAGTACAGAATTTGATTTTTGGTACTTAACAGTGTTTTCTACAAGGACTTTTCAATTGTCGATACTTTCCATTGTCCACTGACTGACAATTAAGTCTACAAAGTGAGAATCAGTAAAAATACAAGAAACTATATAATAAATAATTCTTCAAATAAAAATAACTCCACCGAATGGTATTGGAGAATTTCATTTGAGAATCGACTCTTATGCTATTGGAATAATTTAGATTTAGAATATTTAAACTGCTATGCAAGGTTAGGTGTTAAATTTTGAACGTGAAAGTTGATGACACATATGTTAATGGAAGCTATTCTTTTTAACATCGATGCGCCAAAAATAACAAAAAAGAAACTGTTTAAGCTTGAGGTGAGATTTGACTTATAAGTAACTAATAAAAATTGCTTCCTACGCTATTAACAGTGGCGCGTCCAGAGATTAATGTAACCACGCCTGAAGTGATTCAAGAGTTTTGTAAAAAGAAAAGAAAAAACTGGATTTATTCTTTGAATCAATTCTTCTAATCATTAAATGAATTTTATAGAATTTGAATTAAAAATATTTGTATCCCTTCGACTCGGCTCCCCCCAAGATTAAATCCCGAGTGCGCCGCTGGCTGATGGAGTAAACTTTTATTCGATTAACAGCTTCTCGTCGATCACTCGGCACAGTGGCGGATTTCAGAAAAAAGGCCCAGGTGGCAAACGTTCTGAGAGGCCCATTTCTTCGGGAGAATGAAGAGGTGGTTTACTAGAAACGGGTCAAGCGTAGTAATACAGAACAAATCTAGTGTTTGGTTAAAATCATAATTTGTTTTGAAGATAGGGCCTTAGGGGGCCTTTTGGGCAGGGGCCCATTTTATCCGAAAAATGAAGAGGTAGTTTACTAGAAACGGGTCAAGTGTAGTAGTATAGAAAAAATCTAGTGTTTGGTTAAAATCATAATTTGTTTTGAAGATAGGGCCCTAGGGTGCCTTTTGGGCAGGGGCCCATTTTATCGTGAAAATGAAGAGACAGTTTACTAAAAACGGGTCAAGTGTAGTAGTACGAAAAGAAATATAGTGTTTGGATACTCATTCCTAATCATAATTTTTTGGGAGATGGGGCTTTAGGGGACCTTCTGGGCAGGGGCCCAGGCGGCAACTGCTCATCAGCCGCCCTGTTAAATCCGCCACTGACTCGGCATCTGATTCGAATCGCGCTCCAACTTCAACCCCGTTCAACGATGCCGATGTGCATGCAAGCTTTTCGAGTCTCGTGGATGGAATGGTCTCGTCCTGTCCTTAAGGAGAACGCTCGCGGGTGGCAATTAAGCAATACTCGGTTCGCCGGTTACTTTTAATTGTTCCTAACGAGGCTAAACGCGTCCGTGGTCCACGTCACGGTGCATAACAATGAATAACGGTCGCGCTGAACGAGTACGTTTACTTTGTTCCCTATTGTCATCCTCGACGACAATGAGCTGACCCACGCGAGTGCTCGAAATGTGTATCATTGACGTGCGAACTTCGCATTCCGAATATGTAACTCCGCATAGACTCGACCGGGGTTAGTTCCCTCCTCGTCAAACGCAGGGGATTCCAGAAACACGTGTACGCATTTTATGAAAAATTTTGGACGAAGGTTTTGTGTCCGGAGTGGTTATAGAAAGTGGGAAGGGTTAGACATTATACAAAGAGAAATGTATAATAGAAACAATTATTCCTCAGCTGGATAGATTTTGGAGCTGGATAGATGACATTTTAAGATCGTTTAAGTCTTTTTTTAAATAAAATCTCCATTTTTTTCGTAATTACCTAAATGGGAATTAATATGTCGAATTGAATTATACCGTTTGTTGCATGATTGCATTGGAAAGTATGGAAATCAGACACATTTCAAAATTATTTTATTGTAGCATACGCAACAACAAATTCTGTCGGAATATTTTGATTTATGTAGCACCTACTCAAAGGATCGTATTAATCGCGCCTGGCACAGTGAAAGTGACTTTCGTCGTGGTAAAAATTCGCAACGACAATTAGTTCGAGTTATTATGCGAACAAGTTTTTGCACTATCTGGGGCTGGATATTAAAATTGAACGAGTTCTCGCGGTTGCAAAATTTCATCGTTCGCTAAAACTTTCTCGTCGATGGAAGTTCTGTTCCTTGAAACAGAGTCGTTTAATGAGCAACGCGAAATATAGGTACACTGGTGACCCACGATACTTACTAGAAGCTAAACTTCTTCCAAAGAAAGAGGAACTAACATCTTCTGCAACGATAAATTGAAACTGTAGAATAAAGATTTTTAATACAAGCCTATGTTTTCGAGGAAATCGCTTTTGAAAATCATCGGCCATTTCGACCGAGAATTTTCACGAAAACAAAGTTCCGTTCGAAGCAGGTTATTCTCCACTTCGACTTATTTGTAAGTACTCAAGATTCTGTAAACGAAAATCGGGACTGCCATCTGCATCCAAGCCAAAGGGATATGTTTCTTAAAGCTTAATGAAATAATTAAAGTATTCTTTGAAACGAATTTTACATTCAAGGTTCCCCTTACTTTCAAACCGCATTAACCTAAAATCACGCAATTCAACCGAGCAGGTCGATTATCGCGCACAGTTTCTCAACGGTTGGCATAGCAACTCTAGCCAGTGTTTACACTCACGTGACTCTTTCCGTCTCGTAAACGTTGCAAAAGAGCCGATCAAATGACTCGTTTGTTCTGCAATTCTACAATCTCGATGCGTATAAAACGGCGCAGCAACGTCTACGTCACGACTGCAGAGAGCTCGCGAACGTCACGCACGAACGTTTCACGAGCCGCGTGTCGCGTCAGGAGGAACCACCTGTCAACGCGAGGCCGCGTGAAGTTGGTCGCGCGTTCGATGCGCTAGCGGCCGACATTCGCAAGTGATTTGAAAAAACGCGCGTTCACTCACCGTCAGCTCGGCATGTCGACCAGCGTCGTTCGAGTGTCGCCGGTGGAAACTCGTCACGCTCGACAGTATCGTCGACACGATCATGCGGGCGCAGTGTTTCACTGATCGCGTTTGCGTTGCTTGCGAGTGTCCCGGGGGACGATGAACATCGCGTAGAAGCCGGCAGGGAGAGGAGGCTCGACCCTACGATTCGCGCTGCGGAGTTCCGCGGCTGTTGTCGGACTTTCGTTCGGAATGCGCGTCAGAGCGGTTCGCGCGGTGTAACGTCAGGGTGGCACGGTTAACTGCACTTTCTCTACTCCGCGACCCGCGAAGCACACCTGACCACTGGTCGAACGATACTGACTTGAGCCCGTGCGTTCGCGAAACCCCCCACCAAGCTTCCCCC
Organism: Andrena haemorrhoa; assembly: GCA_910592295.1. Lineage (NCBI taxonomy): Eukaryota > Metazoa > Arthropoda > Insecta > Hymenoptera > Andrenidae > Andrena > Andrena haemorrhoa. The sequence continues at coordinate 8,701,488 of OU342940.1, read as the reverse complement.
CACTGCTAACCCTCGGGCGCCTCGCGCGCCGTCGACTGGCGCAACCCTTGGCGGTTTCCACTGAAATTTCACATCCTCCGGAGATTTTAAATTGCGGAATTGAGCGATGTAAGTGCCAGAAGTGTAGATTTTCTGGATTTCCTTTTCAACCACAGCGATATTGGTACGTAAATGTGCTGTGAGCAGTGGCGGATTTAACAGGGCGGCCACCTGGGCCCCTGCTCAGAAGGCCCCACTAGGGCCCCATCCTTAACAAAAATTATGATTTTATCCAAACTATATTTTGTTTCTGTATTATTACACCGAGCCCGTTTTCAGTAAACTACCGCTTTAGTTACTCGAAAAATGGGCCCCTGCTCAGAAGGCTCCACTAGGGCCCCATCCTTAACAAAAATTATGATTTTATCCAAACTATATTTTGTTTCTGTATTATTACACCGAGCCCATTTTCAGTAAACTACCGCTTTAGTTACTCGAAAAATAGGCCCCTGCTCAGAAGGCCCCACTAGGGCCCCATCCTTAACAAAAATTATGATTTTATCCAAACTATATTTTGTTTCTGTATTATTACACCGAGCCCGTTTTCAGTAAACTACCGCTTTAGTTACTCGAAAAATGGGCCCCTGCTCAGAAGGCCCCACTAGGGCCCCATCCTTAACAAAAATAATGATATTATCCAAACTATATTTTGTGTCTGTATTTTTACACCGAGCCCGTTTTCAGTAAACTACCGTTTTAGTTTCTCGAAAAATGGGCCCCTGCTCAGAAGGCCCCTCTAGGGCCCTGTCTTCAAAAATAATGATTTCATCCAAGCAGTTTTTTTTCTCTACTCTTCTGTACATTTACCCCCTTTTGGTGAACTACCTCTTCATTTTCCCGAGAAAACGGGCCCCTCAATGTTTGCTACCTGGGCCTTTTTCCTTAAATCCGCCACTGGCTGTGAGCTTTATACTGTGACAGCTTTAAAGTTTGAAATTACTAGAAATTAATAATAAAAAATTATGTTGCACTTGGGATTTAATCTTGAGGGAAGCCGAGTTGAAGGGATACAAATATTTTTAAGGCAAATTCAATAAAATTCTTTACGTGATTATACAAATTTATTTAAAATCCAGATTTAAAACATTATAACCTAATAATAGTCGATTTAATGTCCCTATTTCTGCTCGGCGAAAATGAAAATGCTCGCATTTCTGCTCACGAGCGTGACGCAGTTTCTGCTTAAATATCCACGTGTGATTTATCTTCCAATTGAAATGTCTATAATTATATTTCGGATAGCACAAATAAACAAAATTATTGAAAGTTTTGTCCATTGCGGCGCATGGGAATAGATAGCAATCTGTTGATAAAAAATAAAACTGTTCACCCTAACATACATTATTATATCTAAAGTCTGCTATATCGTTATAATTTAGAAATATTAATTTCAAAATGTTGAAATATCACGAATGTTATATATAGTTGTAATTATATTCTAATTAGATGTGTTATATAAAAATTATTAATAAAATTAAAATATTGGAGGTTGCAAAAAATTTGAATTTGTTCTTGGAGAGGAATAAATTTGGAGGATCGCAAATCTATCGCCAATTTTAATGTTGGTAAGTATCCCCAAGAAATAAAATGCTGCACAGAAGGAAGCAAAACACACCTCGAATCTCGAATACCCCGCGAAAGGCTAGAACACGGTGAAACTGACAAAAGGCGGATGATCATGAGACGTAGAAACGCGGCCACGAGCATCGCCGAGCAATTTACCGTCTATTGAATTTGTTTAACGCGTAAACCACAGCCTTCCGTCTTGGAACACGCGAAGACACTTTCCGCGTGTTTATCGATGCACAGGCACAGACGCATGTACGTTTCGTTGGGATCCCAGGCGCGAACTACTTTCCGCGGTGTCTGTGATCTTGTAGTGTAATGATAAATACTACGCGCACACTATCGTGCACAGTGTTCCCGAGGGTGAACAGAGATTACGGCAGGGCCGCGACTATAAAGCCTTCCAGATATCCACTTATGAGTCACGCCGGCGGTGTAGGTTGCGCAGAAGGCAGCCCCTGGCGCGCGGTATAAATGTTAATATCGCTCATTTGTTATAACACCGAAGAGCGCCGTGCATCCTGCCAAGAAAGCTGCTATTTACGCCGTGAAAGTCCGCGCACAGAGTGCCCCTCCGCTTTTACTTTGTCTATTAGGGACGAAACACCAGGAGCTTCTATAAAATGACCCCTGGATGCTGTAGCCTCGAACCCCTGTTACATAATCAATTATGTATTTTCCAGAAGGTCAAATAACTTCCTTTTCCCTTTGCGCTCATCCACGGCTGATCACACCCTTTGGAATGTAATCGGGCGTGATACTATATAGCTAATCTATAGCTGAGGATATTGTAAAAAATACCGGCTCAGCGCTCGCGCCTCTCCCATTCGAGTCTTTGAAGAAAAAATTCTGCGAAAATTCCCGCGCCACTTGGCGACTTAGAGCTGTTGTTTCAAAGGAACGCGGAGTGGAAAAGGCGTTGACGCGTGAACAATGTCAAGTTTGTTTACAAGACTGGAATATTTTAGGTACCACGGTTTAGTATTGATTTGCAAAAGAAATGCAGAAGCAGCCAAATATCTGGCTCGTAGTTTCTTGTAAATATTGCACGAATAACACTGTACCTATTTTATCAGATCTCTTGTGACTTTTATTGTAATAGTTGAATGATTAAATTTATCGATTCATCTTCCTTTTGCCTTCTTTTTTCAAAGATACCGTGGTGGTGAAGCGATGATTTATGTATAAGTAATTAATTACGTTAATCGACGAATATAATATAAAAAGGAAATTCGATCGAGGATTTTGAATTAGGGTGTCTCCTTGACGGCCCGAAAAGAATGCGATATTTGGGATTTTTTTAAGAGAAACCCTTAGATTATATTAATTAAAAACTTTATGCCTAATTAATTTATGCCTAAATACCTTATTTGTACACATTTAGACGTTTTAAAAAAATTTAATTAAAAAAACACTACCTAAAACTTTAAACACTTTACTTCAAACTTGATATATATCTTCAGTAGATGTCCCATTCTCGGTGGTACTAAAACTAAGTCGTTTTTTGCAAAATTAGACATTTGCGACTTAAAAAACCAGCGAATTTTTAGCAGAAATCAATGTCTGTTTTAGAAGCTGTTATTTTTTTTTAAATTTTCAGTATTTCTCATTTAATCGAGTTCAGGCGATAGCCACACTCATACAGGTTACACCAATTTTTAAATTTTCTATTTCAGACAACTACAACGGCTGATTTTATACTAACAATGCGCATATTATTCTTGTAAGGCGTTCTATTCGAAGCACTATAACTCCGGATATAACCGCTATTTTTGCATACAATTTTTTGTTTCATATTCTCTAAAGATTGACAAATGAAGCCACAAAGCTGGAAGTAAATATACTTAATGGTTTGGTTTTAAAAAATTCCCAAAGCTCGATGTATTACACTAGTTTACAAAATCCAAACACTTATTTTTGATCCAGACTCCACTATGAAATTCTTATGTAAGGTGGTCCCCTAAACTCAAAAATCGACATGAAAAAAAATCCTATGGATACGTTTTTGAGATATCGCCCGATGAATATTTTGGTAATTTTTTAAGAAGACGACCCGACGTTTCTGGCCATATCTTGCGTTAGAGTTGACCGATTTGATCGCGACATCTCTTTAATTAAAGGCAATTAAATTGCATTCAATTCATTCTTACAGTATTTTCCAATCGGACCAATAGTTTAGGCGGAATCGAGCGAAACTTAAGAAAAAAGTAATGTTTTGGGGCCGAAATTGAAATCGAAAATTCACTACATAGCCTGGAAGACATAGAAATTATCCTGTGACGTCCAGTTTCTTATTTTTTACGTAGAGTGCGCACCTTTACGAACAAAATAAGCCCAATTTCAGCAAAATCCATGCACAAATAAGGAAATTATGGGCGATAGAGTGGGAGTGCCTATTTTCAACTTTTCCCCTATTTTTGCATTTCTTCCCGTTTTTTGGCGAATTACGTATTTGTCTTCAATGAAAACAAATTTAAATATATTTTATTTTATTTTATATCATTTTTTAAAAACAATTCTGGCTCTTTCTGTTTCTTTTGCCCGCATTGAGATCAGTTTCTCTTACAAGGAACCAGTTGTAGTCTCCCATCATTGATTCATCCCAGAATCCTTGGTAGCGTTCCTCAATAGTTTTCATCTGCTGATGAAATCTCTCGCCATGTTCGTCGCTTACAACGCCAATACTTGGTCGGAAGAAATCCAAATGTGCATTAACATGTCCTTGAAGATTCATTTCCTCCACTCACATTTGGATTTCTTCCGACCAAATCTTGGCGTAAGAACGAATTGAATGCAATTTAATTGCCTTTAATTAAAGAGATGTCGCGATCAAATCGGTCAACTCTAACGCAAAATATGGCCAGAAACGTCGGGTCGTCTTCTTAAAAAATTACCAAAATATTCATCGGGCGATATCTCAAAAACGTATCCATAGGATTTTTTTCATGTCGATTTTTGAGTTTAGGGGACCACCTTACATAAGAATTTCATAGTGGAGTCTGGATCAAAAATAAGTGTTTGGATTTTGTAAACTAGTGTTATCGCTGCTTTCCTATATCTGTAGTTCCGGTGTTATATATCTATAGTCCTTCCGTGGGCAGAGGTAGCTTCGGTACATCTCTGCAATTGAAATATTTCTCTTTGATTTCACAGTAGCTGGAACAGCTCCATTCAATCATGACGGGACAATACCACCGTCGCAAATGTCGACATTCTCAATTACGATCTCCATGTTCATGCCCGTCATTTTTCTGCGGCGCGGCTCTCCCACATTCGGTCCCAAGCTGACCGCATTCCACGAAGAATCTGTGCCTCCGCCTATCAGAATGCATTTGCATCGCGTTCGATCCGCGAAATTGCTGCGTCGATGCGCGTCCTTTGACTCCGCTCGATTAATCCACTCGCTTCGATCACCTTTCACGCGAATATACCTACACCTAAACCGTGCCTGCGTCCGCGCAAATAAGTCACCAAATAAACGTCACTCGCCCGCGTGTCGTTCGTGTATTATTCCCCTGGGAAAGAGATTGCAGGGCAGGCGTCGGAGTCGACGCGCCAAGGAATGTGGAAAATTGGAAAAGAAATGAACGCTGTCGCGGGGACCTGCGGCGCTCGTAAGGATCCCAGCTGCTGGACTCATTATTGCCATTGTTAGTTCCACTCGGCGGCGGCGGGAGAAATAAAACTTCGCGTTTGGAATTTACGCGGTGCCGTTGTAAATCACGGTCCCGAGTTCGGCGTGCACATTTCCTGCTGGATCGTCGCGACACGACAGCGCGTCGTGAGCCAACGTTCTTGGCCTTCTGAGGCGCAGCCTCTTGTATGGTCTGGTACAAAACATGATGTAGTATGACTCCCTGACCCAGTAGCCTCGCATCTCCAGGAGCTCTGTGGAGGATCGCCACCAGGATAGAATAAATCAAGCCACTGTATTAAGACGGTGGACTCGAGCTGCTCCCTTGCATGCTACTTTATTGGGCGTAAATATAAGTGCTGCCTGAATAATGGCCCGCCCTTGCAGTTTCTCGACGTGGAGCAAGGGATTACACTGCATTCCATAGCCAGGGATCGAAAAAGTTCTGGTACTTTTCAATAGGCTCCATTTAAAACATGGACCGCGGAACTTTTTTTAAAAATGTTCTCACATTATAAGTTCCCAGAAGAACCGATAAAATAAAAGTTCTTAAAGATAAAGGTTCTAGTTGGAATGGAACTTATAAAATATAAAAATTTAAAAATTTCTATAACAGAAACAGATATTTTGTTCTACAATATTAAAAAAGTTCTCAATCGTTGTAACAAATACTGAATACTATTCAATGGATAGTACTACAACAATATTAAATAATTATTACAGTTAAATTGATATTCTGAATGTGTTATTTATTTGTAATACTTACCTACGTAGATATTTCTAATGTTATGATTTTTCATACCTTTTATTAAATAAACATATGAAGAATATGATATTATATTGTTAAATAAAACTAGTGCCTAATAGTTTAGTACTTTTCTTTATTTTATGAAAACTTTTTTAATAAATGTTCTAATGTAATTTGTTTGCATTTTTCTCAAACAAAACATATAAGTTCTAATAGAATTTTTTTAAAAACGAGGGTTCGAGAACTTTTTCGAACCCTGTTCCATACTAGAGGCTACACACTTAAAAATTTGTGAACTTTGATAGGGCGGGAAAAAGACAATTCATCATCTTATACCATGTCAAATTCCTTTCCTCCGAAGACAGAATAATGCCACGATTAAAATGAGCTACGACACTTGTTGTTAGAAAATTGCAACAGTTTGCAAGGGAGTCCTCGCCACTTCCTGAGGAATACGGTCACGAGAAACTGTGGTTCTCGAAAGAACTCGATCGAACCGCAAACCACGCGATTGTCCTTGATAACCGGGTAATGTGTTTCAGTGAAATACTTTCCATTAGTCATTTCTGTCGAAAGGGATAGCTACGGCTATTTCCGTGGGAAATCTATTCGACGGAGAGGCCAGCTACATTTCTGCGACATCAACGATTTTATTTCGAACTCTACTTCGAACCACCATCTGTACAACATTATGGCGTTGCATCAAGCACGAGGCTTCAAAAGAAATAATTCTGCGACAGGTCATAATAACGAATTAAAGTGCCCTACTAGCCCAAAATTTAGGATAAAGAGAATAGCATTTAATTTCACTGGAAAATGTGTTATCACTAGTAACAGAAACATCTCCGAAACTCAGGTATTAGCACCAGACAGAGATGGGCAAAATTTGTATTTAAATCGAATCTCGAATAACCTTAACTTTAGTGAGATATTAACTCAAAGTGAATTTCTTGAATTTCATTCCTTATTCGAAATTTTTATTTCAATAAAATCTTTGCCCACCTCTGGTACCAAATGCGTTGACCAAAGACGCGACGTGGAAGTATAAAAAATTCCAAGAAGACGATCCACTTTCATTTCAGCCCACGAAAACGATGACCCTACATGTCGCAACCACGCGAGTTGTTGCGTTAAAAAGAAAAGCGTCGAAACCCAACCACAGAAGCGACAAAGAGGAGGTGCATCTATTTTATGTAAGCAACTCCCATGCAGTCCTTTGTGTTTCTTCACAATTATATTATCGAACGGTGTCTTCGATGGCATTTCAATCGGCACGAGAACAGAATACACGCTCGACGACACCTCCCGTGCGGCTGTGCGTGCACCCTTTGTCAGACGGCGCGTGCACGCCGTTTAAAAAAAAAAACGCGCGGGAGATGAGTCAGTGTCTGGTTGCGCGGCGCGCGCAGCTCGAAAAAAAGGTCGTCGCTGGTTCTTCCTTCCTTCTCGGCGGCGCAAGTTTCCTAGCGCCCGCGAGCCGGCTACCGTGGCCAGCGTTAGGCGGCACGACGATATTCACCGCTCGCGCGACCGGAACAATGAGACGCAGCGAATACAATGCGAGTCACGCCGATCATGCGGATACAGAGAACGCGCGCGGCCTCGCGCATGGATGTGTCTCGCTAGCGTGGTGTACGCGAGGACGATAAAAGGCGGAAACATCGGAGACGATAATAGCCGAAGCAAGAGGGAGAAAGAGAACGAGAAGATGAAGAAGATAAAGAGGAGGAAGGTGAGGGGAAACGACGACAAAACCAAAGGGCAGTGCAACGTGCGCGCATGATTTACGTGCGCCGGCGTACAGCTGCAGAATTTATCGTCCGATCGAGGGCGCATGCGCCGTTGCCCCGCACAGCCGAGATTATGCGCGCGCAACTCCCGAGGAGCACGCGGGGCCAACGCGCGATCGATCACTGTCCACCTCGTTCGATGACGTTAATGAGGACGATCGGTACTTAACGATACTTTACCCTCCCAGCCATTGCAGCCGATCATACGCGCCGTTTGTTTGTGCAACGGGGAAATCGTCTACCTGCCGGCATGAATAAACATGCGTGCTCCTGTCCTTTCTCGCGAGGGTGCGTCGGATATTTCAGAGGCATCGCTGGTGCTTCAGAACGATTGCTCTCGTGTTTTTTTTCCGGGGGATTAATTGAAATTGTGGGAGACTTTCTTTTGGCAGTGGTCTGTATTATTTGCAGATGGATTTACTTATGTTGTAATACTATAATTTAATATGTTTCTATTAAGGGGTCATTCTACTTTCAGCGGCCGAAAAATTCAGCTGATTGTAGAGATTTGTTTTTTCTGTAAATACAACTTGTAATGAATTAAATCTGTTTGGTATTTATTGAGCTACTGTTATATTATAGAAAAAAGATTAAAAAATTTTTTTTAATTTGGTTTAAGGTTTTTTTTTACAGCGGCAATATGGCACCTAAAGAAAGAGGTGTGATCATGGCGTAGGTGATTCCCCGGCTTAGGCTTATCCGCAACAAAAAATTCCAAAAGATTCTTAATACGCATGAGTGTCGCTATAGCCCCTAGCTGAATTAACCATTTTTGTCGAGAAGTAACCGAGATTTTTCTCATGGAACACCGGAGATTACATCCTTTTGGGTGTTTTGTCGCATAATTTATGTAATTTGTGGTGAATAAAGTCGATTTATTATTATTATTATTATTATTGTCAAACTTTTCTTTTTCAAACCGTCGCCCTTCTGTTACTTTTTAACAAAAATTTTTAATTGAGCTACGAGCTATAGCGACATTCTTACAGATTAAGAATCTTTTGGAATCTCCTACGCCATGAACAACCTCTTTTTTTAGGTGCCATATAGACACTGTAAAAAAAATTAAAACAAATTGCAAAATTCGTTTCAATTTTTTTGTATAACATAAGAGTAGCTTAATAAATACCGGAACGATTTAATTTATTATATGCTGCATTTAATGAGAAAAAAATCTTTAGAAGTAGCTTAATTTTTCGGCGCTTCAAAGTAAAATGACCCCTTAAGAAAGGGCAAATTCGACCAATGGCACTGCTAAAATAAAAAATCCCTCGCAATGCTAGGTTCATTTTTAAACTTGCGCCGACTAACAAGGGAAGATCCACAACCTAGAAATGCGAAAAATGATGAAACTTCGGGGATATGTATTACGCAATTTTTGGTTGCTGCCTAAATTCACTTTAAGGGGGTGAAATTGATTTCTGCAAACCCGGCTGTTTCTCCGATTTTGTGTTGTAACTCACGAACTGTAAGAAGTGCAAATCAGAGTCACAATTAGAAGATGTAACTTTTGTCTGACTTTTTTATAACACAAAATCTGAAAATGACCGAACTTCCAGAAACTTATTTCATCCCCTTAAAGAGAATTTATGCAGCAAAAAATCCGTATATCTCTACGTATCCCCAAAGTTCCCTAATGTTTCGAATAACCCGGTTGGAGATCTTCCCATGTAAGCAGTTTTTACTCAATTCGGAGACAATCTCCAAATCTTGAAGCCGTCAACCCTCGCAAGGGGGTCCTAGTACGTACATATTAGACATCTCATAACTTGCCAGCGAACCGTTTCATCCATAATACACATACACCTGAGAATAACCCATCCTACCACCCTTATTATAATCTAAAATCCCTATTCCCTTAACGAATTAATACTAACAGCAAATAACGCAAGCAGCCTGACAAGCAGGTGTAAATACAGCAACTTAGCTGCATCACGCCAATTATCTTGTCGAAAATATCGCGATAAAGACAACAAGCAAACTAAATAAATAAATAACAAGTAAACGCACAATCATCGCCTCTTAGAGACGAACAGTTGCTCTTGCAATCGATCATCGAGGAAATGAGATATTCTGCAGAATTATCGCGCGTGATCGCGCTCCGATCGCGATCGATGAAGATCGACATCGATTCTGCGTCGGTAACGGAAAGTATCTTTGCTCAATAATGCCGGTGTACAGAGCGGCGAACAAATAAGGCGACGCTGGTGGCGAGTGAACGGCTTGCCGTATAATAAATCGTTTGCGATATTCGTTGCTCGGGAGTGAGACACGTACGTACGCGGACGAGGCGTCGAAAACCACGGGAGGGAACCGCGATCGATCAATGTCATTCTGCGCGATCGCGTGGATGAGCATGATTGGCAGTGTACACCAGCCTGCCACGGTAGCTGCTCCAAGCCCTCGCGAAGGGAAGGAATAATCTGTTTAAAGCCCGGAAAGAATCATGGTGGGGCGCCTTAAAGGGGTGTTTCCATGTGAAGGGTCAAAAAAGTCGACCCTATTTTCTAATTAAATTTTCCTCGAGCTGAAGGGCTTGAGAAAAGATAGAAATTTTGGCATTTTCATTGAAAATGGTACATTTATTTATCAGGTATATTTATTTACCAATGGTATATTTATTTATCGAAAATTTCGATTGAAATTTGGTTCGGCGGACACTATCCAGCCCAACCGGTGTATCCGAAAATAAAAGATCGAATAAATTTTTAAAATATGTAGATTGAAAGTAGAGGTCATTTTTTAGGTTTTAGTGTTCATTTTTCTAACCGGATTTTTGTGTTTATATTCAGGGATCGAAAAAGTTCTGGTACTTTTCAATAGGTTCCATTTAAAACATGGACCGCGGAACTTTTTTTAAAAATGTTCTCACATTATAAGTTCCCAGAAGAACCGATAACATAAAAGTTCTTAAAAATAAAGGTTGGAATGGAACTTATAAAATATAAAAATACAAATTTTCTACAACAGGAACAGATATTTTGTTCACCAATATTAAAAAAGTTCTCATTCGTTGTAACAAATACTGAATACTATTCAATGGTAAACAATAGTACAACAATATTAAATAATTATTACAGTTAAATTGATATTCTGAATGTGTTATTTATTTGTAATACTTACCTACGTAGATATTTCTAATGTTATGATTTTTCATACCTTTTATTAAATAAACATATGAAGAATATGTTATTATATTGTTAAATAAAACTAGTACCTAATAGTTTAGTACTTTTCTTTATCTTATGAAAACTTTTTTAATAAATGTTCTAATGTAACTTGTTTCCATGGAACTTTTATTACATAGGTTCTAAAATATCTATTCCATGAGAACACTTTTTAAAGAAGTTCCTAAAGGTAACATTTTTTTCAATAAAAATTCCACAGAAACAGATATTTTCTCAAACAAAAGATATAAGTTCTAACAGAATTTTTTTAAAAACGAGGGTTTGAGAACTTTTTCGATCCCTGGTTTATATTTCAAATGGTTATTTTGTAGGAAAATTTTATTCAATATTGAAACTCGGGAAATTCAGGGACCTCTGCCTTTAAGATCCTTTTTAAAGTTATTTTATAATCTCTGTTAGATTTGATCCTGAAGATCATCCAATAACCCTTGAAATAGGAATACATGTCTTTTTCACACGGAAGCGTTTGTTCGTCGACAGACGCTCAAGCTTAATAAGCTCACACCAATACGAATACGAGAAGTAATTGGACGGCTAGCTAGCTATAAATCCTGCGGTTCTCTTGTCGATGACTATTTTGTTGCTAACGACGTTTCGATTATCACGTCCATGCGTCGTGTGGAAAAACGATTAAGCTGCTTTTACATCGACAACGCAAGAGAATTGTGAAATATTCATGCACCTGAAACGATTTACGACTGTCGAGAAAATTGGGAGACAGGCAGACTAAGCTCGAGGCTTTAAACTTTAAACGATTTCGTTCTTGTCATTATGTATCATTAAGCTTCCCAAAACGAGTGATATTAAAAAAAAGCACGTACATTCATGATTTCTTTTAGTGTTCCTTAAAAATTTGGTCGTTTTTACCCAAAATAAAGTGACAAATCCTCTTTTGCTAATTTGGGCTGAAACTCCTTCATATCTTTAAATAACTAATAACCGTTAATAATTAAATGAACAGAGTTTTATTTTTGTATGCTCGTTTTTCGCAAATATATGCTATTAGGTCAATTTGACCCAAATTTACTTATCCATGTAACTTTACAAATTTCGCATAAGGGTTAATTAGCATCAGTGAACAGTTTTAGCAATAGAAATTGGTACAATCTGGGATTGGATATCTGACAAGCCTACCAAGCTCCACGACATAAGAGACAACATCTACCGCCCTAACCTGTCCTTATCCGAAACAAGGAAGGAACAAAGAATCATAACGAAATTGCGAATCGGCCACACTAAATACACACACCAATTCCTAATAACTAAAACGGAACAGCCGCTCTGTAACACCTGCAACACTAGATTAACTGTGAAGCATATAATGCAAGACTGCCCAGCGCTTAGAGACCTAAGGAAGAATATAAAAATCCCATCCTCTATCAAAGAATGTCTGAACAACAAGAAAGTATTTTGGGAATGTGGTATCCTTTCTGGAGCGACTAAAAATAACCAAGGAAATATGAACTAGAGGAGAGGAACCATACTAGATTAAGATAACAGTGTAATATATTGTAACATATTGAAACAGTGGTCGCTAATAGCGCTAAGCTGATGCGACTTGAAATAAACAATTAAAAAAAAGAACAATCTGGGACATATTCCTCCACCAGTGGATGCCCATGGAAATTAAAAATGCAAATTGTTCCACAACGAACAGATACCTGTTAAACCTAGAAATATAACTATTTCGTGACCAATGGATGCTTACGAAAATTGGGAATACTAAAAGCTGCTGCTGACTCGTAGATAAAGCGTTAAAAAGTGGCTTGAGCACTGGCAAGGTAACGTAATAAAAGTACAGGCCCACTGAACTCGAGGACTTCCGGCTGCAATTGGCCAAATGGATCTCGGGGACAGAGTTTGTACCGCGCATATCTTTGCCTGCGGTTAAAGCTGCGCGTCGTCCACCCACGGCTCGCAACGAGCTGCGCGATAATAAAGCTTCCGGTCTGGTCGCGGCAGCCGCAGGGACGCAAAACAAAACACAGAGGGGAGGGAAGAGGAGAAAATTATTATTCCTTAACCGCGCGGCGCGTATACGGAACGGGCTACACGAACCGGATGCAACGCGTTTCATTTAACTCGCGTACACACCTGGCCGCCATCCCCTAAACGCCACCCCTAATTGCACGCCCCACGCGTCGCGTAATTGGATAAGATTGCCTATTCGGATACGGTTGGATCAGATGACAGAGATTCCGGGCCCGGTTGCTTAATTTCAGACACTGGCTATATTTTTAGAAACGAAAATGCTTGGGGCCTCAAAAGTGTTTCGTGATTAGTATTCTGAATATTTTTATCCTGTTGATATATTCTTTTTTAATTAGCGCTGACTTTGCTAAGAGGATATTCCTGAAGCGTCAGCTTTGACTCGTGCGAACAGGTTTTTATTTGCTTTATTTTGTAGCGTTAAGGCCTTTTCACGCGAGACATTTTTGTAATTTGGGTTTGGTTTTTTTAATTGTTTACTTAAGGAGGACAGAAAACTCGTCGTGTCTCTTGTAGTGCTTTTTGAATCTCGCTTTTGATGCAGTAGGAAACTTAGCGCGGTAGTTAGTCTGACTGAAGTTTTGGGAATAGTATTATTTTTGTGATTTTCTTTCTTTCTTGCGATGATGAATTTTAACGTTCCTGAATATTGTAGTTCATCGTGAAACGTGGCTGACAAAATATTAGTTTCCATCGCTGAGAATTTATGTTCTTTAGATTATATAGGATGCGACAAAAGTAATACGAAATTGAATAAAAAGTTATCAATATCTTTATAAAAAATTAAGGGCATAAGGAAACAAGTAAAGACAATATTAAGCAAGAAAAGAAAATGGAGAGAATATTAATCCGTAAAATAATTTCTATTCTCTAAATAAAAGCTAACATTTAAAATAATGATATGACAACTACAAATTACAGTATCGTATGTCACCCATTAAAAAAATTTCTCATAATTAAATTTTGTCAAAAAATTATGGGTTTCATTAAACAGATGCTGGAAAATACAAAATATCTTATATACCAGCTGACGGTGCACGCTAAAAGAATAACGTAAAGAGTTATTTAAATGCACCCGACACAGTTAATTATACGGTTCCTGAACTAACGTTCCATTTCGCTGTTGAAGAACCCGAAGAACTGATAAACGTGGCGCACCGTTAAGTATTACCGCTTATAAGTTTCACTTTTTTCCACTGTGCTGTGTTATTGTGTCATCGAATGCACCGCAAGGGTGAATGAACTCTACGATAGCGTGTTATCTATCGTATTTGAATTTCGCGAAATTTGCATCCGAACGGACGAAAGGCGGACAAATTTTGCCATAAAATAGAACAAATAATAAAAGCCCCCAGTGAGAGGAGGGTAAAAAAGCGACTCGAAGCTGAATATTAAACTATTTCGCAGCTTCTATATTAAACAATTCTACATAAACTAAAAACTACTTAGCGAAAGGGAAAAGTAATAAACTCTTCGTGAACTCACCCCCTCATTTTCAGCCAAGCTCATAGATATACTGTCGGCGTCCACGTAGAACACCGAGTACATTTCCTGATGAAACCACATGGTTCTGCTGCGCAGCTAGCAATACATTCTCTCACAAGGAAAAATGAAGTTCAGTCTTGTTGCTTCGCGGTGAATTCATCGATATATTTACGGGGACACGATCGCCAATGGATACAAAAACATTTCCGTGACACGATTCTTTAAATGCTGCTGAACGTTAAACTCTAAATGGTGCGGTCAGTAGATTGCCATACGCGAACTCTTTGTACATTTCAATTAATTTGCGACTATCGGCAGTTGCTTCTCGTGAATGTAAATGAAAATTGGCGCACTTAGAACGAAACAGTTGATTCGAAGTAGCATCTTTTTAGTGTTGTAAGGTAACGAGAGGAAGTTCCACTTTGCAATTAAGTGTCGCGCGCGTACAGAGGAGTGTGCCTCGAGAGGAGACATTCGTAAAGTTCTTTTCGCCTCGGTAGTCCCGTGAAAACTGGAAAGCGAAACGTTAATCGCACACCTCTATCGTCGTTTGTGTACGCAACGCATCCTGCCCTCCCTACCCTCCCATAAATCCTCTCCACTCCTCTTGACAACGATGGCCCTTCTGGCGGTCAATTAGCAGCTCCCTTAATACGTTATCCACTGAGAGTCACGGTGAAATCGAGGCCCTTCGAGCTCACTCGCAATTAACGCTGTCTGCGAGTGCAACAGCAATTAAAAGTAAAAGCACTGACTCACTGGGATTACCTCTCCCTCTCTCTCTCTCTCAGCGTTACGAGGGTTATCAAATTGAAAATGGGTTGTTGATTAATGCGGGAGGCCGACGGACATCTGACGAAATTATTGTTTGCGATCTTTGTCGTCGTGCTGTTACTGAAATATAAATTTAAAAAATGATATAGAGCAAAGGAATCGAATAAGGTAAGATAGAGGAAAATCATAGAATAATATAAAATATAAGGAAAAGAATAGAATAAGTTGAAATAGAAGGAAAAGCATAGGATACGATAAAATAAAAGGTAAATAAAAGAATAATATGAAATAGAGGAAAAATAATAGAATAATATGAATTTTATGAAATAAAGAATTGAAACGGTTCGAAGATTCAAACTGAGATAAAAAATATCGTTCGTTATATTTTCTCAGCCTACCGCGAAGTTAATCGCGCGAGGGTGTAATATAAATTTAGAATTCGAACGCAAGTTGCAATAATGAATACGTAATTATAACATTATAAATAAGTCCTCGTTTGTTTCGGCGAACCTCGGGCGAAGCAGACCGAGTTTCAAAGCAAATTTCACGTGTAACGTCCGCACAGATGTAGCAGACGACTATTTGGCAGCATGTCGACAAATTAACGTTTAAAACGAAGCAATTATCCCCCCCGGGAACATTAAATTTCAGTTAATTTGGATACCCCATTCAGACAAATTAACACACTTTCAGGAAAAATACATTCGCATAATGGCTGCTGGAGCGGAATTGCTATCTACCGCAGATCCCCATCTCATACCAGGGTAACTAATAAAAAATTCACTATCGCTGAATTACACATTATCGTTAAAAAAATGTATATATATAATGCAAATCTCTTTTGCGCGTTGTATTTTCGCTCGACAACATTCCACGCAGCATTAAATAGCCTGTTTACCCTTGTTTTTTTTATACAGCCTTATCTATGTCCGTTACGTACATCTTTGAAAAGAGGAAAACAAATTGTGTATTTTAGATACGCTGGATATGTGCCACAATATCGATACAGATGTGGCGAAACATACGGAAGTATTACGCACAAATTGCTCCTCGATCCGACAGTAAATCATGCAGAAACACTCATCTTGTCGAACCGACTCACGGACGATTACGAAGTACTACTGTTAAGCCATCTTATTCGCAACAACAAGCTGCTGTTTATCGCTCGCTGATTGCAAACGATTAATTTGCAAAAATGTTAGGTACAAAGGCCGCCAAAAGATGACATAGATCTCGTGAATGCTCGATACAAAAAGACCGACCCTATATACGTTCACCCTATAATGCCAGGCTACGAAGGTTTCTAAAAAAGAAATTGAAAAATTAACACCAACAACGTCGGTGAATTTATAAATCTCTTTAGGTTTCACGCCGAAACTAAATGCCAGGAATGGTCAAAGGTACACGGTACTCGCTACCGAGGGACTCGCCGAATTTGAACGACAACAGATGAAAGACAAAGCTGCTCTTAATGAACTTAAAAGGACGATAGCTCTGCAAAGTGGTCTGGGTGAACCACGAAATTTAAAAGACCGATTGGTATGAAATTCCGGTAGCTAAAGCCACGTAGCTGATAAGTGTTTGCTTAAATTCTCTTTCACGCAGCTCATTAAAAGTCAGTTCAAATTGCCTATGCTCACCGTTCGACCCGACTGCGTGGGCGTAATGAGAAACTTATTTTTGGACGAACAATACGAAGCACCCCCGGACCACTCGCCATCCCCGTACTTTATGGACAATTCAAATCCAGAGAAATATTTTAAAAGCCGTGAGTCCCCGCTGCTGAGCCGTTATCCCCTTGAACCTGCCTTTGAACAATTTTATGGAGAACTTCAATTACTTGTGTCCGCAAGATTCAACTGTTTTAACAAGCATTTAACCTTCGCTGATATTTATGATTTTCGCTTGAATAATGGATGAAAGCAATAGCTACTATGGGAGATAATCTACGCGTGTTTGACGATAGAAAGTAATGGTACAGATGGATCTTACGGACAGCGAGAAACGAATGCGATATTCTTTCATTCGAGAGAATGCGAGGAGTGAGTGCGACTCTTTCGTAATACGAGCTTACTGAATATTCAACGATATCTGTGGTGTTTTCAAAGGATATGCGGGTCATATACCTTACGGATATGCGCATTTCGGAGCATCGAACGTTCCCGCCACCAACAGCGCGCTTTGCGACTTCACGTCCGACTATCGGAAACGACAGAGCACGGAATGGGCACCAGCGACCATTTCGCGGCCCGATCCACCGCTTCTGATTCAACCAACCACGATCTACCACAAGCACGTTGGAATGATTCCAAATTATCTAGGTCACGTTCCTGGAGAATCATTCAGGTAAACTCGTTCGTACTTCGTCAACGTTCTCGAGAATTGCCAGTCGCCTTTATTGAAATACTCATTCCATGCAGATTCGGCAAAACTTTCGGAGCGGACACGAAAGACGCGAAATGTTGGCTTCGCGGCGACTTCTCTGTATAAGAATCCTAGTCCTCTGTGTTGGAAAATTTCATTGTACAGTAGACATCGTAATAATTGTACACGGACAATAAATAATAGAGTTGAGAAGAAACTATACCGGCTTTAATCTGTGAATTAAGAGCCTTAGAAATATGGCACGATACGAAATAATAACTGCCATTTAAAAGAATATATCATTTTATTATAGAGATTCTAAATATAAAATTGAAAAACCTACTACTACTGCTTGGATTTCCACTTCATTAAGATTTCAGCAGCTTTCTTCAAGTTCTCATCTTTCTGTAAGAAGCAACGGCGATTAGCAACAGAAGATCGATCACCAATATTAATATCGCTATGTAGCGTCTAGCATAATTGAATTCTCACCTTTATAAAACAATATCGTACGTTGTCCTCCCCTAAGTGTTTGTGCTCGTCGCTGTAAAATGCAGATGGTGGGATCCCTTGAACTCCAACGTTTTTCGTCATCCACTTCGTGAAACGATAATCTTTATGCTCGTCCGTTTCCTCTTCCAATCTCACTTTGTCCTTCAGGGCTGTCCAATCGGCTACCATGAAGTATCCACCTTCAGGTATTGTTGGGGACATTCCTACATCGCTGAGAAACTTAGCCATGTAATCCCGCTTAGGCAGTAACTCTTTGGCTAAGCTCTCGAAATAGCAATCTGGTCTACCGAATCTCTCTAACTCTTGCTCGAATCCAATAGCTATCGCTTCCTGTAATTTTCAATTAGAAAATACTGTGTCAAATCGTAATACTGCCCTCCTCAGTTAAAATGTCCAATCTAACATTTCGAAACATCCGAGAAAACTGAAGTTTTATCATTTTCTTTGCGCCCTCCTCGCAAAACAATGAATTAGACTGTTAGATCTCTACGAAGCACGCAGGGGTTTCTAACTCTACTTAAAAAAGGGAAAAGACATTTTAATTAAGGTGGCCAGAATAGCGCAACGGATCGCGGATTCGAGTAAATATATTCGCTATTCACTTGGATCGGTGTACTGCAAGTGTACACTGCATTCTGGTGAACAATCTGCAAGTTGTACAGTAAATTCGCGGGACCATACGCCCAACCGATTTTCCATCCAGTGACGCTGAACGTTTTGCCCGCAGATCCAATGGTAATCGTACGTTCGTACATGTCAGGCAGCGTTGCTGAAATATATTCGACACTTAAGCATTTCCCAGTAATTGTTTTAATACTCTCAAGAATTCGTACCGATCCTAATGTGCTTGTGCGGCTCATAAACAATCCATTCGTAGACTTCGTCGGACACGACAAGTGTATTCCACTTTTTAGCCAAGTTGGCGATAAACTGTAATTCATCGAGGGTAAAAACTTTCCCTACAGGATTGTGCGGAGTATTAATAATAATTCCTTTGGTCTTCTCATTGAAAAGACTCTGTAATTCTTGCCTATCGAATACCCAGTCTGCGGAGCTTAGAGGCTGCTTCGCGGTTTTCTTAAACAAAAAATACAAAAGTGAATATAACGGAGCACTGATGTTTCTATCTGTAAGAAATGCTACGATAATTTCAAGCTTACCGGTTTTAAAGCAATGAACCTTGGAATTCCACCAGCGGCCTTGACCATTGGTACGTAGCAATCGAAGAAGGGCTCGATGATTATCCATTCGTCGCCGGTGGTGGTGTGACCTTGCAAAGTAGCGTACAATGCTTCGTACGCGCCGGTAGTTACGAGAACCTCGTTATTCGGATCTATGTTTCGATTCAGAAGCTTAGAATACAATTTTGCAATAACATTGACTAGACGTGGGTGACCCTACAATAACAATGTGTACGCTAAAAAAAAATGATAAAAAACACAAACATTAAATTCCATAAGTTCGCACTTACGAATCCTCTGGTGTATTGATTTAAAAGAGGATTATCGCTAGTAGCTGTGGCAGCTAAAGCTTTCGTAACATTCTCGGGGGCGTGAAAATCTGGGAATCCCTGACCCAAGTTCAACGGTTTATGTTTCAAAGCCAGTTGAATGTATTCCACCCTGGAAGAAAATTAATTAATGGCGTTTACTGCAAACTGTATAGACTCATATTTTCAAGGTAATATTCTTAAATTACTTACCACACCGATTTTTCATTGCCTTTCAAGCGATCTGGTAAATCGAATTTAGCCATCGCAGCGGAACAACTTCGAATATTTTTTAACGGGGATAATAAAGCTGGCCCTTTAGAAGTCGCTCCAAAAACGCAAATCCTAGCAAGCATCTGGGATACATATTCATGAGCAACAATTGAATTACCAGGAATTAAGTAATATTCTTTTAATCTATTCCATTGTATTAACGATTTAGCATGCTACATTCTTAAATATTATGTGCACAGTTGAAAGAAAACTATTGCAGAAAGAAAGTCAGAAATGATTAGAAATTTATGATGCAATTCGTATGTAAATTTCCATTGGTTTATTAGTATTTCGTAGTCAACGCATGTTACTGAGTGTACGTATATATTTCTAGCTTTATTACTCGGCTTCGCCCGAAATTTAGATTCCGATTTTATAAGAAAAACATTTTTTTTAGTTCTTTTTTGAAAATGGCCACATTCGTGTGGATTTGTCAGAAAAATAATAAGCTGAGGCACATTTCGTGATCCCAGAGTTTATCGTTCGAATGTTTTTAGGCGACAGATAAACGCTCAAACGTATAGAAGCTTTCTGCTTTATATATATTAAGATTTATAGTATTACTTACTTTATTAATTACTAATAGAGTTAATGACAGTTTATAGATACATGCTATTATTTAAAACATGTAGTAAATGGTACCATACAATTTTCAACTTTTCGTAATTCACGTAATAATACATTTTAATTTATGCGACGACATGTAAGAAAAAAGAAATATATTAATTGCGAATAATTCTTACCAGCGGAAATGCACTTATTTATGAGAGCTTACTTTACCCAGTTTATCTATTCGTAGTATATGTTTATCGTAAAGTAGTCGAACGACCGGAATGACACCACAATTATAACATTGCAGCTTCCTTATCTACTGACTTACGCAAGTAACAAGTTGTTTATTAAAAACAAAGTGACATAAATTCCTAGCTTCGTATAGGAACTTTAATTTATGTTATTGGTAGTTTACTCACTAGCAATTGAATGAAATTCTTTTAAAAATAAATATAATAATATAACACATACATTAATATAAGAGCGAGATAAAACGACACAGTAGATAATACAGATGAAACCAACAATTATAATAAGCGTATTGTATATTTTGAATGTTTTTAATATACAATCTATTTTTACATGAGTCTTGTAATTTGTATTAAAAACAGAGACCGCTTGTTCTCGCCGATAGATTAAAAAAGCGGTGCATACCAAGAAGACTTACCGAAACCAGGTACAACGTACTGATAAGTTTCATTTCAATTCGGAAATTATAAACTACACGAAGCTTCGAAATACTACGTTCGATGCCATCGTGAAATTTCCACGTTACTGAAAGCGTGCCAGCGTCGAATTAATATTACCTTTGCCAATGATCCCTTTTTACAGGAGTTCAAGGTAACTCAAAAGGTCATTCAGTCAAGTGAAAGGCCAAATTGGAAAACAGCGCGAAGCTACATCTTGCGGGGAAGTTTTCTAACCATCGAAAGCAATCTTCGAAATTGGAAAGAAAATGAGATTTATCGGGTTTCCTTTGAAACTTTGAGAAAACTACGTGACTCGCAGTTTATATCACCTCAGATTATTATATTTATCTATTAACAGAGTAAACATATCGTTTCACAGAACGCGCTGTTGTATAAAACTTTCCGTCGACTATGCATCGCACAGGTACCAAATGTAAAATTTAGGATACTGTCGGAAAACTGATTTAAAAATGACGCAGTCTCAGCAAGTGATCGAGGAATTGTACGATTGTTATACAACAACTGCTGCTAATATTATTTCTTACTACGGTAAGTGTGCGTGAGGTTAGGTTCGATTTACATAATTAAATACTTAAGGCAAATATTCAGTAAACATAAGTTATAAATCGATTAAAAAATTCACCACTGAAATCGATGTACAAGGCGTCCTAAGTTTCTCGAGCTTCTCTAAAGCCTGTTTCCAATGGAATTTCTAATATTTTCATAGCTCAGCTAACATAATTCCAATATTAACAGGGGCAGACGAAAGTAAGACTAAATTAAAAGGCTTGAGGGACATCGTGGAAAACAATTGCCTCCAAGATAAAAAGCTGAGATCAGCGGAGCTCATAAAAGAGAATTTTTTGAGCGTGTACAATGGCGGCGATGATGAGACAGAGACTGATATCGAAGCTATTACACGAGTGACTATATTTATTATTACACGGGTGGAGTCGCATAACAGAGAGGATACATAGTTTCTCAATTTCAGGAATACACAGAGTCCATATCCAAGATCGACACAAACGTATCGAACGACGAGAAGCTCTTGCTATTTGATAGACAAGTAGAAGCACTGCTAGGTAAAACCCACAGTTGTATTAACAAATAAGGGAAAGCGGTTTGCTCCGTGACTATACATTTCGTGGCTTCCTTTAAAGATAAAGTAGCGACCGAAGGGAACGACGGAGACGGAGATCTACAAGTATCAGGAGGTTTCATAAACGTGATCGATCCTATTTCTAAAAAGAGAATCGTGGATCCTGTAAAGAACAGCGTATGCGGGCATACCTACGATCGAGAAAGTATCACCGAGATACTAAAAATAAACAAAAAGACCAGGTAAGGATCGTATTAATAAAATTCCACTTCTCCCCTGCTAATTAATCTCAACCATTTCCTCGTTTACAGGTGCCCCGTTATAGGCTGCAGAAGTAAAGAGTTCGTGACGCTCGCAAATCTGCGGACAGATATCGTGACGAGAGCGTATCTCGAGAAGAATCACGCGTGATGTTCGGCGATGAATAAGCCGCAAGGAACACGTACAAACAGCGTAGTTTCCGAGACGCGTTGTAGGTAGAATTCTAAGGACTTATATTTGATTAAAATAAAAATAAAGACTGCACATGACGCGTCATATGCTTGAATACATTGCGTGACTTATCGAGACACGCTTCACATCGCGAGAATATTTTTGTGATTAGAGACTAGCACAACTGTTGGCCTCCTTCCAAACGGCTGTTTTCAAAGTCTATTTCGAGTGCCGAAGTGCATTTCAAAAAGGTACTTCTAAAAATGGCGTAGGCATTATAGATCGCCGTGTCTAAACTTGTCTCTTCTATTTAATAAACACGCACCATACGCTTCGTTTCTATATCTTCTGTATTATTTATTCGGAAAGTTTCCACGTAGAATACAGGGGCATTGAAGAAGAGGCAACTTCAAGCTGCTGCATCTTTGTTTATCCCCGCGACTTGCACCGCTGTTGATCGATGATGTCAACACTTAGGCTATGTTTATACTTACGTTTGTATCAATAGTTCTGATTCTCCCCCGTGGAAAAGCTCGTCGCATTGTTGACGGACTCGGCGCGGACGGTAACAATTGGGACCCGTTTCTGTACGCGTCCAAAGACCTGGAGGAATCGCCGAACTACGACATAACGGGCTGGGTGCGGCAGCTGCATCTGCAGCAATGCGCTTTCGTCGAGATCGGAGAAGGTTTTTGTGCTGTAAGGAAAAGAAACGTTTAAATAATTCCTCTTCTACTTCACCGGGCTACTTTAGCGGAGCAGTTCCGCGCACAACGCTCGCAAAAAAATGCAAACGAATGCTGTAATTGTACGACTGCGGGCGTTTCGAATTTCGTGAGACACAGGTCTGTTCACTGTTTTGTAGCTGTTCGTCGAATTGCGTAGCATACCTCCGAACACGAAGGTCCTGGACAACTCTGGAGTGGGCCAATTTTTTCTGGGCATTTGTCCTTGCCTGACTCTTCACACCTGGGACCTGTGCCCGTTGGAACTGGCGAGACAGAGGAGGACCGATTGCGCTTTTACCGAGGCTACTCCGTATTCAAACACCAGTGCGAGAGTCCACCGGCGATTGTGCGACGTAACGTCGCTCGGCGAAAATGCTCCAAGCTGTAATTGCTCCATTTCGATAGCTGGCCAAGGATTATATAAAACGAAAGGTGCTAGAATATTTTGATCGTGATAATTAGGTGTTCGCGTACATGCAAAGGCACGCGCTGCTGTCGCGCGTAAAACTGCAATTTTGTAAGTCCTCGACGTGGTAACTTTTAGGATTTCCTACCTGTTTTTTAAATCCTTTGCCCGAATCACTGTGCTCACCACGCGGGGTTTGCGGTATCGCGCAATGTGCTGCGACCACGATAAAAGGAATACACACACCCCAGTGCGCCTCGAATTGCCATCAGAGACAACCAGTAATGTTATTAGAAATTACGATAAACATACTTAAGTAGAGTTGCAGGGAAAAAATGAGCGGTAGATACATTTTACTTTACTGAATGTAACGCTCAGAATAATCAGAGGTTGCAAAAATATTCTACGCTCACTTTTACTTGCGCAATGCAGAAAATTCAAGAAAAATGTGTTTTCGTTTTTCAATTTAGGGGTAACGAGGAAGTCGAACATTATAATATTCTGTTTTACGTTAGAAAATATGTAGTTGCTAGCTTCGATGCTTTGCATAAGACTTATGGGAATCAAACTGTGGTTCTGGTGACCCTGCAATTATTTCGGGCAGTGCATATCACTCGCTTGATGCAAAACCAATTTGTTACGGCAGTGTGCGTTACAAAATTAATGTAAAATAGTACTAATGAACGGCGAATTGGTTATTGCGATCTGTTGCGTAGCAATAGTTGGAAGAAAGTATATTATTCTGATCACTGCACTCTACAAGCGGGGATTTTAAGGCAACTTCGCGAAACTTGAACACGCTGGAACTTTCAGTTCTGCGAAGAAATCGGGCCCTGGACGTCAATTCCAGCGGAAATTAATTCATTGTGGTCCCGATGGTCGTCCCCGAAGTGTAACAACACTTGCGGCAGAGGGTTCGTGGTAGCCATTGCGACCTGCCAAGATCAAGTAACGTAATTGAAAATGAAGATTTGGCTTCATTTAGAAGATAGAGATATGTATACAGGGTTCTACACGAAAGAGAATTACAAATCTTTAGGACTCGTGGAACGCAAACGAGAGGCAAAATCTTAATAAATATATGCCCCGATAATAATACTCGAGGAGATGTGATAGGTGTGTTTGTGAATTCTGAAATGCAAATGGAATAGAGGTGATTTTCTTAAGGGGGGGAGACCACTGTAAAATATCGGTTTTTTCTTTTTCACATTTTCTGAAAGTCACGTTTCAGGAGTGCTCTCCCCAAATTTGATGAAGAAATTCGTAAAATTGACGGAGATGTAGTCTTTTCCGTGAAGCGGTGTCAAGCGCGCGATTCAGCCGAGCGGAACTTTGAACGCGTTTTTCTCAGAATAACATTTTTCAACCGCGTTGACAGTGTAGAGAGAAAACTATACGTCCAATTAACATGAGCGAAGCCATTTATTGTACGAAAAACCCGCCTCTATTGCGTAACCATCAGTTTTTTTTTAATTAACGGCCTCATTTTATTATCCACATCTTTACCCCAAAAAAGGACTTTTTTCAGAGATTCGAAAACACCATTACTTTTCGGACTTAACCCAGACCTCCCCCCTTAAGTCCTATCTCCATCGTGTACAACTAAAAAAAAAATTATTTTTAGTACATATCATTATTAAAATTCTTCTACTTATTTGAATAAGCATTATGAGCTCTACAAATTTCTGACCCTTCTTCTAAAACACACTCTATACTTATTTTCAAACTAGATGATACTCTTCAAACAATTCTGTAAAATGGCCTAATTATCAAAAACGAAAGCAACACTGTACACTTAATGTGTAATATTTTTACTGAACATCTTATTAGCTGTAAACCATTAATAAAGGAAGTTCGGCAACTGGGAAATTCAAAAAAATTCCGAAACTTCGCGGAAATGTGATATTTGGAATATTTTTTGATTCTGCAATAAAACGGTCCCAAGGGTGATCACATTCTCTATAAAAATGATGAGTTTTCAGATCATCGTGAATATCTGCGAAACTGTAAGAGACGTAAGAAAGAAGTTAAATTCAAAGTTCTACCGTCAAGGACCCAGTTCCTGATCAGAACCCAATTCCTGATCAGTTTAGTATAAAAATACCAAATAATAAATTTATCACGATACAAATTTATTCCAAAAAATGACTAAATAATTATGAAGTATTTTTAAATTTATACGCAAACATTTGATAGCTCATAGTAAAATGTTTTAGGTTGATCAGAAACTGCTCCCTTTGCATCTTAAATGATCAGGAACTGGGTCCTTGACGGTATGGTTCTTTATGTCCTCTAAAGCGGCGATAAAGAATTTGCGAAACATTAATTTTTTCACGATATATCCCACACGACCCTTTTTTTCCAACAGTTCTTTATCACCATATTGTAGGATACCGAAAGCCGTAAGACTTTAAATTTACCTGTTTTTTTTCGGTTTCGCGATAATATGAAAATTCAAAATTTCTTTGAGGGAGTGTTTCCACCCTTAGAACCGTTTTAATGCCGAATCAAAGTCTAGTTACAATATTGGCGTCACTCGAGCGACATTTCTGCGAAGTTTCAGATTCTTTGAACTTTCGAGGTCGCCTTGTAACTCGACACGAGCGACCATCCAATTATTTCGGCCATTTCGCGTGACCGTATTTTACAGAGGGAAGCCAGCCATAGACTGCATCGGGCCCGGATCATTTTGGTGAGCCAGCACTTGCTCGGGGAAGTAGCCTCGAGCTGCCTGCCCATTACGAAAGGTGTGAACTGTTCCAGCTGCCCGGACAGCTTCGCTAAATGTTACTGCGAGGTAAACATCGCCGATGGAGTTATGAGAGCGGCCAGGTTCACAGAACCTTGCATTTCTACCGAAGGGTGTATCCCAAGCAACGCCGGGACATTCACTTTCGAAGGAGAGCTCGATCCCGGCGGCAACGTCGACTTCGACGAGGTTTACGAGAACGACGATCGCGAAAGGTTTGAGGGTACTTGTCTTCGTCACGTTCACGACTTTCGATCGTCGAATACAAAAAAATAGAAATACAAAGCACAGTGGCGGATTTAACAGGGCGGCAGATGAGCAGTTGCCGGCTAGGCCCCTGCACAGAAGGCCCCGCAGGGCCCCATGAGCAAAAAAAGAATTATGAATAGGTATGGGTATCCAAACACTACATTTTTTCCGTGCTACTACATTAGCCCGTTTTTAGTAAACTACCTCTTCATTTTCCCGAAAAATGGGCCCCTGCCCAGGACCCCCTAGGGCCCCACCTTAAAAAAAATTCACTATACCCTATATATTTTTTTCTGCACTACTACACTTGGCCCGTTTTGAGCAAACTACCTCTCCGTTTCCCCGAAAAATGGGCCCTTGCCTAGGACTCCCTAGGGCCCCATCTTCAAAAAAAAATTCACTGTACACTATACTTTTTTTTCTACACTACTACACTTGGCCCGTTTTTAGCAAACTACCTCTCCGTTTTACCGAAAAATGGGCCCCTGCCCAGACCCCCCTAGGGCCTCATCATCAAAAAAAAATTCACTGTAGACTATACTTTTTTTTTTACACTACTACACTTGGCCCGTTTTTAGTAAACTACCTCTCAGTTTTCCCGAAAAATGGGCCCCTGCCCAGACCCCCCTAGGGCCCCATCTTCAAAAAAAAATTCATTGTACACTATACTTTTTTTTCTACACTACTACACTTGGCCCGTTTTTAGCAAACTACCTCTCCGTTTTCCCGAAAAATGGGCCCTTGCCTAGGACCCCATAGGGCCCCATCTTAAAAAAAATTCACTATACCCTATATGTTTTTTTTCTAAAGTTAGTCGGTTTTTAGTAAACTATTTATTTTCCCCCCCAAAAAACGGGCCCCTCAGAACGTTCGCCACCTGGGCCTTTTTTCTTAAATCCGCCACTGACAAAGCAGTACAAGCAGAGCCAGAAATCGCTAAGTCCACGAATGCTGGATCGGCATATAAATCCCCCGATACAAGTTCGTCTATTTCTGAGTCGTTCCGTTACGAGCTATTATCGCGTTTCCAGATACGATTCCCTGGCCAGAGTCTGCGCGACCGGCGCGTCATCTCCTGCAGGCTTACGGCCGCGGCGCGGAGTACGGTTCGCGCGAAAATAGACTGGCGAATAAGAAGCTGAGAAACGCCAGGGGATATCGGTCCGCGCTGAGGCGGCGATTAGACGACGACGACGACGACGACGACTACCAAGACGAGGACGACGCCGAGGAGGGGGAGAGCCAGGAGGACACTCCTGGCTACGACGACAAGGTCAACGAGGAGGAGGAGGAGGACGAGGAGGAGGAGGAGGGCGGGGAGGAGACGGTGACCGACGAGGAGCAAGGGCGCTATTACGATTACGGTTAGTACTTTGGACGTCGAATCTCTTTTTTCCTGGCTTTTCTAGACGGGGCTGGGAGGCAGCGCGAAGGGTCGTCGGGGCCCCAGGAAACGCACTCGTGTGGCGAGGTCCGATTACGCGGAGATTGCATCCGGGGGTAAGCCAGAGGTCGACGAACCCGCGAAGAAGGGGGCTATGGAGATCGGATCCGTTACGGGCGACTGCGAGGAGGATACCACGGAACCGCTGCAGTATTACGATTACGGTGAGGAAACGTCGACAGGAAGAGACTAGTGTCTAAATTCCACGTCGAAGGGAGCCCGTCTGAATCGGCTAAACAACGATTCCTGGCGAGCCTGGCCTCCGTTATTCCGTGGAACACGGGGACGCACTTCAAGCTTGGGTGTCTGAAATCTGTCTGCGTTTTATGCGAATTAGTGGCAGCTCGTAGTTTCTGTAGAAATATTTAGCTCGAGATATGAGGCATTCAGAGCAAAAACGGACTTATCCACGTTTCTTACGAAATTGAGTTAGTAGCCAGGGCCGTTCCTGGATTTTGGCCGCTCGGGTGAGAAAACAATATTGGCGCCCTTATTAATTCAATATTCTTTAATTAAGAATTTAATATGCAGTGTTTACTTTTATATCTATACATCCATAATTCTAAACAGTTATCATGCAAAAGAGTTTCGATTATTATTTTTATCAATCCAAATTTTACATATAATAAACGGCCTGCGGCCGCCTCTAGGTTTGGCCGCTCAGGTGCGGGGGCACCTTCTGCACCCCCGCCAGGAACGGCCCTGTTAGTAGCAATAGTTTGCTGTACTGATAATATTAAATGGGGAGAATTATTATTCGTTTTCCAACGTGGGTTGGTCTGTGCTCTCAATGTCTCGTATGCTTTATTGACTTGTACCGTGTTTGGATATTTTTTTCAGATGCTGGGGAAAGCGTGTCGATCAGAGGGAGAGCTCCATTGGTTGCGGAATTGGTAGCGCTGAACGTGTTGCTCCAGCTCCGTGGATGTTAATGGACGGAGGCGAAGATTCGGGGATAAACGTACACCTGCCACTGGCCAGTGGGATATAATTATTCTGATGGATATTTTTTACTGTAACGAGGATTAAATTAGTTAATAAACCAGAGCAGATTTCAAGGCGAAAGTAGAATCATTTTTGGGGCATTCTACGGGGTGTTCACCCTTTTAAAGAATTATGAATACTGTGGATTTAAAATGTAGTGTTCCAATATAATTACCGATTTGATGTGACAGTAGTGGAGGCAGAATTTGTATTATTTTACAGCTGGTGTTTCGTAGGATAAACCTTTTTGTTTTCCATTTGTCAGGCGACTGCAAGATGAAGTTGAAAATTTTAATTAGAATACTCTGTTTTTCTCGGATATTTTGGTAAATAAAGAAACTGTGAATTATTCAGCGACTCCATGTACAGTGACCTTTAGATTGATCAAGGAAGACTCGTCAGCAATGAAGTATGGTATTCTATAATATTTGAAAGACCAAGATGGGTACGAAATTATCTTAAAAATAACTTCTTCCTTCATTCTTTTTTTATTTTATTTTAGTGACTACTGTACAGACAAGTTTAGAATACTAGAATTTTTTAAGTTTGAGGTATCCCATCGAAGGCATTCTAATAAATGAACTTTTCATTATTTTGAGAATTGCACGCAATTGATTTGTTTCTCGAAAAGGGCGGAATGGACAAGTGAATTGCGGAGTTAACTCTCCATGAAGTTCCTAGACGTGTTTCAAATTATACGCCTCTGATATCTACTTTCACCGGCGATTTAAATCACCTGAGAAAGTGGGTCCTTAAATGCCTTAAATGGACTTTGCTCCAATTTCTTTGGAGCTCTCGTAGATCTTCATACATGGCTATAATTATTGCCATACTCTAGATAGTGTAACGCTGACTGTGCTGTCATATAAAACAGGTTCGATGAATGAAGGATTCATGAACTGACAGATACTTTCCATGGCTCGTAATAGCAGTATAATTAGCCACGTATTACTAATTAATTGCTCCAGTTCAGAGACAAAATTTTATCGTAACACACTTTTTAACTGGTCCCCCGAGTCGTTTCAGAATTGTTGAATAATTCAAAGACATAGTGTAAAGAAAATAAAGTAATATGAATAATAAGCATGATGTGACATGCTAATACAATTAATTAGGAAACATATATCAAAGAAACATCTGTCACATTGATTATCATTATTCCAAGTAGTATTAGATTACCAGAACAGACCACCCTTTAAAGCAAGAAATTTTCACGGTCAAGAGTTATTACCCGTCGATTAATTTGGAAGCATAATTAATTTAAACCCGGGGGCCCTTCGGCGAAATTTGAACTCGTTAAAATCACAACTTTATGATCTGAATAAATTCAATTCGAAACCCCTCCCTGCGAATGCCTGCAAAGGATGAAACTTACACACTGAACGTCGGAAGAAATGTGGGACAGGTTGTAAAATTGAAATGAGATTTCAGGAAGAGATAAGCAGAAGGATGCGCGCGTCACAAGTTGAAATATATGTGAGAAATTTTCAGCGTAACGCCGGTCTGACATATTTGACGCCGAAGCTTACGGTAAACATGAATTTGTACATCACATTTGTCTCTGGCTCTGCCGTATTACTTGCTCATGATAATCCAATTGAAAAGACCCTGATAAAACGGCGACAGCGAGAGAATCAACAACATCTGTGTATTTCGCAACGCTGTTATCGAATTGTCATTCATAACCGAAGAGATACATATACATAATGTGTTACGAAATAAACATCTGCCATTCAAGCTATTCAACGCTGACAGGTGAATAAGACTGTAACAAAGTAATACTTCCGGATACTTAGAACTATGGAATTGCAAGCAAGTGATTTTTTTTTAATCCTTCCTTGAAATTTTGTGGAATATTTTGATTTTATTCTTAATATACCACGAGACTAATTTTTTATTTAAAGGGGAAATTGCGTGGTCATGAAGGACCGTAAAGGGCATTTAATTGGGCCTAATCAAGTTAATTAAGACAATTCCTGCGGTTGTCAACCGGCCGCTGAGAAATACGCCCTGCAGGAGAGGAAGTTACAGTGGTGGTCAAAAGAAAGTTTAATAATTTCTATATATATTTTTCGATACTAAAATTCAGTCATATATGTACAGTGGCGGACGAAAGAAAGTTTACACCTTTTAAAATCGGCTGACTTTTTTAGAATTGGTCCAAACGACTTGAGTTTTTTTTGAGAAGCTAGAAGGATTACTTTGCCAAGTCACATGTTTCGTCGTTTTGAAAAAATTGCATTTGGTCGGAATAGCGAGGAAAATAGTAAAGGTCGTTTTTTCAACTTTTTTTCTTAGCCTGTAATGCAAAATTAAAAAATCCCGTTTGTAGATTTAAGTAAGTTGCGTACATGCTAAATTTCATTAAAATCGGTTAACGTTGCTCTGTGCTGCTTAAATGTACAAACGGGATTTTGGAATTTCCATTACAGGCTCAGAGAAAAAGTTGAAAAACGACCTTTACTCTTTTTTTTTGCTATTCCGAACACATGCAATTTTTTCAAAACGACGAAACACGTCACTTAGCAAACTAATCCATCTAGCTTCTCAAAAAAACTCGAGTCGTTTGGACCAATTGTAAGAAAGTTACGCTATAAAATTAGAATCCATGGATCTTCTATAATTGTTATTTTTGGATTGCACTGCGAGTAACCGGTTTTAAAAAAAATCCTGTGCGAGTAAAGTGACTTTGAAATTTTACGTAAACGTCTATCACACGATCATAAAAGAACCACCAATATTGTGGACAAACGGGTATACGTCATTGCGTTATTTTCAACGCACACGAATGCCACCGTGAATAATGATTAGGTGTGACTCGTTTGGTTGCGTGAATGACTCGTTGAACATCGAATCAGGCCTACGTGTCCCGAAAGATTCATTCGAATTAGCGAAAAGGAACACAATAAACTAAATACGGGTTTATCGGGCTTTGTGCACGAATCAAAATATTATGAATGAATAGTCATGAATGAATTATAACTGTGTACCGCGCGAATCATTAAATACACATAATGTACAGATTGGTTTGCTAGAAAAACCGAACTCCTCGTCACTTCTTTCGTAAAGTAGGAGACATCTTCTCGAGGCAAAGATTAAATGATTTGAAAGGGTCACGAGGTGAATGAGGCGTGAAGATAATTTTTCTGCCTTGAAAATATCTTTAATCCCATGTAGAAGCATACATCCATTCGAAAAATAATACTGATATTTTTAGTCACTCATATAAAGGAAAGAATTACGTGAAAAAATGACATTTTGTTTTATACGTAGTAAACTTTTGCAAAAAAATATATATTTATCCTTCAGAATTAACCAAGAACCACATAAATTTTTATCAAGAGGGTACTTAATAATTGTATCTTCAATTTAAGTGCAACACAGAATGAAGTTAGCACGTTGAAAATAAGTTCCATTATATCGTTAATAATCGCTAATTTTCTTCGTTCTGCACAATATTCCATACGTGGAACATTTTTATATAAATTCTTCAAAGCGTTATTAATAAGAATGAGCAATTATTTGTATTTACAAATTAAAAATGAAATATCCTGAAGAGACACTGACGACTGAAATATCGATTTTAATTAAAGAAGATGTTGCTCTCGATGATCAGGGAAGATTACACAAATCTATGTAATAATAGCTTCACTACTCGGCTTCGCCCTAAATTTATATTTTGATTTCATAAAAAAAAAATTTTTTATTTATTTTTTTGGTGGCAATAGTCACAATCATCTGGATTAGCTAGGCATAATGAGCTCGGGCACATTTCGTGACCCCAGAGTTTACCGTTCGAAAGCTTTTAGGCGACACACAAACACTTTCTGCTTTTTATATGGAGATACCCCATCAAGCCGAATTTAATAATGTGTCCACATTTCCATTCTAAATTTTTCTTTCCTAGTATTCTAGTTAAAATTCCACTTGCCTTTGAATTAAATAAAGCGACGAGATTAATTTGCTTAATTGCATATCGTTCGGTAAGATCCCGTTGCATAAGTAAATACGTTGTATAGCAACGTTAAGACAGAGAAAGATTCATCACCGCCTCCAATTTCTCAAGATGAACAATCTGCTATGTGTATCAAAAGAATCGCGCAATATTGAGAAGAAACGAAGTAGGCGTTCTCCAAGGTGTTTCAATAATTAATTACTAACCTCTATCTCGACAGCAAGCACCGTTATTCGCGTTCTTATGTCAGGCATTCATTTATACATTTTCCGCTCTGACTCGAAAACCAGCTGTAAGAAACAGTTACTTTCAAAATGCGCTGCACTTTGCGCCGGGTAATTTATTTCGACGTATTTCCGTATTTATGACACTTTTGTACGTAGACACTGAGCAAGATTTCAGATATTATTTATCGTTGACAACAATGTGCAACAATGGCGCATCTTTTAAAGAATTAACATACTCATTATCGTTCTCTGTTTAATTTTACTGTTACATAACCTGCTCTCCCCAACTCGCTACGAATTAAACGCTTGGAACACATGCAATAAACGCTCGAACTTTTCAAGTAGGTATCTCAAATTTAAAAATTTACATACGTCCTATGTTCCACACACACATACACCATAAAGTATTAAATTCAAACATGGTGGATTCGCAATTTTATGACGCGCGTGGTAAACGTCTAAACATAAACACAACTTTTCGCGCAGCAAAAGAAACCGCTAAGCAAGTGCGACACGACGCAGCGGTGATTTAACGAATGATAATGTTTAAGAGGCGTGTAACGTAACCCTGCTGCTCGTAAATTGGAAAATTAAAGCCAACAAGAAGAAGCATTTACGGTCGAACAAACATCGAACAGCACCGCGATAGTTTCTACGTGACGCTTTACTTTTTCCCCGTCATGGCGTCTCATCGATATTGCGATCGGTCAGCGGTGCTCGAAATTGCAATCGGTCGGGCGCGTGGACCGGTCGAAACGAAATTGGCAACAGAACAATACTCGGTGTATAAAGTACTTAGATACTGACACGCGCTCGAAACACTTTTGCCTCCTCTCAAAGTGTAAACGTATAGTTACCGTTTACCGCGAGCATCGCCGTTCGCGCCTTTCGCAACGATTTACGACTCGCATCGCTCGTTGCATAGCCAAAGACTGAGTTCGTACGATTGATCGCGGTGCCCGTGAGTAACGCGATATCCCGCAAGGAATGCTCGGCGATACCTTTAAACCCGAAGGAAGCGTTGCCGACAGCGCACCGTAGAACTTGACCCCGCCGCGCGTCAATCCATCGCCGTTCGGTGTCAGTGACCTGCCTCAAAAAAAAAAAAAAGAAACTAATTCCACCGGACACTGGCCCGTTACACACTCGTCGTCGCGCACACAGCCCATAGATGGATAGTGCCATCTGCCCGAGACGAATTCAGAGCCGCCTGTCGTTTGTTTCGGTGACTGGATCGCCGTACCGATCGATCTATCCCGTCGATTTTTACCGGCCCGAATTTCGGTGGGACGGGTGGCGTTCTACGACGTAGGTCTTGCGTCGAACATGGCGTAGCGTCGGGCCGAGAGCACTGCACCACGTCGTACATTTCGACGAAAACGTTTAGCTCTGGTGATTGAATTGCGCAATATTCGTAACGCGCAGCGGTGTTTCTCCCGTCCTCAACTCGGCAGACGTTACTCGCGCAATGGTACTTTTGTATTTTATTTAGGAGGCCGATAATTCGGGTTAACGAGGCGATTACTCGCGTTGCCGGTCACGTATAAAATTTCGTAAGAGATAAGCGGGATCGTGTACGCTGTGTATCGCTTCTTTCACTTTCGATTCGTCGGTTAACGGGTTAATTAAGCTCTCCGCGGTTACGTTCTAAATAATTCTATGCGCGGAAATGCCAATCATTACGTCGTGACGTTTCAGAGATTTAATGGTGCTTGGGTACTCGACAAGTATCCATCGCGTCGGAGATAACGTCTAAAGTTCAGAATACTTTCCGCCGAGAGACATAGTTACGTTGTTTATTACCAGCGGAATAGTTACATCAGGTATGTCGTTGCAATATAATAATATCTATACGTTCATAAATTTGAAGGAAACCTACCATTTTTGTTATGCCTAAATCATACTAACGTTAATATAATCTTATTTAATCATATTATTGCGCTGTTAAGATCAATTGTGTATAAGACGGGACGAGTAATTTGCCCTTTTAGAGTCCGACTATAGTTCGAGAACAGATCGCCGGTCGTATCAATTAGTTCGATTGTATTGGTTGCGCAGCGAGACACACTATGTTTATCTTTCGAAGGTGATGCACGTTTTAAGTAGTGTATGCGAGCCCGTGCAAGCAAAGATACGCTGCCGTACACGTACAACGGACTGCAAAAGTCTAGTCGAGATAACAACGGGACGTTCGGACTATAGTCGGCGGCATTTCTTCAAAGAAACGCGACGAGAAACGCCGACGGAAGTAACAATGCTTTTGCGCCGTCTCTTTGCATCGGTTCAAGATAAACAAGGAACAGGACGGAGGGTAACGCGCGAGAGAATTGACCGATCACGAGAAAATCTTCTGAACGCATAGAATCCGGTATCGTCGTCGGTGAATCTCGCGTACACACGCGAGCCGCGCGTACACGCGTGTGGGTAGAGATCGGTAAGTTATCCGCGACCGCTGCAGGCGAAACCAGCGAGTTTCTTCAGCGTTTATCCCTCTGCAAGATATTTCAGTCGATCTCCCGTTTAATCCTATCGCAATCTTTCCTTCCGAATCGTACGCGCCCGTTTCCTCGCCGTCGAGGTGACGAGCATCGTTCCGCCGACGAGGGGCAAAAGGCGGGGGAAAAAAAAGAACGATTTAAATATACCGGGCGAAAGGACAATCGTCTCTCGTGTCCCTTTGTGGCGTCCGAATGTTGAATCGGTACAAGAGGAGAAGCGAGGAAACTGATCGGTAGCGAGCCGGCTTTACGAACACGTCCGGGGGGCCCCGCGTAACCAGCCCGCGATTGGCCGAGCCGTGTACCACGTGGCGGCGTTGCGCGGGTGGGGATTGGCCAGCACGGCCGCGCACCGCGGGCGAAAGCGGCCAAGTTTTGTTCTAGTATTTACCCCGCGGTGTAAAGCTGGCTCTCGCGCTCTCCGCTGTCCCTTAAGTCACGTTCCATTGTTTCGCGCCGCCTGTTCCAGAGTCGGTCCTCTGGTCGCGAACGGTCCACGTCGTGTTCGCCGACTCGTGGCGTCCACTGGCCGCGAACGCGTGAGAATCGTGCGCCATGTTCGCGCCGCGAGCAACACACGATGCACCGCCGGCTACCGTCCCTGGCGAGTGATACGTTTTCTTTCCCATTTCTTCGCGACCGGGCCGGGCCGTGTGTGCGTGCGTTTTAAATACCGCCCCGCGGTTCGCCGCAGTGTGTTTTGTGGTGCGCGGGCGAATAGTGTGGTGTGCGTCTGTACAGTTGTCGCCGGCCAGGAGGGCAAGGAGCCCAACGGCGGAGTAAAACGACGGAGGCGAGAGCACGCTGTTTGGGACCGTGGAATGCGCGCTGACAGGTATCCACAACCGCCGCGCCGTCGTACTCTGAGAAATTCACCGTGCGGTTCTAACATTCCCCTCTCTCTTTCCGTCGCCCGCAACAGCGTAACATCTCTCTCGCTCGTGTAACGGCTAGTGTAAAGGCTTGCGTGTTTATACGCGATCGTCCACCTCCCTTCGCCTCTTCCCTTTCTTTCGTCGCCTCCTTCTCTCTCTCTCTCTTCTCTTTCTCTCTCTTACCCCTCCCCTTGTCAAGCTCGTCCTTTCTATCTCGCTCCTTCGAATTCATCTCCCTCGCGCCTGCGTGCCTGCGTGCGGACGCTTCGCCACTTTTGACAGCTGTCACGGGTGAAGTGTGCTCGCCAGGCGACTCGCTTTATTTCATCGGACGCCTGGGAGGGGCCAGAGGAACGGCATATTGTCGTTCATTGTCTCCTCCGCCTCCTATTGTCACGTATCGATGGTTTTTCGCGCGATAACTCGATAAACTGTCGGTCGAGCTCGGGTGTGAAATATTGGCATTCAAATTTACGGTTAGAACCGCCTCGATGAATTTTAAATAACTTCCTTCTGCGGGTCGCGACCTACACGGCCGTTCTTTTCGGTTGAATTTCGGCTTCGAATATAGGTGGCGTTGCGCAAGTTGAAAGACAGTTAGGGTTTAGCGGAAGCCGTCAGATAATTTAGAAGCGTATTACTTCAATTCTGATTCTGTAGCGAATTCTTATTTTAGAATTGATATTACTTTTACTTTGAGCGACGAATAGGTTAACGGTTTCGTTAAAATTAGAACGCCGTATATAGCACGATGAAGTTTTATCAATTAGAAGTGTCCAGCAGAGCAGTGCATTTAATCTGTATGTGACGTAAATCAGATATCTCTATTACGGCAATGGATGGAACGATTATTATTTTTAATAAACGTTAATCATGCGATCGTTGCCGGACTGGTAAATGTATCTGCGGCACAAAGCACGTTATGTAAAGTGAAAGTCCCCGCAGAAACGTGTTAAAGGTTGCGATACGCGATGTAAAATCGTATATTGTAAATTCCGGTTGTTGTACGCTTGATTTCTCGTGCACCGTCTTGCCGGGGAGAAGGAAAAATCGCGATAAAGTACTGATTCCATTTATCTGTACAGGCTGCTACAGATCTGTGAATGTTTACAAACTTGATTGGGTAATTGAAGTGATAAGAGTAAAAAGTTTTAGCGAACATAGTTGCATCAAGTAATCCCTTTGGAGATACTCGGTGTTTCAATAAAAGGGTATTTATTTGCAAAAGTTTCGCGACAGGTACAACCACTATTTGCATATTTATGCAAAGTGTGAACACTTACGGTTACGCGGACTGCGGTGGATCAACGGGAAGTGTAGGAATAGGCAAAGGAAAAATGGCTACAAGTTGGAGATTAACTTTTTTTACAAATAATCTCAAGTATTTAGAGTAAATCATCCCGCCACTAAAGATGTAAATAAACATTATCCACAGTGAGACACATTAACTCACAGGTGAACACTCGTTACCATTCTGAATTGTTCTGTTTAACAATCGTTCTACACAGTGGCGGATTTAAGAAAAAAGGCCCAGGTGGCAAACGTTCTGAGGGGCCCATTTTTTTCAGGGAAATGAAGAGGCAGTTTACTAAAAGGGGTATCTGTAAAGAAAAGTATAGAAAAAAAATATAATGCTTGGATAAAATCAAAAGTTTTTTAAAACAGGGCCTTAGGGGGGCCTTCTGAGCAGAGGCCCATTTTTCGGGAAAATAAAGCTGTAGGTTACTAAAAACGGGCTCAGTATAATAATACAGAAAAAAATATGCTTTGGATATAATGAATTTTTTTTAACGATGGGTCCTAGAGGGCCTTCTGAGCAGGGGCCCATTTTGCGGGAAAATAAAGCTGTAGTTTACTAAAAACGAGCTCAGTGTAATAATACAGGAAAAATATGCTTTGGATATAATCATAATCTTTTTCTAAGGATGGGGCCCTATGGGGCCTTCTGTGCAGGGGCCCAGGTGGCAACTGCTCATCGGCCGCCCTGTTAAATCCGCCACTGCTTTGATGCTACCCGCTAAGGACATCTGATAAATCATGCGAGAATGCTGTTCCACTGGTGATAGTTGCAATTAAAACATTTGCTGAGAGCATTCTCTACGCGTAGTCTTTCTCACGCCTTTACGGTGTGTCTAGTTCATACGTTCGATTGCTGCTTGGTCTAGTGCTGGCGAGTCAATGGCACGTTACAGTTTTCTCGACACCCTTCACTTCACACTCTTCGATTTTCCCAGATCGTGTTTAGTTTTGAAGTAGCTTGGTTTGCAATTTATTTATATGCCGTGGATAATATGAAGTTATATTTGCGAATTTGTATTTGATCCTAGTAGCTATTGTCGAAACATAAAAAAGATAATTAATCGGTCTGGTGGTTGACTGTGTTCTGATTTGCAGGTATAGTTTTCGTTTATATTGCCAATAGGTAAAGTTAATTAAAGCACATAGTTGTCATTTTTGGCTAAGGATCGCAGTAATTGTGGTCATAAAAAAGCAATAAGATACTTACTTCTAAAATGATTAATCAAATATTCTATTAGTCACATCAGTCGGAAAGTAACGCGGAAGCATAGATTGACAAACGCTTTCCCCGCGTTCCTGCAACACTTTTGGCCAGTAAATTTTTGGCTAGCAAGTAACACCTCGTCGTATAGATATGTATTACATAATATTACATTCCCACTTTTCATTATTACCTTCCTTAGACTATTGCAGATACAGAGAAGTTATTTATTTTCCCTGACATATGATTTAAAAGGACACTCGTCCAATCACGAATTAAATTTCTCAGGTCACTTCCCTTCTTCTTCTACTTCAAATCAGAAAACCATACATTTTTTCAAACAACGTAAACATAGAAAAATAATAATGACTTTGAAATCTGAGCAATCAGCCCTCCACAAACAAATCGCAATTTCCCTATCAGGGTCGAGCAAACATCCTCACGTTTTAAGCGCTGATTGACAATATAATAGTTATAAAAATCGTTCATTTTATTCAAAGTATGTTCCTTTAGCATTAACCATTGCCCGGAATTTGTAAGGTTAAGTAAATTTGGGCCAAATTGAGCCAATATCCTATATGTAGGTATTTACAAGAAACGAGCATACAAAAATAAAACTCACAAGATCTCGGACCCGGAAATTCAAAAAATTCTGAACCTTCCTCCCGATTACATCGCAATTTTTGTTTGCTGCCCAAATTCACTCGCAGGTAGTGAAATTAACCCCTGAAAATTCGGCTATTTCCCGATTTTCTGTTATAAAAAAAGTTTTAAGACAAAAGTTACTTCTCTTAATTAGATCCATCATTTGGAAAAAAATATTTTACAGTTCACGATTTATAACACAAAATCGGAAAATAACCGGATTCTCAGGGGTCAATTCCACCCCCTTAGAGTGAATTTGGGCAACAAACAAAAATTGCGTTGTAATAAGAAAGAAATCCCCTATATGTATATTCACAAAGTTTGAGCATTTTTTAAATTTCCGGGTTCCTGATGTTCCCTTGCCAGCTCATTTAATTATTACCGTTTAATATTTTAAGAACTTACTAAATTTCTACAATAAAAAAATTAAAACTAAAAACGGTAGAAAGTATTATTGTTATTTATTATTGACGGTTATTAGTTATTTAAGGATATGAAGGAGTTTCAATCCGAATAATACTATTCGTAAAGGAGGAATGAATGTTTGTGACTGGGTTTTGGGTAAAAATGAACCAATTCCCCTACAACAGTTAATACAATACTGGACACGGTGAACCAACGTATGGAAAGATTTCTTCTGATCTGCTTTCGTAATCGCCTGGAGGTATTCTTGCCACGCTTGGACCAAGTATCCTTGCTGCGTGTATGGTTGGAAGTAATGCACCTGCTCGTCGTACCGCGGCCATGCGTGAACTTCTGGCCAAAAAGCAAAAAGCAGTGCTTGACCATCCGCCGCAATCACCCGATCTCTCTCCCTGCGATTACTTCCTACTTCCAAGGCTGAATATCCCAATGAAAGGGTCTCGCCTTGTTCACATATCATTCTCTGGCAAATCACGAGCCAATGATTAATTGAAATTTTATTAACCCTTCGTTGACACTCTGGGTGTGAGCCACCCATAAGCTGATTTTGACGCTCTGTACCTCCTATACGTGAAATAAATACTTTTTTCCAAAGCGGACTTACAAACTATTTTCTCTCTCAAAATATTACATCCGAACAATAACTCTGTAGATTTTTAGCTTCCAAATTTGGAACTTGTAAAAGTTACAATTTTTCGAAGATTTTCTTCGTGTTTTCTCGACACGTGGTAATCTAGATTTTTTTTCACAAAAACTGTGATGAAATTTTAATAAAAAACCTAATGCAATACATTCTACAGACCTTAAAATTAACCCATGATTTTTTTCATAACGATCCGATTCTGCAGATAAGAACGGCAGTCGTTCAAAAATTATTCTGGGTGTGAGCCACCCAGGTACTGTCGGTTGCAGAAAAGAAGTCGCCCGGACGCTAAGCGGGGCAAGGGGGCTACTTTCCTCGCATTGGCCGATGCGACAATACAAAGTTAGCGAGCGGGACACAAGCGGTGGGAGTCAATGCGAGGAAAGTTAGCCCCCTTGCCCCGCTTAGCGTCCGGGCGCCTTCTTTTCTGCAACCGACAGTATGTAAAAGTTGATCGAAAAAAGAGGTGTGTCAACGACGGGTTAATCGCGTGGAGATACAATACTTTGCCTTGTCGATAGAAATCTATCCACGCATTGCTTGGCCATACCCAGCGTTCTATTAAATACCAAAGGAACCTACTTCGACTAAAATAAACAATTTTCCCGAACACGATCGGCGCTTGAATCAACACTTCGCCAATCCCGTTCCTTTTCAACCGCGCTGCCTATAAATCCTCGGCCAAGTGGTCGCAACGTGCCGAACCAGGAAGCGCGAGGAGTGAATTTGCGCGTCCACGTATATGCCGCGATCTCTCCATCGAATTAGAACAACGAATCATATGATCGAAGGCACGCGTGCGTTACATAAACGGCATGACGCAGGAGGCGCATCAATCTGAGAAAACAAAGCCAGTCTCCTTGCATCGCACCGCGCGTTTCCTATCAGCGTTCCCGGGATTCAGTCCCGTTCGACCGTTGCGCGGTTGCCTCGGTGATCTTGATCGGCCGGCCGCAGGAAACGCATCTTTCCCGGCCTGCTCGCCCGTCGCCACCGCGGGCGCCTTCTCCGCCTCGGTAATTAATACAATCGCGGATATTAAATTCAGCGTTTCCCGGTCGTTAACCGTTCGTGCGGCCGAAGTCGCGGATAAGTAAGAGGGTGCACGGGAGGCGGTCGATTATTCCCAGCGATCGGGATAATAAAACGCCGCCGGTAATCGAGGCGGCGCGAGAGGAACGGGCGGCAAAGGAGGATTTCGGCGAGGTCGTCGAAATTACGAGCGCACGCGTATATATACACGTGTCCTTTTTATTTCCTCCTTCGAGGCTGGCCCGCCGAGGAGATACGACCGCAATAAAGTTTCCTCTTTCCTCGGCGCACGTTCCGGGAAGAGGCGGAGGACCGCGAAGGGCGACAACCTCCCTTGATCCTTATCCAATTACGCATGCGTAATTCTTGGTTGCATAAGAATTCCTATCGCGCGCCGTTTGAATCCGTGGCCGCGGGGCGATATTTAAAATCCTCGGAAACGCAAGCACGCGCTCTCGGGCCGCCTACGGTTTAAATAAACTTCGCAGCGCTGGTGTCCTCGGGTAAATTAAAAACTCGTGGGTAGATCGTTCTCTAAGGCCTCGCATTTAGGAGGTGCAGCATCGACGCGCTGGCCAGATCCTTCTCGAGCCGGTCGCTGGCGAAATGGTTACAGGCGAGGAGCGTTCAAATCTCCCGTATCTGTGATGCGTACGGTACCTCCCGATTCCCCCGAGGCCGAGAGATCGTCACACCTACGCGTCTCCTTCGCGCGTGTAACGCTTTTTCCGACGAGCTCGGGGAACTGGAATCCAGCGGGCGCCTGAGGAAATTGTTTCGTTTGCTGAACCGTTGGTGGTTAACGGATACATTGCGCTCGGAGATTCGATTGAGCGAGATTAACAGCGGCTCGGCTGGGACTGTTGTCGGCCTGCTGGGTGAGTGGTCTGGTGTTTCATTAGTATTTCTCCGAGGCGCGATGGCCGCGCAGATTTCAACGTGTCTGCGTTCGTGTCGCGGATCGTTGGGCATCTGGTACACCTTGTAATTAATCAGCTGATCGATCGAGAAATCGAAATTGTGTGCTTCGAATAATGGTAGCTTGTGGGTCTGCTTCGTCGCTTGCGTGATGCTTCTGGGAAAACACTGTACTGGTTCGGAGATCAGTTTAGTTCGGTTTGGATTGTATGTTTCTGGTAATTTGTCGATATCCTGTTACGTTTGATTACACTGGTTTACAGCCATTTTGCGCGACATATGCCACTATTTTTTTCTTATGGAAAATGGCCCGCTGATTTCGAAAATGTGGTCTAAAATTTTTCCTATGGATACGTTTTCGAGATATCGATAGGTGAACTTTTTACCTGTCTAGAAAAAAGTTGTAGTTAAACAGGAACATTTATTCTGCGCTGACGAAGTTAAAGTTGTGGCAAGCAGATTTCCTGGAAATATACTAGGTACATAGATCTGAAATGAAGTTGAAACCTTAAACTGTTCGATGAAAATAATTGTAGGTGCAAAATTCACGATGTGCTTGTTTCTAATTCCTCAAATAATATTAATTAAAAACAATATTCCTAACTTTTATATTTTACCCTTAAAGATCTATTCAAAAGTATAATATCCTCGAGGACTTTTATTAATCGAACATAAAATAACTGTTAAAACTGAACTCTTACAATAAAGTGGCAGTATTAATATACAAAGCTAACTTAAAGCAGAAAAGAAAATATTTAAAATTTAAGAGTTCGATAAATAACTTTTATAAAAGTTATTACCAATTTCATTCGAACCCTGATTTTATAATATTCAAATAACCCTCGACCCCCTCCCTATATAAGGCAGCGTAAAATAAGGTAAAGAAAACACATTAAAAATAGATATTTCACAATATCATTCTAACTTAATAATATTAAAAAAAGAACACACTTCGCGACCCACTTGGGGGTCGCAGCCCACAGGTTGGCAATCACTGGTGAATGTGGATCCTTGAAGAAAGGAGCACTGCCTCGATTTGAATTTGTATTATGGAAATCGTGTGTTCGCTCATTGACATTATGTAGACCAGCATCCGTATTAGGGAAACTAGACAACAGGTGACAAGCATAAGTAGGGGAGGATGAGTAGAGGAATTTACTCCGTAATTTATTTACACCACACGTTCGATGCTTCCATTTCTGGCTCGTGACTCTGCCAAGATCCTCGACTCTTCTTTATTTTTATGTACGTGGTTGCTTCCCTTCGAAATAAATAATTTCAGTGCGTACAGCGGAACTCCATTTGTACGAGCATTCCGGCAGATAAGACGATTCGGATAACGGGTACGTTCGGATAAGGGTTCATTGATTCGCCCCTCCACCGAGGATTCTTACAG
Source organism: Andrena haemorrhoa (assembly GCA_910592295.1). Taxonomy (NCBI): domain Eukaryota; kingdom Metazoa; phylum Arthropoda; class Insecta; order Hymenoptera; family Andrenidae; genus Andrena; species Andrena haemorrhoa. The sequence continues at coordinate 8,657,192 of OU342940.1, read as the reverse complement.
CTGACGTTTGTCAAAGTAGATTTCAAAATATCTGCTCATTTTGATTAAACTACTTCTTCGAGCTGACTATATTTATGGATGAAATTTTGAGAATTATAATTTGCTGATTCTTTGTGGATCAATTAGCGTTTGGTTTAATTTCTGATTTACGAGTATGCTTGTTCATAAGTGTTCGCAAAATTGGAATACTGTTTGGCAGTAATTTAGATAAGGATATCACAGCAAATTTAGTAAACGAAGAAGTCAGTTTTGTATTTTATTGACTTGTCTGTTTTACTCAAGTGTTCAGAAACGAGATTGATACGTACGTGTCCATTGATAAAGAAATTCAGAAAGTTATGAATACGCTTGAAGTCAGTTTTGCAATGTTTCTTAACCTTGAGATGTTTGCAGATTAAAAACATGTATATAAACTTCTCTATTTTCCTGCATGCTGATATACATAATATCTATTGAAAAGAAGAATTCGTTATACATTGAGAAAATTTGTAGGAATCTTGGAATAATTTTGGAAAAGTAAGCTTCTATTTGGTAAAATGGATCCCTTCCTTCAGTTCCTTACCATTTAGCAGCTCATTGACCGTTTTGGAAACACTCACTGTATGGTGCAAATGAAAAGAAGGAATACAACTACATAATAACCATTTCTGTAAACAAGGTTCAATAGACTTTAGAAATAAACGTACCTACAATTTGATAAACACTTATGCAAACATGGGAATTATTTAGCATTAATTAGGCATCAATTTAACTAGGTAGTTCATTCACCACTGAGCCCAGTAGATACATTAGATAGCTACACATTTTTTAAGTAGGTATACTATGTAATAGTAACACTATTCCTGTATTTTTTCAAATAAAAATCATTTAACAATCCTCGAAATAGGGTTCAAATGCGTTTCATTTCGTGTGCTTTTTATTTAGTGATTTACTGCTTTGTATCCACTTTTATTTATCGTTTGGCTGATTGAAAATGTTTACAACTTGAAGGTACACTCAATTCGGAGGACCCTTATTTCTTAACATTTATAACAATTTTTAAAGCTTTACAATATGTTAAAATTAAGAGCCAAACCACAATTTAATTGGACGATCAGTTTCTCTACAATGTGCATCAGAAGATTACCTATTTTTTCGGGCCTTTCGTTCATAAAACGTTCACAACAAATCCCGGGCAGGTTCGATAAAGCAAAATAATGAATTCTAAAAATATTCCACCAAGTTTACATTCAGTGGTCACTGTGTAACGTTGGATGCAAACAGATAGTCCAGCAGCGCACAAAGAAACGTACCAGGATAAACTTTTGGTTCGAGCAACACGTACGTCGGCAGCGACACGGCCGAGAAATCAGAAAACACTCGGATAACGCGCGCACGGACGAGCGTGCCGCGCGCAGCTGAAACGGCGGGAAAGGAATTCGAAAACGAAGTTGCCCGCGCACCGTGAAGCTACCGCAGTAAAAGCCAGTCTCCTCGACTAACGGGAGTAGCTCGCGTTTCTTCGCAACAGTTGGTCCATTAAGCGCGCTAATAGGGACAAATAATACCCAGCGGCCTGCGCCGTCTCGTTATTTATTGTAAAGCAGAGAATTGCGTCACACGAGATGCCGCACGCGGCCGCGCGCCGTTACACACTTATCCCCGCGCGGCGATTCCTCTAACGGGCATGAAATTTCACCGATGAAACAGCCGGTTAATTTTCCAGAATATTACCCCGCAGTCGATGCCCGACGTCGCTGCATCCTCGGCGGGATCCGCCATCGAAAGTCCCGCGAATCGCCACGGATCGTAAACCTCGAACAAAGTCTCGGCGATAATTTCGATCCGCCGCCGCGCAACGCGCCGTTTCACGAGCCTCGCGTTACCCCTCCCCGCCCCTCCGCCCATTGTGTTGCGTAATTCCGCGAACTTCCTCTTTCGTTCGGCTTCTCCGCTTCGTTCCCTGTCCCGTGAGAAGGGAAGGCGAGGTTCGACCGCGCGGAATTTTACGGACACTGTGCCTTCCTGAAATCTGCTTAGTCACTAAATAATCTGGGACTCGCCGAAGTGGTGCATGAAAGGATATCCCGAGGGTGCGAACTGTCAAATATGTTTTTCACCGATTGGAGGGCTCCATTTATTTGCGCATATTCCTAGAGGAGGCCCAGCGGCGGTTTTGAGGTCGTGTGACGTCCGAAAAACACTTAACTTTTCGGGAATTCAAAAAGAAACCAGTATTGCACGTATCGTTTTGCACGGTTCAAGCTTTATTCTATCACCTTTCAAGACTACAACAATTTTTAAATAAAAATAGCCATTTATAGCGGAATAGGAGCTTGTATTTACCAGGGATCGAAATGTTCTGGTACTTTTCAGTAGGTTCCATTTAAAACATGGACCGCGGTACTTTTTTAAAAATGTTCTCACATTATAAGTTCCCAGAAGAACCGATAAAATAAAAGTTCTTAAAAATAAAGGTTCTAGTTGGCATGGAACTTATAAAATATAAAAATAAAAAATTTTCTATAACAGGAACAGATATTTTGTTTACCAATATTAAAAAAGTTCTCAATCGTTGTAACAAATACTGAATACTATTCAATTCTATATTATAGAATTGCTATGTATTTCGGTTCATGTAAGTTATAAAAAAATGTTATTTAGGTATTATTCTTGACAAGTTCTCTTTTCTGTTTAATACTTCCTATGAAACCGTCAATTAATACATTTCTAATGTTATGATTTTCATACCTTTTATGAAATAAACATATGAAGAATATGATATTATATTGTTAAATAAAACTATATAGTACCCAATAGTTTAGTACTTTTCTTTATCTTATGAAAACTTTTTTAATAAATGTTCTAATGTAACTTGTTTCCATGGAACTTTTGTTATATAGGTTCTAAAATATCTATTCCATGAGAACACTTTTTAAAGAAGTTCCTAAAGGTAACATTTTTTTCAATAAAAATTCCACAGAAACAGATATTTTCTTAAACAAAACATATAATTTCTAACAGAATTTTTTTAAAAACGAGGGTTCGAGAACTTTTTCGATCATTTACTCAGAAAAAATCATCTTAAGAGGGGAACTCTTTATAAATCAACCGAAATATTGGAAAAAAATTTCCATAAACTGCTTCTGAAACGTATCAAAAATATATTCTCCAAGTTATAGGCCGAAATTCAACTTCATATCGATAATATATCCTGGTGAGTCAGCGCGCCTCCGAGAGCCGAGCATACCTAAAACGCATTTTAAACGCGTTTTTCTTGAAACCACGTTTTCAAAATTGGCGTCGGGGATAACTCAAAAACTATTTGACCACTCAACCTCAAATTTTGCCCACTCTTAGTTTATAATATTCTTCACAGTATGAACCACAAGGTTTAACCAAATTGTTAATTTTAACCGCTGTTTTTAAACAAATAAGACGCGAATTTTTGGCGAAAATCACACATAATTGTTTGAAGTTTCGCCATTTTTAAAATATGCAATTTTTTCGCACCATTTGTGGCTCATATTCTTACAATTGGCGCATAAATTGAAAACAAAATTATGGGTCTGTTTCACATAACTACCAGAGACGCTACAACCGGCGCCGTTTTACGTCTTAAAAAAAGCCTATTTCAGATACTGCTCTATTTATTTTCTATATATTATAATTTTACTGTTACAAAAATTTGTTTTACCTGTTATAATGATAAATAAACTACTCTTAAAGTTCCGAAAGCATTAGCGTATTGGTATCTTCGCAAAAAATTCCTAAAAATTGATACAAAAATAAGCCGTTTATACGGACTTTTCCCCTTAACGGCCGGCCGATGAGCAATTGTCCTGTGGGCCCCTGCTGAGAAGGCCCACTCAGGGCCCCATCTTAAAACAAAAAAGATCTTATCCAAATCCTATATTCTTTTTCCATACCATTACATTTTGTCCGTTTTTAAAGAAAAGTGGGCCCCTCGGAACGTTTGTTACCTGAGCCTTTTCCTCAAATCCGCCACTGACTGGGACACCTTCAGACATAACTGCCCAAAAAGTGTCCCGAAAGGGCCCTGGGGTATTCATTCAAGAGCGCTGCTGACTTTGTCCCCTGCTGCTTTCATGACGTCACCATATCTCTGCAAGGCTCGATAATACGCTTCACAGAGATCTAGTGGCTAATCAGGGACTCACTCAAGTGGCGTGTGAAAGGATATCCCTTTGCAGGGTGCATACAAACCATCGAAATACGTTCTCCACCGATTACAGAGCCCCACTTATTTGTTTGCATCGCTTCGAGCATACACCACTGTCCCAAAAACATCCCAAATCCTAACCCCGAGGTCTTCGCTCAAGGACGCAACTGACTTTGTCCCTCCCCTCGCTGTTTTCCCAGCACTGCGTATCTGCAAAGCGCTGAGCACACGTTGTTTACGGCCACGAAACGACGCCCTCCGCTGCCTGTTGCAGAAAAGGAAGACCCGCTGGCGGGAGGTGCTCGAGGGTGGATTATGAGGGCCGCCGAGGAAAGACGGAAGGAACGTTCACAGCCCGGCGAACCGGTTAACGATCGGCAGTCACCGAACACAGCTGGCCGCGTCCCGGTCTCATCCCCCGGACGGAGATGAGCGCGAACGAGGTGAACGCGACGGCAGCGACGGCGCCGGCGTCGTCGCCGACGCTCATCGCGGCGGCCGAGGGCGAGGGGGAGCCGCCGACCTTGGGCGAATCCGTTGACATGGACCTGGTGAACGGACCGAATCCGTGGCTTCCTGCCTACGGCTTCCAGCTGCAACATCACTCCCATTTTCAGCCCACGCACGAGGATCTACGGGCTAATGGTTCGTACTGCTTACCGTTTCACTTTCTCTTCCTAGTTCAACAATGCCACAGCTACGGGCCGTGACGCTCTTCGGCGCGTGTGAAACGAGAGGAGTCGAGTCGAGGGGCAAAAATTGATAGCTCGCGGAGGAACGTGGCGTTTCTGTGGCACGTATCGCGCCTTGCAGAGACATGCACAGTGAAGTAGTGTCCTGCAGGCTAGAAGATTTGTACACGCCAAGTGTTTTTAGTAATATAGGTAGTCGTTACAGTGTTCCACTTATTTTAACCTGTATTATTTTATCGTTACCTGTTAATCACGAGGCGAGGTAGGCTGTTATTCAGAAATGTCGAGACGAGACCAGTTTAATCTTCCTGAATGTGTATACTATTTACTCAAACTAGGGAATTCAATTAATCATTCTCGTGATAGGAGATCCCTACTTTTACTTAAATTCACAGTCTTCAGTGGCGGATTTAAGGAGGAAGGCTCAGGCGGCAAACGTTCTGAGGGGCCCCTTTTTCGGGGGAATGAAGAGGTGGTTTGGATAAAATCGTAATTAATTTTATTCGAAGATGGGGCCCTGGGTGGTTTTCTAGGCAGGGCCCGTTAAATGCGCCACTGAGAGTAATACTAAATTTTTGGACGGCAGTGTATGTAACGTAGGAATTTTATTTTCAGGCTATTTTCTATCGCTGTACTTTATCTGACTGTTGTGCTTGAAGGAGGCTTCACGGTATACCTTCATTCTAAGCTTCCAAGCATGGGGAATTTTAAACCAGCGGACAATTCCAATATTCGAATATACTGTCACAGCCTGCAGGCATTAATAACGCGGCTTGTGTACGATAGCAGTACGCAAACAATTGTAGGTCGACACTGAATACGAATAAGAATGATAATATTTGATGGAACTACTGTTGATACCACAGGGTAAATAGCATCGCGTAGTAGCCGCTAGTCGTTCGACTGAATCGCCACTTCAAACCATAGTAAACGTCATTCAGTTGAATGATCGATTATTCAAGAAATTAATACACACACTTTAATAACGCAAACCTGAATGGGAAACGGTATGCAAGCTGGGGAAGATTATGAAAGGCTTCTGTTAGAATAATGTTGAATTAAGGTGAATGTCCCAATTTCTGCTCATATCCCCATTTCTACTCATATCGTGTTTTTCTTCTTATTATAAGCGTCACGTTTGTATCTATAGTTGCAACAAAATAATTCTAAATTATTTGAACGTTTACGCGAGTGATGCACGAGCTTGAGGCTAATCAAAGTGCAGCACGCAAGGAGAAACTTTTAAAATGAGAGACCCATGATTTTTCGACCATGTTTTAGCTGGTTGTGGCAGGGTCACTATTGGCATTTGACAATTCGGCAGAAAATAGTTTTTGCAGTAAAAATTCTTATTTAATAACAAAAACGGGTACTGTATTGTGGTCTGGATGTAGGTTTGTTTACTATTTTCAATTTTTTTAAGTAGATAACAGGTGATTAGGTTTAGGGTCAAGTGAATCACGGTCATGTCCGCATTTCTGCTCGCCAAAATTTTAGTAATATAACCTCAGAATTCAATATATGCTGTAACCTCTATTTCTATTCGAAGGCATTTTATTTTTATTTTATGCTTTACTGTTGTGTCATAAAACATCTCCATAAAAGGTGTATCTTACTTTAACCTGAAAAGGCAACATATTATGTGAGCAGAAACTGGTACAAATGGTGAGTGGAAATACGTATATACATCGCTATTTTTCGTGAGCAGAAACAGGGACATTTACAGCATTATATTTAATTACTAGTTGTTAAACATCTCGAAACATCTATCTTAAATAGTTTTCGACTGGTTGATTTATTATTAAAGAATTAATCAATTATTCTGCAAATTTCGATCACAAACAAATTTTTTCCACCTTCTTTTGTGACGAGTAACCTCTTAAATGAGCAGAAATTGGGACATCCACCTTATCTCGGTCTTTGTTTGCGTGTTGCTAATATTTCGAGATTATTTTCCGGCTTTATAAATTATAAAATGCTAGAATACCATGTGCCGTTTCCGTCGATGTTAAAAGCAGAAGCAATATATTAATACCAGAGGAAACAATTAAAAAGCGATCTAAGATTTGCGATTCGAGGATTGGAGTAGCGATGAGTAGATAAGCCACAGCACGCAAGTTTCTACATTAGAAATTATATCACGCTTTCGTTATTTCTGATCCTTCTGTATCCTCGTTAATAATACTCGACAGAAAAAAAAAACGCGACTAGCGTGTAATCGTGCAAACTGTCAGGATTTCACGGGCTCTTTTTCAAATGAATGTAGCGTTAACTGATTCGTGAGTCACGAAACGAGGATATTAATTTCTCTTCCGTTGGATCGCTAAATGAGTTCATTTCGAAATTCACCGTACAGTATCTTTCGGAATAGATTGGCGGCTCGCTGGAGAGCGCGCCCTCAGCTTTTAATTTCGGGCCATTTCTGTCTTTCTCTACATTTTGCGAACCACCTCTCTGCGACATAAACACCCCCAAAGTACCACTAGTGCGTCACAGACGCCACGTATGAAAAGGCCTTTACGCATCCCTCGCGATAAACTCGCTGTATCAGTGCCCAGCCCTCATTTCAAACAGAAGACTAAGATACTTCGCCCTTCTCTACATTTCTCGAACCAACTCTCTGGCAAACGAACACACCCGAAATGAAAACACTCGTTGAGTCACCGATCCCCCGCGCGAAAAGGCCTTTACGCGCACCTTCGACAGAGCCGCTGTATCAGTAATCAATGCTGACTCAACGGGGAACCTGACTATTTACGACGAAGCCTAGAAGTCCTTCTGCTTGTCTACGCTCTAAATATCGGCGTAGGCTCGTATCGTTAACGTAATTTCCATCGGGTAGAAAATGGCGCGGGTTTGCATACAGATCGCTCGTTAATGGCTGGGCTACTTTCTACAACCGTGGGCGAGCGTGCGAGAGAGTTAATGAAAAAGTACAACTGAACGGAGTCGGGGCGCCTGTCGTGCAATCTCCGTCGGCGGAGACGCCTTGATTGTTCGTGAAATTTGCGTACAGCAGCCTTGGTAAACAAGCGTGAGAGTAAAGCCGAACGTGCGCATGATCGTCGGGAATATTAATTATCCTGATCCTTAAAGATCGAACGATCTCTGGCGCAGTCGTTTGTTTACGTACAATTAAAGAGTTCTGGTAGAAAGCACTGTGAGTGCCAAAATTAAAAACAAAATATTATCGGAAAATGTTCTACGTGTTAATGGTAACTCTGTAGTATAGAATTTTAATAAAATTTCCCTTTGGAAATAAGTTACCAATAGTGGCTATAAAATGGTACCGGTGGTACGTCCAATGTCACTTCTGTAGAAAATAATGTAAGAGATAATTAGGTAAGGACAAACAGGATTGGCACTTACAGTGCTTGCAAATTTAAATAAATGGCGCATGCAGTTTTCTTTACAACTAAGAGGCGGCGCATGCAGTGTTTTCTACAGATACTATGTTAATAAAAAAATAGACAATTCTGTTTCCTCTCTCCTGAAAAATTCTATTTTTCGCACTTAATGTGCGTACGAGAATATTTGATGGAATCTTAATTCGTTGATTGCTTCTGGGTAAACGCGCTAATAAATGAACACTTAAGGCTAATGAATGAACGTTATTAGACTTATGTTTTCAGCGCGATTGATTCCACCTGCTGCAAAAATTATTTGGACATGGACCAAGGAATTAAAAGAAATGTCTGATTAATCAGTTGCTTATTTTAATAATTTATTTTACTCGTTTTAATAAAAAATGTCCATTCATTGGCACGTGTTCATTTACTGGTTCAGCCACCCTAGTAATTTAGAGTATAGAGTATTCGTCGTACTCCTTATAGCACTCTAGTTTCTGCAATACGTGATCTAATTTATTCCTCGACGTGCAATCAGCACAATGTAAGAATAGACATTTGGTGCATTCATGCGCCAGATAGGATAAAGATGACTTCATCACTTACTATATTTAGTAAAGGTATACAGTGGTAATATTTCAATACTCATAAAAGGTCGCGTGTTAAAATTCAAGACCAAAGGGCCGTTTTAAAGCTTTTGTTTGATGAGTTAAGTTTCTTCTTGTCGTTTTGAAACAACCTGTATAGAGTACCTCGCAATGAGTAGTACTAATCAAGAAGAAGGACTCTATACCTATATGGAGCAATCTCCTTCTTACGTAATAATTCTTACATTTAATTGTGTCGGTTATTAAAATTCTTTTAAAGGTTCATATAATTCATTTAACTCGGTTTCAGGAAATTTAAACAAAATCTACTTTTCTGGATCATTAACGATAGAATTTGTATTTATTGAAAATTAGGTTAAAAAATATTACGTAAGACGCTACTTGACTCCCCCTTGTAAGAAAACGTAAAAAATTCGCGACCCCCAAAAGCCTTACGTAATTTAAGGACTCTGTAACACGAGTCGAACTATTTTTAATATTTTTGAAACGCACACATACCTACTCGACAGATTTTCAAAATCGATTTTCTCGAAAATAGAAGACAATCTTTCATCGTATCAACTTATTTTTGCCCTGGGACTTATTTCAAATATCTACAATTTCCCGATTTTTTGTTAGAGCCGCATTCTCTTATTTTTTTAATCAGCTGTGTACACTTATACAAAAATTTGAATTTGATTTCCTTGAAAACGAAGGCTTCTGTAACAAAATTCTCGTCTACGTGTATTTTCGATTTTTATTTTTCACGCAAAGTTACCTCCCCAGCGGTTGTGCTACTTATTACGGGACACTCTGTATACGGGCGCGAAAGGAGGTAGTAGATCGCCGATTATTTTTGTGCGAGCCGGTGGATTATTCACGTCAGTTTGTTGCGGAACGAGCGGGCAACAGGCGGCCGCAACAGGTGGTTCCGGTGGTTAGCGGTGCACGTGCCTCCGCACTTGTGCAACGCGAGTCGCGTTCCTCCGGAATGATTTGTTCCCACAATCGTCATTAGGTCTAATCTCGTCGTCACAGCATAGTAGAAGGAACCGTCGGCAGCGCGCTCCAATACGGATGGAAAGATTCTCTGACTTCATCGTCATTAAAGCATACCTGCGTCAAAGATTTCCGCGTACTGTGTAAATATTCCGCTACTTAAGAGCGATCATAGACACCCGGAACAGCCTCGGGGTACCATCGGCAATTATTATCCCACTGACCCTTCGAACTCGCAGATTTTCTGTGGGATGCTTATAATAAATCAATCCCCGGATTTGCAAATTCCTGAATAACAGCACTGTCATCGGGAATGATGTGGAATATTAAAGTGCATCATTGACATTGGAAACCTTCTTATCTCTGACGATGCAGATTTGATTGAATCCGAGTGAATGGAAAACGCAAGGTGACTGTGTAGATAATTGTGTATGCCACGTGTTGAAATGGTCTTAATAAAGAATATATGATAAGTGAAAGAATTTTATGAGCAGGTATCTTACGCGTCACACAGTGCCGTATTTTATTATTTATTACTGCCGATGCAGCAGATTGGATGATATGTTACGACTGTTGAGTGATCTGTGACCTTAGAGCAGAGATGGATTCAAATTTTAGTTAAATAACAGTTTCGAGTAACGAATTAAAGTTAAACAAATTATTCGTCATGTGTCGAGTAAAGTTAACCCGGGTTAACTTTACATATTCGACGAATGAAATTTCGTCGAACAAAAGAATTAACTATATTCGTAAAATAATCTAAAGTAACTTCTGCGTGTTCCGTTATTTAAATAATTGTTTATTTAGGTAATGCCCAACTTTGCTTGAGAGTAGCGTAAGTCTAGCAATTGTAGGTGGCCGAAAAGTGAGCGTTCGCTTGTTAAAGAGATATTTTTCCCGCCAATTTGAGGTGCAACGCGCACTCTGGCCAATTAGTATTCACCTAACTAGACGGCGGACGTGAACAAAAATATAATTTCCAATTACAAATACTAGTAAATATGATACAAACCCCTCAGATTGATATTTTTTTTCGTTTCTCCAAAAAAAATCATAAAAGACACTCGATTTTTGGCAATCTAAATTAGAACATTTTAAGACAAATGTTATTTGACCGAATTGGGAGGTTGTTTGTCAAAACCTTGCGTCACTCAAAATGTTAACATTTAAAGGTAGGTCTAAAGACACTTGAGGGAAATTCTACTGGTATAACTGATAGCCGTGCAGCTTAAAAAGGAGACTGCATGGAATTCGGATCACCAATTTGGTTCAGATTCGGTAAACAGTAAATGGACATCATGTACAATTACGTATTAAACGCATTGGGCGCAGCGTTGAAAAGCTTGCGAGAAAATCGAGTTCAACGTTTCGCCTTTTCCAGCCCCTCGCTATATGCACTCGCACGTGAACAGGAAACCGTAATTAACTTGCAGTGGCATCTTAGATACTACGGTTCATGCATTTATAAATCTTCTCCTAAACACGCAATTAATGCCACCTAAAACATTCCACAGTTCCATCAAACGAATCAAAATTTTTGCAGTACGCATTTACCGAGACACACAGTATATAACAGCGATAAGCTGTTGATGTAATCACCCTTACTGTTTAATATTCTGAGCTCGAAGGGAGGGAGTCACTGAACCATTTCGAATGGAACATCCTCACATAGGATTGGTGGATGTACATTAGCTAACATGAATAAAAAAAGAGGCTTGGATACAATCGCTTTCTCTTCTAACGTTTTAACATGGCAAAGTGGTGTAACAGAATTGTAATTTTGGCAAAAAGAAACTTTATAATGTATGAATATTATATAAAAATTATATAATTCCGTGCCAAAGTACTCTTTCATTCGACTCGACTGTCACAGAACGCAAAGCAGAAATAATATCTTGCATCAAAAGACATCAATTTTTAATCTTTTACGTTACTTATATTTTACATTTTATATATTATACATTACAAATATATCGAGTGATAGGCAAAAATCGGTGTCTTTCGATGAAAGATAATGTTTCTGTTTTTCGTCCAGTGGTTGTCAAACCGAATGAAAGCGTACGTTGACACCGGATTTTTCCGTGAGAGTAACTTCGGAATTAACGGTTGGAGAGTGCATGCAACGCTGTGTTACTGCACAATGCTATGCAGTTATGCAGCGTGCTGTACCTACTAACTATATAATTGTTACCGACATCAGCATGTCATACGGCAGTAAGCAGTTCTTCGAGGGCGACGAAGAATATAAACAGGTCGGACACTCGTGCAATTATGCTTGGCGAGAGTTCCTTTGGCACTTCACTGTTTATTCATCCACTTTAACAATCATTGCGACGTTGAGGTATAAGTGCTCCATTATTATCCATCGTAACTTGGGAGCTGCAGAGATCCATTTTTCCAGAATTGTATATATTTTATTTGCCCTTAACTTTCTTGGAAGTATAAGTAGCCGCATAGAACTGATAAAATAAGACGAAATTTATCCCCACGTCTATCAGCAGGATGGTATTCGTGGCGACCATACCGGGGCAGCGAGTCAGTATCATGTACGACGCATGTGTCATTAGACCCACAAATTGTACCTGTTGGTAGAAACAGAATAATATTAAATATAAACAGAAACGAGGGATGGAATAATTGAGATTTTTAAAACAGTAGTGCAACATTCGAAATTAAGATTTCTCTATTCACTCAGCGGTGAATCGTAGTGACATCTATTGCAAACTCATTTCCACCAATTAACTTCATTTTTAGAAACGAAAAAAAAAATTAACTCTTCAGGAAGAAGGGGAGGACACCATGTGGTAGACACCGATTTTTATGAGCCTCGGCACGATGGATCTGTGTCGAAAATAAGTAAATAGGTGTCCGAGCGTTTCTGCCAATGGGCCTTAATAATAGAGATATTTACATGGAAATTATTAAAAATTTCATAGTGGCCGTGGGGTTTTAATGGGTAATTAATACTACCCTGGCGCCCCGAGGGATTCCCCTCTGAAGGAGTCGGGGTGACTTTTCAAGATTTCCCCAAGTTAAAAAAATGTTATAAAAAAATAATTTATAAAAAAAATTATAAAAGTTTTTTTTAACGTGGAGACATCTTCAAAAGGTACCCCGACGCCTCCAGAAGGGAATCTCCCACGGGCGCCAGGGTTGTGTGGGATTTTTTCCCACTAAAACCCAACGACCACTATGAAATTTTTAATAATTTCCATGTAAATATCTCTATTATTAAGGCCTATTGGCTGAGACGCTCGGACACCGATTTACTTATTTTCGACATAGATCCATCGTGCCGAGGCTCATCAAAATCCGTGTCTACCGCATGCTGTCCTCTCCTGTAAGTGTTAAAAGTTTTTTTGTAAAACGTCCAAACGAAGCTTTTTGTTTCAGCCTTTATTCCGAAAAGTTTCCCTTGCAGGAATCATTGTTTTATTCGTGGTTACTTACCATTTGTGCCATTGTGATCATAGGTTTTATTGTTTGAAGCCTTCGTTGAATGCCCGATCCAAAGGAGGACAGCAAATAATATGTGTACATTATCACGTGTATAGAGCAGTTCACTAACATAGCTGTCATCGACATTCCGTTTGCACTATATTTCACAATCCACCAAGCAAACAGGGCGGTTGTAACGTGGTGGTAGAGGTGCAGGAACGACACTTGCCGGTTTTTCTTTCGAAGTACGAACAGAACGGTCTCTATGTAATCAATCAGTTTCAACGCAAATAGGTACCATGATATTTTAGCAAACTGCAATCAAATTCTTCGTCAGCATTAAGGATGTAACGGATACGGGGACCACAGAATCTTCTTCGCGGGTACCTTGTACGCTTTCGGATCGAGGGAGTAATCTAGATGAACGCAAGATAGGAAATAGTCCTGGTACCATCCGGCGTCCAGCATGTGATGCACAAGTAGAGCATTGGCCACGATTTGGAATAAATTGTAAAATTTGATGAACGTTTTGAAAGAGTACGGTTGCTTCTCTTTCATGTAATTCGGGCACCATCGTATGACGAAATATAAATACACCAGAGTAACGAGGATGAGAGATACAGGAGAACGTATCAGCGGCCAGTCTTCCGTTCTCTTGTCTGTAAAATATTTCCCACAATTTTAGCACGTTTGTTTCATTACACAGAGTGGTAGATAATTTATTTCGCCGTACTACAAAAGGGGGTGCATGTGGTTCGATTTGGTCCAGATTCTGCATACAGGCAGTGCGTATCACGTAAAAGAATTTATTAGGGGGTTAGGCCACCTTGGAGGCCCGAAAATTATATGTAAGTTTCAGATTTTTTTGAGCGAAATTAGAAAATAAATGAAGAACCTTTTTTGAGTGATTTATTCTAATAGGGTATATAACAAAATTGTAACTGTTTTTATTTTAAATGAAATGACGTTGCTGGTGGCCTTCCATTCTTGCAGTATTTGAAAAGACACGCTCCACGGAAAATTTCATTATTTGCACGATATTTACTACAGAAGTACCTAGCGATTGGTCAAAATTTTGATTTTTGTGGAAATGGCGGATATTTGAAGAGAATATCAGTTTCAGTTGAAAAATTTGTCTAAAATTTTAAGCCTGTATTGTGTCTAAAATTGCCTGTAGCTAAAACAGTTTTTAATGAATCGTAAAATCCGTATGAACTTCTGTAGATGTATTATAGAAGATACTTATTTCAATTTGAAAAAAGTGATTCAGAGGAACTTCGCGGGACAACACATAATTCGGCTATTTTTTAATATTTCTGTACAATATTTATACAATATATTTATTAATACATGCCCGAAACGTAACAAGTACAGAAACAATTTCCGACCTCATAGTATCATAAAAAAAATCGTATAATTTGATGCTGTTTTGAGCGTCTCAGGGTGGCGTAACCCCTTAAGAAAATGGGGGTTAATTTTTTAGGGGTGTTATTAATAAAACAAAAAACCACAACAACAACAAAAAATACTTATTACACTTTAGTCCATAAAGTGCAGGAAAATATAGTAATGTGATACAAAAATTATTGTAAATAAATTTTTTCGCGCACTTTATGCAGTAATAAGTACCTATTTTGTTTTATTTTTTTAATAAAACTCCTAAAAGAAATTTCTAAACTCATTAATTTACGCCGCGGCTAATCCTATGTAACCTTTTAAACGCATACGACGTATTGCTAAACAAATCTCGAGAAGGTCGTATTCAAAGTTTGGTCTTTTCAGTAATCACGAAATCGTAATTCAATTGTGAGGGTAGTTCGTTTGTGTTCCATATGGTAAATGTAGTGTTGGATGCAAGAACTTTTTCCTAATTAGATTCCTCATTCTTTTTCACATATGCCCTCTGAATTTCATACCCGGGTATCTGTAAAATTGACAGAGCTATGGTAAATTTTGTGAATCAATGTTGATTAACTGACCCTAAATCAATATTCTATATTTTTTCAATTATTATGCAAATATTAATAAAAAAAAATTCTGTATTTCTCCATTTTATGCAAGAAGAGCCTGAGAGGGGTATAATTAAAATTAATTTCACTGATTAATTGATTACTCAATTCCGATTGTAATGATGCAACTACAAAGGAGATACAATAGATATCAAATTTTTAAATATTATAGACAGTATTGCAACAACTTCATTGTGTATAAAAAATATCTAACTTCGTAATGTTTACAGACACGTTTCTCGAAACTGACTTTTGGCACCGAGGCCCTTCTTGCACCCAAAAGTACAATTCCAGGCATGTGTGTATACATTTTTAATTATTCCTATGATTGACCACTTAAATTCTTACAGTGTTTATCCAGACAGAGGCGTTGGAAAAGATGAAACTCTGTGTTTCACTTTCTCGCGAAATTTTGAGCAGTGCGTATTTTGCGTTTAACACGTTACTACATATACGCGACATGGTGTATATAACTGCAAGCAAAATGTTAACCAAATCTCGAACGTGTATTTCTTGATTTTGCTCAAACATTAATGTCCGATCTAGGCCCGCACCCGTCGTAGATTTGCAATTTCTAGCTTCAACTTCAACTATGAACGCAATCCCGTTGGAATATCTTCATAACCTCATCACTTACCAGCGAGTTCTGTATTTAAGTAGTGGTACGAATCCAATAGTTCCATGATTGCCATTTTTTTTCACTATTATCCCGTTCACACACCTGTGTACTGTTTTCACGTTGTTCGGTTGAATGAAGAATTTAGGGTGGAATTCGCTAATTTCTGCTGGGTTTCGCGGCTGCTCCAAGGAGCAATGCGAGTCCGTTGCATTTATTGCCCCCTATATATACACAGTGAGAATGATTACGCCACATATATATGAAAGTATATGAATTATAATCCGCAAGTCTAGCTGTGTAGTATGCACGCCGTGTTCAAGTTCAGAGTTACTATGAATTATATATGAGAACGTGTATAAATCCTAGTTTATTATTTAAACTAGTTTCCAATAACCTGATTTGATATACGCGTAACCAGTTCCAAAGGTTAGTCTGTAAAGTAGAAAACACTTTAATCGTCCTTCGATAAAACACTAGCTACTACGCGATCGTACAATGGTTCTATGTCTCTTAATACATGGTCTAAATTTGTTAATACACTTGTATGTCGCCTTGAACTTATGGTGGCTCATTAAAAAGTTTGGTGTGCTAATAGTGTCTGATAGCGCTCCACAAGTTGGTGTCTCCCAGACAAGTCGGGCTCGGGACGCCGACTTCCCGTGTAATCGAAAATCCGTATATAATTTTTCACTCCCCAAAAACTTAAATACGATAGCCACCTGTGTACTGTTTTCACGTTGTTCGGTTGAATGAAGAATTTAGGGTGGAATTCGCTAATTTCTGTTGTGTTTCGCGGCTGCTCCAAGGAGCAATGCGAGTCCATTGCATTTATTGCCCCCTATATATACACAGTGAGAATGATTACGCCACAAATATATATGAAAGTATGAATTATAATCCGCAAGTCTAGCTGTGTAGTATGCACGCCATGTTCAAGTTCAGAGTTACCATGAATTATATATGAGAACGTGTATAAATCGTAGTTTATTATTTAAACTAGTTTCCAATAGCATGATTTGATATACGCGTAATCAGTTCCAAAGGTTAGTCTATAAAGTAGAAAACACTTTAATCGTCCTTCGATAAAGCACTAGCTACTACGCGAAAGGATAGGCAAGCTCCGCTTGCGGATAAATCGCGTTGGTTTGGGGGAACCTTAAACGCTCCCACAGACTGACGCGAATATTCGCGGCGGCAGCGGATCCAACGCTGCTCAGCAGTTTTTTTTATACGTGGCGGCTTTTGGCAGCCGCGTCTGATCCGCGTTGGATCCGCTGCCGCCGCGAATATTCGCGCCAGTCTATGGGAGCCTCTGGCGCTCCGCCGCTTGAGCATCAGTCGGGCGTCCATCATTGAAAGAGAAGCGTTTAAATTTTTCGTGGTGTGTAAAAGTTTTTTTCTCCTAACCCAGCTTTACTAACAAGGGAAGATCTTAAACCCGGAAATTCAAAAAATCTGATGCTTTGTGAATATGTGGGGGATTTCCTCCTGATTGCAACGATATTTTTGTTTGCCACCCGAATTTCACTCTAAGGGAGTGAAATTAACCCCTGAAAATTCAGCGAAAGACGTCTTTGCGACGTCTGTAAGACGTCTCTATGACGTTTGAATGTCACTTGAATGTCACTCCTACCCTAACATTCTGTCTGTGGAGGCTAACTCATGATTGTACACTTTGATGCCAAACGGCATTAATTATTTACAAATTAATTTGAAACGTAGGACAATCAGTGGCGACCCACAACGTGCATTTCACTTTTAGAGCTTAGAACGACAATGAGGTTGTGGCGAAGACCTGCACTTGGAGGTTTCGCGGAAAATCCCGCGGTACATATTACAGAATTTACTTGAAAAACGGCTTGTAGGTGCTGAATTTATATTTTTTAATTCCAATAAACCATTTTATGATATAATATGCATTTAGAAAGCAAGAAAACGCGAAACATTAGGAGAAATATTGGTAAAGAATACATTACCGAAAATGGTAAAGTTGTTAGTGGCAAAGTATTTGAAAATAAAAATTGATTTTGTTCGAAACAAACGTTTGAATTTATTAAGTTGTGATGATTGGAACACTACGTTTGAGCACGTTTGGAATTTGGGAGACATTTAGAGGTTTTAAAAAGCCATTTTCATACAAGTTATTCATAAAATTGTACAAAGAAAGATAAGTTCGACATTAGAACCCAACAGCCCAAATATCTCAAAACAAAAAATACATGACTTACACGACATTCATAATCACCGGCACAATAGATTTATATGAAACAGTTCAGTAAGCATTTCTTAAGGTTTTGGACAAGAAAATCTATTAAATCACTGAAAGGCCATTTTTGCGCATTTTTTTACGAATACATACAATATTATGATATATTAAATTTGTTGTTTTTTACATTTAATCTTATTAGTAAATAATTAAATTAAATTAAAACAATTTGGCTCACGTCTATTTATGCATGTAGTTTTTATTGATAATTTTGATACAAAGGCCCCGTAATTGGGACAACCTCCGTAATTGGTGCATCTACCCTACGCACATTACAGAGTATAAATGAGAAACTCTTGCACCAATAGATTCTAGAAACGCTGGCCTTTTTTGCCATGCGTATATATTCGTGCATTATGCATATTTTTTCGTGCATTATGCATATTTTTTTGTACAAGATGTCTGATCGCTGTATAATGTGATCATTCTGCATCATCTCCTGCAAATTAATTCCTGAGTAGCAATTGTATCGGAACAGTTTCCTATACAATATTTATAGTGACGTTAAGTAAGATTCGTACGAAAAAGAGTTATTAGTTTTTATATTTCTTTGAAGTAAAAATTTTAATAAAAATAACAGAACAGAAGCTAAATGCTATGCTAAATTGTTAGCATATAAGAAAAACTAAATTTGATAAAAGATGAATTTGAATTATTCCTGACGATATTGATATTGCTTAGAAATTTAGAAACATTAAGGTTTAATTATTGTAAACATTTTACTCATCGGCGACCCCAGTAGTCCATTTGTTAGCAGATTAATTCTGATCCATTATTAAACGTATTATACAGTATTTGGTGATTACCTGGAGTCCTGGCACCCCCCCAAAGAAAATGGAAAAAAGGAGATTAATATAACCACGACTAAAGTAATTCAAGAGCTTTGTAAAAAGAAAAGGAAACTTGGTTTTTATTCTGTAAATAAATTTGTATAATCACCTAATGAATTTGATTGAATTTGCATTAAAAATATTTTGATCTCTTTAACTAGACTCCCCCCAAGATTAAATCCTGAATGCCCCACTGTACGTTTTATTATGTACTAATTCTGCTGCACGTGGTCTCAGGGACCAAATATACTGTGTACCAGATATGGCACATAAATCGCGTTATCGCATGGCCATCAAAATACTTTTGACAGTCATCATGCTAATGAGCGCGTGTTTTTTTTACAGATACGGTGCTAGTGCAGCAGGTGGACTTTTTAGAGACTATTTTAGAAGAGACTTCCGACGATCTGCAAAGTGACTCCGATCGAAGTGGCACCACATACTGGGTCGGTTCTGATTCGGAGACTGAAAGCGTGATACACATACGGGCGAAGCAGAGATCAGCAGGTAAGAGTCAGATGGATCCTTTTTTCACGTCGAATATGTTAGGCTGGTCGCAGAATTTTGAGGTACTTTTTAATAAAAAAAAGTACTTTCTTCATCGCCACATAGTGTAAGTGTTATTTTTACACCGACGAATTTCCACTTGGTGCTTGGCTTTGGGCTGCTTTTACGTCGATATTTTCTGGAGAGTATCAGATGTATTGTCCAAGGGTTCGGAGGTAACTCTGTACCTCGCTGATTCAACGTCATCTACTAATCGAAATTGTAATTCGAATATTTTTCTATTAAATTTTCCTGACAGATATTACCAATGGATTGGCGAGGCTTTTCCGATGAGAATGAGCCCAAACTCGACCACACTCGGACTATTTTTAATTGCAACGTGTACAATTGGTCGGAAAGATATTAGAAATAATTTGAATTAGATACGTAAAACTAAAAATAGTCCAAATGAGGTCGTGTTTAGACTCATTTTCATCGGAAAAATGTCGCCCATTCAGTGGTAGCACTCTTACGAGGATCTAATAGAAAATTCAGAAATTTAAATTTTCATTTGTTGTGGTCACGTATGTTTAAAGTAAAGGTGTGCTGGATAAAACATTCCTAACTAAAGCAAACTCTCAGAATGGCTTAACCTACTTGAAATAGTATATCGCCAAACGTTTCGGCACTCCCAGTGTCACCCTTCTATAAATAATTAAAAAGTGGAAAAAGTTTGTCTAAAAGAAAAAAATATTTATAATCCGCAGGCAAATAACTAGAGAAGGATAACTGAGGCAGTGAGAGCAACAACGAATTAACCCACATTTTTTTTCGAAATTGAGTTAGTAGCAATAACGTATTCCGATAGGCTCTACTAATCATATAAAATAGGAAAAACAATTTTTTTTAATATGGGTTGGTCTGTTGTCGCTCTCACTGCCTCAACTGTGTATTTACGACGCAGAAAACCCAAAACTAGTTTCAGTCAACCTAAATAATAATTTACCCGTCGCGATGATTGTAACGTGCTTCGAATAGACTAACAATAGGTCTAAAAATATCAAAGCTCTTGGACTAGGCCATCGAATGTCAATTTGGCAGCAATTCCGAACATGGGTTGCGTGCAACCCGTTACATTTGCGTTCTGAAGACTGTGAGAACTATTTCGCGAGCCGCGACAAGATTTCTCTGCGAAATACTGCGACGAAAATTGATTCGATCGTTTTATAAAAGCCAGATGATTTTACCTTGGTCGCTTAACAGCGCCGGGTATAATTGTCACAAATAGTGATATAAAATTAAAGGACACGTATTCATAAAAGAGGACAAAAACTGTTTAGAGACTTAAATCAGAATTTCAATAATTTCGGTACGCCGCGTGCGGAAATCCTTCAGTCGTATCTGGTAATCGTACTAGTCGAACGCCCATCGGCGTGATCCGCACGGTACTTAAGGGGTCAGTCCACTGTGACGGTTTGAAAAATTCAGCTATTTTCAAAGATTTTTTCTCCGTAGATACAACATATAATTATACAAAAAAAATTTTAAGAATTTTTTATATTTGTTTTACAACTTTAAACGTGATTATCTCAAAACAACAATTTTGCAACTGGTGCAGGTGATTGCAAAACAACTATTTGACCAATCAGTCCGCAATTTTTACATGTTATTCAGCACAACAGTGGCTATGGCCGGGACCACGGAAACCTTGTTTATTAACCATTTCATATTTTCGCAAGGAAAAATGGTCTACTAAAAGATAAATCCTAAAAAATGACAATTCTTCACGACTTAACAGTGGATTGAGCCTTTAAAGGGTTAATGGAGATGAAAACAGAAGACGTGGTTATCCAATGTTAGATTTTGGTTCGATTTCCTTGTTCGAGATTTTTTATGTAATTTTGAATGAAATCGAGGTGAATTATTTATAAAATCATAATCGTTCTCAGTTTTGTTTTTCTAGTAGCTTTGCTATTTATCTTGAGTGATCTTCTTTTGTGCGATAGAAAAAAGATTCGCCTGGATCGATGGGAATTGTTCTTTACCTATATAGAGTTCAGGTTTTTTGGGTTAACATTCTCCCAAGTCAGCGTCACACCGAAATTTCTGGTGCGGCTTATGACATTAACAACAAGTGAACGGTATTCCGTTTCGGAATGCATCTTGTGAAATCTTATTCTCGCTTCACGGGGAACTCCTCGTGGCAATTATTGTTCACGGCGGTCTACTTTCTCTTTTGAGTTGGTCCTTCGATTCATTGACTTTTAAAGAATGAAATCGTGCAATTCATTCACATTTGCCACGCGCTGGATTCTGCCACAGAGTATCAGGTTCGTTTCCTTTTTATTAATTAAAAGTGGATTAGTTGTCAGTACAACGTATTACTTGTAGGTGAGTAGTGCAGAACACACTTTGCTATTGTTGGAAGAAGAAAAAATCATCCGAATATCTTTAAAATACGTTATTATTAAAATTCATTTGAAGTACTCGAATTTTATTTCGGACTATTCGAATTTCATTTAAATTCTTTGAACCACTCAAATTTCATTCAAACTCTTTCATCTACTCCAATTTTATCCACATCCCCTTGAACTATTTTTCATTCAGATTCGTCGAACTACCCAAATTTTACCTAAAATATTCAGGATATCCTAATTACGAAGCTATACAAATTATTTCAGTTTGGTCAAAGCCATCGAACACTCAGTTCGTTCATTTGAGCCAAATAAAGCTCGTCTGCCCCCTTTCAAATGCTTTACCAGCTCCACCACCTGACATGATTTGCAATCAGGGAAATGGCATTGAGTAGTTGATGTATCTCTGACCATAATTCCTTTTGCAGCATATTACTACCCAAACTTCAGATCTCACTAATAGAGAATTCCTCATTACTCTTAAACAAGCATTTCATTAAATTTCCTTTCAACTTAAACTCTCCAACTATTTTAATAGATAATTACAAATTGGGAATCAGAATTACATAGTGCATAGAACACAGGGGACTACGATTACAAATTATGCGATGGGATTCCTAAATAGGGAACAGACGGAGGAATTAAGTTGCAAGAAAATAAAATGTTTCTTTAAGTGCAACGAGAAGGAAGCCCATCGTAAAGTTTCTAATTCATTCAAAATTGTTCCCCATGGTACGCTCCCTTTATTGCTACTCTCAACCAATCATATTTCCTTTAATACATGGACCAGCATCGTCTACGTATGCATCGTGCAATGGTTCCTCGGAGTATGCAACCGTTGCAGCGTGCAAGTGCATGGTGGTTGCCGTTCGCCAGGCGACAAGCGTCCAGTTAATGCACTCTCTGTTTTTGCAGCGGTCATGCATTAAGGAGGAATATATAGCCCACCTTAGAATACACCGTCGAGACTTGAAATTAATTATTTTATTATTTGTCACACATATCTTGCAAACCACCAAACCATTTTTGTCAAATGAATATTTTATAATGACCCTTGTTCCATTTTACACTACGGAGAATGTACTTTTAGTGCAATAATTTATTTCGATAAAAAAAAAAGAGTTACCTAACTGAGAAATAAACTATAAAGTCGACCTTACTGTCCGAACGGAATCTGAATGGTTATCAACCTCGAGGCTGAAACGATTTTTGTATGCCTCTTGCAATTATTACGAGGACAGTTAACAATGTACATAGATACTATTGATTGCTTTCTAGCGATTGGCGGTTTCCACGATGCTTTTTCAAGCAAACCGAACGGGAAGCATGGAAACACCGATCGTTTCGAACGCGTACCTACTTTTGAAACGGATTCGAGCCAACTTGTCACGGTAATTAGACGGTAACCGCATCTCAGATTGTTAATCCATCGTGTTTAACATCTTCACCTGTATTACATTACCACGAGTACCGCTAGTCCTTTCGATAAACCTCCTTGCTAGTCTAATCGGCCATTATTATCGAAGCTGCTACGGATGCTTATCTTCTGTGTTCTACTAAGCTCTCTCTGATTTACTCCATTTCAAAAGAAAGAGGAATTTGTTAATAGCCTGTGACGGGATTAAATGACAGGCTATAGTTGCCCATTGCCCGTTGAACACGGGGTCATTTGAACCCATCCTATTTAGTTACTAACCTGTTCATATTATGTACTTATTATTGCAAACTTTTATATACAATTTTTTTTTAATTTTCCGATCACAGTAAAGTCAAAATTATTTTGGTACGCGCGAGAATTAAATTATGTTATGGGTCAAAATGGACCCTGTATTACTATTACTAGAGATTTGAAGCTTGTATTCTCGTTGTTAGTGATTGGTTAATTTACACGTCTGGTTGTCCTGTTGGCTTAATTTACACGTCTAGTTTTCAAATCAACAGTTTCTGTAATCATAGTAGCTTGCTTTAGGCTTTCAATTATACGGCGACCCCTCTGTTATCGAATAGTCGAACCAGCTTCCTGAAAGGAATATTGCACTAAGGTTTATTATAATCTGGTCACGATCGTTACGTTCACTAGGTAGTCGATAAAGGTGCAATCTTTTTTTTTCATTCAACGTCGGAGGTGTCTGTGCTCGTCTAGCGCGATTCTCTGCACGATTCTCTTCCGACGTATCTAATATTAGATCACCTTCAACGTGATTCATATAGGATTACCATGGACTCTGTTGAATTCCACGTGCATGCGATCATGCAAAAATAAATTGACAGGGCAACGCGTCGTGGAATCAATTCAATTGTTGCTAATGGGCCCATAAACAATTTCATATCCGTTACAGCCAAACCAAACACCACTTGTAAAGCGATTGGAAACGATTGGTGCATGTTTACTAGAATTCTCAGTAGTCAGAGGAGGTTGTAAAATGGCAACCATAAAATGGGCGATATCCTGCTTATCGTTGCTCTTACAGTTGTTGAAAATTGTATTATATTGTTACATAATACTTTTCTTATTATATACTATAATATTATTGTATAATATGAACTTTGTAATACTGTTTTACTATTTTCTTATAATGTCGTATCGTACTTTTGTTATTGCATAGTACTGTTTTTAACAACCATTGTTACCCAGATCTTTGCTGTAAAAGCAACGATTACTGATATA
This sequence comes from Andrena haemorrhoa, assembly GCA_910592295.1. Lineage (NCBI taxonomy): Eukaryota > Metazoa > Arthropoda > Insecta > Hymenoptera > Andrenidae > Andrena > Andrena haemorrhoa. The sequence continues at coordinate 8,632,675 of OU342940.1, read as the reverse complement.
TCGCCCATTTTATAGTTGTCCTTCTACTATGTTCTCTCTCTACAAGAATTCTGTGATGTCATGTGGCTTATATTTTAGCACGTTGTGCAATGCAGTGGAATCTAAGATTCTAGACAGTAAGTACTTCGCTCCATGATGTATATTAGAAATGAAGCTTCCATCAAAGGGTGGAGCCCATCTTTCGATTCCACGAAGAATTTAATTTAATTTTTAGAATTTAATTAACAAATCACCTTTTCTATGATTTAATATTGCCATCCAATGTTTCGATCGGTTTTCAAGATATTCAGTAGTAGGTACTTTAAAAACTAATCGAAAGGTTGAACTGCAGTGTTTAAGTAATTACAACAAACTTGATGTAGCGTTAAATTTTAAATCCATCACAGCTTTGTCAATCCTACTCCCATATTTTAATTAAACATCGAATAGAGGAATATCTTCTTTCTTTGAGAGTGTCACAATAGATATCGTGGATCACCAGTGATCCACGTGGCACCAGATATGTTGGAAAAAGAAATAGCTGCTTTATAGATACGTTCCAAGTTTTATTGCAATCGTCCCAGCCGTTTTGCTGTGATGAAGCTACTTTATGCAGTTGTAGTGCAATCCGTTTTAGAAATAATCGCGTGCATAAAAATAATTTTAGTAATAACAAGTAATAAAGAATATTCACTTTAAAAAAAGAAACAGAAAATTAAAAAATGGAAAAGTTAGGATTTAAGTGAAAGAAGGGCGCAAGTAGTCTTCCACATTCTCCTGTGACTATTTTTTTAAACGTTCTTTGCATTCAGTTTACAAAATTCTTCCTAGATTTCTTTTTATTGATAGTCATTCTCAATATGACTGCTGAAGCGTTCAGCTTTACGACGTACATTCAAATACAATCATTCTTCGATTATTTACTTATTCGCTATCAAGCACATCCCTATGCGGTCAAAATTCTTGTAGGTCATTCCATTCCACATCGATCGCATTCTGCATTTAATGTCAAAGGATTTTAATGAAATTTAAGTACGTTATAAAGAACGCGAAATTAAGGGGACTTTAAGTCATCATTTCTCCAGTTTCGATTTGCTTTAAAAAATACAAGCCTTCAAAGTTCACATTTCTTGCCTCTTTTCGCTAGTCAGGCAACACCAATTAATTTTTACCTTCGAATCTATCATTCACACAGAGTACGTTTTTCTGCAATTTTAATCGAAAATGATCGACCTTTATGAATAAACTTTTTTTTAGACAGAAGAGTCCCTTCTTTAATATGAAAATTACAGGTAAATTTCTGTTTTGAACATTTCACTCCACGTTCGCGTTCTTAACATTCAAACAAAAATATGATTGTATTTTCTGAAGCCTTCTTTACGAAGTTAGGCTTTGCCTGAGATGATCACTTTTAAATTGACACCAGGAGCCATTAAATATTGTGTTTTCTTTTTCAAGTAACCAGCCCATGAGATTGCATGCTTAATTATTTAAATGAGGTCTGCAAACGAAATCGACAGGTGTTAGAGCTGTTCCAGCAGTGTCTTTAATACCCCAGAACAGTTTTGCTGACCCACATTTGACCAATAACACTTTTCTCCATATGAAGTACAAAAAGTGAACAATTTGGTATGGAACTAACCTTGCGTAAGATGATTGACAAAAATGGCTGACCGTCTATTGGCCATTTCAGCACTTCGTCTACAATATCTACACAGTTATTATCAACGTTAATTATTTTTTTTACTGGAGGTTATTCAATTACACAAAGTACTGTACCTAAGCTCCGTTAGGAAACTAGTTAAGAACACGTTTACTTAAACCATGTCAACCTTTTGCGTACCATATATGCTTCTCAGGGACACCAAAATTTAAATAATCGTTACGTACTGATATCACTGGACCTCGCGAAAGTAGAAGAATTAATAATTCGTAGAATTTCATGAATAATTCACTCTGAAATCACTATGCCATATTCTTTCCTATTCCGAAGTTCTGTATTCATCAACCGCACCACGAAGCTATACAGATTTCTCATCCATTGACGAGCGATTAAGTCATGCAGTAGGTTAAGATATAAGCAAAGAAACAAAAAGACAGTATATATCAACTAAGTAGTACCACTGACATGATTTGCAATTAGTGTAAGTGGCATTGAGCAATTAATGCACCTCTGACTATAATTTATTACATTTACAGCATATTAATATCCATGCTTCAGGCCTCATTAAGGGGTCTCCCTACTTTCACGGCCTGAAAAGGAGCGCGATACTTGTTTTTTAAGGGAATCTTTCAAATTATATTAATTGAAAAATATTTAGGCAACATTGTAACAAAAATTTAATTAAAACAAAAAGGGTACCTAAAACTTCCAAACGCGTTTTTCCCAAAACTATGTTTTTCAAATTGGTTAGCATGATATCTAATAAAAAAAACGAATCTCCCGCTTTACTTCAAACTTGGCATATATCTTCAGTAGCTGTCCCATTCTCGTTGGTACTAAAACTAAGTCGGTTTTTGCAAGATTAGACCTTTGCAGCTTAAAAAGCCAGGGAATTTTTTGCAGAAGCACTATAACTTTTTTTTTCATATCCTCTAAAGTTTGACAAACGAAGCCACAAAGCTGGAAGTAAATATATTTAATGGTTTTGTTTTAAAAAATTTCCGAATTTCGCATCATTTTTCGTCCGTCAATGTAGAGAAACCCTTTAATAGAAAATTCTTCGTCGCTCTAAAAGAAGTATCTTATTTCCTTTCAACTTCTTAATGGGCTCGTCCCATAGATAAATAAAAAATAAATACACTTAATCCTTCCATCTATCCCCTATTTACGAGTCTCGCGGAGCAATGTCTAATTCATTGAAAATCGTTTCCCACGTTACGTTCCCTTCCCGAATAACAGACACACTTCGTTGCTACGTACCCTTAAACAAGCACCTTCCAATACAATAATCCTACGAGTATGCAACCGTCGCAACGTGCAAGTGCATCTGGTTGCTGTTTGTCAGGTTAGCATGAAAGCAAAAGAAGAAGAAAGCCAGTATAATATGAACTACTTAGTACACTCCGAAACAGTTGCCAAATAAAAGCTTCCCAAGTCCTCTGAGCGCGTGGTGGTCCCTCGCGGCGCTAGAAACTCGGTGAAGAGCCCCTGCTGGTTGGAGGATTTCATAGCTCGCGGCCCAGTTTATAGAGTCGAGTCACGGAAGTGGGTCTTCGACGGAGGGGCCAGCCAATCCTCGTGTTCTCGTACCCGCCGCCGGTTTCACGCGTGTCTCTCCTACCCTGGCGATCGTCAGGAAGCCGTGGTTCGTTCAACCGGAAGCAACGCTTACGGCGTTATGCGGTCACCGGTTGTCGACTTCGTGACCGTTGCCGGACACGTGATTCAGCGACACGAGCCACGATAACTACTGCGGATCGATCGGGCGGGTCCGCACGTTGCTTCGACGCGATACCTATCGACCACGACACTATCGCGTAACCGCCTGGTTAATTACTCCAATTTGCAAGCCTGTCAAGGCTCTCGCGCTTCGAACGATTACTTGACGTTGCGGCGACCACTTGACTTGCAACGGGCTGGACTAGTTGGCGAATCTTTCTCTGAGCTATCATTAGGATCGAATGAAAGAATGGTGACTAATTCGATTCAGTAGCTTTACTCATGTTTCGGCGAGTCCTCTTTTGCTCGAAACTGAAAACATCGTCATTCGCCGGCAGGTTATTTGAACCTTCGAGTATTGAATAAGAACAAAGTACTTATCTTCAGCATTCCAAATTTTGCGCCTGCATAATAAGATTTTATTTCTATCGCTTACATTAATATACACACCGAACAGATTCGAATGCTTTTGTTCCGAAAAAAAGTTAAATTGTTACTGTATAAATAGAAAAGAAAATGGGCATGTCAGACCCCTCCGCACCAGTTAGGGGGCAGAGTTCCCGCTCACCAGACAAGCGCCCGAGAAATGTAGTCGTTAAAGATAGACCCCCTCATAATTTGAGTTTCTTGCTGGTTTGCCAAAAGACGAACGGCTGGATGGCAGCGGGAGCGAGTGCAACTCGGTGGTGCCCAAGAAGAGACGTCGAAGGAACAATGGCACCAGCGATCGAGACCATCAGGTGGCGTTCGAGGATTTCCCACCCTCGCCCAGGTCCTCGAGGTCGTCGGCCTCCTCGAGATCCAGCTCCTTGCTGCAGTTCGAGTCCTTGGAGAGGACCTGCGCCACTCTATCACCCTCCAGCTACAGCTTCGACTCGTTGGAGTATTCGAATCGATCGAATGCCTCCCACCTCGAGAACACGTCGCCGGACAGCCTCGAGCAGGACTACGACAAAGTTCTGCCGAACGGCTTTGGGAACGCGGCCGATCACTTCCACAGGATCAGGCCCTACCGCAGCTTCGAGAGCCTGGACACCTGCCAGAAGGTGGACGACTACGGACCCGGCGGCCTGACCAACGGATTCGCACCTTTGTACCTGAAACGCAACTCGGACCTGTCGAGGCCGCGACGGAACGGGCATCGTCCAAGGTAACAGTTTATTTGGTTTGCCGCGAACGGGTGCCGGTCTCCCGCGCGATATTTCCCCGCCTGTTGAATGGCAACCGTTCGGCGTGGATTGATCGCGACGCCAAACAGCCGCCGTTTTGTGATGGTTGGCGAACAGGCAGGGTTATTACCCGGTACAGGCCCCCGTTGTCGTGGTGTGATTCTAAGAGATGAATGGATGAATGGTCCGCAGACTACGGTCACCGTAATCGCGGGGTATTTCTGCGTTATCCGAAAGCTCGGCGCAAGATAAATGGGCAGTTCGCGATGGCTGCGCGCGGAGGTCTTGAGACTTCCTTGGCAACGACTCTCGGAATTAAAGCTCACTACGTGACCCTCGTCTTTTGGCCAACTTGCCACAATCGCGACCCTGAATAGACCTCCTTGACTTTTAATTTCAACGAGATCTGAAATTACCAGCGATGAGGTGTCGCGATTGCCCGATTGTCTTACTTCCCCTATCTGCCGTCCTGCCTCGTCGACTCTACCTTTTTATTTTTACTCTACTTGATGACACTTTGCTCGCTCTTCTGTCTGCACGGGTTTCGAGAACTTGTTTTCTTTACCACGGTGCAGGGACTTTTGGCACGACGATGAGGAGTATGAGGAAGAGGAGGAGGAGGAAGAGGATCTCGACGAGGAGGAGCGACTGTTGAAGGATAGTCGGGCGTGCTCCGAAATGGATGATCGATTGATGGTGTTCGGCGATCCCAGTTGCAACTACGCGGCGTCCGTCGATTACAGGAACACGATCGACCTACGAGAGATCGGCGTCGAGTCGAAGAGGGACGCGCTGTTGGACCTGAAGTCCGGCCAGGCGGCCGTGTCGAGTTCGTTTCGTCTGCTGCAGAGCAGGTTAAATATAGCTGGCAGCATGGCGCACGGTCGCAGCAACATGGTCGACGATCATCATCATCGTCATCACCACCATCATCATCATCAGCAGCAGCAGCAGGAGGAGGACCAGCAGCAGCAGCAGCAGCAGCAGCATCATCACCACCACCACCATCACCACCACCACGACTACGAGCACCACGAGCCGCGGCAGCACCAGCGTCAAGGGTGGAGCAAGGAGGAGTGCTTTAATTTTAGATTCACGGATAAATCTCAAAGCGCGCCCAGTCTGGCCAGCATCGTTGACGAGTCAGCACAGGGTCCACGGTCGTTAGCAGCGTACACCACCTCAAGGGCAACGTCTTTCGTGTCCACGTCGATACTGTTCGAGAATTACACTAGGGTAGCCAGCGTGCCCGTCGATCTAAACCTTTGCGGCGTCCCGGCGGCGTACGATGATACGCGGTGCCCCGAACTGAGCCAGCAGAATCACGAAATGGCGGAGGCGACGGGCGTACACGAGAAGCAACGGCTGGACAGCGTCGAGGAGAGACGGCAGAACGGCGGGGAGGACGAGATCGGGCAGCTGAAGAACGCTTTGACGTCCGTGAGGACGCAGGCACCGCAGGCCTCCATGGCGGATGGCAAGCAGGAGCGCCGGGAGAAGATCGAGGAGGACGAGCCGCTGGAGGAGGAAGAGTGCGTTGACGGTTACTGCTCGATGCCGCGGGAGAAGAAGCAGGTGACGTCGACGGTGAAGACGCAGGATCGCGGCAACTGCGTCCTCGACATGGCCATCGCCATGGAGAACCATCTCGACGGCGTGGTGGACGAGGCGATCAAGCAGCTGAAGCGCGAGGTGGAGCAGGCCACTGCTCTAAACGGCAACAACGGCATGCTCGCGGCCGTGGACGGGGTTCAGCGGACGCTTTCCGGCAAGCAGCGAAAGGTGAAGAACAACGCCAGCTACGAACTGGCCCAGCAGTTCGAGGTGGACGAGAGGAGCTTTCGGTCGAACAGATTCCGCAAGGCAACGGGCCATGACGCCGAGAAGGGGCCCAGGTCGCCGCGAAGCGGTTCCAGCGGCAACAAACGTGTGTTCAACAACGCCAGCTACGAGCTGGCTCAGCAGTGCGATTACATAAACGCCCTGCAGCTGCCCAGAGGTGCTTTCCAGAGGATGGACGCGTGCGACGAGCTCGAGGAGCCTGTATCCGGCCGGTCCTCGCGGCTCAGGATCAGCGACATGGTGCAACAGATGAGCAGCAGCTCGACGTCGAACCTCAGCAGCCACGCGAGGGAACCCAAGCCGGAGACCAGGCGATACTCCAAGTCCACGGAGGACATATCCACGCAGTTCTCGACGGGCCCGTTCAGCAGGGTGCCGATAAAGCAGCTGGGCCAGGCGCTGAAGAAGCAGCAAGAAGAGGAGTCCCTCATCGGCCAGATAAAAAAAAACTCGGATCCATTTTCAGCCTATGGAAGAGATCGTAGTGGCCATCCTGTAGTAGACGACGAGATAGATTATCCCTGCTTGGAGACCAAACCCATAGGAGCTTCCAGCCTGGAGGGGGGCGTGTCGCGCGAGCAAACGAACGCCCACGCGCCTCGGCAAGTATCCCCAGCACACGAAAAACCGCATAGAATCACAGTATCGGACCCATTCACAGAGACCGGCGAGCCTGCCGCGAACGCCGAGAAGCCAGCGGACGAGCTGGCGAGACGGTCGTTCGTCGGTGACTTTTATCCGGAGAAGATCGAGCGTCTCCAGCAACAGGAGGATCCGCCGCAGGACCGTCGCCCCGCGGGGTCGCCGGAACACGGGGGCGACGGGAGCACCGGCAACGAGGGCTCCTCGCCGCCGTGCAACAAGAACGGAGCGGAGAGGCTGTGGAGGGTCGTAGTGGAAAAGCAGGCCGCGGAGAAGGAGGCCCGCGCGGAAACGGCGGCGACCGCGGTGGAAAAGAAAGAGACGGTGAAAGGGCAGAAGGAGGTGGTGGTAGCGGCGGAAGCAGCGAGGGGACACACTGTCCACGGTGCCCGTTCTCCCCCACCGCGCGGCGGCAGCAACAGCGACCGACTGGAGCCCAGCGAGCGGAGTGGGAATCCAGCGGTGGCCGTGGCAGTTGATACGAATCATCGCGGTGATCGCGACAAACGTCACGAGGAGAACGCGGCGTCAACAGCTGCGGCGTCAACAACTGCGGCGGTCAGGGTGGACGACGCGACGATGCCGGTGACGCCGACCACGAACACGACGACGAAACGGTCCCTAATCCCGCCGCCGCCGGCGACGAAGAAGGACACCACGGCGACCCGGTTCCAGAGGAACATGGTGGCGGACGCGGCCCCCGTGGCCACGGTCAAAGAGGAACGGAAGAAGGGTGGCCTGGGCGGCTTTCTGCAGAGATTCTCCAGGCTACGGTTCAGTGGTAGGTCGAAAGTGCCGCGCTCCGAGGTGCAGAAAAAGAGTGACCCGCTAAGCCCAGTGAATCGCGCGAAATTGGTCGACGAGAAGAGCAGAAAGGAGCCGGATTATATCATCATTCCGCTGCACCCGCCCGACGAAGAGAAACGAAGGGAGGAGGACGTGGCTCCAGCGGAGAACAAAACGGACGACGGCAAGAGGAGCGTCAGCGACGTCCAACGGAGTTCCTCCAATGTTAGGTGAGTCACTTTGCTGTTGCTGGCCTCTTTGTTTGGGTATCGTCGCGGTGCTTATTGGGTTCGGTGTCTTTCGCACTTCGTTGGCTTGTTGGCGCAACCGCAGAGTCCACTTTCTTCAAAAATGCTGTTTGTTCGCAATTGTTACCCGACTCGTTGTAGCAGATTGAAGTTTCGATTTGCATTTACCGAAATTTATGAAATATGGACTCGGTCAGGTTTACCAACAAGCCAACGGTTTACCGCGTGCGTCGCGTTAGGGTCCCCTCACACGAGATACCTTTGTGCCTCGCGACTATAGCATCTCGCATGTGCGCTCGATTAGTTTAAGAAAGTATTCTGAGGCTTGCTGTTAATTTTATTATTTAGGATTTTTTTGCAATGAGATACGAGTTCGAGAAGGATTCGAAGGGAATCTAATAATGTGCACATCTGTTGTGGAGTTTGCTTTCTCAGCGCGAGTTGGTGAAAGTATCGTGCGCATGAGCATGGTGTAATTTGAGTCTAATATTTGCATACAAAAGGATAGGATAGGTTCCGTAACACTTACGTAAATAATTTAAAAATACTATTGAAGAAGATTTGCAAATTTTCATATGCTTATGCTGGGCAGAATGGAAATTTATTGCCTTCTTTCTCTAGGATGATTTCTGAGATCTCTGTTGATCGCTTTCCTTGATTACTAACTGTCTTATAAATTGCAAACTGTTAAGTCACGTTTCACAATTATAAAAATAAGTACAAACACTAACGTTAACGAGCCACTATGCTCAGACACCAATCCATTGCAGTAATCGCTATTTTGAAATATCGTGACATAAGAGCACATTATCCAATTAATTGCATTGCTTTCGTGCAGCCTTGCGAAAATACTTTCCACTTCATTGACGCGACATCGGGTAAAATAGTCATGCTTATTCGATCATTACAGGTTAAGTGCCTCGTGCAGAAAGGTGTGAATATTTTTCACAATGTACAACTATTTTTCTTTACACTTAATTACGCCTGATTGGAATCTGTTAAAGTCTTTATCCCCAAGGGGTGTTAACAGACTTCAGGAGTCACTCGGCGGTTTAGTAGTGTCTATATAAAGGAACAGAAAATGCGTCAAGTCATCCAAACTGCAAGTCGCGTGACGCGAAATGTGTCTCGTGTGTAAAGACCCTCAGAGTCAGATAGCGGCTGACTTTGACCTCAGTAATTGTTTACACGGTTTCGCGCAGGTATACAGAGCTACCGTGAATCACGGTTTACGTTGCTTCTAGGGCTTCGATTGTAAACGTTCGCGTCTCCAGCTGGGACACGGAATCGTGTTTGTAAAGGCTGGAATTACTGTGCACGCTGCTTGCTCGTTTAACGTCCACCGTGCGCCGCGTGTACGTGGGGCTTAATGGTCGAAAAATGTTTATGTAATAAAGTAGGTTTAAGATCGCGTATTAATAGATTTATCGAACGTAAAGTCGTACAATGTTATTCGAAAACGGGTAACGTAATGCCTTACATAATTATTACGGGATTATGAAATGCGCCGCGAGCACGTATCGGGTCTTTCTGTTTATAAGTCGCGCGCCTCGGCCCGCTGCTGCCGGAAGTCGAACGTGGCCGCCTGCTTATCCTTTAAAGTACACCAATCGGGGGCCCTAAATTTCGTAAATAACGACGTCTTTGATTGGGTTTGTGAGATATTGTGGTTCGAGAAAGTATTCGAATGTTTGCTGTCGAGAACGTTAATAAGATACATGAATTAAATTAAATTAAATTTGTTGGGATATCGTTGTGTATATCATAGATGGAGTAGCAGAATTTTAATGGTATGATTTGAGGGTAATTTGATAGTGTGAATATCTGTTGTGGAGTATTTTTTCTGAATATGGATTCTAGGAAGGCTGTACGAGTATTTGAATAGTCAGATTATTATTATGATATTGGATAGCATTTCAGCAGAAATTACATATTTAGCATAATGATCCATTATTTAATTTTTTTCCTTTCAATGCTCTTCCCAATTACTCAATATTTTTCTTCTTCGACCACTAGTTGCTTGAGCAGGTTAATATTAGGGATTTGTAATGATGTTTAGAATGCAATGGGTGCTGTATACAAAATTGAGTTTAGAATTCTTGATCGTTACCATTTTGGAAATGAAGATCACGCAATGACTCCAATTTTATTTTAGAATATGAAAGCTTGTTCCTTCGGTAGAGACTAACACAAAATAGGTTCATCTAATTCAATAGTATGATATTTCGATTACTATAAATATTTCTAAAGCAACAATTACTTTTGTTTCTTGCTAAGTGAAATTCAATAATTTTCTCTGATTAATTCAACTAGTGTAAGGCTTCTTTCATGTCACATAGCGTACAATTATTTTCTCTTAAAATTGTTTAATACAATTTCAACTGCATGTTTTCCAAAATTTTTCGAATTTCATATACTTTGATTAAGTAGTCTAAATGAATTCTTATATCAACGCTTACATAACATTTTTATTTTCTAATGAATTTTCCCTCCATTACAGAAGGACTTTTCTTTCGGGTAAAAAGAAGAATTGTTTCTTTCGTTAAACAATTATCTACGATAATATTACACCTGATTTTATCAACCTATTGCTTGCGCCGTTTTCTTAAACCACCTTCTAAACTGAATGCCACCATTATCGTAGCCACTTGTCCGAACCCCGTGCAAGTAGGATTAACGACAGTAGAATATAGTTGGGGCACACTAACTGCGAGTCCAAAGAAATGAGGAACATCGGAACGTGGAGGAGGAATAATGTTGAAATTGTGTAATCTATTGAATAAAGGAGAGTCTTGTGCTGAAGACTTCTGGGCTGTCAAGTGCAAAGTAGATTAGCAAAGCTGGATCAATTACATGGCCTACTTCCTTCCTTGATTGAAATTCCTTGAATATTTAGTTGTGGGGGCGTCTTAAGTCTCCTGTTACGATACTCACGGTGCCGCTCTCGGAATACTGCAGTCTTATCCTCAATTGAAGTACCGATTCCCGAAAGATGTAGCTACTAGAAATTTTGGATCATCTTCGACGAATCTTGAAACGCCAAAACATTTCCAGTAAATTCTGTCTTGAAGTAAGGAACCGAAAAATATTTATACCGGCGAGAAGAAAGAATTTCTGGACTCATATTTACAAGACTCCTTTCATCCTTAAGGGGGCCTGGTTTGATAAGCAGAAATCAGGGTTCATTTGTGAATTTTTTGCAAGGAAACCATACAGGGTAAACGCACCAATAAATGAACACTTAAGGCAAATGAATGAACACTTTTATAAAATTATATTTGCAACGCGATTGATTCCGCGTGCTGCAAAAATTGTTTGGATATGAAGCAAGAAATTGAAAGAAGTCTCTAATTTATTAGTTGCTTATTTTAATAACTTATTTTACTGATTTTAATATAAAATGTCCATTCACTGGCGCGTGTTCATTTACTGGTACATCCTACCCTATGCAATCTTTTCAAAACTTTCAGGCTACATTATTACATTTTTCAAGAAGCGAACAAACATTTGTTTATTTAAAAACAACGCGATAATGGCACATGGCGCAGGTGTTTCGGAGCTGGTCCATTTTACCCCACAATTTAAAGCATACACATTTCAAAATAATCGTTCATATTAGAATTTGATCTGATTTAAAATCCATACATTCTTCAGGAAATAACACTAACAAGAGCACCATATATACATTGATATTTAGAACGTACCTGAATTTTGCATTGTCATCTGATTTTCTTACAATTAAAAATCCTTTCCTTCCTGTATAAATAATACCAATAATAAAGTGAGCTCAGCATCCGCTAGGCGAAAGCTAAGACGAGTAGTTTTAGCTACTATTTTAGCCTCCTCCTTTACACCTCCTAAGGCCTTCCTAGAATTTCGCCAGTATGGGCCCAGCGCGTGTTTCATTCCAAACATAACGATACTTTGAAGTCCGTATCCGAAGTCACACCAGCAACTGTTCGAACACGTTCGCGGGCCAGTGTGCATGTTTCCCTTGAGCAGTCGGAAGCAACGAGGTCAGTGATACCCGAGGCTTTCGCAATGGCGGCCAGCAGAGTCGTGGAACAGCTGCCGGTCCCGCGCTTCCACCCACTCCTCGATCATCCTCGATCATCCTCGTTCAGCTTCGCTCACTGTTGTTTGATTCCGCCGTTATCGCGTCCCACGCCGTCCAACTCTCGACCGCGACGCATACACGCGTTTCACCAGCATTCCTCCCCTCTGTTTAACGCCCGCCTCGCCTAATTCCTCTCTCCGATCAGGCTTCCACGCTTATCCGATCGATAGGATTTCACTCTCGTTCGCCAATCGTCCAAGTCAGCTTCTCCTCTCCCCTCGCCCTCAAGGGGGCACCAGTTCGCTTCCCTTAATCGAATTTCACTCTCGCCCTCGTTGTCGCTCCGTATCGCTCGGACTTGACTCGACCTAATTGCATCCCGCAACGCCGAACACCGCCGTTTAACCTTCCCTCGGCCCCCGAAACCATGCGTTCCCCTTTCTTCCTTTCGACCGCCCCGGGAAACTGGCCTGTTTGCTCGCCAGCGCCGATCAGACGATGCCTCCCTGCCGGTTGCAATCAACAATCAGCCTCTATTCAACTTTTCTGCCAATTAATCTTAATCCCCGCCGCGAGCCCGGCTCGTTGACGGGTCTGCCTCCTTTCACCCACTCGCGGCAGCGCGAGCCGCTGTTTATCGCCGTCCCGAGGAAAGGGGATTTTAGGAAACGACAGTTAAAGCCTGTCCAAAGATCGCTCCGCTACTACATCTGGCTCCGTTTTAATTGCGAGCTTGCATCGTCGCCTCGCGGCTATCCAACCATCGAAACGCGTGTTCTGGGAACGACGGACGTATCTGATCGTCCTCCACTCTCGTTCGGCTTTTTTACTAACATTCGTTTTATCGCGGCACGTTTCGTCGAATCAGCTGGGCCTGCTCTTCAGCGCTCGACGTTCTTGCACGACCCCTTTCGGCATTGAACTTTCTGCGTGGACCGAAGTAAGAATTGTGCTGGGTTGGTGCTTATGAAATTGCCGGTAAAAGTTCCGTCGACGATGGGGAGACAATGACAATTGCTAACGCTGGCTTACTTCAGAAATGTCACCGGAAAATTATAAATGAAATAGTTAGAATAACAACAAGTATTTTCATTCAAACTTGCCTAATGCGAAACGGCGATTTCGTATGCACCGCTCTAACGATTTCTGTTGATTCTCACAAAACAGTGCAATTGGATGGAGAAGCAAAGAATTTTTGACGTATCAGAGTTTACGAGATATTCGCTGGGAAAGATTTACTAGTAAAGTTTTGGTGACAGAAATGTAAGAATATTTCGCCATTTCTTTATTTCAATTTATATTTTAAATACAAGTGACATCGTTGCGAAATACTGTTTATTGTACAATCTCAAACGGAGCAAAATAAAAATGTGACTCACTGTATTGCGATAAGTATTGAACTCGCGTTGCTAGATAGCGGAATGCTTCTCGAAGCTCGAGGTCGTAAGAATTTAACGAAGCAGCGGGTGAAACAGCGTCCCCGTCGTTGAATATCTCGTAAACGGTTAAGTGTCTGTACAAAGGCGATGCATGGGCGGAATACTTTTTATCTCTCTGTCTACTTACAAAGTTACATTAACAATTTAAGCGGCATTGATGTGTTCTCACGCCGAAGCACACTGCGAATGGTTTCGGCGTGTTTTCGCGTCGATATTTAGTGGGAAGCGTCGAAAGTATTGCTCTAGGGTTCCAAACATTGAATTTGGAAATAAACCAAGCTCGGAATTCGTTTTGTGCACTTTGTACAAAACTTTCCCAGTAGAAGCGATCGCTCAGATAATTCTAGCAGACTTAAGGTGTTACGCCGCCTTGGACGAAGCAAAGTTATAGCCATTTTGGTCACTTTTGTCATTCCAAAATCAAAAAGTTTCATTTTCTACATGCCTAAAACTGAGGAAGTACACTTTTATAAAAAAAAGAGAATGCACTTTTCTCCGCATGTTCTTTTAGATTTTTTGTTCTAAGAAGCAAACATCCCGAACCGGGAAATTCAAAAAATTCTGAAACCTTGTGAATATGGAGAGAATTTCCTCCTGATTACAACGCAATTTTTATTTGCTGCCTAAATTCACTCTAAGGGGGTGGAATTGACCCCTGAAAGTCCGGTTATTTTCCGAGTTTGTGTTATAACTCGTGAACTGTAAAATAATTTGTTACCGACCGAATAAAAGAAGTAACTTTTGTCTTGAAACTTTTTTTATCTCCTACAGTTTGCGAGGTATAACACCAAATGGGAAAATAGCCGAATTTTCAGGGGTTAATTTCATCCCCTTCGAGTGGATTTAGGTAGCAAACAAAAATTGCGTTGTAATCAGGAGGAAATCCCCTACATATTCGCAGTTTCAGAATTTAAACGAAGTTAAACAGCGTGGAAAACGTCACTCAACCAGATTTTGTACGAAAAAAAAATACTACTTTTTCCGTCGAGACATGTACAATAACCAGCTTCATAATGAATTCTCCATTTATTTCATTATCTCCCACAAAAAATTGCCGAAAATACCTCTGCCTATACCCTCAAACAAGCAAGTTTAAAAATCCTGCGCTACTCAAAGTGCTAAAAATCAGTACATTAGACTTCATATAGTCCCCTCACAAGAAGCTTTCCCGTACTCTCTATTGACATTACAGACTTTCTTGCCGGGCAATTCATTGCCCCCGTCAGTCCCCTTTATCTTACTCAGGCAGCGAAACTTCGAACCCTGACTCTGTCGGTTTGCTTAACAAACTGTTAAACGTAATCGAGTTCGATATACCGTGGCTGTTTACTCCCGCAGCGACCGCGGGCGTGTTAGACCCGATGAATCATCGCAAGCCGCGAATAATGTAATTTAAGAAGCACTCGCACTTGCGACGACTTTAAGCGCCGTTTCCCATCCTAAAGGCGGCGGGTCGCTTCTTTTTGACAAGCTCGAGAAAATGGGCCGTGCTCCAGTAATAATACGTGGTCCCCTTTCGGTTTCGTCTGAAACGATGTGCACCACGGTCGTATATTTAGAGGTGTGACTCCAACGCTGGATTTTATCAAGCTGTTAAGTAATCGCGACGCGTCGCCGGCTACTGCGCTGACGAAGCAAACACGGTAGCATTGTAATTCGTGCACGATTAAAATGACGGAGATTAATTGTGCGGCTGGGTTTTAAGAGCTTAAGTTTACGTGCTAATCGCCTCGGTGCATCCATCGTCGTGCAATCTCTTGGTCACGGTTTAAGGAAATTGATAATTCTTCATTGGTATGATCGGTATAGGTAGAGTGAGAAATATGGGGATTAGTTTGCCGCTTGGAATTTGAAATGCACCTTTTATCGCGTTTCTCAAGACATTCGAGATATTTATTTTGTATTTTATGAAAGCCTCGGAAGATTTTATTCTTCTTGCCGATCTGCGATTGTTCGATTCAGCATCGAGTAGGAAAATGACGCGCGATTAGTTGAGTTACTATTTTAAATAACACTTAATGTGCATCTGTCACGTGAGTTCACGATTTTAATTAATTTTATTTATTTATATACCAAGAATTCGATCTTATTTCGTATTTATTATCGACACAACTCTATATTACACCACTGGAAATATTTATTGCGTCACTCAAGTATTTAGCATATTATCACTTGTATACTTAATATTAGAGCTATAAAGATATTCTTGCTGAATAGGTAATTAGATTTTCAGTGCTCAATAGTTTCGCCACAGTGACTCGAATACCATCATATAGGAACTATGGAAACTGTGTACATTAAGCAGATTTATGAGCAATAACATTTAAAAAATCAACCAACCATCCCGAAATTTGAAGAACATCCTCAGCCATCGTAATCCTCTCCAAAAGCTGCATAGCAGATAAAGCGCGAGGACAAAAGAGTGCCTAATTTCTTACTGTTATGGAACCGTTTCGTCCATCAAATTAGCATGTATGTTGTGATAGAAAGCTTGATGTCGATAAAAAAGGGGCTCAGTTGGGAGCTCTGGAATGATTTAAGGACCTGCATGCTCTTAATTGACCGACCCCGCAAACGGGCGAGTGAACCGGGGCGTTTGGCGCACTTTGGAGCGGCAAGCGAACAGGGAAGAGGACGAGTCGATTGGCAGCATTGAAAAGAACAGAAGGAAGAGCAAAATACGAGGCAGAACATTGTCGATCCTCTTTTATGTAACAAACGACGGAGAAGCAAAAAGTTGGAGGGAATTCTGCGCGGCCTGACCACCTCCAACGACTTCCGGACTGGTACTGGAATGAAATAAGATTAATAAGGCTTATCTGGCTGCTACACCTACATGCATATAGGTGTATATTTAACCGTAGGCACGCTCGTGCGCGCATGCCTCGGGTTCGTGGCATCGCGCGTAGCAGAAATACAGGGTGTTTCGTAATAGGCGGCAGAACAGTAAGGGTGGTGATTTTCTATGAAAAAAAAAAACAAGTGTGAAATGGGAGGCTTCGTTTTCGAGAAAATCGATTTCGAAAGCGCGTCTGACACTCGCGCACCTATATAGATAAAAATCGGCAGAATGTTATCCGTAATTTGTGGTGTAACTTTGAATGGAATGAATCTCTGTGCAAAATTCCATCGATATTGTGGAATAAAGATTTTTTAATCGAGGCTTTGTTTTCGAGAAAATTAATCTCGATGGTGCAGTCATTACGCCTGGCACTTGACTTTTTAAAAAATCGGTTGCTCTCTCAGAAGCGCCCTATTCGAAAAGAATTTATTTTGTAGATTTGACTTTTCTTGCATCAGGATTCATTTACTTATAAACTTTGCTAATCTCTATCGAGTGTGCGCGTAATCGTTTTGAAAAGCGATATCGAAAATATACAATAAAAATAATATTTTCTATCGACTTCAAATAATTCATTGTAAATATAATTTTAACTCAAGAATAAAAATTAAGTAAACTAACCTACTTAAAGCGTAAGAAATAAATTTTTCGAGGTGTTACACCTCGAATTCAAATAATTAATAAAACATGATATAACGAAAAAATTATAAATTTGAATGTGGTTAACTGAAATATTACAAATATTGATGAAATTAAATATAACCATACAGCGATCGAAAAGATAATATAAAGCGCACGTGACAGCAGCCGTCAACGTCTTAAGCCTTGCATTCCGATTTTAGTTTGCTGCATTGCGAAGGGGTTGAAAAGAATCCCATTGGCCCCTGTGCTGCATCATACGTTTCTGGCTCTTTGAAGCTATTAATGGCTAAAGATAAAACCAATGCACTCTTCCCAGTTGCAATCGCAACCTTCGCTGGGTTTCACGGTGTTCCTTTACCGTCGAAAATGGAGCATCTCCAGGCAGCGGGATGGACTCGGGGATTTCGACAGCTCCTCCTCTAAATTTAGAGAAGTTGCTCCACGATTCTCCATCATTGTTACCAACCGCGTTTATAAATATGATCTCAGCCTGTGCTGCATGGATAAAACTGCAGTCAAGACACAGCTAGTTTTATGCGCGTCTTTGCATCGTAATCTGATGTTTTTCTTTCCGCTGGTGCGCTTTGCTTCGTTTAGATTTGTATCTGACCATTCCTACGGCCCATGAGCACGTTTCCTGAGATAACGCCCCTCCCTTCCTATAAATTTCCCTTTCATAAACTCTTCTCAAAGATTTTCAATTAATCGCTAACAGTTTTTCAAACTGTTTTACAGAATTCAAATTCCTGAAGTGCTGGGAATTTTGGGGATATTTTTGGGCTCGTCTCTTTTAGTATCTGAGATCGTTTGGATCCACTCAGGCCACTAGATTTCTCAGGCATAGCCTGAATAACAATCCATAGTGAACAACAGAGCGTGCCTACGGTTAAATTGACACCTATATTAAGAATTAAAATTAATATTAAAATTTTTACCATTACAATTTCCTAATTTTCTCTTGGTAATTATTAGCAAGCTCGTTAAATCGTAGGTTCTGAAATCTCCATTCATCGAGGCCCACTTTATCGCGACCGCCATTTTAATCGTCATGGAAACCGATACTATTAAGATAAATCTGAGCCCTCTGTGATTATAGAAGTCAGAGATCATCAGATCTGTTTGAACGAAACATTTTTCGCCCTGGTATTCCCTTTCTGTATTTAATCACTGAGAAATAACTGTCACGTGCACTTTTATTGTGATTTCACCTGCTTTCTCCCCAGTTCTGTCTCAACAACCAATCTAAAATCACATTTGTCACTTCGACAGGAATTAGGAATTCTTTGCAAAGATACCAATGCGCTAATCCTTTTGGAACATTAAGGGTACTTTATTTAACATATAACAAGTAAAAAAATCATCACAGTAAAACTATGATAAATACAAAAGAAATAGAACAGTTATTCGAAACGAACCAATACAATTTTTGTTTAATTTATTTGACAATTGCAAAGATATGACCTAAAAATTTTTGTAAAAAATTGCCTATTTTAAAAATGCCGGCACTTCTGACAATTAAGAGTGATTTTGGCAAAAAATCGCACTTTGTTTAAAAAAAGTGGTGAAACTTAATAATTTGGTTAAACATTTAGCTTCACGTTCTGAGGAATATTATAAGCTAAAAGTATGCAAAATTCTGAAGTTGATGGGTCAAATAGTTTATAAGTCATCCCCGGCGCCAGTTTGGAAAACGTGGTTTCGAGAGAAACGCTTTTAAAGTCAAGAAAAATTGTACTTTATTTATACTTCCACCTGCCGCAGGCTAATCTGCGATTCCTGGGTCATACAATAGACCTTCTGCTTCCTCAAATAACGCATTCTCTGTCAATTGTTGCTGTCTGCGAGTTCGGTCGATTTATAGGGTCTTCTCAAGCTTTTCATTTCCAATAAAAATACTGGATCACCAATGATAACTTATATTGAATACATTAAAGTATAATAAACAATAACTTGTCCCAGCATCGTAGAACATCTCTGTTCCGTTTGCGTTTCGAGCGAGGAAAGCTCATTTCTAAATTCGTTTTTCCTATACGCGACTGTACTTACGTCCAGAATTTCAAAGTCGATTTTCTCGAGAATGAAGCGCGATACCGGGAAAAGTTACTCTTCCTTTTCGACTTCTAACAAGTGAATAAGTCAAGAAAGAGGAGTACAATTTTTCGATATCTCGCTTCATTTTTGAGAAAATCGACTTTGAATCTCTCGATGCTGCGTCCAGACGCGTATAGGAAAACATATAGCTTAATGTATATAACAAGATCTGCCCGCAGAAGATTGCGAACGCGCTGCATACCTCCCAGCTTCTGGGTGATCTTTGAACGTCTTCCTTTCTGGCCGCTTAATGAAAGAGCCTGCTTATGCGGCTGATCGATGGAAAAGTGTCTCGTTAATGACCGGCCGTCCCGCTGGCATCGGCCGCGATATTTCTGTCCGTATCGATCGATCTCCTCGTCGGGGCAAAGAAAGTCGAACGGGGCTAATTCGTATGATCACCGGGCAAATAGTCCTCGCTCGCGCTGCGAAATTAACCGCGACGAATGCTGTCCAGCAGGGGGGAGCCGCGCGCACCGCTATCGCGCGCGTAACGACGCGTGATTTGATTTTTCCTCGGCAGACAGAAACAGAGAAAAAGGAGAGGGAAAGAAACGGCTGGGACCGGCGATTGAGAGCAATTGAGGCGATCGTTCGATTTGGATCTGTCTGACTTGAAGCACCCACTCCATACCGCAACGACGGAACGACCAGCCGCAGGCCTTCCCTTCGAACACTTAAGCGCGCACTTAAACGCCTGAATCTTCGTCTGCAAAAATGCGGCCGTCGATTCTTTCGCGGGAAACTGACCTCCGCGAAGCACGACCGACGCCGTGCTTGACGGACGTCGCTCTCCTATCCCTGGGGGATCGATTTGAATACTCGATTCGTTAGGGATTATGCTGGGCGCGCACTCGAGACAGGACTTCAGATCTGGAGAGTGTTTGGTAGTTGCTGCAACAATATTCGGTCACCCTTTAAAACAGAATAACTTTTTTAAAATTGGTCCAAGCGGCTTGAGTTTCTCGGGAAGATAGGGGGATTAGTTTCCTAGGTGACGTGTTTCGTGATTTTGAAAAAAATGCAGTTGGAATAACGAGGAAAAGGTGAAGGTCGGTTCTTCGAGTGAAGGTCGGTTCTTTGAGTTTTTCAAAATTTCATCGAAATCGGTTGACATTTGTATAAAGGTTTCGTGTAAAATAAAGCTGTGCAACACTTTCTAAAGTTCACTTCAGAACGCAGATAGGGAAATGTTTGAGTACCGAGAACTCGAACTGTGCCACGAAAATTTGCATCTCGCCTGGCCACGAATGCGATTCATTTATCTCGCAGCTTCGGGTGTTTTCCATGGGCCCATCTACTCACAATTAAGTCCCGGGTTTATCCAATTACCAGCGAAACCTTCCAAAGGGACGCTGGACGCTAACGTGCAATCTTCCTTCGTCATTTCCTCGATCGAACGATCGCCAGAGCCATTCAAGCAGAATGCATCGTTCCATCACGCGCACGCTCGGTCGACGTGCAGTGGTCCATGATTATTTAAACATTCCCCTGCGAGACAAACAAGCGCCCGGACAGCGGAGGCACGTTATTCCATGGCCGCTTCCGCGTTTTCTTCCTCGCGTAACGGGAGCCTCCGTGTGATTGATGATCGAATCGCGTGAAAGCTGCCGCGGATTCAGCGCGATGAACCACCCATGTATATGCTCAAGATTCTGCACATGGCCTGGCGAAGTTCAAAGCCAGGGGGAGAATAGACTCACGATCCGCGGGGAAGTGTGTCGCGTGGCGACGTCGGTTTAAAACAGTGGGTGACGAAATTAATTATTAGAGCCACAGTACGAAAAGTCTATTTTTTGCGTAGAAATAAAAGCATCCATGCGACAGATAATGTTGCCTACATCGCTCCGAAGTGTGTATTTGCAATTCGCAAATATCAATGCTAATAAAACGAAACTTAGAATTTAGGGAACTGGGCGTTCATTTAAAAATTAGTTGCTTTAATGTTAATTCGTCGATTTATACAGGTCGCTGTAATAATTTGATCAGAATCTTCGATCAAGCCTGTGCTCTTTGGCGATTTTTATTCAATTTTTGAACTATTCGTTGATTTTTTAAACTTCCATGGATGTACACTACTGCTCACGAGTATTTGAACCTTTTTTATAGGTACGTTGAATGAAAGATAACGTCTTTCTATATATTTGTGGTCCAGCCAATCGTTTGATTCTATTTTGTTACTCTAAAAGTGGCTTTGGAACTGCAATTTGATTATTATTATTATTATTATAGGCAGCAATATTATTTTTGGCAACAAACAATTGCCAATCATAAAGTGCAACAGTAACAGCATTCAAATATCATTAAACAATTTTGAAGTGAAGAATTAAAAATAAGTTATTAGGATCGGAACAGTTCGATCACATAAAGAGCAACAATAATAACCGTATTTATGATAACACAAGCAATAACCAATTATGTTTTATTCAATTTTCAGTCGGGCATTAACTAAATAAAGGGTTATTTAAATAACGGCTCGAATAAAAGTTACTTTAACTTTAGATTATTTGACGAACAGAGTTAATTATTTTATTCGTCCAGCGATTCATGTGTGATCTTCGGAATAGTAACTTGACTCTCTTTATTACAATTTCTTCGTGTATCGAATTGAAACTGTACACTGTAGTTGAATAAGATTGCTGAGAATGGAGTGTCGCTTGCGGCAGATGAATTTCCAAACGCACAGTGGTAGCGAACATGTTCAATTGCTATTTCTCATTTAGAAGGAGATAAATGCTCCAGCTGGCCCGTACGTGTCGCGATTAACTTTCCGCCATTGATAATCGACGATCGCGTGTTCCCGGCCGAGCACCGTGCAGGGCCGAAGTAAAGTCGTTTCGGATTAAGCGAACCGAATTAAGCGAGCGACGAATTTCGCAAATCGGATTGCCTTTACCCTCTGCTCTTCCTCTCGAAAGAGGCTCAGACCTCCGTGTGGTCTTTCACTGGAGGCAGATTGCTGTAATAATCGTCCAAGGATGTTGAAAGACGAAATGCCTTCGAGCTTATCGAGGATTTGCCTGACATGGCGCTTTGCGGTGATACATGGTCGCGTGGACCCGTTTAGCAAGCGTAAGCTGTTTTCTGATTAACTGATAGGGAGGAATGAGCCTTCAGTGTTATTCGCTACGAGCTGGACTCGATTTATGCTAATATGTCCAGGGATAAGACGGTCAGATGAGAGGTTTACTGACTCTCCACTCTATTAATGATAATTGAAGGATAACAGGAATTGACTTGAGAGAAACGATATCGAGGATGCCCATTTGCATTCAGTGCTGTGCATTTAGTTTGAAATAGTATTTTTGGGGCAATTATACATATACCTATACAAGTGGAATTTAGAATATATCATATAGTAATTATTTGGTTTCTAATTGATTCATTCGGCTATTGATAATTTGTATTTCATTTGAGATCCTGTTTATACGCAGGAGATTCATTTGGCAATAGTTATAAATTTGGGTGTTGAGAAAAATTCCTCTTAGGTATTAATAATAATTCAAAAGGTGGTCAAAGTGAAGGACACTTTTTTGTAGCTTATTTTGTACATATAATAACATGACACTTATTCAGACGTTGGCAACCACGTCGAGCTGCGTAACAAAATGAGCAATTGCACTGAAATATACGTTTGACAAAGTTTGTTATAAATAACGATGAATAAAAACAAACAGTGTAAACAGTATGTAGAAGCACACGTGGCAAGTAAAATATGTATAAGTGTTTTAGCCTTGGATAGAATCAAATACGGTTATATTGACCGGCACTAAAACACATAATATAAATTTCCACTATTTATTTCCATAATTTTCACGCACAAATTATGTAAGTAGCTATATACTTGCTTAAATTTATTAATATAAAGTAGCATTATAGCATCTTAACATAGCTACACAGCATACTTTGTTTTTTTTATTTTACAGCATAAAAGATTTAAGGGGTTAGACCACCTTGGCCAGGTCAAGAAACATCGCATCTTTGGGAATTTATTTCTGAGTGACAAAAACACTTTTATCGATAAACAATTTTCAATGAAGATAGAGACATCTTTGAATAATATATACAATTTTTTTTATGAATCAAAACATTCCGAAAACTTTAAATGCGTTTTTCTCGAAACCATGTTTTCCGAAACGGTGCACGCGGTAATTTGAGTAAAAGTCCGTGTATTTTTAACCGATTTCAAAAAGGAGGAGGTTATAGATTCGACCCGTAGGTATGCATTTTTTTTATGTTTGTTCCCTCATAACTCCTCAGCATATGGACCGATTTTGGTGATCTTTCTTTTATTCGAAAGAGGGCGACGCCCCGGTGGTCCCATCCTAGACTGTATCAGTATTGGCTCAATACTTTGCCAGTTATGATTAATAAAAAGACTATTGTCACCTAATTTCTATTAGTTTACGTGCGCACGCGCATATCTCCTCAGCATCTTATATCAATATATATAAAACTAAAAAGTCAAAAATAAAAAAAATTTTATAAATTTAAAACCGACCTCAAAAAAATAAAAGGCACTAAAAAGTAAAAAATAATTTTTCCCTTATTTAATCTACGACTATCATACTTTTTAAGTCGGCGCCTCATCATTTGCACTGTATAAATCTGGCGCCGACTTGAAAAGTATGATAGTCGTAGATTAAATAAGGGAAAAAATTTTTTTTACTTTTTAGTGCCTTTTATTTTTTTTGAAGTCGGTTTAAAATTTTTAAAATTTTTTTAATACAATTTTGCACAGTTGTTCTTAACTGTATTCTCTATCGTCCGAATGTCATTGTTTTCGATTGGTTGAAAAATAACAAAATAACTACACTTTAAAGCAAAAAGCTCATTTTCGTGTGTAAGAAAATGGACTTTATTTACGCATAAGTCAGGTAAAAATTGAAATATCGAAAAAATTGACTGTCGGACGATAGAGAATACATTTAGGAACATCTTTGCAAAATTTGATAAAAATCCATAGACTTTTACTCAAATTACAGCGTACACCGTTTCGGAAAACGTGGTTTCGAGAAAACCACACTTAAAGTTTTCGGAATGTTTTGATATTTAAAAAAAATTGTATATATTATTCAAAGATGTCTTTATCGTCATTGAAAATTTTTTATTCTTTTTTTGTCACTCAGAACTAAATTCCCAAAGATGCGATATTTCTTGACTAGGCTGAGGTGGTTTAACCCCGTAAAGGAAAGTCACAGACACTTATATTTTTTGCAAAAATAAGCAAATTACAAAGACACAAAGAACTAAAAACGATAAAAGTGACCGGCGCAGCGGTTCCAGCGTTAAAACGTCATTTTCCATATTCCGCTCGGCTGAAAGCGTTCAACTTCATTAAGAACCATAAAACTCGCGAATCCTAAACTCGAACAACGTACCCACGGGTTTCGAAACTACCCTGTTACTCCACATTCCAGAGTTCCGACGTATAATTACCTCCAATCGATGAGCGAGCGAGAGCAAGCTCGAGTAGCAAAGCGCGCGATGCACGGTGCTCGGCCAGAATTCCTCGAAACACCGAACACACCCATTAATCCTGCCCGACCGAAGCTGCAGCATTTCCCGAGTTTCAAATTTCCTTGGTTTTTGCAGCGCTAACGGGAGGGCGCCAGTATCCAGCAAGCCGCCCCTGCCCCCACAGCCGCCCCGCGTCGGGGCGCTGAGCTCGAGACCGTCGACGGGCGCGTCGTCGGCGTCTTCGTCGCGCCGACGCGCGGCCACGGACCTTGGAAATCCGGCGGCCATCGAGATGGCGACAGCCCGCACGATGCAGGCCGCCCAGGAGCGCCCGGTCGGCCTGCTCGAGACCGACCTCGACGAGGCCGTGCCGTCGACGACGACCACCGCCTCTGCGAGCACAGCCGGCAAGAAGACCAGGAGCCTGCTCAATCTGAATCACACCTCCGCCACACCGCGGGCCAGGCCGGAGCACGCCCTCCACGTACCCCAGTCGCCCGTCGCCGCTTCCCACAGGAGCCCCCGCGACGACGACACCGCGTCCACCATCAATCAACGGCCACACAAATCCATGGAGTTCCTCCTCGACAAGGAGAACCTGCATTTCGTCAAGGTGAGTGCGCGACTGCGAAGTATACTCTCCACCTGGACGCCTACGCGTCCCTCGGGGATGGTGTATTCCGTCCCAGCTCTATCAGCCCATTTCTCCCTTTCCCTTCAGACACGCTCTCCTACGCGTTCTCCTGCCCGCATCGTCAACAACTTCCAAGTCGATTCTCTCGAGAACGAAGCGCGACACTGAAAAAAGTTACTCTTCCTTTTCGACTGCTGACAAGTAAATAAGTCGAGACGAAGGAATACACTTTTTCGATATCGCGCTTCGTTTTCGAGAAAATTAACTTGGAAGTCGTTGACGGTGCGCGGAGTCGTGGTGCAGGGAAACCTACCTTTAGAGTAGCTACTTTTTCTCGCCCCTACGCCCGCTTATTGTGCGTCCCGCGACGGTCGATCGCTCGGCGAGATTACCTGGCACTTTGGTGCTTCCTGGAAAGAACCTGTCCACTGGGATGCTCCGGGTGGGTGTGCACCGGGCACGGATGGGTGGAACTAAGGATCGCTGGGAGAACGGGCCTCCTGACCTTGCCGCTATGGGGAGTATTCTCGAGTTCGTTGATTAATCGGGGGTGGGCAGCTCGTGGGCATTTTTGACGGGCGGCGATGGTGATAGATCGTTAGGTGGGATCCGGGTGGACGGTGCCGGCATATGGGTGGTTTAATTGCGCGCACTTTGGAGGGACGTGGATCGGGCTGATGCGAACATCGGCGTTTCTCGAAGGTTTCTGTCGCGTGTGCTTGCTTTTTTTTCCGCGGGTTATTTCCGTCGGTGGTGTTAATTACGCGACGTGGGTCCGATGGATCGTTAGTTTAATTAAGTTCGAATAATGAATGGGTCGTTAATAATGCAATGTATCGCGAGGGCGAGCTCGTGGGAAGGCCACTGCTGTGGGCAACAATGCCAGTGAGTACGCCGCGCGACAATCCACGCACGATAACGTATCGAAGCCGGGGAATCGGAATATCGACTTCGCTCGGTTCTCGGTTTCGTCGGAGATTCTGGTAGCAGTTACATGGCGTGATATGAACGTGCGATGAATTAGAAAGAACCTTCTTCGTCCCGATCAGTGTTCGATCGGACGTGTTGCGTCTCAAGTCTTCCCTCTGAGATATTACCTATTCCCTCTTGCGTAGAATAATACTTCAGCCCGAGTAGATTCGGTAGCCCTGTCGTCTTAGCGCGGTTCAGTGGCGTTAAGTCGTTGAGCAGGCAAAGAAAATGTATCAGCGATGGAAGACTATCGGCTCAGTGTTCCTCGGATGATTAGCTTAATGAAATTATACCGCAGAGTAGAGTGCAATGTGATAAGTGGATTAGAACTGTTTCTCGTGAAAGAAGACTTTAGAATTTCTCTGCACTGTGCTCGTCTAAATTACTTGGCCACTGTTTTTAAAGGAATCCTGCGCCACTGTAGTTTCCAATTACAATACAATGCGCGGCTTCACCTCTGACATTCGCCGAGCGACTGATCTAACGCGCCACCGATTTCTGTATTGCCTTGACGGCCGAAGACAAGCGACGCGATGAAACTCGTGGAATATAAGCGCTCGACTTCGTGCAATAAAGCCTTACGTTAAATCAAGATCGTCGATAGTTATGCGAATTCATTTAATCTGTTCACTGGATGCTCTATTATCTGATCGCAGTCGCAAGAACTTTGGTGCATAGTGCACCCCAGATATGGGCGAAACATTTAATTAAATAAAAATTGCGGATATCGAATAAAAGTTAGAAAAGTTATTCGCCATGTGTCGAATAAAGTTGACCCCGGGTTAACTTTATTAAAGTTCACTTTATCTTTTATTTGTCGAACGTTTCAACTTCAGCAACGAATAAATTTTCCAATTTTAACTTTAACTTTCACTTTATTCGACGTCGAATAATTTTCTTCTCAACGAATAAAGAATTAACTTTATTCGTGGAATAAGAAATTTAACTTTATTCGTGGAATAAGAAAATTAACTTTATTCGTGGAATAAGAAATTTAACTTTATTCGTGGAATAAGAAAATTAACTTTATTCGTGGAATAAGAAAATTCAACTTTATTCGAGGAATAAGAAAATTAACTTTATTCGTGGAATAAGAAAATTAACTTTATTCGAGGAATAAGAAAATTAACTTTATTCGTGGAATAAGAAAATTAACTTTATTCGTGGAATAAGAAAATTAACTTTATTCGTGGAATGAGAAAATTAACTTTATTCGTGGAATAAGAAAATTAACTTTATTCGAGGAATAAGAAAATTAACTTTATTCGTCAAATAATCTAAAGTTGAAGTAATAATAAAACAATTTTTTATTTAGTTAATGCCCAACTCTGCTGTGCTCCCGTGTACTAAGACGCAAATGCCTCGACGCGAGAATACGTGGACGCCAGTCGAAGTGTGAAACAAACTTAGCCAAACCACAGTGCTTAGACTGACAAACGATACGCGACTTGATCTCCTTTCTCCTTTAATCGAAGAATAATATACTTAACCCTGCGTGTCAGGCAAAGGGTGGATCATTCTCAGACTTCAAAGCAGCGAGATACCACAGGGAGGAAGTTACTTTGGCGCACGCTGGTTCCTTTCAGCGTGATCGATGGACACTGTCGCTTGAGCGGCAATTAGAACCGTTCGATGCAGCCGCTTTTCCGTCCCCTTTTTCAGCTGCCCGCCGGTGTGTCGAAGTCGAGGCCGATGAAATCTCTCTCAGAGGCTTTGGGGCACACGGTTGGAACGCTTTTCGTAGATATCGCTTAGCAACTCTCGCCCACATGCTCAGGCGTTTTAAATCACGCTGTGCAACGGGCGAGAGAAATCAATTTGGTTCCTTGCCGCAATGGAAATTGAGCTTTATTCAGTCCACGGCAGTTCTGATTGGCATGGGCTCGTTAAGCCGCACGAGCAGCGCGAAACAGTTGCATAATGGCTGCAAAATTAAATCGCTGCGACTTACACACATTGTGCTCCATTTTAATTGTTACATCATTACTGCAGGATCGTCTTCAAACCTACTTAGTGATTATTTCACAGAAGCTTTTTTTTATCTAAATTCTTCCGTTTCGAGGGATCCTTTGGTTGCACATGGAGGCGTTTCTGAAATTCGAAGGTCACCGTCTTTTCTCCAAATGCAATCGAACGTTTCTTCTTCGTCGAGGTTTATCGAGTTTGCACAGATAAATCCATTGGGCTTTAATGAGTATTTAGCAAGTGAAACTCCGCGTTTTATTTCAACGTTGGCATGAAAAGCACGCTCGCCAGTTCGATTAAAGTTTCATTTCTGATAAATATCGCAGGTCACGGGGACCCACGTAGCACGGAGCATGTTAACATAATTCAAGGATGAAATTTCAATAAATGACTTTTAATACTTCCTCGACGTCCAGCTTGCACACGTGCTCCTGAAATTCTATACACTGATTTAGTTATTCCTCTGCGTTCTGCTTTCATCTCGGTACTCCCTCTTCCAGCAGGTAATGCGTAGCATAATAATACGACACGATCGCATCACATAAAAAGCACAATATAAAGTAGAAATGCACAGCAGATATAAATAAAGGGGAAAACAAAAGACGAAAGAAGTTACCAATTTGAAGGATAGGGGGAGTTCCCTTAACGCCGAGTGGAACCTAATACCGGACGTTGGCTATATCTGTGATATTCGAAACGCTACCGAGTAATTATTCCTCGTAAACCGTAGAGGGGATAGAAAAAACAACAATTTTGACTGATTGATTTAAAGGGGTATTCTCGCCTAGAAGGCCAATTTTTGCCTTTATTTAGGGGCGACGTAGAAAAAAACTGCACAGTTTTTCCCGATGAGCATTATCCACACGCATTTATTAATATTTCAGTAAGTAGTAAACAGTGTTCAGACATATATAATAATAATTAATGGAATGGTGTTAAAAAACAGTCCCCTCGTGGTACGCCCGATTCCGGCTGTTCCGCTGATCTAAAGCAAAAAAAAAGGATTCTTAAGCATTAAGAGTGTGGCTATAGCCCCTAGTAGATTTATACAAAATAAGAAAATAAAAAATTCATAAAATGGCGAGACTTTGAATTTAAACTCCTTTTTAGCGTATTTTTTCGCCCTTACACGGCCTTAAACATGTAAAAGAAAAACTCTTTGGACTCGATTCTGCTATCCGCTAGAATTATACGTTTTCTGAAGGTCTACGAAAAAGATGGACCTGATTGGCCCACTAGAAGTTGAGATATCGTACGCATCGTCATGAAAAATATCGTTTTGAGAAAAATCCATATTTCTATTAATTATTATCAGAGTTGGGCAAAATGTATTACCAGTTACAAATTACGATTAAAATGTAATTGATTGCACATTATTTCAAGTTGTAAAGAAATTTCAGTCATATATAATAATCAGAGTTGAGCAAAATGTAATCTAATTACAAATTACAAATTACGATTAAAATGTAATTGTGTAATAATATAATTTGAATTTCGACCGTATAAATTGTTCTAATTAGAAAAGATATTCAATAGACCGAACCAGTGCACCGAAATCAACATCTTTTCTAATTAGAGTAATTGTGTAATTGCTTACACATACTTTTCTGCAATCGTTCATTTAGGTAGTTGACCACAATATTTTCTCACTAATTAACGATTACAGAAAATAATGTGTAATCAATTACACAATTACATTTTAATCACAATTTCTAATTTGCAATTAGATTACATTTTGCCCAACTCTGATTATTATTACACACGGCTGAAATTTGTTTACAACTTATTGAAATATTAATAAATACCCGTAGCTAATACTCTTCGGTAAAAGCTGCGTAGTTTTTTGTGCGTCGTCACTAAAAGGGGTAGAGGATCTCGCCTCTCTAGATGAAAATACCCCCTTCGTACTCTCTCTTCTTACTTGAGAAAATCCTTAAGCGTCTGGCACTACGGGAACTCCCCCTACAGGCGTGAAGAAACCACCCCATTTTCAACCCTAAATGTCTTCCAGTTCTCCTGAACATTTAAAACCTGTTAAAAAAAAAACGAGAGAGAAACACACCCCTATACTAGTAACAACTTAGTATTCTCTCTAAATTACACTACTCTCTAACAAACTAAAAATTCAATCGGGTCAGAAAAGACCCAGGCGTCGCAGAGGGGTTTCATCCCTCCAGACTCGCCGTTCGCAGGGTTATAGAATAATGACTCCGTACTTCTGGCAGACAATCAGCGGCGGGGTAGAAGACCGTACGTGGTCGTACCGCTGACCTTTTTCGTTTTTCTGGGGTCGCGTCCTATGAGACGCGTACACGTCTTCCCCGTGGCGGGTATTTTCCCCTGAACAGCCGCGATCTACCGTCGGTCGCCGCGGCCCCGCGAGAGACGTCGGCGGTATCGAATGCAACAAGGTCAGCGGTGTGTAAGCCCCGCGCCTGTATAATTTATCGGCCGGCACGCGGGAACTTTTGAATCGCTCGGGCGCGAGTCAAAGTCGCCGTGGCGTCAGATAATCGGGAGATACGTGACATTTGCATTTTACATGCGCCTGCCGACGCTTCCCGGGGAATTTCACATTGGATATCGAGCGCGCGCTGGCCGGCGAATCGAATCCCTCTTATCGCCGTCGACGGGCACTTTCACGATCGGCGATGCTCGACGGCGCGTTCGGCGAGCGACGTATCGGGGCGATCATCGCGATCCTGGCACGGTGTCCTTACCCTGCACGTACGTTTCAACACCTCTGTCCCGTGCCTCGACGAGAACTGGCGCTGTCGATTGAAAAGTTCCGCCGACAGCGGCGAACCGGCGGCCAACACGTCCGCCAGCTCTGAACGCGAACTTTCTACATACTTTCCGTGACTCGGAGCTTCGGCTCTGCGATCACGACACGACACGTTGTGCTACTAACCGCCCGTTGCACCGCTCCAGCTAGGTCTGAGTGATGGACGCCTCGGAGAATCCTCCAGGGGCTGTTCCTCGCTTTGCTATCGATGGCAACCAGGTCGAATGTAGCGGCGCGGTGCACGACGGACTCGTGGAACTCGGGATGATGATTCGAGAGGTCGATGGATAGTGAAGCTTGTAGGGGAGAGGTGTGTTCTGCTTTGCAGATATGTAACGATGGTGTGAAGGCAGGAGGGGTCGAGTTGGTAGCACCTTTATGGCCGGTATTCATAGTCGCTACTTATTCTTAAGGGGTTACACCACCTTGGCGCTCGGAAAAATAGGTATAAAAATAACCTTTTTTTTTTGACGCTGCCATTAAGTATATAAAATGATCTTTATTTTACGCATATATATTGTAGTTTTATGAACAATTTACAATATTAACGATTAAAAAAAAAAATGGCGGAGATATAAGCCGGTAAGTAGGACCCTCTTTTGAAAATCCTTGCTGATGGTGTACTTGATTTCTCTGTTAGGCATCGTCTAAAATATAAAAAATAAATTGTTTCTTATTTAAAAGGGTAATAGCTAAAATGTGACGTAGGATTTTTGTGATTGGGTGCCATGTTCGAAAGTTATAAATTTTTTAAACTCAAAACTTCGATGCAAACTCGAGTTTCTTTTTCAAACAGCTGTCGTTTCTACAAAAAAAAAATTTTTAAATTTTCCCTATGTCACATTTTAGCTATTACCCTTTTAAATAAGAACAAATTTATTTTTTAAGTTTTAGACGATGCCTAACAGAGCAATCAGGTACACCATCAGCAAGGATTTTCAAAAGAGGTTCCTACTTATCGGGTTATATTTCCGCCATTTTTTTTTAATCGTTAATATTGTAAATTGTTCATAAAACTACTATATATATATATATGTGTAAAATAAAGATCATTTTATATACTTAATGGCAGCGTAAAAAAAAGTTTATTTTTATACCTAGTTTTCCGAGCGCCAAGGTGGTGTAACCCCTTAAGCAAATGCTTAAGCATTCGGCATCCTTAAGTAGCTACTAGGTTAGTAGAGGATGCCGCATGCTTAAGCATTTGCTTGAGAATAATTAGCGACTATGAATACCGGCCTATGTGTCTTCCCTCGAGGTAGGACCTCTAGGGGTGTGTTTGCTATATTTTGGGGATGTTAGGCGTGCGTAGGAATGAGATTAAGGGGGTACTCTAGTGTAACTGCCCGTTTTTCAACGCCATCTTCGGGAAATTATTTAACAAAAACTGTAAGTTTATACTATCTGGCGTTTTGCTTGCATATTAAGGTATGCTTGAAGTAATAGTCAGAATTTTTTTGAACTTTTTTATCGCATATGTACATAGATATAATCGGTGGCGCAAGCTTCTTCAACAAATTTATTTTCCGACGGGCGTTGATGTGGCAACTGTTCTAGTAATAAAAAATGGAAAACTAAGGTTCATTTTCTTAGCGGTTAACATAATAAAGAAAATAAAAAACTAAGGTTCATTTTCTTAGCGGCTAACATAATAAAGAAAATGAACCTTAGTTTTTCCATTTTTTATTACTAGAACAATTCCCACATCAACGCCAAAAGTTCAACAAAATTCTGACTATTACTTCAAACATACCTTAATATGCAAGCAAAACTTCAGATAGTATCAACTTATAGTTTTTGTTAAATAAATTCCCGAAGATGGCGTTGAAAAAACGGGCAGTTACACTAGAGTACTCCCTTAAATAAGGGTAAGACTGTAAGGGAGGCGAAGAACTCCTTTGGGGGTTACAACCTCAGAGGTGCTTGATTATGCCTTACAGAGGTGTAGGGACTGACCTGGGACAAACCATGAAAAGTATTCTTTTTATTAAATACCTATACACCCCAAAGTATTAACCCCGGGACCTCTTCGCTGGGTCCATTTCGACCCCTAATTCCATTCAAGTCCGCCTCAGAATAAGCTTCCATCATAAACTTAAATTCTCTTACGCTGCAAAATTCTACTTCCTTCCAAGAACACACTTACAATTTGATATTTACAATGTGTTCGAAGAAGAATTCCTATACACCCCAAATTATTAACCCTGGGACCTCTTCGCTGGGTCCATTTCGACCCCTAATTCCATTCAAGTCCGCCTCAGAATAAGCTTCCATCATAAACTTAAATTCTCTTACGCTCCAAAATTCTACTTCCTTTCAAGAACACACCTACAATTCGATAAATTTAGAATGTGTTCGAAGAAGAATGTGGAATACATCCTTGAGATCTCGATTCGTCAGCATATACCATTGCTTTCACATCGCTGTATCTCTGCAAGGCACCCTACTTTAGAACACTGAGGTGCATAAAAATGAGTGGACTCCTGTAGTAACTCACGAAAAATACATTTGCTGGTTTGCAGCCTCAGAGGTATCTTTACGCACCACCTAAGCGAGTCCCAGGCTAGTCACTACTCGCCAGGTCTCGGTAAGTCATTGTACAAGATCGTTGTGATCGAAGGAGCCGAGAGAAGCGTCCTGCTTTCTCCTCGTGTCTCTGTAACCTCCCGCCAGCCAGTGGTCCTATTATGCCTGGTCGTGAAAGATGGCCGCATCGATCTAGAGACGACGATGCTGCCGATATAATTACTGCGACGACCTCGACGCCTCTCCCGTCTCGCCGTGCTCGTCTTGCTGGCATCGTTAAGGTCGGCTGCATTTAACAAGACGCCGCGATATTCGATTCTCTATTTTGCCCGACGTTGCGCCCATGGGCGCCTGTCCTCATATCGCGAATCCAATATACCGTTTCGCGGTTGATAAGCACGGTTTCCACCTGGGAGGTTCTCTCGATCGACGAGGCTTTTGTTCGCGTGGACCTTTTACGATCTGCTAAATACTCTTGGTGGAAGCTTGGTGGACTGGTGAGGTTCTTTAGAAATTGTGTCCGAATTTTGTGAAATGTTTGGGGGGAAACAAAGGTAGCTGGGCTTGGCAGAGGGATTACTGGGTACTTTGTGTTTCCGGGACAAAATAATCTTCGTGTGCTTGTGTATTCATTGCGCGGAGAAGAAACTCTTGAGAAGAAAAGAGTTCTTAGCGTTTCATTAATTCATGTCCTTGAAACTACAGAGGAACTATACTGGAATAGAACAGCAGAGTCTCTATGAAATATTTATCCCTTAGTATTTGCTTGATACCACTTTGGTCTTGGCGTAGTTTTTATAGATGTGAAGGTCGTTAAAGTGGTTTGGAGATTTTTGTGGATAATGAATCGTGAAATGTCTTTTTTATATTTTTAAAGCGGCTGGAATTTTCATGATCGGCCATTGAATACCAAGTGTGAGGGGAGGGTACCTTTAATAAGGGTCGATGGTTATAAGGTTACGCTTCGTGAGACAGTCCGTACGATGATGAGCACACATCGTGGGAGCAAGCCAAGTCGGTCATTTGATTCACAAGGCTCCTCCATGATGAGACAACTGATGAGAATCATTGGCCTTTGTTGGCCCCCTTTGTGCATCGCGCGTCTCGCGTCTTTTGAAGCTTTTTGTCCTTTTCTTGTATCGTGGATAGCAGAATACCAATACGAATGAACTGAGAAGCATTTTCACGATACTGCTTGCGCTTCTTCTGCATTCAACAAGTCGATAACAGTTGGAAGGTAACGCGTTCCTCTGGCCATGAAAGCCTCTTTTAGCAAGATTATTTGTTCTTCGAGGCAAATTAGTGTTTCGAAACTTCGAGAAAATGAAATACAGTACCTTAGGGCGCCTTAAGTCTGCACAAAATTTATATAAAAACTTTGTTCTGCATTTGACAAATATTTTTTACTCGTCAAACTAAAAACATATTGCTTCTGATAATATTATCAATTATTTTTATTATTAAGAAGCAAATAAATCACTGTCACCACCAGAACTAAATTTAACTTTAACACCTGACAAGATTAATTTTCAACCCAGCATCAACTAATGTTACAAATCACTAAAATATTATTAAAATACACCAAACCTTCTAGACTAAAATAAAAAAAATAATGAACCCAATTCGACAAGCAGTTGCCCAGATAAAAAATTCATAAGTAAACTCGTTTTCGCGAAACAATACAAAAATTCCAGAACTCAAAAATCCCAGTATCTTTTTAAACAAATTCGAAACCATCGAAATGATGACTCAAACCCCCCGTAATTTCACATAGACTGCGTCATATTTCACTTTGAACAAAATCCCCGACGTCGAGCGCAAAAAGTGATCGATTTATCGTGGAACGACCCTAATAAATTCCCCGACATAAGTCCTGAAACCTTTTTGCAGCATCTCGCACACCGGACAGAGAGAAAATATCGCGGTGTAGCAACATGAATGGAGAATCGATATTCCTCGTCATCTGGAATACATTTACTTCCTCGAGTCTCGTGTCTTCTCAAGCATTCTATTCAATTTTGCATTCCCCGCCGATCCCCTTTGACGGCGGGTGCTTGTAATTCCCAGATGGTGAACTGAAATCCTCCGCTCCTTCGTTCGCGTCCCCCGATACTATTAATCGAAGCGTTTACCTCGGCCTCCGCGAGAAAACAGTCGCTGTACGCGCTTTTCCAGCTAGGCCTCCGCCATTGAAATTAGGTTCGCGGCGCTGGTGCCGCGCAACGAAGACAGCCCAGCACTTTCATTTCGAATTCATCTCTGGGAGTGGCGTCTCGTTTACTTTAGAATCCCTTTCACCGGTCTCGATTTATGCGCTTGCTCCTCGACAGACCCCGCGTTTCGCACTCGCGCGAACGAATTGTGCGCGGACGGCCTTCGGGAGCGTGCAGGCGAGGCATTCGTTCTAATTAGTCCGTCAAAGTGTTTCAATTTGCTCGTTCGATCATCGAGGTGTACACTCGTCGAGCGCATCGCCGAGGCCCGTGTTAATTCAGCCACCGCTGGATGGCTGGGCTTTCTGTTAGCGTTTAACAGCCGCTGAGGGATCTTTCTGGTAACAGCTGTCTTTCAACTATGTCCAATGCAAGTTACTCATCACCGCACTTTTCGTAATTCAAATTCGTAGACAGCTCGAGTTATATACTCTGTTGTTAACCCTCCAGCGCCGGAGGAATCATGTACGATGCATTCCCTTTCTTCGCTGTTTGCACTCGCGATTCCCTAATTGCACCAGATTAACCCTTCGCGGTCACGCGGGTCGCGTCGCACCCCAAGAGCAACTTTCGAGTTCAAATGTCGCGCCTTTGTGACTCGCAACGAGGATTTATTGCAATAATATATCGCGTTTTTCCACGACCGTGGAAAATCGCTCTTGAACTATATACTTCATCGTATCAAAGTTGGATGACTAGAGCATGATTGTACGAGTATTCAAGGTTCAAAAACACGGAAATGGTAGCTGAAAGATTTGGTAATTTTATTCATTGAGGAAGGATGCACCTCTGGAAAAGAATAAAAAACTTTTTATATGAAAATATAAAAATTCAGATCACTTGTAACGGTAAAAAGAAAATGGGATATTTTTCCTTCAACGGGATCCTAGGTGCCGGCTCTAAAGGGTTATACAGGATAGCAGAGGGCTCATGCTCCTCCCATAAAACACCTAATCTGTGAAGTGTGAAGCCAGATTCGTGGTAAAATTGAAGACACGATGGTTTCTCGTGTATTCATTCACTGAAATGTAGGTGCAAGAATAATTGTTTGTGGTGATTGCTACGTTGCTTCTGTGCACTTGCCCGCGGCACTTTAACTTTCTGTACCCAGCCGTTGTCCAGTTTCTCCAATTCCAAAATAAAGTATAAAAGTATCGACAGAAAATTGTAGAATGCACTTTTTTCAGGCGAGCTTCCGTTCTCGATAAAAACGACTTTGAAATTTCATTGAGTTTCGCGGGCAGTTGGCATGACTCCATTTGTCCGACTACTGACAGGGAGACTTCTACTTATCTACTTCTTAAAATTTTGTCCACCCAGTGTTACACGTTTTTGCCAAAATAACTTAAATTCCAACGACTTAATTTCAAGGAGCTGCGATTAGGCAATGTAATTAAATTCTTCCATTAATGTGTAAACTTAACTGTGGTTCCGCTCCCTTTTGAGATTCATTTTTCGCGGTTGCAACCGCAGAGCACACATCGGCAGAAAATTCGAGACATCGCAATGAACGTGTGGGAGGGAAGAACCTCGTGAAAATTTATTCATCCTTCGGTCGACTCAAAAATGCATGAGCCACTTTTCAGACTCGAGCACGCACCGTGTGCGGTTGTAGCCCGTTTTTTTTCGCTCATCACGCAATTCCCTATCGATCGATGGTCGCTGAACGCCATAAACAGAGCGAAAAGAAATCGTCATTCTACCATAAGGCTTCACGTCCATTACGTGGACGTACTTCGGTGGTTGATATAATAATAATAATAGTTTATTGACGGAAATAAATTCCACTTATACAGCGAAAAAATGGCAATAAAGCCCTTGAGCGTAAAGCGCCGACATCGCAGATGTACAACTATATACATTTTAAGCGGCGTTTATATTTATACTGCGCGAACTCGCGTTCACGATGTCAATTTCAATTTCGATGCCTCGAAGGCACATATTGGCGGAGCTTTAGAACTCTGTACTCGGGTACATCGTTCTCCTTTCTCTTATTTCTAACAATACATTGTCACTTTGTCTTCGGTCACCAGTGTTGAGCTCGACTCAATTTTTTTTAACTAAAACAATCTGGTTTGGAGACTGCTACTAGATAATTACAACTATGAATTACAGTAATGAGGGAAAATTTGAAATTCTTTCCCCGAAAATAATAAGTTTCGTTACGTATTAAATTCACCGCTGTACCCATTAAAGTATAACAAATAAAAATACATCTCAATCCATTCAAGAATCTACAGACAATTTTAGTAAAAGACGAAAATAATTCCTAAAAGCTGTACCTTAATCCACTGATACCAATCCTTCAAGATGGCGAAAGAAACAAAAATCAAAATAGTGAAGAGCGGGAACAGAAGTAACATATTTTACATTTGGCCTAGTTGACCTAATTACCTTTTATAGATAAAAAAAGAAAATTATGCCTTAAGGTAGTATGCTTATTGGTCTATCATTCGACCTAGATTTAGCCTTACGTGACGAGTACTTAGTCAAAGAGTTATGGTAGTCTCCCGCAGTTGCTGTCATTGTTACCTTCGTCCTGCCTCTTCAGGAATTATTTTGCGGAGAATTAAGTGAAAACTTTTACCAACTTTACCAACTTTAAAATTTTACCAACCAATGCCAAAATTGGTCAAAAGCTGATCAAGTTACCAAGTTCAACCCCCAGGTATTTCCACTCTAAACACTCCCGTCTGAATTCGCTTTGTTTTAATTCGAAACCCATCCGCCTAATGGCCACGCATCGCCCCGACACTTGCATAAAACGGTCATGAATAAACAACGGCGGAAGCTGTTCTTTTACGTTGCCAGCAGCGGCGCGAGCCCGCGCGTACCTTGCCCGCTGGTGGCGGTGCCACGGGAAACGCGGAGCGATCCGGCTAAAAAGGGCTGCACCTGCCTCTTTACTTTCATCAACCTTGGTCCATCCGCGTCGGCGACCAAGGCAGGCCCTGGCGAGCATTAATTTCTGCCCCATATTTCTTCTCTTTCCTCCGGGGAGGAGCTCTCCCTCGAAGGCGCCCTCTCCACGTCTGGCGCGCCGCCAATTTTCCCTTCTTCCTCTTTTTCGCCGTCCCTGCCACCCTCCTGCGCTCGTTTGTTGCCCTCCTTCCTTTTGTTCCTCCCGCCGGCGTCTCTTCTTCTCGGGGGCCTCCTCGAGCGCGATTACGCAAGGCTTACCGGCGGATCGATGGTAAGGATCAAACGGAAGCCTGGGCAGGATCTCTGTTCCCCTGTCTGTCGATAGCGTTCCGGCGAGAGAGCCT
The DNA here is from genome assembly GCA_910592295.1 of Andrena haemorrhoa. Taxonomy (NCBI): domain Eukaryota; kingdom Metazoa; phylum Arthropoda; class Insecta; order Hymenoptera; family Andrenidae; genus Andrena; species Andrena haemorrhoa. Next base: position 8,593,735 of record OU342940.1, on the reverse strand, counting down.
GGGTGCACATTGTCGCCGCGACTCTCGGACAAGTCGAGGGAAACGACGAGGGAGGCAGGGGAATTCGACGTCGCTGTAGGTCGATAACCCCTGCGCGTTCTTCGCCAGACCTAACCCAGAAGGAAGTCCCAATGTCGCTTGAGGGCGGGATCTTCGTAGCCACCCTGAAGAAGGAAACAGTACGCGTGGGATGATTCTTGAGCATTGCGAGTGACGTGGCAAACACGCCGAGGGTTTTTTGCACCCGGGTGCAGGGGTGCTTCCACGTCGATATTTTTTGAAAAGCTTTGGAAGTACTGTCCGAGGGTCCCCGAGTATTTAATCTGAGAGCGAGCCAATGAAGGAGTATCTTTCTCCGGGTGCTTCTACTTAAAGAGGTGTTTCTTAAGTAAAGAATCTTTTACCATCGATCGAAAGCGACATCCTCGAAACTTGCAAGCTCGTTACACCCGGGAGAGGTCCATTCTTCCCACGCACTCGCGGGGCAGCCTCCTCCGTTTCGCTCCCAAGTTCAAGCGCACAGCGGTTCCACTGGATGCAGAGCTGCAGGCTCGCGGTTTATTGCGCCAGCGACAATTTGTGTATTCAAAAGCGAGAGATATTTTGGCGCCGGAGGGTGATCGGGTAGGTTTCGAATGTCGCCCCGGTGGTGTGTGTGTCCGCTGGTTTAACAATACCCCCGTCCCTCCGCCCTCTTCTGATCTCTCTCTCTCTCTCTCTCTCTCTCTCTCTCTCTCTCTCTCTCTCTCTTCCTACGGCATGCTGTGTATTGATCGACGAACACCGGCAGTCGAGTTGGGAGGACTCGGTGTGTCGGTCCCTACATGGCACACACACGTGTCCCGATTCGATGCCCCGCGGGCGTGCACGCGCGCATATGCACCTATACGCCAATGTTTTATTCCATTTCATGCACCTCGGCTGGCGAGCGCGCTGCACCGGCAGCTAACCGTAGCGCAGCCGGCCCATTGACGTCGGCCCGAGCCAATTACCGTGATCTTTTGGTTATGCCACCCGTTCTGGAAAGAGTAACGCGGCGGGGTCCGTGCGGAGTCGAGTTGATCCTCGTGCTTTTTCGCACAGAACGTTCCTCCGTTGAACGGCTCGTATCGACGGACTCGGCGACCCCGGAAGCGTGCAAGCATCGATTCTTCTTTAGGTTTGTTTTGACGTGCGACTGACTTCGGGACGCTTTTTTATACTGGAAGCTTTCCACTGGAGATACTTCTGTGTCTCATGAACGGCCCTTTGGGTATATTCAATTTTTTTTTATCGAATCATTTATTGAAGCTTGCCGCGATGCGAAAAGGGTGACTTGGGGACAAGTACAAGCTTTTCGATCAACAAAGGGGTTACTGGGATTTAACGAAATACATATCGTGAGAGGGGACTTTGTGAGTAATGGGGTTAGTTTGCATTTCTTTATTTTTCTGTGCTATTCATACGGCAAAACGTAATGTCACGAAGTCACACCCTCAATGCGGATAACGTCAAATTTTATTCTCACTTAACTATAAAGGTAATCATTGATTTGTCTTAGACTAGTGTATGGGTTCGGATGCAGAGTTTTCGTGTGATATTTCTGTGGTTGTAAGGAAAAACGACCCATGTCACATGTTTTCACTTTCGAGATATTGTCGTTGAAAGTTCTAAACACCAATTCTTCTCATTAGCAATGTTTCCTTGTTTTCTTCTTACGATATAAACGTATATTTCCTTCACTTCGCATAATATGCAATATTCGTATAATTAACGTAAATAATAATAAACAAAATAGTAAAAATTTACATACACTTTAGGCAGAACGTGTCGCAGTTGAGTAGTTTTTCCAAAACAAAATATAAACACTGTACGTGAAAGAAAGGATTACTTTTCCTTCTTTTACTTTCTTTCTTTGTCTTCTTTCGTTTTCTTCTGTGCTTTGAGTTGTTTTTTGTAAAATACAAGTTACACATTTATGTATCACTGGTATTTCATAGTGCGCTGTTTCTAGTAAAATAAAAATATGAAATATAATTTTGCTCATTTTATTTGGCTCAAAATACGTTACAGTATATGCAGATAAATAAAAATAGAAAATAAAAAGCGATCACAAAGGACAGATACGTCGTATTCTCCAAATTTTGTGGACTTACGTTGTTTTGCCAATTATTTTAATCTATTGTCAAAAGTAAGTGACAATTTAAAAGGTGCAAATGTTCAAGGGCCACAGGAGATTCCGCCACATCATTGGTGCATGTTTAAATATGCCTCAATAACGTCGTGTGACGTAGAACGCTCGTTTTTGGCCTCTAAAATAATTTTAACCGACAAGAGGCACCAATTTACTGTAAATAACATCGAGAAAACTATTTTAATATACTGCAATTTGAACTATAATACCTAAATATAATAATAAAATGATGAATGTCCTACAGATACTTCTGTGCGAAACATTTTTTTAGCTATAATTAGCAATTTCCAAGAAATATTTCAGGTTTCAACTTTGGATGACTCACTTTGTATTTTGCATATATGTTGCATATATCTTGCACAAGTGTTGCATATATTATACGTGCATAAACATCCGCAGTCTAGGGATATTTGACGAACATCGAAAAGTGTTGCAAAGTCACCGCTTAGGATATTTTTTGTACATTTAAAATAGTGTTTCCCATCCCTTTTTGAGTCGCGACCTTCTTTTATAATATTCAAAATTCAAATAACTTGCGAGCCCCTCCCGTATAAGATAAGGTAAATTTAACAAGGTACAGAACACACATCAGAAATAGGTATTTCGGAATATAATTCTAACTTAATAATAATAAAAAGGTTTAGAATTACTGATTTAAAAGATTTACTGGCCCTTACGCGAGCTTCTCTAGAACTGATTTTTATTTTGGACTTACATTTCTCAATTTTATTTATTAGGTGTTGTTAGTTGTAATTATTTGGGGTTTGTATATTTACGTCCTTAATGACTATATTTATACAGTGTTCAGAAAATACGTGTCGCTATATATTATTGGCTAAGTAAAAACTGAACTATTTACACCGCTAATATATTCACGTGGTAAAGACAGCGCTAATTTAAGAAAGGTGGATAAAAGTACAGAAGGGGGAAGCTTCTAATGCTGTACAAATAATCGCGCCTGGGGAAGTAGATGATCGATTTCGACTGTATTTACCACTGAAACGTTCGTGTGCGAATTTTCGAATCCCTCGATTTATTCTCTGGATCGTGGAAGTTTCTGTTGAAACAGCAGCGTACACAAACATCGCTAAATTGTTTCTTTAGCCAGCTGTTCTTCTGGCTTTGATAGTTTGGTGTACACCCTGGCTTTGTTTCGGTCGTTTCTCATCTGTCGTGTTAAGGGTTTGCAGCTTTGTTGTGAAAGGTTTAATTTTGTGTCACCTACTGGGGGCTTAGTCTGCTTTATAAATTGATTTTTGCACAGAATACAATATTTTATATTCGTGTACGTTATTTGCGTAACTGCTAAATGTAGGAGATTTTTTATAAAATTGCACATGGAAAACATTTTCATTGAACAGTAGTGGTGCAATAATTGCTGGAACAATCGATCGTTTCTCTCAAATTCTCTTATGGATTTCAATTTATAAAACCGTGCACAAATTCCCTTTAACTGCAACATTTTATTTTAATACACGTTTCAGTGAAACCGGGCGCACTCTTCATATTGCGAAAATATTATAAACGAAAATATTTAATAGAGGGATGCTCATCGAGCAGAAAAGTTACTCCACGGTATTAAAATACAGTTTTGCAGCTTTATTATAATACAAAACGACTCCATAGTATTCTTCGAAAGCTGGCCTAAAATACTTAAATCAACAGAAAATTGTGTACAGGTGCAATAACGAATAACGCAAAATAATTTATCATTTTCATTATTCCATAGTATAAAGAGTGTTTAAAAAAAAAGGATCACAAACTTTCGGAGTAGATAATGCTCATCCAAGCAAGCAAAATAATCTTAAAGTATGTACTTCCTAAAGTAATTCTCATTCAGGTATAGGGAAGACCGGGACTAGTTGATACAGACGAATTATGTAGCTCCATTTGAGCGAGATATGTGAAGATTGTTGTTCAATTCTTTTCGGTTTTTAACTGTTTTCGTTTATATAGAGATTAAGCAAATAGTTTTGATACATCTAAATTGATCGTCAAAATAACATTTTTTCATTCATTTTGTATGAACTTTCTCAAGTTCTCGCTTACTATATATTAAAGAGGAAGGACCAAAATATATGTCGGCATATTTGTTATTAAGTAATTAATTCAAATAAAAAATGAAAAAAGTTGAAAACAGAATAACGTATCAACTAGCCCCGCAGTGGGATAAATTTATACATTTTACCTTCGTCCAAATAATATTTTTTCATTCATTTTGTATGTATTTTCTCAACTTTGCATTTACAATATATTGAAGAGGAAGGACCAAAGCATATTGTAGCATATTTGTTATCATGTAATTAATTCAAACAAAAATGCCAAAAATTGAAAACTGAAAAATGTATCAACTCCCCTACACGAAGATAAAAGTAGAACTGATCGCTTTCAATCCACTTACATTCACAAATCATACCTACGTCGATACATTAATTCTACAATACTAAAAGCAGGTAAAGAAACAGTATTTAATTTCCATTTCCATTTCTTCACAAAAAAGATTTAAAATTTACCTTTAACCGAGAGGAAATAAAAACCCCCGCTCTCGATAAGTATTACTTTCGCGTCGCCAATTTATAAACAATTTTTCCTTCTTTAAATCTGAATTACGAGGCTGAAAAATTTCTAATCCTTCGTGCGAAACACTCTGCATAGAAGGACAAGCGTGAAAGTGCATCTGTGGGAGTAACCCGTGTATAAATTCGCGTGTCCTTAATGCGGTTGCATCTTAACGCTTACGTGACGATATCCATCTGCGCGGATTAACTGAATACCGTGCACGGCATTCGTCGCGAAAACTTAAGATCAAACGTTCGAGTTGAATGGATGGAAGCGGACGGTTATCACGCAGAAGTGACGTCTGGCTTATTTGAATGGCTCGCGGGGTTCTCGAGCACGTTCACGGGCGATGACGCCCGCCTGCAAGTATTCGCATTATGCACAGTGTTTAATCCCCGCTTGATTTTAGTACAAAGCGAAAGTAAAGTGTCGGTTGTTACGGCAAGTATCCGCGGTACTTGGGTTCGCGTCGCTCTTTCACCGGCGCTGAACGAAACTTCTTCGAACGGGAAACGGTGTGGCGGTCAATCGTGGGAAGGTTGCGCGAGGTAGAATCAATTGTCAGTCGATAATTTATGTTTACATGAAATTCTTTACCCTTTGGTTAGCAAAAATTACGCGCAAGTCGTGCTTTCGTGCATTCACATATTACCCAGATCTGTGTTTCTTAAAATATGTTTGCCATTGTGTGAATGCGGTTGAGGGAAAATTATAGATACTTTATTAAAATTAAATTGACAAACTACCATTCCATTACAAATTTGGAAGATGTATCTTCAGACTTCTCACCTTGAATGATTGAGGATTATCTGGTATTTAAAAGCAATTTAACAAATAAGCTGTCTCTAACAAATAAGCAATTTAAATTCCGGTATAAACAATTTTGATCTTAAAAAGCTCAGCTCCCCAAGAAACTCGCTGCTCAACAAAAACATTATTCTTGAGGCGCCCAAATGACGTTTCATAAAAAGTTCCAAAGTTTCTGCATCGAATTGCATCAGCTTAAAAAGGGAATTTCAATAATTCACGAAGCTAGCTTCTGTTGTCATAAGGAAGTAGTTGGGCGAATCTAGCAGAGTCGAAAAAGAAAAACCATCCATCCATATAGCAGCAAAGTTTCGACGGTTTTATTAATCAGAGTCGGGCGCTATTCGAATTGCTCCTAATAAATATTCATGTCAGCTAATTATCCAAACGAATCCTCTCCATTAGAATATTTCATCCGTATAACAATTATTCGTTATTCATAATAAATTAAACATAATATCGCCTTTGAAAAAATGTGGCCACTTTATTTGATACAAAATTGATTGTTTCACAATCATCCCAATGATGGTACAAATGAAACTCTCGACAGTCTTCACTATCTTCTCACTGCCAACTGCTCCGCGAGTAGGTAAAGAAAGCTAAGTGTGGTCCCTCAAATAACACACGCAACGAATAAAAAATTATCCAAATACAAATCATTCTGCTACGTCATTGAAATAAATTCACATTATTAGAACTTACTCATTTGCGCCGAATAAAAGTTTACTCGTCACTCTTATTCGGCATTTAGGAGAGCGAATGAGAATGCGCCCAACTCTGCTATGAATACGTGTCTGTCCTTCGACAGTGTTACGGAACTGTTCGCTGTTTGGAAGGTGGGCCAGCATTTCCGGCTTATTTACGAAACCGGGCGCGCCGTGCCAGCGGCCATTTATCTCGTTCCGCAAAGCCGCAACGAAATTCTGCCGCATGTAGGTTTTCCGTAGCCCGCGAATCGATTCGCGTATCCCTGCACCTGCACTCGCTCGCGTGCACAGACGCGCGTATTCAGCGTGTCGGGCACGTGAAAGGAATCTGGAGAAAGGTTTCGACGGTGTAACAGCTGTCTGTCTCTTGGAGAATTTAGGAACACTGCATTCGACGTTCGCGTAACCGTTTCCACGTGCCGTGGTACCGTTTGCACGAGGCATGGCAGGATTCCATCCGCTCCAATGAGTTCTTCCCAACCCTAAAATCCACTGAACTATAACGCGGTATCAGTAGATTATAGCGACTAAATACCTTGCCTGTCATCCATTTTGGAGCATTCATGTGAAATTTCCAAGTTACAGGTATTTTCCATTTTGGAGAAATTTATAATTGTACTTTGGAAATTAAACACTGACCTTTCAAGAGGACAGTGTAATCGGTGATACGTTGGAATTAATATTAAGTTCTTAGACTCGCGTGTGGTAATTGAACGAAATTTATTCGCGTGACGCCGCAAATCAATTCTATGAAATATTAAAAATTTAAATATAATCGCCTGGAGGTGTCAGTTTCAGTAAAATGATTCAGAAGCCTTGACATGTTTTGCGAGGTAGGTGCATCAAATTTTGAGATCAGTGGACGATGTCTGCTGAAGCCTAAGTTCGCTGAATTTCATGTACAGCAGTTTCAAATGACAGAGTTTAGAGTTTCAAAGGGGCGGAAGAGTGTAGATTTAAATGTATGTACTCAGAAATTTTCTGATTCTCACTTTTCTCTCCGGCTACAAGATGGTTTTGGAAAGCTTCCAATTTTTGGGAATACTACAGTGGCGTGCGAAAGTATTCGGCCACCCTTTGAAACAGAATAACTTGTTTAAAATTGCTCCAAATGACTTGAGTCTTTTTTTAGAAGCTAGAAGGATTAGTTTGCCGAGTGAGGTAACCCGTCGTTTCGAAAAAGATTGCAATTGGTCGGAATTTAAAAAAAAAAATTAGTAAATGTCGTGTTGTTCAACATTTTTGTCTGTGCTCGTAATGAAAATTTAAAAAATGTCTTTTGTAGATATAAATAAGTTGTATAAGTGCTGAAAATTTCATAAAAGTCGGTTAACGCAGCTATGAGCTACAAACAGTTAAAGTTGGTGAAAATCACAGTTTTCGGCCGCAAACTGCCGAAACTAATCCTTCTAGCTTCTAAGAAAAACACTCATGTCATTTGGAACAATTTTAAACAAGGTATTCCGTTTAAAGGGTGGCTGAATAGGCACTTTTGCACGCCACTGTAAGTAGCGGTCAATTTGTGGGCATTTTATTGAATTTTGCGATGAAAGATAAGAAAACCACCACAATTATTTAGAGATTCCCAACAGTGAACGAGCATTCCTGACACAGCAAAAATAGATTTAACCAAAAGTACATGAACATATCGTGCATCAACTATCTTCTATCCACCACTGTAAATCTCGAAAATGCACAAAAAGTCTGCATCACAGACACGCCATTGGAAATCTGAAGAGGAACATATGCATTCTCCCCAAACCGGAACTTACCTCTACTCGCAGAATGAGGTGTCATTGACGAAAAAGGGAATCGATAAACTCCTATTTAGTGTTCCTTCTCGAGAATTCTTTCTCGAGAATTTCTCGAGAAATTCTATAATTTCTTATTCCTCATTTCTCGAGAAATTACAGTATTTCTCGAGAAACTCAAGTGTAGGAAAATTATTATAAATCCTATTTGTTTTCAGAAATAAATTTTCAGCTATGTACTTCAAATTGTGTATCAAAAAGATTCAAAGGACGCATTTTTCTACTTAATATCCAAGACAGACATATATAAAGCGGCGAAACAAATTCTAAGTAGACTTTTCGTAAAATATAAGAATAACCGCGATTCTCCTGAAAATATTGAAAACCTTACAGATCTTGACACTGAATTACCTTTAAAAAAACAATTGGAGTTATCAATCGCAGATACCCTACAGGAATTCAATGTCAACCAAGGAGACGATAAATTCCGGACTGTACCAAAGGAATTCCATATTTTTGAGTCCACTGGGAAAAGGACATCCGATTTACAACAACTTTTGGATGCTCTATATACAATTAAACCAACATCCACTCAGAATGAAATAAATTTCTCTACAACCGCGGATTTTGTCACAAAGAAAAGAAGTAGATTGGCTGACGCGACATTAGACGCATCGTGCTTTTTAAAAAACTATTTTAAAACAAAACAGTAATGTTTCACCTTACTCGCATTTTGTATGAGATAAATAAATTTATCGATTATATTTAATATCTGTTTTTTCATTTACACAAGTTTTGTGTAAGTTAGACCCGAATAAAAATTTAGATAAATATTATCAACATTATTACAAAAATATACATTTTGCAATGTTCTTTCAATTTTTTGAGAATTCTCGAGAATTCTCGAGAAATATAATTTGATTTCTCATTTCTCGAGATGCGAAAAATATCGAGAAATCAGGAACACTACTCCTATTATTCCAACTACCTTGTCTCTCAGTGTGTTAGGCTAAATAGGGTCCTCTGACGGTTATTTAGGCACATAATCTCGATGCGGGCGGTCATCAGACGCTCCGCGATGGACAGACTCATTTGAGAGGGCTAATTCGAATTAACACCCCATCGACCTTGCGAGACACTTCCCCTCGACGAAGATCCTCCCTCGGAATAACGAAAGTAGGTCGAACATAACGGACACAAAAAGCAGTGGGTCGCTGGAACGACGAGGGTGGCTCCTGGACAAAGGGGCGCGCGTCTTTTGAATGCCTTCGAACGCGTCTGGAAGGGGTGCGTTATCTCGACTTCTCGCGCCAGTCGTTGGATTGTTTGGAAAATGGATGAAATTCCTCGGCGGGGGTGGCGGGGTTGGCGACGCTTACTGCCGTTCTTGTCGCAAATCTTGCAAGGAAGCTGGGACTGTCACGCTATCGATCATATAGTTTCAAAGCGTCCCCTGGTAGGAAAGATGGATCACTTTGCGAGAATGCAGTAAGTCCTGGGAAAAACTTCTCTCGGGCACGAGACGACCTTTAAACTTAACGATCTTAATTAAAACCAAGGATGTTACACATTATTTCTGCTACTGATGCATTTATACAGCAGATTTTCTATTTTAACCCATTTCGACCCACAGTATTTGTCAAACTACTTATATTATTTACTATTTATTAGTATTTTATTTTAGACATCATTAGTATTTTATTTGACATTATTAGTATTTTATTTGCCATCGAACGGTTCAATTGAAATCATTACATAAAACACATACTTAAACCATAATTAAATGTATAATTATAATACTAACAATCAAAGGGACAGCAATAGAAGCAGGGGTGTTAACTTCACGTCGATTAATGCGTTATCATATTACTTTAATTTCCATTCGGTGGGTGTAGGGTCCATTTTCACCCACAATAAAATGCCCATACAATCTACAGAATGGGCTCTTAAGTTAACAGATTTTTTACTTACTACGCTTTAAAATTCCCACTTTCTCCACGCTCTTAAGGGGGAACCTGGTTTACGACGTTAAAAACACGGCGATTTTTTAAGAATTATTTTCTCAACAAATATAAAGAGAATCTTTCCAAAACTTTAAGGGTGTTTTATTTATCTCGCCGATGTATTAAAAAAATAAGAAAAAAGTCTAAAATTGACAAAGTTGGGACTTTAACGAGAAAGTTACGATTTTGAATATTAAGTGTATTATTATCGAATAAAAAAGTTTTCTGGTTGCCTGAATATATAGTAAAACACCCTTAATGTTTTGGAAAGATTCTCTTTATATTTGTTGAGAAAAAAATTCTTAAAAAATCACCGTGTTTTCAGCGCCCTAAACCAAGTTCCCCTCTTAAGGTGCAAATCCACGACGAGACAAAAATATCATATCTCACGCGAGACTTTAATCCATTATAATTTCATGAAACTAGACTCCAATGAGACAAATTCCATGATATATTATCAAAAATCTCATCTCCCGCGACTATTTCTTTTATCTATATTTAGTTATAATCTCATCGTGGATCCACACCTTTGGGACCAAAGTCACAAATTTCTGTCTGTTACCACGGCCCTGAAGGTCATACAAAAATGTACGCTGCCTCCACCGAATGAGGGTTAAAGTATTGACACACATTCCCAGCGCGTGTCCGTCACACCGATTCACCCGTTTAGATGTAAAGGGAGCATTGTGAAGAGATACAAATCGTGGCATGCTCACTCTGACAGCCAAAGAGGGGCAGGAGGAAGCGTTGGGGCAAAGGGAATCGTTGCGAATCGATAGGTCAGCGGCGACAATCGTGGCGCAGTTCGCCCAGCGGTGCCATTTATCGAGACAATATAATAATCCCGCATTATCCGGGAAACATCGCGCGGCTGCTGGGGGCAAAGTGGGTCGAAAGCGACGAAGTGCACTCTGCACGGGGACCGTCGCGTATTTGCACCGTTCACGACGGAGTGATTGCGTCGAGGGTACAGAGAGGGGAGGAGGGAAAGTGAACGAAAGATGGAAAGAGGGAGGAGCATAAAGTGACAGGAGTGAGACATTCAAGGGGAGGCGTACACACGAGGACACACTCGAAGTGAGAATACCACGTATGCACCGGTCGGGAAACTTGAAGGCCGAACGGGAATCCGCGACGTGTGGGCGCTCTTCAGCTTTCATGCCCACGTGCAACTGCAACTAGCGGTGCCACGTGCAGCGTCGCGCACACCGGGGACGCGTATTTTCACGATCGATCCCTGACAGCGACGGAATTCGTGGACGGGGGACCATTATCCCTCTTATTTTCCGGTGTACGTGAAAGTATTCATTTTGGGGGCAAATCGAGTTTGGAGGATCGAGAAATCTTTTTTTTTATAGCAAATTTATTCACTTTACGTGTAGATATAACTAACAAGGGACGTTCGGCAACTCGAAAATTCAAAGAGCTTTGAAACTTCGTAGAAATGTGATGTTAATAGCGTGACCATTTTTTGATTTAGCAATGAATCTGAATCCCCTCAAAGAAATGGTGAGTTTTCATAGTATCGTGAATATCTGCGAAACCGCGAAGCATAATGGAACAATATTTTATGGTTCTTGATATTCTACAATATTAAAAGAATTTTTTTTTCGGAGATTCTGTATCACCTATTGTAGGACATCAAAAACCTTAAATCGGTGAACTTAACTATTTTCGACTTCCTTTATGGTTTCGCGAGAGATGAAAACTCTCAATTTCTTTGATGAGGCGTTTTCACTCAGAGATGGACAAAAATGTTATTAAAATAAAATGTCAGATCACGAATAAAAATTAAAAAAGAATCGTCATTGGTTCGTTAAGCCGAGTTAACTTTATTCGACACGTGACGAATAATTTCTTTGAACTTTTATTGCTTATTCAAAATTTTATTTAAATAAAAATTCTACCCATCTCTGTTTCCACGCCTAGAACCATTTCATTGCCGAATAAAAAAATGTTCACTTTATTTGCATCGCTTGATTGAACTACATTTCTGCAAAGTTCCAAAGTGTTTTGAATTTTCGAGTTGCGAGCATCCCTTGTCATTTTTGTGATACCGATGGGTATGGCAGGTTCCAAAATGAATACTGTTACTAATGCCTTTGCGAATATTTCAAAATCCTTGCCCGAAAAGTAATTACTGTTTCTCAAAGTAGTCTAAGAAAGTATTTCTCCTTCAGGGAGCAATAATCCAGAATACTAGAATCGAGAAGGTAGGCATTTATTGTGCGTTATAATCTACAAAATTAATTTTCTTATAGTATTGAAAGTATTCAAATGAAGAATTCTACCATAAATATCATATCAGCTTGCTTGCTAAACATTTTAAAAAACAATCTTAATCATACAGTTAATTAAACGACCAATTCTACTTTATTATCAATCGATAACACTATTCCTTCCACTCGTTCAACTTCTTCGCGCGTTTCTTCGCACGTGTTCCCGCAATTGGGAATTTGCATGATTCTCAAAAAAAAATATATATTTGGGAGCTCCTATATAAGTTGTATTGTAATTTTTTTCATAATTTTTTATTGCATATTAAGCGAGAAAAAAATTATTAGAAATTGCAATATTTAAAATTACCGAAAACGATCCGGAAATTCCCGAGCGTAGCCGAAAAAGCCTGTGACGTCACATGGTAGTATTTTCACACTTTTAGCATTGAAAAATACATTACTATTAGACGGCTGTTTTGATATACGTAATTTTAGGCAACGCATAACACCAGTTTCACAACGCAATCATAAATATATAGCAGCCATTTAAAACTACTACTACTATGTGACGTCACGAAGCTTTACGACCAATCAAAATCGTTTCTTCGCAATACGGAACGTTTCAAACATTACCAATTTTTAATTTCATTTTTTAATACTTAATGATTTATAATAAATAAAAATTTTATTGTACATTTATTGCTTATGGTGTATATTCAGGTTATAAATAATAAATTATGCAATCCTTTTTAAATGCAAATTCCCTATTATAATAAAATCGTATTAACTCAACCTTCAACTGCTTCTGAATCGATGTCGCTTAATTATACAGGTGTCGCGTGCGAAGCATTCGCGTGCATAATTCGAGCAACGATCGATGCGTTTGATACATCCCTGGCCGCGTCGGATACGTCTTCTTGTGCCGACACTTCCGCGACCTTACGCGCTAAAAAGGAATATTGCGCGGCCGCGGAGGACCACGGCTGTATCCAAATGGAAAGCTGATATTTACTGTAATCGCAGAGCTATCGCAGAAGTGAATGGGAATGAAGTGCACAAGCGAACGGGGGACCCGCGACTGTCTGGACACGCATAACATTTGCATCGGGCTAAACAAAGCGCGCACCGCCGGTATTCCGTATATTTACCCGCGTGCTAAAAACCTTTCGAACACTTCTGCGATGCAGGAGAGACGCCGCGCTCGAAGCCTCTGCAAACCTCGCTATCTACTTTTCACGTTTTATATTCCTATCTTTTTAGGGCTGTAAATCTACGCGAGTATGCGTAAAATTACTTCCAAGCGAAATAGGAAGTCCAATTAGCGGGAGTAGCGTAATGTTTCCATTGCAGCTTAAAAACCGTGAACCCCTCGCGGGCTGCAACCCGCGGGAGTGTGTCTGATGGAAAAGTACATATGTATAAACGTTCTCGTTCGTGACTACGTAATTTCATCCTCTCCTTTCTTTCGCCGGCTGTAATTTAAATGGCCGAAGAGAATGTATTTATTAACACACATCAGTTGCATGGAAACGTCTTTAACATCGTCAGAAGATAGGTACAATTCGTTTTAATTAGAAATTACGCAATAATGTAAGGGTGTTTTAACCCTACAGTGCGCACTTAGGGCCTGACAGGCCGAAGTTCTCATGATATTGAAAAAGATTCAGATAACGATAACTCATAGTGTTAAAGAGATATTTGTTCGGTATTTCATTTTGTTATTAAATATCTTTCTTAATAAAGATTGAGTGCAATGGATTACGTGCAGTGTAACAAATTTTATTCTCTGAAGATCCATGCATTTCTAGATTTGGAGATATGGGCCTGTAAGGCCCAACGTGTGCAATGGTGTAATTTTAATTTAGGTGGCCACTGTAGGGTTAAACGTGGAAGATTAAATTTTGGACTAGTGTGATTATAAGAAACGGCACCACACACAGGGAATTAAAAAAGGGCAAAAATATGATTCTGCAGATCTCTAGAATTTTCTTTTTAACTCTCACAGGGGAATATTGTTAATCATAGTTTAATTGTATAGTGATGTGGCAAGTTAGAGAAACCAGTAAAGAACATTTGTCAAGGTAGGTACTTCGAAAAGGAGAGTCCACTTTCGCCACTACGAATTCTAATTTCACTATATGCTATTTACTCGGCGACACTTCGATTCACATCGAATAAATCGCCACCTTTCGCGAAATTAATTACGCGGCTGGCTTCGATTGCTCTCGTCTCTTAACGCGAAGGAGACTTTCACGGTAATGGTCTGTAAAATTAGTTACATCGATCTTTGTACGTGGCTGGCTGTGCGTACAAAGTTATCGCAACTGTAGCGTGTCATTAACGTGTAATAGATGCCATCAGTCTAATAACGACGGCGTTTTTTTACAACATATTTGCGAAGTAATTAGTTTCCACTCGAGTGGCAGCGGGGAAAACTAAAAGGAGAGCGAAGCATTGGTTCTTCGCGCAGCGATACAGGGTGGATAAAAAATATGACACATGAATTACTCGCCAGAGAAGTTTGACTAATAACGTGACTGTTTTCTGATTCAGCAATAAAACGGTCCTAAGGGTGAAAACACCCCCTCGGAAAAATAGTAAGTTTTCAGATTATCGCGAATATCTACGAAACTGTGAAAGATATAAAAAAGAAGTTAAATTCAAAGTTCTATGGTGTTTTATGTCTTATAAAACGGCGATAAACAATTTGCGAGAAATTTTTTTTCAAACTTTATCCCCATCGCCCTTTTTTCGACAATTCACATGAAACTTTGAATTGAACTTTTTTTCGATATCTTTTACGGTTTCGCAGATATTCGCGATAATATTAAAACTCTCAAGTTCTTTGAGGGAGTGTTTTACCCTGAGGGCCATTTTATTACCGAATCAAAGAATTGTTACGTTAATAGCATCCCTCGAGCTACATTTCCGCAAAGTCTTAGAATTTTTTGAATTTTCTAATTGCCGAAGTTCCCTCGTCAGAAGTCAAACTGATCAACTTCGTGAAATAAAAGATAAAGAAAATCACTAAATTCAGCACTAATCGTATCTTTAAATACTACATTTGAGAAGCTTTCAAAAAGTGATATTGATCAGTTTGGCTGCTGTGCTCATATGTAGAGCATTATCCGAATAAAAATTTATCTATTATTCTGGAATAACTAAAAATTGATCCGAATAATTCCCAGCTCTGCTCAATGAGAAAGTTACGACCTATGCAACCGCACGTAAAACCTGACTCCACACTCTCCACACAAGCCTAGTGCTTTGCCAAAATACAGCGACGACCCTGAAATCCATTCACGTGGTATGGGAAACGGTACTTTGGAGGTTAGACGCTGCCAAGTGTCTTCCTCGCCTCTCTATTGAGCTACGCTCATTCGGTCACATTCCTACACACCTCAGGTTACTTGCATTAATGTCCATAAAGTATGCTGAATGCGTCTCTGGACCCCTGCGCTTCTCAGCAAGCCTCGGAAGGGTCCCAACGACTTGCCCTCTTTAACTTTACAATGCCACTATATACAGCACACTTCGTTGCAGCAGTATTGCAGGAACGTTGCTGCAACATTGCGCTGTTGCAGGTTGCATCGCAATATTGCGGGAACGATGCTGCAATATTGCCGTACACTATTGGAGTGGGCAACGTTCTCGCAATATTGCAGAAATATTGCACACGCGTTGCCACTGCATTGTTCCAGTGGCAATGAGCCTACAATATTCCTACAATATCTATAAAGTATGCTGAATGCGTCTCTGGACCCCTGCGCTTCTCAGCAAGCCTCGGAAGGGTCCCAACCACTTGCCCTCTTTAACTTTACAATGCCACTATATACAGCACACTTCGTTGCAGCAGTATTGCAGGAACGTTGCTGCAACATTGCGCTGTCGCAGGTTGCATCGCAATATTGCGGGAACGATGCTGCAATATTGCCGTACACTATTGGAGTGGCAACGTTCTCGCAATATTGCACACGCGTTGCCACTGAATTGTTCCAGTGGCAATGATCCTACCATATTCCTGTAATATTGCGCGCACATCGACGTGCAATGTTCCAGTGGCAACGATCGTACGATATTCCTGCGGACATAGAAGTGAACCTGCAACGTCTCTGCAATGTCATGGTGCTGTTGTGGGATAAAACGCAACACACTCCACAATTCATCGTTCTGTTACAAATTCCCAGACAAGAATATTCCACAACCCCTAAAAGCGACATCTCCCTTATTCTCGATATGCACACCCCGAAGTTTGCCCCCTTTCCTCCCACACTGCAAAATACACGCATACACGCCAACCAGTGTTATTTCTGGTCGCCCCGATGGAAGGTCGAAGTGAATTTCCATCGGAGTGCATGCAGCATCCGTGCAGCGCAACATCTTGTGCATTATTCCCAGGGAAGACGGCGCACGCGAGTGCAAGGCAGGCAGGCAGGCAGGCAGGCCGCGGTGCAGCGCGGATGCACGTGCACTCCGCTTGAGAAACAGCAGCGAGGTCTTTGGCCGGCTAATGGCGGATGTGCCGTCGTCTTTGACGCGGCTTTCCCCCAATTTACGTCAATTGACGACACGGATACCCGAGCTCGAAAGAAAAGGCGGAGAACGCGGGACGGCGCGCGGGGGTCGTAATTAAAATTACTGTCACCGTGGCCAACTGCCTGCGACATCCGAGACGCCGCGCCATTACGTAACGCTTACTACTGCGCTTGGAACGCGTCGTTTAAAGCCTGCCGGTGACCACCGTCCGTCGCCCAGAGACGCGGAAACGCGGGCCCCTTTATGCCGAAACTGCGGCGTGTTCCGTCTGCGACTCCGCGCGCCGCTGCCATTTCCATTGTCGCGGGTCAATATTCCCAGGCGACACGAATTTTCACGGCTCCTGACGCGTGATGGTAGAAACAGTTGGAGGTGCGAAGGAGCATCGGAAGCTCGGTGGAATGTCTCGCCGCGGCTCAGTTGCAATCCTATTTCCCGTAACGAAAGAAATAGGCGACGAGAACGAAGGTCGTAAGTGAAAGTCCCCGGCGAGGTGGTATCATTGTGGCAGGTTTATAGAAATCTTCAAACCCGCGCGCGATTAGTGGTCAAGCTTCTAATGCCACTTTCGAAGCCTCCGATTACCTATCGTCGCCTCGGATCGCGTGCAAGGGCCTCGCTTAAATTATTCACCGAGTCGCATATTGCAAAATGCTGCGTGGGCGCGATATACACGTTCCCCTGTGTTTCTTAACGCGGCCGCGGTATAAGGCAACCGCGATCAGCTTTTCGCCGTCGTCGTGGCGGCTGAGCATCATCCTGTAATGGCTCCGCGGCCAAGTTTAGTCACAAATGGACGTCCCTTGACGATGCAAGAGATTTCATTAGGGATCGGAGTCGCCGGTTAAAATCGATCCCATCAAGCGACACAGTCACTCTTCCTATCTACATCAACGCGAAAGAGCCCCTTGTAGTCGCGTAGACTCGTTTCTATCCTCCTGCCTCTCCTTGACCCGCTTTCCCGAGAGCGATGCACTTCCCTCGTATTTTCACTTAGAATTGTAAAATATTCACCTACCCATTTGCATGCGCGACCTTCGCGATTTTTGTACCCGACGCTCGCTTTCCTTCCGCGTAGGTACTTTAGGATTTCTGTCTGCGAGGAAATGAATCTTGTCGGGAAAGATTTATTGTGGGAAATTTTGTCACCCTATGATAGAGTATCTGTAGAATTAATAAATATTCAAGCTTCTTAGTTTTCGAAGTAAGTTCGCACAATTATTGTTAGATTAAAGTATGCATTTTAAGATGCATATACAGATTTTTAAATTGCAAAATATTTACAGTGCAAAAAAAATTGTTATAGCTCACCTTGTTTTTTTTTTAATCGCAGGGATTTAATTTTCCTTTTTAAATAGGGAATTTAAGCAATATAGCATTTTTTGATACTGGGTACCAATGTGCCAGCAAGTGTCTTGTGATTTGAAAATTTCACTATATTTTTAATGTTCCCTTCTCGTAATCGAGAAGCTACTATTTACTCGGAATGTCCCAGTTTTAATGGATATTAAGAAGAGTTTAATGCAGTTAGTTCAACCGATTGTTTTCAAGCTGAACACACTTTACATCGCCGGTTGGAGCTCCGTTCCCATGAGCACGCATATGGCGGGCCGTTGCTGGAACGTTAATAACCAAAGGAACGTAAAGTGCGTAGGCCAGCCGCACGTTCTTCTGTCTATCCTTTGTTTTTCGACGGCATTAGGTCCCGTTAACGTCTTTGTATGCCATATGGAAATCTCACGCGAGTTCCCCGAGCCTCTCGTTATGCATTTCTTCGCGTGCCGGCAACGGCATTAGGAAACGCGCGGCTCGTTCGATCCACTCCTCCATCACTCTCCTCTTACAGTTTCGTTCATTGACATTAACATCTTCTCTTGTTCAGCCAACGAATGTAGTACGCCGCTGCCACGTCCTGCAGCTTTCGTGGAAATAATAACAGTAACAGTGAATTCATTATGCTCTTGTGTTCTGAATTCGTTGTGTTATTCATTTAGAGCGATGAATGGACGAGGTTCTCCACTGTTGTTACTATGAAACCTAAGTTAAACTTGTATCCAAAAGTGTCATCGTATTCATTGAACTTTCCTCTGTGATTAAGAATTTATATGCTTAAAAAGAAGTGAAATTTTAAGATTGATAAACTCATATTGCTTTGATGTTTAATAGAGTGGAGTTAACAAGTTTCAGCCTTGTCTTCGTAAGTACACAGTTTTCTAGTAAAAGGTTGGCTGATAGAATATCAGTTGATATTTCTTAATATAGACTGATAAATCGCTTTATGTAAGAGGGGGACTTTATTTTTATGTGACATATAGGACGAATGTCAGGTTATTAACGATTGACAGGCTTTGCACTCATTAGCGTAATTTCATGAATACCGCGATAATATATTTTTCAAGTAATTTCCAAGATTGTATGATTTCTAACATCAAAAGATGCACAACTCTATTCGTCGTGAATTTCTCAGAGTATCGCGTGGTATTAACTCATAAAGCTATGTTCGCATTTCATTTTTTAAGTATCCAGCGTGTATCGATTGTAGAAAGTCGAATTCTCGTCCGAAGGAAACTTCAATTGAATTGTCATTAAATTGTAAGTAACCATGATCGATTTTTAACACGCTGTTAGTTTACTTAATACGTCCATCACTTACAAGGCACTATGTTAGAAACTCATACCGAAGAATTGACACCACAGGTTTGTGTACAATTGTAAATTATAATTAGTGCATCAAGAATAATTGCTTTTATGAATCCAATCACATTTAGATATTCTTATCAAACTAAATTTTGTATTTCAAAGGAACAATAATGATTTTCTAACTTTCCTAACTACCAATTAATTACCAATTATATCTTCTGGTAATTTTGCTGCAAGATTTAGTTTTTAGTTGTCGTTTTTTGGTTAATTATAATCGTTACCACTGGACGGTCTCAATACTACCAGTCGCTCAATGCAATTAAATACAATTATTTCACTGAAAGGTTTAAGAAGATACTTGAAAAAGCTTATCGCTGAAGTGTACACTTATAGTTGTACTTCAAATATGCGTAATTCGCTTTTTAGCTGGTTGCCAATGTGGGGTTCTGGAAAGACAATGACCTAGACATCCCGATGCACGTTGTATAGCAAAGACAAACTGTTTTCGCAGCTGTATTGCAAACGAAAACAAATCCTGATTACTCGAGGTGGGCTATGGGCTCTAATGTAAACGAGCCACTAAATTTGGACATCCTGTAAAGATAGACTTCCGTTCCCCGAACCTGCCAGTCGTAACTCAGAAACGAAATATTAGCTTCTCTATGAGTTCTCCACTTTCCTTGTCAGCTTATGCTCATTCTGCGAGTAAGAAAATGATATTGTTTATAAAAAAAAAACACAAATATCCTACTTCTTGCAAATTCATATTCATTCTGCATGTAAAAAAGCCTTATTCTTCATCCAGAATCAGTAATATAAATCATATCTGATTGCGAGCTAGAGTTGACAAAGAAATGAGAATTTTTAACAGACCTTTGCAGTTATCCAATTTCTATTGGGATGCACACTGAACTTCAAAAATAATTATTATTTAAAACCAAACGAAAGATCAATAAAGTGTATAGACAGATACTTTCTAGGACGATTATACAAACTATAAAATTACAACTCTTCATAAAAGAAAATAAATACACATACCATAGCATGCAACGACAATTTTGCTACCTTTGACAGAAAAGTGCTTAGAAGTGATTATATTAAACACTAAGAAATCGCCCAATATTCTCGCAGCAGAATTGCACAATTCTTCCCATTGAAATGAACAAAGGGTCTGTGTAATATGTACAGTGAAAAGCCAGTGCTCTAACCTGAAGTTGTGCAAATCGTGCAATTCGCAATCTGGAAGTGGAAGTGAAGTAAAAAATCGAGACTCGGTAAAAATCTAGATAAGAGACTTTGATCTGCTCGCAGAGCTTCCTACGCGCAGTGAACGATTTCTTTCTGCCTTTCATTTGGCCTTCGGCTCGCGTATCCTGCGTTACCTCATCGCGCCAGAAGTCCGCCCCTGCGTTTCAACCAGGAAGATCGATCGATCGATCGATCACTTCCCATTGGCGCGTCTGCTTATGCACAGCAGTTCCGCGACATTGGAAAACGCTTTTTAGCGGTTACTCTCCCAACGAGAGCTTTCCAACGAGTGCACTCCGAGCATTTCATTCGGCCTCGATATTTCCCACTCGATCCATTTGTCCATGGCGTATCGTCGATTTACTCGAAATCGTCAATAAGTCTCGAGCGTCTTTGTCACTGGATGACGCGTCTGTCTTAATATTAAAACATCGAAATTCATTAGAACCCGTTAACAGTTTATCTGCCGCTGTCACGTGTGAGATTTCTTATTTATCACAGATAAATGGAGAATTGCAAGAATAATGAAAATGGAGGGTTTAGAAGTCGATCAGTGTAAGTCTATTAGCATTAATTTATACTGTTTGTCCTGTGAATAATTTTACCTAGCAATTCCGTGGTCAATATAAGTACCGCCATTTATTGCTTACATATGAAAGTAGTGACTTAATTGATTTATCAACTGGAAATTTTTGGAGGCACATAGCACAGTTTCAGGGAAAATTGGACTTACACTGATCGACTTATGAACCCTCCATATGTAGTTTGGAAATTTGGAAAATGAGGTTGTTCTGAAACGTGCAGCATAGAAAGTGCTGTGCTCTGGCTTCTCTGTATTTTACTCGAAAATATTTTCATCGAGTAAGGTCGACAGAAGGGGATAAGTTTAGCTTGAATCGCTTTAGAGATATTAGGATTAGGATCGTTCTGTGTAGGGGGAGTTGGGGCAGATTGATGCACTTTTTCTTTAAACTTGAATATCTTTTGACAAATGAATATTAGTGGCACAATTTTCATGGCAATTTGTTAACAATTTATTCTAGTTTAAAGAAATGTTTGGATTTTTTATCCAAGGTTTAAAAGAAAAATGTTATTAATATCTCTTTAAAAAATGAGATTTGCATCAATCTGTCCCATAAGGTGGGGCACAATGATTCATAGATAGGGATACATGAATACAGGATGAGGCACATTGATATTGTATCTGAATATTAATTAGAACACCACAGTTTTTCAATTTTCTTTTATTATTTTAGAAATAACAATCTCAAAAGTGTAGTTTGTTTAATAATAATTATGTAATATAATATTTAAGTTTTTGGCATTTATTGCGTCTTATAATTGGAAATATTAATCGGAAAACTAAAAAGTGCCGCGGCACTAGATGTTCCTTTGGTGGAGTGAGGTGTTGGCAATTTTAAAACTATATCACTGATGTCAACACTGGCTGTATCATAGTGCCCCAAAGGATACATTTCCGCAAATATTATTTATCAAAATAACTAAAAAGGATCATCAGAAACCAAATAAAATAATCACTACTAGAATCAATAACTTACCTTTAATATAAATGATAACCTGAAGCAAGCAAACCTTTAATTGCAATACACTTTTGAACTATACGTACTAGTTTAGTAAAGAGCAACGAAAACACTTTCGCTGCTGCTCTTGATACATTGTCGACTGCAAAGTGACACGGATTATATTAAAACGGCCGCTTATAAGATGCCATCTTGTGGTCATGTTTTAAACGTCTAAGTGTTTACAGGTATCAATATACTATTGATGTTTCATTGTGCCCCTTGCATCAGGGTGCCCCAACTCCCCCTATAGTGATTTTAGGAGTTGAAATTTGCTGGTAATTTTTTCCAGAAAATTACAATTACATTTTATAGGTGTGTCGCTACTTTTGCTGGGGATTCGTAATGGCAAAAAATGTATCTGGTTAAATTATTTCCTTTTTTAAAAAAGGAAATGTATTTTGATTTCTAAAATCTCTCTGTGTAAGACATTTTCTTTCCAAACGCTGATCTCGAAGCATTTGGAATAGCGACGGTTCTTTACAATAAACAATACTCAATTTCACGTACAATATATTAAATAATTATTCAACGTACTCTCCTAGTAACTACCAGTGGCTGCAAAACAAAATATTTCGCCATGACGTACACTATTGGTACATAACAGGTGAATCAGAATTACAGAGAAGAAATTCCATCGATGCGCGAATGATTACGTCACAAAACGCACATCGCGAATTGCGCAACGTGGAAGTCATAATCAGCATTGCGTGGTTCTCACGTTTAACACACGAGATAGGATTAATGGGTGTTTCACGTTCTTTAAAAAGACCCAGAAATTACCGAGAATAATTACGACGTTGTATGCAAATTTCTGGCCTTCGCCCTCCCACAATTCGCATTACAAGCGTTTGAATATATTGCTTGAAATTGGCCTATATTAATCCTGAATACAATTCCATATATATATTTGCATTTAAGCGTACATACAAAATTCTTAAGTAAACGTTATTAATTAACATTAAACATTACCGTTACCCAACGGTCTCTGAAGCGAATTTCCACGTTGTCACTGATTGTTGCCTTTGCTTTGCAGCCGCCGGAGAACGAGCTGCAGAAAGTTGGCGAACGGGTACCAAGTGAGCACGAGCTCAGAGTACAGAGGTCTCTGCAGCGGCTGAACGTCCCCGATTGGTACAAGAATTCTCCCGCGGCTCGCGATGGTTTCCGGTTGAAGAGGCACTCGGACGCGTCGCAGCACGGAGGATGGCGTGCTCTGGGCTCGAAAACCACTTCCCTCTCGTCCCTTTCGTCGTCTTCCAACAGACAACCGACTACAGGTAATCACCGTGTCAAAGAAACATCGCGCAATAATTCTCGGCTCGAGCCAACGATCCGTCAGATCGACGCCCTGGAAGCCAAAATGAATCGACTACCTTTTAATCCGTTAACTAATAAGGACGTTGCGATTGCTCTAATTGCATTCGCAGCGGAGCAACTAAAGGGGTTAACGCGTTGGCTGCGACGTGATTGCCCCACTTTTTCCATTTAGCTACTTACATCGATTTAAATGTGTAGCGTCAGAAATAGAAATGTTCCAAGTGGCACTAATATCGGCCAGAAAGTTATCACTGAATTCCTATGGTCGTGGGTGACCCCCATAGCAGTCAGCGTGGTTAACTCGTCGAGCGAGGCTGACGAGTTAACTCGCACTGGTCGCCGTCGCGTTAATAGAGATTCAGAAAAATCATAAGTTATCGCTTAGAGCAAGCGTTACAGCTTCGCCGCCACACCGCAAAATCTGATACGGTACGTAATACGCTCCGCACCGCAGCGAACGTGTTAACTCAACGGCTACCGCGTTACACTTGCAAAAGAAATGCAACGAAGGCGTTTGCGGCGATTCCACTTACAAATCAGCCTGTTCTCAAACAATTCTTTAATGCATTCTAACAGCCTTCGTTATTAGAACCCCTCGTTAACACTCGAAGTGGCGCCGGCGTGTTTCCACGCCGAAAGGAATCTCCATCCTGCGCAGGATTTGCTCCCGTTTCCACGTCGAAATTTTCTGAAAAGCATAGGGAGCGGTGTTCAAGAATCTCTAAATAGTTACCTCCGAAACAAACCAAGTTCAGAATCCACAATATACTCTTTGTATATTGTGGTCCTTAAATTATGTAAGGCTTTTAAAGGGGGCGGGAGTTACGTAGCGTCTTGCATAATATTCTTTTAACCTAATTTTCAATATAAGTAGCCTAAAAACGACATTTCATCGCACACGCGAAATCGAGTCAAACGAATTATATAAACCTTTGGAAGAATTTTAATAACTACAAGAAAATGCAATGTAAAAAGTATTACGTAAGAAAAGGGTTAGGCCTGGGTTAGGTCTTCCGAATTTGTATACTTGGGGAGGAACGGTGTAAGAAATCGTCAAAATTACCCTTAGGTAATTTAAGGGCAGAACACTTTATAGTAGAAACCTGTCCCTGCAGAAGCAAGGTAGCACTTAGCAAAAGCTTGCGCCGCTGAAAGCGCTAATATCGGCCACTATCGCGGAAATTAGTGTTCCTCCTAATCGCGTAAATGCGAGGGTCACCTGTAAACAGGTGATAAGGCCAGGCTGTTGACAGCGTAGGGAATGCTGCGTGCGTCGCGTGGCCGAAGATGTTTCGCGCCGAGCCGCGGCGGTATGTATCGTCGAGATTCGCCAGCGCCCGCCGCTGCTCCTCGTAAAAAGGCAAGTGGCGTCCGAAATTAGCCCGTAGCGGGCGTGAGTGTCGGCCAATTTCATTTATGCGCGTCTCCGTTTCTCTCCCGTCGACGTAGCCGTGGATATTCTCCGGTCACGGCGGGTAATGGGTAATAGGAAGTGGCTAATAAATTTAGCGGGGCAAGTTAACTCGATTAATTCTCGGCCCTGCCCGTCGTCTGGCGGGGGAGTTACACCGTGGCAACCCACATCGGGCCGCTGCAGCAGGGTCGGGGCTCGTAGGGTGCCTCGACGACGTTCAAGGACGCTTCTAACGAGAGAACACAATTTGTTAAGGGGGGCCCTTAATTACGGGATTTAAAGGGCTACGAATTTCGACGGGCTGGATTTAGTTTGAAGGCAGTCAAGACGAGCTTCAATTCAACCCTCGCGAATCTCGTGAATATTGTTCCGACAATTCTGATTTTTATGAGACTTCGCGTGAACGAAAAGAATATTGGAGCACGCGAGGAGCAATTTTTTTTTCTGCGGAAGTGCACTTTGAAGGGGCGAAATCAGCCCTTAATGTTATCGCAGGTTTTGTTTCTTTAATACTAATTTGATAGTGCTAATTTTTTTAATATAGAGAAGCGAGTTTGTACACTGAATCAAGGGATACTGTTTATCGAAGGCAGATGAAAGAATGCGGCGCGACTGGTTGCCCGAAAACACATTGGCGGATGGTGGAATTTGATTGTTATTGCGAGGTAACGTCGAGTTCGCGTGTTCTAGTGCTCACGCATCCCGCCAGTGTTAGACAGCTGCCAAGCTTTTATATTCCGCCGTTGAAAGCTTCCCGAGCAACATATTACTCGACTTACAAAACCGTCGATCAAAGTCTTCCACTGTAATCCGTTCCAAAGACGGATCGAGTAACGCGCTGCCTGTAAAACGAGTCCAGATTCCATCGTGGTATCGCTATGTATGTACACGCCGCAGCCTTTAAACTTGAAACTATTTTATATGCATATATTTGCTCGGCATACCGATGGCATTCCTCGAGTAAACAGTGGCAGAACTTTCGTACGATCTTTCTCAAGCAGTAATACAATGGGCACAAGAATAGAGCGAAGTACACCTTTGCACAACGAACGTCTGTTGAATCAAGTATAAACGAACTACACCTTTAACTGAAATACTGCTGGGTGGTGTCTCATACGGGATGGGAAATGATAGGAACTGGAATTGAACTGACATTAAACTGAGTCTTTTAGTTGTGAAATAATAATTAATTGTAGCTGAAGGCATTGAATAGATTTGACGAGATTTGGAGGAAACAGATGGGACGATAAATTGAGGCAAAGTTTGAGAAGTTCCAGTGGGAGGAACTAGGAGAAGCTAGGATGATTGAGGGTTTCTTGAAGCATTAATAACAGAGTGTTGATTAATATAGAGAAGATTAAAGTAAATAAATATTTGTAGAGATGTTACGTATGGGGGCACAATTTTTTTTATTCTTCATGACTTCTAATAGCTCGCAAAAGTTGCCTTTTATAATGGTACTTAAGCTGTCAAAATCTGTACTTCATCAATAAATGTTTTAAAGTACCGCAAGTCACTTCAAGATTATTATTTCTATTGATCTTATAAATTTTATTTTATCATACGATAGAACTTCTTTTTAAAAGAAACTTACTCTGTTACTTTGTTGGACGTATGAGAGACGAGTAGGTACCCTGGAGGTGTGAACAGTGAACGTGTTAAGGCTGAAAAAAAATTATCATATACAGATCTTTAAAAACATGTTTAAAAAAACAAAAAGTTACCTAACACTTAAAGGTTCTTGCGGCACCTCAAATTTTTTTTCGACATAATCTAGCTTTTGCGGTGTTAATCTGTATCACTAAAGGCAAGTTTGTTTTACTAGGAAACAATCACACAATTCTGATTGTTTTCGCTCCACCCTAGTCAGTAGTTATGCGTACACTAGAGATAGGTATATTATAGTAAAATAATGACTGAAGGGTATTGGAAAATGGTTTCTGATGATTCTGTTTAGGTGCCCTTCTAAGTCCAAGTCCCACGCCACCTGTATTTTCGAGATGGAGTACCAGTCTGCTGAACAGCGCCGGAAGTTCGCCAGCAAGTTCGGCGAGGTCGTCTTTCAACCATCGGCAGCCGTACTTGGGCTGGCGTTCTCAGGAACGATTGACGAATCCACGAACGCCGGCGGAACGTCTTGCTCAGGGTATTCTTCCCCAGTTGCAAGCAGCAAACAAGGTTTGTATCATTCTTGGAAGCAATCGCAGTATTAGGTTATCGGATCATTCTAGAGAATATTGGAAATAATAAAAAGATTTTTTTATTCGATTTGTTGAACGAACTACAGTTCCCTTGTGTGATTGTATATCAGTGCAGGTAACTATAAATGAGTGCAAAGAAGCGCAGATTAAATATTTAGAAAATTGATTAGTGGAAATTGTGGGTGCACTTCGTTTGAGAGAGGGAGTAGGAAGTACATAGTATCAGGAGACAGATAAGTATGGATAAGTTTGGAATACAGAGAAACATGGCCATGAACCGAATTTCGTGTAAATACTGATATTTATTTCTTTGGAACGAACACTTTCGAAAATAGTGCAAATATTTCACGTCGATAGTGTCAATGGTTGCATAAATAAAAGATAACTATTGAATATTTCACTAAAAAGTAAACAAAACTATTTACATATTATTGAATCTTTATTTCGAATTATTTTCAATTAATTTCGCCATAGTATTATTTTATTCGTTTATTGGAAAGAGATCACACCACTTCACTGCCCATCATTCACGGGAAACTGAGTTTCACCGAAAACTGTCCTCTGACGGCGGATTAATAAATGGATAATGAAACAGAATTTGTCATTCGCAGCTCGGTGCTTTCGGTCGTTTAGAATTATTCGCGAATTTCGCGCACGCAGAATTTGGCCTCGAACCGTTGATGCGACCGTGGCTGACCCTTGCCCTGCCCACGTTCACCTCGCTTTCCTCTTTGTCCAATTTATTTTTAATTTGCGCAGACAGCGCGCAAATGCGGCGAGGCTTCTATAATTAGAAAATTCTGGCAGGAATCCTCGGTTTTGGCGTCTCGTGGCCTTTGCAACCCGCGACAAATTGACTGTTACGCGAAACCAGTTAAAGGTAAATCCTCGGTAAAGTTAAATTGCCCCATCGATTTCGTTCGACTTCGTGAACTCTAATTGTTTCGCTGCGGAAAAATTGATCCCCCATTAAGCCACCCTATTTCGCGGTTGCCCGCTTTGCCACTTCTGTATCGACGCTCTTGACGGATATTCCCTCGATTGGTTAATTGAACGGCGAAGGACAACACATAGCCGTATAATACATACCTGGTATGGTCAAAGCAGATAATTGTTGTGTTCATAGAATCGCGGATACTGCTATAAAATCGTTGAAATGAAATATAAAGGTAATGGAAATTTTCAACCATTAAAAACCAGGAATACAATTTTTATTAGCCTGTTGATATAAACAGGCAGAATATTAAAAACAGTTGAAAGGTAAGATGTCCCCTTTTGCAGTTAGATTTCAATGGAGCGGCAGGATTAATTAATAAAATATTAATGGTCATAATTTTGTAAACACCCGAGCATTTGTGGGATCTTTGAATTTCGTACCTTCACCAATATGTTAAGTGATTCTGCAAAACAGCTGCTGCCGTCTGAGGAAACAAGTGTTCGATTCAAAGAAGCAAATAATATTGTATCTTCTACTTTTGTATCAGGTCGAAGAATTTTGAAATCTTTAAAAGCATTAGATCATAACGATTCTTATTCGTACTTCCTGGTGAAGCAAGAACTGTTATAATATAATGGATCTTCGCATCTCTCGCACTCAAAATAGACAAGGTTTCGTTTATAACTCCTTGCTACATTATTGCAAGTATGGCTATTCCAAAATTGTGGGGCAAGCAGAAATACGCAAGTTCCTCATGGTGAGAGGAATCAAAAAGTTCCTCCCCTATTTTGCAATCTGCAACTTCATTTTCAAAACAGGAATAATCCAATTTTTTGTCTGCCTTTAACCAAAAAATGCAGAGTAAGGTATTTGAAAAATGTGAAAGAGCGTGATACTGATGAATTAAGATCTAAATTTCGCTATGCAGTTCTCTTTTGTTATCACTGTCATTATTGAATTGTAGACACTGTTTATAGTACCTTCAGAAAAAAGAAAAGGAGGCTAGGAATAAAACTGAAAGGATGACTATTTACTATATAATAGAAGGAATTTCAATTCTTTTTTGTTCTTACTCAATTATAAATCAGACACACAAGTGATTGCTCGCGACGCGATAGGGAAAGGAACTCCTCCAAAACCCTCTCGAACCGTCCATTTTCCAATCAAACTGAAAACCAAATATCGAGTGATGTGACAATGAAATTAATTAATAGTGCTCGCTAGTGAGTGTAACTGCTACATTCGAATAGCTCACGCTGTAAGCAGGCCTCCCAAACCTCAATTTCCTGAATTTTGAAGATCGAAGCCCCAGATTGCAAAATGACAAGCGACTATTCAATTCCATATTACATGAGAAATTTCCACGTTTCAATTTGTCCCATAATTCTGCTACATACTGTATAAAAAAACCCTTCTATCATCACATATAGAATAAAATACATCACATCGATAAATGAAACACAGTTACAAAAGTATCCACCCTACATGTAACATATATACTTTGCTTCAAAGTAAGAATCTGCAATTGTAATTCACATTAATATAAAGCTTGATTAATATACATTTTTGGGGGGTACATTCAATTGAAAAATTGTACATAGTTTATTTAAAAAACTATTATCCGCGAACGTAGCAAAGATCGTGCAAAAAATAGTCAATGTATACAAACATAATTACTTAACATTCTTTAAATATTCCTGCGATTAATTTTCTAATTTTCCGCAAAATTCAGGCTTATCGTGTTCCATTTTTCTAGCAGAATCTCTTTGAGCCTTTCTTTGGTAGCTGTTACCAAGTAAAAATATATTAATGAAACGACATACCAGTGCAAGTAACAATAAGTAATTCTGACGTTACTTAAATACTGGCAATATGTTACACGTATGGGATGAGCGGCTACTTTCGCGAGTAGCTGTACGCATGGAGAAATGAAAGCGTGTGTTTCCAACGGTGCAGCAGCAACAGCAGCAGCAACAGCAGCAGCAGCAGCAGACAACGAATCAGCAGCTAGAAGTAAGGAACTCGATAAAGGAAGTAACCTCGGCCATTGTGCACTACGTGCAAAGCGGTCAGGAGGTTGCTGGAGGTGGCAGGCTGTCGCCTCGACCTCGACCCGAAGACTGGGACGACAGGGGCGGAGCAAGGTCGACCAGCCCCAGAGGTGAGCACTAAACAACCCATGCCAAAAACCATCCCACCACCACCAACCATCAACCACTTTTACTCTCCACGACAAAGGTAATTTTGAGTTTTCCATCTTGGTGTGTTCTCTGTGTCTCTGCATCCAGTCTGCGCGACGCCTAGACGCCTCCTCTCTCTCTCTCTCTCTCTCTCTGTCTCTCTCTCTCTATCTCTACTATTCTTCTGTCGTGTTCGAGTTCACTCGTTTCGATCGAATGCCACCGCGATCAACGGTTGCTCCTTTTGTCTATCTGTGTTGCTCCACTCGTTTCTGTCGCTAGTTCGAACCACTACCAGCTCGCTGTCTCCGTTCGTCCCACTGTTTACTAACGAAAATTGCCTCGAATGCCCATTCATTCAACGAGCCTCGCCGCCTTTGACGGCCGGAGAGAGCTTGGAGCATCCTCGTACACGTGCAGGCTCATTCATTCTGCGAATGCTGTACTTGAACGTGCTCGCAATACCGGCTGGATATTTTCAAAGTATCGCAGCTCCTTCTTCGTTAACGCGCAAACTCGACCTGTCCCTGCTCGCTGTAACGCACAACCACTCCCCGGAATTAGTTGCACGCGCCGTTTCGCGTCCCCCTCCGACGTTGCTCTGCTCGAAATTGGCGCGAATGTTGCGTCTGGATTTTAGAGCAGTCTTGTGAATAGTTTAATTCAGACGGAAACTTCCAATGTACCAGAGGGGATGATTTTAGTCGCGGACTTTCCGCCGTCTGAACGCGACGGCCACCGAATCAAGAGAGACGAATCTCGGCGTTTCGAACCCCTTACCGCACGAGCACTCTTCCGAGCGCGAAGGAGTCTTGATTGGGTAGGAAAGGGTATAGTAGATACGAGAAGATGCTTGAATAATTGAGGACCTTGCAGCGAGACGGGGGCAGCTGTACTTTTGACAGTTTTTGATGCGTAAAAAAAATTCCGCGTCGCTTGGTGCACGTTTGATGGAAATCTGATAAGAAATGAGTGATTTATTGCAAATAAATAAAAATAGAAATATTAATATTTTTATTATTGAATATCGTTTCGCCAAAAATGGAGATACAAACTTGTCGACTCAGTAGCTACTACTTATTGCGTGAGAATATATATATTTCTCTATTAGTGTTCACTTTTTAATATTCAGTCAAAGCAATGATTTTATAAACAGTCTTTTCTAATTTACTTGAAGTTGGTAAAGATGGGGCTACACCCCTTTTGCTGCAAGATCTCCAATTACTTGCTCACGTTGTTTATTCCTATTTTGATATTTTTGGTCCTTACTGTTATCACTTGTGTAGTTCAGTAGATACGAAATTGCGACACGAATTTCTCCTGTAGATCGAAACAACGCTACTGCCTTCTTGGGATTTGTACTGCCTTCGAACCTGTGTCGCGCTTCAGAAGGTATAGGAATATTATATGTATTTCGGAACATCATCCTTTCACTCCGGCTGCCTCTTTCATTATTCCCTTGCGATCTTGTTTCCAATTCAATTATTATTCCATGCGTTATTCTATTATTAAGGTAGTTCCTTTCAAGTCAGTCTCTAAAGCAGTTTCTTCGCTCCGAAAGCTGTTGGCATAAACGTTGGTTATTCTGATAAGTTTCCTTAAAAACTGATGCGAGTTGTGCACCATGTGGTAAGGGGTTGACCCTCGGAAGACGGATGGTGGATATGGTCGCGTGAGACGAATGTAGGGTCATTTTGACCCATAGCAGCATTTCTATTGTACACGGGTTTCGCGAAGAAATTGAATATAACATGAATGAATTAATTAAGGGGTCAGGAGGCCGAAAAAGGGTGGTTTTTGGAAATTTTTTACTCAAAAGCTACAACACATTTCTCAAAAAATCTTTTCTCCTTTTAAGGATTGCATCTAGTACCGTGCATCGTAATTTTTTTATTTAAGAATATCTATCAATAACTAAGTTATTGCCCGTCACTCGAAGGTCCTCTAACAAAAAGGCTTCTGCGCTGACCACTGCTGCTCGAAAGTCGATCATCTAAAATAAAAGATTCAACAGAATTTACTTATTACATTATATTATCTAGTATTTGAACGAAGGATCTTTCGAAATATTCATTTCATCAAAATCGGTTAACGTTGCTCTGAGCTACAAACCTTTAAAGATCGCAAAATAAGGTCGAGAATCACGGGAATTCCCGAAATCAGCGATTCTCGACCTTATTTTGCGATCTTTAAAGGTTTGTAGCTCAGAGCAACGTTAACCGATTTTGATGACATTTCAGACACGTATACAACTTACGTGTACATATCTGATACATAAAATAGGTGTATTTCCTGTATGATCTTTGCAATTAAATTCACTGCAATTTCGGCATCTTAAGCTACGTTTGGGGTCATTTCCGACACAAAAATATAATACAGCGATCGACTTCGTCAAAGTCGGATCAAAATGACCCTGCATTCGTCAAGAATTAAACGGTTTCACGAAGAAGTCCCGATCTAGCAAACAACGCGACGAGGCTCACCCTACCGGAAGAGTTCTCCCGCCGCGATCAGCATCGACGAGCCATCGCCAGCGAACCGGGTGGTCGCCGGAAATCCCCGAAATCCGCTAGACGCCATTCTTGACACGAAACCGTGGTCCCGGTGAACAGATCCGCTCAGGGTCGCGTCGCGCGAAAAAGGGGAAACTGGCCGATGGTAGAAGGAACGGCGGCAAGATCTCGGCCGACACCTCCTCTCTGTCGGTTCCTCGCAGCCCCCCTCTGCCTTTAATCGCCGAAAAGTCCCGCCGAAAGTATGCAGAGGCGACTGGTCGCTATTCCGATAGCCTTGTAGCCCCGCAGTCGTCGCGCCACCGAAATAGATTACCCTGAGGTTTAAATCATCACCCCTCTGTCTTCGGTGTACGCTGCTCTCGGTGCGGGCGAACTTGCCCGTCGCTCGGCCGACCTTAAGACGAAATTAAAACAAACACCGAGAGAACAGCGTGAAGATAGCACGTGGCCGCCTGTTACCTCGTGTCCACGCACACACACACACACACACGCACACACACGCGTCTCTGAAACGTCTGCTCCGTCGATTGTTCGCCGCTTGACGCATTAACACCGAGGACACTGCTCGTTGGACCCTCGGCCGTCGACGATGCGGCAGCGCCTCCTAAAACTCTGCGAAACGCTTGGTTTTCCTACGTTTCTACTAACTGTACGCCGAGCACGTCAATAACAACGTGTACGCCGATACGACTGTCCCGTTGAGATCTGTACCACTGGTTTGTGTTGCGTTGTAATTAATAACTTCCCTGGTAGAGCTTCACTAATACGAATTAATCGGAGACTTGTGCGCCGAGCCGTTTCGAGGCTCGTTAGAGGATACTTTGCGCGGCTTTGACGCGGCAAGGGAGTTATTGGAACGCGAGGGTGTACCGCCACCTGTGCAACGCGCGGTGTAGAAAACGGAAGCAGCGCCTGTGAAGGGTTGATTTTAATAGCGAATGCCGGCGCACTGTGCGGGCGATAATGGATGGAATATAGTTTCTGAAATGTCTGTCCTTGCGTTGAGTTGTCTACTGGGCTTTGGGGTAGTCTATAGTAGAGTTGGATGATCGGTACAAGCTGAGGAATTCAGTGTAATCTTTCTGTTGATTGTAATATGATTCGAGGTGCTTCGCGAGGCAACTGACAAACTTGCCTAGCATCTTTGCCAGGTTAGACTGAATTGGAAAGGTCGTTCTTGACGCGTGAAATGGCCATGCACTGTCGAGGTCATAGAGGGGTTATAGTAGGGAAGAAAGTAGGTAAGGGACGAGTTAAAGATTTCTTTTTTGGTGATTTTAGCGAACTCTGTCCTTATCAGATCAGACCGGCCAGTGGAAACGCCCAGTATGCTGTCAGACGCAGACCAATTGTATTGTAGTTTGCTTTGTGGATACGTTTGATTACAGTTACGTTAGATTTCCAATTCCTTTGCGAATATACTAGTGGATACAGTTTTAGTATTGAAAGGTGATTGGGTATTTTTGGTAACAACTGAGTATTTTCTGTGTGATATATTTTCACTACTTGTTCATCGTGGCTTGATCGTGCATGGCCAGTATCAGGGAGGAATTCTATTTCTTGGGGTAAAAACATAGCAAAATTGGGGATTTTTTTCAGAAATCTTAATTTTAAAAATTATTTAAAAAAAACTACAACTTCTTCAAGGATATATAAAAACATGGTCCAAATTTCAGATTATTCAAATCGCTAGTTTCTTAAAAAAATCTAAAGTTTCGCTGTGTTTTTCGCCCAAAGAATAGGATTCACATTGTTATTTAAAGAAATCCAGACGACCTTTGTGCGAGCCATATGCTTTCACTCAGGAGGACAATAATTTGGTCATAGCATGTTCATAAGGGGATTAATTTCTGTGAACCACAAAGTTCATATCTCGGTTAGCTTTAGAGATATTACCCTGCAATTCGTTGAATTTTCCACTCTGTTTCGTCTACGTAGATACACATGTTTATTAATGTGGTCCTTATATGTATGGTAAAAAATCAATGTTTTTAAAATTTTCTTCTGACCCTCTCAGAAGTTTCCAAATAGTGTAAAAGAATTTTGTCTAAACTTTTGTTAAAATATATTAAGGATTAAAGGTCGCTCAATGCCATTGAAATATTACTATTTTGGTATATATTAATAGAAATTTTTGCAGGGACAAAATAATTTTATTAACTTTTAAGTGGGAGTATAACATTAAAATTCGGGCACACATCGCATAGACGAAACGGGTTTATAACGAGTGTGTACTGTATTGTGTTGTGGCATAAGGCTTTATATGCACATTTAAATTTCTCCCATCAGCAGCTCTCGAATCAAATGCAGACGCAAACTTTGACGTACATTCTGCATATTCAGGTTGTTAAACGCATAGATAAAAGCATGGTTTCGGATTCTGATATATAAATATGGTCCCCGTTTCATTAAAATTGACAACTGACAATTATGGAAAGTCGCAGTTGCCAAACTTGTGGTACATGCGAAATATAAAGTCCTTGAGCGACCTTTATATATCAAAATATACAAATAAAGAACACGAAGATATTTTTTTTTATCAAATAGAAGATTTTTAGAGAGTCAGACAATACAAATTTTAAAGTTGAAAAATAAGGACCACCCTAATGTTTATTTGTTATTAAATACATTTGGAATAATGCATTTGGAAAGTATAAATTCATCCAAATCCTATCGTTTAAATAGTTTAAATGTTTAAGATTGGCAATCAGAAGCACGAGTTTTCCAAAAAGTCTCCATTCCAGATACAAATTTTAAATGAAACGTATACTACTAATACTATTTCTGATTTAACATAATGGAAGCCTCATCTTTCTCTGTAATTTACGTTTACTTTACAATGTTGTCGTAAAAAAAGCGAGGTACCTATCCATATGCAGCGCTGGTCAAAAGAAAGTGTAAATATTACGTCAATACCACTGACCTATCTTAGTAATCCCCAATGTATCGAATCTAATTATTTCTAACGGTCTAAAGTTTCTTCTGACCACTGCTCTAAAAGTTAAGGAGATACATATCCCAATGTCTCTGGGCACTCTGCCCACGCCATACAGACCTAAGAACATATTACATCCCCCAAGACTCAGGAACAGTTAAATACTCGCCCAACCGCTTCCGTACCGTGCGTTGCACGCCTGAAACCGCACCCCGACAGCAGCGGTGGCCTGCGAAGCTTACCGAGCCACGGCGATCGCGTCGCCGCGTTCCCTCTTGGTTGACGAGTTCCCCGGGACGTGTCGCGGGCCGATCGATCGTAAAAGGAGCCACCGGGCACGACGGTGGCTTCTTCACGATGCCATCTAATGAAATGAAACTTGTCCTCGAAGGG
Organism: Andrena haemorrhoa; assembly: GCA_910592295.1. Taxonomy (NCBI): domain Eukaryota; kingdom Metazoa; phylum Arthropoda; class Insecta; order Hymenoptera; family Andrenidae; genus Andrena; species Andrena haemorrhoa. The sequence continues at coordinate 8,557,616 of OU342940.1, read as the reverse complement.
AGCGTGAAGCTGTGTTGGATGGAGAGCTCGTTCGTTGGCACGAGGCCCGTGGACTCGCCTGAGACGCCGATGAGTTTGGCCACGGAGACCGACTGTTGCCCCGGCTGCAACGCGACAGGCACCGAGTCCTGCAGTTGCATCGACTCCGCCACTTCCGGCCTGTTCTTGGACTTGACGCCGACCCGCGACGACGGCCAGCAGCAGCAACAACAGCAACAGCAGCAACACCAGCTGGGCGGCGGCGGAAGCCTCTGCCCGTCACCATCCTCGTCCTTAAACTATCACCACCACCACCATCATCATCACCATCGTCAGCTTCACCATCAACAGCCGCAGCAGCAACAGCCACGCCATCACCGCGGTGAGTTGCTGCTCGCCTAGCGGAAAGCCAAACACAGACACCAGATCGAAACGAGAGAGCCACGTACTGTCGCGAACGTCCTCTTCTTTCGGCAGCGGAGAACCGCGGTCGGTACCGCGATACCAAACGGCACCTCGCGGCCTTGGTCCGCCGCTTCGATCCACCTAAGCTGACGAACACGATTCCCATGCTGCCCTGGAAGATTCCTCGTGCCTGTCCACTCTGCGACAGAGACTCCTGGAGCATTGCTACGCTTCTCGGAAGCGTTCCCTTGGCTTTGGCTAGCTGGGAGGCTTTTTCAAGGTGTAGCTCTACAGTTGATGGTCCTCGGGATGGTTGTTAGGAGGAATGACTGCCGTGCATTCATATTAGGGCAATAATTGCGAAAGAAGCTGCGATTTTATTGGAGAACTCTAAGAAATTTACTTTATTTGGCATCTTAAATTCAAATACCACGTTTTGTTCTGATACTTGTGAACGGCGGTGTGTGTCTCGCTGCTTACGGCAAGGAAGTTGGTAGTGTCTCGGGTGAAGTGGAAGAGAGATAACGTTGCTGTCTAGAAGATTCTTAGGGAACGTCTGTTGACATTTCTGTGTCTTTCGCAAACTCCCAAGCCCGTTGGACGTTATCTCGGTGAGAATGGTTTCGACATCTCATCGGTGATACATTATTCGCGCGGTTTCTGGCCGTTCCTCAGGAACCGGCCGCTGATTCCCCGCGGAACTTGGCAGGGAGCGGTGAACGATCTTCCCGGAAGAGCCTTCTCTGACGTGCTTTCGAGACTGGTCTGCTTGGACGACGTTAATCAAACTCGTAATCGTACGCGCCTTTGGCACCGGCTGCTTCCTCGACTTGCATCTCCTGTAGCTCGTTGCGATCCCGCGACTCGCCGCGTGACTATTACCTCCGAGGATTTGGAAAGCTCGCCGGGAATCAAAGTCGACGCTCGGATCGAAGGAGATTCAAACGCGGGCTTCTATCGCGAGGGAAATTATTTTTGTAACTCGTTGAAATCAAGTTAATCGGAGGCTTGACATTTATTCTTCGCCGCGGAAGCAACGAGATCCTTCAGTTGCGCCCAATGCTTTCGCTGTTTTGTACATAGTTTTTCCCAGCTGATGCTCATGGTTTTACCTTTCGCACGATAATATCCGGGTTCTTGAGAATCGATGGAACGTCGGAAAGTCGCGGATTCAGGGTGATTCGCGATCGCGCGTCGATACTTTAGAGGCTGACTCTAATCGTAGAAGAAGAAAGGAATGCTTTGCGCGCACGGCATGCTCGGAATTTATTTTTTCCTGTTAATGGGAGGTGGACAAAGAGGTGGATGTTTAATTTGACTTTGCGTTAAAGGATGAATTCATCTTCAACGTTTCGACTGAAATTGGAGGTCCTCTTTGGAATAAATATTATTAAATAACGAGTGAATGAATTATCGTGACTCCGCAGTGATAAAATCCTTCTGTGTACATTCACTTATTAATATTGGAATTTCTTTTCCAGTATTTCTTCTCTGCGGAATGATGAAATTACGAAATAATTGAATATACCTGTGGTGGAATGTTAAGCCTCGAAAACTAATAATTGTACTTATAAGTCTTCCCTTATTCTACGGTTTATTTACCTGTTAAAGTATCGACGCGTCCCAAGAAATTCAATCAGCCCTTGTACCTTGTACACAGTTTTCGCACTGTTTATACTTCTTCACGATTCTCATTGCCGCCCTACTTTCTCGTATACGTGGCCACTTCTCTTTTTGCATTATAGATTAGGTGACGCGCTAAAGAAATTCGAGAAAGAATGGATGATTTCGCAGTCTTGTGATCAAGCAAGAACTTGACGTCTCTGTGTTTTTAAACCTTCTAAGAGGACACTGTTACAAATCTCGTTGGATTAGATTAACTTAGAAACGGTTAAGATGATTATAAGGGAGATATAATTTATAACTCGAGGCGGTTGATGTTGCAGGAGAAAGTAGATATTTTCTGAGAAATTTTCACGTTACGTTATCGTCGTATTAAGGATAGCTTTTAGTCTCTCGTCTATGCAAGTGCAATTATCTCGTAATTAGAGTAATACTCAAGGCTCAAAAATCGCTCGATTCACGCTCACTGATATTCTCCATCCTACGGTATATTATAAAAGGCAATACACATGTAATATTAAAGATTTGTATAGTGGCGTGATTGAGGAGCGCAACGAACTAGCTGTAAAATAATTCCGCGCAGCAGTGCGTCGTCAGACGCGAGGTTTAAATCTAATTCGAAACGGTGCAGTACAGGTTTAATCTTCGAGGGCTGACATCCGAGGGGGTGGTTCGTAACGCGAATCACTCTCGAAATCCCTGTCATCTCTCTAAGTAGAACAGCGTTAAGAACCACCTCCTTCGGCCTCAGTCGACGAGCCTATAATTTTCTATCGCTTACGGTCTCGATACCCTTCAACTGTGAAATTCGCTCGCAGTGCTTTGTCGGCGCAGGTGCAACACCAGTGGGTTGTTTAAAGAGCAAGCGCAGCGTATCACACTCGGCTCGATCAATCGACACTTCGTACCATTTAAAGTCACCAAATTCCAGACCACGGTTACACGCCCACGTCGATTGCCGCTATCTCTTCTCTCCGTCGATCGTTTTCGTCAGCTTGGTACATAAACCGTACGCCCACATAACTGCTCGAGGGTCTGGATCAATCTCGCACACTTTGATCACCACGCACACAAAAAAAAAATGATACAGGAAGAAAGAAAACTCAAGCACACACCAGGGCAATTCTTTTCTACGCGCCCCTTCTCGAAATTCTCTCTGTTGAGCGTGGACGTTGAATCCAGAGGGCGATCCTTCGTGCCCGAAAGAAAAGGACTGTCAATATCAAAATCGCCGGATAATCTTCAAAATCCGAGAGATCCGTTTCGAAGCTGCCTTTTGGATTCTCGTCCGCGTTGCCCGCGGTATCGAGTCATTCCACGGGCGGTCTCTCGACTTGTCTCGGTCGGCGGACCTCCCAGTAGACTTTTTATAAGCCTCGTTCGTTTTTACACACCATTCGATCGTTCCTTTTATTATTACTACCATCATCTCGCCATCGAGCATATTTTGTAGTTAAACTTTGTTACTTTGTTACGACCGCCCCCCCTCGTCGTTGGAAGAACCCCCGAAGAAGATCCCCCAAACCACCCCCCACGTTTGCATCCTCCACCGAGTATCTGCGATTCCCCTTTTGCTCTCTCTCTCTCTCTCTCTCTCTCTCTCTCTCCACACGTATTATCGCCTCCCACGTATCTTTGTGCGAAACTCCCCCGTCTTGTCGGATTAGTCTCTCCTTCAATCTTTACCAGTAGATATGGTTACTTCTTTTTGCGTTCATGTATGTTTACTGTAAAGCTATCCACGTTTATACATATATATATATATATATATATATTTTATCTATAGGTAGCTCTCGGTATATACATACATAAATTTGCGAACACTTTATATATATATGTATGTATACAAACGGAAAGAACACAGTTACGTATTATTCGTATACACACCGTTCATTATTACTTGCAAACGCGTTGATATTATTATTATTATTATTATTATTATTATTATTGTTATTATTATTGTCATGAATTATTATTAATTATTATTATGCCATTATTATTGTTACTCATTTAATTACGAGTGCAGTGTTCGCAGAACCGTCGGTAAAGCACGACGAGTATTCACGAGTACTCTGTCCCATCTTTTTCTTTCTTTCTCTCTCCCTTTTATTTCTCTCTCGTCTGCCTCGTTTCGCCTCAGCTACCAATTCGTGAACGTTGCATCCGCTATCGGTCGATCGACAGATCCGACCGATCACACGAATCGTTCGCGGCCTCTTTCTCTTTCTATCCCTCTGCCACTCTGATCCCTCCGCCTGTCTCCCGTTTCGTACCGGACGGTTCTGCGTGCCGGTGCTTTTTTTGCCTTTTCTTAAGTAATTCCGTACTTATTGTCCGGATACACACACCAACGATTTATCATTTCTTTGTAGAGCGTAATTACCCTTTGACAAACAATAAATTATTGTCACTACCCCGTTTTGTGTTGTTTGCGTTGACGCCCCTGTTTCCACCCCACCCTCAGGTTTTCAGAATTTTTCTGCGAATGAGTCTTTCACTCTCTCTCTATTTCTTCCTCTGTCTCTCTCTCTCTCTCTCTATTTCTCCAAACCCAAGACCACTCCGATCTATATCTGTCTATTTCTTCTCTTTATATTCTTTATGATTCGATGCGAGTACTTCTTACCCCTAAACATCGCACCCCCAACCTCTGTTTCCAGTATTTCTATTTAGTCGAGTCTATACGTAATGGGTGAGTGACTGTAGCTTAGCGCCTTAAACGGTTCATCACCAATTCACAAATCACCATTGCCTGGCACGGGGACCTTCAGGTTTGGCAATTTTTGGAAAATTTTAATACTTGGTGTACGCGAAGGTCTTCACTCGGACATTAGGATCCCTAGGAGGTGATTATGCGGACAAAAATGAGACGAACATCAAGAGCGAGGAAACTGCGGTAAAGGCTTCGTTTTCGAGAAAATTGACTCTGAATTTCGCGTGCCACTCAAGCGCCTACGATGCACGCGTATTTGGGTGAAATTCAAAGTCGATCTTCTCGAATTTGGCTGAAAAGCGTGTCGCGCTGCTTTGGGAAATGAATGTCCGAGTGAAGACCTTCGCGTACACTGAGTATCAAAATTTTCTGAAATTGCCAAACCTGAAGGTCGCCTTGTTAGGCAATGTATGTTGTTTGTTCAATGGGTCCCATAGAACGCTTGATAGTAACTTTTTATGAGACTGCTAGCTCTTAGGATCACAAGGTGGCCTCGACTTTCTTTTGACGTAGCGCGGTGTTTTCTTTTACAGAGCCTTCTAGCTGATGCAAAGAAGAGTATGCAATTACCGAGAATGCCATGATCATAAGGTGGCGTTGAATTATTGTTCTTACGAATTCCTCGATCCTGCTGTAATTAGGTAACTTCTTGACCACACTAACCCTATGATCAAAATTCTTTGTTACGCACAACTCTATTCCGCGTTATATTTTTAGGCTCTGTTCACGTTTTCGTTCCATAGAAAGATACAAATAAACATTTAAGAGGCCGGGTTCCAAAATTGTGCGGGGCCAAAAAACGCAAATGCCTAAACATATATGTAGTTCTAAATTTGTATAATAATACAGGTCTACGCATACGGCCCCGCAAAATTTGCGATGATCTTTTAAAGAAATTTTATAATAATAGGTATCTATGCATAGGGCCCCGCATTTACGATGAGCTTTTCATGGACCGCGGGGCCTTTTAAAGAAATTTTATAATAATAAATATTTATGCTTAGGGCCCCGCAAAATTTGCGATGATCTTTTAAAGAAATTCTATAATAGTAAATATCCACGCATAGGGCCTCGCATTTACGATGAGCTTTTCGTGGACCGCGGGGCCTTTTAAATAAACTTTATAATAATAAATATCTATGCATAGGGCCCCGCAAACTTTACGATAAGCTTTTCGTGGACCCGCGGGGCCTTTCAAATCGGCGGAGAGAGAAAAAAGAAAACGATGTCTGCTCATTTCCAGACAAAGACGTACGTCCATGTCAAATCAGCCACCAATATGCTAAAAATTTACCCATTTTCAGCAGGATTAAGAAATTCACCACACCCCTACTTCCGATGAGAACATTCAAGTCGAAGCTAATCTGATCATGCCACTATAGAACAACACTCATCGAGCCCCTCTTTGCATCAACTACATAAAAAAAAATAGCACAGGACTAAGTAAAAAGACACCACAATTCCACTCGCCGGAAAGTCAAGGTTCCCCTGGAATCTCAGAAACAGTTACATATAAGCAAGCTACTTCCAAGCGCCAAGCGCGAGCCATCGAGCAGAACGTACGCTTGCCGAGAAGCTTGCCCTCGCAGCATACCAGGAGAGTTATTCGAGGCGCCAGGTTACAATCACTCGCCCCAGCACACGTACGTCTTATCGATTAATTTGGTTGATGCGTTCTGCTTGTGTCGTCACGGTAAGTGCTGGTATTTGTTTCGCCATCGCCGTCGCTTTTGCCTTTGGTTCGGTTCCCTTTTTTTCCCCTCCCTCTCTCTCTGCCTCGCCGAGCCCGAAGCGGCCCGCCGTTGCATCCGCGCGATCTGCGAGCGGCGAGCGCGATATTTCCAGCCGGAAATAGAGCGTGAAACCGCGGGGAGAGGGGGAGGGAAAGAAAAAAGAAGAAACTCTTCCGCCGTTCCTTCCGGTAAGGGAACGAGGCTGCCCGTGAACGTCGGTTCAAAGTGAACCGCCTTCGGCTTCGCCTTTTTGCCAGTCGGGCGCTTTCGCTAGGCCCGCCCGAGCACCCGCCATAGAACTAGGCTGACTAGCGTTATGAGCGGTCTTGGTAGTTGTGCTGCAGCTGTGTCGCAATAGTAGAGCAACCATAATACAACACGTAGAAACGTAGAGAAGTAGACGGAGAGGTGAAGAAAAATCAAGGGCGTCTACAGTCTCTCCTCCTCTCCTCTCCCATCACACTTTTTTCTCTTTGCTTTCATTGTTCTTTTCCCGTTCGTGAGCCAAGTGGTAGCTCCACCCACGTCTGAGATAACCACGTACGTACGGAGAAATCGAAATGCCACGGGCTCGCATCCTCGCGGCTCGTCGAGGATCTCTGCTAACGGCGTCCGAGCGCTCGAACGCTCGCGACGCCATCGTCCTCCCCTAGCCCCATTTTTTTCGAGTTCTGCGAACGGTGTGCTTGACGTTTGCTCGATTCGCCACCACGACGGCACTGCTCGAGGCATTCGCCGCGACCAAGGATGCTCGTCACGGCTCGCCCCCTGAAGGGGTGGTTTAGATGTTCGGCGGGGTCTTTGTAGTAATTGTGACGCGGGGACGGGTCACCGGCGGTTTCTTTGAGGCTCCAGCGAGGTAAGAACGCGAGTATCGAGGGTCGTCGGACTTGCTACGCGCGTCTGTCGAGGAATGTTGTGAAGGGCTGTTGCAATTGACAGGGGGGGGGGTTAAAGCGAGCGTTTTGGGTATCGGTTGAAGAATGGGGATCGTTAGGGGGAAATGAGAGACGTTGGCCGAAAGAGTGGCGCGTTTGAGGGTCCTTGGCAAACACCCCAGCGAAATATGTGACGAGCACCCTACGTTGATGGCCGACTGAGAGGGTTTTCGACCCTTACGCGTATACACGTCGAGCCCCACGCACCATGCTTTCAGTAAGAAGTGCTTCAAGTAGCTATCGACGGTCATACGATACTTGTTTGGTATTGGAACTCAGAGTTTTTTTTAGTGGTATGTATTTGCGTTGTTGTTAGAATTCACGTTTCAGCTGGTTGCCACGTATCGTGTGGACTTTAGTATTTTTATTTTACGAACGGTGCTAACTTGGGATGAATTCAGTGAATTGTTTTGGATATTGTGGTCGTAAGGGGAAATGATGATTTGGATGGAGGCTGCTTGGATGGAATCGGGTGCTGTTAGTCATTTCTGTAATAAATAATTTTAACAGATTACTATTCCAGATCATTTGAAAGGCTGTTAAATATAAATAGGTGTGAAGCAGCACGGTAGATCAGCATTCAAAATTTTAATTTAGGACTTTAAGGGGCTAGGCTAGTGTGACGGCCGTATAATGCGGCAATCTTTGAAAATTTTTTAAAAAAAGACCATTGAACTTATCAGCTTGAACTTATAAAGTTTTATTAACTGATATTTCCTGAGTATACTAATTTTTTTTTAAGTACAAACAGTGTATATTTTTAAAGTTACCGTAAATTTGTTGGAGCGTCTTAAAATATTTTGTTTCCATGGCTGCCATGATATAAGCTCTTGTGGTGGTCCGAAACAAGAAAAACAAATATTTTCTCAATCTGTATGTATGTGGCTGTAGCCCGTACCAGAAAGTTTAAAAGAAATGGTAAAATAATAAACTGGCGGCTCTCCAAACAAAAAGATTCATTTTTTTGCCTAAAAATTTCTTGTTTTTAACTCGCAAGTTTGTAATTTTGACTATATCAGAAAAATCGTGGTAGAGGCTAGAATGGCACGTTTGCTGAACATAACTGCCAAGTTTGAACTAAATCGGTTCACTAGTTTTTGAGTTATTATGGCAGCCAATTAAGACAAACTAGTTTTGAAAAAAACTCAATGAAAGTTTGAAATACTATTTTAGAGTACAAAAACAGAAATATTTCATACTTAAAACCTTCTAGGATCGTCTTTTTAACATGTGAATCTGTATGAAAATGCAAAAAAAATCGATTTTTTGGAGCCGTCACACTGGTCTAGCCCCTTAATGCGAAAGAAATGTGATTTACAGTGATGGCAGTATAGTATTTTACAATATTCGAATATGTATACGTTTATGCATAAGTATTGAAAATCTAGGTGACTGAGCGATGTTGCTAAATAAAAGAATATCTTAAATTATAAGATTCCTTTTTTAAAATCTTGAATCTTGCGTAAAATGGTACGACATCGTGGCAAGAAACTTATTCCTTACCATTCAAGATGATCGCAACATCATCTACTGGCTTTGTACAATATTAAAACCGCTTACATTCTAATTAACATTAGAAGTGAGTAGTATAGTAATGAGAGTTCTAACCCAAATTTGAGGTTTGAGGGAGGGGGAAATCCAAATTTAAATTTGGAAACTCAAATTTGACTGTTCAATCGAACCACTCTGAACATCTATCGAACGTCAAAGTACATCAACCACGACAATGTTTCGATAGACATTCAGAATGGATCGATTAAACAGTCAAATTTGGGTCTCCAAATTTAAATTTGGATTCCCCCCAAACTCAAATTTGGGTTAGATCTCTCTTTACTGTGATACTGAAGTGAATCGAGTGGTTTGTTACAAAGGTGATTAACCATTAACGTCTAATATTGTAGGAGTAATCAATTGGCTTCTGTATAGATCTTAATCGCATCCAAAAAGCGCACATCCAGATCATAGTCTCCCCTTCTTAATGGAATGACTATTAAACGTCCCTCTCCAAGTGGATCACTAACGATATGCATTGGGAACCCAATTCTCATTAACCAGATAACGCTACTTGGGCAAAGTAGTTGGAGAACTTGGCACAACCATTACTGTCCCGCAAATGCAATTCAGCTTTCAGAATAGTTTCCAAAAGTCTACCAAAAGCCTGCCCAAACAAGCTAAAGCCTTCCTGTGCCACTGGCATTTACAATTCAAATTCCCCAGTCATTGCCAGCTACCGAACAAAAGGGATTGCAAAGCCTAAAGAGAGCTATGGAGCATGAACCGTGCAGTGGGAACAGAAGGTACATACTACGATAGGTTAACAGTCGCCACATCCTGCCTTTCCACTGCACAGTGTGCCAATCGGCAGCTACTTGAAGCAACCGCTGCGAATTACGAGACTATAGAAAAATCGAGCACGAGACACGGCGACGTGACGGGACGTGACGCGACTGGACGAGGGACGACCTACTGTATCACAGAACGAACGAACAAACGGAAGGTTCGTGGCCAAGAGGATGACGCGGACACGTCTCTGTCTCTTTCTTGACCCCTGCATGCAACCGATTAGGATCGGGCCAGAGCGATACGGACGAGGCGATGGCGACGGCAGCTCTTCTGCGGAACAAACCGAGCCCCGGCTCCACGACCCTGGAGGACGTCCTTGACTCCCTCCTCGGGCTGCCATCCGCGTCGCGTACCCCGAGTCCTGGGCCAGGACCAGTCGTAACCGGTACATCCGCCACCATGCGACATCGAACTAACGTCGGCCAGGCTAATGCGAAAGCCGGGAAGAGCTGCAGCGACCTACGCCAAGACCTCCAAGGTAGGAGGACTATGTAAGTTTTCGTTCTGAGGCAGATCCTCTCGAGGGATTCGAGAGCTCAAACAACCTAATCTTGTGTACATCCTACGAACTCTCTCTCTCTGTGTGTGTGTGTGTGCATCCTGTGCGCGAGCGCGTGCCTGTGTTGGACCCCGTGTTGTGTCCAATCGCGCGGCGGTCGGGTCAGATGTTAACATGGAATCATCGGGCTTGCGACGAATTAAGGGATGCTTGTAGAATTTCCAGATGCGTTGGGTGGGTCTTGGCTAATTGTAAGGGAGTCCATTGCTTTGGTCAGGGCCCGATCTAGGGGGCGCAAGCAGGTCAACTGTCCACAGCCGTACAATTGGTAGAAAGAGAAGATTAAAAGCAATAGAAACCAATGAAACTGTTTGAAAAAAGCGGTAGAGAAGTAGGTAAGACTTTTGTTATTCAACAAATACCTGCAAGCAATTTCACTCGCTGTTAAAAATTATATTTCAAAGTAATTATTTATAATTAAGGGTAGCAAAAATCTTTTTTGCTCAGAGCGGCGGAAGAGTTAGATCGGGCCCTGGTTTTGGTTTCTATGTCCCTCATTGGGTGAAGTATTTACTAGGTGGCTATGTTGAGTGTACTGAAGGAAAAGTTGATGAGATGGAGGTTGTTGTGTATCTAGAGTCTTGTCTTGTTTGATAACTGAAGTTTAGATGTGTTGGGCGGTGCAGTAGTAGGTGCCTATTTGCTGTTAAGCTATCAGTGCATTAAGATCCAAGTGGAAAATGGAATTTAAGATGATACGTGTAAGAAAAGAATTGGAGTAAGACACTAAGTTTTGGCTGCTGGCATTTTCACTTAATTGCTTGCGATTATATTACAATTCTTGAACCGCCAATATACGTTAAGGTGTATATAATATTGTCTCGTAGGTCAGATGAACAGATATGTAAATTAAAACGCAATTATTCAGGTATTATATTGCACAGAGGGTATGGTAGAATATATTGCGACTATATTTGCCTGTGGTCAACTTTATCAACTAATCAGCTAATACAATATACTATACTCGCTGTACATTTTACCCTTCGCGGTCACCAGGATGTATTTGCCAAAATTTCTGTAGATTTTTAGACCTTAATAGTATAATATAACAATTTGGTGAATTTTATGAAAAAAATGGCTTTTATCTACAACTATTTTTTCAAATACAAATTTCAACATATCAAAATTTACATTTCTGGAATATTGAATATTAGAGCATGATCGTATGAGTATTACGAATGTACAATTATCATTAAAAAGTTAAAAGATTCAAAAATACGAAAATGATAACTCAGAAGCGAGAAATTTGTGATTATAAGGTGTGACCACGGAGGGTTAATTGCATTTAATAATATTTAATATTAAATTTCAGGGTTTTGATACATGTGAGCCTGTTTGAGCAATATATCACAGTATTATGTAGAACCTTAATGCATATTGGTAGTTTAAGAATTGTAATAAAGGGTGAAAAGTTCTTAGCTGAAACTTTAAAAGTTCAACTCACTTTTTATAGCTGTATTAATTTAATTAGCCCAGGAAAACTTTTTACACTTTGCTCTAACTTCAACCAGAGACAAGTTTGAGATCGGCGATTATTTTAACCACTTACAAACAATTGAATTTCATGAATGTAAAAGATTGTTAAGGCCTCAAATAATTTGGCAAAAATTTACGTACAATCTTCTTCGTCGAGGCAGTGCCAGTGAAGGCCGAATTCATCTAGAGATACTTACCTCAATTCGAATCTGAATCCGAAGCGTCCATTTAAAATTCATAAGCAAGCAGTCACCGGAGTACACAGCAGAGTCAGATAATTTAAGAACTAACGTCATTCTGGGACATATAACAAATTCATTAGACTCCTATATCGCGACCGTGACATCATTTCCACGCTTACTATAAACGCGCAGAGGCCCAGGAATATAATACAGGGTAAATGGAAGAAATGAATGGTAAACTCGATAAAGAAACATGTCCTCTACAATTCTCGTTTTCACATAGTTATTCTAATCAGCAAGCATGAAAGTTACATGTTAACATTTGAATCGTGAAACCACCGTCCGCCTATCTCGTCCTCAATTTATGCGCTCCGCTTGCGTTTCTCTTCGCCTCGTCGCCGCCACTCGCCCCTCACACATACACATACACAACCCTCACCTTTTACCCCATTCTGTCTCTACTTTGTTCTCTATTTTCCTATGATCTTCCATTTTCCTCGTATTAAGACGGTGTTCGCGTTTCTCGCATATTTTCGCAGCAATTGCGTTGCCCACGGGGGTGTCCCTAAAATAACTTGCTTGACAGAAACGTGGCCTCTTCACACGGGACACTTTCTTGATAATTGGTATTTTTAATATATTCTTTAATATATTTAATATATTCTTTAATATATTTAATATATTCTTTAATATATTTAATATATTCTTTAATATATTTAATATATTCTTTAATATATTTAATATATTCTTTAATATATTTAATATATTCTTTAATATATTTAATATATTCTTTAATATATTCTTTAATATATTTAATATATTCTTTAATATATTTAATATATTCTTTAATATATTTAATATATTCTTTAATATATTTAATATATTCTTTAATATATTTAATATATTCTTTAATATATTTAATATATTCTTTAATATTTTTAATATATTCTTTAATATTTTTAATACAGTAGCGGACGAAATGGTTACCCCTTTTCCGATTAGCTTTATTTTTTTTATTTTTTAACATCAACTTGGAACCGTGGTATCTGTTTAATATACATATTCTGATAGATAATTGAAAGCTGTATAAAACCCAGTTAAAACTCATTTTTGGAACTATCAAAAGAATTTCATGACATTGAACGGGATAACACATTTTTGGGACCGACAAAGGACTTTTCACTTTTTGTATTCTTTTAGGCCGTCCTAAAAGCAGAAGCTACCCCCACGAAATATCAGATTTTTTGTTACTTTTCAAAAGTGGTAACTTTTAACAGTTTTAAAATGGCGTTGTCGTGTTTAATATTACGTAGGAATTTTGTTCATTAGTTAAATAAATTCAACTTTAACTGGGTTTTATACAGTCTTCAATTCTCTATCAGAATATATATATTGGGCACATGCTGCAATTTTGAGTTGATATTGAAAAATAAAAATGGTAACTTTTTTGCTCGCTACTGTTTATATTTAGTATATTAATAATATAAAATTCCGGTGCGAAGAGGCCCCTATTCCATTTGCCCAGGGCACGAAGAACACGCAAATCTGCTCTTCACATTATTCCAAACATTACAAAACTTGCATCAGAATTAAAGCTTATTGGTCGTCCAATTACGCACACAAAACCATTTTGGTAAAGACGAGCAAACGGCACACTCTGCCCGTTCAATTCTCGCGCGCTCTAAAAAGGACTCAAGAGCAAGGGAACGTGAATCTCAACACTTGCAGAACGATTGAAACGCTAACACCGTCGCAGGCCACGATGCATAAGGAACATTTATCCTTGAACAGAGTTCCCGTTGCAATGTTCGCATCGTTCCCCATCGATCTCCGTTTCCCCCGATCGCTTGCGTCATCATCAGCCACGATTCGGCGACAGGAAGCAATGAAAGTCGTCGGGCGACGAAGAAAACGCGACGCGCGATGTTTCACGTTTTTTTAGTTCTCTATAATTACCTCTCTCTCTCTCTCTCTCTCTCTCTCTCTCTCTCTCTCTCTCGCTCTCTCTCTCTCTCTCTCTCTCTCTCTCTCTCTCTCTCTATTTTTACCTTTTAGTTGCAACTTACGTTGTTTTACACCTTTACAGAGAAGAAACGTCGTCTAAAGTTCAGGGAGGCGGATTCGTAGCGTCTCGCCTCCTCTGAATTCAGACGTCTCGATGCGAGGCTTATCGATCAGAGACGAATTTAGCGGCGCCGAAACTAGCCATTCTGGGACCCGGAGCTAATTACGTTAATGACGCCGACCGAAACCGCCGATTACGCAGGAGACGCGAACGAATTAGCAAATATGCCGAATTCGTAAGGCCACTTTCAAGATTTTTGCCTTCGTTCTAGACCCCTCTTCCGTTCCTTTACTTGGTGCTTGCCTTGGTTAACCAGCTGTTCCGTTCTCCGCACTACGAAGCTCAAAGGCACTCGGCAGGGTGTGACGTTTCTCTAGCTTCTTTTCCCTGTTCTTTCTTTTATTTTTTTTTTTTTTGTTGTTGTTTCTTTCTTTGAAAAGACGGAGACGTCCTCCGTTGTGTCGTTGACGCTTCTGCCGACCTCAGGATCACGGTAGAGACGCGTGGTCCGCGTCGGTTCTCGATAGTAGCGTGAGGATCAGATACTAACACCGCAGTCACGCGGCAGCATCACGGTAATCATTTTCATTCCATACACACCGACATCGCTTACATTCGTCACGTTCCATTCTGCTTCAGTACGGTCGATCGTACCGACATCGCCTCTGGACGAGGATCGAACTGAAACGATTCTCGCTGATTGCCAGTGCTCGCGCAGCAAATTGACTATTTCGCTGGCGGAAGGCGGCTGATTTGGGACCGCGACGCATGGGGTTGCGGAGCTGCTGTGGCGCGCGGATTGGGCACTGTCTGAATAATCGGAGAATGATAATTGCTTGGCCGATACGCAGCGGGGAAGTTAAGGGCACGAGGGCTACTGGAGCAAAAAGTAAAATCGATCTTGAAGCGGTCGTTGAGTATAATAGTTGGTAATTGGCTCCGGGAAACGATAACTTCGGGCTTTTATTCGATCCTGGCTTTCCATGCGTCCAATTGCAATTGTTTGCAGCGATTACTTCGCAAATGGATCGTCGTTCGAGGAAAATGAGGATGAAACGTAGGGACTAGGTAGATTATAGTCTCTGTAGGTATTCATGTCGGCTAAATAATTATTGTTCGTTGATGGTAGAGACCGTACAGGGTGGTCGTGTTAATAATACCGAGTGGTTCGAAACAACAGTGGAGAAAGGGGAACTTTCAGTATTTCTTGTAGGTAATACTGTAGCTTGAGTCGGTTTCTTGAGTTTGCAACAGATTTGAACAGCTAGCTGTAGTCTTTTACGCACGCAGAAATGGCTGTCAAGATAAATTCAACGATGGGGGATGGGATTTTATTACAATAAAATTATAGCTTTCCATTAAAGCAGGATACCACCTTTGACTGCGATTTTGGAGGCGTTTTTCATGATTTTTTTTGCATACAAAGAATGCGCAGAAACAAGATCGGTTTTAGTCATTTATTAATGTAACTTTAATCTGTAATTACACATTTTTTGAAACTGAAAAAGTCAAAAATAATCTCTTGTAGGTGGCGCCAAAATACATTCCTTTGGAGGAACACTGTTAGACGGCGTGTCAAATTCTGTTCTGTACGTGGCTCTTAGAAAAAAAAACCAAAGAATGTTCCTATTAACAACAATATTTTTTAATGCTTTACGTAGGGAGTTTACGAAATTTCGATTTTTAAGAAAATGGCGGTCATTTTAACGAAAAGGTCAATTATTTAGGGTAAAAAAGTTTATAAAATTGTGCACCAAAAAGAAAATAACAACGCTACTGCAAAAGTTCTACGTACATCATTAGATTATACCACGGGGAAGAATTGTGCAAAGTTTCAAGTCAATCCGATGAAAATTGTAAGAGTAATTTGACACGCCATCTAACGGTGTTCCCCCAAAGGAATGTATTTTGGCGCCACCTACAAGAGATTATTTTTTACTCTTTCAGTTTCAAAACATGTGTAATTACAGATTAAAGTTACATTAATAAATGACTAAAACCGATTTTGTTTCTGCGCATTCTTTGTATGCAAAAAAAATTCGTGAAAAACGCCTCCAAAATCGCAGTCAAAGGTGGTATCCTGCCTTAAACCAATTTACCCTTTGTGAGCAATGAATCCATATATGCGTTCAGTATGTGCGTAGAACGCTGTTCAGATAGCGTTGCGAAGAAACGAGACTGATGTATTTGCGCACAGGACGTACGTCAAGCTTCCAATCTCGGTATACAGAGGGTTAAGATCACCCCGATCGCTCCAAATCTGTTGCAATAATTGATGAAGCTTGATTTCAGCCCCTGTGTTCCCTACAGAAATATCGAAATCATTATTTTGGAAAACGGTAAGGACCAGCCACACAAACACTCCACACGCTACAGCAATTTCACTTTCCCACGCGGAGTGCCAATCCGCTCGGTTCACGCCATTTCCAATCTATGGATAGAGCGAGGGATCCGTTTCAGCTTGGTCCGAACGGGACAGAGCCGGTACGAGCGTCGTAGGCACGAGTGTTCGGTTCACCGTGGTCGGGTCCTGACGTTGTCAAAACTTGCCAAATGTGTCGCAGAGTCCGCTAGGAGCGTGATGGACGTGCAGGGAGCCACGGAGGAGCGTGCCTCGTATTACGTGGGCGAGCTGGTGAGACGGAAGAGCGAGGGCAGCGACGCGATACCGTCGAAGACGTCGACGATGCAGTCGAGGGGCGGCCCGCTTCGCCACCGTAGGGTCTCGTTCGACAGCAACCAGGAGGCGAACGGCCTGGCGCCTACGAGCGCCGCGGAGAAGATGGTCCGTTGCCGGAACAACAAGTGCGGCAACTCCACCACGCTGGCCGAGGCGAAGAAGACGTACAAGAGCTGTCACAACTGCACCTGCCTCTACTGCTCCAGGGAGTGCAGGAAGGCACACTGGCAGCGCCACCGCAGGACCTGCCTGCACTCACGCGCGGGCAGCCTCTGCAAGCAGGTGCTGTCCTCCGCCAAGGAGGATCCCATCACCCTCAAGCACATCTCGATGCTGGCCAAGCGCGGCTACGCATCCCACGGCCGCGGGGCCGTCAAGTGCTTCTTCTCCAGCCCGGAAGCCGCGGAGAAGTTCATCAGCAACGGCTTCGTGGACCTCGGCGAGCCTACGTACGTGAGGTGGTCCGACCTGCTGGCCAGCGAGATGGGCGTGGACCTGTACGACGAGGTGATCAGGCTCTGCAAGTCGTACAACCCGGAGACCAGGCTGGTGCTGTACGTGGCCGTGTGCGTGGTCAGCGAG
Organism: Andrena haemorrhoa; assembly: GCA_910592295.1. NCBI lineage: Eukaryota > Metazoa > Arthropoda > Insecta > Hymenoptera > Andrenidae > Andrena > Andrena haemorrhoa. Next base: position 8,540,338 of record OU342940.1, on the reverse strand, counting down.
GTGCCCACCAGCGGCGCGGTGAAGTGGGAGCGTCAGCTGGTCTCCAGATGCGCCAAGATCCACTTGGACTCGGCCAGCAGGCACCACACCTCGTCGTCGTCCGCATCGCCGCAGGGCAGGCAGCAGTCCACGTCGCCCTGCAACATCACCAGGGAGATGGAGTCCCCCGAGATGCTCGTGCTGACCTCGCTGCCCGGCAACAACGGGCAGAACACCCCCAAGAGGATCAGGGAGATCAACTTCACCAACATCCAGGGCCAGCTGAAGCTGAGGGGCGTGTCGCTCAGGAGGCACTTCCCCCAGGTGTACAGGAAGCTCCGCGCCTACGTAGACGGCAGCATCGACAAGTTCGCACCCGTTACCATCTACCCGAGAGACCAGGCGTCCGGCAAGAGCTTCATGTGCATCATCATGCTGGACGTCGAGCCCGAGCGCCTCCAGCTGCTCCCCACCGACTCCTCCAGGGTCAGAACCGTCGACATTAGCGTCGAGCAGGAATGAACGGAAGCTCCGTACTCGCTTAAACGATTTTTTACCGACGTAGCGGGACCGGCATCTCAGTCGGTAAGGCAGCTCGCCGAGCTTGGCCTCCGAGTTTCACTCCTGTAGATGGCGGGGAAAGTAGCTGGAGAACGTTCTCGGGATGACTAGTAAATTGAAATTGAATGGTGGATCGTCTTGGAGGAAAGACGTCGATCGAGGTGGGCTTTAGGAGATTTGCCAAACCGAGGACACGTCGAACGCCTGGTATTCTGCAGAGCACAGCGCGCGGGACAAGCTAGACTAGCCCGGTGCCGACTGTCTCGCCTCGGCTCGGTTTAACATAGGTCTAATCGTGTACCTATAGTTTGTGGCAAGCTTGCACGTTGGCATCGCGGGAGTCACAGATTCATATCCATGGACTTGAAGGACGCTGCGTAAAGTAGACTTATGGGGGCGGAGAGTGAAGCCCTCCGGGGAGGTTATGGTTCACTGATTCAGCCATCTTATATCGGTCAACTAGAGCTGCCATCTATGTCCTCTTGTCTCAAACTTTTCGTGGAAGTCCTAGTTTTACATCTTTTCACAAAACGAACTGGCAGATTTACGATTGGATTTGTACATAATTATACAAGGACCGACGCCGCAAATTACTGTATGTACACGTCTATACCAAACGACGCCAATCCACGTCAAACGTTAAGCCACGCCAGTACTACTAGGTAAACTCGCCTACAGAGTGCACCACAATTTGACCGGCTCAAGATGGCTGAAACCAGGCGATTCCCCTTTCAGGTCCATGTTCATATCGTTTCGACGGCCCATAGACTTTCGACTGTCTCCTGACGACGGGCATCGGTCCACGTGGCCATGTTCGAGCGCGTTTACCATCGTTACCGACGTCTATCAGTTTCGTTCGCGTGCCCCGTTCCGGGACGTTAGAGTGCTCCTCTAATTGCTTCGATAGATGAAAAGGAAACTCCTCGGTTTGGTTGTTGCTCTATCAGATGTTTATTAATTGTACCGATCGTCGAAAGGAATTGCCCGAGTGGTCACGATAGAACAGCGGTTCCTGGAAAGTTGACTTCGAAATTTTTTGAGACGTTTACATTCTTCGCTTCGAACGGGGCTTCATATTTTAAAACGTGACGCGACATGTTTCTACTGTTTCTGGGCGAGGAACAGTTCGTAGAGGAATTGGAAATGGGCGAGATTCCTTCACGTGGAAATTAAATGGCAAAGTGCGGAATGAACTTCGTACGAAGCTCTGCTTTCGAGACATTTGACTCTATAATTACCAAGGTTAAATGAGTATTTATTTTATTAATCAGCCCAATGTCCTTCGAACTCCTAATCCTTAAAACTGCTTAACACTTCCATGCCTTGGCTGCAAGATATTTTATCTCTTCTCGGTACACTATGATTTCAATATGATTATATTAATGAAAACTAAGAGAAGCTGAATCGACTGATCTTGCGGACCAAATTGTCTTTCTACAGTGGCTAATCTAGTCTCACTTCGCCATTAAAATGAAGCAGGCACAAGCTGAAGGTTCAGTAGCTATTTAATAAACAATAACACATTTCCTAGTAATAAAAACTGGTAATCGTTCCTATGAAACACGTAGATAGAGAAAATAGTTGCATTTCCAACTATCCCAGAAAATCTAACCAACAAACGTCGCAGCCACCATCGTGTTGATTTTTCTCGAAAGCTAAGCCTCGTATGAAGAAAGCTTCTTCCACACTTTTATCCCATTTTCACACAAGTATCCGCCCTTTTCGCAATTGCACCACAAATTTCTCCTCAGGCTCCGTGTGGCGATAAAACAGCTCTCGACTGTTTCGTTACCTATCCCAGACCCTTTCAACCAGGTAACCGGTGACTTAAAAGAAAAAAAGAGGTTAAAGCTATAAGCGCTGCAAATTCGACGAATCGTTTTCGAAAGTAACACAGATAAGTATCTTGTTGTCCTTTCGTTCGATTTAACGTAGTTACGGTTGTACTTTTTTGAATTTTATCGTATATATATATATATATATGTTACATATAAAGATTAAATCTCAGCGACGCCATCAGGCTGCCTCGAGCGCGGTCGCAAGTGTTCTACAATCTTAGTGTAGGTCTCGAGCCAGCCTGAGCGTGTCGATTAAAAAAACCGGGGCGAGCGTAGATTGCGAAAGGGGTTCCCCCGATTCGCAGCTAGAGGCCCCCTCTGTTCACGGGCAAAGAACCTCCGAGTCGAAAAAGTTTCGAGACATCATCCGTAACCCCCGACTAGCGCCCGGTGTCCCTGAAAGTAGAGTTTCTACCGAATAATCGTCGAGCTCAAATCCAATTACTAACGTTTTCACAGACGCGATCTTTGTGCCAAAGCGTAGGACCGTATAATCCTCGGGGAGTTAAGAAAAGTAATCCGCGCGGATCGCGACAGTCGGAGGAATGGGAATTTCCTCCAGGGGGCAGCACTTTGGAAATCTGATCTCGTGGACTAACTTCGTGGCGTCCGAGGAGCTTTGTGAGATTCCCTTCTAGCGGTGTCGGGTTCTTTCTGTTCAGTGATCCCGTGCGATTGACATGCGAGGTGTCGTCGATGGATCTTCGAACGACAAGGAACGGTAACCACAGATGGAGGAGTAAAACTGCGACGGATCTCGATGTCGATTCAAATTTAAAGCTTGTTTGGGGAAGCAATTCGTGTATCGTTTCATACTGACGCTGCTCATGTAAAGGTAGGATCTCCAAGCCACGATCCGCCGCGGCCAAATCCTAAGCACCGCTCTTATGGAGAAGCATGCAACCGTTTTCCTAGACGCGATTTTCGATCGCTGTGTCAGCGCGTCTGCCTCAGCAGCTACATAGGCTACTCTTTACGCAACACAATGCGATGAGTGTCTGTTTTCCGCCATTATGGCGAAATCTCCTAGCTTGCGACTCGCCGCCGGTGGCCAAAACTTGACTCCTCCAGAAGCAGTCTAGCCGCGGCCGCCCCGCGATCCATCACCACAGTGCGGCAGAATCCCAAGAAATAGGGAAATATGTCGAAATCCAAAAGTTATGCGGCGGATCGCGGCTTGGAGATCCTACCTTTAGAGAGGATTGATAGCAACGCATCGGTAGGCACGGAAGCTGGTGAATCGTTTTGTTCACCGCCGTCTTGGGCGACGGGGGACGCTGCAAGGCAATTTTTAGTGCCAACGATAGGGTCTCGTGAGAGTCTGCCGATTCCTTCTCGCGAGGCGTTTTGAACTAATGGAATTCGACGAATTTTAGTGTTAGGTAAAGCGTGGGAAATATTATTCTTGTAACGATACGGCGCCTTCGCTGAGATGAACGGCAAACGTGATATTTCTACAGTTCTATGATGTTGCATCCATGGTAGCCAGTTAGCCACATGCCATTGTAGGATACAGGGTGCCTTGGAACGTGCAAGTTCCTCACGCCAAAAGAAATCGAACAGTGCTTTACTCTTTTGCGATATGTAAGTCAATGACGAGTCATTGTATCCCGCATATTGTATCCAGGGGCGAATTTGAAGATTTGCCGCCTCTAAGCTAACAAGCGTCTACCGCCTTGTCTCCGAAAATATCATCAAATATTTTAATTTAAAAGAGCCGAGACAATTTCAAAATGAATTCAATATGGTAGCTCACATCTGAGTCACTGCTAATTCGCTACATGAAAAAAAAGTGAATTGTTTTTAAAGTTCTCTCAAGTCTCTGTGTTTAAACCTTTTCCAATTTCTATCGCTCAAAATTTGCCGCCCTCCAAAATTTGCTGCACCCCAAAATTTGCCGCTCCCCCAATTTTGCTGCTACCCAAAATTTGTCGCCCCCTAAAATTGGATGCTTCCCACAATTTGCCGCTTCCCAAAAAATTTGTTTACTCCTAAAAATCTTCCGCTCCCCAAAATTTGTCGCTCCCCAAAACTTTTCGATCCCGCAAATTTTCCGCTACCCAAAATTTGTCACTCCCCAAAATTTGATGCTTCCCACAATTTGCCGCTTCCCAAAATTTTCCGCTCCCCCAAATTTGACGCACCCAAAATTTTCTGCTTCCGCAAACTTTCCGTTACCCAAAATTTGTCCCGAAGAAAGGCACTCACCGTGATACCACTAAACTGTAAAATTAAGATTCTTAGTTATTAAATTTGCATTAAATCGTGTGTAATTTATTCAGCCGCTGATTGATGAAACGTCTAAATTTAAGTTGCCTCGATCTTAGAAACGAAATCTCGTTTAATTAATAATCCGCTCAGAGTGCAAGATTAGAACTTGTTCGATTCTTGATTTCTGTTGGCACGAGGAAATCGCTTATTTCGATTTATCGCAATATTTTGAGACACCTTGTAGGTACATAATGTGCACACCACTTTCATTTCGTAGTAATCAGGTTAATTAATAAATGTACGTCTATACCTGGTGGGCGTAAGGGAAGGGGTGGTATCTACACACTAAATAAGTAAGAAATGTTATATGAGCCGGTATTTTATATAGTGTAGTCTCTGAGTTATGGAGGATTGAAAAGGAAATATTTCGCGAGCTGTTGGTAAATACCAGTTGCCAATCAAATCGTGTCGAATCTATTATGCAGCGTATACAGTAGATTTTAAGTGTCCCCAAACAATAAATGTCTAAAAGGGATTCGTAGTGCGCAGTGAAGCAGCACTTCCATTAATCCTCTACATCTCAGAAACTACGGTATGCACCATCTCTGGCCGTGTAACGTCATTTACTTATCTCGTTGCGCAGACATACCCCTCGAAGTTCTGAAATGCATTTATAAATCGCCCTGCACTTGCCCGCCAGACGCAAGCGCATAGTCCATTTCTGAGATGTAGCTAGTAAACAGGAAGTATTTTCAGAAATATATTTCATTCAGGTTGCAATGAGATTTGTACGATTGTTGTGTAATACGTGTGTCAATCAAAAGCATAGCACCGAACGAACCCCCCCTGTTAAAGAAATGAAACCAGGCTCACGATAAGCACTGAATGCTTTTGTAGAATGAATGAGGTGCAAAAACACTGGCTACGCTGGAAAATAAATGACTTTTGTAAAGAAGAAAGGAAGGAGTTTTTTGCACCTTATTTGGTCCATGAAATCATTTAATTCTATCTTGACCATTTCTTCGCGTCTCTCGTAAAATAGAAGCCAATTAGGTGTCTTTTCTAATCAAATCAAAACGCAGGTTTAATTGTTAATATACATATTAACATGTCCACTCCCATCATTTGTGAAACTTCTTAAAGTACCGATTGGGAATCGTTGAAAAACAGATACGACAGTATTGGCGAAAATGAGAATCCATGATGGTTGTGAACATGTCAATAATGTAAGTAGAAGTAGAAGTGGTATATAGAGATTAATTCCTTCGCCATTTGATGAAGTATAGTCTTTTTTAAAATACTTCCCATATGAAACGCAGAATGACCGTTACATGTTTTGCAATAATTACTCGCGTGAGTATATGCCTATCCAACATATGTAACAAGTTAGATGTTAAATAAGGGTGAAATGGTGTAGCCAATTTGAAGGACCTATAACATAACAAAGTGCTAGTGTTCCGTCTAGTGGAACGACTGGTATCGAGTTCTTCAAAAATAGGCACGAGTAGAAAGAGAAAGGTTCTGTGTATGAAAGTAATTTGTTCACGTACAAATAATGTAGAAAACGATTACTTGTCTGAGGTTCGAGATGTAAATCATGAACAATTAAAAGTTGGAATCTTGCTTTCTGTCGTCTGAAGCACAATTTATTGCCAATAATACAATACTAACTGCGAGTTGGTTCTCGCGTAATGCTCGAGTACAAACAACTTGGATGAGATAAATTCCTTCAAATAATTTCCATTCACTTTTGGGAAGCATTTTCAGTCAGCTGCCTGTTTTATGCAACCGTACCTTGGCCATGACCTGGCTCGTCATCATTCTGGCTCAAATTTGCTTTTCTGTAATAGCAAACTGGAGAAGTCTGTATGTATATCTAAGCTTGTAAGGTCCAACATATAAAAGTACTTGTATAAGGGACAGAATAGATGTAAAAAGAGTGCTGCTCTGATCACTTGAGCAGATCTCTGCCTGTATTGCTACAATTACAGCGGACTATCGTAAAAGTAAAGTTGAATGTCATAGTTGCTGGCTGTAAAGGTAAAGGATGCCTTGTAGTTGGGTGATAGACACTGGGCACTTTTTGTCGTGCGCTAGGGCAGACTGTTTATCCCACAGAGCAATCTCAGGAGTACTGCCTTCGCTGACAATAGACTCAAGCTTCCTGATTCGAACTGGATCAACTGTGCATTTTCATTCAAGCCAAGAGCAAGCAATAAACCAAATAAGCTACCCTCATTTTGTGGACCCTTGAACACAGGTACAATGAATAAATCCTATTCTAGCATTCTCGGCGTTTACTTATCTGATCCAAATAATAGCTTGGAAAAGATAATTAGTCGTTTCGCAAAATGCTCCGGTTTTTGTTGAGTTTAACTAAAATTATGAGCTATCGTGTAAGAATTGTTCTTCTCCAAATAATGATTGTTAGTAACAAATACTGGTTCACGCCAGCTGGGGCGGATTTGGAGCCCCTAGGCTAACAAACGTTTCCCACCTTTTCCGCGAAATATTATCAAATATTCTAATTTAAATGAGTTGAGACAATTTGAAAATTAATTCAACATGGCAACTCATATCTGTCATCGCTAATTCGCTGCAGAAAGAAAAGTGAATTGTTTTTAAACTTGTTTCAAGCTTCTGTGTTTAAACCTTTTTCAATGTCTATCGTTCAAAATTTACGGCTCCCCAAAATTTGTCGCACCCCGAAATTTGTCGCTGCCCCAAATTAGCTACTTTCCAAAATTTATCGCTCTCCAAAATTTGCCACTCCCCTAAATTGATCGCTTCCCAAAATGTATTGCTCTCCAAAATTTTCCGCATCCCGAAAATAGCTACTTCCCAAAATTTACGGCTCCCCAAAATTTGTCGCACCCCGAAATTTGTCGCTGCCCCAAATTAGCTACTTTCCAAAATTTATCGCTCCCCAAAATTTGCCACTCCCCTAAATTTATCGCTTCCCAAAATGTATTGCTCTCCAAAATTTTCCGCACCCCGAAAATAGCTACTTCCCAAAATTTGCGGCTCCCAAAAATTTTCTGCACCCCGAAATTTGTCGCTCCCCAAAATGTGTCGCTCCTCAAAATTTGGCGCCCCCCAAAATTTGTCGCTCCCCCAAAATTTCTTGCTTTCCAAAATTGATGCTTCCCAAAATTTGTCGCCCTCTAAAATTTGTTGCCTCCCAAAATTATCCGCCCTAAGCTGCAGCCTCCTTAATCTATACTCAAATCCGCCCCTGCACACCAGGGAACAAGCAAGCAACACCTATTGTCATGACAAGCTTCACAAACTAAAATGGGCTTTATTGTGGAGATCGGTGAGTCGTGTGGCAGATCTATTGGCATCTTGTCCAAGTTGTAACGCCATAACAAGGTACATATTATATAAGAACTGACCGAAGAGTTTATCACTCAGAGTTGCATCCCTCAAGTTTGGTGTAACGTTGATAGGTCTGAGCGTGTTTCTAACGAGTAAACCACAAAGTGATTTGTCTCTTATTAATTCTGTTATCGCCGTTGCGAAGAAAGTGCGACTCGGTGGTCGGTGATCTCGCTTTAAATGAATCTCGATTATTGAATTATGAGATCCCTTCGTTGTATCGTGGTTCCTTGATTCCTCGACGAAACCCTTTCTGTCCGACACCGAGATAGCGTGGCGTGCGTGTAAAGGATCGACAGATCGATAAAATAATTTGTAACGCTACGAAGAGGCCACGAAAGTTAGTCCGCCAAATTCTCGATAGTTTCTTTTAATACCCTTTCTGTATTACGGCGCGTCGCCACTGCGATCATTTCGATTGTACGGCTGATATATTTCTAAAGTCATTTCGTATAGTATATTTTAACAGAAACGAATTACTATTTGCCTCTCCTCTCGCGTTTTGTGCACAAGCCACTTTTGAAAGCGCCAATGACAAGGGGATTCTGAATTTAGAAGAGAGAAGAAGGAAACGCGACGATGATCGAGTGACCGATAGTTAAATTGCTCTTATCTTTTTCCGCGAAGTACGAGAAACTTTGCGCCGCAGATCGATACGCGCATTTGTATATTAATATATATATATATCTATAATCTCTCGAGTTTCAATTATATCGTCGTGATGATCGACAGGGGCAAGGAGCGGGGCTGTTGTTCGTTCGTTTCCTTGCCTTTCGCAAAACAGAAGAAGTAAACGAGTGCGAGAGAAGAGAAGTGCTTCGATCTATTTATCAAAAAGCTGTTACAGCCGAATATTTAACAAAAGTGGAGAGTTGGTGAGATTTCTTTTTACCAGAATCGATGATGTATACATTTTTGTCGTTGGTAATTGACTGCTCATTCGGAGGAGCAATTAGCCCGCGCGTAGTCTCTTAAAACCTAAACGTTATCGTTTCAACGTCTATTTATCGGTGCTACCAATGTGCTACCATTGTTTTCGCATCTGTGTATGTCTCAATTTTTCAAATAAAATGTTGATTTTATTACAACCGCCTACCATACTGTGTGCCACAAAACATCATATTGCTTATCGATTTATATTAATGCTGACACGTACACGAGGGAAGGTTGGACCCATATAATTTCCGTCCTCGAACGAAGTGTGGATCGGTAAGTTCTAAATATATCTGCTTCACATGGTTTATTTGCAATAGAGATTTACTTGGTTTATCATGGAGTCGATAAAGTCGGTAAAAGTGCACTACTGTTACACTACGTCTGCTCCATATATTACAGTTTATATTTAACTCTTCCATTGAGCTATAAAAATACCTGGACAGTGAACAGCAGTGGGAAGAAGTAGAGGCGACAGCGGTCCGAGGGAAATAGAAGATCACGGGTGAACCTATCCTTCTTCCTATTATCCCTTTCACTCTGCATTATCTGTGTTATGTATGTGCTTGTGTGCGCAGATAACTTCACTCACATGCACTATACATCCATAGCCTGTTGTAAGACAGAGATAGGTTCACCCGTTACTTCCCTCTTTATTGGGCCGGCCGCCATTGCTCTGTTCACTCTCCAGATATTTTTATAGCTCAATGAACTCTTCACAGTCTAAACCTCACAATATACACGTCGCAGCCTATACATCATACCTTCATCTCATAGCCCAAACTTCTCAACCTACACTTCATAGTTGACGCCTCGTGTTACATATTTCACACTTCATCGATTATAAATCATACTTCAGACATCACAGTTTATGAAGCACACTTTCACCGTTTCCACTACCATACCCAACACTTGATTGACTGGAGTTCGTTGGGCAATATAAGTAGTTTCTTGAAACGCCATCTTTTGGAACTTTATGTGAGAATTATAAACCAAAGAAAAAAGTGAACCCAACCTATACCTTACACTTCACAGTTCAAACCGGATATTTTGATACTTGATAGTGTAGCTCATACTTTACAGTACATACGTAATGTCGCACACTTCACAATCTACACGTTAGCCTTCATTACACCTCATAATTCACAATGCACCCTTCACACTGCACACTTTACACGTCACTCATCACCATTCACAATCCACACTTCTACATTACACCTACGCATTCACACATCACACTTCACCGCATTATCCTTACGTTATCACTGTTGTCTACATTACCATCAGTACGTACATGAGCAACGGAGCCTGATCTACCATTGGTTTCTACATTACCGACGCTCCTTACACTACAGACGAGGTATAGCTCGTCTGTGGTGTTCGGAAAATTTGACCGCGGGGTAAAGTAGAATTCTCACCGCGGGTTTTGAAGCTACGCCCCATCTAGCGGACGCTTGTGGAGTGCGCATTGTATCCGCGCATGAGACTGATTTATGGCGCGAAGTTTGATTTGAAATATTTCGTTTCATTTTCAAATGAATTTAGGTTTTCATTTTTATTGTACATTATAAGAGTTTGTTTGAACAATTACATAATTCAATGGAAGTAGTAGAATACATGTAACTGATCTAATGTTAATGTATGTAGTCACTTTTGGAATGTAGTGTTAGATTGCCTTTTGATTTTATAATAGCTTCGAAGCTTATTGGTACGGAATTTACTGAGTTGAATGTTGTAGCAGGCTGTATTGTACTCTACTGTTCTAGCAGCGCAGTTTTCAAACTTTCTTTAAATAATAATATTATGATTACGTATTTTTTTATTCAGATAATCCCACCGATGGTCTGTGGGATAGATATGTGATGATTATGGCGCCATTTTCAAATATTTTAGTGTGTTATACAAAACCCTCTGCCCAGTATTATATGCGGAATACTTTGGGTCATTGTCCTGGGTAAATATAAAATTGGCATTATGTTCCATTTTATTTGCACTAGCATGAATGTGCTTGTTCAGGATGTTAATGCAAACTCCATGATTCATAATACCATCGATGAAATGTAGAGATTCCACTCCAGCTGCACTCATACACCCCCAGCCAAATGCAGAACCTCCGCAGTATTTCATCGTAGGTCGCGAGTTTTCTTTCCTCAACTCTGTATTCTTTTTTCTCCATACTGTGACGTGTATTTTGGACCCAAGTATTTCGAATTTGTTTGCGTTAGTGAATTCGAAAATTCACAAATACTAATATCCAAATGTATTTGTGAAGCTCTTGTTGCTTTTTCTTCGTGCAGGGCTTTTCTCTTATGTCCATTTGTGGGACAGTTTATTGTTGGAATACTGTGGTGAAATTATATAATATTTAAATTAGAAATCTTTTCTGCAAAGCTGTGTTTACAAAGTACAATATAAATATGAATCTTGAAAGGTTTGAATAGATGCTTAACGATCAAATTTCGGAAAAAATTTTACTTATGAAAATAGTAATTTTCGGTGATAGAGTCAACGCATGGAATAAAACATATGTTCTCTAATAGTAATTTATTTACATAGTAATCTATATTACAATAATCTATCGTAATATGAATTATCGTGAATGATAACGTATGCATGATTTGAAATGAAAGCGGGCGAGAGAGGTCGTAGTTATGTATGGTCTCTAAAATATCAGAAGAGGATGTAAAAGGAACGCTCAATTATTGGAACTCCTTAGTCTTCAAGAATAAAAAACAGGAAATCGACCATTCATGATGAACCCTGAATCTTCTCGTGAATTTTGATCTTCGTTGAACTGATTGAGTTCTCCATCCTGGAAGTGTATATACTCATTTCCTGTATCCCAATTTGCGTAGGGCCTTCACGTCCACGTCGCCATAGTAGTCTTGGCTATGAAATTTTTTATTCATAAAATCAAAAAATTATCATTCTCTTACTGAAAGGTAAAAACAGAATAAAGAAGTCGAATATCCCTTAATTTGAATTTGAGAAATTTCGATAACTAATAATGAGCGGAATTTAAGTAGAACGCTATATAATAATATAGTAGAATTCTATTTATTGGAACTTGAAAGCACTTCGACAGATGCACGTTTAAATGAAAGCAAATTGGATCAATAAAAGTTAAAAAAATTCAACTTTACTTTTTTTACCGTTGAGGTGTATATAACTTCTTAAAAAGAATTCATTGTAGGTATTGAGGTTTTCACGATACTTTCGAAGCTGTCTTCACGAATTTTGAATTTACATTATACTTTTTCGTTTGATTCTACCAAACATTCCGTGCTCTGACGTTACTTGTATCAATGGTGCAAGTGTTTTCATTAATGACATCGTAAAAAATATGAAACACTCAGACAGATTCGTATTCTCCACAGAAGAATGAAAATAAATATTCTCTGAAGTGATTCAAATTAAAAATTACAAGTTCAAATTCCACCCCTGGTGTAGAAATTCGGTAAAGTACTTTTCGTGCTTCACTTCTCCAACTACAACTGATTTAATTTATAAATATTCGTAAAAGATTGAATATCTCATACAAAGGCTATTTTACAATTTTCATCCCTTTTAAAAATGGCTCTAAAACGAAACCAAGACCGGCAGCAGGTGCGGATTTGAAGATTTGGCGCCCCTAGGCTAACAACCGTCTGCCAAACAAATATTTTAATTTAAAAGAGAAGAGACAATTTTAAAATTAATTCTATATGGCAACTCACATATGAGTTATTGCTGATTTACTACACGAAAAAAGTGAATTGTTCTTTAAGTTGTCTTAAGTCTCTGCGTTTAAACCTTTTCCAACTTCCTTCGCTCAAAATTTGTCGCTCCCAAAAATTTGCCACTCTCCAAATTTTCCGCGTCTCGAAATCTATCAGTCCCCAAAATCGGTCGCTCCCGAAAATTTTCCGCCCATCAAAATCTATCGCTCCCAAAAATTTGCCGCTCCCCAAATAATCCGCCACTCAAAATCTGTCGTTCCCCAAAATTGGTCGCCCCGAAAATTAGCCGCCCTAGACTGCAGCTTACTCAGCCCATACACAAATCCACCCCCGACCGAAAGTGGTCGGCTCACCGTGATGCCTCTTCATTACCATAATTTTATCAGCACGAACCTTTCATTTCATTTTGACGATCCTCAAAAATTCGCGACAAACACATCAAGGATTCTCGCGTGTTAAGTGACTGCGTCACAGTGTTTAGAGACACGAGCGCACACGAGAACGTGCATAAAATTATGCGTGTTATTTACTTGCAAATCAGCATGCATTAGTTAGATTCACGATCGCAGAGCTCCAGCAGAAAGCGACACAGGAAACGTTCGCGTGAAAGTTGATGTGCCGAGTAACGGGAATTAAAGTTTCAAAAGTACACAGTCTCTCCACGACGTTTTTCCTTTTATTATACGAATCTTTCACATTACTTAAAAATACACGGGCGAGTCTAAGCTTACGCAAGCATGCTCGACCGAGGCCAAGAGCGTGACAGGGCAGGGTCGAATCCAGAGAATGTGCGAACTCTCACCGAATATTTCGTGTACGATGCATGCCGCGATCAGGGAGCTTTCTTCCTTTCTAAATCGACCGTCCCGCGATAACAAGGAAAGTATCGACAGCAGGAGCAAAGACACCATAAAGTGGCGAACGACAACAGGCAAGAAAGAACGAAAGAACAAGCTCGAAGGGAGCTTCGCGTGAAGTTATCGACGAGACGGTGCGATCGCGATTCGAATTTCCGGTGCACCGATCGGCTATTCCGAAGTTTCTTCTCGATACGCCGAGTGGCAACGGGGACCGGCAAGGGGAGCATTGGAAATGGATTCCTCGGAGAAAGTGCTCGCTTGTTGTTCGCAGATTTTAATAACTATCCCGCGCTTCCGGTGAGGTATAGTCAGTCTCTTAATAATTTCGCGCGTCTTCCCCGATTGATTTCCTCGTCCAGACGATCTTGAAGACAGGAAACAGGGCGCGGGGAATTAAAATCGTACGAGCACACGGGTCCGTCGTCCACGTTGCCGTCGCCGGCATCGAAATGCGTCGGCTGCTACCGAACTCAAGCGTCGACGCAAATAGCATTCGAATTTTACGCTCTTCGGGTGCGAATGAATCTCGAGGTGGATTCCAGCCGAATCGTACCGCGCGAGTGCGCTTCTCCGTCCCGGATTCGAGTCAAACCGTTGTGTAGAAAGAAACCGCCGATGTGCATCTGGGGAATTTGACTCGAATGGGAACGCCGAACGAACGTGACGAAGTTGGGCGCTCTTGGCACTCGGTGTTACACGTATGCCGAGGTGTCGAACATATCGGGGAATGTTCACTCGGGAATTGTATGAGTAGGTGTGTGTTCGTGTGTGTATGTGTGATAGAAAGAGGAGAGAGAGAGAGAGAGAGAGAGGGTAGGGGTGTTTGGCGAAGAGAGATGTAAAGATGGTAGAATGGAAAAAAGGAGGGAGAGACGCGAGAAAGAGAGAAAAGGGACGGGGAGATTAGAGATTATTCCTGGAGGGGTGCGTTGGGCCTCGCAGGTGCCGATGGGGGCCTTGGCTTGCCCTGGGGTGGCTTCCTGGGCTCTCCTGTGTGCTGGATTCCTGCAAGCAGCTCGCTCTTCCTGATGCTCTTCAGGTCCAGGTCACCGTAATAATCCTCACTGTGGAGCAAAACCGGGAAAAATCCAGGGTTAGGACATGCGTGACGTGCCAGCCGCCTTTGCGCGTGCGTTTCGTGTCGAGTTAATCACTTAGAGTACACCACACATAGATTCGGTTTTAGTGCGAGTGTGTCATATAGTTTGTCGCGAGATGCCGTGTTATGAATATAGCATTGAACAAGAGAACGACTATTTTATCTCCTTGTGAAATGTTTATTAAATCTTTATCCTTGGACCGATAGGATGGCAGTACAGTTTAGACTCTAATTTCGAATAATATATTTTTTCGAGAATGATTGGATACTTAAGTCTCATTATTGCGTTTTTATCAGATTGTTGCTTAACCCTCCGCGGTTACGCGGGGTGTACCGCACCCCAGGATATGCCTTTGTCAATATTTCTGTAAATTGTTAGACCTTAATAACGAAATTTGTGACTTTGGTGAATTTTAAGTAACGTCGCTTTTATCCGCAACTATTTTTTCAAATACAAATTTCAGCATATCAGAATTTACGTTTCTAGGAAAAGACTGTTAGCGCTTCGTGTATGAGCGAATGTACAATTATCATCAGAAAGTTAAAAGATTCAAAAATAGGAAAATGGTAACTCGAGAAGTGAGTTTTGCGATGCAATGAACCACGTGTGACCAATTTGTGATTATACGAAGGTGTGACCGTGATAAGAGTTGCATTCTACGTACTCGTTCAAGGCATGACACTCGGTTTTGTGACAAAGTATATTTGGTAACTTTTATAAGGCGATACCTTCATAGTAGGACGATACATTAATAGATTAAGCGAGGTTAGAGAATTTTGTTGTTAATTAACATCATGATTGTCGCACCATTGAAATGAATGGTAATGGTCGTGTTCTTAGTAGCTGAAGAATGTAATCACTTTCAATTTAAGTTTCAACTTTGACAACTAATATTCAATTTCTATTACACAATTATTCTGAGAATAATCTCAATAATTGAGGGGTCGTATTTAAATTTTGCGTATCTATTAAAATTGTGTTAGATACTTAATATTTTATAAATATATTTTTATAACAACACACGAAGTCTGTAAACGTTCATACCCGGTATCTCTTTCTTCAAGGGACATTATGTAAATATTGAGTTACGCAAAACCTATCTGCCCGGTATGAGAGCAAGGTGTACCGGGAATATTCATTTAATTGCGTCACCCGAAAAAGAAGCAATACCTTACGCACTTCCAGAGCGTGCTTCAACGTATAGCCAGAGTTTTAAAGACCGTAATCAAACTCGGACTATATAATACCTGGTTTATCCAGAATTCGTCTTTACGTAACATCTGGTCGCACACTTTCCCAGCCCGTTGAAATTTACAAGTCTCTCTTTGCTGCTCGTTTTGACGTTATTAATTGAAACTCGGGACACGAGATAAGATACAAGGAAGTTGTGGCGCTCTTTGGCAAAAATCGCTGCATTTTGTTTCGATTAGGTGGAACGAGTCTAAAAGCAAGTCTAAGCATCTGATAAACACATCAGCAACTACTTCCCCGATACTAAGATGTAGTTTTTCTAACCAACGACACCGAAGTTTGATAATTCAGTACTCTAATAGTACTTCTGATAATCAGTGACGGATTTAAGAAAAAAGGCCCAGGTGGCAAACGTTCTGAGGGGCCCATTTTTGGGGGAAAATGAAGAGGTACTTTACTAAAAACGGGCTAAGTGTAGTAGTACAGAAAAATCTACCGTTTTTTTTAAATCATAATTTGTTTTGAAGATGGGGCCCTAGGGGGCCTTTTGGGCAGGAGCCCATTTTATCGGAAAATGAAGAGGTAGTTTACTAAAAACGGGCTAAGTGTAGTAGTACAGAAAAATCTACCGTTTTTTTTAAATCATAATTTGTTTTGAAGATGGGGCCCTAGGGGGCCTTTTGGGCAGGAGCCCATTTTATCGGGAAAATGAAGAGGTAGTTTACTAAAAAGGGACCAAGTATAGTAGTACAGAAAAAATCTAGTGTTTGGTTAAAATCATAATTTGTTTTGAAGATAGGGCCCTAGGGGGCCTTTTGGTCAGGGGCCCATTTCATCGGGAAAATGAAGAGGTAGTTTACTAAACACGGGCTAAGTGTAGTAATACAGAAATATCTACTATTTTTTTAAAATCATAATTTGTTTTGAAGATGGGGCCCTAGGGGGCCTTTTGGACACGGGCCCATTTTATCGGGAAAATGAAGAGGTAGTTTACTAAAACCCGCCCAAGTGTAATAGTACAGAAAAAAAGTAGTCTTTGGATACCTGTACCTAATCATATTTTTTTTATCATGGGGCCCTGCAGGGGCCTTCTGTGCAGCTTCTCATCAGCCGCCCTGTTAAATCCGCCACTGCTAATAATCCATCATAATCAAAGTTACTCGTAGTCACACGAGTCCCTAATTCCATTGAAAACGAGCTCATAAACAATAAGAATTTCTCAAGTCCTTAACTGCGAGATTACAAAATCATTGTTCGCCTGAAGGAGAAGACCGATGTCAGTCTTCGCACCGAAAGATCGCCGGTTGCTGAAACGAGCGAACTATAAAACTGGACTCACCATCCGGGAACGTCCTCAGGGTCCTCGCAGGCGCCGCTGCCGTCAGAGTCGCCGATCTTGAAGACTGTACCAATGGGGCAACCGTACTCCCTGGCGATACCTTCCAGGCATATGTAATACTTTCTGCAGTCCTCGGGATGGGCGTGTCTGCTGAAGCTGCCGGATGCTCCGCTCACTTCACCCGCAGCCGGACACGTGAAGCCTCCTGCGACCTCTGCGCAACGCGAGAAACACGCGTGCCACGGTGAGACGGAAGAAAGACGGACAAAAGTGCCATCGCGAGTCTCCTCACAATTACCCTCAGGGGGGACGGCCGTTGTGAGTCGGTGAATGGTAAAAATCAAGGTTCGGCTTTGAATTCTACCGCGCGCCGGCAACCGAGCAGGGATTCCGCGTGAAGAAACACAGGATGCGCGTGGGGGCTATTGTCACGTATCGGCAATCGAGCGCGGGGCACCGCAACGAATGAATAATACTCGGAGACGTGTAATTGGCGAGTGGACGTTTTCTAACGCGGTCAGGTTTGGACGGACAAGAAGAATGGTATCATCGAGGAGAAAATTTATTTAGTAGATTCTTCGAAGGTGTCGCGATAGTTGCGCACCTTTGGTGCTCATCCGGGATACCAATCACCGACACTGAGAGGATTGTGACATTTTGTTCGAGAAGAATTGAATTATCCACGCGAGAAGGATGGCATTGATAACTTCGCGTTCGACTCCGCGGCATTCGGACGTCTGGGGATACGCACCTTCGTTTTTGCATTCGGGTACTTGATCCGCCCACATGCAGACTCTAGCTTCACGATCGTACGCGAGTCCGGGGCTGCACTGGTACCTGGAGGATTCTCCGTTCCAGCAGTTCCAGAACACGTCGCATTTCTTCTCGTCGGGGAAGATACCGTACAGGCGGGGGCAATGGGGTGTGTTGATGGCTGGCTCGAGTTGCGTCCTCTCACCGCAGTCTACGTTGTGGAGGTAATCGCAGTTCTCGGTGAGGAACTTGCTGTCGCTCGCGTCGAACGCGAGGCCGTTGCCGCAGGTCTTCAGCTCCGCGGCGTTGTTGTCGCATTTCCAGTACTTGTCGCAGGATATGTGATGGGGGTAGAATCCAAAGTCGTCTGGACATTTGAACGACTCCTGGGCGGTCACGCCTGCAACGGACGCAACGTTAAGGGGGCATTCTACAGTCTCGGCCGAGAAATTTGGCCACTTTTCGGCGATGGTACGCTTAACATTTTCGAACTTTTTCGGGGTAAGGTAAACGTACCTATTATGAAACGCTTTTCGATGGGGTTATGCAATTGTCATCTAATTTATAAAATTTAGTGGGTTAGCATTGAAAATTTGCATACCATTCGATAGGCCATTGTTTTGTGATTATATAATGAGCCATAAAATGTATATTTATTATAAATAAAAAATAATATGACTAAAAAACTAAATGAAGGACCTGTACGTATTATGAAACACTGTTTTCGTACCATGACCCGGTGTTTCATATTCAATGTCCCTATTATGAAACGCCCCGTATGTGAACACGGGTCCGTGGTCTTGGAACACGCTTCCGAACCGTTCCATAAAGCGGGACATTCAAAAAATTGAGGTACACAATATGAAACGGTTATTTTTATCAATGAATTACATTAAAACCATTTTTTTGTAATAGATTATTGTATAATAATACTTATGTTGGTGAATTTGTACAGAAAAGAATGTATAAATATCGATAGAATGTTTGGCAGTTGCTTATATATGCCATAACTATTTCTTATTTCGTTATTTGTGATGCTGTTTCAAGAAGGGGACATGTTTGGGAATGTGTTTCATAATAGGTACGTTTACCTTACATTGTATCACTCTTGAATTACAAGAAAAACTCTTCGCTGTTTGTTTATTTCATTTGTTTACATAAATATTTCGCAGTGCAGTTGGCGTCTTCAGAATTTCACCTCTTGCTGGCGGTTGAAATTTCAGGCAACTGGATTATTGGAAATAAAAAATCAAACATAATTTTACTGTCCGACTTCAAGGAACTTTTGATTGTTTTTGCAATCAAATGACTGATAGGTGCTACACATCCCGCCAACAGGAGTTATATCGTCGAAGAGGTGGATAAGATTCCATAGTAATTAATAAATAATAAGGAGGATCGATGTAAAAAAAATATTTTCTGCTAGTTTAAAGATGCCTCCTTGTATCCCAATAGAGTTTAATCCAATATGACCAACAGTGTTTTCAAATACAATTCTTAAATGTCAGTTACATTTGGGGCTGTTAGACGCGAATTCCCTCTTAACTAAATTAAACTCCAGCTGTGGAGATCGTCTTAAGGCGCGTCCCTTCTGCGGACGTCACCTTGAGGAGCGCTGCCAATATTTCATCGCGCAATGACGAAGGATAGATTTCTTTTGTTGATGCAATTTTTGCATTCTTCGAGCAGTGCCGATGCCAACAAGCATACCAAATTGCGGACTTTTAATTATATTGTACACGGAGAAGCGAACCTCGGAAATGGAATTCGAACCTAAGGTGCCGACCCTTCGATTTTCTCTTTCCTGAATTTTACACATACCGCAACTGACGGGGCGCCTACAATATAAAAATATATAAAAAAAAAATTTGTTAAATGATTATACGAAAAATGGACAAAAGACTAAAAAATTATTCTGTTCTTGTACTACAATTTTGATGGTGTATTGTGACTTTAAA
This sequence comes from Andrena haemorrhoa, assembly GCA_910592295.1. Taxonomy (NCBI): domain Eukaryota; kingdom Metazoa; phylum Arthropoda; class Insecta; order Hymenoptera; family Andrenidae; genus Andrena; species Andrena haemorrhoa. The sequence continues at coordinate 8,520,518 of OU342940.1, read as the reverse complement.
TAAAATCGTGCAAACTCTGTGATTATCCTGTAGAATTGTTCAAATCAATTGTAAAGAAAAAGGATAATCACAGAGTTTGTATGATTTTATTCAAAGTCACATATCGTCATAAAAATTGTAGCACAAGAAGAGAATTATTTTTGAAGTGTTTAGTGCATTTTTAGTAAAATCGTTTAACATACTTTTTTTGTATATTTTTACCATCTAGTTTTTACTGTTTGTGGATTTTTTTCATATTTTCTTTTCATTTTTGATTTTCGTTATTGTCATCGCACCCACGCACCCCTAAGGGGTTAATAATTTAAGTGGGATAAGGTTTAAGAAAATGCTCCTTCAAGTCGACCAAGCTTTCCCGGGGAAGTTTCGCTTAATTTCCGAGCGAACATTCAAGGGCACTTGGACAACACTTTCGATGTTTCCTAGACAATATCGACGCGAAAACGCGCCAACACCGTGCACAGGGTGCAAATCCCGCGCTGCGGAAACACGTGAAATAAGCAGGCTCAGTTTTACGTCGATGGTGGTACCGCAGAAAGTAACAGAGAGGAATGAAAGAATTTTACTTGATTAACATGTGATGAAGTTGCTATCGAAAACAAGATCCGCCAGTTTCTACTCCCCATTTCAGAAAAGAAGAAAACTCTTCAACCGAGACTTTACTGGGTTTCTATTCCATCCGAGGAAAGTAACTTTTCTACGATGACGAAGAAAAGTTGCACCGGGTTGTACTTAATTATTTAGCCAAAGGTAATATTCATCGATAGAATAATCAAGAAATAAAATGTAGTTTCCAAATGAATCCGGAAGGGATGCGGTAAAAATCAGCTGAACGAGGAAGTGCAGTTTCGTGGAAAAAGTCGTTCCTTAAATAACGAAATGAAAGTTGAATTTGGCTTCCGGTATTGAACTGTAAAAATCGCTTCTATAATATACCACGAGGGGTAAAAAGGTGTAAGGATTGAGAGTGTTCCTACCACCACAGCGGGTAAGACACATTCTGCAACAAGAAGACGAGGAAGAAAGTTGGCTCTAGTTTATGGCAGCAGACGGACAAAGGCCTCTTTGCAGGTAATAAGATGCACGAGAAAGTTTATTTAACACGAAAGGATGCGTAAAAAGGGTGCAGCATTCGAAAGAGAACTGTTAAACGAGCTGCAACTCTTCGCGCAAACGCTGCCTTACGTAAATCGAATCAGGAATGGAACAAAAGAAATCGAACCGAGCGCTGTAATTTAACTGATTACATATTTGCTTATTAGCTTCGAAATTAGTGGCAGCGCGGATTTTCTTGCGGTTTCTACTGTCCCAGGAAGCTTCGAACGATTCATCGTTATAAACAGTTTGATTAAAGCACCGACGGTCGTTGAATTGTATATCTCCGCGCTGGATTCATCCAGTCCCGGCCGGAGTTCCCCCAGTTGAGAGCGATCCGCAGGAGAAAAAAATCTCCTCTGCGGTTACACGCGATACAACATTTAATCGTGCCAGGGATCGCGGTAATCTGCTAAATTCTGCCGCTCGACAGATATTACCGTCGCGCAGTGGTACATGATGACGTTTTTCCAAATCAATCTAAGGGTCGTAATTTTTCAGTAAACTCGACAATTCTTTCTAAACTCGTCGTAATTAAATTTGAATTGAATTTTGAATTTCTTTACTAATTTCTGTGGCCTTCTTTAGCCACCGGTTCCGAGTTTACAGTCAGCTTTTCGAAATTGTAGATGGCGAGTCCAATACGTCGAAGCAAAATTAAAAAAAAAGTATAGATTTTCGGGGACGCTGATTACGAGATCAAAATTTTCATTCGCACCGCAAATCTCATATTTGTGAAATTAAAAATGTCGGGTCGAAAGTCGTATTTTTACCATTTTTTAGGCACTTCATAAATGTGGGTGACCTCGCATGTCGAAGTTTGTGTTCATTAGGGTGGTCCTTATATGTATGGTAAAAAATCAATGTTTTTAAAATTTTCTTCTGACCCTCTCAGAAGTTTCCAAATAGTTTAAAAGAATTTTGTCTAAAATTTTGTTAAAATATATTAAGGATTAAAGGTCGCTCAATGCCATTGAAATATTACTATTTTGGTATATATTAATAGAAATTTTTGCAGGGACAAAATAATTTTATTAACTTTTAAGTGGGAGTATAACATTAAAATTCGGGCACACATCGCATAGACGAAACGGGTTTATAACGAGTGTGTACTGTATTGTGTTGTGGCATAAGGCTTTATATGCACATTTAAATTTCTCCCATGAGCAGCTCTCGAATCAGATGCAGGCGCAAACTTTGACGTACATTCTACATATTCAGGTATGGTTTCGGATTCTGATATATAAATATGGGCCCCGTTTCATTAAAATTGACAACTGACAATTATGGAAAGTCGCAGTTGCCAAACTTGTGGTACATGCGAAATATAAAGTCCTTGAGCGACCTTTATATATCAAAATATACAAATAAAGAACACGAAGATATTTTTTTTTATCAAATAGAAAATTTTTAGAGAGTCAGACAATACAAATTTTAAAGTTGAAAAATAAGGACCACCCTAGTGTTCATACACGTTCTTGTAGTTGATTTTTCCGAAAGATTTTTTTGAAGTTCACTGAAAAATTGTGACCCGTAGACTGAGTCGCAAAACAGTGTCATTATATACCACTGCAGCGTCGAGGGGGAATCAGACGGTGAAGCTGACCGTCGACCGCAAAATGGTGCCTCCGTTATTGTTTCGCTCTCGCGTAGGAGGAAGGACGCTGTCGATGCCACGTCGCGCGCTTTATCATCGGCGCCGATAGCCCGTCCCGTATTGTGCCGTTCCCCGCTGCTGTCAACTGTGCCTAATAATCCGTTATTCATTTTTCTCGCGGCGCACGATGTCTGGACAACCTAAACGTCTTATGTAAGGACACAAAGTGACTTTCGCCAGGCGCTTTCACTTTGGGCCCAGAGCCAGGCCCAAGCCAGCGGCCGCAACACCAATACGGCTCGTGACTGGGCCCTCCCAGCATCCCGTTCACTCGGCTCTCCTCCACACGCTTCCCGCCGTGTGTGCTCCCTCTCTCTCTCTCTCTCTCTCCCTCGTTCTTCAGCATGCACTCTCCCACGTACACACACGCGCAAACCTCCGGCTTCGTGCCGGGGCCCTGGCGGCCCCCCGTGCGCCGTGTTCACTTTCATTTTTCTCGGCACCGCGTACCGAAAGTCGCGTCTCGAATCTGATAACGTTGCCCCGTAATCGGAACCACTCTATAACCCTCGTTTGCTGGTAATCTCCTCGACTGTCGAAGGGTAATATCGCGTTTGGGGCGACGGCGATCGGTGATAAAAAGAAGGGTCAAGATCTGGGCCAAGGTTATCCTGTCGCGGCGAGGAAAAGTCCGGGGACGGGGAGGGAAAAGAGTGCGGATGCGTGTCGGGGAGGTTTCTCTTTGCACGGAAACTGAATACGCCTCTCGATCTCGTCTCGTTGGCGGAACGCTCGGGCAAGCGTGAAAAGTAGCCGTGATTTCTGGTGATTACGCTGGGCACGTCGGCTGGGTGGATGTACAGCAGGGGTCTAGGCTTTTACGGGCTTACGAGGGTTTCACATGTCTCGTTAGGCTGCGCGGTTTCATTAGGAATATGTATTCTACGCCGAAATACATGCTAGCTAATTACGGTGGGTGAGTGGAATTTGACATGTCGTTGGCTTGCTGGTGAGACTGACCGAGTCCATGTTTCTTTGTCTTCGGTAAATGCAAATTTAATGCTCGATCTGTTACAATAAATCCATATGGATTTTTATTAATCTTCCATTAATCCTCTAGGATGCACTGATGGACTTACTCAGTTCTACCGACAGACTACTAGAGTAACACATACGGCCGTATGGCGAGCCGATCCTCATTCCCTGCCCGTGATTAGAGTGTACAATAATTTCTTAGTTTAGAGAAATCGGGCGCATTTAGAATATTCCACTTTACACTTAGAGGATTAAATAACATACTTCGTAAAGTTTCGGAGGAAGCGGGGAAGGTATTCGTGCGCACTGTCGACGCCAGGGGCGACGCAATTGTTGACGATTCCTTGCGATAAAATTGATAAAGCAAAGATCGTTACCGAAGTGCGACAGTACCGAATATTAAATAGCAAGACTCCTCGGTGGTTCGACAGTTTGCGATTCGAAACACGGTTGCCAAAGGTCCGTCTCGCAGACCCCGAGAGGTCTAATGGAGGAGCATTGACAGTTGTCAAAATAGGAAACGATCCCACGCACGGCTCCATCCCCGTTTCCTCTATTCGTGCCAACGCATTATTTCTACCGGGACAGGCGCGGCGAAGGAATAGTGCACTCTGTGGTCCACACGCGTATGTCACACACTTATGTCCTCCACTTCCGACAAATCGTCCTGGAGCCGACACTTCCCTCCCCGGTTCGCGGTCCCCGGCAAAATATTCCACCCCCCCCCCGTTATCCCGACCCGCATCCTCCCCAATCCTCCCATTTCTTTATCTCCCTCGATACTCGCGACCGTTTTAATTCGGGTACGTACCGGCGATCAGAATGGCGGCTATCACGTAGTACGTCCTCATGGTTACGAATGCGTGTATCTCCCGCGTGGCGTCGTGATCGAGTTACTTGCTTGAGGTACGGTAAAAAATTAAAAAAAAAAAATCGTAATCACTTTTACAACACAGGCTCCACTGCGCAGAGAGAACTCCGTGTTTGCGCCCTGTCGTTCTCCACCTTTATATAAGTCATTGGTCACGTGTCGTTCCTCTTCCACCTCCCGCGGGACCTCCTTCTCTTCTCCTCGTCGCTTCAAGAAGAGGTACTACGTACTCCGCGTTTCTTCTCTCCCTCCCTCTCTCTGCCCGCCCCCCCCCCTTTCTCTGTCCCTCTTTCGTTTCACCGATCTCCCTTTCTTTTTCTTTATTCTTCCCCGCTGAAAATGCCATCTGAAGACCTAACAGAGGTCCGGTAATAACGCTCGTCTTGTTCTTTCTTCTCCCCGAACACGAGAGTGTCCCCCCGCTTCCCCGCTGCCCCTGCTATGATTTTTATTCCCCGTGTCGTCTGCCCCGACGATTCTCCCTTTTTGTCCAGTTTTTTAGTCGCCCCACGGTTTCCGAATACCCGCGCGACCGGTTTCGCGATGTTGGTTTTCACACGGTCCACCTTAAAATCCACTTTTCGATATTGCTCCAAGGACTCGGCTCGCTCCTTCCGTTGCCGGGGGTCGGCGGGCTCGAGGGGGGAGGACGTCGCGGGTGCGTCGATCAGACGATCCTGGCAGAAGGATGCGAGTGAATTTTTTCGCCTGTGCAGTGCCAGTGCCGAACGGCCGGGTTTGTTAGATACGATGCCCGGTTTGCGTTTTAAGGTTTTTGTTTTACGGGTGGGAACTCGGCGTTGCGTAATGTAGCCTTAAGTGCGTTGCGATAATTTGTTAAACTAAAGACTGCTGTTTTAAATATTTTGCAAAAACCAGTGTTTCTCTGTGGACTGCAGGTGCACTGCATTTTGGTGGAAACACTTATATTCTAGAACGTAAGAAGTGGGTGTAAAAAATTAAGTACGCTGATGGGAGACCAGCTTCCTGCATAATTGGGCAAGAAAGTATCATTTATCTCCGTAATTGGGACATGATAGAACGGCAGGAATACATAGTAATGGTAGATAAGTTGCAATATTGAGTCTGATATTCCTCAAATTGATTTTCTTTAGATTTAATCAGTTCAAAATTTGTTTAGCTTTCATTCTTCGTATTGAAGTTTTTCAATTTCAATCCCACAAATTTTATTACACTTTTTCGCTCCACAGATTGAATTAGGTTTTGCCCTGCTCAGTGGCGGATTTAACGGGCGGCCGAAGATGAGTTGCTCCCTGGGCCCTATCATAAAAAAAATTTATGATTTTATCCACACACTATATTTTTTTTCTGTACTATTAGACTTGGCCCGTTTTTAGTGAACTGCCTCTTTATTTTCACAAAAATGGGCCCCTACTCAGAAGGCCCCTAGGGCCCTATCTTAAAAAAAAAATTATAATTGTATCCAACCACTTTTTTTCTGTACTACTACACTTAGCCCGTTCTTAGTGAACTGCCTCTTCATTTCTCCAAAAATGGGCCCCTGCTCAGAAGGCTCCTAAGGCCCCATGTTGAAAAAAAATTATGATTGCATCCAAACACCACTTTTTTCTGTACTACTATACTCAGCCCGTTTTTAGAAAACTACCTCTTCATTTGCTCGAAAAATGGGCCCCTGCTCAGAAGGCCCCTAGGGCCCTATCTAAAAAAAAATTATGATTGCATCCAACCACTTTTTTTCTGTACTACTACACTTAGCCCGTTTTTAGTAAACTACCTCTTCATTTTCCCGATAAAATGGGCCCCTGCTCAGAAGGCCCCCAAGGCCCCATGTTGAAAAAAAATTATGATTGCATCCAAACACCACTTTTTTCTGTACTATTATACTCAGCCCGTTTTTAGAAAGCTACCTCTTCATCTTCTCGAAAAATGGACCCCTCACAACGTTTGCCATCTGGGCCTTTTTTCTTAAATCCGCCACTGGCTTCGCTAATTAATATTTCGAATTTTCATTCTTCAAATCCAGCCTTTCCGATTCTTCTTCTCGAAATTCAACTCACTCACCGCCTGGTATCTGATCGTGGCAGCATGCCGTTCCGCGTAACTGTATTAGAGCGATCAGTCCCCGTATATACGGTGGCCCGTCTAGCATCGAAATTCGTCGGGTCCGTCCAGGTGCGATTGTTTTTGTACACAGGCAGCGTGCCGCCGTGGTCGCACGATTTGCAGAATATTGACCGATCGCTACGTGATTATAATAATAATCGTGGGTCCCTAGCGACTACCTGATATAAAATAACGGGGAAGGCTGGAAGGGGGCGAAGGTCGAGCACGACCAACGTGACTCACCGTGACACCCAGGTCCGATACACCACCCTGCTCAACATTCCGGCAGAGGGTCTCTCCGGCAACTGCAAGACAGTAGCCGTTATTTCAGCTTTTCGACGCAATCGGCCGAAAATAGATTGGCAAGAATTTGCTAAGAAAAATTCGGATCCACGCGAACCCAGTATACCTGCTCGGATTTTTCGAAAATTTACTCTGCGTCATTTCGTGAGAAAGTGTTTTGGGCTCTCCTTAAAAGTGTAATTTCTTTTTTTAATAGGTTTAACGAAACACGTCCGTCGATGGCTTGTAATTAATTTATATAATTGCAGATGGTTCTTCAATGATAAATTGGACTTTTTCTCTCGGAGGTTTGCATCGACTTACGAAAACGGTTTCTTCGATTTCGGTGGCTAGAAATTTTATGCGCGGTTGATCGGACCAACGATTGACATTTATTCCCTTGCATCATCCATTCGCATTTCTGCCACTTGTTGCGTTTCTTATACAAGAAAGTTCCAAGGATTTTGCAATTATTTCGTCAGTTTTCTCTTATACCTTGCGGTGAGCTCTGGTTCTGTCGAAGGGGCAGCTTGGTACGAAGGAAATCGATTATTGTGCGCGAAATTGGTAGAGAGATGGGGATAATCGCTTTGGAACCGATGTTTTCTTTGAAAAGCTTTTGTACAATCAACATTGATCCCTTAAATTTATCCTTCTGAATTTTGATTCCTTAATTCATTTTTTTTAATCTCGATTCTTCAAATTAGTTCCTTCAATTTTTCCTGAACTTTAAAACCATAGATAATACAAATCTCATAATAATTATACTTATACAGTACTGGAAATATTTGTTACATCATTCGAATAAACACTTTATCACTTATATCCCTTTTATTATTAGTACTACGAAAATATTAGGTAATGTGAAATTTATTTATAACAAAAATGTGCGGTTCACTATCATATCCAAAATAAGTTTGATACAAATCGTTGAACGTTTATTAATCATATTGTTATGAAAATTGTGTGTACCTAATACGTACGTTTGAGAGTGTTGCAATAAATATTTCCAATTCTCTTTAATTCGGTTAAGGGAAATCTTGAACTATTATTTTCATCGATACTATATACACAACATTAAATTCTACATTTTCTATTATTTCCTACTCCTCTTTACAATATTATAAAATAGCTGTTAAAGGAGGAAAGTGATTCAATGTCACTCTGGAAGTGAAGTCGAACGAGTAACTCATCAAAAGAAGCGCTTCAATGTATTACAATGCCCCAGGGACGTATTCTAATTCACTGAAATTTTCGAGGCGACGATTTCAATCAAGGCGGACAGGCGCATGTTAATGCCGAACGCTTTCGACGATAACGGAACTTTCTCGCTCCGCTTAATCCAGTTTCTCGAATAAATCGCATCGGCCGAGCCGGTATTCGCGCTTACGTGCACGTCTGCGATCGGCTGCTCTAACGAACAGCAAAAAATTCGCTGAAATATCGCAGGTTGATCGACCTTGGCGCCGTAACTCAACATAAATGGAGACGAGAGAAACATCGCCCAACGCTCCCCTTAAATCGTTGCATATACTTGTTCGCAGTTCATACTAATATTTGTATTACCATCGCTGCGTCGCATTAATCTGTTAATTGGACCACTTCCCACTAGGAATTCACCTTGCAGACTTAAAAATGTGTATTTAAGCTTTCTAAACGAGTTAACTCATTTTCAACACTTTTCAATTGCCAATACTGATTAGCCTCATTGCTTTGAAAGAATAGGACTATAGAACACTCTACACCAACGTTTCCCAATTTTCCACGGAACCCTCCCAAGCTCACTAAAATTTCTTGGAACACCCAGCTTCAAAAGCTTTCTTTTTTGTATACAGTCCGCTTCAAATTTTGCAGTCAAGTCTATGTTTCTCGGTGAATAAATAATTTACACATTTCTGCAACAGGGATCGAACGAAACTGTTAATTTTTATAAATAAAAGTGATTTAAAGAACTTTTAACTTTTAAATCATTTCTTTTCTGTTTTAACAGTTATTTCGTATTCGATTAATAATAATTCTGGAGTATCATATATTTCTCAACAGATATTTTAAGGTACAATATAAAAGTGAGAATTATTTTTTTAATTAGCATTATTTAAGGAATTGAAAGCAGTATAAATATAGAACAGAAAGCAAGTTGCGAATTTTTTCTAATTATTTTATTTTACTAACAATAAGTGGAAAAACGATCAAAACCCATGTTGATTTATTTATCCTTTATATATTCCGCACCGGGAAATCTGCTTGCTGCAACTTTAACCTTCTCAAACTAGAATAAATGTTTTTGTTCAACTGGAACTTTTTTCTACTTCCAAGAAAATATCAGTTCCTCATTTATGCAAAAAGGTATGGAATAAAAGATTCAGTAAATACACTTCAGCTTATAATTGTTTTCTTGGAACAAAAGAGATAATAGTAAAAGAACTACTGTTATTTCATAACTAATTGAAAACATTAACAGTTTCATTCAGTCTTTGTTTTGCAAATATTTAAATTTCATTATAACATAACTTTTCGCGGAACCTTAAACTTCTTATCGCAGAACTCTAACTAGGAAACGTTCTTCTACACCACAAAATTTTGTTGTGGGTCAAAGTGGACCCGATATCTGTCGCCCCAGGATTAAAGCCGCAGATCCTTCCGCACGAGTATAATAATTACACTTTCACATTAGATTTATTCATTTCGCCAAATGCAGACTAATTTTGCAATAATAAATTACCTCGCCTGCCCCAGTTAATATGTTAAAAGTACTACTGTAAGTGGAGATAGTGCGATCGGGAGTAACGTTTCCTGCGAAAGGTCATAATCAAGGCCGCGGGGTGCTGCGAATCGGCTGCGGCCATGAAAGCGGATAGAAATCAAAACTCATAATACGTTTATACGAACTTGTTAATTACCTCGCGTTCGTGCACAGCAGGTGAAATAACATTTTTCTGGCCCGTCGTGGAAATTTCTTGCCTGGGTCTCGATAACTCATAAGGGAACACGACGGGGTGGCATTCCATATTCCTCTTCGTGCTTCCCATTTAGATCTGCCTCGATCTTTTCCTTGCTCACGGAAGATTCGTCGAAATCACACGTCTCAATTCTTTCTCTACAAGCATCGCAAAGTTTCGTAATTAAAATTGTTTTTCAAATCACATTTACAACTCGATATCGTTAGCTAGCGTTTCACATCTCAGAGTTTCATTAACACCCGGCGGAAGATCTGCAATAAAACTGTTCCTGAAAGCTGCGTTAATTAAGCATAAAACAACTTTCTACCATTTTCCTGCTTCCTTCGAAAGTAAATTCTGACACGGCAGATCTCGTTCCCCGCTGCTGCAGTCTTAAGGAAAACTCGCGAATTTCTGTGAACCTCTGTTTTGAATACGGTGCGACGATGCCCGTTTACGAAAGACACCCGAAGGAGCAAGTATTGCACCGGATGGCTAATGCACATACACCTTCCGGATAACGGGAACGCTGCGCCGTTTATGGTGGTTTGTCGCGGTGGTGGCCTGGGTGCCGCAGTGTCCCAAGGATGCAGGTGCCGCGCCTGTCGATAATTAATATTCGGCTGGTTGGTCTCCTTATGTCGAGCGATTCGAGCAGGACTGGTCGTCCTCCTCCTGGAACTTCTTCTGTCACCTTGCCCTGAATCCCTGTCGAACATGCACGCGCATATATTTACAAGCTGCACTTTCCGGTGCAGCCTGTTTCCACGATTACAATTCCCCTTTGTCCGCGGTCAATTGGAGCAACCTTTCTCGCGGTAAAAATTCGACGTCGAAGGCTTGCTTAGACGCGTGTACTTGGGAAACGCGCGCTGCTCGAAGCTCGCGCGAGTCTTCAGCCAAGGAGAGCTGGAGACATGAATGCCAGATCAAGCGATGAAACGGGGTGAGTATAGCTGGGTTATGGTTGTGTGATTAATCGAGGCATTTGCATTCGTGGCAAGTTTCTCATGGTTTCTAATAAGATAGTTAAATAGGATATTGTAGAGCGGTTTCCCTTGATTTTTTCATGCAAATTCAGGCTGCCGCGGGATTAATCGGGAATGTAGTATGGCGGATATTGTGGGGTCTGATCTTTTGGTTTTGTATGTTTTTCAAATATGGCTTCACCGGTTCCTTTAAATTTAGTTGGAGAAATTTTATTAATAGTAATAGGATTAGTGATTTGAATAAAATTTATTTTTATTTTTCTATGCTTTTTTTTAGAGTTATTTATTCTTTATATGCGTATAGGTATATTTGTCATGGTGATTTAAATTTATGTTTGAAGTTGAATAGAGGAGTTATATTTAATTATTTTATTTTATTAATTGAATTACTTTGAATTTTTTACCAGATTAAACTGATAATTTCAGAGTATTCTTTCGATAATGTCTCCCTCAAGTAGAAATTTATTAATTACAAGAAAATATATAGTACATCTGGGGTGAATAAAGTCGACTTAAAATCAGCCTACTCACTAAAAATTGTAATGCGATGGTAAATGCATAGCGTTCGAAATCATTCGTCAGCTATCAGCCACATATCCGCCGAAGTTACCATTGCAAATGATTTGTGACATTTTTGACACTCAATGAATACAGCACTTCCTCGTATTTTTTTAAGCTGCCGTTACACGCAAATCTTTTGTATGCAAGTGACACCAGTTCCGCGTCACCGGAACCAACGCCGGTATGTCACACTCGGTCCGAAGAATTATGCGCTATGTGCAGTATAATTATATTCGTGATTGACGTAACAGTGCGGGCCTTTATGATGTTTGATTTACGGCCAGCGACAGAGCAGTTCGATGCCAATAACTCATCTTCCCGAGGGCTTTAGAAACTTACGAAAGATTGCGTATGGTGCCGAGTCTTTACACCGTCTTCTATCGGACCCACGGATCTCGTTACGGCTATGAGCTTAGCGAGTTCAATGCACGGGAAGCATTATCCGCTGCATTCCTAGTAAGCCCTCTGTCTATTGTACTCTTAAAAATTACACGATCCGTATTAACCTCTTACTAGAGTTGGACATTAACTGGATCAAAAATTATTTAAGTAACGGATCGAATAAAAATCATTTTAACTTATGTCGTTATAGAGGCTTGAAGAAACCAGGTTAATTTTATTCGACAAATTACGAATAATTCTTTTGACTTGGATTCATTATTCGACATTTTTATTTGAATCAAAATTTTACCCGTCTCTGCCAGTTATTAATGATTTAAGCACTCTGTGAAAAAATGATCAAAGACGTGATCGAGAATATTATCAAAAAATAGAATCAATTAAATGTGCGATAAAAAGAATTTTTATTGAATCATTATATTGGAAATATATAATATGTAATATATATTCCTTAACACTAATTGCAAGTATATATTATAAAATCTTTTTAAGAGGTTCCAGTGTATATGCAGGTACGTCCATGAAGCTCATACCTGCACGCAATTTTAATACAGTTGTAGTTTATTTAATTACTGAGGACATTTGAATTTCATTTTCACTTGTAGAGACTGAAAAATAAAAGATTATAATTAGAAAATTCTGAAAAATACAAAACGTAATTTTCTTCTCGAGTTATCAAGAATCGATTCTTAGAATAATCGATAAAATAATCGATTCTTCAGACAAGTAATCGATAAACTAATCGATTCTTCAGGAAAATAATCGATAAACTAATCGAGTCTTCAGAAAAATACTCGATAAACTAATCGATTCTTTAGGAAAATAATCGATAAACTAATCGATTCTTCAGTAAAATAATCGATCGATTCTGAATCAATAGAATGGAATCGCCAAATCCTACTGCGAAGCGTAATACTACGATGTCCCCTTTGGTACCATGACGTCCGATTGGATACCAGCGTTTCTGGCAGTCCAAGGAACTTTGACCCTCGAAAAGTTGCCGATGCATCGCGAGTGCGTACGCGCAACACGTGCAGCAACGCGCATCCGTCTGCGATTGGCACGCGACGTTGCGGTTCGGTAGCCGCGTCGCCGCGCTGCGCCCCCGACGGCTTCTTGCGAGCGTGGCAAGTTGAGGTAACGTCTGTCGAATTGCATAATGGCGAGGAGAAGCGGCGCATGGTGTCGAGCGTGCCACATCGCTGAGAGACGGCTGTTGTCGAGAACGCCGTGGATAGAACGGGGTGGCCAGTACTCTGCCGACGACCCGGCATGGCTTTTATCTGGCACGGCGCATCGTTCGCCCTGGCCGCAGGAGTGAAAGTCGAGTGCTGGCTGCGATGAACGTTCAGCATCCGAAGCTGCACCTTCGCCTCTGTTCTTATTATGATCGGCATTTCTGATCGCGCCGATCGCTGGTGCGTTGATTATGGCCCTGATTTCGCGTCGTAGGGGTAGCTACCAGTAATTCTTCAGTATGTAATTCTCCTGTTCCAGCGTATAGTGTAGCGGAAGCGGCAAGTTTTCGGGCAAAATGAGTCAAAAAGATTTGTAGGTTCGGTGAGGGGAGATCCATCGGATTAGTTTGTTTAATATTCTTTAAGGGGACAGTCTCGTGTAACAACCCCAAAAGTAATTGATACTCATGAATTGTTTCTTAAAAACTATGGTTAATATTGGGATTAAGCTCTGTTGGGATGTAAGGAGGCAACTTGCTGAATTTTTTTAAGGCGATCCTTCTTATTATTTATTAATTAACGTGGAATCTTGCTACCCTCTTCAACGATGTTGGAGTGACGTGTAGCACCTGTCTCAGTCATCTGATTGCAACAGAAGAAACATTTCTTAAAGTTTACGCTGGGACAGAACATACAATTTTAAATTTAGTTTTTGTTTATAGTACTTTTTCATCGATATATAGGGTAAAGGACCCAATTACTGACACCTAACCAATTACTGTCACCTTAAGCTATTTTATTTAAAATAACGGATAAATAAACGTTGTAAAATCATACAAAAAAAGAATTATGTAAGTCAACCTGTAATCTATACTATAGATTATATACTATAATTTATTTATTCGTTATTTTATGCAAAATAGCTTAAGGTGACAGTAATTGGTTTGGTGTCAGTAATTGGGTCCTTTACCCTAGTCAATTTATATGAGGAAAAAAGATACTTTCTCTTTCGAACGATATAAATTTCACAATATTTCATTACTGTTCTTAAAGTAGGGTCAATCCCAGCTCAAACTATCTTACTTTAAGAAATTTCTTTCTTTCAAGTAGGTAGATGACTGTGACAGGTGCTATAAAAATAACAAATTTCAGCAAGTTTAATAATGTCTCTTTATATCCAAAAAAGCACTCAGGTAATCCAATATATTAACAATAGTTTGTCGAGAAAAGAAAATCATAAATATCAGTTACTTTTGCGGCTGTTACACAAGAATCTCCCCTTAACGCGAACTGCACCCTTTGTAGCTCTTAACACTCCTCGTTTGGGTTTGTTTGCAGTGTAGTTCACGTCATCAGGCAAACAATATGGGAGGTCTATGCTGCTAAATTTCGCACTTAAAACTTTACGTGAGTTCACGATTTCGATATGTTCACGCGAGGGTCTAAGAATCCAAAGTTATATAGCACCTTTTAAAAAATAATTAAATAGCACCTTTTGAAAAATCCATATCCTTTTTTCGAGACCCAGTTTCGAAAATTCTCCAAGATCAATGAATAGTCTAACAACTTCGCACCAAAATGTGCGGCAGATGGTCTTAAAGTTTCCCCTAGAGTCTCCGACCGTTTTCCCCCAGATCACCCTGTATCGTTTCCCTAGAGTTGCTCAACATATGGAACTCTTGAATGACGGAATGCAACGCCTTGGCTCGCGTCGCGGAATATTGCGACGTCGCTGGTGAAAAGAAGCTGACGCCGTCGTCGGGGGAGGACGGCGAATTGTGAGAGTCCAGCACAGCGGCTACGTCTGCGCGGGCGTAAGAGGTTGACGAGGTTGTTGACACTTTGCTGTTTTCGTCGTCGACGACGGCGTGTGCGTCGGGCGGTGCTCCGAGAATGCCGATCAGGGCAGCTCCTCCCAGAACGCGCTTTGCATTTCTATTTCGCGTTTCCTCCGCGATGATATGGCCCGATATCAATTCCCAGAACGCCGAGATTAAAGCGGCATTGTGTCGAAACGAAATTAGCAGCGGTTTCTCCTACGGTCTTTAAACGCGTCTGAAATGAATGGCGGAAGAAACGAAGAATTTCGCTCCCGATATCCTTCCTTTAATATACAGTTGTATAATATAGAATTGATTATTGCTTAATCAAAAATATTCTTATTCTCCATAGCGGGCTCGTTAAAATGCTTCTGTACTGCAACTTTCGGTTACGATGGAACGCAACACTGATCAGTGCTTATTTATTAGAAACGCGTTTAACTAAAGTTAGTTAACACTCAGGGCGAGCTACGTGAAGCGTTAGATTTTCTGGGGAATTACTAGGGATGATAAACAAAAATTTTACCGTCTCGTTTAGCTTCTCAGGGGAGTAGGAAGGTCCACATTTGTCCAAGAAATGGTGCCTCAATATTTACAATTTTATACAAATCTTTTAACTACTTCGATTAAGAATCGTTGGAAGATTTTAGAGCCTCTAAGCGGGAGAGAATATTTTTGTGATCCAACGCTAGGAACATCGACTAAAAGAACTCGCAAAGTGCCCCTCGTTAAACGGACCCATTGTGTGGTGATTCGTTGGAAGAAAGTTGTTGTAACGATTTCGAAATCAGCCCAGATATTCATGTTCCGTCTGTCAGTCAGTCTGCCTGGCACGTCTTTTCCCTTTCGCGAGAATCCGGCTATTTTATTCCGCGAAGCGTTCAAACGGTTTTCTCCGGCTTGCCTCTGCGCGCCGCGACTTTTAAGTGTCCCCCAGTTTTCGACTCCGCCGTCCCGTCGGCGTTTCTCCGTGTAAAAGAGACGCTCCCCTCCCACGCTCGTGTCAAAGGATTGGCAAATCGTGATACCGCGATCACCTTTTTGCGTGGCCCCGCCGCGACGCTGTTTCGTTTCTAAGCGCCGATAGAAGAGCGGGCGAGCAGCGGGAAAAGCGGTCGCGGTGGCCGATGATCTTCCCCTCGGCTTCGCCAGACCTTAAGCCGGATTCACGCGTGTCAATTCCGCGACCGTTCAGTGGTATAAAATAACGTTTCTCTCTTCCGGAATGAAGCAGGTCGAACTTGTCAAACTTCTCAGACAAGTGAAGGAGTGCCTGAAAGACCTAAAAAATATGAGACAAATTTTTAAGCGATCCAAATTCGTATATGCAGAACTGGGGCATAAATACTGTAGAGGCTTCTCATTTGATTTTCGAGTTCCCTGTTCCTTTTATTTGCAAGTAATTTGCGAAAAATATTTTTAGAAAGGCGCCAAACGTTTGTCGTGTGAACCCGGCTTTAAGACGCTCAATCGACAGTGAAAGTGACCGAGATCGTTAATTGCGTAGACTCAGTTCACTTGAGCCAGTAACACTTGATGTTGGCAGAGACGATGATCGATTTAATGTGTGCATTCTCCTTTGCACTTAACAACGATCTGTGTCGGTGAAAATACTTGGGTATATAGAATTTGGTAACAGGTACGGGATGACGTGGTAGTATCTGTTACACTTCTGCGAGTTGATTCCAGCCCCGCTGAGACTAATGGCACCTACACGTTGGAGCATTCAACGCAGTTCGATGAAATGATGATCTACTTCTGTGGTAGAAATTCTATGGCGCACTGAGAATGAGAAGAATAGGATCAATTTAATGTAATTTAATAAATTGAAGAAGTATAGGATATATTTAATGCTATAAGAATTTCGGAAGGCAAATGAAGAGTTACTAAAGTTAATGTTTATGTGGGGGAGACCAGGGTGAAGTGAGCTTTTCTTATTATTTATTGGAAAATAGAATATATTTACAAATATTCGTAAGCTAATAAATTTATATAATATAACGATGATAATTTTGCACATGCAGGTGTTAAAAAAACGTAAATTCTTTTTAAATATTGGAAATTAATTTCTGGGTATCTGCGAATGGGTTTTTAAAATTAGTATTTTGGATAGAAATGTTAAAATATTTAAGTTGCATTATACATTTATTCGCACATATTTTTATTGAAAAGACACAATTTTATTCTACTTTAAACTTTTTAAGGCTCACTTTACTCTGGTCTCCCGTATTCAATTTTTTTTTATTTCATTCTTTGTTAATTATCTATGATTTATTATTTATGATTTATCTCTACATTCACTTCACAGTTCGCATTTCAGGATTGTACAGTACTGTCGTCAGATTATGTTGCCTGTCGTCCCCATTTTAGTTTCCCTTCACCGTGTCTCTTTTGTATACCTGCAACGGGTTTATCATAATTTTCGAATGCTGTGCGTGGATTTTGCTGCGGCGGCAAGACGCGACCTATCATCGCGAGCAAAATGATTTACTCGATCGCGCGGAAAAGGTTAACGAACGTCCAAATCTATATTCCATGCCCGCTGTTCCGCGGTACTCTTATGTCCCGACGCCATGCACTTGCCTGTTGCGTCCGGTGCACGCGATGCACATGCACGTACGAACACGTATTATAATGAGAGACCGTTAGATCTCGTGCTCGATTAGCCAAATGGAAAGAGGGAATCCTCGCGAGCGAAGTGGGATGCAACCGGCGGTCGCACTCCGCTGGTGCAACAAACCATTCCTTGGCGAAGTCGGCGGTAGTGTTGCATTCAGAACGGAACAGAGATTGTTCGAGATTTTTTTTAAGCCCGCCTCGCCTTCGCGTATTTTCATAACTCTTCCTTTTGCGGATTTCTTTGGCCCCGTTTGATACTCATTATTGAGGGATAATTGAAACTCGTTACAGTGGCTCAGATTCTCACTCTTTCCTCTTTTAGAATGGATCGGCGGAGAATACATTTTGATTTAACTAAATAGTGAATTGACTGGGTAGTCAAATAGTTGATTTATATGGGTAGATTTCGGGTTAGTCGTAGGATACGAGGCACGAAAGTGATTTTTAGAAAGTAATGTATGTAAATAACTAAGAAGTCACATCGTATCTTCGTGACGAAATACAGAAAGGTCGCGTATAATCAGCGATCCAGTGCTGGAAAACAATTAAAAGTTGGGGAAAGAATAGTTAGAAAGTTAGTCTCGCATTTCTTTGGAAAGCATTTAGATATGTAACCTATGCGGTTTTGGGAATTTAGTCAAGTGGAATATAATAATTATATTATAATTACTGCAATTACTATTAATAATAATACTAAATTAATAATAATAAATTAATATTAATCACCATTACCCCTAATTATTATTAATTTGTATTAATAGTAATAACTATCACTCTTAATTACTATTAATTACTATTACTTATTATTAATAGTAATCACTATTACTTTTAATTACTATTAGTTAGCATTAATAGTAATAACTATTACTATTAATTACTATTAATTAGTATTAATACTAATACTTAATTATTTAAATTTATTATATTATAATTACAATATATCTAATACAATTATAAGAATCCGAATTAATTGAATGCAAAGTATAAAATAGAAATGTAAGACAACTACTATAAAGTGAAATTTGAAGACAAATAAATATGACTTAAATTTGTATAGTAATGCGCAGCACTTTTAAATTAGCTTTTCCCTGTGCATACATCTTTTAACACTTATTTTTCAAATCTCTCACGATTCGAAGCATTAATTATTTACGAATTCAAATTGCACCCGCTACAGAATAATGTTCGTGGCTTGTGCATACATTAAATTACCTATGTGTTCTGACACGAAGCGTGTTAATCGAGGATGATAAACATGATGTAACATTTTTCACCACGGCAGAAGTATGCTACGTTACGTCGCGTGTAATGTAATACACGCATACGCGAACATAATAATTTAAGCATAGAATTACGAAAGAGTACATTCTAATAGTAGCAGCCAATTATTCAATTAACTTCATATTTTTCGTACTACATTATCCTTTAATTATTAAACATGAATATAAAAAGCATTGGTTGCAGTCACACTGATACAGTTAAATTTCTTACTCATCGAGGAAAGTAAAGGAAGTTTAAATGAATTATTACAATTTTCAATTTACCTCTCATTTCATGATACTTATTCCACTACACTACCGTCACAAGGGTTATTCTGCTGAAATCAAGTAACAATAATTACTTACGTTTCCTTTTATTCGTTAATAAATTGTTTTCACTCGTGATAATTGACGAAGTCAAGTGGCTGTTAAACGTAACGCAATACAGGAGGAAAAAGTATTCAGGAATTATGAATGATTCCCACGGTTGAAGTAGCAATTCCAAGAATGTTATCATTTAGCAATAATAGCGTTGCGTTTGCAGTCGTATAATAATTAACAGACCGATTACCCGACGAGGTTGGCTAGATTTCAAGGACAATCGCCAATAACGAAATTCGCCTGGAGTGTTGGCTCGGTAACGTAGCTGCGCACGCGAGTGAACGCATAACTTTAAGGTACAGTATCCTTAACGCCTGCAGCAAAGTGGTTGCCTCGGGTTCCGTTCATTTCATGGCTCACTTTTACCGATTGCTTGATACATGACTTTGAAAGTTCCAACTTTTCCTAGGAACTTAAAAATCCAAGACATTTGCCTCTATAAATAATTCGCAGAATACACTATACCGAATTATATGAGAACACGTGCGTTCTTAAAAATCTGATAACGTCGAATCGTAGGTGTGAGATGCTTCTTCAAGTTTAATAAAATCGGCTTCGAATGACTTTGCATAAATAAGACTGTAAAAAAAATTAGGGCAGGGTTTCGTGTAACTGGCGGAATGACTAATCGAAATATTGATTTTGATTGATCATTTTGTACTGCTGACGAGAAACGTAACACCGTAGTTTAGTTAATTAATTATTCTCTGTTGCAAAATTGAAGTTAGTAGTGGGTTAAAGTCTGCCAGTGGTTCGAATTATGATACAAATTTTCAAAATTTATTATGTGTTCAGAATTCAAGGTGAAAATGTACTAAAATTTGTTGAGTTAAATGTTAACGTACTCTTGTGCCTTTTTGGCCATTTTTAATCGGACACGCAGGTCGACGATTTTCACTCGAAATTCCCGGAAGGAGTGAACGTGAAAATGTTTATATTTTCCCCTGGATCACCCTGTATAACTGGATCCAATATTTATAAATAGCTGAGCGTAGTTCGTAGATGTGGTAATTCTTAGTAGTCCGTTGCTACACCATGGCGATTACAGTTCCACGTATCACGCACTTACGTGTCTGCTTCCGTATTCAGACGTGTCGCCTTTAAAAACAGTTACCAGCATCGTGACAAATTCGTTAGTTAGTTTGTCGCCGATTTAAAGACGATTTGTCACTTCTGGAAAAGAGACGTTTTAGTAAGAATGTGAACTTTTCTAGATGGTCGCAATTCTTTGTGTTATTGCTAAAGAATCGATGTTAACAACCTGTGACGATTACATTTTTACATTCTCACGGTATTTAAAAATGTATTTAAAAAGAGGCATTAAAGTTACATTACAATTTAGTAAAGGCTTAATGTAAATTATTTAAGAAACCCTTAAGGTTTTATAAAAATTTCTGCAGCACAAAAATTCGATGAAACGACTAATTAGAGAAATCTGGAATGGACGTGTTGCTCAGACCTGATCGAAGGAATCGGAACAAAAACCTGTTTTGAATTTCACTTCGATTTCAATTAAAAGAATGTTTTGTTATGTCTTACAAATGTCCTGTTACGTCTGTTTTAATTCAGGAAGTAATTTCGACTTCTATGATGCAATACTATATCGATTCTGCGAATTTGGAGATGTTTAGGAAGAAAATTGTTTTATTTAGAAAATAGCTGTGACATTTTTTTAAAAGTGGTAGAACGGGTGTAGAACGGTGAGGGCTTCTATTTCTTTATATTACAACGGAGTTGGTATACAAAGGAAATTACGGGAGTTTTGTAAAACAGCAAGCTTTGAGGAAAGGTGCGAAAAATGGATAAAATTCACAATTTGTTGAAATGAAATGCTTAAGAATTTATTTCAACCATATGGAATAAGATTTTTAAGGAAGATAACTTTGAAAATTTGTTAGATACACCCTTATTATAACTGAGAACGATTTGGCAGACTTGTCTGCCTAATATTAATTATTTTTACTGAGGTATTTGTGTTTGTAAACGTTGACAGTGGTATGATTCAAATTATCTTTAGCACTATTTTTTTAGTGCCACAAATAATCTTTAGAAATACTACAAGTGTCTTATTTGAGTCATACTGCTGTCAACGGAGACATCAACGAGCAAGTAGAAACAGGGAGTAGTAGACAGACCACACTCAATAGCACGTGTACATACTTGGCAAATAATCAAACTCAATTTTCTCGTTAGGGAATCTTCAAACGATAAAATATAATCCAACATTATTTCTATATTTTTACAAGAACAGTCGCCCAATGTTGTCAGTGTCTACGAATTAAGCCCCCTTTCTGTATAAATCAGGAACAATAGCCACTAAATCTTCATTCATTCATTTACTAACATACACATATCGTTGTTAAGCAACGTTACTCTTTTTATAAATTAATAGTTAGTTGTCAAGGAGGGTTGATTAAAAAAAAGTGTAATTTCAGTTTTATACATGTTTCCATATCCGTTGCGTATTTAATAAATAATGTTAATTTAAATTACAGTAATTCAGTTTATCACAACTAAATAAGTATTATAAATTGGCAGTGCAATTTCCAAACATCAGGACACGCTGCTGAATTGCATTTAAGATAGCAATTTGCAAGTTTATAGGACATACCTAGTTTCACTACGTTTGTCGAACAACGAGAAAACTGCTTTCGATTAGGAGAGCATCGTTGGATTTCAAGGCCATGGAGATTCACCGCGTCGAAGCGTACCGGTAGAAATTTTTCTAGTTGAATGACGCCATCTGTGGTAGAACTGCAATCGCGGCGCGAGTCGCGAACGATCCAGCGTAATGCATCGGGTTGCAACAGAACGTCAACGGCTTAGGCTGCGCTCGCACGTCTCTAACGCGTTGCGCAGAATACACTGGACAGGTTTGAGAAAAATTGTTTTTCAAAGACTTTTCTGTTTTATATATTAAGATACGAAAAAGTAATGTTTATATCTCCAAGAAGGGGTGTTTTAAGGTTCTCCCTTATAATACTTCTCTAAAGTTCCATCAGTTATTTCTGCCACACTGTGTATATAGCGTAAGAACTAAGAAATCAGCGTCCCATTAGCATCCATTGAATTCAAGTGGTACTGAATATGTGAAATATCTTTTACTTTCTCTGCGCTCTGTTTTTTATTACAATTCCCCCAGGGCTTGGGGCTTGCCTCCAAGAATGGTCTTACCCCTGGAGCATGACCCCAAGACGGGAACTGGCGATCCCGGGGTCCCAAGCTGGTTGACTAATATTAAAACCATACAAAAGTCTGAATCGAGAGCAATTTGACTACATACGTCTCATCATAGCCTAAATCATACAGAGGACATCTAGATAGGGACCACATAAAGCTTTCCTTATTGTCAGTCGATTCCAAAGGGGCGTGTAAAGGTTGAATATCTCTTCCCGCCGCACAGTGGGCCGGATTTAAAATTTGGTGCCTTTTGGGTCTTTCTTTTAAGATGTCGGAATAAAATTTGCGCC
This sequence comes from Andrena haemorrhoa, assembly GCA_910592295.1. Classification (NCBI taxonomy): domain Eukaryota; kingdom Metazoa; phylum Arthropoda; class Insecta; order Hymenoptera; family Andrenidae; genus Andrena; species Andrena haemorrhoa. Next base: position 8,497,941 of record OU342940.1, on the reverse strand, counting down.
AAAAAATAGGAAAAAATTATTCCTTTCTAATGATTTATAATTTAATATTTTTTAAATTTATTCATTTATTTATTTTTCAATTTTTTTACTGATTTGTGATAAAAAAATTAATTCTGTTTATTTGGTACCTTATTTAATGCCCTTTTCAGTAGTTTAAATGGAATGTTCGGGAAACTTTTCGTTTCCAAGTTATAAGCAAAAGTCGAATAATAAATGAATGCAGCCAAATATCGTTTTGTTTGAATTAAAGATGCATAGAGTGGTCACGTTTTCTTTGGAGAATGAACCTAGGGGTAAAAGAGGTGCTGAAGGGGCAAGTGTTCAGCGTGATGCGTTATAGACGTGGGAGCGCAGCCTTACAAGAGGCTCTTCGCGGAGACGTCACTCGTAGAAGGCACAGCGCACTTAGCGTTAAACGATGCGGCAAATCTGTAACGCTGTTTCCACGCGGCTGTGGTTTACGTTTTATGCGACGGGGAGAAGCCACTCTCGCGATGGAATACACACAGAAACAAGAGCGCAGTGAAGCGATCGAGGGAGAAAGTAAAACACGAAGATAGAAGGGGAGAATAACGGATAGCGAACGAGAGGGAAACTGAGTAACAGATGCTCGACGAGGGTACCTAAAGTAAAAGGGATGTTCTGATCGAGGAAGCGGATTATAAAGGGAAGAGCGACAAATGGGGGTGAATGGAATGCGGAAGTAGAAATCTGGAAACCTGTGAGGGGAGGCAGAGAAATATTGCGGCTAGTACGAGATTGTTATTTAATAGTTTTAATCACTTCATCGAACTCATATTCGCGTTCGCTCAGTGGCGGATTTAGACCACCTTGGCCGGGTCAAGAAATATCGCATCTTTGGGAATTTATTTCTAAGTGACAAAAACACTTTTATCAATAAAAAATTGTCGATTAAGATAGAGACATCTTTGAATAATATACACAATTTTCTTTTTCAAACATCAAAACATTCCGAAAACTGTAAACGCGTTTTTCTCGAAACCACGTTTTCCGAAACGGTGTACGCTGTAATTTGAGTAAAACTCTATAGATTTTTATAGAACTTGGCACAGATTAAATGTATTCTCTATCGTCCGACCGCCAATTTGTTCAATTAGTTGAAAAATAACAAAATAGCTACAGTTTGAAGCAAAGCTTACAAATTAAAATATCTAACCCCTAGGGGAAAAGGGCCCAGGTGGCGAACGTTCTGAAGGGCCCATTTTTAGGAAAAATGAAGAGGCAGTTTACTAAAAACGGGCTAGTGGTAAGTGTAGTAGTACAAAAAAGAAATATAGTGTTCGCATAAAATCGTAATTTTTTTTTAAGATGGGGCCTTAAGGGGCCTTCTGGGCAGGCTTCTATGCCACAACTGCTCATCAGCCATCCATTAAATACGCCACGGCTTTCGATATAATCTTTTCCTAACTAATGATATAAACGTAGGCATTCGGCGTTTGGGAACGGCCTATGGTGCGATTGGCACATAGGTGGCGCCCCGTTAGTTTGGGTATTCGCAGAGTTCGGAAGAGCAGCACCGTAGACTCGGCATTGGGGGAATTGGTAACGCGGCTGGCCAGTACGCAGAGGCTCCACGGATATCAGGTTCGAGTCCCATCGCCCGAGGTTCTCTTTTTTCACTAAAATAACTATATTTTACGAATAGCCATACGGGACTTACTGAGTTATATAAAATATCAATATCACGTCTCTTCTTTCCTCCTCACCGTACTTTAATCCCGCGTTACTTGAAATCACAGATAGCAAATGATAATAATATCTGAAGTCAAACGTTCACTTTCACGAGACGTTTACGCTGGAGGAATAAAGGCGGGGGACAGGATAAGCGAGCGAAACGAAGGAAAAGCGAGGAAAAGACAGAGAGAAAGAGGGGAAAAAAAGGCGGGAGATGCATGGATCGGAATGCGGCATCGGTGGCCCAAGGAGAACCACTTCACGCTGCGCCCTAGATATTCCACGGGTATCCGACGGTCTACGGCGGCTTTGCGCGTAACCTAACCGAACAGTGCGCCATGCCGCATATGCCGTCGACTCTCTGCGCGCATACGATTATTAAACGGGCGATTGTCGAGCGCGCACGCGCACCCGCGGACGTGCGCGTCGCCGTGCCTTGCCTCCGTGCGCGCCGGTGTGCGCGCGCTGTCGCATAATGCGAGCGATGTGGCGGCGCGGCGATTCGAGTACCGGTTGCATTGAATATATTTAGACGAGACGAGTCGGTTTCTTCCGCGATCGAGTCGAAAATAACGCCGCGACCGGCTGGCGACCGGTAAATCGGCCGCCGACACGCTTGGCGTGAAGGAAGAAATGTACGCGCGCGAAAGATCAGTGGGAAACGCGGGGTGAAAATACGAGGGGAACGCGCGCGCCTTTTTGCATACGCTGGAAAGGTGCGCGCGTGGTTCTGTTTGCTTTTGTTCCCTCGCACCCATTCCCGCTCTCTCCTGAACGGAGCGCGCGCAGCACTCGGGAATCCACTTTTAGACATGGAAACACTTATGAAAGAAGAATTCGAGCCTCGCTAATTATTATGGGTGATTTCATGTCCCCTGAAAAGTTTCAGTAAATTTGCCAAATGTGTTGTTGAGACGTCCGGTGATTTTTGGAAGCATAATTTTGAGGAAACCGTGTTTATATTTTTAGTAGGAGATACCTCTGCAGTAAGATTTTTAATTAATTTTTAATTAATTTTTAATTAATTTTTTAATTCTGAGTTGCTTTGCGATGGCAAAGTAGAATTAACTATTTGAAGGATGTAATAGAATTTGAAATCCTGTGGGGATTATTACTTGAAAATTAATTCGCTAAAAATGGCACAATTTCGTTAATTATGCAAATTTTGGCTATACATGATATCTTGAAGTGATCATGAAGAGCAATTACGACGCTTCGCGATAAATGTACGCGAGTGCGAGGTGTGAGAAGGATGGACGGTTACTGATTTTGATGGATACAATTTCGTGCACGCAGGCACTAGTTCCCATTGAATATATGAAAGCGGAGAACGTATATATAACTCATATCTTCCTCCAATGTTGAAATTATTGCGTTTAACGTGAGCAGTGGTGGTTCAGACTTTACGAGGTTTCAGTGAAAACACCGGTTTGTAATGAAATTTTCTATTGCAACCGGGCTGCTCTTCATTAACCGCGTGTGTGCATAGTTTTCAATGCTTATTGTTCACTGAATTGTAGACGGCAATCGGCCTGTGAACCTCAAAGTAGACGCGACTCACAGTGAACATAATCATTCCTAAAATTAGTTGAATTAAAATATTGAAAGAATAAAGTGTTGAAACTAAAAAAATATATTTGTATAGGGTGACTCGGTGCAATATGCCACGGTTAATTTTGAAATGTGTCGCAAGTAGTAGACACAGGGAAAACGATATAAATATATGAAAATATAGTGATGATTAGAACCTGGTTAGGGGGTCAAAATGTTCGATTTTTCTTTACTTTAATCGATAGTAATGCTCTTAGAGAATATGTTCGTAAAGTTTCAAAGTGAAATTCGAAGTCGGCCGGAAACCGTGAACTTTAAAACGCTTTTTCTCAAAACAACATTTTTTGAGTTCGCAGGAAAGATAGAAAAAAACTATTTGACCGTTCGACTTTTCCTTGGGTGTTTTATTTAAGTAATATCCAACCATTGCCGATGAACTAAAAACATTTATAAAAAAATTCAATTAAACATCTAAATTTTTATGATCAAAACCGTAACTTTTTCTTTAAATTCCCACAATTTGTCAATTTTAGACTTTTTTCTTATTTGTTTAGTTCATCGATAATGTGAATTCATGAGATCTAAGAAAAATTTCGGTTTGGTTATTTTAAGCAAAAATTAAAGGCTCCATTTTCCCCGCTATTTTATAATTCCAGTATCGATGCGCATGATTAATCAATTTTGGCGCGACGAACTCGAAATTTTTCAATTAAAATTCTGTTTTGTATTGTACAAATGTATATTAAAACACCCCTAAAGTTTTGAAAGGATCGACTTTATTTCTCTGTATTAAAAAAATTCGCGGAAATCACCTTTCTCAAGCGTCTTAAACCAGATTCCCCCTTTAATCCGCGTTCTAGTTAGAGTATAGAATTAGAAGAACACAATATTTTTAAAACAGACCTGGATTCGTTGGAAATAAATCTGAATTAAATAGAAAATTATTGGAAAGTGGCATATTGCACCGAGTCGCCCAGTAACGTTGAACAAAATTAAAATTAGATTACGACCATAAGAAAGAAGTCAACTAAATTCACGAAATTTAAATAATCACGATAACAAAGTAATTAAGAACTGCCCACAACCACTTGCAAAGGCGAAGAACAGCTGATTTACTGTTTTATAACGGGAATAGTTCGACGATATTTCCACACGCTGCCAATTCTCCAAATAGAATATAACAAGCTTATAACGATCACAAGATTAGTAAATAATATGCAACCTCGGATTTGCATATTTTAAATTAAACCGTTAAAAGGCAACCCAACGAACCTGGAAGAAAATCCTCTCACACTAACACTCGTCCGTTCCCAACAAACAGCTTCACTCAGCGTTCACTTCCACCACAGGATTCTCGCAATAAGTCGCATTCGTAATAACCGGCCATCGATTAAACGATCTCGCATATGCAATCTGCTCTCCGCATAGTCTCACTATCTCCTCTCTCCGCTGTTTCCTTCGTGCAACAGGGATTACAGTTCAATGCAAACAATATAAGCTACCCCCTTCGTAAAATACCCTGCTCTCGTCTCACCGATTCATCGTCCACGATAATTACACAGAGGAAAGTGGAAGAGTGTACATATTTTCCTTTCATCTGCCTAAAAAAAAATTGGGTCATGGCCATTGGCCGTGCAGCCAGCATTCCTGATGAATCCAATTAAGACCCCAAATTGCGTATCGTGGCTCGCGGTGCTGCTGGTGTTGGATTAATTTAATTAGAGACCGGGCTCCGATCCTCGCCAAGTGCCGAGACGAAAAGACGAAGAAAGCAGCCTTCCACGTCCGGCCGGCCAGTGAAAGTCGTCCAAAATGTCACTGGAGTTTAACCTTACCGCGAATACGCACGCACAGCTGAAGTGCCAGCGAGAGAAGGCGGTAGGCGAGGCGAGAGGTTCATATAATATGCCGTTGCGTAATTCCACCGCTGCCGGCGTGAACGCATCCCGGCATACGTGGTCTCCCCGTAAGGTCAGACGCGTATAAATTTCGACCATGCCCTGCTGCCAACTCTGCCCCGTTATTCTTCATTCATTAATATCGTTGTTTATGGACCTAGCCGCGTTGGAATGCCACCCCTTCGATTGGTGAAGCTTCTTCCTGTTGCCTTCGGTTGCACCGTCGATCGCGCTCTTCGAGATCCTGAGATCTCTAGGATCGTGATTCCTTAAGGGGGGAGTCTGGTGTAGCGGGTCGAAAGAAATTGATTTCTTTCTTGGATAAATCAATAGTTGGATATTTCGAAAATATGCTCCCGAAGCCGCAGGAGAAATTTTCAAAATTAAAGCGGCTAACTAATACAAACGGAGCAGCAGTTGATGTAAAGGTTACCAGAAAACTATAAACGCATTTTTTTCTGTAACACGTTTATCACATTTATGAAAAATCGGTCCATGTGCTGAGGAGTTATGAGGAGACCAACATAAAAAAATAAAACACATGTACGGGTCGAATCTATAACCTCCTCCTTTTTTGAAGTCGTTTAAGGCCTTACATACGTGTAGCAGCGCCAAAAATGCGCTAAAAGAAATTTTTTTTAGTAGGGATGACAATAGAAATTAATAAAAATAAATAGTACATATTGTTTATTGGTATTTAAACTTTATAAAAAATTTTATTTCATTTTATTTTTACAAATATTACTATATAAAAAATCACGTGATCCACAACACTAAGAAAAAAAAGTTGCTCCACGGTCGGCATCATATCTCCAGTAAATGTTGATCGATCTGTAAAATTTAAAAAAAATTCTTGTGAAATAAAGTTGTAGTTATAGTATGTCAAGCCGGAATTTGATAATGGCTCAAAAACTAGTCGACCAATCAAGTTCCGCTTTTGCATGCATACTGTTTATTGTATCCTCTCGTTGGTGTAGTTCTAAAAAAAAAACCAAAAGATATCTTTTTAATACCTTCTTTGGCAGGAATAGACAGAACAAATTTGCTGAGAACCGTTAGTTTCTGTTTAAAAGCCTGCCATTTCATCAATTTTGCACCATTTTCATCCTTCAATGGCACACCGATAGCGTAATTTCATGCAGGATAAGAAATTTCTTGGTTCTCTTGGGCCGATTCGCAACACCGGTGGCTATTTCCTTATCACCAGCCGCCATTTTGTAATCAACACTTTTCTTAATTGTCGAAATGTGCAAAAGCGTATCCCAAAAATTTTGAAAAAGATACCTTGTACTGGTGCTTTGAAAAAAATTCCCAAACCTGCCTGCTTTCTCTGCGTTTTACACCACGTGCCCCCCTTAATTCACGAAGAATGCACGTGGAATTCATATCGTCATGTTTCTAAATGTTACACAAGAATGGAATTAAATATTTCTGGCAGCTGCTGGTAAACAAGTTTTTGTACTTTTTCGGTGGGTTATTGTTTCAGGGTTGGTTTGTTGGTGTGGAAAAAGGTCCCGGGGAATTTCTATAATTAGTGGTTGAGCTTAAATTTATTCGTCCTCGAGAGGAGGTTAATAATTAAGGGTTTACATACACATATTTTTTGTTATGAATTTTTGTATCTCTAAGGTATTTCGTTAATCAAAAATCGTAATATCCATTTCAAAGCTTATAATATACAGAATATTTAAAAAAAATGACAATAATTCGTCTTCTCCGCCGTGTAGTTGCTGTTGAATAAAGCCGAGGCGTCACGTAAGAAGTTTGCGGTGCTAAAAAGATCTCTGCATGTCATCGAAAAGGAAAAAAGAAAAATGTCCCTTAAAGTAGATATGTGAAAGAACTATTTTAAAAATTTTCTGATTAAAAAACATACGAGTGTTTCAACTTTAATTCAACCCCGTAGTGCAATTTCTCAGACAAACTTCACCAGTTTTTTAACGATTAAAACCAAACTGTGGCTATTACAAAAAAATCGGTATGAAAAACACTAGATATTGATGTGAGAAATAATCGTGCCAAGCTTCATTCAAATCGGTTCAGTAATTTTTGAAATATCATCAGCTCCGATTTGCAAAACGTAGTTTCGAGAAAACAGCATTTAAAGTTTAAGGTACAGGATAAAGTAATTTTTTTATTTTGAATTTACAGAAAATCGTCAAATGGAGGGCCATAGAATTCACCTTCCTTTGACGTAGCTTCTGCGAATTCTTTATTGGAAAAATCCATTCAAAAAGTATTATATTCAATAAATACGATGTGTGATATTGTTTTTTCTTGCTACTGGCTAGCGAGCAGGAAAAAGAATTTCTCCTGATGCGTCGGTAGTCTCAGGAAGTAGATACATCCTGTTTGCAATCAGCCATCTTGGGATTTTCTAATCAGAGATACAATCTCATGGGACAGAAATTTCGTCATCCTTAGCAGGGTTATTTTATTAACGCACGATTAAAATGTACGCTGACGCCTGCGAATTATTAGTTACATAAATACCAAGAGGTCCTTCGTTGGAAAGTAAGCGGGCGAGATTACACCGAGAAGCTCGAGTACAAATATTTTCCGAAGGCGCGTTAAAGGGACCGAGGAAATAAGCAACCGGTGGCTTCCGTGCAATAGTTTACAATGTTTTACCTTGCCTCGTTCTGTAATATTTTATTGGGATATAAAGCGGGGAACACTTGAGCGCATTGTTGAAGAGCGAAGAGAAAGGGAAAGTGGCCTTCCATTTCTCAAGCGTCTCCCGACAGTCGTTGACGCCATCGACCTTGCCAGATGCCGAGCGTTACTTTTCCAAGAGAAAAACAGATCGTTGGCATTAGTACAGCCAGCAACGTCATCAATGACAAACTCGGTTCCAGTGCTTTCTCTTTTCATTTAATATATAGGATAAAACGAAGAAAGTCTCGGTGCAGAAGATTGGTCCATGGTAGGAGCTGATGTATTCTACGTTCCCTTTATAACTAATTAAAGTAACAAAGTGCATTGTTAATCAACTGTTGGCCAGGCACAGAATATTATACTGTTTACAACAAAGAAGAGAGTAATATTTTCATCGACAGAGATTGCTTTCTTATCGAGAAGGGAAGACAAAGGATTCTTCTTGAAGGAGTTTTGATTGGTTTAAAGAAAATGGACCAGGGATTTGAACCGTTGGACTAGGGATTTTGTTTTAGAAGGAAACTTTATGGTGGAAGAAGAGGAAAAAATGACAGAAAATAAAAAAGGTATAATTAATGTAAGGAGAATGAATCTGACGAGGTATTTTTTTTTAAAGCTATCCACTTCGAACAAAGACCGATGAAGAAGACGAGGGAGCCTGTGGTTAATGCGTTCCAGGAATTTCACGAAAGTTTGCCCGAGAATGGCCAAGCAGAAAGGAGCAGTCCTCCGAGGCTCCTCGAGTCTCTCGTTATTTTCCAAAACCGGCTTTTCAGTTCATGGTGTACGTATGGCGCTGTTCGCCCCTGTGCAGCTATATAGTCCTCTTAGATAGCTGCCTACCGGAGTTGCAAAACCTCCGGCAAGGTGACCTAGTTGTGCCTTCGATCGAAGTAGGTTGGCGAACCTCCACGTTAAACTCCTCGGTGCTCTTTATTGTCTCGTAATTTCGAACATTAGTTTTCTCTGTCGCTTTAATTATTTCCCGCAATTTAATAAGAAGGGTTGTAATAATAGTAACAGCGATAAGAGTGACAGTACCATTTTTATTCTAGATAAATGGCAGTGAAATCTAAACGTGTAGCGCACTCAGGATCTAATTTTGGGGGAGCCGAGTTGAAGGGATACAAATATTTTTAACGCAAATCCAGTAAAATTCATTAGGTGGCTATAAACATTTATTTAAAGAATAAAATCCAGTTTTCTTTTGTTTTTACGAAGCTCTTAAATTACTTCAGTCGTGGTTACACTATAATCTCTCTTTTCCTCTTTCTTTGGGGGGTGTCAAAAATTGATGCGTAATTTCTATCTTCAACAGTTGTTTACCAGTTTTTTAAGATGCATCGCGTGGAACTCCATTTGGTACCATAATTCCTATTTCGTAATATTAGGCATCGAAGTACATCAGGATCGTTTTAATTCCTCCTTAGAATTCTCCCATCCTCTACGTTTTCAATTTCCATTTATGTGTGGCTGGAAAAATACAGATGGAAAATACGAAAGCTTAAAACACTTTCTCCATAAATTGTGCATTTCCAAGCAGATGAACATCTCCGCGAATTTATTACACCTGAATAAAACAGCAGGGATAACTTACAAACCTCTCCTCTTTTCTCGTCTTTTCTTCTGAAGCACATTGGAGACCGCGTTTTTTTAGCGCGACTCGCGCTGCATGGGCAACGCAACTGGCAAGGTGGTATGGTAGGAAGAATGGAATGGATCGAGAAAGAGAGAGAATCCGAAGAATTCGAGTCACACCTAGGAACAATGACTTTCAAGAGATATTTACCTTTCGAAGTGGAAAAATGCCGGAGCGGAATGGCGAGAGGTGGGCGAGGAAACCTACAACGTCTTCCCCCCTTTCTTTTCCGCTTCTTTACGCGGGGCATTTTTTATCAGCCGCGTGCAGAACCGAGCGGAGGTACAGGTCTACGTGCAAGATTGTTGCGTATCCATATTCGAGGGTTTCCGATGTGTCACGCGCGAGAAATGCAGTTAGTACGCCCACGTGGCTTCGCGGGAGCCCGCCCCTGAAACAATGTGTTCCTTGAAGGGTGCACGACCCAGCGGTGGCCCATAACGGCAGGGATTTTAGTTGATCCTTCTCGATTTTCGCAGAGGAAGTTGGACGTTGTATTATTTATACACGATTTGCGCGGATTTATTCGCTCCATGTGATTTCTTTTCGCGACTGAGAATGGCCAAATTTGTGAATTCGAATTTGGTAATTATAGTTTGTCGAAACTTTGTGAATTAATCGTCTTAGTTTAGTTTCTGACAAGGGAGGATCACGAGCTCCAAAATGCAAACAAATCTGAAACTTTGTAGGGGATTTCGGTAAGGGATAGGAAAATAGTTTCATGACAAATGTTACTTCTTTTAATTAGATCTATCATTTGGTGAACAAATTATTTTACAGTTCACGAGTTGTAACACAAAATCGGAAAATGACCGGGTATTCAGGGGTCAATTACACCCCCTTAGAGCGAACTTGGACAGCAAACAAAAATTGCGTTGTAATCAGGAGGAAATTCCCTACATATTCACAAGGTTTCAGAATTTTTTGAATTTCCGGGTTTGGGATATTCCGTTGGACATTAATTTCCCAAAGCAGTCAGCCAAATTCGAGAAAATTGACTTTGAAAAATTCAATAAAAAGTATTTTAAAGCTGGAGATAATTTAAAATAAGATGTGAGTTTTTAATTGAGAATGATATTTGAATATCTGTTAATTCGCACGAATTTGGTAGGTGTTCAAATGAATAAAACAAAGTGTCTATAGTAAAAATTGTCGTGAGTGCAATACACTGATCTCAGAATTTTTCGAAGTTGATTTTCTCGAATCTGACTGAAAAGCGCGGGTTACTGCTTTAGGAAATTAATGCCCGAGTGAAGACCTTCACGTACACTAAGTATCAAGATTGGATAAGAGTTCAATAGTAGTTTTAGGAAAAATTAAATCACATTGTTATCTGAGTAAATGTGTAATATCCTCTTCTAGAAGTTTCTACTGAGATATTGAATTTGTATAAACTGTGTTAACTGTGTCAGGTTCCCCATTTCAAAGGAAATTTTGCAAGAACTAATAGCATTGCTCATCGAATATTTATCCCACCCACAATATCCACAGGACTCTACCCACAGGCTCCTATTTATTACTCTCTGCAATGGGAAAAACCTTGAATAATGACAGAGAACAGACATCATGCGTTTTATCAATTTTAAAGCACATCAGCTGTATGTGAAACTAACACACGTCTGTTATATCAGAGAAACTGCTTTGAAGTGAATAAAACATGTCCTGATTAAAAACTTTAATTACGAGGTGAATTATGTTCATCTGAAGCTGCAATTCAAGCTTCGAAAAAATCTCACTCGCTAGACAAATGTTTGACTATAAATCGCGCTCGGGAACATTTATTGAGAGCTAATTTCTCCTTCATCTATTAATTTCCCTGGCGAAAGGAATTAACACGCCATAGGTAGATAGACTCTTACTCTGAGTAATAATGAATATAATTAATAGTTCGTACGCAGAACGTGCGATCCACTACTAGTTATAGTGCATTAAATCTTCCTTAGTCATGAATTCTCTGATAGGCCTTTGCTTCTCCACTAATTTCCCTAGCAAAATAAATTAGCACGCTATCGCTAATTAGCTTCGTATCTTGAATAATAACGAACGACTAACTCGCACGCTCTATTAAATCGAACCTGTGAAGCTCTAATAATTTGAGTGTCCTTTACCAGTGACCTACTAAATTAAATTTTCAAATAAACCACATCCTATATAAGTTTCCCAGTGGCTTCTGTTTCTATCTGTGTACCTACTATTACTGATGTATTTAAATATTTAATTATAAAGCATCCACCAATTCGCAAATTTTCTGCAAGCAACTCGTAGCTTCTCAGATCCCTGTCGAATTGAATCGGTACTGCACAATATTACACAGTAGGAAACATACTGATATCAAGGAAGCCTGCCAGCCTCGTGGAAAAGTCAATGCTAGTATAAGCTACTTTTACTGTCAGCTTTCATAGACTTCAGGCTACCTTCATCCCGCGCCTAGATTTATATAATATCGCACGATATAAATTATAGTCACTGGCCATGCAATGACCTGTAGGTGTAATACACAGGTGTCTCGCGTAATCCGAAATGTCCTGTTCGGTCGAAAGTTCCGATTAATTAGATCGCGCGTGGCGCAGCAATATTATCTCCGACGAATTAACGAATTCCGACGGACAGAACGATTCTCCGTGAAAAATGGCAATCGGCGCAGCAATGCAGTCTTATTAAATCCGATTCATTTCGAGCGAGTATGTGCCGCGTGACACGAGAAACGAGTCGGGAGTCAGGACACGTCAATCGTGCTCCCTTGCCGAGGTATGCGAGCAGGACACGTGTCCTTTGTGTGACAGAATTCATGAATCGCGAACGTTCCGCTGGCCGACGCACGTAATCCGCGCTCGTTTTCACGTTGCAACGACTTGGAACCGGGAATATTAGTATGAAATTTATGGCTGGCGAATGAGCTCCGTGACGCAATCGATTTATCCGCTTCCTCGTTCGATTTTAACGCTAATTGCGTGCTAGATGGATATTTTCGTTGCGCGAACGCAGAGTGGGCTGGTCCTAAATTCGGTGTAAAAAATTGCGAGACAGTTCTATATTCATCTTTCAAATTTTGTGCGACATTATGTAACATGGATACACAGAAATGCCCAGCTTTTATATTACAGATCCTCGGGTTCGACAGGTGTCTTCCTGCGCGCCTGTGAAGATTTTTAAACAGTCACAGATATGTGTAATGTAAAAATTGGGACCTGAAAATTAGTTTCCTAAATAAAAAGAAATGGAATATGACCTTCCATTATAGTCAGCAGGCCGAGACGAGGCGAATGTTTGGCAATTTTTTTATAAAAAGCGGAAGCATATATCGTTGCAGAACTTTTTGCACTTAAAAAGGCAACATTTATAGAACATTTGGTAATTTTTTTTTGTAGAAAAATATTTAAGTATATAATAAAATTACAACCGACATCCAAGAAGCCTTTTTAAAAAGGTGTTCTTTTCGGTGAGCACTGTCATTCGGAACCAGATTATCTAAAATCAAAAAAACAAAAAGATTTCGTTGGTATACTAATGTATCCTCTGATTCGCGGAGGGAATTTCCGAAATATTAATTTAAAACAGAATGACGGCTATTTGAAGTTGAAGTCCTGACTTTTGCGGGAAAAATTTGATTTAACCGAGTGCTGAAGAATTGAATTTCCTCGTCATGAAACCAGAAACCACCCCAGTGGGTTAATTTCCGCAAAATCGCACGGTATCGAATAATTCGCGATCCATTAGTGCGTTGCGTAACGCGTAGTAAGATGTATTATAAAAAAAACTCTAAATGACTGGCAAGCACGCGATGAAAATGTAGTAAATCAACTCTAGCAACGTCTACTAGTTGTCTATATTGCAAAGGTCCTCCTGAAAAGACGTCCCCTGGCTATCGTTAATTCATTTTCATTGGTTAGAGGAATAGTTCTCCATATTACGCCAAAGTATGAAACGTATTATTATAGCGAATTTTTTTCAATCCTCTGCTCTAGCAAAACGATGCAAATGAGTTAAGACGAGAGAAAGGAGCTGATGAAATTTCGTAGCGATAACCCATAATTTTCCACTCACTCATCTAACTCGATGCGTTAAACAAATACAATGAAGGATTGCAGAAGTTAATGGGCGATTAATGATTATATTCATCAGTGGGAACGTTAATCGAAACGGCCAGAGTCTCCGTTTGTGTATCTTCTATGCGCAATTAATGACGAGGATCCTTTGCCATAAATCGAAAGCTTTTCCGGAAAGGTCGAGGCCATATGCAGTCTCAAGCGAGCCAGCGCTGTCCTTTCTCGCCTATGTAGACATTGCTTGAACCTTCCGCAACAAAAGAATCGCGCGATAATATCGCGAGCCGCATTCTCCGTGCTTAAGTGCCAGGAATTTCCACCGCAGTTTTCTTTCCGCGACATATGCATCTTCCTCTTGCCTCTGTTTCTCTTGTAATTCGATTTCTTCTGGCAAATTGATTTTTTTAGGTCCTTCTGACGAAGTTGTGGGCCTTTCGAAGCCAGGTGAATTTTGTTTACACTCCATTTTTTGTTGGCTTCGGTGCAGAAATGAGAAATGTGTAACAGGTGATAACGAATTCTATTTCGAAATAGAAATTATATTTATTTATTAATAAAAATTATATTTATTTATTAATAAAAATTATATTTATTTATTAATAAAAATTTTATTTATTTATTAATAAAAATTATATTTATTTATTAATAAAAATTTTATTTATTTATTAATAAAAATTATATTTATTTATTAATAAAAATGCCACAAGTGGTATTACTGTTTTCACCTTAACGAGCAATGTAGAATCGTTTGGTTAACATCGGTTTTGTCCATCGCTCGCGATTTGACCGGATCTTGAAACTAGGCTGTTTTTCACTTATCATTATGCATCGGAGACCACGCGTTTCGTTCAAGTTCGCACAAAAGCACGGCAGACGGGCGTGGCACCAAGAAAGCCGGGAAAGTGATATCTCTTTGCTGTCAGTGTGTTCTGTTCCATTCAGGAACGGACCAAAGACACTGCTACCCCTGTTGCTTCAGCAAACATTGAGTTGATAAATTTGTGTTTGGAAAATGCGCAAATTTTTAACTCCGCTTTATTAAGTATATTTTTCTTGTGTGGAATAATTGTGGAAAACGTTGGAAATTTATTAAAGAACTACTTTTTTGGGTATTTTAAATTAGCGAAGCAGTGACAAGTATTCAATCTGTAGTAAATATCACATTTTTTGCAAATACAGCAGGTGCCTTAAGGGGGAATTCTCGTGTAACAGCCCCCGAAATTTACGAATTATTAAAAAAAAACTATTGTTAATATTGCATTAAACTCTTTTGGGATATAAGAAGCCACCTTTAAATTTGTAGAATTTTTTTAAGAAGAGGTTAACAAGATTCCATAGTAATTAATAAATTAGTAATTAATAATACGAAGGATCGACAAAAAAAATATATTTTGCAAGTTGAAAGATGCCTCATTATATTCCAAAAGAGTTTAATCCAAAATGACCAACAGTTTTTTCAAAAAAAATTCGCGTAGGTAGCGTATGTAGTATCACATTCAATTACATATTCAAGTGTTCTGGGTATAGTTAAACCAAATTGCACTAGTTGCATGTATAATTAATTTACGAATGTTTGAAAGGGATTAGATAATATTTTATTCCAAAAGGCTGTATGAGTTTAAACGAAAGTTCCATTGTTTACATGCTTCGACCAGTTCATCTGTGTAGGTTTATTGTGTATTACGAAGGAAAGTCTTACTCTTTATAATGTAGTAATCATAGAGAAGGTGTTTGTTACGTAATTTCGGAATTTTACGATAGAGTCGCGTGGAACGTACATTAGACTTTCGTTCCTTTCATTTTTGAACGCTTGCAAAATTGCTTCTGCTGGGCCACGCTTTTCTATTTTCGCGTCCCCTCTTTGGAGCCAACGATTGATCAACCATAACGTTCCTATTAGGGAGAATGTTGGAAATAGCCAGCAAATGCTGTTTGATCCGTACGCGGCAGGAAGTTGATGTCAACGCTTTTTCTGGGAACATTGTTCAAGGGTAAAGAAGAGTTGAGTGTAAGATTACGTGAAAGGTTAAAGAAAGTAACAGTGTTTTATGTATTAAGTAAAAACGGGTTTCAGGAGTTATTATGCTTGGTGATAGGAAAGTTGCCTATAGTGAAAGATATATTGAAAATTGTAAGAAGCTTCTATATTTAGGCGGAAGAGTTATTCGTTGTATTGGCATAGTTTTTGGAACGAATACAGATAAGAATAGACCTATTAAGTAAAAATTATTATTTCTACCTTTCTGCAAGTAGGTATGCGTCTAAAACAATTGTAATGTTCCGGCAATAAATTGTAAATTTGGAATTATTAAGTTGCTGGTAAATCTGATCTGCCAAGTTCTCTCTTGTCTTTTATTGAGGAAAATATTTTCGTTAATTTCAGGCTTATCAGAGAGCACTTTAAGTAATTGTAAATTCAAAAAATTTAGATTTAAGGGATGCAATGAAATGCAACGCGACAAGGGTGGGAAAATGGAAATGGGTAACGCAAGGAAATATATAGTTCCATTCCAAAAGCATAGTTTACGTTTACAAGTAAACATTAATAGAATTATAGAATCTATAACTTTAATTTAATATTATCTTATGATGCCATTGTTCCGTGTACAAATGCCAATTTACTGCAAGAATATACAGTGACTCACAGATTTCTTCAAATAAGATTAACATATTCATTCCCTGGCATTTATACAGTTTTATTTATCTTAGTAAAATTCGGAATGCTGGATGAGCGTTAGGTAATGGGACTTGAAATGGAATGAGGCTTTCACTTTTAAAGACCATGTTCATTTGAATTAAACACAGAGGACTTACTTAGGAATATTTAGACATTAGCGTTTGAAATAATAGCAATTCATAATAATTATAAAAAATGCACCTTTTTAGATTTTAGTAAAAGCGGTTGTAGATTTTTGTAAGCAAATTCTAAAGATATCAATTGACTAAATCTATGATAGCTTTAGTGTTAGTAGAAAATTCTTAGAAAATTCGTAGAAATTCTATGATAGCTGATTTAGAAATGTGTATACTTGATGCAAGCTACCACTAAAGAAGAATACATTTCTTTGGATTCGAAGAAAGCAAGAATGACGTAGTAATTCGTAGATTTCTTTATTCTTGTAAAGTCCGCGAAGAAATCTGTGAGTCACTGTATTTATCGTGGTCCTTTTTTTCATATTTCCCGGTGTTTCATTTCTTGGTTTCCGCTACTGGAGAACGTGAAAGCACAGTGCCGCGCTCTGAGAGTGGTGAGCAGAACGATGCACTCCTTTCTTCTTTGAATTCTCTGTTACCAACCAGAGGATATATCTATTCCCCGAGTATTGCTTAAAATAAACAATTTTTTTACATTACAACTTGAGACACACATTTCACGAAAAGTATCAGAGTTAGAAACTTGGAGTTTTTACGTATGCTCAAAATAGATCTTTCTCATGTTTTTAAAGTTTTATTTTTTTATTAACTCTATTTTTCAGTTAAATAAACGGAAGACAAATATATTGATTTTTTCTACTAAACCTTATCGAAAATATTGTTCTAGATTTTACGTTTGCGACATAATAAAGGTTTGTTTTCATCAAAATTTAAATTCTTGGTGCCTTAAAAAAATTCACCTCTCTAAGTGACACAGTTTTTTAGATTATGTTACTCGTCTACAACGAATGCAGCTTTCGAAAAATCCAAGTTAAAGACTAAACATTGCTTTGGATATCTATAGAAAAACAAAAAGTCTATTTTTCGAAACACTCCTGTATATGAATGTCATCATGCATTAATATATCAAACACGGTATTTATTATTAAATATCTCATGAACTATTCGATATCTGTGCAACCAATCGTGGATCTAATATTTTTCTATCCATTTACAAAGTTTAATTGGAATTGGTGCAGAATACTATTTCTTTCTTAATTGGCAAATTATTTGAAAGATTGTTCACATATTTTGTAAGGTAGTAGAAAGTATTATGTTCTTTCTACTTTGAAGCTTCTTATAATCTTCTCATCATATCATATTTCACAAGCATGCAAGAAGAAATATGTTTCCCTCTATAAACTGCAAAATTTAATGTTATCGCCGGGAATAAATGTATGAAAATGTTTATAGTACAGCCATGAGGCTTTTAAGAGTTGCGCCCACATATACAAATTTTGCATACGCTTCATTATTATGTATTATGTGTATTAAACACTGAAAGACTTCAAAAGACACTTTTCACTTTTACGCAAAGGCATTTCTTAATTAGCTTCGCAAGTACGCGAAAAGTGAAATTATGAAAGTAGAGTCAATCCTCAGAAAAAAAGAACATATGAATTCTGTTATAACACTTCTAAAGAATATTCATTTTCATTTATTCAAAGGCAATTCTCACAACTTTCGTTAACTCACACTTGGCACAGATCGGACCCCATTTAACGCCTCAATATTTTCCTAATTTCTCTGAAAAGTCACGTCGATTACAATGACTGGGGGAGAATAATACACTCAGGTGTTAAGAAAAGTCGATGCTTTATTTACGTTTAAATGATCAGCGTATTAGTACAAAGCGTAGGTTCTAAGTGACTGGTCGATTAGCTGGAACAGAAAGAAAAAGCACGTTACATTAAACACAGCCTATACACCCACCACTGAACGTACTTCATAAAACGTTAACATCAGAATATCTCTAAACAATCTACCATTAAAATGTCCCCAAACATGTTCCCCATAAAAAATTCAGTCTTACAGAAAGTCTTACAGAAACTTCTAATGAAAGTTAAACCCGTCGTGTGTCGAATAAAGTTAACCCGGATTATTCGAGCCTCGAATAAAGTTAACCCGGATTATTCGAGCCTCGATTAAAGTTAACCCGGATTATTCGAGCCTCGAATAAAGTTAACCCGGATTATTCGAGCCTCGAATAAAGTTAACCCGGATTATTCGAGCCTCGAATAAAGTTAACCCGGATGATTCGAGCCTCGAATAAAGTTAACCCGGATTATTCGAGCCTCGAATAAAGTTAACCCGGATTATTCGAGCCTCGAATAAAGTTAATCCGGATTATTCGAGCCTCGAATAAAGTTAACCCGGATTATTCGAGCCTCGAGTAAAGTTAACCCGGATTATTCGAGCCTCGAATAAAGTTAACCGGGATTATTCGAGCCTCGAATAAAGTGACTTTCATTCGATCCGTCATTTAAATAATTCGCCCAACTCTGGTCTTACTATTTATCAGAAACACCTACCATTTGGCAATGGAGAAGGGTTTGCAAGAGTCGGATGGTCTGTCGTATGTGAGCCCCGAGGAACATTGCACCAGCTGCGGGCGGCCGTTTCTACAAACTACCACGTTCACGCAGGCGTCGTTCAGCCTGTGTATATTGCCATTTTCGCACGGCACCGTGGCGAGGCTGGCAGGGATATTTTGCAGCAGGTTCCAAGGGTTTTGGATCAGTTCCGGCGCCTGTGGTTGCTCGCCGAATTGTTCATCGCTCTGTAGTTTGTCGAGTTCCGCTTGCGATGCCACTGGTCGCTGGTGCCAAGGATCTGTCCTCTCCAACCAAGGATTCGCGGGATAAGTCTGCCCCCCATAGGACGGGGGCGGTTGCGGTGGTGAAGTGGGCGGTTGTTGTATTCCGTAGGACGGCTGTTGGGGTGGTTGCGACGGTCCATAGGGTGGTGCATACGTGGGCGCCGGTGTTTGCGGTTCCGTTATTGGGGAGATCGTTATCGGCGGTGGTTTTGGTGTAGCTGAGCCTTTGCAGTCGACGTTGTAAGGGTAGTCGCAGACATCCAGTATCTGTGGGACGATAAATGAGGAATTTAAACGAAGCGGAAAGGCATTAGAAGAATGCACAGTGGCGGACAAAAGAAAGTTTACAATCGTTAAAATCGTAGAACCTTTTAAAATTGGTTCAGGGACTTGAGTTTTTTTGAGAAGCTAGAAGGATTGGTTTGCTAAGTGACGTGTTTAGTCGTTTTAAAAAAAAAGCGACCTTTACTATTCATTTCGCTATTCCGACCAATTGCAATTTTTTTCAAAACGACGAAACACGTGATTTAGCAAACTAATACTTCTAGCTTCTCAAAAAAAAGTCAAGTCGTTTGGAAAGATTCTTAAAAAGTTATGCGATTTTAAGGGGTGTAAACTTTCTTTTGTTCGCCACTGTGTAATAGCACAGGAATGGCAAATGCGTGGCACTCGTGCCGTTTTATAAAATATTAGAAAATTTATAAAGTCTATTTTCTGTACCTACTACGAATCAAGTTCATTTTAAGATTTGAAATAGGGTGATAGTATATGGTATAATGAATTTTGCAAATGACATGAAGCAAAAGATTTCTAATAAAAAATAATAATAATAGTATTGATACATTTTGTGCAATTTGTATAATATATGTATACGCATTTATATTCAGTAACTATACTGGGTGTTTATAAAAATATGGGACATTTTCTCAGGATCGGTTCTACTCGTCAAAATAATAAGAAAAGTTACTACACGCATAGGTATGCCTGATAATGCTTAGTTTTGCAGTTATTAAGTTTCCATTCATATCCTTTCCTTCTCGCTTTTATAAAATCAAGGGCGAAATGATAATCAATATTTCGATCCGTGGAAACACCGCTGGACTTCGCTAAATCCCACTTTAATAGCCGTTTCGGTCCCGTGCTTTACGAAATATAAAAATGTTTATAACTGCAAAACAATCATTTTTTTATTATTTAGGTGAGTAGAACCGATTCTGAAAAAATGTCTCATCATATTTACAAACACCTTGTATATACTCATGATGGCACTGGTAAGTGAAAAAAAAATATCAAATTTTATTTATCTTTCTAAAAATTGTTTCCGTTAAATTTTTTAACAGTTGCATTTAACGACACGGCCTTGTTTTAAAATGACTATAATTTAGAAGATGCTGATTCAATGGGGTTGTAGTATCTACTCACAGCAGTACCGCAATCAAAAGAATGTCGAGCACGTTAGCATCGAATTTGATTTCAAGCAACGCGGAAGTCGCAAGAAGCGGCCTTTGACCGTGGTCGAGGCAGAGTGGGAGTCGAGACGGAGGAGATTCTCACGTTTGCCTGGCCAACGCTGTCATTTCGCGACTTAAGATTCCAGAAATGCTCGAGGAAGAATTTAACAATGGGATTCTTACGTCATTATAGACCAGGCCGCGGGGGCAGCTGAACTTGATGGGCTTTCTGAAAACGCACACGTAGAATTCCGAGCAGTTTGTGGAGCTTCTGTACCGACCATTCGGCTCGGGGCACAGTTTTGATCCGGGAGGCATTGGTGGCTCTGTTAAAACAAACACCTCTGTTAATACAAATTTAAAGGCCTTCACTCTAGCATCACTTACTAACAGTTAGAATTTCATTTTTTACTCTTGCATTAAGAGTAAAAAATTTTTTACATATTTTCAGGGTTTGATATGTCAAGAATGTTTTCCCAAAATCGCAGAAATATCGAAGATATGCTCACGCGTTGCCATACGTTGATGCAAATTTCAAAATGCTATTTCCTCGAAACCAGGTTTTCAAACACGGTACCCGCGATTACTCAAGAGCTATTCGATCGATTTACTTCCAATCTTTCATGGCTATATGATACACTATTACGCAGTTCTGTACGGGGCGGATTTTTTATTTGATTCATACTTCCTTTTTTATTGCATAAAAAGGCAAGATTTCAAGTCCAAAAATTGAACGTATCACTCAGAGTGCGGCCATTTCTTTAAAAATTAACTTTCTTGAAATCGGTCCCGTCAGAAACAGCATTCGTTAATATATTTTAAGCAACTAATTTGCTTCTTGCTTTCACGTAAAATCTGTTTAATTAGGAGTGTACCCCAAATCACTGCAGCGAATGACGCATTCGGAACTAGCCTGTATAACTATATTACACGACTAATATTTCTACATTCAAAAAATGAAGAATCATAGCCAAAGATTTGACATAATTAACAAAAAAATGACGGGTTCAATAATGTCAATACTTTCTTAAAAAAAAATTCCAATAGAACGTTAGTTTGTAAGCCTCTCTAGGTGTATAATTTGATGCCACTGGCCCATTGCCACAACACCATTTTACAAGATCGTTGTTGAATTTTTATTCCGGGTCCAGGAGGCCTCATTTTTCTTGCCAAATTTTATTCACATGCATCAAGGTCCCCAAAACAATATAGTTGTATAGGATTTTCAATCTATTTCGCTCATCTCCAGCAAAAAATTTCTAAACATGATCAATTATTAGGCGTCGAGAATGCATGTAACCCCTTAATCAGAAAAAGTGTTACGATCGGCGAATTGAGGTCGTATGAGTCTAAGCCATTTGTCAGCGATATGATTTGCTTACTTGGCGGTGGCAGAGGTCGGTCCCCGCAGTTCACGTTGTAATCGTAGTCGCAGACCAGCTTCTTTGCATTGAACAGCAATCCGTCAGGGCAAGTCTGCTCGATAACCACGCCGTCCCAGCAATTCAAGTAATTCGCACAGTTCTTCGGACTGGGAAACTGGCCCCTTAAAGCGTAACACCCAGGTGGCGGTCTAATAGTCGGCCTGGACGTCGACGATATAGGCCCCGGCAGCTCGTTGGTGTCTCCCGGGCTGGGGAGTCCCGGGTAACCCTGCCTGGCGTTCAAAACGCCCGAATCTTCTAATTCCTTGTCATTCGCCGGTGCAGTTGGATTTCTGTTCCAAAACTCCGTTGCCTGGTTATCCAACTTCTGCAGCTCCACAAGGTCCCATGTATTCTCTGTCGCGACAGCCACAGGAAAAAAACCATCACGCCACCGCATAAAGACTTCCAACCTCACGTTTCAAAGAGAATTTTCCTAATTGGACTTACAAATTCAGGCACTGAGAACAAAACCGGCCCAACCCACATTTTTGCAAAATTGAATTAGGCCGCATCATATACAATAATGAAAATTAATTATTTTCTATTTAAAACCACGTAGCATAACAAAGTCACCTGTTGCATTGAAATTTTGCGGTGTCATCTGCGTACAACACTTATTACAATTAAAAGGAAAATTAATTATGCCTTCACTAGGGAGCATTTCAAATAGTATCAGAAGCTAAAAATTATGCCTGCAATACAAGATGTTGAAACCCTATTTTTTAGTTCGCCTATTTCTCCGTTTACCCAGTGTTAGTCCCTTGTTGCTCTGAATGCCTGAATTTTATTCAGCTTGCACAGAACTCTCCCAAGTGAGCTCGCGAAACTGCTCATTCCATTAAACCGTCTTGCTCGACCCAGGAAAATTAAAAAAATGGCGAAAACAATTATTGTTGAAACGCTAACCTTGACGTTGGCCGCGGCGCAGGAGCTGCCTGTCCGCGTACGTAGCCGCGCTGGACGCGGCGGTCGTCGTTCGTCTGGCCGCGTCGCAGAGGCTCAGCGCAAGGGTCAGGAATATCAAGATGAACCTCATCGTGACCGTTGAGCACGAGATCGACGATGTGCTGAAGGGATTAGGCACCCTGGAGGTCTCACGTTGAACTCGCGGTACTCGTGGATGGAGAACAGTGGCGAATCCCGGTGTTCTGGGACGTTGCGCGATGTCCTGATGCTGGATGGTCTGGACCTGGTCGGCTCGAGGGCTTACATAGGGCGTCCCCCACCATTCTGCTCCGTAGGGAGTAGCTTCGCAGGACCCCAATTACACGGGCGCAGGACCCCGGCGGCGGGCTCTTGCTCAGGAAGTGCAGGCTCCTGCACCACCTCTTGTTCCCGCTGAAAATTCCCCTCCACCGGGGTCGAAGACGCCGCAAGGACGCGATTCGGTGCGCGCCGGCCGGGTTTCTTATTGGAGGAGATTTAGAATGACCGGCGAGGACCGTGTAATCCCCCAGTGATCATTCGTTTGTCCGCCGGCCATCGCACGGTCACTGAAGGATCCGCCGCGGATGCCGGTGGCGGTCGACCGCGTAGGATGTCAAGGTCCCTCCAGGATGTACGTACTTGGACACCGGCGGCTTTTCACCAGTATTCTGTAACGGTATTGTCCCCAGCCGCTCGCTTCATTTTGGCGCTCATCTCGTAGAATCTCCTTATGCAATCCTGGCGGCTGTAGGCCTACGCGACCACCTTTCGCGCGATTATCCGCGATTCCTTAAGGGGCGATTCCACCTTCTGGGGCCGAGAAGTGGGTGAGTCTTTGAGAATTTTTGGAATAAAAATTGTTCGGTAAATTGATAGTGTCTTGAACTATTTTTCTGAATTTTTTTGTGGTACAGAGTCCTGGTGCTGGTGGAAAGAGTCCCACGGATTATCTGAAGCACGAAAAGGAAAAGATTCAATAAGGGAAATGAAGAAATGTTAAAATGGCAGCTTTCTGAAAAGGCGAATCGAATTTCGCCTGAATATCGGGAAAATTTCTTTAAGTAAACAAAGGACGGTAACAGATGTGGCAATAAACCTACTACCACTGATAGCCATATTCATATACATATTAAGAATCTCTTCCTTTTTGTGCTTCAGGTGATCCTTAGGCTACTTTCCATCAACGCCCGGACCACCCGTTTTTTTTTCAACGCTGTCAGTCAGCCTTCTGTGTCACACAAAAATTCGGAAAAATAGTTGAAGATACTATCAAGCAGCCTGCCAAACTTCAAATTAATTTGTCGAACAGTTTTTCTACAAAAAATTCACAATGACTCGCCTATTTTTCGGCCTCGCAAGATGGGATGCCCCTAAAGGATAAACAGGACTTTGTATTTTCCTTATTAATTAAGGAGTGGTGCGTATTCGACCTTGGTCGATGATTTTCGGATATTTCGGAGGAACCTTCGCACCTTCGTTTTCCTTGAAATCCTTGCTCGTTGAGGAAAAGGACCCTCGATCGCTGAAGCTGTGGGACCCGAAGCCGGAATGCAGAGGTAGATGCACTCTGGAGATTGCTCCTTAGAAGGATTCACATTACCGAAGTGCATTTTGATATTCGGCCACGGCGGGTCCTTGGATGCCTCTGTTCACAACTTGTTCCCCCCTTCCGTCCCGCCTCCCCTTAGGGACATTGCGTGAATTTTACGGTACAGGTTGCGTTACTGGGACCAGCGGCGCAGGGATCATCGCCTTTTTTATTATACGGCAATGAGGAAGAATCCTCGGCGAGGAGCCGGGTGAAAAAGGAACGCTGCGAGCGAATTCTTGTAATCCTGAAATTCAGATATCTGGTGGGTCGGTGGGTCCTCGCCCTCGACAGATTTTTGGCAAGAACGCTGCGTACGCTCGTGAGTCACGCGTGACCTCAGCGTTCGGTTTTCCGTGCGTGAGACCATTTACATTTTAGTGGCTCTTGGAACAGTTAAGTTGGCCACTGTGCTCCATGGTTCCGAGGCTTTTGTCACTCGAAACTTCGTCATATATTCGTTCTCTGTAACGCAACATTAATGAATTTATCGAATTCATGGAATTCAAAACCACCCTGTGGTGGAAAAATGTCTGTGGCTTAACGCGAAGGGCTTTCTGCCGCGAGCCTGGATTTTCGTAATGGAAAATTGAATGTGACTTTTTAATGTTGTATTCAATTTTGAAATGACAATGCTTTCAGAATGTGACATGTGTCTTGAAGATAGGTATCAGACAGGGTTGAATATTACAAGGATAAATTTATAGCCTCATAGTTATGCGCAAGAAATTTTATTTCTTCTTCGCGTTGTTCATTGTCAGCATTACTCATTACTCGTGTCATTTTTATTGGTATTCTGCTGTTCCCGCGGATGCAGTTGCGTATCTTAAGATCGCATATTTGTGAATCCGAGACGAAGGAATGGAATCTTATTCGCGTATAGGTACAGCGAACGAAGACAACGAGTTATTGGTCGATTTATAGATCTATTATCTCTTACAGTGACTATAAAATACTTGAGAGGTTGATTATTTCCAATCCTCGATTTCTCATTATTTGTAGGAAAGATAGATGATGGGATCGTTATGGAGAAAAATTCATACGAATAATAGCGTCACCGAGTAAATTACCATTCTCACGGAAACATGTTCATTAATGTGCTTATTAAGTGCACGCTGTACAGCACAGTAGCGGTGCACAAATTCATACACACACTAAATCTACGCGCGGATGTAACCTCTTTCGCGTTTGAAAAATGAAAATCACATAATGGTACGATGATTTGCCGAGGAATTTTTATTACACTTTTCATCAAGCATTAAATTACTTGCGATTAAGTTGAAGCTATCGAGTGCCCTGCTTGCAGAATAATTGCACTACCTATAACAAAACTCGTTTCATAGATCCACGTTTCCTTTTTTAGAGAGACCACCCTATTTTCAAGAGCCTCGAACGACTAACTAGATTCATTCGTAGTTTCCTCTGTTCCCCTCTACAAGTAACTCGAATAAATTACCTTCAATATCAGAATTTGTTTTAACAATATCTAGACATAATCAATTAATCCAAATTTTGAATATCTCGTATCATTCAATAGTAAATTAAAACAGTTGAACAGTCCTTGTAGAGAACACTGTACCTAAGTGGTAAAATTAAAAACAAAATTGATCGGGAAATGTCCTACGTGCCAATGCACTTATAGAATTTTTATTTTTGGCACTTACAATGTTTTCTACAAGAACTCTTCAATTTATGTTTATCGTAGAAAAATCTGAAGTAGATTTGTATTTACCGCGCGCACTACGCGATTTTCAGTAACGAGGAAAGTGATGCAGGAGTTTCAGAAAATTTTTTAGGCACGTATGCAGACATTGCCGTATCCGTCTAGGAAGAAGATTTTACGGTTAATCGCAATGGCTGACAAGATCTGCGAGCACCGTCGCGCAGAGATAAAATGTGAAACACTGTGCGTCTTCGTGACGGGAATTCGTTGGCTGTTAGACTCGTTTAAGGTCCATAATTTTATTCAGCTGTGTGCAGATCCTGCAGTCGAAGGTATGCCTACTAAACAGTTATAGAAACATGACGAGAAAATCACGCGAAAGGATTTTCTTCGTGAGTGTAAGCAGGGTCCTTTGTCATGTTATTTGCGATCCATTCGAATACGTTATTCAAGTGGAGGAGAAGTTCGGTGCGTAGAATTGGGTAATTAAATGATTCGAGTCTGTAACGAGCGTGTAAAAATACCTACAAGCACGTTTTTCAACTGTCCACCGACGGTTTTGTGTCAGTTTCGTTTCTTGGCTTCCTATACTATCCGAATAATTATAAGCCTCCCTTATATGGTGAGTATCTCCGAAAAAAGATTACGGGACACCGTAGGCGTCCGTGATTCGAATTTCCGAGTCCATCAGACTCTTCTGGAGTCTGTTAGGGATTCTAAAGTACGCTTGCTAAAATATGTTCCTTTCTTCATGGGACAGGAGTTTGTATTTGTCTGTATGAAACGATCGATGGTGTATTACGTTTTTGCTTAATTAAATGCGGATGCATACTGATTACTTACATGATTAATCAGATGTATTTCACTTGATATACATAATTCGTGTACACACATATTTATTGTCTTCTTTTATATATATATATATAATATGATAATATGATAATATGATAATATGATAATATGATAATATGATAATATGATAACATGATAACATAATATTATGATAATTTGATAACATGATAATATGATAATCTGATAACATGATAATATAATAATATATATAATATTTTTAACGTGTAATATATAACAAATTAATTACGTTGAGTTGGCATATATGTATAGAGTGGTCCACCAGAAATAGAACACCTAATCACTAGTTTGTTATTATTTTGTATTATTAAGAACATAAAAAGTAATTTCGAAGTGAAAGTTTGATGGTTTCATAGGAGGAAGAATGTAAACCTACTTAGTATCAATTTTTGATAACTAACTTAATTGTAATAATTTATAATTAACAATAAGTTTCATAACAGATTAGCTACAATATTCTTTTAATACTTTCAATAATAGTTAATAATACAATTACTAAACACTCACTAAATTATACGAAATTGTTACTAGATTCCCATTCCCATTAAAACTTTTACCTTGAAATTTTTTTGCACACGGTGCAACGCAGTCGATGTTTACAATTTTATAGAATTATTTATAGGTATTAGCAAATTCTGATATTCATCTATGTGACGTAGTCGTGTTTTGCATAGCGGCGGATTTGTGTCACTAAAATCACTTTTCAAAAGCTATCTTCCGTCGCGATCGGGGATCATATGAGAAATATTAGAACTGGCACCAAAGTATAATCTGACATATATCCCGGGGGGTGGTGTCGTGAAATCGTTTGTCCCACGGTGCGATTAATCTGCCTGATCGGGTTCATTTTACCATCCGAGTATCCTCTACAACGGCGTTTCTCCCTCGCTCGCCTTTTGCTCTTCTTTCGGCCAACTTTTCGGCAGACCGCAAGAGATGGCTAGAGATGAAGCTGGATGATCGGGAGGAACCTGTAGCAGGTCTGAAACGTAAAAGAAATAGAGAAATAAGCCGCGAGAAATATGAGGGAACGATTTCGGAAGAATAAGACGCATGACATGGGTACGAAATAGAACGCACGATGCATAGAACGAAAATAAGCTGCAGCGAAGTCCACGGCGAAGAATTTGACAGCGATGTTGAAAGGAAGTGGTAATAAAAACTCACAAAATAAATAAGCAATAAATTTCGAAGAACACATTCTTCGATCTCCGCTCAGACTTATATCCCCTTCAGTACTGATAAAATAGTCCAACAATAGATATAATAATACTTTATTTACGTTTGCTACGATCAGTATTAACATTAATTTAGGGAGCTATTGAGAAAGTAAGCGGTCAAAGCGCTCGAAATTCAAGTATTTTTTGCGAATTAATTAGAAGGAAATGAATACAAATTGTGACTAGTACTTTTAGGTAATGTTTATTAATACTATAAACAGTAAGAATTTTTTTTTAAAAGTCATTACAGTCATCTGATGTCTAGCCGTTTTTTCTGCCCCGTCTTAATATCTCACTCTTTTATCATAATCGATACTGATAGAGCGTAACCCCACTAAATCCCAACGAAATAGACGCTCGGCGGATGAAGAGAGCTAATCTAAAACTGGAGTAAAAAAATGGCTGGAGAAAAGGGAGCAGGTTCTCCGGTACAATTAATTTTGGCAGCTGATCACCTAAACAACGAGTTCAGATAAGAGATTAGTGGAGCAGGGTGTCGAATCGGACAATAAATTTGATGAGGCTTACACGATCTACCACTTAGGTCCAAATACGACGGTGATATCTCTCGAGCACGCATACTGGAACGCGTCCCAGTGGGACGACAACGCGACGTCCGCTCGCTCGCTCGAGATCTAAGGCCCACATCGTGGAACATTTCAATTTCCGAGCTGGACCATGATGGACAGAGAAGTGCTGTTTAGAGTCACCGTTGAGATCTCATTATCACATCCAGATTCATTCTTCTCGCAATACTGACGGCTTTATTGCCCACTGAAATGCACGAACGAGGATCTTTCAATCGAAGTACATACTTGGTATACATTACTGGAAATATTTATTGCGTCACTCTCAAATTTATGATTTGCAAAATTATGATAAGCAATATGATTGATAAAATTCATTCGTTGGCAATTTATTTTGGCCAAGATTTTACTGTGAAATATTTATTGCAAGACTGCGTAGCTTTAATAATAATTCGAGATGTGGTACTAATAATGATTATTCTGTGCAATAATAATAATTACGCTGTGTACTAATAATAATTAGTACTATAAAAAATATTTTTGTAAAATATTAATCTTGATAACGTATTTAATTTTCCAGTGATGCAATAAATATTACCAGTACTGTACTTGGTATATTTGGTGAATTTAAAAAATTTGTCTACCTCTGCAGGACTAAAAGAATTTTTTTATCAATGCCATGCTTTTGAGGACAGTCAACGTTATTGTGAAACGTATTCGAGAATCAATAAGGTCGACGTTCAATAATTTGGAGCAATTGAATTTTCAGGAATTTGCAGGCTAATATTCTGAAATTGTAGCATGTATTTTGGTAGAGAATTTTCAAACTTTCGAATTCGATTAGTAAGAAATGGGTAATGTTTTCATTTCCTTTATTTAATTAAAAAGCAGACAGATTTTAAAATTCTGGATTTAATTCAGGGAAATCTAATTACAT
Organism: Andrena haemorrhoa; assembly: GCA_910592295.1. Taxonomy (NCBI): domain Eukaryota; kingdom Metazoa; phylum Arthropoda; class Insecta; order Hymenoptera; family Andrenidae; genus Andrena; species Andrena haemorrhoa. The sequence goes on along the minus strand of OU342940.1, from coordinate 8,468,332 downwards.
ATTTCCTACGAATAAGCACTGAGAAAGAATAAGAACGTCCACGAGGCATTAAAGGAGGCAAGGATATCTTCTCACACAACCACAGTGCACCACTATTGCGCATCTGAAAGAAGTACCTATCCTCTGTCAGGAAACTCGCGAAAACATCTCTATGGCGCCGAGCAGAAAACTAGCAGATCCCAGCTACCTGCAGCCAAGCAACGATAAATCCAATTCAGGCGAATTTATTGTACAAACACGTCCTCCATATTTATATTTGCGAATGGCACCTTTCTTGTATCCCACGCGTACCTTCAATGCAAATTCCTGCGTCCCCTCTCTCGAATTTGACGGCATTGTGACCAGTCGTTATTCACATGAAACGACGGCTATAAAAAAAAATTAATGTCGATGCCCTTCTGGGAGCCTAGCGTTTCACCTCACCTTCCTTTTTGGCCCTCCGCGAAGCTCGGCCTCGCAGATGCCTAAAATGCTTTTGACGCACTCGAGGTGGATGGCACGAGCGATGAAAATGCACAACCCGCGCCTGGATACCGTAATGCTCGTTCGAATTCATCGGTGCGCCTCTCGTTGAGACGCAGGTCGAAGAGAGGTTGAAATAGATGGGCCACCCCCGTTCGGGCTGCCCGTTTCGCTCGGAGAGACTGTAGGTACACTCTCGAAGAAAGGGGAATAAATTTTGGAAAGTGATACGAGCACTCAGCGTAATCGCTGCCGAAGACTCTTTGAATTTACAGTAATTGCTGCTGATTAAGGATCGCACCAGGAAAAATTCCTACGCTCGACAGCTCTTTTGGAAGCTCGTAGGGAATTATTGGTACCTTCGCGCTTGCAACGCGAAGCAAGTTTGAATTGAGGCATTTGATGGAAAAAGGGCGCGTACGTCAAAATGCCATTTCAAGAAAATCAATTTCAAAGTTTTCAGTATAGTATAACTTAATAAAAAGTAATGCAATTAAATCCAATTTTTGTAAGGATGTAGCTACCGTATCCTTCAAACGTTCTGAAAACAGTAATCATGATTTGAAAATGATACACGTCTTTATTTATAAGTTTCAAGCAAGTGGTTTATGTGCCCTTTTTCCGTAAATGTGGTAAATTCGTAATAAAATTTCTTCTCTGCTCAGTTATTTAAATATAATTTTGTTTACATACTTAGTTACACATTTTTTATACATTGTTTAAATAGAAAACATAAAATGAACCGCAAAAATAAACAAGAAATTTAATGTTTTGAGTAAATATTAGTTCTTCGATTCTTTGCAGCAAACTATCATACAAATCAATTTTTTCCTTCCTAAATTAGCTTCGTTCCTTGCGGATTCGATACTCGCCTCACTTTCCACATTTCCTCGCTTGCACAAAATCCTCTATGAAACAAAAGTACTTATTGCACGGCAGCGCGACCGCTCAGCGATTATGTAGCTGCGCGTCGATCACGCTACGTAACAAAACAGCGTCCAACTAATCTAAACGCGAGAGAAGTAATGTCCTTAGTAATGTCCTGAGTCGATTTAAACGATTTAAGGAAAAAGGGCAGATAAGCCTATGTGCCCTTTTTCCGTCAAATGCCTCAATTCTTAACGATTATAGCGTCAGCATTTCAATTGCACATTGCGCGAATTCGTTTTAACCACTGTCTTACGTTATTCCTGCGTAACGTCCACCTAGCGCGTAATTAGGTTTGGGTGTGTACGCGGTTAACGTCGCCTAACGTGAAAGACTACTTTGTCGAATGGGATAATTCAAGTTTTCACGTAAGCTCTGGTTGTTGTGTTCGCGATGGAGGAAAGTTGCAGGTGTCCAAGTGTAATTTGACTTTCTCTTAAACTTCTATTTACAGGGGGAGCGAAAAATCATTTGCATTACTTTTCGGTCAATTCGTGAAGCATATGTGCCCACGTTTTAACTAATGAACCAGTAGAAAGTAGTCTCACTATACCTGTTTCGCCTCTCGCGCCGAACATAAATGTTTTTCAACGCTGGGGAGATCCGTGTGCGCCAATAAGAAACAAATTATTCACGTTCTGTTCAACGCGCTGCGAACATAGCTACTCGTTTTTCTGCGACTTTCTGCGCATCTCGAGTTAATGTGAAATTATAATGCTTCTATTGGAAACCATCTGCGTAACCTTACATCGCCTCTTAATACTGCAGAGTCTGGGTGAAGTGTATAGGAAAACATTGAAGGAGTGTGGACGAATGATTGCTGAAAACAGAATGGACGAGGCTGTGTGACGATTCGAACAAGTATCGTAGTTAATTGCGCAATAAAGCGATAACCGATAATGAGAGTATAAAGTATATAGCAAACCATTTCAATCTAAAATTAATTATTTGCAAAGGCAGAAAATATATATAAATTTTAACTGTGCAAAATTGATTAATTTTCGTGAATTTTTTTTTAAGTGACACGTACGTCTATCGTTATGATTCTTTTTGTAGTTTATTTAGTTACTTCTTCGTCATACATAAATATTTTTTATTCGGTTTTAAAGTAATTGTTTGTTGTGTTCATTTCGTCCGCAATAAATGTATTTTTAAGAATCGTGTCTCGCTGGCATGGATGATTGGAGCTCTCAGGGTGGACTAAACCAAAGACATGAAGAAGATTCTTAAGCAGTAGGTTTGTTATTATCGTCGAGACGGGAAGAAATAATTTATGTTGAAAATTGGCAAAATGGTGAATGCTTGAATTGAAGTCCGAAATTTCTCTTTCTTTTTCGGTCATTTTTCAATAAAAAAGTATGATAAACTCAACATGAAAATATAATTTTGCTTCCAACGAGAGCTACTAGTATGTGGACCGTTCTGTAAAAATTTCAGAGCAATCGGCCAAGTAGGTTTTGAGATTTTATCTACGCCTGGTGAAAAAAGTAAGTTTCGAGGAAAACGGGGTGTACATAAAAGTCCGTACAAGCCACAATACTTAAAACTTCTCTTGCAAAATTTAACAGTACATTCTCAAATAGATATATTTCTGAAAAATGAAAAAAAATCGATTTTTTAAGGTGTCACAGAAGAATAGTCACTTAAGGGGAGTTTTCGTCTAACAGCCCCAAAAGTAACTAATACTTAAATTTTTTTTTAAAACACTGTTGGTCATATTGGATTAGACTCTTTTGGAATATAATGAAGCATCTTTAAACTTGCAAAAAAAATTTTTATGTCGATCCTCCTTATTATTTATTAATTATTATGCAATCTTGTCCATCACATTCATCTGATTTAAAAAAAATAGAAGTTTCTTAAAGTTAGATAGTTTACGCTGGGATTGGTCCAGTTTAGAGAAAAAAAAATGAAAAATTGAAGGAGTTATAGCGTTTGAACGAAAAAGTAAGTTTCTTCCTTAGACAAATTCTTCATATTATTCTTTGTATCGCCGAAAAAATTATTCTAAATGAAAGCTAAAATTAAAATTGTAGGTCCAGTCCCAGCGTAAATTATTTAACTTTAAGAAAATTTTCTTCTTTCTGCAATCGGGACTGCGACAGATACTACAACTGACCCCAACATCGCCGAAGAGATTCCATAATAATTAATAAATAATAAGAAGGATCGACATAAAAAAAATATTTTCTGCAAGTTTAAAGATGCCTCCTTATACCCCAAAAAAGTTTAATGCAATATCAACAATAGTTTTATCCAAAAAAAATCATAAATTTCGTAGGCTGTCACACGAGAATCCACCCTTAAGGGAATTTCGTTATTCGTTATTCATGGAAACATATTTTCGTTAAAAAATTAAAATATCCAAATTGCTCATAGCGTTTTAATACGACCTGAAGTCCAACATATGTTACGTAGCAAACAAAAAGTTCTTCTACTTTGTAATAAATTTTCTATCTCACCATGTGCTCCAGAATAGAAAAAAGATTTCCTCCATAGTGTTTAATTATAGTATACTCCATTACTCAAGAGAATTTACACAACGTTTACCTAACTTTCGTTAGCATCGATGTTAAAAACGGATCCCTATCAGTTCGCAGCTCAGTCACGAAAGAATTGCGACGGCCGCATGCTTTGCGCGCGCGCGAAATTCCCGAGAAATGCATCAATTCCGAGAAAACAAACTCCCCCGGCACAGGGTTACATTCCTCCGTTACACCGGCAGGATGCTCGGCTGCGGTTTCGCCCGGGATGTTCGTAGAAAACTGCATAGAAGGTCAGAGATCCTCGTTGCAGATGACTGCGTACGCCGAGTTATTCCCCGTACCGATTCGGCTCCGCTTTAATCGCCTCGGTCTACGTCTTGTTCCACAGTTTCGTGACTATCGTCACGCACATCTGTACCGTTACCGCGTACACGCGCGCGTACGTATTACGCAACGCGGCCACCGAAAGAAAATCCAATCGATGCCCATTTTTCTTGCAACTTGCATACCGCCTGAACTCGTAAGACGAGCTCCCAGGCGATTGCGAATAATTGCAGAGAAAACTAGTGTTGATACATCGCGATTGGGGTCCTTTTATGGCCTTTTCATGAGTGACACTTTTATGACTCGCAATCGGTATTTTAAACGTGTACAAACACTTTCTATCTGTTCCTATGTTTGGCGAAGGAGGGCTGTGTCTGCCAAGTGAATACGGCTGAAATACATATGCGTATTTATATTAGGTGTTTCTTGCGAAAATGTCCCTGGTGAGTTGTGTGGAAGGTGTGGAGTACTCTATACTCGAGATTCTGGAGTGAGTGGAATTCCAGCTTCGGGAAGTCCGAAGGCACTTTTACTACTTTTTATTTTCTGTTTGCGTGCTACTGCTTTTTGGCTGTTGAAATTTGATATTTTAATCTGCACTTCCCCTGCTCCTCCAAGCCTACACTCGGGAAAAATTTGCTTCGCCACCCTGAGTAATAGGTAATTACAATTGCTTAGGTATACGGGGCGAGTCCGGTATAGTCGGTTCACATGCCTTAAAGTGGCTATTAAAGCTAAGGTGATATTATTTATTTTATCAGAATAAATCTAATATGTTCAGAATTTCATGCTGATTCAGAAAACTGCTGAATATTTGCTGAGAATCGGTTTGAAAACTGAAGTCATAGCATTTGACGTTTGATTAAATACATTTTTGTAAATTGAATTACCCTCCAATAATTAAATTAATCAAAATATTTTAACAATTATACATTCTTCTTTTTTTATCAAAGTTTATATATTTTACAATTTATTAGTATATATTTTTAATCATAAACCCTTTCAATAATTTTACACCCAATAGTAATTTAACTATGTTATGGTTCAGATAATTATTCACGAAAAAATAACAAAGAATCAGTAAATCCTAAAACTATAGATTGATTGAAATTTAATTTGTTTACGCTAAACAAGTAAAGAACACGTGGAACAAAAAGTGAACTACCTAAACTGACAATTGGCAAAGTAAATGAGTACAAACGTGAACAAATAAAAAGAAAATGAACAGATACTTTATTTTAATATTTGTAAAGAGCAAACAGTCAGTGACTCAATTTTGTTATTTTACAGATCCTAATTAATTTTTCATTCCGGCCATAACAAAAAAAAGACGAGTGTAAAACCGAGAGTATATATTTGGCAAAGTTATTCGTGCCTCATAGACTTATTCGGCTGTCCGTGAATCGACGCCGTCTTTGAGATAAGGTGGGGTTTTCCCATGTCTCGGTTAGACGTGCCTAATGAAGCGAATGCGTTTTGGCGGACGGGAAGATGGGGCAGAGATAAAACAATTAAAAAGGAGCCAAAGGACCAGCAGGATGAAACGCGCTGCTGGAGGGTCCGCCAACAGAGAGAAATAAAAAGATAGGAGCAGAAAATAAGAGAGGAGAAGAAGTGGTGGACTCGAACTCGTCAAGGACCAGAGGTCCTTGCTCTCCGGGTCATAGCAGCCCACAGACTCACAACACTTTCTGCACGTCAGACTTCTCCAGAGGCTCTCAAATTTATCCTATTTCTAACGACCATCTTCCGGCGAACGTGGCCCTACGAGCCGCTGGAATCAAGCAAATAAGATGAAATTTAATGTCTCGCGAATTTCCGGTGGTTATACAAAAGGTGGGGTATTTTACGAAGATGTTCCGAATAAATTATCGTCACTTCTTCTCGTGTAAATAATTTCGGGAGGTGTTAAGTCCTCTTATTCCGAGGGAGTATATATTTTTCAACTTCCTTATAAAGGACACATGCAGGAAACACATAAATGTGCTCTTACGCAATCTTTATTTTTGCCTTCAAGATTCACGCAGAATCTAGGTTACTGACATATAACTCGGCAAGTGAAATATGCATGCAGATAAGTCTGCAAGTGTCACGACATATTTTATTATTTTTGATGGAGTGACTCGTTTGTTAGGTGTTAGTTGAAATTGTACCTTAAACACGCCATGTTGCATTATGCACTAGTGGATTATTCAATACGGAAATTTATAAATATTTATTTGTGTTATAATGCAAACATTATAACGAAACAATTAAATTCTATTTCCCTAATTGAGATATGAGGCATCACCTTCTCTTTCATATTGATAGGCATCACACTCTGTATGGTAAATACAATTGTATTGACAGAATATGTATTTCGACGTTTTCGTTACTTGCTTATCTACTTTCAGAAATTCCGTTCTGTGCATACCTACTGGATGATTGAGTTGCAAAATTGATGCTTGCATTTGTAATATCTGTTCATCTTATTTCAGCCCTTTCTGGTGCTTTGTTTGGTATTTGTTATTTTATTCTTAATTTTAATTTTACCTTATTTGTCCGTTCTCTGTTCGTGACTTTTCGTGGCATTATAATGTGCCAAAAGGTTGTTCCCCGTAATAAATAAGTAATTAAGTCATGCTCATTTTTGGCACTAATATCTCTATGTGTGATGTATTACGAGACGTGCACTTTTATTTTCCACACTAATTATTATTTGTAATCATAGCAGAATGCAGAAGCTAGAATGGTGAAATTTTGATATCTGCCTCACCGCTGACATGGCTCCATTACACTTATTAATTAGTCGATATCAGGTGTCGCGCATATCTGCCAGTCATTTCGCTTCTATTTGTACCTAAATTTATTTACACTGCATGTAACAATATCGCGTACGAATTTGTCCACATAATTTTCGATGGAACCTTATTTTCAGAGTACTCCTATAATTCATCCGCTGAGCTTCTCTAGTCTCCCTTGTCTCGCTTGTATTTCAATGCAAATAATTTATTCCATCAAGGGAAAAATAATTCCTTGAATTAGGTAAATGTTCGCGTTCTTTTTATTCAATCGTCGTACATTTCAAATAAAAAATGTATATCTACTTGCTACTAAATGTGTATATCTACTCGTTAATAACATTTACAGCGTCGATATCCATTTAAAAATTTCAAATATTCAGAAAAAAGGTAGTAAATTAATTGACTCTTGTCATCGACCCAAACTATTGAAAATAAACTAGAAAAGTAGATGACAATTTAAACAGTAAAAATTAATTAGAAGTTTAGAAGCTATTATAAATCAAATATAAATTTTTCCAACTTCGTTTCAGTGCAGATTCCATAACCCATTCACGTGGCTAATTAAAATTCACATTCTGTGTTACATTTTCCTCGTTTCAATTAAACGTGTGCACGAATTCGCCGCCCCTTAAAAACAAAAACACGGCGACGCGTGTTCACGCGTTGAATTCGCCCAATTAAAATGTCATCTTGAAGCGAAAATCTTCTTCAGCTCCGCCACTTCGCACAATTAGTCAGGCGCCCAGAGGCATCTCACAGTGTTTGTTGGTCCATTAATCAACACTGCTCAACGGGCGTGCGGAAGCCTACACCGACCGTTTAGCTGAATGTGATTTTTCCCAATTGATCCGCACACGTTTTTCAGTAATTGCCATTTTATTTACGTAACTGTAGCACGCTGTCGAAAGTTTCAGTGAAAGAGTCAGCGTGCACGGTTGTTCGCTAGCAAAGAGCATGAGGCATTTCCTCGATAATTGCTCTCTTTCTAACGCGTGCACGACGATTATGAAGTGGCACACGTTTCGCAGTAACGTTTCTTAAATCGCGCGTTCGTGCCTTGATTGAATTTACATTGAACCAATTAGCATTTTTGTTTTGGACGCCATGAATAACTGTAGAAAAAGTAGCAGAAATTGTAGAAAACAGGGTGACGTTTCTTACCCGAATTTCAGTAGGTAGGAGCGGATGAGAAAGAGAGGATGGCGCGGTTAGTTTCTAAGAATCAGTGGCCTGCCTTGCACGGCTGCTCAACAGTTGCCATTCTTTCAGGCGCGCATGCTTAAAAAATGGGAAATAAAATTTAGGTACCATGTTAAGGGTGTAAAAAATTTTATGATAGTGAGGAAGAGATTATTATCCTGAAAATTTGACAATAGAAATTTTATAACGAAATGATTTTAGGTGTGCAGTTCTCGTACTTGCATTTGGCAAAATAGAATTTTGAATTTGCAAACTTTTTGTTAAAGTTAGAAAAGTGATGTGTTGATTTTCAATAATATATTAAGGAAATTGATTCAATTTTTTCAACTTCATTGCATAAATTTTCTTTAATGTTAACAGAATAAGAAAATAGTTTTATGGGTTCAAGTTTCTTTGAAATATAGTAGAATCGCTAATAAAATATATTACTGTAGACACGAAGCTTACAAAGATTTATTAATATTAACCATAAAAACTGCATTTGGAATCAATATTTTGAAGGTAAGTGTCAGCGTTTTACTGTAAGTGTAATTTGTGTAACAAATGTAGCAAGTGTGACATTTTAGTCTACAGTCACTGAATTCTTTTTCTATTTAAAATAGCACAGTGACATCCCAGTTGATTATAGTAATCAGTCACAAACAACATACTTAAATGTCGACTACTATTTATCACAACTCTTACTGCCAATTTGAATAAACTTTAGAAATGAAATTATAATAATTATCTATCTAATAATAACTCTGAAACCCTTTCCTTTCGTTATTAAAAATTGAAATCGCTTTAACTGAATATTAATAGCGTCTAGTCTACCGTACTACATCATCTAACACCGATAGTAGTCTGAAAATTATGAAATTGCTATTACAGAGACGAGAATTTATCATTCTCTAATTACTATATTTTCATCGTTTAATCTGCTCGACGAGGTGCAAGCGAAACAAATCGATGACACGATTTGATTAAATAGTTTGAACGATTAATTGGTAGATTTGAAACGAGGGGTGAAATCGAGGGGAGCGAAGGGGTACAAACGCTCGCTCACCGCGAGAGACTTTCGAAACTCGGTGCCCATTGTTTCATTCTTATGTTTCATTCTCGTTTCCTCTTGTGACCATTCTCACCGAGCATCGTGATAATCTTAGTCTGGTAACAACAAGGCCTCCTCAATTCCTTTTATTTTCTTGCACAAGGGAACAAGGTGAAAATCCTTGTTAAACTCCAGTCTTCGAGCTTCAAGTGTTCCTTCTTCCGGGAAGTATGGTCGATTTCTTCCCCTTTCTCCCCCTCGCATGTAAATTCGATTTTGTGATAAAGCACTGGGCATCCTCGACGATGTTATCACTTTCGAGTGAGTTGTCGAGATTCCTCATTATTGATATTTTTAGTATCCTGATTTCGTTTCCTGACTTTTCGGGAAAATCAGTAATATTGTTCAGCGAGGTACATTTTAATTCTGTCTACCACTGTTATTGCAGAGGTTTCTATAAAATTCCTTTCTTTTTTCTAAGACAGATGAAACGCTTCGTTAACTTCGTTACGTACCGTGTTCTGATGATCTATTAAGATGTTGGTATGAACTTTTTTCCTAAACTTTGTATGCAGTACACAGATTTTTTAATTTGTTACTAGAGTCGTAAAAGGGGTTTAATACATTTTTTAATGATTTTAAATTTCTTATTAATTCAAATATCATTCCCTTCAGAAACTTTTCATAATGACATGCGTATAAAAACTCATACCAAATTGACGTATCACAGTAGAATAATTCATATTGCCTGTATAAATAACTAATTATTTTTTTAATCAATAATTACATTTTTTCAATTCCTATTATTTTTTTACGTGATTGCACAGATCAGAGATATGATTTGTGTGTACACTTTCAAGATCGTTGATATTGCTGCAATTAATCAATTTACAATATTGACGATGCTCTACTTTTACCTTAAATTAAATATCTTAAAAATATACTTTTAATATCTTAAAAAGTAAATAAATAAATTTTTCAAACAGCACTACATAAAATTAACTGGTTCTTAACAATCCAATTCTAGTTCATCAATTAAAACACAAATTTCTTTAAATAAATTATAATATTTATATATATTTATATCGCTGGTTTTAATAAACGTATTAGAATATTTATAAATATGAATAATGCACAAGCTGGGCTATTGCTCATAAATGCTTGAGCAGTAATATGAGGATTTCTACATACTATTACTATTGCCCTCGAATTTCTTAATTAAAATATCCTCGAGTCTAATAAAACATCAGAAACAGTCCAATAATCTGTTGTGAATAATTATTCATTCGCAAGAAAATTAACGCTTTCGTTGCTAAGTACTTATGTTTGTTCGGCTGAGCGTTCCTGCGTTATTCATAAGAGTTACTTGCTTATGCATTCGATTAGCGATCTACTTTAGAAAAACCACGAATCTCGCGCTGTAACATATTTCTAATTTGCCACAGCAAATTGCACTCTCGTGCAAACATCTCGCCTGCTTAATGACAGCAAAAGTGTTAAAGACACTTGGTGATTTATTAACCTACAAACACATTTATATATTCGCTTTCCAAGGATTGTTAGTCGAACATTGCTAATTATGAATGATTTGTTAGTCACCTTTGATTATCACTTTTTCATCAGATTATTACATACTGTTCCTTTATTAGACGCTCTTCGAGCATTCGTGAAAGTGCTGTCCATTTAGTGGCCTTCAGGCAGCGTGTCTTCGCAGAACCACCAATTCTAGGTAATTTGTTGTACAAACGTTTGAGGGAATATTTTGTGCGAAGTATTTTTTTCCAAGTACTGCAAATGCCTCGCAGGATCACTAGGAAGCGAGTGAAAGGAACGGAAGAGTAGGTAGGGACAGGAATCTGGGGAAGGAGAAACTGCTCCATTATTCATTCGCATGGGATTAATAATAATGCTAAACGTTGTGTCTTTACGATCCACTTAGTTGCACAACGTGCTTCTGCGAGTGGAAAACTGGAAGACATGCTATCGTAAATATTTTTCAAGCAGTCGGTTCAAGGGGGATCAGTGACTCGATTATGGAAAATCTGCTTTTGCTTTCTGTAAATAAACAGCGTGTAATAAAAAGAAACCCAGTGGGGGATATGCAATGTATTATTAATTCTTCTTATGACTAATTTGCTAAATTAATTTAAAACACAGGATGTCGAGAAAAAAATAGAACTACAAAATTTACTGATAATCTTCCAAGTAAACAGGAAAATTTCGTCCTATAATTTTTAAATGCCCTGTTGGGTTAGTTTAAATATTCAAGTAGAAGTTAAGTTTAAGAAGAATTATTAGAGTTATTTTTATAAATTTTTAGATATTTAGGTTAAAGTCTAATTCCTAGTCTTCCAACAATAATATTTCACTAAATTCTTAATATTCAAAAAACTGTTATTACACAGCAAGTAATAAAACAGTCCTTACAAAGAAAGTATTAACAGTAGATTAATATTCTGTTTATCTAAAATTATCTAAACATCCGTTTCTTCACTTACGATTTTCTTTAGCTCTTATTTTCCACAACTTCAACATAATGTTTAATATAATCTCATTTCGAGTTTCAACAACACAATTGCTATTCTAGTACTCAGATTCTCTTCTAACAATTCGCATAATTAATCTCAGACTGCCTCTCACTTAATTCTCATTTCTACTCGTCGCAATTACATTCAACACGCAAAAACACTCGAACCGACATTTCAGTTGTAAAACAGAACACTCACACGTAAATATCCATTTTTAGTATCATTACTACGTCCTCATTGTACACTAAGAAAAGTTAGAATGCCAAAGCAGGAAAAAATGCAACTCAGTTGAAGAGTCCTCGTAGAAAACACTGTTAGTGCCAAAATTAAAAAAAAAGAATAATACTATAGAATTTTATTTTTAACACTTACAGTGTTTTTCTACAAGGACTTCCATTGTAGCGTCTGATAGTTACCAGAGTTTCCTAAAGTTTTTCCCCTAAACTATAGGTTGTTAAGAAGCGTTCCTCTTTTTATAAAATAATAATTGGTTGTCAAGGAAGACTTAATTAAGAAGGCACTGTATTTCACCAGTTTGAACATGGTTGCACATCAACTCCTTATTCAACAAATTTAATAATATTAATTTGAAGTTTGGTAATCAACAGACGCGAAGGAATTAGCGGGCCGTTGTATAAGAAAAAAATCCGCATCTCTGTTAATCCACTACTGACTCTGATTCGATTAAATTAGTCTCCATCAAGCTTTTATTATCTTCGATCGTAAAATGATCATACGGCCCACTAATTACTTAAAACCGAAGCTGAAAATCTGAGCACTGAATTGATTTGTATACAATTGGAACTAGCAAAGTTGATTTCACAATCTTTGCATCTGAACTTATTGAATTTTTTTCGACAATTAAAGGGAATTAACTTCTATCATACATGAGTCATGTTTATGAGGGGGATTGAGATTACTGTAGCTAAACAAATATTAAAAATCGATACTATAACAACCAAACCATTATTATTACACTAAATTTGGTAGTAAATTCTGACTTCCTCGGCGTCGCGTTTCCCCTGGCGTTATCCGCTCAGGCCGAAGATCCGCGGCTGGAGACGCCAGAAGAAGGAGATGAAGAGGGGAACCGCGAGTGAATTTCGTCTGGTAATCAGCAGTGTTTCACCATTATTTTCACCAACTTATCGCGTGAAGCGGCTCGAACCGGTGAAAGAAACCGTGAAGGCCTTCTTTCGAGACCGCTGAGACGCGAAGGTGTAGCCGCCGACGTTTCTAACAGGAGCAGCCGCCATGGTATCGCTCAAGAAAGACAGCAGCCTCGGTTATTGGGATCGTACCCCCCGCTTTTCACGCTCAACGAGGAGAGAACGTTCCGTCCACGCGATCCTCGGCAAACGATCGCCCGGAGGATTTCACCGGCGGCCCGCGATACCGATTCTCCTTTAAAATAATCTCCGTTTTATATCGAGCAAACGCCACCCCTCCCGCGTCCCGCCCCTCCGCCGGTTTCGAAAGAATGAAAAACGATCTGCATCGTTAGCCGCGCGCCGCGGCCGCTCTTAATCTTGCGTAACGTCAAATCTGGAAGATATTAGATCGAAGATTATCCTGATATCCCCTGGGTGAATGCTCTCTTCATTGTTCTTATTATACAGGCTGCTGAAAAGCAAGGGTCCGCGGCGAGGAAGGTGAATGGTACTTGATGAACCGAGTAAAAGAGGATCGGTCAATGTGGATCGTGCAAGTAATTCTGGTAGAGTTGGAACGGACTTTTTTAGTTTGGCGGTGCGAGTAGGGTTGACAATATTTTTCAGGAAGAATTTAGTAGGTACTTTATGGGTGAACGTGCATTGCGAATAAATATGGTACTTTTCAGAGGAAAGTGGTATAAAATAGTACTACCTTAAAACGACTTCTTATTTTTTAAACGTATATTTTTTGTGCATTCTGTATTAGTAATTTATTTACTGCGTTTAATAAATATGTTAAAGGTTCGATTGCACTGAAAGTGCAAAGTATGTGCTACAATTTCTATGGTGTTTTCTCACTTTAAATAAAATCGTGGCGCGGGATATTTCATAGCAGAATATAAATCGATTTAATACAGCGGCACGATTGTATTTAAAGTGAGAAAACACCGTCGAAATTGTAGTACAAGAAAAGAATTGGTTTTTAGTGCATTTTTAGTCAAATCGTTTAACGTGAATTTTTTTATTTTCTATTTTTTCCTCCATTCTGTTTAAAGGGGGGACCTCACTCTGAACCCACTAAGAAGTTTGGGATTTTTTTCTTCTTGTAAATAAAAATATTGGGCCTGGACTTTTTACATAGCTTTAAAGCAATCTTTATTTTAGTAGAAACCATTTTTTTTACGGAAAATTGTACAAAATGGCGGTGAAGAAAATGTCTTCCCGGAACACTCCCGGAACACTACAAAAGAGACTGACGTAGCGTAGGATTTTCTCAAAAATCGAATTATTTTGGAAATTGTAGCAGTTTGAAGAATTGACTTTAATTTTTTACGTAAAAATCTGCACTGAAATGCTTGTAAAAAGTCGAATAATTGAAATATCAATAAAATCCTACGCTACGTCGGAGAGAATATATTCCAGTTTATATATCTCTTTTGTATTTCCTTCTCAGATGATCAAGTCATTCGCGGGAGTGTGGGTCAGTTTCTTTTGCAGTGTTCCGGGAAGACATTTTATTCACCGCTATTTTGTACAATTTTCCATAAAAATAAATTTCTAGCCAAATAAAGATTGCTTTTAAACTATGTAAAAAATCCAGGCCCAATATTTTTACTTATACGAACAAAAAAGTCCCAAACTTTTTAGTGGTTTCTGGATGGGGTTCCCCCTTAATATTAACAGCAGTACTCACACAAAACCCTTTAGAATCGCGAAACAACTCTTCTCCTCCTATCCTGAAACTCCAACAATACCATAACTTCTACTTCCCTTTTTTAATAACCTCTAGGCACTTTTTATGGGAAACAAATTTCTATAAAATTAAAAAAAAACCCTTCCACTTCTTCTCTCTAAATATCTCAATATCCACAGCGTTCGATTTCTCAGGTGAAGCTTACCAATTTCTACAATATTTCTATAGAAACCCCGGGGACCGATCCAAACGACTTGCCTGTGACTGTGTGTTGAAATAATCGTTAAACAATCGCCAGCGAGCAGAAGGAAGTCAAAGGGACGGGAATCTGGCGAAGGACGATGGATGCGGAGAGCTTTCGCAACGGCTGGTCGACCAGCGTGGCTAATTGATAGTTTTATCAATAGAATTTGCCGCGAGATAAATGGTGCCGCGGCGCTGCGGAAAAGGCTGCAGCAGATGACATAGAAAGCAGGAAGGATTCCTGCATATTCGTCCCATAAAAGGGAAAGAAAACGGGAGTGAAATATGATCGCGTACGATGATAGAGTCAACGCAATTTGCTCGGCAACGTTACCAAGTATCCGCATGAAGTATCGCGCGATAAATCCAATTACTCCGTTGTTAAATCATACACAATGGAATCAAAACGACCGATCTGGGTTCGTATTTTGACTGGGACTTGCGCGCTCGAATTAATTGGGGAACGTCAAGGTGTGACAGAACGTTAAACGATGTGTAATCTTTTATTTTGAATTGTAGTGTAGAGCTTGATATGATTAAAGGAATAAGCAGAATGTTGGGTGTGTAATATTTTTTGACTTGAATAATTTATAAACCTGGATTAGAATACTTATAAAAAATAGATTAAATTTAGATATTAAGGGGATTTTATTTGGAATTAGAATGGAATATCTAAAATACGGCTATTGAATATTTATTTAATCGTCAGGAGCAGATTAATTTGGAAATTATTAATAGGGAAAGTTTATTCATTTTTCATTAGTCTTAAATTTCATTTATATTATTTTCTAGACAAACCGAATTTTATAGAATATATCATATTTTCAATGTATCTGAAATTATTACCTCAATAATAAAAGTTGGGCAAAAATATATAAGGGGACAAAATAAAAATTCACGATTACAATTAAATTCTGCATTTCTAACGTATGCGACATGGTGATACAAAGAGATTTGTAGATAATTCCAAATAGATAAAGGAAATCGAATCTACATATGCATAATTATTCACAAGTAGCAATTTATAAAATTTAGATACTCAGTTATGTAGTCTCTGATACAAACTTATAAAAGGTACATGCAAATTATATAAAATGCACTGTTGAAAAAACTATCATTCATGAAAGTATCTTATCTTTCAAAAAGTCCAACAAATAATATAAAACCTGACATTCTGTTAATTCTCAAAATTTAATTCACTCGACTGCGTTATTTAAAATTTTTATTTGAAGGCTCCCAATTTTATTCAGTTTAATATGCAAAACTTGAATATATCTTCATGATACAATTACTTCAACACTTAAAACAAAGTGTTCATACATATTAACGTAGTGATTCTTTCTGTTTCAGGCTCTATCAAACAGCATGGAAAAAGCAATGAATTCCTCTGATCAATTCAATAAAATACCACACTTCATTCCCTGGCATCCAGTTGCTCCATACCAAAGAAACATCGCGGAAGCAAAACGAAGGACAATATCCTGGCCAACATTCAGTTACGAGTATAATTGCTTCTGTCTCTAGATGCTGGAAAGATTTCAACTAATTCTCCCACAGTGAGTCTTCAATCCACTCCCTTACAAATTTTCAAAATCAATCATTTCCTTATTTCAAGTCACTTCAAACAACATTCGAATCTGAAAAATGTAATTCAATATAATTTTATAAAGATCTTAAATATATTTTCAGATCTTAAGTTTTGTTTCAAAGGTCTACAATTTTTTTTAAAGTTCTCCGAATTTTGTTAAAAGTCTTAAATATTTTTTAAAGGTCTTAAATTGTTTTAAGTGACCTATGCCAAGCTTGCAATGCAAAATACTTTTAACACACACACACAACCGGCGAAAAATATTTCTCTAATTCGAAGCTAGCACGTTTAGTGTTGACATCAATATCTCTGCTTCCCATCCATTTTAATATCTAATCACCCAAAAGTATTACTTACAATTTATTTGTCCGAGGATAAAATCCCTCCCTCGATTCACAGAGCTTCCAAACTTTTCGCCAGCAGTCTACGCACATTACTCTTGCAAATCGAGATTTTCGCCCAAAGCTTTCGACCAAAACTTCGCAACGACCAACGCATTACAGAATAAAATAATACTCAAACTAGCTCGATTTTTGGTCACGCAGCGCTGGGAGGCCGGTGCTCATCGCTAATTCGCCGGTGTCATCTTGGAGGGTACCGCGCAGCCAAGTATCGGAGTCCTCGATAGAAGAAACCAGGTGTGTTCTCCAGGCAGGCCTTCCTATGCGGCAGAGATCGGACCTGCCGGAAGAGTGGGGAGCTCATATAAGACACGAAGCCAAACGCCTCTCCCAGTGACCAGTCTCGACACGAAAACTCATCAGCCGAGCTTCTTCGGTTCTTATAACAGTCACTTCACGCTCTGCGCCCCATCCTTGGATGGTTTCACCCGGATTGAAAATTCGAGTAGATTCGAGTTGATCGAATTGGTCTTGCCCAAGGCCGTGCACCGGTATAACTCAGAATGGCATCGTCGCAGGTCCTCCCGTTTCTTCTGGTGCTGCTGGCTGCGTACGGTGAGTTCTCTCCTCATGCATTTACATCTTCCTCCTCGCTAACCGCGTCTCATTACGCCTCAACTCCTCTTCTGCGTTCCTCTTGTCCCCCCGTTTAACACCGCCCCCTCGGGTCTTCTTCATCGTCCCCTTCGTCCCGCAGTCTTCGGCGTCGTTTCCCTACAAATTAACTCCACCCCGCTCGACGTAAACAGCGACTTTGTTTTATCGAGCCGTTAAAAGGAGACTCGAAGGGGCGTCCGCGACCGACAGTGTAGATCAAACGATTTTACCACCGCCGTGTTTGACGGTGTACACGAACGGCGCCAAATGGCACTCGAGTAATAAACGTTCCGGTGCCATCGGAGTTCCTTGCGCGACGCTTTGATTACGGCAAATCGAGAGAGAAGCACGGATACACTCCGTACAGTTTTCATTGCTCGGTTAAGTAGTAGCGGCAGTTGGAGCGCGGCCGTTGGTACACGGCGAGTGCAAGTGAAAACGGACTTTCTGCGATCAGACGAGCGCGTTTCTTGCTGCCGCTGGATCTGAGAAGTGCGCGTCGGCCTACTTTCGCGGGCGATCCTCCGCGACGATGCTTCGATTAAAGCCCGCTGTCCTCCGTGAAATCGAGGGTGATTCGCGCGGGACCGATCGCATTAATCGTTTCGCAATTGCCCCGCGGTGAATAATTCAGCCGCGCGATTCATTCTCGCTTAAGACCGAACATTACGAATGAAGAGCTCGGCGAAATTAATCTCAAAGGGAATTAATTAACGTCGACTTCGCGCACCAGTGGAATTTTCTTCACTGCTATTCCTATTAATTGATTAATCGGATTTCCCTTTTTTTCCGTTACACAATACCACACGACGCTCCTAACTTGGAGGAATGCCCCTACCCCCGTCGATTATTACACACGTCTTCGTAAGACAATGACGGGCATTCACCGGGTTTCACGCATCTCGAGAACTTTCTCCCGTGTCCCACGGAGTGAAAATATGAAAGTAGCTCGGCAGACAGATCACTCTCTCTCTCTCTCTCTCTCTCTCTCTCTCTCTCTCTCTCTCTCTCTCTCTCTCTCTCTCTCTCTCTCTCTCTCTCTCTCTCTCCTTCCCTTATTTTGCCACCGCGGATCGCGAGCCGTTGATTAATTTTTTCCACCGTCTCGGCGAAGGAAAGTTTTTGCGGTTCTCGGCACATTCGCGATTAGAAAGACCGAACCCGCAAACCTTCGAAAGTAAAGTCAATTCAGCGGCGAATATATCTCGCGAAATGCGCGATCTCCCTTCGCGGTGACCTCAGCCGAGGAAAGTAGCAGCATCCCTCGAATTTCTAAGCAAACACTCGGAGGCAAGCAGCCGCGTGCTTTCGCCTAGTTTTCCGCGGCGCCACTCGGAACTCGATAATTTCCCGAATGCATTTGAGACGCGAAACGACGCCACGCGTCTCGAAAGGGGTCGGTCGCCTTGCGTCGGTCCCGCTTCGTTCTGCAGCTACGACGGGTTTACGTAAGAGATTCTACTTTCTATCGTTGGCGCACAGTTTTATTAGAGAGATTATTTTCGTGCCGACAGATAACCGGTGTCCCACGTAATCTTCGAATTACTTAGCTGCTCGCGCGCGTTTCCGCGATCGCTTTCTTTCCTTCCTCCCGGGCGGGATTCTCGGCGATAAACCGATCGCCTGTCCTTCGCCCGGGATACGTCTGGAAACTCTCTTTGCAGCCGGAAGCTTTGATATAATGTGTAGAGAAAATGTCTGCCATTAACGGCGATTAGCCGGGGATAGAAGGGAACGCGAAGGAGAAACGTTTCTTTCGCGCCGTTTCGCGCGCAAACGGGGGGCAAATTGATGCGGAATGGAAGAGAATGTATGAGCTGGAAATGGACTCTGTAATTCGTTATGATAAAAATGGGGTACATGGAAATGGCAGCCTGGAAAGGAGTCGTCCTTAAATTACGTAAGGCTTTTTGGGGGCGTCGGGTAATTATTATTATTATTATTATTAACGGGTATAAACCTTTAAATACATTATTGCAAAACGTGAGAAGAAGTAAGAAAAAAGAGGGTAATAATTTTAGGTAATGTTTTTTTAACCTAATTTTCAATATGAGCGAGCCAGAAAAAGGATGTTTCGTTGCACACACGAAACCGAGTTAATTGAATTTATTGTATAAACCTTTGAAAGAATTTTAATAACTGAAAAATGCAATTGAACTCTTCGTGGTCACACGGGGTGTATCGCACCGCAGGCAGTTTATTTTTTCTTTGCTAATATTTCTCTGAATTTTTAGACCTTAATAGGGTAAACACACCAATAAATGAATATTTAAGGCTAATGAATGAACGCTATTATAAAATTACGTTTGCAGCGCGATTGATTCCACGTGCTGCAAAAATTGTTTAGATATGACGCAAGAAATTAAAAGTCTCTAATTAATTAGTTGCTTTTTTAATAACTTATTTTACTCATTTTAATATAAAATGTCGATTCACTGGCACGTGTTCTTTTACTGGTACATTCACCCTACTTGAATTTAAAAATTTCTAGAACTATTTTTTCAACTACAAATTACATCATGTCAAAATTTACATTCCTAGAAAAATACTGTTACAGCATAATTGTATAAGTATTACGAATGTACAATTATCACTCAAAAGTTAAAAGTAAATAAGAAGGCGTCATCACGAAGGGTTAAAAAACATTACATAAGGAAGTGCGTTTGGAATATAAAATCTTAGGAATTTTTATACTGAAATGCAAGGAAACGCCGAAATTACCCTTAGGTAAGTAATTTAAGGATGGCCCGAAACTGAAGTTTCTCTGAAATTTCTGAAACCGAAGCTAATTCTAATCTCCGTTAACCTTTAAAAACTTCGACAGAATATCCCGCTCACCGGGTCTATTCTGACCCACACTATAATATTCCTAAAATTCTCAAAATAACTGAATTTCTATATCGATAAAATATAAAATTCTTATCTCCACGAAATACCGCTCCTGAGTCAGTAAAGTAGTTTCGTTTGGGTCCACTACGACTCTGCAACCAGACCTAACTCAATCTTTGTTTAAATAAATTTCGAGTAGCGAATGGAAGTTGAAAGAATTATTCGAATAAAAAAATTAACTTTCCTGCTGAAATAAAATCTAAAGCATAAGTAACTTTCACTTGACCGGTTATTAAAATATTTTTTAATTCAGTTAATGCCCAACCGGGGTTAATTAATGAATATAAATACCGTTCCACGCTTGAAATGCAATTTTGATGGAACAGGAGCGCATATTGGAGATTGCATCTGGCATCGGGCGTGGAATGCGAGGAAAATTGAGGAATTGGCTGCGGCTAGGGAGGAGGGGTGAAAAGGTTGGACGGAGGGAAGGAAAAGGAAGTGGCACGTTCCTCGTAAACGGCGTGTCTCGGTCGTAGCACGTTCGTTACAACGCACCGAGTTTTGACGTGGAACGTTGCACTTTACGGAAGGCACGCGGGAATAGGCGGGGCTGCCGACTGTCGGGCAACTCTTGGTAGCTCGCTAACGATCCCGGGAAGGGCGTCGATATTCATTTATTTCCACGTTCAGGAAGGAGCGCGGTCGAGCAGGGTGGTAACGGCCACTTTTCCAGCGAATTCTGTCGCTTTACCGCTTTCGACGCGCGACAGAATTTCCGTGACTCGAACCTGTTACGGCTTGTCCTCGCAACGAATGAAATTCAACCCGTTCCCGAATAAAAGTTCGCGGGGATTTAGTCGAGCAGGGGCAAGTTCTTTGTTGGCATTAATCAGGCTGATAACGAATCGATTTCTGGAATATGTCCTGTTACGAGGAAGTTGGTAGATCAAGTTACTTGTGAAAGAATCCGCTCATACGTGGAACGTGTTTCGCTTACTTAAGAAATGCTACATTCAGAATTACCTGTTATAATTGACGTTGGTGTAAAGCTTGATTAATATATTTTCATTTAGTACCAACTGCCAAAGAAATGCTGAAAGAAATTCTGCTAGACGAATGGAACAAGAGGAGCCCGAATTTCTCAGAAGATTAGTTGAATCTATGCGTAATAAATTAACGCTTAGGATAAAATCGCTGGAATATTAGAAGAATATTAATTATTGTATAAGTTAAATATTAAATTTGAGGGAATATTTCTTTACATGGTATTCGCTACTTCCGCGAATAATATCTACTCTTTTAAGAAACCGTGACCAATTTTACAATTGAATGCACCGGGAACCAAGTTGTATTAATCAAGGTTTACATTACTGCGAATTAAAGTTTCGAATTCTTACGTTGAAGTTGATTTAATGTATAAAATATGTTACATATAACATATTTAATTCCATAGCGTTTCCATTCGATTGCGGGACGCCGGCTAGCTAGTCGACATTCCCTGTTTATTTCTATGACGTTCCACCTTGTAGAGAATTACTTACACTTTGAGAGAAATATAGATTGCACTATGTGGGAGCCAATGCATCTGCGTGACTGTAATAATCACTCCACAGATACTTAAGGAATTTTACTAAAGTTAGAGAATTACAATTAAAGAAGGCAATCTAAGAAAAATTTCGACACTGTTTCCAAAGTAAACATTCAGGTAGGCCTCTTCGGCATATAAACACGCCGACGCCACTGAGTTATTAATAAGGCGCGAGGGAAAGTAGATAATAATAATAATAATAATAATAATATTTATTCACGGGACAAGCCCATTAAGGCGTGTCAAAGAAATGCGTTCGCAGGAAAAGCAGGCAATTAAATTTTTGTATCAGTAAACGAAGAGGTGGAGTACCGAAGAGCTAGGATCTATAGTCTGCATCGAATGGTAGCCTGAAGAGAAGCTTAACAATTCATGGTGGAGCGCGCGTGTTATCTGTGGAACGTGAACAATTAGACGTTCCATACTGGAGACACTCTCGCTTCTGATCCTTATTGTTAGAAGCAACCGGTGACCTACTGCGAGCACTTACTTCTTTACAAGGAGTCGTAAAGGAAGGGAAAGTAACACGGTGCCACGACACTGCTAATAAGAGGCTCTCTTACATAACCAAGCGGCCTAACCAGGGATGTGTCCACCTACAAAGCAGGCGACGATTTCTTAGCGATTTCGAATACGAATCGATTTAGTTCACGTTCATGGTTGATTTCATTTCCCCGAATACGTACATTAAAAATTTATTCACCTTTGTGTGCAGAAAGAAATTTCAGTAGTGGATTAATTCGTAATAAGTGGGACTTGTAGATTTGAAGACGTGGTGGTTTCAAAAGCTGCCTAGTTCAAAATAGTTAACATTTATTACGAGATGAAATTTTAAAAGAATCTAGTTTGCGGCAACGTTGAACGAAATCACATCTTACTTCTATTATTACTAGTATAATATTAATAGCATAAAATAATAATAGTATACTGATGTTTTATACTTTCTTTATTTGTTGGGTTAAAAACATAGCAAAATTTGGGAATTCTTTTTGATGAAACTGGGGATTCGAATCATCTGAAATTTGGACCATGTCTTTATTCATCTTTGAAGAAGTTGCAGTTTTTTTATTATTAAAAATTCATAAAAAAATATTATTAATACTTGATAAAAAGAACTGCAACTTCTTCAAAGATGCACAAAAACATGCCCCAAATTTCAGCTGAATCGAATCCCTGGTTTCTTAAAAAAAAAATCCCAAATTTTGCTATGTTTTTACCCCATAAATAGGATTCCCGTCTGCATTTTTGAACCGCACGTCTCGTTTCGCTCCCCCAAGTTCGCTCAATGGTTCTTTCAAGCTACTAAAATAACTGGCCAACAACGCTAGCGATGCTTGTGGAGGTGAAATACCACAACCCGAGGATGTGATTTTAAATTTCAATTAAGCTGGCCAGGTTCCCATTCGCGTTTCGATGGGCGAGGATACCAGTTAATTGCGCGCCGGAGGAAGCGAAGAGAATTTCAGGGATCGGATAAGTCGAAGTTGCCGCGATTCCTGTCCGGCGTCTCGCTTTCCTTCCCTTATCTAACGGATCTAGTCCGGCGGCCGTGTTGGCGCGGCGTTTATTGTGTTAGTGTAACATACCAAGACGAGTAACGGGGGATTGCATACCTGAAGAAATGTGGCCGCGGTGCGCCTGTAACTATCCTGTACCTTTCAAAATGGACCGCCGCCTTTCAATAGTCTAGAATGCTCGATAGAATGCTGTTCCATGCGAACGCCCGAATACAACAATGCGGGCCGTTCGAGTTAATCGTTTTATTCGCGATAAAACGGCCGTGCGGCAAGAAACCGCCGCCGCTGAAGAGATTACAACAACAGCGACTCGCGTTACGCTTTCGTGAAATTTGTGGGAACCGCGAAGGATTTATTACTTCCTCCGTGGGCTCTGGTTTAGCCGAAGGGATAATCCGTTAGAGGAGGTAGCTCCAAGTGATTGGGCTGTTAGGAGAAGCTATAAATACTCGATGATTCCATCTTGAAACTGGAGAACGAGGACGATCGTACCCACAAATCATCCTGCTTTGCATTATCTCGAGCTGGGCACCCTTGACATTCAGGATTCTATTCCAGGTCCATCGTGCTGGTCAGAATCACGTTTTACTTAAAACGAAGGAGTCTGTGGACCTCAATCAGACGCTTAATGATATACATTTTGGGTCTCGTTTAGGCAAATTACCAAACGGCTGCCACCTTCTCTGCATTTCTTCCTCCGAAACCTGTCGATGCGAAATAAACTGTCGTGAATATGTTTCGTTCTTCCTCCTGCAGCCTGCTGAAAGCTGGAGATAATACCTACCAGTCGATCGTTGGATTTTAATCCCTTGAGGACAACTTCTGTAATATTACCTACGTTTCTAACGAACGGTCTCAAAACAGAGGTGGCTATTAAATAAATAACATATTATTTAAATAAGGGGTCAAATAAAAGTTACTTTTAATTTGGATTATTCGACGCATTAAGGTAATTTTTTATTCTTCGAACAATTCAACTTTAGCGGCGAACAAATTTTGCAAGTTTAACTTTATTCGACGCCAAATAAAGTTAAAGTTAAAGTTAAAGTTATGGTTAAAGTTAAAGTTAAAGTTAAAGTTAAAGTTAAAGTTAAAGTTAAAGTTAAAGTTAAAGTTAAAGTTAAAGTTAAAGTTAAAGTTAAAGTTAAAGTTAAAGTTAAAGTTAAAGTTATGGTTAAAGTTAAAGTTAAAGTTAAAGTTAAAGTTAAAGTTAAAGTTAAAGTTAAAGTTAAAATTAAAGTGAAAGTGAAAGTTAAAGTTAAAGTTAAAGTTAAAGTTAAAGTTAAAGTTAAAGTTAAAGTTAAAGTTATGGTTACAGTTAAACTTCAAGTTATGGTTACAGTTAAAGTTAAAATTAAAGTTGAAAAATTTATTCGACGCTGAAGTCGAAACGTTCGACGAATAAAAAAATCAGCTTCATTTATTTTGAGACCGACAGGGGCAACATTTGTATTCAAATTTTCGAATAACGAATAAAAGTTATAAAAATTATTTGTCATGTGTTGCATAAAGTTAACGCGGGTCAACTTTCGCTGTCTTAAAATTCCACCTCCGTATTATACGTTGAATAGAATCGTGACCGCATGATTCATGACACACGTCGCCACAGCGAGCCAGTGCTACTCCTACATATTCCTCGCGAAATATTATTATTCTTATTTATTTATGTACTGTATTGGCTTATTAGAATTATAAACATTTATATAGTAAAATAGAAGCATAAAAAAGGGTTGTAATGTTTTAACGATTTCCTAAAATTCAGTGTGTCGTTAAGGGGTTAATGACAAGACACACCCTGATTAAGGAGCCGAAGATGAAGGTGGCCAACGTCGATTTCATCCTGCTGCATTCCTTCGGGATATCCGCCAGGTGATTGTTGTAGTCACGGCTGCTTTGTTCGCCGGTAATCGCGATCCTCGAAGGTGGATGAGAGAACGACATTAGACACAACGTGGTGAATCGAATCGTACATTTTATGGAGCATGGTGCGGAGGAAAGAGGTGCCCTGAAGGTTGCAAGTCAAGGCTAGACACTTTCACTTGCGATCGAAGGTGTACTCTCTTGGGAGCGCGCTGCGAGCTGGCTTCCCACCTTACTTTACTATTTACTTTTCTGCCCGGCCACTCCGAATGGAGACCGAATTACTCCCGTTTGCGGAACGCGGAGATATTACGCCGGCTACGTGTAACCTCTTGTGGTTGAACGACCGAAGGACTCCTACGAGGTGACCCGGGGCACAGAGGACTCTGTGCATGTAAATTCGTTTCGTGATCCTGGGTCGCTGCTATACCACTGCCGTATCACCTTTCGGATATGCTTTAGAGGACAGAAAAATCAGATATACGTGTTTTTTTTTATTTTAGCCTGCTTGCATATTTAGCCAACACCCCTCAAAATTCATAAGATTTTTCAGGTGTTTATTTTCCGGTTAAACCTTGGATTGCTTTGGTTCTCGGATATGTTTTAGAGGACCGAAGAATGGCAAATACGTGTTTTTTTATTTTTACTGTTAATTTTAAAAGTTAAAAGTTAATTTTAAAAGTTCTTACTGTTAGTTTAAAGAATATTATAACATTTCAGTCCATCGCATCGAATGTATTCATAGGCGGAAGCCTGAAAACGTCTCCTTGCTAGTAAGTGCCCATGGGTGGCTGAAAATGGCAGTAAAATGGAGGCAGGATGTGTTGTATTCTAGGCTGGAGACTTGGAAACTAGTTGTATCGTTATTAGGTCGGTGCAACAGTTCGTTCGCTCACTGCTAGGTGATGTTAGGCGTGCGGAAATGTCTGTTTGTGCATATGAAATTTTATGAACTTTGCCTATATTGAGGATACACTAACAATTGCTAACGCTGGCTTACGGATCGAGAAATGTCATAGAAACTCGAGAAAATAAAATAAATAAGACAGTTAAAAAGAAAAAATATTTTCATTCAACGACGCGAAACGACAATTTCATGTGCATCAATCTAATAATATATCTAGTTGTACTTTTGCTAGAAAAGTGGCGAAAGGTCATAGATAGCCAAGGTAAATTCTTTGATTAAAAAAACTTGTTATCGATGAAAATTTTTCAATGAAAATGGAGACATCTTTGAATAATATATAATTTTTTTTTAAATATCAAAACATTCCGAAAACATTAAATGCGTTTTTCTCGAAACCACGTTTTCCGAAACGGTGTACGCTGTAATTTGAGTAAAACTCTATGGATTTTAATACAATTTTGCACAGATATTCTTAAATGTATTCTCTATCGTCCGACCGTCAATTTTTTGGATATTTTAATTTTTACCTGACTTATGCGTAAATAAACTCCATTTTCTTACACACGAAAATGAGCTTTTTGCTTCAAAGTGTAGCTATTTAGTTATTTTTCAACCAGTCGAAAAAATTATTATTATTCAAAGATGTGTCTATCTTCATTGAAAAATTTGTATCGATAAAAGTGTTTTTATCACTTAGAAATAAATTCCCAAAGATGTGATATTTCTTCACCTGACCAAGGTAATCTAACCCCTTAATAAAGACTTTGGGTCGATAAAACGAACAATCTTTAGAGTGGAGTGTGATGAGTAGTGGGAATAAGGGAATACATTTGGGGACCCCGATTTAATCAGTATGGGCTGAAGAACAGTCTCCGTATTATGTATGTAGGAATGCTTTCGAGTTAATTGTATTTTTTGTCTGAGGTAAACTTTGGAGAATAGGAAAAAAGCTTAGGGACATTAGTACTGTTACTGTTTCTTTGATATCAGTACTAAAGAGTGTTTTCTTCAGGTTACTCAGCTTAAATTTTCATTGTCCAACAATGTATCCGTGTGTCGAAGTAAGATCAGATTTTTATGGAGTTTCTAGACGTTTTTGGGAGTGTCAGTAACGAGAGTTCTTCATTTCAATTTGAATATGGACTAAAATCTGAATCTTCATTATGTCTCGACTACTTCTAAACTTCTAAATCCTTTTTGATATTTTCCACATATAGTTTCCAATGATGCATATTAATTATAAGATATTTACTGAAGACGATGAATAACATATTTTGAAAATAATTAATACACAGAATAAATCCAAAGCCTTCTTACAAAATTAGAGAGATCATTTTTCCAATAGAATATACGATATTATTAATTTTTTCATCACCACCTTGCATTTATTTAAACTTTCGTCACTTCAGCAATTAGCTCTCTGTTATTCCATTTGCCCCTCTAATATCTCCAAAAATAATAATCTTCTAATACGAAGTTAATTACTGAAAAATAACTAGCTACAACCATTCCCTTGCTGTAACGTAACTTACAGCAAGTTAATTACCATATTTCTATAGTAAAGCTTTCATATTCCATCCACGTATTCTTATTCTACCGATTGTATCACTATTTTCTCACGGTTATACGCGATGATGATGAAGAACATTAACACCTTTCTAATCGCGATTGGCATGTGAGAATGTATCACACGAGGGATGGCATTCTGCAACACGTAACATGCATTAGAGCGCCTTATCCTCGATTAACAGTGTAATGCATAATTACGCTGTAACGCAGACAATCGAAAAGCATTCGTCCCTGTGCAAGACTACAGCCGTGAAGCAAACGGATGTAGCTGCTCGTAACTTAGAAACTAGGTTTATCATTTAAATCCATGCATGACAAAACCACCTCACAAGTCAGCATCCTTTTTATTTCCTCCGCGTCTGTGTACTGTATGGATTTATTAACGTGGCTGCGTGCTTATCAGTAAAATTCTCAAATTAAATTACGTTTTAATCTTAATACGCAGAAGGTGCATTCAAAGGATTTTTCTTGAAGGATGTCCAATTAACCCTTAACCGGGGACGTGGTGTCTGGAAGACTCCTGCAGAATTATTTTTCCTAGATTTCAGTGATCTTTAACAAAACACGCAAATGTATATTTTCAAATATGTAATAAAGTCTGTTTATGTCACAAAGTGGGACGTAGCCGGTTAAGGGTTAAATTAAAAAGGAAATTCTGTAAAACTTGGAAGAAATGAAATGCATAAATGCCTTTTATAAATCCACAACTTTACGAATTCACGTACGCTTTAAGTAAACAAATTTCCTGTCGGAGTGATGTTTGGCCATTTTTCACACTCTTATACAAATAATGTAAAAAGGCCACTCTAAAGAAATTATTGCGTCCAGCAGTTTTCTAATTAATTAGCATTCAAATATGCTGATTGCTCAATTCGAATTGTGAGTTCCTAAAATCGCTGTAACGCCAACTTTCTCGGGAGAGATGTTGGTTATTTTCGTAGCGATGCTATCAGGAAAAGCTCGATTGTGACGTGTTCGATGGGAAGGATGTGCCAACGAACGATGACTCACGACCGTTCGATCAGATCGGGCAAGAAATCGTGTTACTATGCCTCACGGTCGGCGGGAACATGTTCCTGAATCGAAAGAAGAGAACGAGCGTGCTGTCGCGCAACTTGATATTTAGCTGCGGCTGTTCGAGCCGCTTGGCCTTCTCAATGGAGTTACGCATAATTTCCTACTTGCGTGAAAAAGAAAACACAGCCGCGCAAGAGGAATCTTTAAAAGTGTTGACAATCGTGGACAGGCGTCCGATTTCCCCGAAGCTTGTGTAATGGGCGTTCATTGGCGGCTGATAGGTGCCATTTAGGGATTGCAAATCGGTAGGTAAATCGGTTTGAAGTTTTTTTTTCACTGATAACGAAGAAGATGTCGACGGAATTACGCGCTATACATATGCGCTACATTGCTATACATACAATTCTTACCGGTAATTCGATAAATTGTGTATTTCTCGATATTTACCGGTAATCGGTAAATTTGGCGAATTACCGGTAAAAATTGTATGTATAGCAATGTAGCGCGTAATTCCGTCGATATCTTCTACGTTATCAGTGAAATAAAAAAACTTCAAACCGATTTACCGGTTTGCAATCCCTAGTGCCATTCTCCTTCGTGGGACCGATTTCTAGTGGAAACAAGATCAATTTTACGACTGACTTTAAGTCACTGCGAGCTCACACTGGTTCAATGCAATCATAATCGTTATGTTTATCACCCACTTTGCTAGTTGAATTATCGGTACTGTTACTGTCACTTTGAGTAATTGCTCTATTATGTTGAATTGTGCTGGCATTATTATCCTAAGTGATCGATATGGTCACTGTGTCTAATCTGAAATGGCTTGATGTGAAAAAGTATTCACTATTTGAAGGGTTTGCAGCGATAAGGAGGCTGCTTCAATATTTAAATAAATTTAATGGAACAGTAAGAAAGATATAGGTTTCATTTTCAGTGTAAAAGTTTGTTAACACGAATATCAGCGGACCATACATTTATAGCTCGTTTGAAAAAGTATTTCATTTTTAGACATTTTTTCAACTGGTCCAGGTGATTGCAAAAAATCTATTTGACCAATCTTTTTGAAACCTTTTTTGACCAATCTTTTGAAACCTTTTTTGATTAACAATTTCGTAGTTTTCACAAGACAAAATGATTGACAAATTCACCGTATTCTGACACTTTACCTTTAAACCTCCGCCATGTTGTTATTTCTTTATCAGTTAAAATAATTCTGCTCCCAACGATAACTACATTCATAATGACTACAACGGACTTTGAATTTTTGCACCAGCACCACGTCGCTTTTTCAAGGCGTTCACATCAGTGCGATATATATTTTAAAAAAACTGTTAAAAAATTTGAAACAGATTATTTTTATACTGTCAATAAGTGTATTTATAAATAGACGAAATATTATTTACGTTGAGCATTACGTTTACTGGAAAATAAATCCTAAAAAATGACAATTTTTCGCTTCTTCGCGGTGGAATGACCCCTTAAAAGGCACCCTTGATACTGACATTTAAATTACCCTTTGTTCCAGGCTCGTACGGCCAGAAGCAACAGCAAGAAGACCCTTGCCAGACGAAATCGAGGGTCGTAGGTGACCTGGAATATTGCGATCGTTATTGGGAATGCGTGAATGGACGCCCTGAGCTGTTCGACTGTCCGAACGGTCTTGTTTTCGCTGGGAAGCACCGTGGCGTGACAGAGGGCTGCGACTACCCCTGGAGGGCCAACTACTGCGATGGCAAACGACAGGCCAATCCTCCGATTCCAGCGGACCACTGCGACTGGCTGTACGGTATCTTCGGCCACGAGACGTCCTGCACCAGGTACTGGACCTGCTGGAACGGCACCGCCACCGAGCAACTATGCATCGGCGGTCTTTTGTACAACGAGAGAGCCAGGTCCTGCGATTGGCCGGAGAACGTCGAAGGGTGCCAGAAGCATCGTGAGTAATCACGTTTATCACGAGATCTCGCTTCTACGATAGTATACAGCTTAAGTTTAGTAGCACAGTTGCTGAGAATTTAGTTATCCGCTGATAAAAATTCTTGCATGTTGATGGTGTTTTTTAGGTGGTGGGAATATTTTGAGGGCTTGTTTTAAATCGTGTTGTTATAACATTACTACTTAGATTTCTTTTTGGCTTATATTTATTGCTAATCTGATGACGATAGTGAAATGCTTCATTAACTATTTCGATACATCTGGATAATCAGTTTTGGTGTGCCTTTCCTTTTGAAAATATATGAATAGCTGCTACCATTGAGGAAGGAATATTGGAGGGAGTTTCGACATTGGGTTTCTACCTGTTAATACTACTAATAATACTATAATATTATACTAATAATAATAACAGTACTTTAGTATAGGGATAGGTACTTTTATCTTCCTTGCTTTTTACAGTAGTAGGGTAGATATACCTACCAGTGAATGAACACGCACCAGTGAATGGACATTTTATATTAAAATGAGTAAAATAAGTTATTAAAATAAGCGACTAATTAATTAGAGACTTCTTTTAATTTCTTGCTTCATATCCAAACAATTTTTGCAGCACGCGGAATCAATCGCGTTGCAAATATAATTTTATAAAAGTGTTCATTCATTAGCCTTAAGTGGTCATTTACTGGTGCGTTTACCCTATCTCATTTATATTAACGGATATAAAATTAATTATTTAAAACTTTTCGTACTTCGACGTTTCTTAAGTACAGTTAAATGTTAACAAAGTCTACACACTTTACTATTAATACTGATTTTAAAGAAATTTAATAGCCTAAATTACTATTCGTCTCGAATTACAATTATCCAAAACTTTGTATTATTTTTCAAACTGATATTTAAGAGATACAATCGCAGAGAAATGTGTATAAAACTTTTTCAAATTACACGAACGCTTAATTCACCGGCTCATTATTAAAACGTAGAGTGTCCGCATACACCCGAATGCTACAACTTAATTACCCCGCGTCAACAATGTTACGCAACTCGATTTCATTAACGAACCTTCAAGGCACCCAACCTGATCCGCCTGCAGCGGGCAGCTTTCTCGTTACGCCTTGTGAAAGCTTTAAAATCCTATTCACGAAATCCGTCACCTTGCTTCGAAACATCTGTCCTCTCTTCTCTTTCGCAAAGCGCGTCCCGTATACCCTGCAGCAACGCTCGCGATCATTCTCACTTTCGAAAGTGACCGTGTACGAGATGACACGCGTGTGGGCACGCGGGGTTCCTTCTATTCCTCTCCTCATTCGAGACTCCTTCGCTGGAGTGTCAGTGCCCTCCGCGATGAAAAAGAGGCGGCTCGCTAATTAGCATTCGAAGTGAGTTCTCGTCGCGCCTTCGACTGCCCCACGCAGCGACGTCCGCAACCAGATAGCCTGGCAGCTTGACGAATAAAACGCCCATCGATCGCGACAGCTCCTGGAACCGTAGACTCCGCGGGGACAAAGACTCCGACTGTGCAAATATTTCAATTACAAATTCCGTGGATGAAATTCGTCTCAACTAAGTCACGACTTTTAAGAGAGATTCGGCTATTTTTACTTGGGAACCCGACATACATGGTTACACCTACAAAAAAAACTCATACTACCTTTTTTGCAGAAAATTTCCTAACCTACAAATTTCATAATAACTATTCCCGTCATAAAACTGCTGGATAACGAGATATTCGCGAGAAACGTTATTTCCAACCCTCTGAGAAATTTTTAACGACAGTCGGATCGATGGGGAATTTTCACATATTGTTTAAAACGACCAAATAGCCCATAATAAAGGCCCATACCAAAATTCAGCTTGGTGGAAATTATTCCAAAGACAGATCCCAATTTCGCTGACCTATAACGCGACTGGCCAGTATTCGGGGAATCCAGAGATCTTGGGTTCGAGTCCCCATCACCCAAAGTTTTTTTTTTCGCCTACACTTCCCACGTTTCCCTCGCTGCGCTTTCCAACCAATATCACCAAATCACCCTGAGAATCAGATCTCTCCAAAAACTCCAGCAACTCCTGAAACATTGCCACGCAAACTGGAGCATTCACGCCAAACGCTACCGCTAACAACGCATCATCGGATCCTCTTTCACGGCGAAATATACCCCACTACACGTAACCGAATATTCCCGACAGCGCTCTGCAACGACGACGCGAACGGAAACGTTCCCCTGGGCAAGTCCTGCAACCGCTACTGGCAATGTCAAGGCGGCTACCCGCGGCTGCAGAGATGCCCGGCGATGCTGGTGTTCGACCGAAGGTCACTGAGGTGCGTGGTCCCGCCCACGGAGGATTGCGACGTGCCCACGACGCCGCCGAACCTGGAGGGTGACCTTCCAGACGGTCGGAACGAGCAGGAGCCGGAAGAGGAGAACCTGCCGCCCGGCGTGCCGCCGTTACCCTCAGGCGCGCTCCCTATATCCCATCGAGCGCGTCCCAGGAACTAGGGGGTCTGTTCCACGGAACCGTGCGAGGTACTCGAGCCGCGAACAGGGACCAGCCGCGACGGGGGTGATCGGGAACTCTTTCCACGTCTCACGATTTATCACAGCAACCTGGCACTCGTAGCCAGGGCACGCGAATCCACCGGCCCGGATCGGTGGAATGGCACTCGTCGATCAGACGGGGCCTCGCGGCAGCACGCGGAGACGCCTCAGTTTAAGTTTCACGTATATTCACCACTTCGTTATAACGTTATAAATGTAGTCGTACTACTACTGGTTAGAAGGAGCAGATACGTATTCTTGTTTCCCCTTTTTCTGTTTTTTTTTTGGTCAATGACTCTGTCGACAGCTCTTCTCACGTACGTAGCGCGAGTCGAGAGGGATGAATAGAAAGAGGCGCGTACCTCGATCGTATCCCTCTGTTCAGTCGCGAGGATGCACCTACCAACAAGCTCTCACCATCCGTTCTCTGTATCATTCTTATAGTCGAAGTGTAAATACTCTTTTTACCCATCCTCACCCACTTACTCTCTCGCCTTAATCGTAAGACTTACTATCGAAACGTTCACACCTGTACGATGTAGACCCGTTGGAATAAAGTGTACATTGTATATTTTTTTGTACTCGTGTCCATATTTTTATTTGAATGCTCGTTGTACATAGCGTTTGCTGGGATTCCTCAGTAACTCTCACCCTTAAGTACCCCCGTAGATTTCGTGGTTTATACATTTATACAGAAACAGCAATACGGTAGCGTGTGATAATTATAATAATCTACCTAATCGGGATTAACAGATTTTTAGTTGATTCGTGGGTTTAAATGTGAATCTATTTAACAGGCTGGCCTCGCAAGTTTCCAAATCGGCAATCGAATTATCCACTGGTATGGAAATTATACATTGCTTTAGGAAGCACTGAAGACGACTTCGATAATTCAGGACTCTGCGACAGTAGATAGGCTTTCGCTGATGTTGTAAATCGGGATCGCTGACTTTCCTAGATTATTTACAGATTATTGGCACTGAAACAGAAAGCATCGGTTCAGGTAGCTTCTGAGGCGCTAGAATGTCGGTAAATATTGAATTAACGAAGCACGCTTTGCCACGTACCAGTGAGGCAGCTCGTCGGGGTCCAAACAGCTCAGAGTCACAGAATCGAAAAGCTTCTCATCCCCGCAAGTTAGGAGACGCGGGTGGCCTTCGACGCAGGTAATCAGTCTACCACAATCGCCTGGTACAGGGAATCTGAAACATAAAGGTTTTATATTATACAGCTTTATTATTCCTTACGGATTGCAATCTCCTTTTTCTCTGCCGTATGGGGAAGAACAGGGAATGTCACGAAACAGCTTTATCGAGAAAATTAAGTTTCAATACTTTAGTCGACCAGTAAAGAAGCAAGATTCACTGAGTTTAATTTTCTTACATAATTTTCTTCTTAAATAATTTGTTGTTCTACCTTGACGACAGAAGCTTGAAGCTCATACATTAGGGTGGTCCTTATTTTTCAACTTTAAAATTTGTATTGTCTGACTCTCTAAAAATCTTCTATTTGATAAAAAAAAATATCTTCGTGTTCTTTATTTGTATATTTTGATATATAAAGGTCGCTCAAGGACTTTATATTTCGCATGTACCACAAGTTTGGCAACTGCGACTTTCCATAATTGTCAGTTGTCAATTTTAATGAAACGGGGCCCATATTTATATATCAGAATCCGACACCACGCTTTTATCTATGCGTTTAACAACCTGAATATGCAGAATGTACGTCAAAGTTTGCGTCTGCATCTGATTCGAGAGCTGCTGATGGAGGAATTTAAATGTGCATATAAAGCCTTGTGCCACAACACAATACAGTACACACTCGTTATAAACCCGTTTCGTCTATGCGATGTCTGCCCGAATTTTAATGTTATACTTTCACTTAAAAGTTAATAAAATTATTTTGTCCTTGCAAAAATTTCTATAATAATTCCAATAAATGAGAATGATTTCGGCGCGTTGGTTCGGTCAGTTAATTAACTTCTCATTTATTGGAATTATTCTATAAAATACGGTCGAAATTCTAATTATATTATTTAAAAATTTCTATTAATATATGTATACCAAAATAGTAATATTTCAATGGCATTGAACGACCTTTAATCCTTAATATATTTTAACAAAATTTTAGACGTAATTCTTTTAAACTATTTGGAAACTTCTGAGAGGGTCAGAAAAAAAGTTTAAAAACATTGATTTTTTACCATACATATAAGGACCACCCTATTATACATTTCCCGCTTCAAACCAGTACCTGTACCAAATATTTAACGTTATCTTACGGGGTATTTGAACTTCATAACCCTTCGTGATTCGACAGTTCTGTAGTCCCAGTTGCCACCAACAAAATTTGTTATAAAACGGCAAAATCACGTAAAATGGACATTCCTCATTTTCCCCCTTACCCTTCACTTATAACCTCCCTCAACTACCGATTCCTATATACACCTGTTTCATCCTACCTCCTAAGTCCAAACATCCCCGTGTCGAAGCCAAGGGCTGCTGAATAGGTAAGCCTTTAGCGATGATTCCACTAGTAGGCCCAGGGCGAAAAACGCAACCTTTCTTTTCGCTCCTTCGTCCTATTTACCATTTACCAACGACTCATCAACCCCCGTTAAAAAATCATCTTACCTGCTATCTCCTACTCATTATATTACCTTCCTTCTAAACCTTTCTACCCTATTTCAATATTCCTATTTCTATGATATTTATATTCCCATTTTAATTTGCCCGTTGTCCCTCAGCCCTACTTAAAGGTTCCTACGTACTCGGAATGCCTTTAACCTTTTCAGACTTCATTCCACAAAAAAAAGAAACTATTTCTCTGAATATTCGTTCACGGGCAAACGCGGGAAGAAATAAGTAGTTATAGAAATGGCACTTTATACTTATTCTGAAGTTTAACAATTTCAGTAGCGTCGGTGTGTTTTCACGTCGATATTTTCTTGAAAGTATCGAGAGTACCTAATACCGAGAAATCCCCGGATGTTTACTTTGGAAGCAAATGAAAAGCCTGACCTACTTTCAAAGGGCCATTTTTTAAGACCGTGCGCCGCTGAAAGTGTCATGATTCATGGATGTTTTCACCTCCGTTATTTTAAGAACTACCGTTTATTTATTACCGTGTTCGAGAACAACATCCTGACTGGCTGTTAGTAGTAACGTGTACCACGAAAAAGAATGACAATATGTTTATTAAGACGGCTGATATAAAATTGATTATTCGTGGGACACGCGTTGTCTCTCGGCGGGGGAGCATGTATTAATTTCCCTAATGGCAGAGGTAGACCGGTTTTTTTTAATTTGCGCACCGGATAAACGCGAATCGCATGATATTTAAGAACTCGTGCCTCCTTTTGCTTTCAAACGAAACCTGTCCAGTATCTTACAGGTAAAGACCCGTGACTCTTCCCCCAGCAATGTTGTTTATCGAAGAAGATTTCTCATCCTCTGCGTGGTGCTTATTTAGTTAAATGCGTAAGAAGTCGGCGATAAAAATGCGCTATAGAATTCATGTTTTACAAACGTGATACGAAACCAGCGGTATCACTTTTTTGCAGAGAGGATGCAGCGGCTATTCTCAGAAAGCTATTTCGAGGAAGTTAAATAAGAAGCTGAGCGACTTAACTAATTTTTTATGGGTACGTCGCAGTGATGACTTAGTTTTTTTTTATGACGACAGTGTTCGTAGTACTGGTAATTTGCCAAGGGTGGTAGTTTGCGATGAAATTTGCGGTAAAACGTCCGTATTAAGTTATCAATTAGGAAAGATATTTCTAGAAAGTGGTGGTGAAACGACAGTAGCTCCAGTAAAAGTCATTTTAAGTGAAAGTACTAATCGTGTAGCTGTGTTTAAACGCGGTTTCAGAGAATTTGATTTAACCAAGGAGCCAGTGTTACCTGAATTACGCGTGAAAGATAGTTACTAAGAGTCTAGTATCAATTGCAATGAAAGAACCAAATCTAAAGTCCATATAATTCTCGTTGATCTAAAATAAAAATCATCTTCTCATTCCTACGATATCTATTTCGTCATTAGGCTATCAACAGATCTGTGGAGCAGTAGAAATAACGATCACGGACAATAAAATAAGATTCAGAATTATGTAAAACTAACAATCGAAGATATAGGTATTCCAACATTATTCACGGATGCATGAATCATAAACTCGAATATTTAATTTTAATTTCAATAAATAAATAAATAAATAAAAATTAAAGATGCTTTTAGTTAAGGAAGGTAGGTAATAATATCTGTAAATAATACTTGTCAAAATTTGGCTCGATTGTGTCACAGAATCATAAATAAACCACGAGGAAAAGGATTAACTTTCGCTCTGCCAAAATTTGTTTACTGAACACTCGCCATGTGCGGAGCAGTGATGACGCCCTTTATTAATCGTACTCCGCGAACGCTCATAGGCGTTTTCCGCGCGTGTAGAATAAAAGAGATCACCACGCCGAAAGGATTACAAGAAATAGAACTTATTTGCGATACGTACCTGGGGAAGGGCCAGAATTTAGCGGCTGGGCTGTGGGAAGGCACTTTGTGAGGACATTTGAAGCCAACGATTTCATCTGGGTTGCAGTAGGGCAACAGTTGATCTGGCCAGACGCACGTGTGAGTCTTCGGGTCGTACACTAATCCTGCGTCGCACTGTGCGTCATGGGGATGGCCGTGGATACACTTAATGTAATTGGTGCTGCACACATCACTGGCAGGGTATAAGCCGAATTGGTACTCGCAACCTGGGCCGCTGATTGGCGTCACTAGAAATAACGTTTAGCACATTCTGAATGGAATCGATGGTTCACGTGGAACTCGAGGTATAATAACGAAGTAACATCTTCTTCAACTGTCTTAACGCGATACCAGTAGTGACAGTCATTGAATACATTAAGGGATATTCGATTCTGTAGGCACACCTCTAGCGAGTAAATTTGAAGGGGCTAGGGAAGAAGGGAGAGTTACTAGTCCCTTCAGGTTTCGTTTCCGAGGACCACAAAATTCTCAGTAGTCAAGTATCACAGCTATTATGAGGAAGATAACGTAGAAGTTTTTTCTATTCTAATTTTTATATTCGATCGTACGAAGGTGTCGAGTTTGCGTAGGATGTAGACGTGTAAAACACCTGTTATGGTAGATTGAAACAGTAAAGTAGAAAAATAATTTCGCGTAGCCTCCAGTAGGAGCTTTCGTTCTACAATATCTAAATAAAAAGTTAAGATTGCTCCTGAAACGCATGATTGACACACCAATGTTAATTTTGCTTTCTGTAAGCTACATTTTACTAACAAGGGAAGATCCCGTACCCGAATATTCAAAAAATTCTGAAACTTTGTGAATATGTAGTGGATTTCCTCCTGATTACAACGCAATTTTTTTTTTGCTGCCCAAATTCACTCGAAGGGGTGAAATTAACCCCTGAAAAATCGGCTATTTTCCGATTTTATTTTGTAACTCGCAATCTGTAACAGATAGAAAGAAAGTTTCAAGACAAAAGTTACTACTTTTAATTAGATCTAGCATTTGGTAAAAAAATTATTTTACTCTTCACGAGTTACAACACAAAATCGGAAAATAACTGGCTTTTCGGGGTCAATTACACCCCCTTAGAGGGAATTTGGGCAGCAAACAAAATTGCGTTGTAATCAGGAGGAAATTCCCTACATATTCACAAAGTTTCAGAATTTTTTGAATTTCCAGGTTCGGGATCTTCCCTAGTAAGCTGAATATTTCTGATCCACCTTCTTTAAGGGGGAACACCACTGTGACGGCCGGAAAAGTAAACCATTTTTAAGAATTTTTTCAGGAATAATTTACAGTTTTCCTATAAAATTGTTATTACCTACCTTTAGTACAATGTCTTAAGAGACTATAAAAAAAAACACTCGGTAGAAAAGCATGCATAAATATTAATATATTAATTAATCTTCTAGACAGATCTTTTCGACTGTTCTTATGGCACCGCAGGTCCGAAATCAAATTTCATTGTTTTTTTTAACTATATGAGTGTAGTGTCCGTCGCATTTACCGAAAATTAAAAAATATAGACTTGGTCAATTTTACCCACAAGGCGCCGATATTGCCAACGTAGGCTACAAATGGAACTTTGCCAAAAGCAGACATTAAACTCAAATCGGGGTTGAAGAAAAATGGAATTGAAAGATGTTGCAACGCGTGGTCGGGGATAGTCGGTCGGTGCCAAGTCTTTATGATGTATGACATCAACGTGGCTCAGTAACGAGCGATTACCAAAAACGTTCAGTCATGGAACTTTTACTTTCCTCCACAGACGCTATATACGACTGTGAGTTGAAACACTTTCGCACAGCACAATACATAAATCTTCCTTAAGCCATCGTATATACATGGAGAAAACACTCGCACTATTATGAATATTCTATACAATATTTAAATATTAATGTATCTTGAACCCGTACAATGACAAAGCTTCGCTGTTAATTCGATCAACCTTCGTTTTTAAAAGCAAAATATCTTAACAAAAATTACGCAAAATTTAGGCTCAAAATTTTTACATAGCAAAAGTAAAATGGCACCGTACAGATTCTCTAGTAGAATTAAAAAATCGAATCCACGAAATCTTCGATTTCTCCATTCACTGTTGTGAATTTACACCGCTTACCTTCTCAGCTCACGTGAACACCAGTCGCGCGTGCTCCACCGATTGCAATTTCTCTCATCATCGAACGCATCAGTGGTACGGCTGCCTGCCAATAAAGGCGTATTCCCACGTGTCAGTTCGGTGGCGGTTCAGTTCTGTCAATGTCAGTAACTGACAAGCGTGAACTGCTCCTCTCCAAAACAGGGAAACGATACTTTCTACCACTGAAGCCGATGGCACTGGACCGTCACAGAAGTGATTCGTGGGAGCTCGCCTTAAGTCCACTCTCCGCGGGAAGCTAAAGCTTCGCGCGTGCCTCGTTTGCATTTGTTATGACGTTGCCGCAATTCTTGAGAACGGTAACGAGATACTTACGGTCAGCCTTGCGATCACCGCAGTGCACGGCCCAGAGATAGTTGCAATGGTCGTGCACCGCTCCATGGCCGTCGAAAAGCAGTCCGTTCTCGCAGTATTCGAGGGTCAGGGTGCCGTTCGTGCAGAGGAAGAAGGCGTTGCAGCTCTCGGGATGTGGGTACGCGTGCACTCCGTACGGATCGGGGCACGGTGGCGCGCCCAAAAGGGCAGCTGACTCCACTGCATGAAAAAAAGAGAGATCTGTAGGTCAGAAAGGAGAAACAGAAGGTTTGGGAAAATTGAAAAGGGATGTGGAGGAAACATGGAAATGTGTATAGAGAATTTCGTGTGACGTAGAGTGTAGGGTAGGTATCCCCTACGTCAGGGGTCGCCAATTCGGGATTTAAGAAGGGCGAAAATGTCGTAAAATACACATTCTTTATTTTTAGAAGAGCCATAGAAATTTAATAACTGAAGTTGAAATTTAATAACACCAGTGAATGGACATTTTATATTAAAATGAGTAAAATAAGTTATTAAAATAAGCGACTAATTAATTAGAGACTTCTTTTAATTTCTTGCTTCATATCCAAAAAATTT
Source organism: Andrena haemorrhoa (assembly GCA_910592295.1). Classification (NCBI taxonomy): domain Eukaryota; kingdom Metazoa; phylum Arthropoda; class Insecta; order Hymenoptera; family Andrenidae; genus Andrena; species Andrena haemorrhoa. Next base: position 8,427,566 of record OU342940.1, on the reverse strand, counting down.
TTGCAGCACGCGGAATCAATCGCGTTGCAAATATAATTTTATAAAAGTGTTCATTCATTAGCCTTAAGTGGTCATTTACTGGTGCGTTTACCCTACTCTTTGGCGGGGAACAAGATAATCGACACAGATGAACCAAATACACAACGACCATGCGGTACTCTAAAGCCATTTGATTAAAAATTGACAGTATAATAATTCATATTAGGTGGCGGAAACTTTGCAAATTTCTTCATTCCTTCAAGTATCAAAAGGGCCATATTTGACTCGCGAAGCATACGTTGCCGACCTCTGGCGTTTTCTAAAGAAACTTTCCAAACTGACTAAAATTTGGCGGAACCCCAATTAGGAGACGTTGCCCTACGTCCACTTCCTGGATAAAAGTGACAACTTGATATGCGGTGTATACAATGCCAAGATAATTGTGCAGCATATAATCTTCCGCCGTAGCAAGTGTTTCATAATAGACGCCACTTCAATATTAAATATTCCACAGAGAACAATTTTATCCTCCACAGGTGGTGTCTGGGTCTCTTTGGACTGAAAGGCAACATCGTCGAGCTGGCTCAATAGTAAATGGTAGTGGAGAAACACTGAGAAATGGGAGAAAACAAATTGCTTTAAGCAAATTGTAAAAAGTTATTCAATTTTACAAGTAACCGAGCGATACATCTACTACTATCCAAAATATCTACCAGAAACAGATTATTCAAACAGAAACCGCCACTGACGTTAAAATGCAAAAAAAAAAACAAAAGAAAACAGTTCGTCACGTTCGCGTGAAAAAATGTGAAAAAGGTGCGCGCAGCGGAAATCCGCATCCGTAAAGCAAGAAGCAATCGTGAGAAGAAATCAAGGCTGCGGATGCTGGATCTTGAAGCGTAAACGGGCGATGAAACGGAAGTCGTGATCGAGATCCGCATGACAGACCACAGACGCAGAAGAAAATGATAATGTGGTTCGCGGGAGGTGTAAACGTTTACACACCGTCGAATCGAAAGTCGCCGCTTCTTTGCAGAGAATTGAATTCATGGAACATAGGCAGGATCGCAGATTGCCAGTAGTCGAAACCACTTACAGGCCTATTAGAAAACCTCGACGGCAGTCGCGATAGAAAGGACGAGGAGCAAGGAGGAAAGGATTAGATCTGGTAGCGGTAGAAGGAGAACTGCGCTTGTCTAACAACGTCAGCCATACAGACTCGAGTTATTCGCTATCAATTTGCCGAGATTACAGCGATGGAGGGAACATTAACATCGATCCTCAGAATTGCAATCCAAAGCAGCAGCAATTATTTATTAATAGTACTTTTTCTTTTCAAGTTGATCAATGGAATGACGAAATGTCCTCAACTCCTGCAGTTAATTAATTTTTTTGCCCCTACGAAATCTCTGCGGACGGGCCGATCCTTTTATCCATCGCTATACAGGTCGAATCTTAGTTTCTCTGACCCGGTAAATCGCATTTGCAATGCTGCAAACGCTTATGGCGAGTTTTTTTATTTTTTCCCTGGATCAATCTATTCCTTCAACAAGGCCCTTGATAAACTTATGTAACCTTGCTGCGATTAAGTTTATGGTGTTTGAATTGTTTACCTACTCTAAGTATTGTATGCTCGTTTTGTTATACGCTTTGTATTGATATTTTGTTTATTTTTCTTTGTCTTTTTCTCTTGTTTCTCTTGTACACTAATGGGACTGTATCCCGTATATATATATTAAATAAATTAATTAATGAATCTGAACGAATAACAGGCAAAGAATACCACCTGTGATCGTAAAGTAGGAGGTCCACCTGGAAGCTGAGCTAAGCTATGCTATGCTATGTTATGCTATGCTATGCTATGCTATGCTATGCTATGCTGTGCTGTGCTGTGCTATGCTATGCTACGTCTGACTGTGCCATAAAGCGTAAAAAATATAGCACAGCTTAGCTTAGCTTTAATTTTAATTAGCTTCAATTTTTTTTAAATTTAGCATAGCATACTATGATTTCGAAAAAAACATAGCGCGGCTATGCCGAGCTATGCTAAGTTATGCTACTGCACAGCTTAGCTTTTGTTGGAAACGGTTCCATAAGGATGTATTGAAGCTACTTTTTTTATACTTAGCATAGCGTACAGCATAGCATATCAGAGTACAGCTTAACATTGCATAGCATAACTTAGCATAGCATAACTTAGAATAGCTCAGCGTAGCTCAGCATAACTCAGCATAACTCAGCATAGCTCAGCATAGCTCAACATAACTCAACATAACTCAGCATAACTCAGCATACCTCAGCATAACTCAGCATATCTCAGCATAACTCAGCATAGCTCAGCATAGCTCAGCATAGCTCAGTATAGCTCAACATAGCTCAGCATAGCTCAGCATAGCTCAACATAACTTAAGTCGGGAATCCACCTAGAAGCTAAGCTAAGCTAAGCTAAGCTAAGCTAAGCTAAGCTAAGCTAAGCTAAGCTAAGCTATGCTATGCGTTGTGATGCGATGCTATGCTATACAATGCTACGTTATAAAAAAAATAGCTGCAATACATTCTTATGGAATTGTTTCCACCAAAAGCTAAGCTAAAACATAAAACAGCATAGCATAGCATAGCATAACATAGCTTAGCTTAGTTTCCCGGTGGATTCCCGGCTTTAGCATAGCATAGCATAGCATAGCATAGCATAGCATAGCATAGCATAACTCAGAATAGCATAACTTATCATAGCATAGCAGAACTTAGCATAGCATAGCTTAGCACCGCTTCCAAGTGTATCCCCGGCTTAAATCCCATTTAATCTACAATTGCATCCAAAACCCTCCAACCGCAATGAATCCCGCCACGACTCGACCACGAAACAGCGACAAATAAAGAACAACAGGACACACGCAAACCAGCACCACGGATCACGTTGGAAGAAGAGAAAACAGAGGGTAGAAAGTGCTAGATACACGGGGGCCCTTCTTCAAGGTGGGCGCTCATGAATAATGCCTCTCGGGTAGATGGTAACCGCCGATATGCCCGATGCATTGCTGAATAATAGACGAGGAAGGCGTGAAGCGGCTAGACGGTGGGCTCCGCCATTATATCATAGGTCGCGGCGACGTAACCATATGGCGAGAGCAGAGCCCGTTGGCGGGACAGTGAAAGCTATTGAAATTCTGCTACGTGGGTGTCGTAACGCGGGGGAACGACGAGCCCCGGAGATGCGAGGGAAAACGCCTGCGAGGATGCAGCACGGGGAACGGGGGGCACGATGCGCAGCGGAGACATCGGCGAACGTGGGGGCTCGTGCATGTCCTGGACGCGCGCGCGGGCACTGGGTGCATCGTAGGCTCGCCGCGAGCGTCGCCGCGATTGGTGGGGGCTCACGGGGGTATCGTTCGGTGGTGCTGATTGGCGCAAAAAACTTACCGGAGGCCAGAAAAGCCGCCAGGGCCAATAGGGTCACGCTCCTCGGATGGCTCATAGTACACGCTCGGTCTGATCCTCCACGGGTCGACTCTGACTACTGACACTTCGTTATCGACCTCGGGACAGAGAGCTTCTCCCTTCACTTGCCTGATACTCGGCCTCCTGTCACCCCACCAGATCGTTCCCCGCGATTTCTCACCGCGATCGTACGGCCTCGGGTAACCGGCGAATAGAGCCGAGCGGTCCGTCGCTCTCCAGGGCATATGTACGATGTTTGGGCGAAAATCGGCCGCCAGGGGGCTAGCTGGATTCGGCTAGAGGAACCGCCGAAAGGGGGCTAGAGGTACAGAGACACCGTGGGTCCCGTTTCCTGGCAAGGCGTGTGATTAGAGATAGGGTGGAGCTGGAATATGAGGATTTCTTTGGCTCGACTGGAAACCAACATCTGGTGGTGGTCAAACTGCTTTTAATTTAGGAGGGCTGTTTGATTAATAACAAAGGGATTATTGTTGGCTTTGTAGGGACGTTGAAAGTGATTTGGATTGATGACAGTAAAACTTTGGTTATTCGTTCTTGGGTTGTCTTTATTTCTGTATTGATATTGGGGAAAGTAGATCCTTGTTTGTAAGGTGCGAATTGGACGAAACGTTAGTAGATGAAATTTGCAGTGATGTACCTAATATGGGAAATGTATACATACATATTTCGCTAATGAGATTCTTGCGCTGCTTTTGGAGAATACCTTCTTCCACTTTTCTTTACTATACTTTTCTAAAGCTTCGCGAGCTTCTTGTGACTGGTGAGCTAAAATTACCGATATTGTTTAAACAAGATCTGAAATAGCAATATTTAATTAAATCATTTAAACTCTTATGTTGTAGAACAGTGTTTCCCAACATTTTCTGAGTCGCGATCCCATTTTATAAGGTAAGGTAAATTTAATAATGTAACAAAAAACACATTAAAAATAGGTATTTCAGAATATAATTCTAACTTAATAATTAAATCAAATAAATAAGTGCTAAAAATCGCCAACTAAAAATTACTGTGGCGACCACTCCCTCGATAACACTTTGCGACCCACAAGTTGGGAATCACCGTACATTCTAGAAAATAAACAGGTAATTTAAGAGGCACAGAGTGAATTTTTATTTTTACGCTCACTAAACATTTTTTTACCAAAATACTTTACCTTAATCTTTTACTTTTAACATCCAGTACTGTAATTCTTTACTGGTGATTTACACATTAGGTTGCTGATTTCGAATGTATCTTCCATATACATATAGTAAAAGTACTCGTGCAACTTAGGCAATACAATTACCAGAGGAATTCGTGGTCGCGTGGCTTTCTTGACATTTTGAAAACAAGAAAAATTTGCGACCCATCGCCACTTCTGGGATCACAGCAGACATTTCCAATTACATAATCGAATGAAAAAATATTTTTCCCATTATGCATCAGCGTAACCTCTTCATCGATGTAACTCGTTAAATGCCCGAGGAATGAGCTTCGCGATCATGCTTCTTGAGTATCTGCAGAACCGGTAAATAATGTTTTATAATACTGGTAATCGTTTCCTCCCGCTAACATTTCCATGCACTTCTCGAATCTGTTGGCAAGTAGTTATTCAGATAATCCTTATTTACATAATTGCGTGGATAATGAGTAGGTACTCTAATTATAATTACAGAGAATGTTCAGATAAGTATCTGATGCTTGAAAACAGTCTTTCTTCTTCTCCCTTTTTAAACACTTTCAAAAATTCTTGGAAAGTTGAAGGAACCCTCGAGCATTGAAGGTCGTGCATACTTTGCCGCATTACATCAGAAAAATACTCCAATACCTATTAAATAATAAAATCAGTTATGAAAGTGATTTCAACACATGAAATTGCATCACACATTTGATCGTCTCGTACCACCTATAAATTTATTCACAATCATATCAGAGAAATCATAAACAAAAATCTCATCAAGACTTCGAAGACTCGTCAATAGGGCGGAGCGATACTATATAGGCAAAAATTTAAATTTGAATTTTCAATTGGCCTCGGTGCGCGATAGTTGCCTTTTAAGAGAAAAAGGAACCTGCAGACATGAATATTTTTCCAATTTTTTTCACAGTTGTGTTTAGTTATTCAAAAGACAACTATCCCGCACCCGGGGCCAACTGAAAATTCAAATTTAAATTTTCCGCTCCGCCCTACTCATCAATCCCCAAAATTTGCAAAACCTTTCAATATTTTCAAGTCCTACACAAACCACCAAGATCCCTCAAAATTGAATAATATTCAAATTGGAATAACCAAAGTTACATAAAAGGAACATCAAATATCCAGGCCCGACTCGAGCCTTTTTTGGGCCCTCAGCGAACTTGCCAAATTGCGCCCTTTATTTATAATGGGTACACTTATTTGAGCCTTTTGATGACCTTACTCTGAATTTTTATTCGTAGCTCAAAACACTTATACTTCATCTTGTAATATTTAACTTAAGTCTTCGTTTTAAAAATGCCCCCGATGAAAGTACCATTTTGCGCCCCTTGTCAATTTCACGAGGGCAGCTGCCTAATTTTGCTTGTAGGGACGAGTCGGGCCTGCAAGTCTCACAAAATGCTTCCTATTAGAATCGAGGTCCTCCTGCACTTCATATTAGAATCTACTAGAACTTACTCCACCAATATGGCTGCCGCGTGGACCATTCCTTCGCAGAGCGTGCAGCTGAATTAATGTCAGCGGGACACGTGTTCGAATACATCTCGGTACAAGTGTCTGTTCGAATACGCTTCGATAGCGTGCATGCATGAGCGCGGGTTACCCGTCCGGGACCTTAACTGTCCTTACGCAACACTCATTGCTACTTCGTGGCCGAAGGGGGAACCAGATCTCCCGGCATGGATAGTGAAAGCCGACGAATACCAACGCGATCGGGCTACTCACTGTATCAGCATTGTCGGTGAACCGGTCAGATGAACGAAATAAATACGTCACGGTCATGTCTCTGGCTGGCCGATGGCTAATCGAGTTCTCGATACTCGAGCCTCTCAATAAAACGTCGAACGATCCCAAGCTCTGGGAGGCCTCGCTGATTTACCCAAGCAGCTGCCCTGAAGGACTGCTTCGGGCATTATGCCCACTGGTTTTGGGCACGTCATTAGAAATCGTTGGCTAACGAGGTTATTTCGAGTTATGTAATTTGCAATTCTTCTGGATAGAATTTCTTCGACACCTTATACTTCAGTTTTTTTTTAATAATCGTGCAGGCAGTGGGATCGTGTTTCACTTTGTAAAAATTGGGACGTAAATTTTACGAGTTACTGTGTGATTAACAAGGAAAAATGAAGGAATATTTGTATTTTTTATCGCAGAAACTAGGAATTCGTGTTTAATTTATTTATACTTTGATCTAGTTAGTTTATATATTTTTCATTTAAATTCGTTTTTTCAGGAATCCTCAATCCACCCATTTTTAGAAATACTGATTTTTAATTCACGAAGTTATAGGAAATCGAGGGGTGTTGCTTTTAAAATAAATGTGGGTCTCATTTTTCTGCCTCTGGAGTGAGCGTTAATTTTAAAAAAAGAATTCCTTTATTTCCCCTGCTTTCGATTTTCCCTTCCCATAATTTTGCTTCGTTAAGGATGAGCGTAACCAGTATTTAACTTAATCTCTAAAAAGCGAAAATGCGTATTGCTATAATTTGCTTTTTTGAAAAATCGAAATATGGAGGCTGAGATAGAGTGATTAACGATCTTCGAATCAACGTAAACTTTCACAACAGCTTTTTACTCAAGCATACATAGGTGTATGAAGATGAGAAACAATTGTATCCACGAGGTTCGTTTAAACAGTGAGGATTCAATTCAAATATAAACGTTCACAGCTTTTCGGCGATGTGACGGAGTCGACAGCGGCGCGAATGGTCGGACAGGGTCGCGAGAGCGCGTTTCATCGAGCACATCGTAAATTACGTAAAGAGAAAGGTTGCAATCAGGTGAATTGAGTGAAATTGTCTGCCAGTCCACTCATTATGCGCAGTTCGTTATATTCAAACGAGATCAAATTTTCATTCGTTATTATTCTCTAATCAATAATCCAATCGTAGAAAGTTCCTGGTGCATATTTAATAGTCAAAGATTCTGCTATATCTATCATCTCAAATTGAGGGCAGTTCGTCTTGAATTTTTTCAAAATACCAATCTTGGGATTTGTTATATTAGATAACAGTGTATTGGTTTCACAGTCGAGTTCGTGCGCTCTTGGACGGAAAATACCATAAATTCCACGCTAATGTTTACGTCTGCCACCGCCACTGCAAATTTCTTTCCGGTATGTTAAGTCGCGACTGGCGAGTCGCATTTTTTCATCCACCGTAACAAGCCGCAACAAAGTTATCGACGCCATAAATTTCTAGAGCGTAATCCGTTTACATAAGGAGAAAGGTATAATTGTCGTGGGAGGTGTATGCAAAGGCCACTCATTTACGTAAGTGTATCACGAGTTTATTGTTCCTAAGTGTAAAAAAAAAATGCAGCGTTACAGATGTATCGCTGAGTAACTGGCACCTTGTCTTTATTTAATTCTTGTTCTTGTAGTAGTCCTCGCTGCAACAGGGGAAAACATGAAAAATAATCATTGTTACTGAAATTTACTTCAACAAATCAATCAGAGAAAAAACAATTTTAATAATACTTCCAAAGTTAAGTAATATTTATTATTAAGTAATAATATACTATATAATATCTATCAAAAGTATGTAAAAAAATGAGAAGCTATATTTCGTAAATTGACTTTCTCAAAGTATCGGGGAAAGGTTTACTCAGTGTTAAATTTAAAACTATTGAATCACGAAACACGTTAATATAATTAAACACCAATTAAACATTCCAGACACCAAGAAGGAGGAGTTTGATTTTTATAAATATCAAGAATGAAAATTTGAGTTTAAATAGTTTAATAAGTTAACGAATTTCAGTTATTTAATAAGTTTAAATTTAATTTTAATGCTTAATCAAACACTTCAAAATGGAAATCCTTAGAATTCTCAAAATTGAAAAATTAAAATCATTCGAGCTTTCCACCCAGAATCCAAACACCAAGAAGGAGTTTGATTTTTACAAATTTCAGGAGTGAAAATTTGAGGTTAAATAATTCACTAACTTAAATAATTCAAGTTATTTAATAAGTTTAAATTTAATTTTAATGCTTAATCAAACACTGCAAAACGGAAATCCTTAGAATTCTCAAAATTGAAAATTAAAATCATTGGAGCTTTCCACCCAGAATCCAAACACCAAGAAGGAGTTCGATTTTTACAAACTTCAAGAGTGAAAATTTAAGTTTAAATAATTCACTAACTTAAATAATTCAAGTTATTTAATAAGTTTAAATTGAATTTTAACGCTTAATCAAACACTTCAAACGGGAGATCCCTAGAATTCTCAAGATTAAAAAATAGAAACCATTAGAGCTCACCATCCAGACACACTCTCCGGCTCCATACACTTGAAGCTGTCCTCGCTGTAAACGGTGCCCGGCTCGCATTGCCCTTTCTGCGGAACCACGCCGTTTTTGCAGATGTAGAATTTCGCGCAGTCCTCTGGATGAGGATACGTCGGGTGGGGCAGGATCCTGCCAAGTGGTCCCGGCACGTCGCCATCGGGGCAGACGAAGCCATCGTCGAGAACATCCCTCTTCACGTGCTCGCACAGCCTGCTCGCATCCGCTGGCCAAACGCAGCTAGACATCTTGTCCTCGTAGATCAGGCCAGGTGGGCAGGGCATGATTTGCGCCACGCCATCGATGCAATTAACGAAACGATCGCACGATGTTGGATCCTCGTGCTTGAAGTATCCATTAGCACGTGGGCACCCTTTGCTCGGCTGAGGCTCCTCTGAACAGCAAAATCTCTCTTAACCGAGGGCCATTAACGACCAGCTTCGTTGCAATTCAAATTGCCAATAATTCCAATAAAGTCCTTCTGATCCATAGTCGCGAAAGGAGACTTGGAAACTACTAGAATGACCGAGTTGACGTTAAAAGAAGCTATTCAGATAAGCTGTTTATTTCCTAGACGCACAGGCTGGTCCCAGTTGTTCCCTGACAAACGGCCCAGCGAAAGGAGCACCAGACTCGTGTCGTTTCCTTTGCTCGGACCCTCGAATTCGCACGATTGCGCGGGATTAGCATGCAGATTTATTCGTTCGATAAAAAAACAGCTCCGAAGGGAAACGCAAAGCGGGTAAGAAAAAGTGCAGCTAAAACGAATTTAGCCAGGAATTCATGGAGGAACCGGTTTACCCCAATTTATCGCGTCTGCGGTGACATTGCAAGCCGATCTAATCGGTGGCTCTTTTGTCGTTTGCCTGTATCGGAGGGGCGAGGCTGCGCCGTTCAAACGAGCCTGGGCTTCCACTTTTAGACGCGACATCTTTTTTCCGATAGGCTGACAAGACCCAGCGCGACCGCTGGAAATTGGATTCGCGCCGGGTGATCGGTATTCCTCGAAAATGGAATATAGTGTGACCAGAATATTCTTAGGTGCGCGATCGATACACGTCACTTTCACCTTTGGTGCCTCGTAAATTCGCCTCAGAAAGTTCCCGGTATCGCGCCATCTTTTCGCCGTTACATTTCGCAAGTCGATTCATTTCCTGAAGCAACCTTTTCCCCGGCTCTGATTTCAAAGCGATCTTTACCTAGGTCTTCCTGGTTACCGCGAAGACTGCGTTCTTAACCGCTGAATGGTAAGAGGACTCTTGGAAGCCTGGTGTTACCTTTCTCAGTTTTACTGAGAAAGAGTTCTTTTTTTTTTACTGAGAAAGAGTTCTTTTGTATATTTCGCAATAAATTGCTACTGAGCTAACTGCTACCCCAGAGATTCCGGGTTAAGCTTGCAAACCTCGCGAGTGGAAGAACACAAATACTACAAAGTTACCCAACTCAAACCAGACACTGTCCAAGTTCAATCAGGACTTCGAATAACCACAGAAGCAAATAAGGCAAACGCCAAAAGTGTTCGCGAAGCTCCTTTACTCGAGACACTTGACTAGCGACTGGTATCTCGGATGTATTCACTTGAACAGCTCAGAAACAGTGCGGAGATGACCCCAAAAGCAGTCGCGAGCCGCAAGTGGAAGCCTTGCAACGGCGCTAGTTGCTCTTTAACCCGAGTTCTATCTAGAAGGGGCGAAAACTTACGCAGAAGGGTTCTGTCTCCGCAGGGCACGTTGGCCGGTATATCGCACAGCTCCTTCTTGGGGTTGTCGTCCCTGAAGACGAGGCCGTCTTTGCACAGCTTCTCCTCGGCTTTGCCGCCCAGGCAGACGTAGTAGAGATCGCACTGTTCCACGTCTGCGAAGAAGCCCTTCGGCTCCGGGCACCGAAACTGTGCCCTGCTCAAGGTCACCGCGCTGACCAACAAAAGGGAGAGGACGCGACGGTACATGGCCCTTTTCCTCCAAGCCCTCGATTCAGTAACCACAGGCCGAGCTCGCTTCTCTTCGTCTTCCTCTTCTTACTCTTCCTCTTTCTCTTCTGTGCGTCCTCGGCTTCCTTTCGCGATTCCTCAGCGGCACGCAGCAACGTTGGTATAACGTGAGTGCAGGCCTGAAACTGGTCCTGATTCGTTCTGTCGCCACGCCACCACTGCATCCTTCCTTGCATTTCACAACCCCCCCCCCCCCCCCCCTTTCGCCGAAACTCCTTTCTCGCTTGCTCTCCTGTCACCGCTTTTCTTCGACGGGGAGTGTCGATATGTTCCCGAGACTCGTTGCCCGGCTTTCTGTCCCGCGTTACGCGCTCGCTCTTCTTTTCGTCGCTTTTTAATTTTCTACCGTGTCTGCATTATTGATACCGATATTCCTGTCCGCTGGGTTCCTTCCGGGTGGGCGCGAACGCACCCTCGATCCCTCCACGCCCGGGCGAGCGACCACCGCTACCAGGTCTTATCACTGCCCCGGCTAGCGCTTTATCCAATTATTTACCGTTGACATTCGTTTAGCGGGAAACGATTAGCCGGCGATCGCGGGGATGGAATTATATGGCTGAGAGAAATACGGCGCTGGTCGAAAGAAAGTATAATGCTAATATAAATTATTATATGTAATAATAATAATCTCTGTTAATATATAATAGTGGAGCTTTGTCTGTTTGTTTTCAATGAAATTGGGAATATACATTACACGCGTCCTAGATTAGATTACAGGCCATTTTTTAGGATATTTTATTTTGGAAACATAAATAATTCCTGGGTGACACCAGGTCAGCTAGTGTAATATAAATTTTAAGATATACAGTACCCACTGGGAATATTTGTTGGATCACAGAATTTTCGTAGCAATATGATTGAGACAATGATTCGTATTATATTTGCAATAAATAAAGCTTGCACTAGTATTTTCTCAGTGATAATAGTGAAAGAGGTATAGGTGATAACGTGTTTGTTCGAGTGATGTAATTACCTACTTTCAGTACTGTGATTCCTTCTACTGGCACTATCTTGTTTCTGTTACCGTTCACAGTTTGAACAGCAAATAGAATAAGGAACTTTTATGTGGTATGGTCGCCTCCATAAGGAGATTTTGGAGGGTAGTGGAGAAACGTGGGGGATCTTGGGGAACCTAAGAAGAGTTTAGAAAATGTTACAGAGTACTCGAGTTTCAAGAATCTTAAAGGACGTTGAGGATTCTGAAATAATTTCTGAAGATTCTTGAAAACCTTGGACAATTTTAGACTAAAAGAACGGTACTGAAGAAATCATCAAGTAAATATCAATGAACCAGTTATTTGTACGATTGCTTATATTTCACAGATCTGAAATCTTAATATATAAAGCAAAAGGGGTTGTGTGTTTGTCTGTCGCTTGAAAACTTTCGAACGGTAAGCTTTCGAACGGCAGGCCATGAAATGTGTCCCAGCTCATTATGCCTAGCTAATCCAGATGAATGTCAAATTTTTTTTTTATAAAATCAAAATCTAAATTTCGGGCGAAGCCGAGTAGTAAAGCTAGTTGATTATAAAACACTATCAAGTCCTTCCTCCTTGAAATTAACGTAATACGATATAATTAAAAAACGAAATATTGCTGATATACTAATGAGACAGATAGAGTAGCAATTTTCATTTTGAAAATTGCAGAGTATATTACCTTAAAAAAATCTTCCCTTACTGAATTTATGTAAATAGGTAATCTTATTCATCTGGTGCAATCAACATCTTCAAACGTTGTTAATCTGACGTAGATACTAGTTTCGATCATTTTCGTTAATGGTCATTCATCTCCTGATGTCCCATTGATCGGAAATTAATGAAAGATAGATCAGAAATCATTCCTCCGCGATTTCACGCGCGTCTGCGAAATTATATTTGCGCAACGCTTCGAAAGTGTCCGTGAATGTTAATATCGTTACTTCTGAGCACACGTTCTCTTCCGGGTGTTTTGAATACGCACAGCTCTCGAATCTCGATCGTTCAACCTTCGCTTTTCATCAATGAATTAATACTATCCAGTGCCTACTCCAATTGAAGAGTTCTTGCAGAAAACGCTGTAGATGCCAAAATTAAAGAAAATATTTTATCGGAAAATGTTCTACGTGCCAATGGTAATACTATAGTATAGAATTTTAATGTAACGTCCCTTTGTAAATAAGTTACCAATTAGTTTACGGACAAACAGGATTGGCACTTGCAGTGCTTGCAAATTTAAATAAATAACACATTCAGTGTTTTCTGCAACTAAGGGGTGGCACATACATTCTACAAATACACTTCTTTTCTTCATGGACTATATTATTGCAAATATATATATAATTTGGACGATATTAAAACAAAACAATAGAAAATTTTGTGATGCATTCGGGTTATTGTATACTTAAGCATATTTAGTAATCAAAACAAATGAAATTTTGTAAATAATTTAAAGCAAGGGTAGTTTTCTCTGTCTCCTGAGAAATTTAATTTTTGCCACTTATAGTGTTTTATACAAGGACTCTTCAATTGTTTCGAGGGGATTGACCAAACAGATCTGCATCATCTTCTTCGGGTACCTTATTGCTGATGATGAAGCGAGCGATGGAACGAGAGTATGCGCGTCCGAAGCTCACTTAGGCGCCATCGCCAGACAAAAGGGGCAACGCAGCGGACTTTCCATGATTTGAATAAAAATACAGTTTCCACTCGCTTCTTTCATCCAGCCAGATCGCTTTTTAAACGGTGTCCCGTGACTGATGCCCGAGAAAGCAGAACAATTTAAATTCACATTCGATTCGTGCCGTTGGGGCGCAGCAGTGCATTTTCTAATCGGATGCAGGCACGAAAGCGCTATATTGCTCGAAAGCCGAACAACGATTATGGAATGAAACGTAGATGACACAACTCGGGATACGATTGTATCTTGTTATTGACTGATGCTGTGTGTCACTTGATAATAGGTATAGATAATGTTAAAGGTCGACATTTTGAACACCTTTCGCGCTGGGAAACGTGAAACGAGGTATTCTCAAAGATCAAGGGATCATCTTCCCGTATCTGTCAAGTACGTAAGACATGGGTATTGTGTAACGTATTGTGTCACCGTGAAGAGGATGTAAACATGTAATTCTTATTTTTTATTTTATTGTATAAACCATTATTATAATTCGTGGGCACCTAACGCAACTGCTTAATATATGTTGCTATATTTAAAAGAGGGATAAAGGAAATACTGTATTATAGTGTATTTAAAAACGTAAATGAAAGGTCGGATGCAATAAGGGGACAAGCGCTCGAAAATGGGAAAAAATTATAATATTGTCCAATCGAGAATTAAGCGTTGAACTGTATTTTAAAAAATATAGTGTTGTAAAGCTCTCCATGACACACATTTTTTCTATTTACAGTTTGTTTATCCAATCATTACTATTCGAGCTAAAAATTATAAACAACAAATTATTCATCGTCCAAAGTCAATAACTCTTTGAACATAAATTGCTATAACTTGAGTAAATATTAACGGATCGTTATGAGACTTAAAACATAACTTCAGAAACTCGTAGAGGACTCGTGGAGGATTAAGACTAGTAGAGGATGCCGCATGCTTATGCATTTGCTTAACAATAAGTAGCGACTATGAATACCGGCCTAAGTTTCGCTATTTTTAATGTTAATTCTAACTACTAGGAGCGTTGCGATCGAATTCTAGTGTGAGTCGGTAACGCTGCATGCGACACGAAAATGGTATGATGCTCGAAAGCCTCCAATCACAGCGTCGATGATGAGATGTCTATCGTAATGTCACAGACCAGGTATAGGATAGACCACGGTGTAATAGACAGGTGTTCCGACTCTGTACCTTTTACCCCAGCGATTTTGTGTGCCGATTTCTGTTTAGTTCCCTTGGCCGTCGCGAGAGGCGTCGTGGCTTAGAAGGCATATACATATGAATTAATGAGGCTGTAGTAGTAGAGATTTTAGTGGCAGTGGGCTTGCCAGAAACAACAGGCCACGCATGTATATATACGTAAATGCCTTTACGACATCGACGAAATCTGCGGCCGCCAGAAGAACTAGGACCTATCTTACTTACCATTTTCGTGTCACGTACAACGTTACCGGTGAAGAAACAGAATGTGACGCTACGCGTGGTAGGAATTAGAATTCAGCACACGATATTCTCACGTGTCGTACGCCGAGAAATATTAAAAATTGACGCTGTTACTGACATTCCCGCAAATCTCTGCACTCCGCGCGTGTCTAAGTAGACCGTGCCCATCCTACGACAAAATTTATATTCGTAGTTTTTGGGACCGAGGCCCCTAAATTCCCACGTTTCAATACAAATTGATTGGCTCTGTCCTTATTAACTATTGAATGGATTTAAAAATTATAAAAAATATTTACGATGTAAGTACACGAGCGTAGGTATCGCTTACGTTAAGATCTGGTCATACATATCAGTTCCGTGTCAGTTCACGTAGAATTCAAGTACTCTCCATTAATTTCCTCAGTTACTTTACTCCAAGTACTTTCCATTACAGTCGTTAAAAATAATCAGAATTATATCATGTTTGGTGTCATTTTCATCAGAAAAACACTAGTAATCCATTAGTGACACTTCTATGATAGAAATCGGCATACTCGTTACTGAATAGCCTATTGCTGACTTTGTCCTTAAGCCACTAGTCTAGCGTTTATGACCCCCGAGCCGCGTCGTTCGACAGCTTTTATCATTCAAGTCATTGAAAGTATCAAGAGCAGAATCCGTTTTTCTTTTTTACCCCCGTGATTTTCCTCGTCCAGCGATCACGTGAATCCCCGCGTTTTCATCCTCTTCTTCTTTCCTCTAAACAAAAACGGGCCGCTTGGCTATTCCGCTTGGCTATTCCGCAGCTAATTTTTGTTCGCAGTATTACAAATCGGCATTACTAACCCAATCATTAGCATGTTATTTATTAACGTAAGATCGGTACTAAATAACATGCTAATGATCGTTACTGTAGGCGCTTAGCGCTCGGAGAGACGGCCTATTCTTCCTGTAAACAACTACTTCGAGATTATACTTTGATTCTGACCTGTGCCCTCCTTTGAAACTCTGCAACCCACGTTGCATTCATTTCCGTTGGAACGAGATATTATGGACGTAAGGGTGGTAGCTTGGTACGCCTCGCCCTGCGCGTTGCAACCTCGCGGGCTCTCAACCTCGCGAGCTGACCCTTCGTATTTTTAATCCTTTACTCTGCTGTTTCGTTCGTGACGAGAGAGAGCGCCTGCTCCGTGTGGCGAGGGGGCAAAGGAAACGAAAAGAAGAGGAACGAACCGATTCCAATCTCGCATAGACACTTGTGAGTCGGTGGAACGAGATTCACCAGCAACAGTGCCACAATTATTATTGAATTCTCCAGGCTGGACGTCGTTTTCCTTGATATTGACTCTCTAATGGCTACTCCCCCCCCGGTACCTCCTCCTCCGTTATCCCGTAATCAGGAGGAAGAGAACGGAGACTTGCCATAAATTTCCGTTTTTTCGTTCAGGGCTGCGATCGGCAAAAATAGCTGGTGTTACGTGCCTAAGTTATCTTCCCCTAATCGATCGCTCTCGAATCGAAAATCCATGGGAAAGCAATAGGGACGTCGAGGATGGGAAAAAGTAGCACGGCCAGCGACCACGCTGACTCCGTCACTGGCAGGGTTAACTGGCATTCGAACGGAGCCGTATCCGAGTTATAGTTCAAATTACATTTTTTTAACACAGATCATTATTCTTGTAAGCGACAGGCTCTGACGTGAGAAGCATGAATTTCAGATGTATCGGCACTCGTGCGAATCGGGTAGATCGCTAAGCGCTTCCGTTAAATAAATATTAATAGAAATGGAGAATCATTATTATCTCAAGCAAAGTCCAGCCTCTATCTTCATCTGTCTTCTGTCAGTCGAACTAATGTTTATCGAACTTTTTGTACACGGTCAAGGTATTTGCGGACGTCGTCGTAAAACAGAGGACATGAGATGTTTAATGATAGCGGATTCGGTATCTCGCACTGACTCTGCGCTAGTACCAGAAAATGACTTGGGTTCGTTGATTTTTATAGAGCTATCTTCGTTTCTATCAGAGACAACCGATCCAACTCATTATCTGGCATCGGCGCAGAGTCAGTGCGAGATACCAAATTCGCTATTATTCACCAAGGCTCTGCCTAAGAACCTGAAATTCGGCACTGAAAGTATCAACAGCAGAATCGGTTTTTACCCGACTGCGGCACGCAAAGCAGGCTATGTATGTATGTCCATGTTACGCTCTAGAGCCTGTACGGATACACCGATTTGGACAAATGGGGTGTCTTTCGAATTGGCTTGACGTTCCGAATGTTATAGGATATAAAAAAAAATTAAAAAAAAAAATTTTAAAAATTTTAAAAACCCGACTGCATAAAGAGCGAACTAAAATGACAAAAACAAGACTTAATTTATTTACACCTTAAGATTTAATTTATTTATATATAGCATATTATTTATCATAAATAGGATAATAGTAAGATGACAATTTAAATTAACTCAATTGCCTGCAGTCGGAGGCCTTAAATCTTTTAATGCTCTTCTACCCCAAGCATGTACCGCAATGACTAAAGAAACTGCTTCAAGCTAGTAACAAAAAGAGGTGGACAACATCAGTGCAAATTCATGCTTATATAGTGATATTTCAACTTCAGCGTATTTTGTAACTTACATGTTTTTCTCTTTGTCCGTGTGGGGAATACTGTTAGTGCTGTTAACAGCCCATCAAATCAAATTAGGGCGAACAGCGATACAAAATATTTATTAAGACAATATGTCATTTTTTATTTCTAAGGCCTCCGACTGCAGGCAATTGAGTTAATTTAAATTGTCATCTTACTATTATCCTATTTATGATAAATAATATGCTATATATAAATAAATTAAATCTTAAGGTGTAAATAAATTAAGTCTTGTTTTTGTCATTTTACTTCGCTCTTTATGCAGTCTGGTTTTTTAAATTTGTTTAATTTTTTTTATTTAATTCTTCTTTCCCCGCGTTATTGCCCTTGTCCAGCGATCACGTGGATCCCCATGTTTTCAACCTCTTCCGTTTTCCTCTAAACGGAAACCTACCGCTTACGTAGCTATTCCCTCGCAGCTAATATTTGTCCGCAGTATTATAAAGTAAGATCGTATAGTAAATAACATGTTACTGATCGTTAGCTATTGTCGAGCTTTTCTCATCCGCTGGAAAGTCAAATCAATTACAATGCAAAACAACCGCCCCAGCTTGGCCACGCATGAGAAAACACATCCGCGGTTTTTCGAGCTGTTTGTCGCGGATTGTTATGGTCGGTTTAAGAAAAAAGCGATGAAAAATAAATCGCGGTGGAGACGGGCGGTGGGGTGTCGCGACGCGACTTCAAATACAACGACGATGACGGCGCCAAGCTTGCTTTCCACTTGGATCCTGTGATTACTTCTCCTGCACAGCAGTCCTTCCCCGGTGGTCGGTGTCTCATTGCTCGTCCCGCTGACAAATCGTGCTCTCGGTCGCGGGCACGCTCTGTCTCCTGCCGGTGATTTCGGGTTCCCTTTTCCACGCTTATCGTCCTAGCACTCCTCCTTGAAAGAGCGCGCGACGTGAGGAGCTGCTGGAAATCGCACGGTGGTCGGGATATATGTAAGTACTCGTCGGCTCCGAGTGGCTACCGATACCCGACCGTGAATTACCGGTTGTCATTTCCAGAACACTGTACCGGCGACCATGGAGTGCCGGAGATTACTGCTGCTGCTGATGGGGTTGCTGGTGACGGTGCAGGGCTTCGCGCCCGACAAGAAGGCCATGGAGGAGACGCATCCGGCGTACGCGATCGCCCTCACTACGAGCATCCTCAACGCCAGCCAGTGTCGAAGGGAAATGGAGGTGTTTCGGGACGGCGTGGACCGGGGGCTGCTGTGGAGTCTGCGAAGTTAGTAGATCGGAATTTCTCTCGGCGATGTTTTAGGGAAAACAGGGGCGATGCGTCCCCAAGGATCGATCTCGTGGATCGGGACCTAACAGCGCTAGTCGCCGCAGATCCAATTCTCTCTCTGTACTTCCCCCGATCGCGCGCGGTGTTCTCCCCGTGCCTCGGGACGGCCGATCGCGATCATGGATGCTTTTGTTTTCCAAGTGTTGGACGCCAGCGGCAAGCCTGGCTCTGGCTTCACCGAAGGGGACAATTATTGGCTGGGGAAACGGGACCAGTGCAAGTTCCTATCGGCCAAGATCAGCATGGCGCTATCGCCGTCGGTCCGAAGGAATAATAGCTTGTACAGGGACCCGGAGCAGGAGTATCCGCCCTACGAGCTCGACTTCTTCGTCGCTCATATGGTGCACAACAGCACCTTGCAGTATCACACTACGATAGGCGACGAGGTGAGGGGATTGCGATTCACGTTGTCCAGCGCGAAGCAAGCAGATTCGCGCAGACTTGATAGGGAATGATAAGCGTGATGATTTAGGCTGCGGATGTTTATGCACGTACAATATGTCGTAATATGCAACATATATGCAAGATATATGCAACACTTATGCAACATATATGCAACATGTATGAAAAATTACAAATTACAAAAAAATTACAAGTCATCCAAAGTTAAAACTTGAAATATTTCTTGGAAATTGCTAACTGTAGCTAAAAATGTTTCACACAGATCTATAGGACATTCATCATTTTATTATTTTATTTAGGTAGTATATTTCAAATTGCAGTATATTACACTAGTTTTCTGGATGTTATTTACAGTAAATTGGTGCCTCTTGTCAGTTAAAATTAGTTTATAGGCCGAAAACGAGCGTTCTACGTCACACGACGTTATTGAGGCATATTTAAACATGCACCAATGATGTGGCGGAATCTCCTGTGGCCCTTGAACATTTGCACCTTTTAAAATGTCACTTACTTTTGACAATAGATTAAAATTATTGACTCCGCCATCAACGTTTGTCAATTTTTTTATGCCTAGGGTAAATGTCCCAATTACTGCCAGTGTCCATATTACTGCCACTTTATTTATTTTACTTAATAAACGCGCAACGTGTAAAGATAGTGTAGAAAAAAATTTATCATTAAATTGGGACTGTTCTTCTTATTATTATAGTTTTCTATTCAGTTCGCTATTCTTTATACGTTACGTTTTTATTAAGTAAAATAAATAAAGTGGCAGTAATAGGGACGCCGACAGTAATTGGGACATCTACCCTATATTCAGCACGTAATGCAAAGTCAGCCGCGTATCTACAAAACATATGAGAAATATGGACGAAATATGCAAGAAATGTGCAAATAATATGCAAAGAATATGCATTATGCAATACATATGCAATAGGTATGCATAATATACAAAATAAAAAGTATAATTTTGGATTTCTCTAATGACAAAACAAATTTCTGTCTAGGTCCCAATACTTTATTTTTTGCCTATAAAAATATGCATTTGCATGAACATCCGCAGTCTAGTGATTAATCCTTTCCGCTGCTCACCTTTTCTGGCAAGCGACGAAAACACGCGGTGCGATGCCGTGCGAAATTATTAGGCTAGGGATCCACCTGGAAGCTGTGCTATGCTTTGCTAAATTTTAACAAATTTAGCTTCGATAGATCCTTATGGCGCCGTTTCCACCAAAAGCTAAGCTGACGAGGAAACATCCCGAACCGGGAAATTAAAAAAATTCTAAACCTTTGTGAATATGTAGGAAATTTCCTCCTGATTACGACGTAATTTTTGTTTGCTGCCCAAATTCAATTTAATCGGGTGTAATAGACCCCTAAAAATCCGGTTATTTTCTTTTCTATCTCTTACAGTTCGCGTGTTATAACACAAAATCGGAAAATAGCCGAATTTTCAGGGGTTAATTTCACCCCCTTCGAGTGAATTTGGGCAGCAAATAGAATTTGCGTTGTAATCAGGAGGAAATCCTCTACATATTCACAAAGTTTCGGAATTTTTTTGGATTTTCGGGTTCGGGATCTTCCCTTATGAGCTGTGCTATTTTTTATGCTTCATACCACAGCTAGACATAGCGTAGCTTACAATTAGCTTAGCTTAGCTTCCAGGTGGATCCCCGGCTTTAGGCTTAAGATGCAAATCCACGAGGCAAAAATATCGTGCCCCACACGAGACCATTATTTTATCAATTTTAATTATTATTTCGCCCTTAGTTTCATCAGACAACTCTCGCAACAATTACCATTATTTACATCTAGTTGTTGCTGAGATTTCAGTATCACGATAGAAAACTCTTATGTAAAATCTCATCGTGGTTTTCCACCGTTAGGGTTACTATATTTCTTCACCAACCAACTGGGACAGGTAAAAAAGGGACAGAATTAACATTTTTTGGAAAAGAGTACGTTTATTATAGTGGTTAAAAATGGCATACAATAAAAAGCAAAATAATAGTTACAAATAAGGCAAGAATCTACTTAGAAGCCAAGTCACATTTTTCTGCACATAAGACGAAACGTCAGGAGTGCTTGATAATCTTCAATTTCTTCGTAGAATTCCGTTAAAAAACTAGAAATAAGAAAACCAGGACGCATTTGTAAACCGACCGGGACACCCGGGGTAAAGGTTAAGAACCGACGCATATGGTAATCCTAAGTACCATGATAATACGAGTTATAAATTATAGGCCAGTAGTAAGTAAATGATTCCAAATGGAATCACGCAAGCGGAAGAATTAATGTTATTCGCGCTGCAGTCGAGATGCCGCGCATTAACTTTATATATTGGAAGGTCGATAAATTCGCTGCGATGGATGGTATCCAAGAGCGATTTTCCATCGGAACGTCATTCAAGGTTTTGCTCGGGGGGTTGTTTACGGAATCATTCGATAATTCGGGTAAACAGCAGCCGAACAGCAACTGCCGATCCGTTTTTAGCTGACGAAGCAAGAACTGCATCTGGGTCGAGTTATTAATCGATGACAGGAATACGATGTATCTTGAAATCATGGGCGTCCGGAAATGAAGGGGGTGCAAAAGAGGTAGTTGCACCCCTAGATTTGAGAAAATTTTTTTTATTTTTAAAAACTGATCTTTATTAAGTTTATACTAAAAAATGGAATATTTTTAAATTTTCAATTAAATTAGCACCGCAAAATGGGCCCAACAAATCAAGAGGGCTACTCCATTCGCACCACGTGTTTCATGATCCGATTCGTCCATGTAATCGCCAAGATCGTTTCTTCATTACTATATTTTTCTTCACCGTCACCCCAAACTTGCCCCGCGCTGGGAAAAAGTCTGCGGACGCCCCTGCTTGAAATATGTCCACACTGCTTTACACGCGGTAACGGATGGGACTTGTGATTTCAGCGTACGATTTCTACAGCCGGACGCTTTTGTTCCTCGCGTGGGATGATTCGCGTTTCAAAGAAATCCCCTATTCCCAATGGCCCCGCGCCCTGGAAGCTTGCGAGGCTCCTGGTGTTTCTTTTATTTCAGGACCTGGTGGTGCTCGGACTTTGCTTGCCGTCGACCTGCACCGCGAGCGAGTTGACCGCCGTGCTGGAGAAAATCTTCCGCGATAGAACCTTGCTGATCGGCCAGCTCTACTCCGCGGACTTCAAATTGCGAAAGCTCTCCAATTTGAGGAACGACAATCAATGGCTGCTCAGCTGGAACATGATCCTCGTTGTGTGCGTAAAGAGCGAGAGTAATCTTTGGCCCCTGAATGCAGCCGAACCTTTATACCCGCGCGCGCGCGCACGTCTGGCCCGTTGCGTTCGATTAACAAACGCCGCGATCGACAACGAGCGATTCGAGGAATTGGAAGTAGGAATGAACGTTATAAAGTACTATGTATCGCTAATAGAATATTCGCTGGGAAGAAATATCGTTGTGGTGCTGTGTGCGCGGGTATGCAATGAAGGTGTGCCCCTTTGTCGCATAAGAACTCGCGCTCGAAGGAATTTGAATTTCTGCCCGCAGACTCATCCTGCTGTTTGTGGTCGGCACTGCGATAATCGGCACGATGTACGACCTGCTCGTGTACCAAAAACGCTTGCGAAAGAAGAAGGAGTTCCTGACTTTCGAGAACAATAACACCGCTGGTAAGCTGGTCGTCTTGTAATCAAGCGCTGCTGATTACAAGACGACCTTTGATCTTTTGGGGTGGGCCTTCTGAGCAAGGGCCCACGTGAGAACGGCCGCCCGTTAAATCCGTCACTGCCTTTTAGAAGCTTGAAAATATTACTGTATGTAACTAAAATCTACTAGAGAGCTTGTTTAGATGAATATCGATTGTTTAAGTTACTCAGACCGTGTTACGTTGAGCACCGTTGAGAAGTTGTATTAAAGGAATCACGAAGTGAGATTTCGGATGCTGTTGGATTAGAACTGGAGAACCAAGCCGAGACGAAGCGCGAGCCTGGTCAGGAGGAGGCGGCGATCTCGGACCTCAGACCGGAGAGCATTCTCGAGCAAACTCTCATGTGCTTCTCCGTCTATTCGAACGTGAAGCAGATATTCAAAGTGGACACTGGCTCGAACTCCATACCTGCGCTCCACGGTATCAGGACCTTCGGGATGATATGGATCGTCCTGCTTCATGTATTCTTGTTCGGACACTATTACGCAGGTGAGAGGTATACCTTGCAGGCAGCTCCGGCTCGTCCCTAAAGGCAAAATTAGGCAACTGCCTAGGGCGTAAAGTTACCAAGGGGCGCAAAATGGAGTTTTCCTTGTTGGCATTTTCTAAAACAAAGTTTTAAATGAAATATTACAAGTTGTACTATAAATGTTTTAAGCTACGGATAAAAAATCAGAGTAAGGTCGTCGAGAAGCTCAAATAAATGTATTATAAATAGAGAGCGCATTTGGACAAGTTCGTCTAGGGCGCGAGAAAGACTCGAGGCGGGCCCGCTTGCAAATACAGGATTGAATAACAACACAGAACAAAGTGATGGATAAAGGAGTAGTTTATAGTATTTACTACTTACATGCAATGGCAGTTCTGTGATCATTTCAGGGAACAGGTCCATAAATTATACAATAAGCAACGGCTTCTTAATGCAAGTGATGAGTAACGGGCCGTACGCGGTGGACACGTTCTTCTTCA
The DNA here is from genome assembly GCA_910592295.1 of Andrena haemorrhoa. Classification (NCBI taxonomy): domain Eukaryota; kingdom Metazoa; phylum Arthropoda; class Insecta; order Hymenoptera; family Andrenidae; genus Andrena; species Andrena haemorrhoa. The sequence goes on along the minus strand of OU342940.1, from coordinate 8,403,586 downwards.
TGTCCGGATTCTTGATGACGTACGCGTACCTGAAGGCGCAGAAGAAAGAGAAGATCCCGTCCTGGTCCGCGACCAGTGTTCAGTACTGCAGCATAGTCATCAAACGATACTGCAGGTAGTCCTGGTGGATGAGCGTCGACCGCCACTCATTCCGCGGTGCGCAACGTTTTTAACACATCTGAATCCCAACTCGATTAGGCTCACACCTGCGTACCTGGTGACGATACTGATCGCCATCCTAAACTTCAACTGGTTCGAAAACGTTTCGATGTACCATGTGTCCGAGCGGATCGCCTACAACTGCCCCAAGTACTGGTGGAGGAACATCCTCTACATCAACAACCTCTTCGACTTCGACGAAGTGGTAATGAAGAATTTTCGATTCCAGCGTGACACACACACCCTTGAGTAACCGGAAAATAGGGTCACTATTATGATTTCTTTTTTCATATAAAGAAATGAGATATTTAAAAATCAAGAGATACACCTTGTTGTGTATGAATTAAGCTGTATTCTCTTAAAAAATAAATTTTCTATCTGAAGGAATGTCGACGTAGCAGCCCCTTCTCCCAAGAGCTCTTCATAATCACAGCATTTTCGGTACCAAAAATATCTCGGAGATTACTGGACCGATTTGATTAAAATCGTCCACGAATACTCTGAAGACTATAATCTAGTACTCATCGGCGCCGATTTTGAAATAATTTCTGTTCCGCAAAATGGCAGCTACTCAAAGTCAAGCATGTGATTTTCGACTCAAGTTTTTGGTTAGTAGAAAACAAGAAATTAATCGAAAAATCGTGTCGTCAAGCACTAGATTATAGTCTTAAGAATATTCGTGCAAACTTTTATTCAAGTGGGCCCAGTAATCTCAGAGATATTTTTGGTACCGCAAATGCTGTAACTCTGAAATTACAGGAGAGCACAAAGATACAGAACGTAAAAGATAGTGGCCCCACTTTCCGACCAGCGAAGGGTGTGCAACCCCTTAAGGGCTTAAGTAATCTTTAACGGGAGACAATCGTTTCAGTGCCTCGTATGGAGCTGGTTCCTGGTCAACGACATGCAGTTCTTCATCATCGGTTTACTGTTGCTGGTGGTGTCGACCAGGTAAGCTTCTACAATTCAACATCTGCAGATCCACCCGCTAGATACTCGACTAACGTTAGATCTATGGTTCCAGGCACTTGCGCCTCGCACTGGGCCTAACCTTGGCCTTGATGATCGCGTCGACATGCACAACCTCTTACATAGCGTACAGCATAGACTACTATCCAACGTAAGTGTACACCATGTTCGGCGTGAATTACTATACATTAGATCGATATCTAAATGCGAACGCTTTTCTTAGCTTCGACCAACAGTTTAAAAACACAACGATCATATACCAACGCCCATGGACCAGAATCAACCCGTTCTTGATAGGGATGGGCACGGCGTTTCTCCTTAAAAAGTTGAAGAATAAATTGCATCTGTCAACGGTAACAATGCATGCTGACGAATGGCTTCCTTGGCAGCGGCGCGTATTGTATCAAATATTGAAACACGGTTCTCGTTGCAGACAGCCAAAGCTGCGGGCTGGACCTTTGGCATTTTGTGCAACTGCTCGATCCTCTTCGGTATGACGAACAGAGACGTATCCCTGGCCGCGTCCGTGACTTATACGGCGCTAAGCAGGATAGTTTGGGGCCTCGGTATAATGTGGCTGACTGTCGCGTGTGTCACGAACAATGCTGGTGAATGAACTTCCTTCAATCCACTTCTAAGGCATCATTTTACTATTTCGTAAATATTCGCCCGAGGATCTTAGGAGCGCATTGCACTGTTTAATTCTCGCGTACGTTCTGTGGGCTTCTAGGTATTATAGGTAAATTCTTGTCGCTGCCAGCATGGACCCCCCTGAGCAGGCTATCGTACTGCGTATACCTCATCAACCCTTTCATCATGGAATCAATATTCCTGTACAGTAGCTACCCCATTTACCTTGACGTTCCGACAACCGTAAGTATCAGTGACATCGACTTCCCTCGGAAGATACCGTTAAGAAAAATATCATTTCCCTTGTGTTCCGCCTGTTACAGGGTGCGTTAGCCTTCGGGTTTGTCTTCATCAGCTACCTCTGCGCTGTGCTTTTATCCGCGATTGTGGAAGTGCCGGCCATACTGCTGTTGCGACTAGCCTTAAACTCCAATAGACAAAAAAAATGAGTATACATCTGTAAATAGATATTTCTTAGATATTTATTGGCGCTTTACTTTCGTTCCGTTAATTCCCATTCGTTGTTCTAGGAGCTAGCTCTCCTCACGTCTCTCGACCGCGGGAATGGGGACCGATCTATAGAGCCAATTATGCTGCGTCTTCGGTGTTTAAGTTTTTAATTAACGAGCGGTCTGTAGATAGCGATGCGAGTTTTGTCAACGTTTTACTCTGGCTCGAGGAGGACGCGCCGAGCTCGTTTGCAGTCGCTGCGGATTGTTAAAAGCTGAGGGGCTCGTTCGCGCGCTATGAGTGAACAGGGGAATGTATCCTTGGCGGTGCTGGCGACCTCAGACACCGATTCGCTCGGGAGGCCTGCTCGCGGCGATTCTTTCGTTTCCTCTCGCTCGCTTTTGGGTTTTCTCACTCACCGCGCGGAATAGTGTCCATAACGCGCTGTACGCCCGCCGCCAGCCCCGTTCGTCGAGCTTATAACGAGTGCGTACTGTTTACAGTTTTGTCCCGTTATAAGGAAAACGCTGGGAGGAGGCAAGCCGTTCCCTCAACGAAACTGTATCCTATGCGGCTCGCCTCTAGTCTTTGCCGTCTTCTTTCAGTAATACGATGCTATCTCGAACGAAATTGGCAACTACAGAAGTAGCGAAGATAGAAATATTCTCTCAACGGAACGGAGAACCCGTCCCTATAACGGGACAACACTCTACCATATACCAGTGGAAATAGCAGTGACAAAAATCGCTTCAAAAATTAGATTTTATATCATCTTATTATTCGTAATTCTTAAACAGATTGTACAAGACATACGTCTAAAATGCAAAATTTCGATCTACATACAGGACAGGTACATTTCGAGGATAACCATGCTTCCGGAGCATTTTCATCTTGTCTCGATGCAAACCTGTAACGAAACGTTTTTAGCTCAAGCGTTAGTGCAATGCACGAAAAGTAATTGAAATTTCGAATATTAACCATTTCGCCATGCAATCTATACACCATACTGGACGGCAACAACATATCGTACAGTCTTCAGGATTTCCAGTTCCTGCACTGCTGCATTGTTTAAACAATTTTACATTCGACGTAGCTTGCATACACCCAATGCACTGACCCAATTCCTTGAAACATTCATACATGGCTATTGGTTTAAAAGAAATCGAAATACCAAATGCTTAAACGATAGAATACCTCCGAACATTCGTAAAACGGATTTTCCTGCACTTGCTCTTTAAAGTTGTCGATAAATCTCTCGAGCAAGGTTTTATGAAAGGTGATATTCTGCAATATAACGATGGGGCGTGAAATTTTATCTTGCAAATTCTTGAAGTCCAACGCGTCTAATCTTATGTCGAAGGATTCCGCTCCGCTTCTTGTGGGCTTCACCTATAATAATAACTAAAGAATATGTTTTCAGTTAACAAAGCATAAGGGCTTTTTCGCGCGAGACACTTCCGCGACTAGCAACTGATACTTCAAACACATTCGTGGCATTTTCCTAGCTCCTTAAAACCAGTGCCGTCTCCGCAATGCGAATATATCCGAAACATGTACGAGTCGTGAGTCACGGAAGTGTCTTTTACGAAAAGGCTCCGAAGATTCGTTTCTTAACACGTTCGTCGCCACGTCACCCAAACGTGGGTGACGGGTATGCTTCCGCGGGGCCCCGTCACCCAGATATGGGCGATGAACGTGTTAAATTTGCCTAAAGAAATGTCTTTTCTATGTTTTATTGTTTCAAGGCTATAACAGAAACCAAGGTTCCACCGTTGTAATATTAGGTAAAGGTCGCGAACAACGATTTGGTATTCCTAGAGTTCTGCTTGGACGAGAAACGATGTAAAATAAGTAAAACATACCTGAATGTTAATAAATTGAACTTCTCCCCTCGTCACGGGTGACATCTCATGAGTGTCGCTTTTATTAACTATCAGAGCAGGGTCGCTCTGGTGCGCGACTATTATTCCGTAAGGCATAACTTTGATTATCCAGTTGTCGGTTACTATTATGGACGTTACACTGTTCGTGGCGATTATAATTTTATCTACGCTAAAACAAAATTTTAATTCTTCACTCCGTTCTCTCGCTGCGAGTCGCTTTGAATAAAGTTCTGAATATAATATACAACCTTCGGTACTCTATATTGATATCAGAAGCTATAGCGGTCCACGTTCTGTTATTGTAATCGTTATTATTGTTACAATAAGCTGCGAGGTTCTTCGCTATAGGGTTGGGCTTGGCCCAATTGTTCATTGACCACATTAAAATTTTAGATAGCGTATACAGCGGTATGATTGTGGCACAAATGAGAAACATCAGCCACAGATTGGCGTGACCTAATATCGTTGCAGTATCCACATATCCAAATACAATTATCCCGGAGATATAACCTGAATAGAAGTGAAGTTTATTGCACTTTTACGAGTGTGTAATAATGTTTTTAAAATAATAAAGTCAGAATTGTATTTACCGAACGGAAGCACGGAATGTATAAATAATGTAATTGCACTTCTTCGTATATGATACTGAATGAAAAACTCATTCTCACTACCTAACCAGTTCGAAAATATACTTTTGATGGTTAATCCAGCTGAAACGAATTCCGTGGGCGGATATATAATACATCCTGACATTAAGATGTAGGACAAAGTGTAAAAGAAAAAGGCAGACATGCTTTAAGGAATATATATCCAACTGGGTATCGTCACTGTTTCTCCTGACCGTTTGAGAATTACTTTGAGAATAAAATGTTCGGCAATCGGCGTTTATTTAAATGCTTTGCTTTGTATGTTGACAAAGTTCACGAAGTGATAGGTACGAGCTTGCAACACGAATGGAGTAGGGATGTTGATAAAATATCGATGTATCGAGTATTCGAGATATTTTCCGCGCAATATCGATATTCTCGGTCGATATTTTTCAATTTGATATATCGATAGTTCGAGATTAAAATCTCAACATCGGCGTCGATATATTCTTGCCGTTGACGTCACGGCGTCATCACGCGCATGCGTGGCGTGCCCACTGACAATTTGTACATCAGGAACATTCCCGGCAAGGGCGGCAAGCATAATCCTTTCTTCCTTTCCTCTTCCTGACTCTGAGTCCGAAACACTTTCCTAGCAACTCCTGGCAATTTATTCAAAAATCAAAAATAGGTCAGTATGGGCTTTTAAGGTAGGTTAACTTTAGAGCGCTCGATAAGATTGAGACACCAATGTCATTGCAGTGGGAAAAGGCCGTAGTAGGTTGACAGAGGAGCACACAAAACAAAGAGTTTTCTTATAAACTATTCTTGAAAAATACTGGTTTAATTAATTAATTTTTGTATTTTTTTTTCAGTACCTACCTACTTAATTTCTGTACTTTTATATTTTTTATATTACTTAATAAACGTAATTAAAATAACATATAATTTGTTTAAATTCTACCTCAATAATTTGAAAAAGAACCGATTGTATTGATATTCCGAATTTTGTTTCGATATATCGAGATGCGATATTGATATATTTGAAAAATATCTATATCATGTATATCGATATTTCTAAACATATCAACATCCCTAGGACGAATCAGGACGAATGACGCCCCCCTACAACTTCGAGTACGAATAAGTGGGGGGTGTGGAGTAGTCAGCGCGCTACTATTCAAATTTCTGTGAAAATGTTCTGTGTTTCTGAACACTGGATTTTCAATAACATTGTCTAGTAACATTAATATTTGTATTAAATTATTAGACAAAATTAAGAATAATAATTTGTTACTTATATATACAAACTACTTAGCAACATACCCGTGCTTCGCTACGTATTGATTAGTGCTGCAGTTAATTTTGAATCTTTGCATTTATTCTACAGTCTATAGCAGTCCCATTAAAACAAAGATTCTTCTGATATACGGTTCATCGAAAACGATTCAGTATAGTTTTCGAGTTTTAGTTTTACCTATTTTTACTTGTAATTATTCATCGAAAGGTTTCTCGGCTAACAGACGTTTATTAAAATTGACAGTATCTAATAATATTTAATAATTAAGTTGGTGCACAACTTTTTTATATATATATTTTTCCTTGCATGTTATAAATCGTTCGTTTTATACAGTGAAATATCTCGAACTATTCATGTAACATTATATTTTACAGCATTACTAGTATACTTTACAAAATAATTGTCACGTTCATATTTTCATTCGTACTCGCGTCGATCATGATACTTTACAAAAAGTAGAATTTCTTTAATAGTAGCTTCAATTTATATACGTATTTCTTCAAAATAGAATCATTCTTAGATTTACATTTCACGTACGGCGTTGCGTGACAAAAATAGTTAAAATTTACACGTAGTACACTGCACTTACAGTGTATCGCTTTCATGGTTTTTCCGAAACGAACTATATAATAAAAACACTGTATTTATTATCACGTTGCAAACAGGTGAGGAATAATTCTAAACACTGAAAAGCACGAGGGTCAGCCGAGGCAGCTAAATACCAAACATAACCTCACAAAATTCGGGGCTTGTCATCTGTAAGAAACATTTAATCTATAATAGCATTCGTAATTTTAGTTTCGGCTACATCCATACTCCCTATTTTAAAATTGCGTATATACAAGATGCCTTTATACCGTACAAAATTATTTTAACGCGCTATCTCTCCGAACAAATCGAGCAAATGCCTCGAAGGGAATGATGGAAACAGATGAATGTGGTTCGAAAGGGCAGCAAAATTTATCCGCAGGCAACAATCCTCCACATAATGAAACACCAATGGAAAGCGAGCATGTAAACAATTTATTCGAAAAGTGCTTCCCAATCGCAAACAACGAACGTTACTTACTACCCGAGCCAAAAGCTATATTCAAAGCTAGCTCATGGAAAATTGATAAATTACAAATGTTAAAAGCCGAATTGAACAGCGCAAAGAACTGCTTGAACAACTACAATCTTAACGAATGGCAATCGCACACGAAGCAAAGAAACAGTGCGAAAGACGTGATGACGCGTTTGAGAAAAGAAATTCAACCGGAATTGCTCACTCAAGCGTGGAGTAAATTCTACGAAATAGCATCGTCCTTTCCTCTGGTACCACTAAACCATATCGCCGACAATAATCAACGCTTCAAGTCTGTTCACTTATGCGAGGCACCCGGGGCATTCGTAACATCTTTAAATCACTGGTTAAAAACAAACGCACCTAACATTCAATGGAATTGGATCGCTACGACGTTGAATCCTTATTACGAGGGCAATTCGCCGTCTATAATGATCGACGATGATAGATTCATAAGGTACACGTTGAAGCACTGGTGTTTCGGAGAGGATAACACCGGCGATCTGATGAACTTAGAAAATCTGGATAAGCTCGTAAAGTTAGCGGAGCCGCGTCGCGACATATTTCTAGTTACCGCCGACGGCAGTATAGACTGCGCGGATGTGCCAGGGGAACAGGAGAACGTCGTAGGGCACTTACACTTCTGTGAGACTGTAGCCGCTTTACACCTGTTGACCACAGGTGGTAGCTTTGTTTTAAAGATTTTCACTACTTTCGAATGCCACACAGTGTGCCTGATTTATCTGTTATGTTGCTGTTTCGGTAACGTCAGCATAATAAAGCCAGCAACGAGCAAAGAGGGGAACTCGGAGACTTATGTGGCGTGCACTAATTTTAAGGGGCCGACCTTTGTGCTCCCGTATTTAGACAAATTTAGAGAACACTACGAACACGGCACTACACAAGCGATGTTCGGCAAAGAGGATGTTCCGTCTGCGTTTATAGAGAAACTCGTGAAGTGCAGCGAGTTTTTCAAGGCTCAACAATGTCTAGTCATAATGAACAATATCTTTACGTTTAAATCAGACGAGGCTAAACTGTTTTACGATATAAAACTAATCCAGCGTATGGTTGCTGATAAATACATAAGAGACTACAATTTGAGGAAGCTAACATCGGGGGAAATTATCGGGCAAACTATGTTAGAGGAAACTAACAGTATGAATGTATGCAAAAGGGCGTTGCAGGGATCTTACAACGATCGTTGCGAGCAACAACATTTAGCCCCTTGGGAACAATTGAAGAGTTTCTATAACGAATGTAATAAAATAAAGATTTATATATCGGCCGATAAATTTGTAAAAGTAAGCTACTTTTTATAGACTTTTACCACGTTTGGTTTTCTTTTAACTGAATTAAAATTTGTACGTTTCCTTTATAGTTCAAGCGTAACAAATTGCCGGAAGATTTGGAAATTTCTTCGGGGAAAATGTTTCGTAAAGTCTGTAGTTCGAGATTCTGTGGTAAAAATATCTTGAAAATACAAAACTGTGTGAACGACATTCTTGTTCACACGGGATACGAAATACAGTTTCCTTCGGCAATGAATATAAATAAATTAACGGAGAAACTTCTTACGAAAGCGGGACATAAAATTTTAGTTTTCCGATATACGGACGTCTACGATAGCCATGAAATAATTAGTAAAATTCATGACGCGCTGCAAGACCTCAATAGCGGGGAAACTTTGATTTTAGTTGGTTATTCGTTGCTTACTCATCTCAGCGTGGGACTTCTTTACATCATAAGTAGCGCGTTTAATTCTCTGAAACTGGAGATTTGTAGCGACTTGGGGTCGAAAATTACTTTGCAGAAGTATAGTTACAGTCTTAAAGTATTGAAATGGTTTCTCGACATTAAAGCTGCTTCTTCCGACGCTCAAATGAAAGGGAAGTCTATCGTCAAAGTAATTCCTGCGTCGTTTTTATATGGTAAGCAGCAATTACTGCATTCCAGGTCTACTTTTTTTACGCCATGTCTCACATTCATCTTTTTCTAGAATGTGATTTATTCTTCTCATTAATGGACGTTAACCATTGGGTTATAAAATCGTTTGTCCATTATACGATAAATACACTAGAAGGAAATATGTCCAACAAAGAAAGTGACTCGTGATATTCGTATACTTTGTAAAACTCTTGTTCCAATACCTTTGGTATAATAAATCGCAATTGTATATTGGTAAATGGCGTATTTTTCTCTCTCTTAAAAAATGTTATTCTTTGAAACAACAATACACAAACAGCTCCTCGGCTGCCTTCTTCTTAAAATTACCACACCTTCGATTATAAGAAGCAACGAAGCATTAATATTATTTTACATTCTTCTAGATAAATACAAAACTCTACTATGAAATTTGGTGCAATTCGTAATTATGTTCGTGCACTTTCAACGCAACCGATTGTACCAAAAGTCTGCATTGTGGGTGCAGGACCGGCGGGATTCTACGCTGCGCAACAATTGCTAAAGGTGCGTACGGTACGCGATACGAATAAAGTAACAATGTAACGTAACGATTCGACAGAGTTCCAGCAACATAAACGTGGATATATTGGAAAAATTGCCAGTACCGTACGGTTTAGTACGTTTCGGCGTAGCTCCAGATCACCCGGAAGTGAAGAATGTTATTCACACCTTCGAGAAAACTGCGTCTAACGCGCGTTTTCAATTCATGGGAAATGTTAATGTAGGAGCAGACATTACTATAAAACAATTACAAGAAATTTACCATGCAATTCTATTGGTACGCATGAACTTACTTCCCTTCGATTTAACAATCCGAACAAGTAATTATTATCTACTACTTCAGACGTACGGCGCGGAAGAAGATAGAGTATTCGGTATACCCGGAGAGAATCTAAACAATATAATATCAGGACGACGTTTCGTTGGCTGGTATAACGGAGTGCCGGCAGATAGTAATTTAGATATTAATTTAGACGTGGAGGAAGCGATCGTGCTGGGTCAGGGTAACGTCGCTATAGACATTGCCAGAATCCTGCTAACACCGATAGACAAGTTAAAAGTACATTCTACACTTTCCGCGAAATCTATCTCGAGATATGTTCTTCTAATGCACCTTCCGCTGTTTCAGACTACTGATATAACGTCGCATGCCCTAGAACAATTATCGCGAAGTAAAGTTCGTAAAGTATCGTTGGTAGGAAGAAGGGGTCCGTTACAAGCAGCTTTCACGATCGTTGAACTACGCGAAATACTGAAATTGGAGAGCTGTAGGACTCACTGGCGTACGGACGACTTCGTAGATGTAAAAGAAGCAGTCGGTAGTTTAGCGAGACCGCGCAAGAGATTGACTGAACTTATGCTGAGGCATTTAGAAGAAACGCCTAAGAATATAGCAGCAACCGCGAAGGAATTGCATCCAATATTCTTAAGGAGTCCCGTGGAATTTTTGGGTTCCGGCGGCATAAGCGGTATTAAGTTAGCGATAAACAGGCTCGAAGGGGATGATTTATCGACAAAGGTCGCTGTGCCTAGAGGATTATTTGAAGACATTCCGTGCGGCTTAGCGTTTCGTAGTATCGGTTATAAATCTATTCAGATAGACGCGTCAGTGCCGTTTGATAGCAAAACTGGTCGGGTTAAAACTTTGACGGGTAAAGTCGGAGATAATCTCTACGCTGCGGGTTGGGTCGCGACTGGTCCTACAGGAGTTATATTAACAACGATGGCAAATGCATTCCACGTTGGTAAATTGATGAGTAAAGAGTTATTGATTATGGGAAATAAAGCAGGTTCGACGGGTCTACGCAGCATTCTTGATAAAAAAGGTATACCTATAGTGACGTACAGTGATTGGAGGAAGATTGATAAAGCAGAGTGTGAAAGAGGAGCGGAATTAGGGAAGCCAAGAGAAAAGATAACCGACGTTAAGAAAATGTTAGAAATTGCTTTAAGCTAGTAAGAACAAAGAAATCGTACAGGGTGTTACTCTAATGATAGTCGATACTCTAAGGGGTGATTATACAGGCGAAAATAAGACGAAAAGCAAGAGTGACGAAATTTTGGTAGAGGCTTCGTTTTCGAGAAAATTCACTTCAAATTTTAGCTGACTGAGGGGCATGCGTGTTTAGCTGAAATTCAATTTCGTCACGCTTGATTTTCGTCTTATTTTCGCATGTATAATCACCCCGTACAGTGACTAAATATTAGTAGAGTAAGACCCTGTATAAGAAATATCAAATAAATAGGAACCTCCAAGGTTTAGTTTATTCCAAGATTTAAGAGATTTATGCATCGGCTTTATATATTAATAGAAAATATTCCTGTAATATATTTATATTTCAATTATAAATACTGAATCATATTTTAATATTATAACCTATAATTTTTATTATTTACCTGTGAGGCATGAATATATTATTGTATTATCATTTGCACTGTGTAAATCTGGCGCCGACTTAAAAAATACGAGTCTTAGATTAAATAAGGGATTAAATTATTTTTTACTTTTTAGTGTATTTTTATTTTTTTGTAGTCGGTTTTGTTTTTTTGTCTTTTTAGTTTTATATACATTGACACAACATGCTTAGGAGATATGCGTGTACGTACATAAAATAATAATAATTAGGTGACAATAGTCTTTATTATTAACCAGAACTGGCAAAATATTGGGCCAATATTGATGCTGTGTAGAATGGGCCCACCGCCCACTTTCAAATAAAAAAAGATCATCAAAATCGGTCCATATGCCGAGGAGTTATGCGGGGACAAACATAGAAAAAAAGCTGCTCCTTTTTGAAGTCGGTTAAAAAGAAGTCCTGATTGACTGACTCATCAACGCCCAGCCCAAACCGTTTAACCTAGGAACGTGAAATTTGGAAGGTACATTGTTTTCATGACGTAGGCACCCACTAAGGAAGGATTTTTGGAAATTCCGTCCCCAAGGGGGTGAAATGGGGTAAAATGTATTTTCTCGGATTCCTGAATATCTTTTAGGCCCGATTAGATATCAACTTGGTTCTTACTCACAAAGATTGCCCACTCAAATCCCTAAAAACCAATATCAAGATTTTGCCCTAATCAATCCCTAAGGGGGTGAAAAGGGGTAAAGTATATTTTCACGGACTTCTCAATATCTCTTAAGCCCGATTAGATACCAACTTGGTTCTTGCTCACAAAGATTGCCCACAGAAATGCCTAAAAACCAATTTCAGGATTTTGCACTAATCAACCCCTAAAGGGGTGAAAATTGATAAACTGTGTTTTCATGGAGTCCTTAATATCTCTTAGGCCCGAAGCGAAGCGCGAGGGGTATTTTGCTAGTGCAGTGAATGCAGTGATAAAGGTGTAACGCATGTATACCAAAATATATTTAATTCATGTAACCTAAGAAAAAGTAAACTTAACCTAACTTATATTAAAAAAACTGATCAGGCATACCAGCCTCCCTCTGTTGGCAGCTCGACGAATCAGGCGCGATTGGCATCGTTGCCTATCACAAGCAGTGAGATATTACGAGAAGAAGGCCCGCACGGTCATAGTAACAGGTTCTCTACATACAGCACAAGTTGTCATGCCCGGGGCACACTTAACACACGCAACTATGTGTCCACATGGTAGAAATACTACCCCTAACTCTCCGTTATAACAAATTTTACACATCCTCGCGTCATCTATGGGCTTATATTGTGTCCCTGTATTTGCTACATCTTCCGTCCTCCCATTCATCGATGCTGCGTTACTTCCAATCGCATTCGCTAACCCACTACCATCAGACCCTTTACTTTCCGAACTCGGACCAGGGTTACATTCCGCTCCTTCCTTCCCTTCCGTTCCCATCGCGACAGGTTCCACTTTCTTAATGAAACTAGGTAAATTCATTTGCATTGTTTCCTGAAACAAATGGGGTGCATATGAGCATATACTTTCATTCGCTCTGTACAAATAACGAACAGCTTCGGTTCTGCTATTTACTTCTTTAGACGGCGGCGATACGTGCTGACCCGTTATTTTATTAACATAATCTTGACCCTTAACCATCAGTAGATAGTAGCATTTAGAGAACCATTTCGCGTGCTGTTCCCAAGGATCATCCTCCGGCTCCCAATCTTTCAAACCCCCTCCGCAATGATAGCACAACGTCTGATCACCTTCTCCAGTGTAATAAAAGCCTGCGTCCGCTAACCGGTGCTTCGTTTGCGACATACACTTTGGCCATGTTTCGAACGTACTTAGCCTGGCGTCATAACTGGCATACTCGGAATGTACCAATCCTTTGGGCCTTCCCAGTCCTAAGCAGCTCAATTTCGCTGTGCTCGGTAATTGTAATTCCGCGGTGAAGTTACGATTGTCGGGACCGGAAGCGGGCCGGTGCTCGACGCCGCAAGGTCCACATGCATCCCAGCTTCTCTGTCTGGGCAGCGGAACGGTACTGGGATCAACCCCGATCGGCACATTACCGCAATGCAGTTTGCGAACAAATCTACACCTGGCTGACCAACGTTGATGGTCAACCATAGGGTTATCGCCTTCCACCCATTCACATATCTCTACGTGGCATTCGAAACACCTGACTTTATCATCTTCACCAGTGTAATAGAATCCAGCCGCTGCGAGTTTCTCAGGTTCGATGTACCGCGCAGGCCAATTTCCGAAGCTCTGCAGTCTAGCTGCTTCGAAGCGATACTCGATATTATCCACTTCGTCGCTGAATACGTGAGCTGGTGGTGGTGGTATCAAATGTGGATTTGCCGAAGGCTTAAAACTTTGATCGCTTCCCAGCTCTCTGCGTTTAACGATACCAGTCATCTTGTTTCGATAATACGTCGATGCGGTATATTGGAAAGGTGGTATTGATTATTGTTTAACCTATGAGAAATATTGGAATCCTTACATTGTGCGACGGTGATTATTGTGGTTAATTTTACCGAAGTGTCTATGGACCTAAAGGGCGGTGCATAAATTTGACTTGATGACGCGGGGAGTGAAGATCTCCGCGGGGAGGGACGGTACACTCTCAGCCATCTTGCGCAGGTCAAAATAGCGCTACCATCTAATATGTACTCTTCTTTCTAACTTTCCGTGGAAGTCCTACTTTACCATCCTTTCGCAATGCAAATTGGTATTTTTACGATTGGATTTATAAGTAATTAAACAAGAACCGACGCCGTAAATACTTACTCTGTACGTTTATACCCACTGATGTGTATACACTACTGAATAGTGAACGAGGATAGGCGGCTTGTGCCGAATAGAAGCCATTTTGATCCGAGGAAGATTCTCAAGTGTGACGTCACACAGCGACGCCAATCGTGAAATACAATAACAAAAATTGTATCATGTTTATTGAATATAAAATTTAAAATCGTATCATCGACTGTACACGAATTATTGATATTAAAGAAGTGTCCTGCTAATCGTATTTCTGTAAGTGATTATTGAGATTAATCTTTATAAGCTGCATTGTTGTCAAATTACCAGTACTTATTGCATACAGTAGTAACATGAATTTACGCGAGCCGAAGAAGAAACGACGTGTGAAACTGAAAGAGCAATCACCATTTCCAATTGTACTGGACGAGAAAAATGACTGGATAACTTATACCGCTCACCTCACAGAATTGGGATCATGCATTATCGAACCAAGCGAAATAGCTGCGGTACATTCTATGGTAATGATCCCTAAACGATCTATTACAGATATTAAGTATATATCATTCTTACCTAGCCTCTTACTTGTTTAGGGCTCCTTCGGCAAAGGTTCGTTGTCGCGCGGCTTCCCTGCATTCGGAAAAGCACGCTACGGAGCGCCTCCTGTTATTAAAAATAGACAATGGGTGCGCAGGCAGGAATGGCTAAAACAATTTAGCGAACTCAGCGTGGAACCTAGCAACAGTAGACACATTAATTCAGAGGAGAAGTACGAACATTCCCAATCCGAAGATCTCGGAAGTAACGAAAAGTCTCCGAGTAATTCAGAAAACGACAACGCATTAGACATAATAGAAATAGAGACAAATTGTATTCCTTTAGAGAAAGAGGAGAGGAAAGGCCAGCAAACTGATAAAGATATAGAAATTACGCAAGTAATTCTTGATTCCGCGAAAGAAGACGACACCTGCGTTATTCTGAACAAAAGTGGCGACGAACGAGCACACGACGTTAAGAATAATGAGAAAGAAGTCGAAAGCAAGGAGAAAGAGAGGCCTGATTGCTTCGAGGATTTCAGTTTCAAGGAAGACGATGTATATTTCGTTAACAACGATACGAATATTCAAAGCAAATTACTTGTCTTGCCGGACAGCGATTCGGAAACTGAGAATTATTTAAAAGAAATAAAACCCAAGATCGAATGCGAGAGTTTCCCGGTTCAAGAAACGCTTCACCTCACGTTCGAAGAAACGTTTTTCCTTTTGTACGGCTTGGGTTGTTTGAATGTAATAGACTTCGACGGCAATTTATTGGACATCGATAGCGCCTGGAATTTCTTTTGCAAAGCCGACAAGTATTTTGTTCAAAAGTATGTGGTGTATCATTATTTTCGAAGCAAAGGTTGGGTAGTAAAACCTGGACTTAAGTACGGCGGTGACTTCTGTTAGTATCGCTCTTTTCTATGTTTGATTTAATATAACAAGCTACGTTATGATAAATTATTTTCAACATTCTAGTATTATATAAACAAGGACCACCATTCTACCATGCGTCGTACATCGTAATAGTGGACGTTTTAGATGGGGATTCGTCGATCAGACATGAAAGTAAATCGCTGCGCAAATCGACGTGGAATAATTTGTTAGGCTTAGAGAGATTGTCGGAGACCGCTGCAAAGGTACTTCGCAGAGATCATTTATCTTTCGAGTTCTCTCTTGTACTTCGACTATATTAAATTCTATTTTGCACTCCGAATTTAGGAAATATTATTTGCCCAAGTTCTATGGCCGTCTTCGGTTTCGCAGACATCTAGTTTGCTGAACGTGGATGTTCTCTCGGAATTTTCTGTAAGAGAACTATTGTGGAGAAGATGGAACCCCAAACATAATAGAGAGGTGGAAGAGGAAGATGATGATTCATGTTAATATTTAATAAATCTATGAAATTTGTAAATAAATGTAAAAGCATAATTTGTAATTCTGTTCTCTCGTTTATCTTTACTGCAAGAAAATATTTTCATTAATGGAAGGGAGTAATACAAAAAGGTATTACACCTTGTTTATAAATTACAAAACGTGGCAAAATGCACACGGAAATAGAATGGTAGGTGGTGCATATGGTATAGAACGCGCAAAGATAATATGTACAAGTTAATGAACATTCTACTAAACTGCGAACACTGCCAATACCTCGTACCACTCCTCATTTCATTTCTGTGTGTATTCTGGCTAATCCTTAAGTGATTTGAGCCTAGTGGACCCAGCCGACATTTTTAAACTGCAAGCAAAACTACTGTGAACATCACACCACCCACTCCACCTCGATACCTTCTTGCAGCCTGGCGATGAAAGCTCTGCCAGAGGGTGAGCATCTCACGTAAATGTAACTTATATTGACTGCGCTCAGCAGACTCGACCGTCGAGCCACCGTGAATTTACAATGAACGATACCGCTCGCTTCTCAACTTTTCAACACGTTTAGTGATTAAAGTGGAAATAAACTACGCTACTTTCGCTCAACACGTTGGGATCCACTGCTACCCACTACTACCAAATATCGTTCAGCAGAACAGGACCGATCACGGTTGACTCAACAGTTGAGTCTGCTGAACGCAGCCATTTTCAACATTCAAGTGGGTCCAGTGAACCATCGCTCCATTTATGTAACTCTTCGCAATACCATTTAAAGATTAACGCATCGATTGCCACAGTGTATTTACAATGTGTTAATTCATCCCTTGAGGCTGGAACGAACACGGCAAGTAATTTAGTCGAGTAGCTAGGAATTGAGTAATATACAAATACTTCGTCGAAAGTAACTTAAAGGTTTCTATGCGCTCGGTAGTCTAGTAGTTCTGCTTTTCACAGGTACACCAGTCCTTCGATATTGCGATCTCTCTTCTAAGTATTCTTGCGTACATTCTTCCTTGAACTTTTCGTCGGTAAACCATTTCGTTAAGCATGATTTCAAGGCGGCATTTTGCTCCCGACACTTAACAACCATTAAGAAGCTACTGTCTTTACAACACTTTGAGAAATCTATGGAGGAAACAGGTAAACAACGGTATTGCGTAACATATTCGAGTACGTGTAATATCTATGAAATACATTAAAATTACCTGTGACCTCTTGAGTACATTTCAGTTCCTTCGCCTTGTCTCGCATTTTCTGCGGTATGAGCACATCTCTCTCTACATTTCTCAACGATTTATCACAGGGATCGCCTACAAAACGCGTCTATGCGTGTGTAAGTTCATCAATACTGTTTTCGTATCTCGAAAAAATTACTATTTTTTTGCATTATTCCGAACACAACTCGCGGAAGAAAATATTCCGTAGCTTAAGAGAAACTAACAACAAAGTAAGTTAAGAATATTTAAAAGTAAACGCTAGGTAGCTGCTTTCTAATTATCACGACCTGCCCGTCCCTAACCTCACTTTATCGTAATTATATTTCGCTTCGTACATTCGCCTATTCTTCTCTTAAACTATTTATTACAAAAAACCTTGGAAATTTACCGAGATTGTGCGGTCCTCCTCCCAATCTTTGCGGAAGAACCGAACGCTGCAACTGATCCTTCATTATCGCCAATTCTGTTATGATTCGCGGTGATTCCGTGTCATTAATTCTGTAAACGCAACTCACCCCCAATAGGCTGCGCTCGTGAGTGTGCACATTTGAGAGTTGTCAGTGCGTCGCTTGCAAAGGGAATGGTCGCTTGAAGCTACGGATGAACGAGAGATTATAACATTTCCTGTCAGTCGTCTAATTTATTAAGTGAGTGGCACATTCCGCACGATCTAAAATATTATACTTTCATTTCGATGCATCGTTAACGAACATAACCTCAACAAAGACCGTCGAATATTTAGCAAGCGGTACGTTTCCTGGCCCGCGATTTAAGCTTACACGCAATGCTTTCAGACTCGCCCGAGAAATAGAAGCTAGAAAACTATGGATCGACTTCTGAGATTAGGCGGAGGTATGCCGGGCCTGAATCAAGGGCCTCCACCTTCGGACGCTCCAGTCGTTGACACAGCGGAGCAGGTGAGATTTCTCTGACTTCACATTCGTCACTATCGTTTACTTCCATTTTCTAAGTAGACTAAGAATTTTTTTTATTCACCGCAATTCCAAATTTCACCTCCGAGAAGGTCTAAGAAGGAAGAGTCGATTTTGTTTCTGTATATCGACAGTCGGAGAGAAAAGTATTTAGTCAACGTCGCAAATTGTAGATTAGTATAATCACCTGCGTTAATCGGTAAACTAATGTTATCTAATTTTCGTCGATACTGTTAGGTATACATATCGTCGTTAGCACTTTTAAAAATGCTTAAACACGGACGTGCTGGTGTACCCATGGAAGTGATGGGTTTGATGCTGGGAGAATTTGTCGATGATTATACCGTTCGCGTTATTGATGTGTTCGCTATGCCTCAAACAGGAACGGTAAGAATAAGGATCTATTAGATTGGTGATGAGCAACCCGTGATCGTTTCAATTGTAAATCTAAGCTCCTCGTCATATCAGAAGCAACCCGTTTCACGCATGTGGAATGAGCTCTTTGGCTCTGAGGGAGCGTTGGTTGGGGTATGGCCGATAGTAGGGCAGAACAGGTCATGCGCAGGTTCCTTCTTATATGACAGAGTATATATGTTAGAAATAACAGTCACTCCATAAATGAAAATTCATTGATTAGTATATTTACTAGCCACTACTGGCCGAAGGTTGCTCGTCGCTGTATTGGATTACACTTTCCTAGCGCTGAATCTACTAGTACTATACCATTCGCATACTTACAGGGAGTCAGTGTCGAGGCAGTCGATCCAGTATTCCAAGCGAAAATGTTAGATATGCTGAAACAAACTGGTAGGCCAGAAATGGTGGTTGGGTGGTATCACTCTCACCCGGGATTCGGCTGCTGGCTTTCCGGCGTAGATATCAACACTCAACAGTCGTTCGAAGCTCTCAGCGAAAGAGCAGTGGCCGTCGTCATTGATCCCATACAATCTGTGAAAGGGAAAGTTGTCATCGATGCGTTTAGGTTGATTAATCCAAATATGATGGTAAGCGCCTGGATAAACCAATCTCTATTTTGGCTGTACTTGCGAAAGGAACCGGTGGACGATCGAGATGAAACTTGGTGAGACACCTAAATATAAAATTTTCATTTTGGCAATTAATGCGTTCAAAAGATACTGGGGTAATTGTGGATGAAAAGGTACACTTTACCAATCTTTTTTAATCACTTTACCACGGTCCCCCGTCTTAACGATGTTTCTGCTGGCTTATACCGACACAACGCATTCCACTTTCCAACTTGGCAATTTTAAAAAAAAAAATGAACAATAATTTTTTATTAATATTTTGGAAACTAATAAATACCCGAAGCTACAGTTTTAGATTTAGGGTCCACACCCCCTCCTCAGTCTTCCCCCCAAACCACATCTCGATGGGCCACCGATCCCTTTCGGAATAATATCCTCTATCATCAATGGAAATTTGTACTTATTATCTGTAAAATTTATAGGTCTTGGGACAAGAGCCCCGCCAAACTACGTCCAATTTAGGCCATCTCCAAAAACCATCCGTTCAAGCTTTGATTCACGGCTTAAATCGCCATTATTACAGTATTAGCATTAACTATCGGAAGAACGAGTTGGAGCAGAAGATGCTGCTGAATTTACACAAGAAGACGTGGATGGACGGTCTCACGCTTGCTGAATATTCCGAACACAGTAGGCTCAATGAAAATATCGTATCCGAAATGCTCGAGCTTGCCAAGAATTACAACAAGGTACGGTATTAAATGTTTCCTTAAAAAACGAACCCAGTATTCCAGAGAAACGCGCTAATACGAGAATTCAATTGTATAGGCATTGGAGGACGAAGAGAAAATGACGCCCGAGCAGCTAGCTATAAAGAATGTGGGCAAACAAGATCCAAAGCGGCATTTAGAAGAGAAAGTGGACACGCTTATGTCTACGAACATTGTTCAATGTCTGGGTGCTATGTTGGATACAGTTGTGTTCAAATAATTATTTCTTAAAACACCATTTGCAATATATTATTAAAAAAATATACATCTTTCTAAAATAATTGCGTCCACGATCTGTACCCGAAAATAGTACATATAACACGCATCCTTTTTTTACTACTGCCTTGTTCCAATTTTCATCACTTGTTTGCTTATAAAAAAGCAAAATGCGTATAAGTTTATGTTCTTTTTTATTCAAGATGGATTTATAAATTTTACAGATATTCAGACAGTACATACGATCTGTTCTTTAACCTAAGGCGGGCAACATATGTACACGCCGAAAAAGAATGGAATAGCGTGAAAAGATAAGTTGCAACAGAATGGAAATAATGCACTGTTGCGCGTTATTAGAAACGGAAAGTAAGAAATGACATCGCAGCGAATAGATTTGAAAGGAAATACTTGTTTACATTTACAAAATACTTCTGTAACTTGCAAGTAGAATTCATTTGCTATGTACACTCGTTGCTACAAAATATAGTGCCGATAGTTTTTATTTGCGAAATTTAGGAAACTTCGCCAACAGTAATATCGATTTTGCCGTTGTTGCACCGCTAATACAAGATAATATATTACTGTAAGCGAGGCTCCGAGATGTAATCTAAACGATTACTAAATCATAACTGACACGAATTATGGTCTGTACAAGCTTACAGAGCACAGGAAATATTATCTTCAATTTAATACAATGGATACCACGTATCAGGGAACTGAACATTTTTTTTACAAATTAGAAATTGCAGAATATAAAAGTTATTCGTGTAGGAGCGACCTTTATGGAAAGATTATAATATTCCTTTAATAACCGTTATTGTAAAAAGCGTTTTCAACTCGAAGCTGGTGCTGCTTCTTGTTCCTGTTCCGGTTCTTGATCTTTATCTTTCTTCTTCTTCTTTTTCTTCTTTTCCTCCTTTCCCGGCGATTCCTACGAGCAGAAAGCAGCATTGCTGAATATTCCAATCCTTAAAAGATCGTTCTGGTAACCACGCCGCAAAATTCGGCAACATTGAAGTTTTTTTTTCTCAGTGAATACAATGAATAACAATATTAAACTTTTTTTCATTTATTAAGCTACTTGTAATGTATACGGAACAATTTTTTAAATACACTTGTGTTTTTTCAATGTTATCTGAAGTTCACAATCGCGCCTTTGAAAAGAAATACCTCCCTGGCGGGAGTGAATTAAGCTCACAGACTCATCCGAAACAAGAAAACCAAGCTGATTCTTAATCATTATGAGTACCGCTATCGCAGGTGCCAGAGTTAGCCACGCAAGTAAAAATTTAACAAAATTGCGCGCATTCAAATTTCAAGTTTCGAAATTTTCCATTTTCACTGAAGTTTGAATGCGCGCAATTTTGTTAAATTTTGACTTACGTGCCTAATTCTGGCACCTGCGATAGCGGTACTCATAACGATTAAGAATCAGCTTGGTTTTTTTGTTTTGGATGAGTCTGCGAGCTGAAATCACTCCAGCCGTTTTTTCAAAGGCGCGATTTTTAACTCCAAATAACACTGAAAAAAAAACACAATTAAAAGTGTATTTAAAAAATTGTTCCGTATACATTATACGTAGCTTAATATTCAAAATCATCTTACCACAATTGCACCTTCGGCTACTACCACTGAATCATCGGCCTCGGATTCAGTCTTGTCCTTTTTCTTCTTCTTCTTCTTCTCTTTCTTCTCCTTCTTCTTCTCTTTCGGCGATGTTAACTCCGGATCTTCAACCTCCTCTTCCTTTATCGTAACATCTGCTGCAGGTTGTGGAACCGTCTCCTCATGTTTGCGCTTTTTACCAGCAGCATCAGTAACGCCATTTTCCTCAGTCTATTTACCCCGACACGATTTAAATGATCAACTCGATGCTGAAATACATCCGCGCAAACGTATCGCGAGAATTAAACACTTACCTTAATCGTAACTGCAGAGTAATCAGTGTAATTTGCTAACCAATCGGTCGGTGTATTTTCATTCGGCTTTCCATGCTTATCTAACTTTCCTTCGAGTATCATGCGTTTCTTTACAGAAGCTTTCGGGCCCAAACCCCATTTTCTCGGATACGCATCCCTTTCCATGATCACTCTTTTAATTTTCGCAGCTACACCGTGATCGCACGCTGCCATCGTAGGCGATGTCATTAACGCTACAGCTGCACAGTGATAAGAAAATTGTTAGAATTATTCCGAGATAGTCTAAAGGCGCGGTTAAACACGTGCAATGCGCGCTACAGAACACCATTACAGGGGTCGATTTTTATAGCTCGGCGCGCAACGTAGGACCTCGTACCGTGTGAAATTTCGACTGTTCAGCGCGCTGTTGCACGTGTTTAACTCTGCCTTAAGAACGTAATTGTACCGAAAGTTCGAGTAACGTTAATATTAAGTAAAAAATACTCTCTGCTGAATATTTAACACTCGAAACACTATCATAAGTAATGTGCGGCATTGCTATACTACTTTGAAAATTTATTTACCAAGCGCTATAGCTTCGCCCTTAGTCGTTACTATTACGATCTCCTGGTTTAACTCAATGCCATCGTCATACATCAGAATACCAGGCAGCATAATTTTAGCTCCATAGCAAATAGCATTTACCTATTAATACAATTAAATAGCATCGTAAAGAAACGTTCTCTCTCATTATGGAAATCACGCGCAACGCGCGGATAACGAATACGTACCGCGCTGTCTTTCACGATAATCCTTTTGTGATTCACGAGGAGAGCTTCGAGAGGTTTAATCACCCTCCTTAAATACGACTCGTCGCCATGGTTTTCGTACAACCATTGGGCGTCCAGTATATCGTGCATGGTAACCATACCGTCGTTCTCGGACTGCACGCCCGAACGGTTTCTGCGCAGTTCTTGCATCTGGCAACCGGTGCCTAAGAAGAGGCCAAGGTGAACACAAATAGTTCTAATGTAAGAACCAGCCTCGCAACTAACTTTGAACACTCCCATGTTTCGTTCATGGTCATAATCGAGGAACCAACTGTCGTAAACCGTTCTAACTCGAAGCTGCCGCTTCACCGCCGATATGAGCGGGGGCCGTTGGAACAGCGCGCCGCGCAATTTCTCCAACGCTTGACTCACCTGCGACGTTTCATTGCAACATTAGCGAATTACAGAGAAATTAACTATCTCGGTTCGACGTCGCGACGACGCTTACCTTCTGTATACTCTCCGGAGCGGAGTGCAATTTAAAAACCGCGACGTACTCTTTCCCAGCCGACTGCTGCGACTTGGCTAGTCTGGTCGCTCTGTCGATGCACACTATCAGGCAACCGGATACCTTAGGATCCAAGGTGCCGGAGTGGCCGGTCTTCTCTACTTTCAAAATTCTCTTTATCCACGCCACGACTTCGTGCGACGACGGATTGCACGGCTTGTCGAGATTAATGCAGCCGGATTTAACGTACTCCGACAGAGTACGATGTAACGGCGTCGAGCCGCTAGTTAAAGGCGTAAAATGTTTTGTGCGCGTCAGCATTTTATTAAAATTCTGGAACATCAATTCGCCCTCGGTTAGCATCGCGCGAGAAACTATTTTCTCGTGCAACGAAGTCGATTTATCTTCTCGTACGTACCTTGAATAAAAGAGGCCAGTCCTTGTACTCGAGCTTCACGGGCTCGTCGGAGGGCTCGACTTGGCACTTCATCGTCGCTTGAATCTCGCCAAGCGATTTCTTTTTACTTTTCTTCTTACTCTTGTCTGCACAACAGAAACGAGAGCTAACCTATGAATTCGCACGGATTCTCGCCCGTAACGTTGCGTTAACGCAACGCGATAATCGCGCACGCATGCGGGGAATTAATTTTAACGTGAAACAGGTGCGATTGATGGGTGAAATAGAGTGTACTTAAAGTAATATCGTCAATCGCGGCTTTTACGCCAGAAAAACACGTGATTGCCGCTAGACATTTAACCAACATTTTTAACAGAAGGTGTGCACCTTTATTGCGAGTTGTAACGCGCAACAAGGAGTTTAACTTAAGGTAGAGACTGTAGTCCGGTGAACACTGTACTAGATAATACAACAAGAATTAATAATATTAATAACAATTACCAGTTTCTGCCATTTTGAAGTAGTTAGAAACAACACGTGTATCGCGAGCAATCACGAGGAACCAAAGCGACACCAAACACGCGGTAGCGTCCTACGTCGCCGAGATAATTCCACGGACAACGTGCAGAGTAGATCGGAGTAGATCTGTTACTTTAAAGTGACACTTCGAAGGGCGCAGAAAAGTATCTTGAAATTTTCTTTAATGTTCGATCTGTACGGTGCAGTAATCAAATTAGATTAAACTGCTGGGTATTGTAGAAATCATACGAAACGCCGGACATCGAACTTGATTTTTATTCGACCTAAAAAGATACGATTGAAGCTTATCTTCCATATTCCTTGCGCAATGACCACTTTCAAATTCAACTGCAATATCCCCTCGATCCTTTAGAAATAGCTTTTGTATCTAAAATTGTCCATTACGGTGTGATACACGCATTGACAGAGAATTCTCACGGAGCCTATGAGATTCTTTACTTTGCGTATTACACGTATAGTAACTTAGGGAATGGGGACCTTCTAACTGTCGGGTGCAGACGTTTCCCGCTTTTCTATGGGTGCATCTGTTGCATATTCCGTACCGCGAACAGCACGCTGTCGTTTGGAATTAGCGGAGGGCGAAGCGGAATAGAACGAACGGGATAAACATAAAATACATTCCCATGCCGAGGATTACTGCAACATGTTCGTGGAAAACTTAGAGAGAGGCTTCTACCGTTTGATAAGGGACGATGTGAGTTTCTGCGGTTCGGGAGCTCGTTAACCCGATATGTTTATATAGGTTAAACAATGCTTTCCGTATACCTATACGTACTGCTTTTAAATAATCCCGAAATCTTACGCTCGACATCCCTGTACTTTTCACGTAACTTTCATTCCTGCCCATTGAAATGTTTAATACTTGCTAACAGCCATGCATGCCTCGAATTGTTTCGCATTTGTCAGCAAGTAGTAAATAAGCAATTGTAAACATTACGAAGTTAGATACTTTTTACACCTAGCGAAGTTGTTGTAAAAGTGTCTGTAATATTTAAAAATCTCACGTATCTCCTTTGCAGTTGCATTATTACACTCGGGATTATGTAAGAAATTAATCGGAGAAATTCAATTTAATTGTGGAGCCTTCAGGCCTTTGCATAAAAGGAGGAATATAGAAAAGAAATTTGATTTTCAACATTATTTAATATTTGCGTAATATTCGAAAGAAATATAGATTATTGCAAAAATATAGTCGTAAAAATAGTCATAGATCGTTTCATGTTCGGGTTGATGTATGTTTGGCTTACGAGTTAGAGTAAGTTGGCCAACATCGATTCACAGGATTTACCACAGCTCTGTCAATTTCAAAGATAAGCCAATGAAATTTCGAAGTTTTATGTAAAAAAGAACGAGGAATCTAATAATGCGTTTTATGCAAAATCGGCCTGAGTGTTTCGCCGTTCTCGCGTCCAGCAGTACAATTACTATTTACGATTGTTCAGCTTGAATGAAAACAGTGGTGTATTAGATTGTAATTCATATTGTTAATCGTAAAGTTATTTGCGTACCTTCATTTCTGTTTACAGAGGTGTCTGCTGCTGGTTAACTTTGATATCGACGCCATTTGTGCCTGCAGGATTCTGCAACAACTTTTTAAAAATGACAACATGATATATACACTGGTGCCTGTACAAGGTATCCAGGACATGGTTCGTGCCTTTGAAGAGAATTGCGAGGAGGTAATGTGAAAGCAATGTGAACGTAGTATATCCTTCTTACTGACACACTCAACGATCGATGATTATTATTTGTTTAGATAAAGAATGTTATATTTATAAATTGCGGCGGCACATTAGACTTAGTGGAACTACTGCAACCGGCAGAATCTGTGATATTTTATATTCTCGATAGCCATAGGCCCTATGATTTATGTAACATATATTCGGAGGATCAAGTGCGCATACTTGGCAAGGCTGACGAAGATGAAGAGATTCCTGAGTACAACGAGATCTTCCGGGACGAATCGGTAAATATTTCGTCCATTTCTTGCGTGCATAAAGTTGCGAATGTGGAAGGGAATGTTGGATCCTGTGCTTTTTAGTCTGACGAAGATGATGCGAATGAAGAGTTGGATGGTGAGGAATCTCAGAGGAAGAGGCGAAGGTTAAACGAAGAAGATATTGTTAGAAGGGCTGAACGAAGGAAATGGTCGGAGAAAAGGGACACTGTTCTGTTCAATTATACGCAATACAGTTACTATGGCAGATCAGTATGCATCTGGTTAAAATAAATCTTGAATAAGTTTGACCAGAAATGGACAGGGCAAGGCACCACGCGAGGGTACTACCTTGGTTTACATCGATGCTTCTATTTCAATAGGAAAGTCTTTTTTATAACAGAATTACAGCGCACGTTGTATTCAATTCAATCAGAGTTGGGCAAGTTTTATTTTGAATAATGAATAAATATCCGAGATTTGTTTGTGAATAACGATTTTATTCGGCGAAAAATTTGATGACAAATTATTCGTGAACAACGAATAACGATTTTATTTGACGAAATTTTATTTTCGGTTGTCGTAATACAGCAGCAATTTCTATTTGACAACCGGGACAATTTCAATAGTTTTTTAATTCATATGTTAGCAGATTGCCTGTTTAGCGTCCAGCTTTTATTCGTCGATTCATTCCAAGAATTTTTTATTCGAATAAAGTTTTATTCGTTATTCTGGAATAACTTTATTTTATTCGTAACTTTCATTCGAATATTATTCAGAGCAGAATTTATTCGATGTTTAATTCGAATAAAAATTTATTCAATATTTTATTCAATATTTAGTTCGAATAAAAATTTATTCAATATTTTATTCAATATTTAATTCGAATAAAAGTTTATTCAGCATTTTATTGAATATTTACCTCGAATAAAAATGTATTCAATATTTTATTCGAATAACGCTCAACTCTGAATTCAACCATCACAGTTCACCATTAGAGCACGTAAAGCATAAACAATTGGCTCGTAATCCCTTAATAAAATTGAATGATTATTGTATTATCTTACATTTGCTATAAAAGAAAATACAACCTACTGTTCTCTGCAGGCAATAATACTGATGTAAATCGAAGTAATAGCCTCACGTGCCTTTATGGTAGTTTAAATTCCATTAAATTGTCTGTTTTCACAGAGTGCAATGCTTGTTTTCGATATGGCGTGGAATATGTCAAAAGACAGTTTGGACATGGTTTGGTGGGCTATAGTCGCTTCCACCGAACAAGCTATCCTTGGTAAGATAGAATCAAGATTGAGTGTCCTAGAAGAGGGATCACTCCAAGCTCACGTGTCCAGATTAACTCACAAACAGGGAGGAGAGGTTGACAGGCAACAGCATCAAGAACAGCAGCAGAGTACACTCAGAATCACTTACGACAAAGAGTATCCTTTCCTCTCGAGAATACTTCTCATCAAATCTATAACGGAGTATGAAATTCGATTCCTTACATATAAATTGCAGCCTTTTACTCGCGTTGTATCGGCACTGGACCGTAGAAGCTAGTTTGAGGCATTCAGTACCAACTGCAGTATCATTAAGACTCTGGTCGATCAGAGGAGAGCAACGGTTAAAGCAGCTGCTAGCAGAAATGGGATTGCCTCTGGCGCAATCGAAGCAACGATTTTCCGCAATGGATCTTGTGCTCCGACAAGAGTTTCGGCAAATGGTCGAGAAATTAGCGGGGAAATACAAAGTAGACACTATCATCGGGACAAGCTTTACCCTTCAGTATGGTTACAGATTTAAATACTGTGCTTCGGATGTAGTTTACGCTATGCTCGCTCTAATGGAGTCTTCCGTAAGTCGACTGGCGTCTTTCGTGCTCAACTCTGGGAATACGCTTGTAGTGACGTTAACTCTTTTAATCTTACAGTCGAAGGACAAGCTGCCGCAACGTTGTTTCTTAGAAGCATTGGACTGTTTGTCACGCACGAAAAAGGATATCTTACAAAGCGGCGTGGAAAAAGCGAAGCTTATGCTTAGTAGTATTTTTAAGACGGCCCAGAGTATTTTACAAATGAAACAGATCAGAAGCGCCGGTTCGTTTCTGTATATAATCATCCCAGAAGGGGTGGCTGACAACCACGTGTTCGCGCATCCGCATCCGTTGATGATGCTGGCGCAATTTACTCTGAAGGCTTACGTGGATTCTTCGAAAAACAGACGAGCGCCGGAATGGCCGCTTATAGTCTCTTCGGTATGTAATGCAGATACTGGCACGTGCCTTGTGGTTGGTATACCACCGGTTTGCGAGGACCAGCCGAGAAGGTAATTACTCGCTGTGAACACGAAAATATCGTAACTACGTGCGATTATAATAATATCAATTTATTACAGCCTATTTGGAAGGGCCTTCGAACAAGCGGCGAAAAATACAAACTCTTACGTAGAAGCGGACTACTTTGACACTACAAGTAAGAATCCATTAATCTTTGCGATTTCACTCTCAAGACATTTAATCTTCAAGCGACCGCTCCGTTCTCTTTTCAGTAATAAGACTGAAAACCGAAGAAAGATCCAAATTTCTGGACGCCTTGGCAGCTCTCCTAGCGTGAATTTTATTAGCGATTCCTTTGACGTATGAAAATAAATATTTTCTGCCTATTATTTATTCTCTAGATAAAATAGAGCAAGCAGCCGCAGCGATGTCTTTTTTAAAAAAAAACGCGACGATAGAATCGACTCGAGATGATTTGCTCTTTGCGACACGCTGTGGCTCTTTGGTGAACGCGAACTACTTAGTAATATCTGTTTTATAAATAATGACGCGTAGCTTTAATCGTACTGTAGATATGTGTACAAAGTGAAACTAACGTAACGTGTATTGTAAGGCTTTCGTTTACATGTGAAATAAAACGTATTTCTAATAAGATGAGCGGTCCGTTTAAAAAAGACGGAAGCGAAAGCGTGTTCAGAAAATCAGATGCAACATGGAAAGTAAATAATTTGTAGACGAGCAATGTAAAAACGGCGCTAGATATAATTTTTATATGAAAACAAGTGTGCGTACGAGAAACAGAAATTTCAATAAATTTGTCCAATTTTTTTTATACCTGTTTATTTGTCAGATTCGCAGTGATTACGTTGATCTAAGATGCGGAATTTCGCGCAGCCAACGATTGCTTGTTGCCTGCGCGGGGAGCAGGATGAATTAAGCAGTCAGTAAAACTCCAGATACGTTCGACGTGTTCATTTGGCGTTCCTTAAGTAATACATCGTAATATATTAAACGTACTCGTGTGCGTGTGTACACTTAAAAATACAATCCGCTCGATTTATTATTGACTATGATATATAATACATGTCTTTTGGTTACTTCCACAGAGGGGCGTGCGAATACAAAAGCGCAGTCCTGCGCGGGATTCCTTCCTACTGAAAGGAGCAATGGTATCACAGAGACAGGATTGAGAAGAGAGGAATGGGGGAGGTTTCTTTATTCTGTGGTTGTATAATGACCACTTCAAAGCCTAACTGCTCCTTCCCCCATGGTCTTTAATACATTTGTATAAAATCATCCGTCCAACACCATACGGCTCATGTAGAAACTTGATCGCTCTTCGCGGTCTTGTGCACCGCGGCTATTTTGCTTATGGGCAATCTGTTGTTGCGGAAACCGTCGACAAACTGCTGCACAGAGTCCACCGTTATCTCGGCGCCGTCCTCCATCACGATGTAAACTCCTCGGGGTATGTCGATCGCCGTTAGGAGCGGCACGGCGTCGTCCAGGCCGACAAACTCGCGCAGTATGTCTGACGTCTCGCACTGCGACACAGACAATTAGGTATTTAGTGAACTAAAACCAAGCTGGTGATGCGACGTAGTCAGTGTCGGATTAAGATCTTCAGGGGCGGCCTTAATCACTTAAAAGATTTTGCGGCACAGGGTGATCACTTCAACGCAATGTAGGTTTCTTACTTAAATTGCGTGAGGCTCTTTTGGGGGAAGAGGTCACGAATTTCTTACGTTTAAGCTTACGTTTACCGAGTTCAATGAATTATATAAACCGTTAAAGGAATTTTGATAACTGAAACAACGGAAGGGGGTTGGAATATACAATTTTAGGAATTCTTATACTGGGGGAGGGAGAGGGTAAGAAATCGCCAAAATTACCCTTAAGTAAGTAATTTAAGGATGGCCCTTAACAACAAACATACTTGTAAAGTACTTGATATCACTAAGTTGCGTTTGAAAAATATAAATTTTTTTTTAATGGGACTGTTGGGTTCTAGGTAGAGGTGTGCGAGAACCCGAAAATGTCGGGTCGGGTCGAGAATTTTTCTCGGGATCGGGACGGCCTTCCCAGGGTTTCGGGATTCCCGAGAATGCCGGGGTTCCCGAAAGTGTCGGGATTCGTATTATTAGGACTGACTGATGTTTCTACTGCGGAAAATCAACAATGTCTCTACACTTTTTCTTACGATGCAGTAGTGTGATGTCGTATTCATTAAATGGACCCTTGGAATTTTCGGGAATCCCAACACTTTCGAGAAGCCCGGACATTCTCGGAAATCCCGAAACTTTCAGGAACCCGACCCGACCCGATCCGATCCGACGCGACCCGACCGGTTCCGACCTCGGGTTCTCGCACACCTCTAGTTCTAGGAGAATGAGTCTTATGTATCAAACTGATTGATATTCAATTCATATCAATATCCATATTGACCTTGGTCTCGTGAAATACTTACATCTAACGCTACATAAAACTGCAAAATATCATCTGGATCATCGTAATTTGCATCGTAATCTGGCCTGTCTCTTCTGTACGCCTGCGCGGCCGGTAACAATACGCTTTCCGCGAACTGAATCTCGCTGTCTTCGCCTTCTGTCAAAATATACCATCGATAAAAAGGGAACGGCCTGGGAGAACGCGTTTCGAGTGAACTTACCGACGAACAGTATAATTGCCGGCGCGTCGTGCAACGAGGTGGCATACTTTTCCGTTAAGATGTTCACCAAACGACTGGTCCATGGAAAGTTCTGTAGAATTAATGAGACTGAATGTAGAGCGAGTAACACGAAAGCGATAGGAACGGTTTAAAGCTGTTCGAGGAAAATTTTCATTTACCAGTCCTTCGGGATCCTCGATCAGCTCTGCTCGACCGTCCAACGTTATAATGTTATCCCGAGGATCGAGTATCACTAAAGTGGGTATTGCTTGAACGTCGAGAGCTCTCGCTAATTTTCGTCGTCTCTCCTCCTGACTAAAGGGTATCCTCAACCAAGGCATCGTTTCAATATAAACGTTATAAGATTCCTCGCTCCTGGCACAGTAAAAAATACATTTTAATCAGACCTTATCTTCCGCATTTGTACATCCACGTTGTCTGATTGCAATCAGGGCCGGCGTGAACATTTGCGGGGCCGGGTTCTGAAATTGTGAGGGGCCAAAATACGGATTTATACGTACTTCTGCATTTTAGAATAATAAATATCTATGCACAGGGCCCCGGAAAATTTACGATTAACTTTTCGTAGACCGCAAGGCCTTTTAAAGAAATTTTGTAATGATAAATATCTATGCATAGGGCCCCGAAAAATTTACGATTAGCTTTTCGTAGACCACGGGGCCTTTTAATGCAATTTTATAATAAATATTTATGCACAGGGCCCCGGAAAATTTACGATACGCTTTTCGTAGACCGCGGAGCCTTTTCAAGAAGTTTTACAATAATAAATATTTATGCATAAGGCCCCGAAAAATTTACGATTAGCTTTTCGTAGACCACGGGGCCTTTTAATGCAATTTTATAATAAATATTTATGCACAGGGCCCCGGAAAATTTACGATTAGCTTTTCGTAGACCGCGGAGCCTTTTCAAAAATTTTTACAATAATAAATATTTATGCATAAGGCCCCGAAAAATTTACGATTAGTTTTTCGTAGACCGCAAGGCCTTTTAAAGAAATTTTATAATAATAAATATCTATGCGTAGGGCCCCGGAAAATTTACGATACGCTTTTCGTAGACCGCGGAGCCTTTTCAAGAAGTTTTACAATAATAAATATTTATGCATAAGGCCCCGAAAAATTTACGATTAGCTTTTTGTAGACCGCGGGGTCTTTTAAAACACGGGGCCGGGTTCCGGTGGACGCGGTGGACCCGCTTCGCGCCAGCCCTGGTTGCAATCACAGGTTTTCTTACTGATTTAGAGATGAAGGAACAAGTAATTGTTTTGAAGAATAAGAACTTACCTATCTGAACTCACGAAGATCACCTCAAAATCGTGACCCCTCTCCCGAATTCGCTGATAGGTATCCACAAGCTGTGGGGTGAATGCTTTGCAGGGTGGGCACTGACGTAGGAACATAAAAATGCATTACTTATTACTACAGTAGTTGGACCTAACGCGTTATACAAAGCGAGTCATGTAGCTTGATAAAGCAGGACCAGATTGAGATTTTTGGGACCCAGGACTATCAAACCTTCGAGGACCCCATTAAAACCAGGGAGACGGGGGTAAGTTTGTAATAAACCATGCAATAGAATACGTAGATCTTCAAAAATTGTCATTTTTTATTTCATCAGAAGCAGTAAACAAAATTTCATTTAAGTATCTTTTTACATGAATGGAAGGCTTGGAACGGGATCCCACTTTCCAGTGGAGCTGCTATTAGTAAAATATCAATGACTATAGCGAGGTCTCGACTAACCGAGCTTCATATATATATTAATAAAAATTTGAACTGATATGCGAAGTATTTGGCAGACTCCAAATGCTTAAGGGGGGAATTTCTTTTTTTTGGTCAAAAAATCGATTTTTTGTTTTTTACAGAATCTTGTAGTTTAACTTTGTAGGAATGTCTCTGCAAATTTGTAAGTCAAAATTCATAAAATTTTCAAAGTTATAAAGTATAACAAACACATATACAAAGTTTCAAATTAATTAATGTTACATTTTTGTTTATAAAATATCCTAAAGTATCGATATTTTTGACCAAGAAAAAAGAAATTCCCCCCTTAAATCCCTCAAGCCCAAAGATTCAAACGCTAATCGCACACCGTGTGCGGGAATTCTCCGACCATACTTGCCAACCACACTCGCTGGACACCCATGGGCGTTCCCCGCACAGACTGCATGCAAAGGGTCAATCTACCACTACCCTGAGTATTTATACGCAATTTTTCAAGCTAGCTCGCTCAGCCTATATACAACTTTTTCTATAAAAAAAAATATATAAAAAAAGTATGTGTACATACCCAGTGTGCGCTAAAGTAGACACCCTTGAAGCAGTGTCGCAGTTCTTCGTGTAGCATGGGCTCATTGCTATCGCGGGCTCCGCACGGCAACAATGGCCCATCCTCGAGGGCTGCTTTCGGATGAGGAGGCTTCCAAGGAAATTCAGCCCCGGTCGGATCGCCGATGGTTCGCTCTACGCCCCCTCTGGTCACCACCGAGCCGTTGGAGCCGTCCAATAAAATTAAAGTCGGTACACCGGCCTTTATTCGATACC
This sequence comes from Andrena haemorrhoa, assembly GCA_910592295.1. Lineage (NCBI taxonomy): Eukaryota > Metazoa > Arthropoda > Insecta > Hymenoptera > Andrenidae > Andrena > Andrena haemorrhoa. The sequence goes on along the minus strand of OU342940.1, from coordinate 8,369,839 downwards.
TCCGGGTCAGCCTGGTCTGTAAAAAAGATACTTGATCGCCTGCAACAGCGTTTCACCAATCGATCCCAGGATTCTTAAGGATCCTTCATGAATATACATTTCACGGGCCCTTTGTTCGAAGTCGCGCCAGATTTGCATTCGCGACTTCCGCCGTTCATTCCGCGATCAAAGCTCTCTGCAGTTTTCTCTTTTTTAAAGAAACTCTGGCCGCCTTGGACAAGTTTTACGCCAGAAATGTTGTCGGTATAATCTACGGCTGTTACGAATAGTCGAGTATTCTAAGTACTATTCGAGTATTTGAATACCGGAAAATTCAAGTTTGAGATTCAAATGTTCGTATATTAGAAAATTCGAATTTGAGATTCGAATATTCGGAGTGATCGAATTTTGGGTTGCACCGTATAGGAAGATGAATATGGAATTTTTTCTCACTTTATTGCGAAATTCTTGTCATATTGGCCTTCACAATTATTTGTTTATCAAACGATAAGGTTGAAACTTTGTTAACCTTTGGTAAATTTATAAAGGTTGAAACTTTGACTATTCGATTACTTCTAATTATTCGAATATTTGAATTATTCGATTTATTCGAGAAATTATTTGTATTCGAATTATTCGATTTATTCGAGAAATTATGTGTATTCGAATTATTCGATTTATTCGAGAAATTATTTGTATTCGAATTATTCGAAGAAATTATTCGAATATTCAAACAAAAATAGTGGAAATGCATGAATTGTAATTGCATCGAGGATTCCTATCAAGAATAGTGCGACTTTAACGGTGAGTGCAAACCTCGATAGTCTTAAAGATATTTTTAAAAAAGTATTAGCATACAGGTATGTACAAAGTCGAGATCGCTTGAGCTTTATAAATAACCACATCTGTTTTTCACCCCAAAATTGCAGGAAATATGATTGCCTTATGGCAGCGTTTCCTAATCTTTTTTGAGTCGCGATCACCTTTTATAACATCCGAACAATCTGCCCCCATATAAAATAAGGTAAAGAAAACACATTAAAAATAGGTATTTCAAAATACAATTCTAACTTAACAATATTTTTAAAAAACACAGAAAATCATAGTAAAAACACTTTGCGACCCACAAGTTGAGAATCACTGTACCACTCAGTCACAATTACAGAACTATACAAATTTCATTTTCAGTTGCGTCGCAGTTGTAAAATGATAAAAAAAAGCAATTAATCTCGAAATTCTAAGAAAATCCATTTACACAACTTCCTTTAAAAAGCCCGAGGAACATTCACTAAACTATCGCCGTATTGCAAATCCTCCGTGTTACTTCCGTCCCCGACATTCGCTACATTATTCAGAGCCCTTAAAAGCCACGATTTAAATTCTAAAAAACGTATAAAAAGAAGCAGGTAGCAGGTACACCGAAGCACGTAACGTTTGCACGAACAAAAGCAATAAATTCCCCGGCAACAATTTCACGCTACTCGGCTTCACAGAATTTCGTATCGAGTCACGGTAAACGGCGGCTCGAATTCAGCTCGAGCGGCGGGCGAGTATTGACTGTAAAAAGAAGACAAGATAAAAAAAAGGAAGAGGAAAATCGAATCCCATCAATTCCAGGATGCGTGAGAGGAATACGCGATAAACGAGTGTGCGCGCGAGGCAAGTAAATTCAGAGCACGTAGTTTGCCTGTGTTTCTCTTCCGTTACCCTTGCCGCGATACGAAATTCAACCGCGGCGAAAAGGGCGCAACGAGTGTCTCTCTACAGGGGAGTAACGTCTGCTGACAATGAGTGCTATCCCTCTCCTGCCCAGCTGCGTGATTACGGCGCTACGAGAGGGAGAGTAGCGGGGCACGGGCGCGAAGAACGTGATGCTAGAAACTGGAAGGACCCCCGCGCGCCGCGGAGAGATAAGGAGGCACGGGCGTGCAGGAAAAGTACAAGGGCAACGCAGGCGCGGCTGGCTTTCCGTTTCTTTGCAGATAAGCAATCAACCCTTTCAACGCCGCGCCCTTCCGCGGAGGGAAGTGTATCGCCGGCTGCGAGGAAACGCCAAGAAAACGCTCTTCGCTCTCAGGGAAATGATCGAGAATGGCGTCTAGTGTCTGCCGATAATAACTACCGCCCGTCTTTCTGTCTGTTCTAGCAGACTGCGCGATTACAGTGGCATCAGACGCGGGGAACGAGACGGCCACGGTAAAGCGAGAAACTTCCATTCTGCTGGCCGGGATGAAGGAGAACGACTCTGTCACGACTAGACATCAAGGATTTCTAACAAGTTTCCTGAGCGTTTTCTGGTACTCTGAAATGAAATCGATGGAGGGTCGCGGGGCTCTTCGAGAATGGGCTCTGTTCCGGAGTTAGGGGTGGTGAAAGTAATTCCTGCAATGTGGATCTTGTTATTGAATCTGGGAATATTATTGCTGGGGACTTTATAGGATTTTTGGCACATTTTTTTTTTAATTCTATATCTCCAATTGGTAGTCAGTTGTAGGTGTTTTCGTGGCTTTTCTATTTTGGAGTTATCAGGTTGCAAGTAATGTTTATAATGTGGATCTTGAATTTGGGATTCTTTCTGTGGACTTTATAGGATTTTTATTACATTTTTTTAAGTCTCTTTCTCGAATTCTGAAGTAAAGTTGGTGGTCAGTTGTAGGTGTTTTCGTGGCTTTTCTATTTTGGAGTTATCAGTTTATAACTAATGTTTATAATGTAGATCGTGTTATTCAGGCTTATGATATCTATTATTACTAGGTATACATTTTATAGGATTTGTTTCAAATTTTGAAGTAAAATCGATGGGTAGCTGTAGGTCTTTTCCAAGGGAAAAACTAGTCTCTGTAATGCGGATTTTATTACTTTGTAATATTACTAGAGGCTTCATGGGATCTTCTTAAGTTCTTGTAGGTACTTTCTTCTTCAATTTTAAAGTATTATAATATCAATAGCTAACTGTAGGCTTCTACAAAATATATTCCAGTATTTACCACACGTTAGATATCTACAATAATTAATCTTTGCAACGTCGATCCTATGTTCCCTCTTTTTTTCAAAATATTACTCTTCCCCCACGCGAAACACCAAAATCATAAAACTTAAGTGCAGCAAAATATCCTTAGAGTTCATTCAGAAAACAACGAAAATGCACGAAAGAAAAATATAAAAAATACTTTAAAAAATAATAAATGTACTAAAATACTGAATCTAAAATGATTAATGTCGCATTCTCCCAAGATCAATTAAACTTTATGAAGAATTATTATACCAAATATATTATACCACACTCCAACTTTCTCCTAAAATTAATTTTCTTCACTGGAAACATTATCATCAGAAATGCAATACATCTCCATTTTCCGTTTCAAGTAATACGTTACAAATTTGTTATTATAACGCGTATTATAACGCTGTCTTATTTTTTTTACACCGTTGAATGCGCGATTATCGATTTCGACAGAGGACAGCGGGAAATAATTCTCTCACGAGAAAGTGATCGACTATGGTACCCGTCATTACTGAATACCGATTCCCGTTAATCTGTCTGATTACTGGGGAACAAAAGGGGTAGAGATGATTGGAGCACAAGACATATTCTGGAAAGCTTTCAACATCGGAACAGCTAATGGAGGGGAGCTCCAGAGAACTGAAACTGTGCTTTGAATTATTTAAAACACATCGAAGAAAAATAAATGAATTTCTCGATACACATTGTCTCGTTGTTACAAAGGCCCTGGTGTACCATTGTTATCAGCCAGTTATCACAATATCTCGCTGTACACGTTGCTGTGGCTAAGAACGTTAAAGGGACAAGTGTGCACGTTCCAAATATTGGAATTTCTCACTGGAAGCTCAGAGTAAAAAGTTTAAGTATCGCGATAAGCATTATAAAAACCTGGTTTAGGGCACTGAAAAAACGATGTTTTTAAGAATTATTTTCTCAACAAATATAAAGCGAATATTTCCAAAACTCTAAGGGTGTTTTACCCTCCATTCAGACAACAAGATTTTATTTTATGCAAGAATATTTCAGTTAACATTGTTTTATTATTAAAAATTGATTTAATTTAATTTTTTTGCATAAGAACGTCGAAATTTTGCCGCCAGAATCGTAACTTTTTCTTTAGTCTTATAACTTTGTTAATTTTAGGCTTTTTTACTGTTATCCGACTGTTTTTGTCCATCGACGATATTAATTTATGATAATTAAGAAAACTTCCGCTTTTTTATTTGAGGCAAAAATTGGATCCGTTAGAATGTACACAATTTGAAAATTCTATGCTATAAAGATGTAGTAAAACAATGTTAAATGAATTATTCTTGAATAAAAAAATGCTTCGTTGTGTAAATATAGAGTAAAATACCCTTAAAGTTTTGGAAACATTCGCTTTATATTTGTTGAGGAAATAATTCTTAAAAATCACCCTTTTTTCATCGTCCTAAATCAGGTTCCCGCTTAGCATGTGCGCCTTTTCCACTAAGCCCCTCAATTTTGAGGCCCACTGTATAAACAAATCCTAAGAAACGCCATTTCATTCTCTTAAGAATTTCTTTTTCAATTAATTACAAAGAAATAAATTGGAACTGAGACTTGTTCTTTGACACAATGTTTATTAACATAATAAGCTTTAAAAAAACATGTTTGTTACTTTCATCATTTTTCAAAAAAGTGTATTTTTCGTTAGACAAAGATGAGGTTTGTCGTCTCAGCATAAATTTATTTCTTTGTAATTAAATGAAAAAGCAATGCTTCATTTTCGACCAAACCGACTGCCTATAGTACCTACCTTTAACCCTAGAACACAAACTATTACTACATAATCTTCTTCTAACACAAACGTCCCTAAAATTCACCGCATTCCCCAGAATATTGATTTAAAGACACAATTCTGCAAATTTTATCCTTGTTTAATATTTCTCCATTAAAAGCCTATTAATTGCAACAATTCCCCCAAAATGCTTTCTTACAAGCAACGCAGAAAGTAGTCATCACCCTGCCAAGAGCTTCGTCACTCGCAAAAATGACGAGCCTTAGAGTTCTACCTTTGAACGTTAAACCCTAAAAGAAAGCTGCCAAGTATCGCCTAGAACTGAGCACACCTCGTCAAGAAAGTCTCCCCTAAGCTGACGAGCTGCTCACCCATTAATAAGACTCGGGGCTCTAACGCGCCTACCGAATTTCGTAGCGGCCCTTGGTCGGGCCGAGACAACAATTAGCCAGGAAAATCAAATGGGGCTTGGCGGCCAGGCGTTGCGCGTAGGCGAAAGGATCAAGGGGCTATCGGGCGCCCATCAGAGCCGCCACTGTATCAAGCTGCGAGGGAACCGAGAGATCCCGGCGGACCTTTGTGCCGCGAACGCCTTTCAGTGGCCTCGGCACGGCGGGAAATCGCTACCCTTCCGAGACGTTCTCAACGGTCGCGGCGATATTTCGCCCGGTTACAGCATCCGGGGGATAGAGGATGCCTATTCGCCGGGCTTTCCCGTGTCGCGCGCGCCGAGATACACCGGGATTCTTTGCCGATACGTTGCCGCTGAGCACAAAGGGAGGGTGTGAGCGGCGGAATAAGGCAAGGAGGGTCCGCGCGGCACGGTCTGGGTACCGAACGTGCGACGTCGTACGTTATCGCGACCCTCCACGGGGAGGCATTACCGCGGTCCCTTCGTATATTCCCTACCGACGCGGCCTCTCCCGCTCGTTCGTACGGGGTCCGCGTATTATACGCGCGGAGTTTCGTTTGCCGTCTCCGTCTCGAGCGGTCGATAACGCGTACACGGTCCTCCCTTGGCGTTGGCTGCCGCTCGCTCGACGGTGCTATCGTTATTTCCCCCGGTGGTCTGTATGTCCCCTACCACGGGCCACCACCATCGCTCCTGCTTGCTCCTTCCCCCGTGTCGTCCTTGCCCTCCATCGCCCGCTTACCCTCGTCGATTCTCTCCAGCCCCCCTCCGCCCGCCCGCTGCCTCCTCCGCCCCTTCCGCCGCTGCCCGCCAACCGCCCACCAGCTACCAGGAAACTTGTATCAGTACGAAAAACGCCACTGTAATATCACTATTTTCTGATCCCGCCGCGATTATGCGCACGCTTGGCTCAGGCTCCAGCAGCGTCCATTGGTGGTTGCTCTCCGTGTTCGTATGCGGAATCCGATGTAGGGCCGTGGAGATTTTGCGATCGACGCGGGGCAGGTGATCGGAGCTGCTGGTGTGGGAATATTGTGTAGCTATTCTTCGAACTGTCGAGTTATATATGATATTGGTAGTTGGAGCTAATGGGAATTGATACAGCTGTTGGATTGAATATAGAAGTTCTGCTGCGTTGCGCACACACGAACGATGGCGTCAAGTCGGAATTGGTCGTAGTTGGCTTTCTAGCTTCTTTTGAAAAATGGAATGTAACATGCAGATGATAGTTTCCTAATTAATGCGGGAGTATTAGATTTCATATATTTTATTGCTTGTTTCAGTGTAAGGTGATTTAGTCTTTTAATATTAACGTATGTAACAGCATTTAGGCGAAGTAACTTAAAGTAAATATCCTCTGTTGACGAAAGGGATTCGTTGAACTGCAACATCCACGACTGTTGTTCAGTGTTTCTCGTCTGCTAATAATAAGCATCAGATTCGTCAATTTTAGAAGGCACAAATTCTTAGTCCAGTGTTTCCCCTTTTATAATATTCTTATGATAAAGGTACGGTAAATTTAATAAGGTAAAGAAAACACATTAAAAATAGGTATTTTAGAATATAATTCTAATTTGATAATAGTACTAAAAAATCGTGACGATTCCCCAGAAAACACTTCACGAGTCACAGGTTGGGAATCACTGTATTAATCATTCGCCAAAATCGAGGAAACCTGAACTTAAAATTGCAGAATTTCGATCGATATAGCAGTACCTAGTTGAATATTCGGCACTCTATCGAAGTTTAAGGCTCGAATTCATTGAAACGGCTACCGAAGAGGAAATCGATAAAATCGGTCGCGTCTCCGGATGCTCCGAGCTGGTGTTGCTCCCCATCGATTTCCTTTCGACTTTAAGTGTTTCTCAGTAAACGAAAAAGCTCTTGGTTCGTTCGGCTAATTCTCGTGGTATTAATGACGATTTTGCGTACGACGGAGGATAATTTGAAAAGTGACGTCTTTCAGTCCCCATTTTCTACCAGACACTCTGACGCGCGGTCTCCCTTGCGAGGGGAAGCCCTCTGGCATACCCGTGACATCGGGTAGAAGACAAGCGATGGAGAGGAAGGGATGAGATCACTGTTGGCTCGTTCGCGCGCGTTCAATCGCCTCCTTCGTGAACGGCAGAGGTGCGCAACGTGTATGTACCTTGTCGCCTGATTTATCCGGCAAATACCGGGGAAAAACTTACATGCTACTATTCAGTGAAAAATTCTATGGAAACTCCCGCAAGGTGCGTTTCTATCTAGAAATGTGCAATGGGTTCTCCAAAAGTGACACAGGCTGGGAATCTTTATGATTAGATAAATACTAATATAATTCTATAGATCTGTGTAATATATTGAACAATATAGGGGTGCCTATTTTGCATAAAATGAAATTTAGAGTGAAACTGACCGCCTTACTTGAAAACTGTTTAAATTCCAGCGCTGTAATTCTTCTAATATTTCAGAATTTGATATTCACGAAGTTTTAGTATCGGTAGAACCTTATTTTATAAATTCAGAAGGATTTTATAGCTTAAAAATTTGACTAATTAAGACTAAGTTTGCACAACGACGATAATTTATTACCTCGCACGTTGAAAGCGCCATACAATCGCAGCTTAAAGAACGTCTGGCTAATCAAAACACAAGTACCTAGCTAAAAAAATGTTAATCGCTTTACACGAAAGTTTACCAACGATATCCATGCTGCGGAATATGAAAAGTAAATTTCAGGTGGCACGCCACAAATGTCGAATATCGTTAATCGATTTCGCGCGCGGTTGGGGTTCAATGCTTACCGGTACTTAAAGTTGCGCACCCCTGGGTGTACACAGATATCGCCTGCCGACGTCTCCCGCCCAACCACGACGCAGACCACTGTGTTTCCATTGGTCAACCCCAGCAGCAGCGTCTTAAGCTGCCGCTCTTTCAATTACACGCCGCGCGAACGACCACACGCTGCCGCGAAGAGCCTCGAAAAAATTGCGCAACATGGAAGATGCAACTTCTCGCTTCCCGTCGCCAGCAATCGATCTTACAAGGGCTATCAACGATAATAGAAAGATGACATTCTCAAGTAGACGTGCACCCCGCTAACGGTTAGTGCCCGCTAAAAAGAGAGCACAGTCGCGCCACGCACAGTGCGCGAACCAAGCGCAAGCGCGCGGTAAAAAGAGCTTACCGACAATCGGGCGAAAATGAAAGGCGCAACTTAAGATGGGATAATTTCGAGAAACGAATCACGGAGATGAAAGGTATCGCGGGAACAAGCGGCAAACGGCGCGGAACATTTAATTCCTTTTCTTTTTCGCGTGCAACTTTCTACCACTTTCGGTCGCGATACACGCATGCTCGTCGGGGTGGGCGACGTCAAAGCATTCGGAAGGGGTCTCAAGCGAGTATTCGAGTCATAGGTACTAGAATACATTTATTCGAGGGATTCGCGCGTACTTCACTTCTCCTTTGACCATCGCCGAGTAGGTCGCGTGTAATCTACGCGACATGACGGCTAAAAAGCAGATAGAAACAGCGCCGGAGGAAGTGCAGAGGGTGGCATGGGTGGGCGAGCGCGAGGAAGAGAGACGGCGCCGCGCACGGGCCACTCTGTGTACGAACTACCTCAAAGTCTATCTAGATTCCAACGTTCCTCGCGCTCCTTTTTTCTCTCCTTTCCGTTCCAGTCGTTTTTCGTGGGAAGGGACCTGCATCGCGGCGGCCGATTCGCCGTCGCCCTCTATCCCGCGCGCACGCAAACGTAAATATATATATATCTCCCCTCTCTTTCGACCGCTCGGCTTCTTTCTTGATCTCGCCGGCCGAATGAGAAAGCTATTTGCGGAAGATATGGGTCGGCCACCCCGGAATGGAAAGGCTGCTCGGCCTGACTCTTTTTCCCTCGGCGCTTCCCCGTCGATGGCAAAGGCGTGTACCTTTATGAAAACGGTTTACGTCGCACAAACGATGAGCAGCGTGTCTCTATTATATGCCACCGTTCAACCGGCAGGCGGACATCGTAGCAGCGCTCTCTCTCGGCCTCCTTTATACCGCTAATCGGTTAGTTTCGTCCGGCGAACTGGACGGCCCCGAAATAAAGCACGAGCGAACCTCCGCTGTTTAGTGAATCGAATATCGAATTGATTAAAGAGCTATTTACACGGGACACGACACTCCGGTAGCTCGCGAGTGCTGTCATTTTACAGTATTCTCGTTTTCATGTGTAACTTGAGTAGCAGACGCAATTGTCAGGTTCTAACCAATGGGGGACAGAAGCACAGAGTGTCCAATGACAGGTCGTTTCTAGAGACCAAGATATCGACAGTTTTAATAGCTTTAGCGACTGACACGATTTGTATTTTCGTTTTCTATTTCCGTTTAAGGTTGCACTGGAGTACCGCGTCAAATATTTCGACGAACGGGAGATCGTATTAAGGACTGGTCGCGATACAGTTGCTTTGACCCTTCCAGTGGCCGTTGCCTAGGCAACCAGCACCAGTTCACATTTCTTTGTTTACCTTGAATGCGAGCTAAGAAAGTGCCGGAGGAGCGAAAGGGAGAAAGTATACCGTGTCGATTCCTTCTCGGAGAGTGTACAGCGCCGAAGTTGCTCTTCTGATTGTTAAATGAATGGAACAAGTATACAAAGGAGGCTGCGATTTCAAGGGGGTGATTCCCAATGTGGATCGGGCAGATAGGCGGAATAACGAGCAAGGAAGAATCACGAGGCTACTTGACGCTAATTGCGGAGGACGCTTATCGTTGCGTTTACTCGCGAATCAGACTATCGAGTGTGTGTGTGTATGCGTCACTAACACAAACAGCTCGAGTGGCCTGACTAATGATCGTGGAAAAAAGACAGAGAATAACGACCTCCGATACTCTTTCATTTATGTGCATCCCGGTAATGCGTATGTATTGAATAAATACCAAGAGCATTCGTCTTATATAGCAGTTTTGAGCAAGCGGCACGGTATTACATTCAAATTCAAGTCGCTGTCTAGAAGCTCGGTATAAACCAGACGCGTTTCTTTTTCTTTCCCTTTCCCTATATATTTTTTCCCTTTCGTTCGTTACTCGACCGCGATGCTAGAAGTTCGTTAACTCGCATAAAAAATACCGAGGAGAACCGAACGCCGTTATAGGGCCGTAATGCAACGCACAGCCACTCGAACTTTCGAGACACGAGATACGCGGGCGCGTTATCGAGATGCGCGAGCCGATGAAAAGGTTCGATCCTCGAAACTGTCCTGCCTTTTACTCGAACCGATAAATATTCATAAACTTATCATTTCAAACTGATTTTATGCATATAACTATTCCCTTTGAGACAATGTTTTAAAATTCGAACTACTCATCGCTTCACCTCAAAGAAAATTCTTATGCCAATTGTTTCTCCGCAACAAGTATCCTGAGGTAAATAATTACTCGATGTTGTCAGGGGCGGATTTGGAAATTTGGCGCCCGTAGGCTAACAAGCGACTGCAGCCCTTTCCATGAAACATCATCCAATATTTTATTTCAAAAGAGTCAATTTTAAAATTAATTCAATGTGACAACTCACATGGGAGTTATTGCTAATTCGCTATATGAAAAATAGTGAAGTGTTTTTAAAGTTGTAGCAAGCCTCTGTGTTTAAACCGTTTCCAATTTCTTTCGCCCAAAATTTGCCTCTCCTCAAAATTCGTCATTTTTCAAAATTTGCTGCTCCCCAAAATTTGTCACTCTCGAAAATTTTCGGTTGCGCAAAATTTGTGGGTCTCCAAAATTTTTCGCTCCCCAAAATTTGTCACTCTCCAAAATTTACGGCTTACCAAAACTTGTGGGTCTCCAAAATTTGCCGCTCCCCAAAATTTGCCACTCCCCGAAATTGATGGCTTCCCAAAATGAAATTTATCGCCCTAGGTTGCAACCTACATAACCTATACACAAATGAACCCTCGATGTTGTGTAATAATAAAGAAATGCACAATCTAAAACCATTGCAGTCGAAAAAGAGAGAAAGAGAATACTCCTTAGGAGAAATGTCCCGTTTGAAAGATTGGAGCGAATCACACGAGTAGCAGATGCTTCGTGGAAATATCGCAGACGATTTTTCGTTAGCGAAAGTCGGCTCTGCCCGATGTGTTGGGCGCAAATAAAATCGGCCCCTAAATAGCACGTCTGGCGAGGGGTTAAAACACCCGTTGGAAATAAAAAAGGCGCTGCACGCGCGGTCGTTCTGCATAACGGCGCGCGTGCCCCCTCCCTACGTGCACGTGTAACTTTATGACAGACATGTGTACAAATTTCAAATGATACGCTCGCTTCAATTGGTCGCGCGCTACGTACCGACCGTAAAAGTTCGCACAGCGCCGGGGCGAAAATCACGAGCGATCGTAAAAAAAAGAAGAAGAAAAAACCGTTACGAACGCCCCGGAGGAATATTGAAACACGGCGAGCCCATTGAAATTATTATACCAGCGACTGGTTTTAAAATCAGTCGGGACGCTTTCGAAGTTTCGAGAACTTACGGATTATCTGAATGACCGTTGCGGCTGGAGGGCAGTTATTCGGCTTAAAAACCGGGTCTAATTATTTAATTGAATTTAATTGAAGCTGGCGCATGTCTGCGGATCGCACGATAAAGAGCCACGGTGACATCAGTCCGGGACAAAAGGGAGAAACGTAGAATATCCAGCCCAATTATTCGCAATTATATTTCGAGCATTAGAATCCCGACAGATGTAGAAGTCTTTAAGCCGACATATGTTCAATTATAAGTTGTGGTAAATACGTTACAATGAGCGTGGAATGTATCTCCTCCGCGAAGAATTTCGCTTTCAATATCTAACAGTAACTATAGGCTTATAAATTTAATATAAATTTAAATAAAAAGGGAAGCGGCAGAATGTTTAAGATATTGTGTATTAACGTACTGTCAACTAAATAAATGAATTTCTACTTTTATAACATTCATAATCTATTTATTAGTAAAACAGAAGTTGGAAACTAATCCTCTAAGGTTGTGTGGGTAATTTACGGTTCTGTATTCTATCAGCGCTTAAAGCAGACTAAGATAATGAAAAAAGTCCGCCGGTCTAAATTCGTCACTTTATCAGCAATTAAATGCGGGATGCGAGTGCGACTGGGTCAATGACAGAAAAACATGCACTTATCTCACACTTATACGTAAACTTGCATGCAACGTCCCTCTAAAAACTGCCTCGATTCATCCGTGAATGTTATCTTTAATTAAAGAATGCACTATTACGCGGAACAATCTCATACTATTTGCATGAAGCAGGATAGCACGGCGTGAAAAGGGGGAAATCTCCCCGCTGCGTCGTTCGACGATGTTACCCCGAACAGTTGGCAACATATTGTATTAATACTACTTAATTCGACGCATACTTGCACACGTTACCAACGTAAACACAGCAAAAGAATGTGTATAACGCGCATAGCTATTGTATACTGAATATTAACTTCGCCAATAGTAGATTATTAACCGAAGCGTAAGACGGAAGAAACGAAAAGTCGCGCGTGTATCTTACCTTCCTTTCGTAGTCCAAGTTCGGCACAGCCAGCCAGGGTAACTCGGAGACGTGTGCGCGAAAGCTCTCCTCGAAGTCGAGGACGTCGGCTACGTTACTCCAAAGCACCACGTGCACGACCTCGAACTTTTTTCTCCTTTCCCTTTCCCTGCCGGTATTCTCCGCGTCCCGGTCGTTCTCGGCGCGCGGCAAGTTGACGTTCGCGTAGAGTTCGAGCAGCTGACGCGTGAAGTCGTCGCAGGTAGCACCGGGGTTAATGAAACTGAAATACACGCCGATCACCCCACAGGTCGGCCGGCCGTCCTCGTCGACCAGCGAGCCGCTAGCGTCGCACGGTTTCGTGTCCTGCTGATTAACCTGATTGCACCGCGACAGTTGTTTACCGAACAGCCTCTGCTGCCAGCAGACCGGCTTCCCGGCGGCCGCGGATGACTTTTTCGTTACGTTCCCGGAGGCGGACGATGCCTGCTCGCTGTAGCACGCGGCCATCGCGCGTAACAATTGGCCCGCTTCATTCACCGGCGACACGCACCGACGGACCTCGCGTTCCCGACACCGCGCGAAATCGAACGTCTTCCTCCACCCTGCCGTCGACGCGGACTGATTCACGTTTCGCTGACTCGGGGACGCGCGACCAATCACGAGCGCTCCGATCCGGCCGTGGCCGAGCGCGCCCCGACCGGCGCCGATCAAAGCGCGCACTCCTTCGACCACACGCATCGAAATTCCTTCCCCTTTCGATTAATGTAGGTGAACGTATAACAATCGTTTATTACACGGAATTATTTATATATCTTTTACAGTTCTGTTTTTGCACGGAGCACTTTATGTGTGGAATATTTCAAACGTTTTGAATTGTACATTTTAGAGAATATCTGTTGCATTCGAAAGTTGCGCTACATTTTGGGGGAAAGAATTTTTTAATCGCTCGAGAGTGTGAACTTATTAATTACTCTTCTGTATTATAAGTAATAAGCGGTTTTAATTGTAATGTGTAATTGTATTGAAAATTACCTTATCGATTATATGCACTTCTCGATACGGGGCAACGTCGATAAATCGAACGGACAGTTGTATCGATAGTCGATATCAAAGAAGTCGTATCGTTATGAATTTGAAGACTATGGTGTACTGTAACCTAAACGAAAGAAGAAATTGTGATTACTAGAACGTTGCGAGCGTGTCACTCGATTTGGAAATAGTATTACTGATATGGACGGTACACACATAAGAAATGTACTTACCGTTGATACCGTATATTTAGTAATTAAGTATCACTACCTAACCTATCTCCGCACGCGACTATTTAAATAAGAGTTAAACGATGCTTTTATACGACTGTTATTTTGCAGTTCAAGGATTTTCTGCTTCTGTATAATCAAATATCCGAGGCGTGCTTCAAGAGGTGTACGAATATATTTATTTCCAGGGATATCTCCAACGACGAGGTAAGTCTCGTAATAAAAACACTCGTAGCGCACCGCCGCTTTTGTGAATGAAATATTCTGTTAACCGAGCGAAGACGAGTTCGTTTGCCGCGAAAATTTCGTAATTATACAAAAGCGGCGAATTGCGGTAGGTCGTCGTAACGTTCGTTGCGGGTAAACTGTTAATAGATCGGTCGTTGCGGATATTTGAAGCAAATAGATAACCATACATTTTTTTAAGCGTAGCAGCTGCGTTTCAAACTCATTATTTTGCAGGACATCTGCTTAAGAAAGTGCTTGCAAAAACATATTCAGGCGAATCATAAAATGATGGAAATATTTATGGAAGTGCAGCCTATCTTTGTACGGAAGAGGATAGAGGAAGCGCAAACCGCTCAGGCAGCATTAGAAGCACAAGCTGCTCAGGCAGCGTTAGAAGCACAACCTGCCCAGGCAGCTTTAGAAGCACAACCTGCCCAGGCAGCTTTAGAACCACAATTGCAGACCGAAGAGAGCGTTCCCAAGGTTGCAGCGTAGTTGATCCTATGCAGTTAAATTTTCCATTACATGTTTCATGAGAGTTATGCTTTCAAGTAACAAGACAGTAACACAGTTACTTAAGTCAAGGAATATTTATATTGATACAGTGTAAGATAATTTAATATATTGCAACGAATAAATCGCTATCCACGGAGTAATTAGTACGCAGCTAGTTATAACGAATTATTTCTCCATAATTATATCTTTCAACGTTAAAATGGGAATCTAATATTCAGGTAGAGAGAGTACTGTTAATTACTCGGAAGTCTGTACAAAGCAAATTATATAAGCATTCATTTATTATTAGAAGTTTGTATACACATAATATACACACAATAACATCATGATTAGGAACATAATACACTAGCTACAATACGTTTATAAATTAATGACCGTTTAAACTGTATTCTTCAGTAATTTCAAGTTACTTAACGTCCCTTTCCGTTCTTAGTCCTTAATAATAAATATCTGACTCTTTATTGTTATTTTATTACAGTAGGTTTGTATTGGCCTAAACATTCCTAACAATTTTCTTCTCGTGTAGTGGAATGTTTCGTGTACAATCATAGCAGAAGCTTGAGAGGAAAGAAAAAGAAACATTTAACGATCTTTGAAGATTGCATGTTAAATAAACGCGATTGCTGTGTCCTGGACAATGAGTCTTATTAATCCCTGTTGGTATTCCACGGATAAGTGTAGCTTTACGACTAGGAGAATTTGCAAAAATTTTGGAAGTACAGTCTTCCTCGGATTATTGAGTTTAAACGCGAAGCAATTCGGGCCACTTTTAGTGAACGTCACTGCGTTCACTAAATGTTGTAGCGTTCAGGAGAAATTACCTGGATGTTTAGTACCTATTTGGTATTACGAGGATTGGCAAATTACTTCGATAATTGTAGGAGAAATGTTGTGAGTTCACCACCAGAAGCGTGCTTTTCCCTTAAACCGGGGAACTGGAATTCTAATCGTGTTTTCAGAATAAAAAATAGACCGAATTGCTTCGTGTTTGGACTCATTTTCGTCGACATAAACTCACCAATCCATCGGTAATACTCTCACCAAGGTGTGATCGGTAATGTGAAATGTTTCATATTCAATACTGAATGACTCGATTCGCCGTCGACCGAGGGTCTCCCGCTGATGCGCTATTTCAGTTACTCTCGGTTTACGTCGATCAGTCTCCTTGTCAGACGGTTCGGGCGAGGGCCCTGACAAGGGTCAGTTTATTAGGTGCTAACTACTTCCCCTGCCCCGGTTTATCGAGAATTTCCCGGTCCCAAATCTTTCTCGATAATCCGGGGAAGACTGTATGTACTATGAATTGCTTACACATATTACATTATGCATGTTCGAAGGTTTACAATCAGAGCCGGGCATTATTCGAATCAATTTTTATTTGAACGATCTCGAATAAGAATTGCGAATAAAATGAAGTTATCCGAGAATAACGAATAATTCTTTATTCGAATAAATAATGCCCAACTCTGTTTACAATATGATCGCGTTAAAAGTATTACACTTCCAAAAATAATGATGAAACGTATTGATATTACGATATAAATAGAGTAATTTCTTTATAATTTAAATTACTATAAATGCTAATGTAAACTATGAGTGGAAGTAACAAACAATGGTGACAATGTACATACATTTATTTCCGCTATATTAAAAATTTTCTATGTGTAAAGCATAATGATCTGCAGTGCTTAGTGCAGATTCTATGTATTCTTGCCTTAAAATACAGACTATAGACTATAAAGTCAACACATGAAATTAAACGTAAAGTACAATTTCCATTCGCATAATTTTTTAAGTGTTCACTTAGACTCTAAGCCTTAGAGAATATGACTAGTTCAGTTTTGCAACGATTGGATATTTCCTTTTTAAAATACAAATATTTTCAATAGAAAATGATTGTATGTAATGAAACATTACTATAGCTATTACAAAAAAAAAATGATTCGTACACGCGTTTCTTTCATCGAAATACTCGAAAGTATTTCCGTAAAATAAATTATAATCACACGTCACATATTACATTTTGCAGTAATACAATTAATTTCACAAACGTACATGCTTTGTATACATTTGTATCTTTGTTATAAAGATATGAAAGATACTATTTAATAGATTACTTTTGATTAAGAAAATGATAAAACTAAGCGAATTTAATCATAAGCAGCTTCTTATGCATATTAAATAAGATCATAAGTATTTAAGTCGATTTAAACGTAAGATTAGATCACGTGACCGTTCAAAAGTTACTTCATTCGTGACCGCTTAAGAACAGTTAATTTCGACATAAAAATCAGTAAATGTAGGAAGATAATGAAAGTGCCGATATACATGGCAATTTAAATATACAAATATTGAAAATTTAATATATGTATATTCGGAAGTGTTAAAATTCCCATAAAATCTGTTTCTGTTTTCAATCGAATAGAGTCAATGGAGTACACAAATAAAGAATAAATCTGCATTTAGGAAGATTGATTCTCAACGTACCGTAAATAAAACTCAATCGGTACTTCGATATTTTAAATGGAATGAAAAGCACAACAGAATATGTAAACTGTTTATAATTTCATTACTAGTATTATGTCGGTGCAAAATGTAATATAAACAACCAATTAATACTGTTCTACATATACTGTAAAATTCAAAGCTCGGTTCATCATGATATCTCATGTACAATTTACATTCGCGACTTCTCTAAGAAGTCAGATATAAAAATTAAATATCTATTGCCTTTATAGTTTTACAAGCGTCGCTAAATAAAGAAAACTTTTGCCAAATCTCTCATCAGACACGTTCTTAATTCTCTCGAAGTGTTTCACGTAAGTTCTATTCATACGATTAAGATGCATGGATGCGTGGTGCCACGCGGCACGTATAATGGATACTGACCGATATTTAAAGCATTACGTATACGGAAAAAATTCAGTCTGTTTTTGTCGTAATCGATACTTATTTCAGAAATCATTTGAACTGGCAAATTACTTGACAGCAATCCTTTTCAACACATTTTTAAAAGTCTGAAGAATGATCTACCTTCTCACTTTGTCGGTCGCTCGCAAAACTTCCTGCAGACGAACGCATCTCTCTCCTCGTCTCCTTCAAAATATTTGCATTTATTCATTCTAGTGTAACTACTGTTCGAGCCACGACGGTAGAGACGAGTTCGGTGACTTGACCTTTATATTAAACTGCTTCAGCGTTGCTTCCAATGCAGTCTGGTTTCCAGAAAAATAGGCAGACACCGCGTTATGAAATAACAGCAACTGCTTATGCATTACCTTGATCTGTAATAAAATTTTAATGAAAACAGGCCCCAAGGTATTTGGAAGAGAAATTCCAAGAAATAGAAACGTACTCTATTTTCGTCTAAAAATTTCAGTTTTATCGAGACATCTGAGCGCAATTTCTCAAAGTTCTGTTTATGCTCCTCGTAATTGGCCTGCGCCTCTTCCAATCGTCCGGCGTTACTGCCATCGGATTTCGTTGCCTGCGCCAGTGCCTCGAGATCCGTTCTGTAGGCGTCATATTCTATTCTGCGGATAGAATTGATATCTTTAAAATGCTAAAATCGCGAGAGACGTTCAAGATGTTTCAGTTCTAGCTTTTTACATTTAATAATACCTGGCCGTTTCGTATTGCCGCACTGTAAGCAGGGTGTCTTCGATAGTTTTATTACAAAGTGTGTTTACGGAAGAAACAAAGAAATTTAAGGCCCCTAATAACGTTTCGCCGTTTTTAGTCAAGTTTCTCTGAGTCTCGGAGTTGTACAGAAACTCTTCTTGCAACTCCGGAGACTTTTGAGCTAGTTCAGAGAACGCTTCCCCGAGGGCGTGTTGCGTTTGAACGACGTGATGGAAATGAGAAGCTAACGCTCTAGATAGTCGCAAGACGTTGCAATACTTTCTCTGAGTGTCTCGCAGTAATTCAATTTGCGTTTCGAGCTCTGAAAACGAAGATACATTACAATTACAACATGGAATTCTATATATTATTACACAGAGTACAATCTAAACTCACCCGAATCCACAGTGCGAGACGTTTTTCCAAGTTTTTCATACATTAACTGTTTTGTACACTTATAGGTAGAAATACTCCAATTTTTAATACTCTCGATTTTACTCTGCGCAGTACGCATCGTCTGGGTATCGCCATTTTGAATAGGCGTGTTCGGAGATACTGTCACAGCTGTTAGATTAACAAACATATTAATATAACTTATAATAAGCAGGGCAAGAGGACTACTTTGGCTGACGCGGCGACTTTGACGAATAATCGAACAGGACATAGGCGGTGGGAGCCAATGCGAACAAAGTAGCCCCCTTGCCCCGCTTAGCGTCTAGGTTCCTTCTTTCCTGCAAACAACAGTTCACTCCGTTCAGTCCAAGAGTAACCCTACGCCTCTGCCGAATCTCGATCGTTCCGCGCAGCTTCCGCTACAGCCTACGGATCTAAGATACGCGCTTGATCATACTGCATTCCCTGCCGGTTTCCTACCAATCAATAGGACGTTGCAGCGCCATCTCAGAGGGAATGCTGCGCGGAACGAGGTTACTCCTAGGACGAACGCAGTGTAACAACTATGATACTTACACATTTGCGATGTGGGACTAGCCAATGTTAAGTTTATCGTAGCTGGTCTGGATTGGGTATCGTTGCTACAATTATTCGGTACATGGGGTGGTGGAGTGCCACCGTGTACTGCACTGTCGCTGTCATTCAAAGCTGGAGCATCCTTCAACATTTCATGAATACTTCGTTCCATTCCACTCGACCCACTAACTGTTCGAAAGATTTCAATTAGAAAATAATACGTCGCTCGAAAGTTTCCTAAAAATTTTACAGAGGACAGCAACGAAGTATGTCCCGAAATAAAATCTGATTAGAGTGGCTTAAGAATTCGTAAAAATGTTACTGAAATGTGCATTCAAGTGGAACGTTAAAACCACCGCGACTTCGTAGATATTGTACGGGGAATTATTCTAACAAAATGATCGGCGAACTTCGCCAAAAATGGGGAATTTTGTAAAAAGAAGAAAATGTTTACGCGCTACCGCCATTTTTTTATAACGCTCGAGTCAGTAAAAATTGGCATGCGTAAACAGAAAAATGTTGCGTATAAATAATGCACTGCGTTGTAGCGTAGTAAATTATCGTACGTATTTCATTGAGGAGGTAAACCGTGCGAATGAAAGGAGCACCGAGAGCTGTCACTTGACACCTGTTTTAAAACTATGTACGGTTAGGGTGCGATGTTCGTTTATAAATTTCAGTGAGGTTCTGCTTAAACAGCCCGCGATTGAAAATCTCTGACAATGGAAAGGAACGGAATTTTAAGACGGTACTTACTAGAAGATAGTGGATTGCAGGTATAATTGCTATTATTATATGCTTAAAACTTCAGAATGAATCTTTATAATGTTTCATGTGAGATGCAGTACACGTAGCTAGGTGGCGCGACGCGTACGATCTTTGGAAACACCCGAATCCTCGGATTCGTAATAGAATTTCGTTGCGTTTATTTCCTAGGTAAATTTCCGAAGAAATGCTATTTTACTGAAATAGGTAATTTCTCTTCCACATATTAATGAAAGGCTCGAACGAATAAATAATTCTTCTCTATAACATTTAGTGGTCCGAAGAAATGTTATTTTACTGAAATATAATTTCTCTTGCATAAATTAATGGAAGCATCAAACGAATAAATATAGCATAAAGACCCACCAATTTAAGACGTCCAGAAGGCGTCTTAAAGACGGCGTAGAGACGTCTTGTCACAAATCAAGACGTTAAAGACGTCTCTAAGACGTCTCTGAGACGCCTTCTGGACGTCTTTAAGACTTTACCAGATGTTGTGCTATCTGTCACAAATCATGACGTTAAAGACGTCTCTAAGATGTCTTTAAGACGCCTTCTGGACGTCTTTAAGACTTCACCAGACGTTGTGCTATCTGGGCTTCCAAGTTACGAATATTACTTCGAAAGCTACTTCTGTTAATTGATCGATATATAAATTATTATTTGAAAATTGCATAGAATATTTAGATTAATTTAAGAAAATGTGGCAGTAATTTGTTTCCTTTGTTATTTATGAAGATTAAAGCCGAATGGTATTTAAAATTTACTTACAAGAAGACTTGCACTTCGAGTGCATAATCTACATACCTGTGCTCTATGATCGAAAGCTTGGCATGCGGTGGTGGTGTGCGAGTGCGGAACTCCTTCGAAAAGGTTGCAAAGGGGTTTCCATGCTTCCCTCCACGTTTTTCGTTTTGACAGGTACGTATTTGTGCACGGTGGCTATTAACTACTCTAAAATAACATGACACATGCATAACGAATTAATTTCCTTCATTATGTAATATTCTCACGAAATACTTTCCGGCAAGTATGTTTCATGAATAATCGAACGAGGTTAGAATCGCGTGGTGAATTCGGGAATTATATTCTAGTGTAATTACACGTTCACAGCAATCGCAAATATATATCTAAATTTTTGTATAAGCTTCTTGCCATTAAATCGGTCTTTTCCATTTTGCAGCTTAGCGGGACGAGTAATTAATTCGTTAACAGGATATGAGTAAAACATATGTTGAATTATTTTATAAGTTCTAGTTGGTTAATAATATTCTTCGTTTAACAGAAATTTCCCTTCATCAGGAGGACATTCAATTAGTTTAGAATATAAATTAATAATCATTTATTCGTAATTACCCAACATTTTTTAGAACATTAAAGTCTCCTTGCATGTTTCCTTAAGCCAAGGCCTTTCGAGATGTTTTTGTATTCGCCAAAACAATCGCGATTTCACACCCATTCTGATTACATCGCCGAATCAATGCCGCCCCATGTAAAATTTGGGACGCGCGTTATTGAGGGAACTGTTAATTTTCAGGTAGATAGATATAAAATATCATCATGCCGCCGAAAAAGTCTATGGAGGAAACGGACCGCTTGACTCGCATAGCTATCGTCAATTCGGACAAGTGCAAGCCGAAACGGTGCAGGCAGGAATGCAAGAGATCTTGTCCGGTGGTGCGGATGGGAAAACTTTGCATAGAAGTGACTCCCAATAGTAAAATAGCGTCTATTTCGGAAGAATTATGTATCGGATGTGGTATTTGTGTTAAGGTATGCTGCAGAATTCTTCTAAATGCGTACAAAAGCGCAAGCTACTACATATCCCGTGTTTCTACCTTTAATAATTGCTTAACTATCGTACTTTGAGCAGGTAGCACCTTTAAATAATTAGTAAATGTTACTTTAACTATTAAGAAGTTTATTGTTTCTCTGAAGCACGCGAGAATGATGTTAAATTCATTATCGCTTGAAACATAACGTGACTTTTATTTTCAGAAATGTCCGTTCGAGGCAATATCTATCATTAACCTTCCTAGTAATTTAGAGAAAGAAACTACGCACCGTTATTCAAAGAATTCATTTAAACTGCATAGACTGCCTATTCCACGGCCCGGGGAAGTGCTAGGTTTAGTTGGGACCAATGGGATTGGTAAATCAACTGCTCTAAAGATTCTCGCAGGAAAGCAGAAGCCGAACTTGGGCAGATTCACCGTACGCACGCTTTATGCTTTGAATTGTATAAACAACTTTCCTGCAAGCTTGTAGAATTCTGTTTGTCGATTTCTTGTTAATTCAGGATCCACCGGATTGGACAGAAATCTTGAGCCACTTCAGGGGCAGTGAATTGCAGAATTACTTCACCAAGATATTGGAGGATGATTTGAAAGCTCTCATCAAGCCTCAGTACGTGGATCAGATCCCTAAAGCTGTGAAAGGCACTGTGCAACAACTGCTGGATAAGAAGGACGAGTGTAAAAATCAATTAGATATTTGTAGAATGTTAGGTGAGTTAAAGACGGGAAAGGGGTTACGCCACTCCGAGACGCACGAAAGTAGAGGATTTTTTTGTACAGATACTATGAGGTTGATAATGATTTCTTTACTTCTTACGTGTAGAGCATGTATTGGTGCATATATTGTATAAATAGTATGCAAAAATATTGAAAAATGGCCGAGTTATTTGTCGACCCGCGAAGCTCCTCCGCGTGAGCGGTGTATCAAATATCTTCAAAACCGTTTGTCCGATTCATTTCAAACTTGGTACACATACCCTTAATGGTATTATCTAAAATGTAGCATATAATTTTTTTGCGATAACCCATTCGTATATAATAAATGGTTTAAGTTTGCCGTGTTGAGTAAAACATGGACAGTGATATTCACCTTGTTCTCATTTGTACAATCACTTTTTTCTTCTCAAATCCGTATGCTATATTGTAGATGTTTTATTAATGAAGACTAGAATCATGGTCTCTCTCGTGTCGGATGAACCCGTGTGTCATAATTTGATACACCACTCACGCGGAGGAGCTTCGCGGGACAAGAAATAACTCTGCTACTTTTCAATAGTTTTGCATACTATTTATGCAATATGTGCACTACCACATGCTCTACACATAAGAAGTAGAGAAATAATTTTCAACCTCATAGTAGCTGTAAAAAAAAATTCGTGTAGTTTCGAGCGTCTCAGGGTGGCGTAACCCGTTAAGGTAGTAGAGGAATGGAATAAGAGACTGATTTCGAATGGCTGACAATTGCTGTTTAGATTTGTTGCATATACGCGACAGAGGCATCGAAGCACTTTCCGGCGGGGAGCTTCAACGATTCGCTTGCGCTATGGTGTGCATTCAGGACGGAGACATTTTTATGTTCGACGAGCCGTCCTCGTATTTAGATGTGAAACAGCGTCTCAATGCTGCCGTAACAATCCGATCTCTCATTCATCCCGACAAGTAAGCAGTTAGTATTCGCGTAACGTAATCGTGAATTTTCTATGAAACTAACGGCACTGTTGAAATTTCGCAGGTTTATAATAGTAGTGGAACACGATTTATCAGTTCTCGATTATTTGTCAGACTTCATATGTTGCCTTTACGGTGTTCCCGGAGCTTACGGCGTCGTCACTATGCCGTTCTCCGTGAGAGAAGGCATAAACATTTTCCTCGACGGCTTCGTGCCGACGGAGAATCTGAGATTCCGCGAGGAATCTCTTGTTTTTAAAGTGGCGGAGAGTGCCACTGAGGAGGAAGTGAAACGTATGAATCACTACGAATATCCTGCAATGGTAAAGACAATGGGCTCGTTTCGGTTACACGTCGAGAAAGGTCAGTTCACGGATTCGGAGATTCTTGTGTTGCTCGGTGAGAACGGAACAGGGAAAACCACGTTCATCAGAATGTTGGCTGGTAATCTGCCACCGGATGATGGCTCTGGTGAGTGAGATTCAATTTTACTTCTGTTGAAAGAGCTTTAAGGGGTCGTCCCGGTTAGCGCGCCGATAAATTCAACGATTTTCAGAAATTTATTGCGACGAAAATAATTATGGTAATGGAATAAAACTTTTTTCTATTTATTAAACTACATTTCTACAGTAAATAAAAAATATAAAAGTAATCAAATTATTGCTTTTCAAATGCTTTTGAAAGCGTTTAAAAATTCATGCCTCGCTCGGGAATGCGATTTCAGCTGTTAGACTTATCTGAACCCAAAAAATCCAAACAGATTCTTGATTAGTAGGATTGTCGCTATCGCTCGAACTGTAATTAGTGATTTATCTTAAAAATTAGCAAAATGGCGGGCAAAATGCAAGAAAAATGTTTTTTCGGCTTTTTTCTTTTGCTATTTTCGATTTTAAAAGTTGGTCAGACTCGATGAAAATACTTGGTTGTAGCCGCTGCGAGAGCAGTAAAATTTATAAAGCAATTGGTTGGATAGATTTTGAGATTTTATCTTCACGATGTGGACAAATGATGTTTCGAGAAAAACGCGTTCAAAGTTTTCATTTATAGAGGCCGAGCCTCTGCGCTCCCTACAAAATGCCTCTGTAGAAGCTGAAATAATCCAGTTTTCCATGAAAATTTAACAGTACATTAAAAAATCGATTTCTTCAACCCGTCTAAACGGAATGATCCCTTAATATTAGGAACTTCATTTTAATAGCCAACTAACGGTAAGAATCTTTTGTGAATATCTCGAAAACTAGGAAAAAGTTGCTTAGAATTATACCCCCGATAATATATTAAAAAATCATTGAAATCGGTGCTGAAATACCTTTTCTGTTTAATCACCCAAATAAATTTCACATTTATTAGTCGCGAATTTTCATGTTTTAAAGCCGTTTCACACTGTGCTAAATTTATGAAATAATTGCACTTCATTGTAAATTTCGAGATACATAATAAGCACACAAGTCTTTATTTTATTAATACCTAATAAATACCTTAAAAATTTTTTCTTTATAATTTTATTAAAATAGATTTCCATCAAGTCTAAGCGACGGATGAAGTAGAGACGTAAAGTTATCTGTTTGCAATTACATGCTTTCAATAATATCGACTTTTACAGGAAGTATCCCTCAACTTCACATCAGTTACAAGCCACAAAAGATAAGTCCTAAATCTCAAGGCATCGTGCGGCAGTTGTTGCACGAGAAAGTCAGGGATGCTTATGTCCATCCCCAGTTCGTGACGGACGTAATGAAACCTTTAAAGATAGACGACATTATGGATCAAGAGGTGCAGAATCTTTCCGGAGGAGAGCTGCAACGAGTGGCTTTAGCTTTGTGTCTTGGAAAGCCTGCCGATGTTTACTTGATCGACGAGCCTTCTGCTTATTTGGACTCCGAGCAACGTTTAGTCGCGGCTAAAGTAATAAAACGGTAATTATCGTCTCGGAGTAGAAGACAGCGATGCGCGTATTTAAGGGATTATTAAAACTTGTCGTTATTCTAGGTTTATATTGCACGCGAAGAAAACGGGATTCGTAGTAGAGCACGACTTCATTATGGCCACGTATTTGGCTGACCGTGTAATAGTATTTTCTGGCACACCATCTTTGGAGACCACGGCTCATAGTCCGCAGTCTTTATTAAACGGTATGAACAGATTCTTGGAACTCCTAGGCATCACTTTCAGAAGAGACCCGAACAATTTTAGACCGAGGATTAACAAGAGCCAGTCTGTGAAAGTACGTAATTTTAGATTCTCATACAATTCGACGCGCAAAAGAATACGAAATATTGATGATATTTTCTCGATAGGACCTGGAACAGAAGAAAGCTGGTCAATATTTCTTCCTGGAGGAGTGAGATGCGATCGCGCCGATAAGTTGAATAGCAGCTCATATAAAATACTATTAAGAAGTTTTTGTAAATCTTTATACGTTTAAACGCCGGGAATGAATTTCTTACAATATACTAAATGCTAGTGGTGCATAATCTTGCGTTAAATATTCCTATATTTAACGCGGCATACTCGAAATATTTGTAATTCCAACACGCCCAGTATCTCTGCTAACGGGATATTTATTTTAATGAATTTGCAACGCGAACTCCTCCCATGCGTTGCAGAAGAAAATTGATTTCAAGAGAAGTGCAATCGTATTTCTCTACGATATACTGCTGCCGCGAATTTATTTATATTCAACATGCGTGACGAGTCACATTTCGAATTTGATACATAAACGATACGGTGCATTTTTTTGTACAAGTTCTTATTTATGTGCTATTGTGTGTAACGAATCAAATGAATTTAACTGTCAGTATATTTACATGTAACACTGCTATGAGACGTGAATTATAATACAAGTGGAATGTGGAGATGAAACGAATCGATCATTTGATAAACCTTACGAATTCAATAACTTTACGATTTTACATACGCTGCGTATACTGAAGAATCTATGTTGATTGTATCGCTAACACCGATTTCAACTACAGACTATTTTCTAACAATATTTCTTTCAAGTAGAAGCGATTCATATTATTTATGAATTATTGATTAATCTCAATCTGCCATTAGGCGAGAGCGTCGCGACAATGTTTTTAGCTTCCAAGCGTATATTTTCGTGTAATCCCTTAAAAAAACTTATGATTTTTTGAAAGAAAACTGTAATACATATGGTAAAAGGTCTTTGGTATGGATTTATATATATTTTCTGCAAACGGGACACGGACAGCGGAAAACCGATGCGAGCGAAGTAGCCCCTTGCCCCTTGTACCGTTCAGCCGAATTCTTCCAGCTTCATCTGTTCGAAGGACAGTATGTAAATAGAGAGATTTACACGACTCAATTTTTTTTCGGCAGTATTGTCATATCGCACGATGATAACAAGTTATTCACGGTAAAATTTAAGCAAAACTGCTCCAATTCTTAGAAATTTATAACATCGCAGATACTTTAACAATCTTCAATCTTTGGGAAATATCAAACTGAGTGTTACTTACTTTAAGGTCATGTTTAATACAAATATTCTAATATAGTACACTGTCCGAATAAATGATCGCTAAATCTAGAAATTGTTATTGAAAAAGCAAGGTCATGTTTCGTAAACACACCATTAAATAAGTATCTTGGCTAGTCTCTGCAGGTAGATAGATCTGATCCGTGTACGAATATTCCAAATACACTCTATAAACGTCGTAGCCAAATTGTTCCTGTTCTATGGTGCTTCAAATAATAATTGATCAGCAAATTGCACATATACATATATTGGATTAACCGACCTACCTCTGATTACTTTCTGCGCAGTTTTCTTGAAACACGGTTCTGAAGTACTGGGAACGTATCTTCAAAATAGCCTTGTGTACATGAATAGGCTTGCTCCCCATATGTATAGTCAGATCATTAGTTGCCTTGAACAATCGGACAAAATGAATTATATAAACAATTAAACATACGTATATCGTCATCAGATCCAGCTCGAGCCTTTTCTGCGCTCCAGGCGAACTTGGCGAATTGCGCCTTGCGTTCATAATATTTAGGTAAGCTTTTTGATAACAATACTCCGAATTTGTATTCGTAGCTTAAAACATTTATAGTGCCACTTGTTTTTCATTAAAAGCTGTATTTGAAAAAAGGCCAACAATGAGTTAAGAGCAGTGTAATTCTCAGTAACAATCAGACGTGACATGTTTAGGGATATGTGTTGGGTAAGAATACATATAGACAAGTAGGTGGTAGGTGTCCCTTGAATGAAGATTGTTTATATTCGCTGCTGTTCTGAATCGAGTATGGCAGTCACAGCCGGGGTAGAGGCTTACAGTTGGGGTCGTAACGGAAAAGGTGAATTGGGACAAGGAGAGTTTAATGAAGTGGGTGGTGTACATAAAGTTGAGATGCCTAACGAAGTTGTGATAGGTATTACTGAATTTCTGTTTTGTCACATGTATTCCACCTGGTTCCAAACACTAACAATGTATGCTTGCAGAGAAAATAGCCTGTGGTGAGTGACACTCTTGCACTGAGCAACGAGGGAGTCTTCTATGTCTGGGGTGCCAACAATTTCGGACAACTGGATCTTGGCCATAAAGGTGATGCCTGTACTCCAGTTAAGGTAAAAGAATGTGTTGCAATTTTACTGATAAATCACAAATGAATGATTACGTTTTCAGCTACAATTAGGAGAAATGGGAAGAGTATTGGATGTGGCGGCTTCCCCTTGCAATGACATAAGTGTCGCTATGTGCGAACACAATCGGGTATTTGTGTGGGGTCGGTGCCTACACTATAACTTTGTAGTACCAACGCGTACTCCGTTTCATTGTTTGCATGATGCTTTTGCGCATCTCGCATGGTTTAGCGGCATGCATCAGCCGTTAATTGTTTCCAGTGAAGAAGAAATGAGTATAACAGATCACCTGAGGCAAGCATTCGATGATGGTCGTACGTATTTCTCGCGCATGATGGTGTACACATGTTTAACTATTTTTGTAGTTCATTTTGTCCGTCTGTTCAAGGCAACTAGTGACCTGACTATACGTGTGGAGGGCAAGTCTGTTCACGTACATAAGGCTATTTTGAAATTACGTTCTCCGTACTTTAGAATCATGTTTCAAGAACACTGTGCAGAGAATAGTCAGAGGTAGGGATTTGCTGATCAATTATTATTTGCAGTGCCATAGAACGCGAACACGCATCAGATCTATCTACCTGCAGAGAATATCCAAGGTACTTATTTAATGGTATTTCTCATAGTGTTAGGAAATATGTTTAACAAACTGACATTTGTTTTTTCTTTAAGAACTTATAGATTTAGCACACCGTTGTCAAAGAGTGCCATCAAAGTTGACAACGTGGTTTCAATTTACATTATTAGTATTAAACATGGCCTTAAAGTAAGTAACACTCCATTTGTTATTTGCCCAAGTTTGAGGATTGTTAAAATGTCTGCAATGTTATACGTTTCTGGGAATTGGAGCAGTTTTGCTTAAATTTTATCGTGAATAACTCGACTACAGTTTTGGAGACACCTAGTTTTTCCAAACTAGACCAAGTTGCGATAAAGTCTTTGATCATTAAAGCTGCCAAAGCGGGTACTTTTAGACGATAAGCAGATAAGATAATAAAATGTATGTGATATTTGATGCGTAACAGCTTTAATAATTATCCGATTCTATTTTCTCGCTATTCGCGTCTTAATTCCCTTTAATTAAGTTTCTTATTTCCATTGAAGTGCATTTATTCGTTAACATTATTTTAGAGTAAGAAGATACTCATCCGTCTGATTCGACGACGAAGTTAAAGCTCGTAGATGTACATCGCGTTTCCTTTACACACCGTTTTGAATAAAATCATTTTAAGCCTCTCTATGACTGCCTTCTTCCTTTTATCTACTGATTGTTTCCGTGCTAAAGGGATATTCGTTCAACAGACTCTATAGCACCATCGTTCATACATTATTTTTATTACGATATTCTCAATATGTAAATGAAATGCAATACAATCAAATCTTGCAAATGCATTCATAATATCCCAGATCAAGTATAGACAGTTGAAATCGCCTGCCCGAGCGAGGCATGAAAGTTTTTAAATATGTCATCAAGACTGCTTTCAGAAGCATTTTAAAAGCAATAATTTTATTACTTTTATATTTTTCATTTTCTGGTGAAATGTAGTTTGATAAGTAGAAAAAAGTTGTATTCCATTACTATAAGTATAGTTCAAGCGACTTCATTCTAAGTCAACTGAATTTAGTCGATAGTTCAGAAAATCAGTCAACTATAAAATAGTAGTTGTTGATAAATGTGTAATAAGAAATGAAACTATCTTATATAAACTGGTAAAATAAATAAATGGAGATTGAAAAAATCGTATCAATTATCTCTCTCCTCATAAACCTTACGTTCGAGTAAAATATATATAAATGTTCAGTA
This sequence comes from Andrena haemorrhoa, assembly GCA_910592295.1. Classification (NCBI taxonomy): domain Eukaryota; kingdom Metazoa; phylum Arthropoda; class Insecta; order Hymenoptera; family Andrenidae; genus Andrena; species Andrena haemorrhoa. Next base: position 8,339,951 of record OU342940.1, on the reverse strand, counting down.
AAGACAAATACATATATATGTGTATCGTCGCACGAATATATTACCGTTATTTGCATGGTAACAAAGTTTATATCAACAAATTTGTATATGCAGGAAGAGATTGTAAATGTTTGTCTATGAAACATTCTATTCAGGTTTGACGTCACTGTATTTTTAAATATTCCAGATTGTATAAAATAACAAATATATACGCTACACTGATAATGAAATTGAAACAAATCATTGTTTTGAACAATCGATAGCGACTCGTTTCTTTTCCTCGTGCAATTAACTCAAATGAAGCATATTTTGAAATTCTCGAGGTCGTTGCTACATTGTGCCGGTGATAATGGAGGTGGTATAAAGTCATGTATTGCTTTTTCGAGATATTTAGATTGTTGCTTTTGGGTGTATTAAAAAATATTTTTCCATTATTGAAGATAATGTTTCACAACGTTATTTCACAAACTCATCTATCAATGTAAAATTTTACGAATAACTTGTACGAAAATATGTTTTTTAAATCCTTAAATGTCTCCCAAATTCCAAAAATGGTCAAACGTAGTTTCTCGATCTTCACAACTTAAGGGTAGAACCTGGTGTAATCGAGAGAAATCAAGGTTCTTTTGAAGAATTTTTTACAAGGAAACTATACTATAAACTTTTAGGCTATATTGTTATGTATTTCAAGAAGTGAACAAACATTTTTTTATATAAAAATAACGCGGTAATTCCAAGTGGCGCAATGTTTCGGAGCGGCCAAGTTGTTCTACTGCGTGCAGTCTATGGCCCTTTGTAGTGGTGTGAAACCAAAAAACAAAATAGTTTTGTATTTTTAATAAAATTATGGTATAGATGAGCCTCAATCCGGAATAATATTATTAAATTCAATAAGTTTTATTGCACAATTAACGTGAAATTTTTTACAGAAAAATGCCACTAGTTTTTTAAGCACTCACCATTATTATTTTATTTTTTAATTTTTTAATGCGGAGTTAGGTTCATCCATAGCATAGTTTTTTGGTGTCAAGTCTGAAGTAGAGCTCTTATTTGCTTTTGGAGAAAAGTAAATTTGATGTAGATTATGGATGAAATTTAGATGTTGCAAAAAATTTGGATTTGCTTTTGTGAGATACCCGAGTACCCGTGAGATACCCGACTACCCGGGTACCCGGGCCAAAAGAATAGCTCTAGTCTGAAGCAGTTTTAAGAATGTTGTATGTATTGTTTCCTTACAAAAAATTCCCCAAAAGAACCTTGATTTCTGCCGATTATACCGTTCCCGCTTAAGGGGGAATACCCCCGTGACGGCCGGAAAAGTAAGTCGTTTTCAAGAATTTTTTTCAGAAATAATTTACAGTTTTCATAGAAAATTTTGATTACCTACCTTTAGTAAAATGTCTTAAAAGACTATAAAAAAAATAGGACCCATTTGGGCCCTATCACCCCCCCTCTGGATCCGCCCTTGAATATAAAAGGAATCTCAATTTTGGGTTTATTTTTTTACTTACATCACTTTCATAATAACCGGCACAATTATTTAAAGAATAATTTGAAAAAAACAAATTTACTGTAAAATCTGTATTATATCGGAATGAATTGAGGACTTTGCGGCAAGAGGGGGTGCGACTCCATTTTTAACAGGTTTTGAGTTATGGCGTGTGAAAATGATGATAACAAATGAGCGATTTATTGCAAATTTTAAACCTGAGCACCCATTACTGTTCTGGGCAATATTTTTCTTTTGGGCAGCCCCAGATTTGAAAAATTCGTCAAAAATAGAAATAAAAACTTATCAACTCAATAACTACTACTTACTCTGTGAAAAAATATATTTTTCAATTAGTATTCCCTTTTTAATGTTAAGTCAAAGCAATAATTTTATAATCAGTTTTTTCTAACTTGAAGTTATATAGTAAATATGGAGCGGCGCCCCTCTTACTGCAAGGCCCTCAATATTATTCATTTAAGAGAACTTTTCGAACGGAAGAGAACCTGGCGAACTAATGAATAATTTTCTGTTAAAATAATAAACGCCAGGATATTAAGGCTAAAAACGAAACGGAACAGGGAAACGATTTCCAGAGAAGTTGTTGGTTTTCATATCTCCCTCATTATTTGTAAAATGCACAAAATTTCAACATATTTAACCGTGCCAGATAAGATTTATGTACTTCTTTCGCCACAATCAACTCCTGTAAACTGCTGTGCAATGTTAAGAATGTTTCAAAACTTTAGAATAAAGATGTTCATAATCTTTTCCATATTATCTATATTCTTTCCAATCGCAAATTTATCTTTTATTCATTTTCTAATCTGTGAAATATGCTAATGAACTACTGCTTTTGTATGAATGAACATTGCATATTTTTGTTTTAATGCCGATTGTATTACATATGTATGAACACGTATTTTATCGGCCTCGCGATAAATTCTTATGATTACAATTAGTTGATCGACAGTTGTCGGAGAAGTTTTAATAAAAAGAAGGGAGATATTGCACTAGGGTATGTCCTATTTGGATAATACAGTGTTTGAATTATGTAGACTACTCGAATAGTAAAGTCTCTATTAAGTACAGCTTCTGTAGAAGTTGATTAAAATCAATATTAGACATCGACTAACAATAACAATTTAAACTGACCTCATTTTCAATACGTTATCAACTCACTTTCTTGCAAATAATATATTCGCGCGTAATTCAAGTACACACAATGTTTTTGGATATCCAGACACCTCAAGGGTTCTTACAATTAGAGAAAAAAATATGAAATGTTTTGAATACGTCGTTTTTATACCACATATTTCGTCACAGTTATTTTATATATATATATATGAATATTGATTAAGAAAAATTGATATTTATTATCACACGATATCGATAAGGAGAGGAGCATGGATTAAGTACTATTTAATTCGCCTTTGTTTTTCTGGTTCATTATCGAGGACCTAAGCCGTTTATACTTTTATTCGTATTCGACTATCAATCATTGAATACAAATAAACACGATACTAAAACACAGCGGACCGTTTTTTTCTTTTAAGAATTATTAATACAGAAAGGTGTTAGAATAGTATTAGCAAATGGCACTTATGGAAGGTGGTTCAATGATGACTTGGGGTTGTTTCAACATTCAATTGATGTTGTATCTAAGATATTCAGATTACTGTAACGTTAATACGATATTTACATAAACTCATTAAGTGTCAGGATAATTATCGACGATAATCTGCACACGTTAAGCGATTTCCACGAGTTTAGAAATATTTAGCGAGAAAAAGGTTTCAACAAGATAAATTTCCCGCGATATTACAAAGGAATCGATAAACCCGGAAATGCAAGCCGATAAGAAGAAGGACGCGCAATTCCACACACGATCGGCAGTTTTCCATAAATTAGAGGCCACCGATTCTGCAAACACAGAACAGTCGATCGTAAGGGAAACGCGGATGCTGCAGAGCATCCCTGCGAGAAATCATGTCGCAGCGTCCCTCCTTAGTAAAAAGTGCTTTTTCAAACGTGACGAAGTTGTACGTCTTGCTCGTAATTCTTTTAATCCACGCGCAACAGTCGCGCTGCTGTGAGTACATGCAATAAAACATATAATACCAAAACATACTTTTTTAGGATTCCTATTAATTCGTCCTATCTTGCTTATCTGCGCTAAAAAATATATAGGTATCTTTTAGGAAAATTCGAAAGTTTTACATCATTTTCTGAAGAGTCTTAATGAGATTATTTTCCATTGTTACCTAAATGAAATTCCACCTACTTTTTAGGGATAAAATTGAATCCTCAACTTCTGAAGGGATTTGATTAAAATTTACTAAAATTAAATGCTGCATCAAGCTTTATATAGGGGAAAGTCAAAGATTTTGATGATCTATTTTTTATTCGAAAGAGGGCGGTGGTCCCATCCTACACTGCATCAATACTGGCCCAATATTTGCCTGTTCTGGTTAATAATAAAGACTATTGTCACTTAATTATTATTATTTTATGTACCTACGCGCATATCTCCTCAGCATGTTGTGTCAATATATATAAAACTAAAAAGTTAAAAAAAAAAGTTAAAACCGACTTCAAAATAATAAAAATGCACTAAAAAGTATAAAATAATTTTTTCCCTTATTTAATCTACGACCCTCACATTTTTCAAGTCGGCGCCTCATCATTTGCACTGTGTAAATCTGGCGTCGACTTAAAAAATATAAGAGTCGTTCAATCACCCGCCGTATTTGAGGGTTTTGGTTCCACGCGACTTCTCTCTGTTCCCGAAACTCAAAATGCCATTCAAAATACCATAACGCATGCTGTAAAGGCTACACAAGTCGAGGAGCTTGTCACTCTTTGGAATGTTGAATAAAGATACATAGATCCTTGGAAAAAATTCAGTTGCTTTTGTTTTATCCTATGTAGATTTGAAGATCGCAATTTTGGTTCGATTTCAATTTCTTTAATTTTACAACAAAATGAACCAGGGCTTCTGTAAATGACGGTTGTTATTTTTTTCTAAAACAAGTCACTTTCCTACTTTTTCTCCAATTAATGCACTGTCTTATTTTCATTTAGCGTCGGGGGATGAATCACCTGAAACGGAGATAAGCTTCTCGACGCCTGAAGAATGTGCACGGACTTGCGTCGATGATGAACCGCCAAAGTATTGTCATTATAAGTTCCACGTGGAATTCTACACAACAGTTGGACCGTATGTATCATTAACGTATTTACTGTAGAATCTTGAGCGACAGAAGCTTTAAGGGGTCATTCTACTTTGATCGGCCGAAAAATTAAGCTATTTGTAAAGTTTTCTTTCTTAGTAAATACGACATATAATGGAATAAATCTTTATGGTGTTTATTAAGCTACTCTTATATTATAGAAAAAAATTAAAAAGAATTTTTGCAATTTGTTTTAATGGTTTTTTTTATAGATTCAATTAGGCACCTAAAAAAAGAAGTATGTTCATGGCGTAGGTGATTCCCCGGCTCAGGCTTATCCGAAACAAACAATCCCAAAAGATTCTTAATCCGTATGAGTGTCGCTATAGCCCCTAGCTTAATTAACAATTTTTGTCGAGAAATAACCGAGATTTTTCTCATGGAACACCGGAGAATACATCCTTTTGGGTGTTTTGTCAAACTTTTGTCTTTCAAACCGGCGGCATTTTCTTACTTTACAAAAAAATTGTTCATTTAGCTAGGGGCTATAGCCGCACTCATACAGATTAAGAATCTTTTGGAATTTTTTATTTCGGATAAGCCTGAGCCGAGAAATCACCTGCGCCATGAACATACCTCTTTTTTAGGTGCCACATTGACGCTGTAAAAAATAATTAAGACAAATTGCAAAAATTCTTTTTAATTTTTTTCTATAATATAAGAGTAGCTTAATAAATACAAAAAAGATTTATTTCATTGTATGTTGCATTTACTGAGAAAAATATCTTTAAAAATAGCTCAGTTTTTCGGCGGTTTACAGTAGAATCACACCTTTAATAAAGACTCCCTATTCGTTAATACAACGTTGGTGCAGAAGATTAAATTTCCACAATATCTACTACTTGCACTTTTATTTCATTGTGTATCTCATATAAATACTAAATATTTGCAATGGTTAAGTAACACTTTGTTTGTGCAAAATGATTACACACAGTCACTATTATTGGGGAATTTTATAATTCGCAATTATAATTATATTGTTAAACTGTTTAGCTATGGCACCTCAGTTTAGAATAATAAAAATTGAAAAAACTTACTATTACGTCCGTACAGTTGGTATTCAAATTTACAGCGCTTTAAGTCCACGTAAAAGCGCAATAATAATAACTGTGTCGATTCTACCTCGTCATTAGCCTACATGCTATCAGTATTATTAACGCTGAAACGGAAAGTTTTTATTGAAATATGAAACCATAACAGCTCACTTAGGAGTACGCACAAACATTCAATACATTCCATCCATACTTGCATATGAATTTGTTTTTGAAAGTAAAAACGTCCAATGATACGAAAATAATCCTTTCATCGAGTGCATTCTTCAACATTTTCAGCCCGAATTTTATATTTCTTAACTGCGTGACTCCTGGCAAACAACGCGTTGGACGGACTCTTTGATTTTGCATACGCATTCTTATATTATTGTAATTGTATCTATATAATGGCCCACATGGGATTGATTACTTTCAGCGCTTGCGATGTAACGGAACACCTGAAGTACTGTGTTTTCGCCGATGGAATCGAGAAGACAATTACAACCATTAATCGACAGTTACCAGGACCTAAGATCCAGGTACGTGTGATAGTAAAATATTTAATAGACGATTTTGTCATTAAGTTTTGATACTCCTAAACTTAAAACACTGCTACTTTTTATTATTCAACATTATTTTGCAATCGACAAAACGTACCATATCTGCATAATAGACTGCAAGCATTTCACACACATTTATAATGAGATTTAGGAATTGAATTAACACTATAAAATTACAATCGTTTTACAGGTGTGCCTGGGCGATTATGTTATAGTCGATGTGAGGAACGCTGTTCTTGGCCAAGAAATCACAATACACTGGCATGGAATCTTTCAAAATGGTTATCAATTTTACGATGGCGTTCCTTATATCACGCAATGTCCTATTCCATCGTCAACAACGTTTAGGTGAAAATTATGACATACTATATTTCATATACGGTAGACTTGCTGTTCTTTAGAACGAATTCTTCGCGATATTAGAAGAATTTTGGAAAGTTCGAAAGAATTACATTTACATCTCAAAATTGGTATGTTTTAATTCTAAATTTTGAGAGCTGATGATTAGCTCGAGATATCAGTTATAATATCAAAGAGACAAGAGTATGCAGTTCCATTAATAGCACTGGCGGATTTAAGGGAAAAGTCCCAAGTGGGAAACGTTCAGGGACACCCTGTATAGATAACAGAATAACAAATAAATTTACGCGCGTTAGGGTGTTAATAAATAATCTCGATCCACAGTAGAAACAACCTATTGTAATCATTATTAAATTGATTAAAAGTTAGGCCCACAAGATACATATATTTTTTACGAAAGATTCGATGAATTTCGTAGGTACCAGTTTAAAGTGGAAAACTCCGGTACAAATTTCTATCACTCTCACATATCCACGCATATGTTAGACGGACAAAACGGACCTCTGATCGTTAAAGATCCTCCGTCTGAGAACCCTTTTCATAATTTGTACGACGACGACGAGCACGTAATTTTTTTAAACGACTGGATGCATGAATTTTCTGTCGAACGTTTTCCTGGTCGTATAAGACACAACCTAGGGCAAACTGCCGACAATTACCTGATAAACGGCAAGGGAAATTGGACGGTAAGACACCATTTTTTGTAAAATGAAGCCTTCTGTTAGCATTCATCTGTGCCCTTCTATATCTATTTTTCCATCAATTCGAGATTTATGAAGTTCTTGCAATCCAAATTCTATCACTCCCTACTGATTTTCAATATTGTGTATTTGACTGTTTGGGGCTTCCAGCTGTAAACTATGCCCTTTGAAATTTCCCAACTGAATACAATGTTAACTGAAGTTAAATGTTAAAGGAGGAGCGATAATTAAGCCGGGAATCCACCTAGAAGTTAAGCTCTGCTATGCGATGCAATGCTATGTCATTCTACGTTTTAAAAAAAATTAGCTTCAATACATTCTTATGGAACTGTTTCCACCAAAAGCTAAACTAAAACATAGCACAGCAGAACACAGCACAGCAGAGCAGAGCAGAGCAGAGCAGAGCAGAGCAGAGCAGAGCAGAGCAGAGCAGAGCAGAGCAGAGCAGAGCACAGCAGAGCACAGTACAGCAGAGCATAGCACAGCAGAGCACAGCACAGCAGAGCACAGTACAACAGAGCACAGCACAGCAGAGCATAGCATAGCACAGCAGAGCACAGCACAGCAGAGCATAGCACAGCACAGCACAGCGCAGCACAGCACAGCACAGCACAGCATAGCTAAGCTATGCGATGCCATGCTACGTTTTAAAAAAATTAGCTTCAATACATTCTTATGGAACCGTTTCCACCAAAAACTACGTTAAAACATAGCATCACATAGCATAGCTTAGCTTCCAGGTGGATTTCCGGCTTTACACTTGGAAGTCTACATATAAATATTTCTTCGAATTTCTTGATATAATCTGTAAAAAAATCGAGAAGCATGTTTCAAGGTATTTCTTATAAGGATGTAATTACCTGCAGGATCCAGTTACTAACGAGACTACCAATGGGAATTTGACTGAATTCGTAATTACCCAAAATAAGCGATACAGATTTCGCATAATCAATTCGTTTAGTACAGTGTGTATAGCAGAACTTTCAATTCAGAACCACAATATGACTGTAATTGCACAAGACGGTGCGAACGTGAAGCCTAAAGACGTGGACATCATAATTTTGACTACAGGTCAGGTCAACTTCTGGGTTACTGTGTATAAAACATTTTATTTTATATGTGTGTATATATTTACATATTGTCCTATGCAATAGAATGGCAGAATGGTAGCCGTTGCAGAAAATATTAAGCATTGAATATTGTACTGTACTTTTGTGAGAAAGTTATTAGATATTCAATAATATGTATATGCACACAGGTGAACGTGTGGATGTCATAATACATGCAAATCAACCTGTTGATAATTATTACATTGTCGTGCGTGGTCTCGGCGAATGTGCGGACACCCGTGTACAACAATTAGCTATCTTGAAATATGTGGGTGCTCCGTCTACTCCATCGAGGCCTCTCCCATCTTATGATGACGCACCGACTGGTATTGTGAGTGAACACCTTAAGGGGGAATCCCATTCTTTGGGCTAAAGACATAGCAAAGTTTGGGATTTTTTTGGTAAGAAACCAGCGATTCCATTCATCTGAAATTTGGACCATGTTTCGATGCATCTTTGAGGAAACTGCAGGTTTTTTTTAATTAATTTTTAACCGTAAATATAGTAGTTACGCATAATCGACCATCACGCCGCGCAAAATTCATCGTGCGTTGGTGTGCATGATATTTATCTATCAGGTCATCTGAAACAGAAAAATGATACGGCGTTTTATTTTATACATATGTAGCTTGACATTGATGAACCAGCAAAAAATAAAAAAATTTATTGAGGGACGTGAAGAGTTTTCACACTGAAAGGTCTGAACCCTTAATTTTTGCTATCTAATTTTTCGCCAATTTTCTTATGTAACAAAAGAAGTATAGAACTTAGCGGTATTCTGGTTCATCAAATTGAAGCTACATATGTACAAAGTAAAACGCCGTTTCATTTTCTGTTTCAGATTACCTGGAAGGTAAATATCATGCACGCCAGCGGACGACGAGTTTTGCGCTGCGTGACGCATAACTCCTATATTTATTATAAAAAATGAATTAAAAAAAAAACTGCAACTTCTTCAAGGATGCATAAAAACATGGTGCAAATTTCAGATGAATCGAAACGGTAGGTTCTTAAAAAAAATTCCTAAATTTGTTATATGTTTCTAGCCCATAAAATAGGATATCGATGAGTTGATCACATCGGACAACAAAAGAAAAGAAAAAAACCATTTCATTGGTCAGGATTTTGCAGGAAGAATCTGAGAATGTTTAATAAAAGCTTTACTATATAAACTTTGTAAACCCCATAGGAATATAATCCACTGAATGGAACGAACTGCAATTCAAACGACACTAGCAAAGCAGTGTGCGTGAATCAATTGCAAAGCGTGGATGGGGACCGCCGTGCACCTAATGTCATGCCTGACATGATTCAGGTTTTGGACTTTTGGTTTTTTAGTTTCTCCAACGGTGGAAACAAATTACTCTTTGAGACGGATTCGTATCGCAGCTTTTTCAGTACGTACATCAGTGTCTTATGGAAGTATAAAACTGTGGCCGAATTAAAGCAGCAAAAATTAGAAGAATGTATTAACGTTTGATCCTCATGTATGATTGTATTGAAGGGTGGCATTTGTTTCAGATACACCTGGTGCGACTCAGGTCGTTTCTATGCTCAACAATTACACATTCGAGACTCCATCGTCGCCTCTAATCTCGGATCCAAGAAGTTACGAGACTATGTGCAAGACGAATGAACCTAGCAAATGCGTAGAGCCTTGTGCATGCACTCAAGTTTATCACCTACCATTAGATACCGACTTGGAATTGCTGATATACGACCGAGGTAAAATTTTATTTTTGATACCTTTCTTGTAGCTTTGCATTCTCCTTCTTCTTCTTTTTCTTCTTCAAATTATTATTCGTCTTTATTGCTCATTATCAGAAAATAAATATGCATAGCCAAGTGAGATTCAAAGTCTTACACAGTGCTAGCCTAAATTACCCGGGGCTGCCCGGATAGAACTTCAATTGTCACAGAATGTGAAGAGGGTGAAATAAGGGCGAAGGCAGCGGCGGATTTAAGAAAAAAGGCCCAGGTGGCAAACGTTCTGAGGGGCCCATTTTTCGGGAAAATTAAGTGGTAGTTTACTAAAACGGGGTAACTGTACAGAAAAGTATAGGAAACAAGATATACTGCTTGGATAAAATCATATGTTTTTTCCCAAAGTTGCCCTCCCCTGGGAAAAAGTCTCCGGACGCACCTTGCCTTTTATATAAGCTTGCTATTTTCTCTGAATCACAAATGATTCATGACAAATTCTGTTTCAGTGCCGGTGCCAGGTTTGAATCATCCATTCCACTTACACGGTTACGAATTTCAAGTGTTGGAGATTGGGCAGCATCCCGATGGTAGAGCCCTTTCACAGGCGGATATAAAGGAGATAGGGGAGGCCCATATCAAACGTCTTCAGCAGGGAAAGTATCGTGACGCACCTGGTAAAGACACTGTTAAAATTCCCACGGGCGGGTACGTGATTATACGTTTCGTGGCTAATAATCCAGGTAAAATGTTTCCTTCTTTTTCTTAATAATAATTTTGAAAAGCATAGCTTCGTTTACTGAAAGTATTCAAAGTATAACAATAAATTCTACATTTATCTTATTGCTACTATTACAGAAGGATCTATCCGTTGTTCTGCGAAGTATATAAAACGCTTTTATTTGCTAAACTATGCGATTTTTGTTTCAGGATGGTGGTTAATACATTGCCACTTCTCCTGGCACCATCTCACTGGAATGGAAATGGTCATTCACGTAGGAGAGGAAGAAGATCTTCCGCCAGTACCACCTGGTTTTCCTACATGTTCTAATTGGGTGCCACCAATCCAGGCTCTTAATGATTTTTACAGCTTCAGATATCCGGCACCTCATTAATACGGTTTTAGTGCAACAAATTGAATAACTTTGAAGCACGTAATTAGCCGAATAAAAAAAGTTGCAGTCACTGTATTGTAATTGTGTCAACAATACGATGATATATGTTTCCTTTGGTTTATTTGTACCATAAACAGAGGGCAACGGTAATATTTAGTAAATGTATAATAATACGACGTTTTAAGAGTATTATATTTTATATCACTCCCTATAATATCAGAAATATGTATTAGTTGGGTGGCACTAAAAGTTAATATTTCCAGATTATGGCTATGTCCTTATTGTCCTTAAACAATACAATTTTCCGTGACCTGCAAGAACCAGCAAGAGTTGTCCTTAAATTCTATTCCTGATGCTTCGCACTATTTTTATTGTATATATATACAATAAATATATTGTTTGATTTCTGTTGAAATACTTGTCTGTTTCCTCTACTTGTTCGAAATTAATTGTTCACAAAGTAGATAAAGGAAACTTTTAGTGGCACGAATCTCAACTTAACAAAGTACAAAATTGCTGGAGATAGTAAGTAGTTCGTCCACTGTTCCGTTGTCAACGGCGAGCGAACGTTAAAATTTAAGCCATGTAAAATACAACTATGATATTATGAGAACACTAGCTTACAGCCACTTTGCGCAACAGATGCCACTATTTTTTCCTTATGGAAAATGGTCCGCTGATGCCGGAAATGAGGTCTAAAATTTTGTCTATGGATACGTTTTCGAGATATCGATGGGAGAACTTTTTACCTGCCAGTCAAAGAGGTGATCCCACATAATTGCGAATATCTCGTGTTGCGAATAACCGATTTCGTCGGAAATTATCTCAAATTAAAGATAATTGAATCACCAACAAATTGACCTGACATATAATTTTCAAATCGGTTCAGTAGTTCAGGTGAAACCGATGGAAATATGTGAAGAGTCATTTTTTTTCAACCGAAATTGTCATCGACATTTAATCATCTGGGAAAAATCGAAATCGCAAACATAGACCCAGTTTCTTATTTTTTATGTAGAGTCTGCACTTTTACGAAGAGAACAAGCTGCTGCTGAAGAAAATCTATGGATAAATACTGAAGCTAGAGACAATTGTGTGAAAACACTAAAATTTCATTTTTTCTCGGTTTTTGTGTTTTTTTTTTCAATTTTATTGTGTTATTTCCATTTTAATTCATTCTGTACATTTTTTCAAGTATTTCTTCAATTAACAATTAACTTTAATGTAATATTATAATATTTAACTGCAAAATTGATTTACAATCATTTAAAATTCATATATATATGCATTTTGCAAATCGGAAGTTCGACAATGGTTATGGGCATCGATGCGATATATTGCAGTCTTTGTAAATTTTCGCGCATTATTTATTTATCGTGTAGTTTCAAAAATAGCGTAATAAGACAACACTTTAAGTAATGTACGAAAGTGCTGGTATTATCATAATGATTCATGCATGTCATTGATTATTTTTAATGAGTTTCACCTTGGATGCAATTTTAGGTACGTACTGTCTTGCTTAAGGGGTTAAACCACTGTAGAGCACGAAAAAATAGGCATATTTCGGGAATTTTTTTTGCGCAATAAAGATATCAATCGAAATTCTGTAAACTGGGATTTATAATTCTAGTAATGAAGTACAAAATATTTTTTTCAACTTCGTTCATGACAAAATGGTGACTGCGCAGCATTTCTCCGTCGGTGCCTGTTTTTTCAAAGGGTCCGGAAACCTAACTCCCGCAATTTTTGACGTGGAACAAAAAACCAAAGTCTTTTCGATTCTATAGAACAACAGCAAGAGACGTACGTAGGATTTTTTCGATATATTGATTTTTCGCGAAATGGTGCATTTTTGAAAAAAAAGTTTAAAATTTCATGAAAGAAAGTTTAAATAATTGAAACCCCTTAAATAATTGAAAGCTGTTTAAATTTTATATAACTAATAATTTAAATATGACTTTAAGGAACCACTTTATTAATGGAAACTGCTAAAATGGACACATTCGGTAATGGAGGTTTTATTTGTTTGTAAAAAAAATGTAACACATAAACTATTTATATGTATGAAAAGAGATTATCCAGAGGTATTTCAGCATATATATTCACAAAATGCAAAAACTTAATTTTAAGGGTTGGTGGTGGGGGTAACTCGAAGAAAATGAACTTTTCGAAAATTATTTTTACGCGGTTTTATAGATATAAGAAAACGATGTCCCTTTTGTTGAAACTTCCTATTGATATCTCTCACAGTTCTCGAGATATTCTATGAAACAGAAAATTCTGCATTTTTTTCAAAGAGTGATTTCACCCTCAAAAATTGCATTATTGCACCAAGAAAAAATAGGGTTGCGTTACGGTTGAACTACTCTACTTGCACACAGAGTTTTATAATTCTCTGAATTTCCGGGTTGCCGAACATCCCTTGTTAATCGACAGTGGTGTTTTTTTAATAACGAACAAAACGTTTAAGGTGAGTAGTTTAAAGCAGAGATGGGCATTATCTAGATACAAAATGATTGAAATAACTTTTCAAACAAAGAGACTTCATCTTTTTCCATCGTCGAATACGTTACCCGAGTTTTCTCTATTCGAAGCTACACAAGTCATAAGAAATCGGTTGTTAATACTTTTATCAACACTTATCAAAAACATGAACATTTTATCAGGCCCGTCAGTTTTATTGCTCTCGGTTGTCAACGGGTGGTCTCAGTGCTGGATTTACCCTATGGCTAACAAGACTGAACCCTAGGACCCCGTTTAGCTGGGGGCCCCTCATTCTAATTATTTTCTTCGAAAAATTAACATTTTTTTTATATTATCTTTATTAACTTGTATCTTTAATATTTATTTATGTTAATGTTATGTTTAGTTTTAATATTCAATGTTAATTTTGAAATTAAATTCTTATTTAGATTATACGCGCGCGGCTCGGGCCACAAAGGCTCTTGCCGGTTGTTCGAGTTTCTAGTATAAATATACAATGAAACTTAAAACATTATTCGAAACCCAAGAGGAAAGGCCTTCGAATAAACGAAGTATCTTTCGCCGTCGGGGGAATTCCCGGCGAATAACCTGCTTCATCTGTGGCGCTTCGAATAATGATAAATCATCTTATTCGATCTTCGAATAACGGATAAACGTTGTTATGTTTGCACTACTAATACTGCTTTTATTATAAGTGTTGTACAGCTGTCTTAATACAGAAATTATCCTACCAGTGGCGGATTTAGCAGGGTGGCCAATGAGCAGTTGCCACCTGGGCCCCTGCACAGAAGGCCCCTCAGGGCCCCATCCTTAAAAAAAGATTATGATTATATCTAAAGCATATTTTTTTCTGTATTATTACACTGAGTCCGCTTTTAGTAAGCTACAGCTTTATTTTCTCGAAAAATGGGCCTCTGCTTAGAAGGCCCCTCTAGGGCCCTGTCTTAAAAAAATGTATGATTATATCCAAAGCATATTTTTTCTGTATTATTACACTGAGCCTGTTTTTAGTAAACTACAGCTTTATTTTCCTGAAAAATGGGCATCTGCTCAGAAGGCCCCCGTAGGGCCCTGTCTTTAAAAAAAACGTATGATTTTATCCAAGCATTCTATTTCTTTTCTATACTTTTCTGTACAGTTACCCCCCTTTAAGTAAACTACCTCTTCATTTCCCTGAAAAAATGGGCCCCTCAGAACGTTTGCCACCTGGGCCTTTTTTCTTAAATCCGCCACTGTATCCTACGCTTAAACGTGTCTCTATCTTTTAGACGCCGTATTACAATCTACTGCCAACTTCACCACAAACGTAAAGTACCTTTTATATAGATATTATCTAGACGTTATCTTTGCCCATCTCTGGTTTAAAATATGTATTATACCTTGCGATTAATAATCGCAAGTGAAGGCCTCGGAAATGGATCGAGCTAATAGGAAAATAGTAAAATTATCGCTGGAACAAGGAACAACAATGTGTAGTGTATTCACTTGACTCAGACTTTCTTTTTTATTTCATAAAAAGGCAATATTTCATATACAAAACTTGCCCTTTGAAAACGTGAGGGTTCCATTTAAAGTGTTATTGTTTCACCAAAAAGAAAATATTTAAAATCGGCCATATCAGAAACAGCATTTGTTAATATATCCTAAGACACTAATTTGCTTTTTGCTTTCAGGTAAAATCTGCATAATTAGGAGTGGGTGGCATAAATCACTGGAGCGAATGACGCCGTCTGGAACTTGCCCGTATAACTCTATTATACGACTAATAGTTTTATATACAAATATCAAGTGTTATACCCAAAGATGCGACGTAATTAATAAAAAAAATCACGAGTAAAATAAAGTGAATACGTTCGTGAAAAAAATTCTGAAAGAACGTCGGTTTTTCGGCCCCTCCAGGCGTATGTCTCCCTTCAAACTGAATGACAAATTGCACATGCACAACTGTCGGGATAATTGCGAACGGCACTCTGCGTAGGTTAAGCGATATCCTCGAATTTGGATATATTTAGCGAGGAAAAGCTTTCAACATAAAAGTTTTCCGCGGTGTTATCAAAAATGAATCGATAAACCCGGAAATGCAAGCCGATAAGGACGCGCAATTAAACACACGACAGTCAGTTTTCCATAAATTAGAGGCCACCGATTCTACAAAAACGGAGCGGTCGTAAGGGAAACACACAGATCCTCGGATCGCACCAGATGTTGACGATTGTCGCCGCGAGCAATGACGTTCCCGTGTTCCTCCGCTACCAAAAGTGCTTTTTCGAACGTTACGAAGTTTTACGTCTTGCTCGTAATTCTTTTAATCCATGCGCAACAGTCGCACTGCTGTAAGTACACGTAGTAAAACATATAATACAAAAAGGATTTATAGTGGGTAAATATGCTGAATTTAAAAAGAAAATGAAAAATCATTTAAAATCGCTTTGAAATCAGCCTATCTCTCCAGTTAAGATGTGTTCTGTTTTAAAAGTTTTGGGTGAAATTATACATGTCGCATGATTGTAGTTAATTCATTGTACCTGTCTTGTTTAGCTGTGCTAAAAATATGTAGGTATCATTTAGGAAAATTCAAAACTTTCAGATCATGCTCTGAGAAATTCTAATGTCCTCTTGATATATTTCTACTCAATCAGATCGGCAGAATTTTGTCAAATCATTTCCTATTGTTAAATGAAATAGTTTAGATCTCAGTTACCTTTTAGAAATAAAATTAAATCCTCAACTTCTGAAGAGAATTCATTGAAATTTACTGAAATTAAAAACTACATCACCCTTTATACGATTATATGACCGGGATAGTGATTAAAGAATTGGTACACATTGCACTATCCACTGTTGGTGCCGTATGTCGTGTGAAATCTATATTCCTCCTCTGTAAACAAGAAGGAGCTTGAAATCTGAGCGATATATTAGTAGAGAATGTTGAATCAGTTGAATTATAAATAGATATTTAAAAAAAAATCAATTGTTGTTTTATCTCAGCAATCTGGATTTCAATTTCTTTAATTTTACAAGAAAAATCAGCGACACTTTCTATGAATGACATATAATATTTTTTCTAAAGCAAGTCATTTTCGTACTTCTTGACTTTTTAATGCACTACTTAATTTTCATTTAGGGGACGATTATGATTACTCTGAAACGGAGATAAGCTTGTCGACGCCCGAAGAATGTGCACGGACTTGCGTCGACGGTGAATCGCGAAAGTATTGTTATTATAAGTTCCACGTGGAATTCTACGGGACAGTTGGACCGTATGTATTATTACCGTATTTGGTGAGACATCTTAAGCGGTAGAAGCTTTAACAAAGGCACTCCCTATTCATTAATATAACTTTGCTGCAGAAGATTCAATTTCCACAATACTACTTGCACTCTTACTTCACTCTGTATCGCATATACAGTGGCGTACAAAAGTATTCGGCCACCCTTTAAAACAGAATAACTTGTTTAAAATTGATCCAAGTGACTTAAGTTTTTTTTTAGAAGTTAGAATGATTATTTTGCTTCATTACGTGATTCGTCGTTTTGACAAAAATTGCAATTGGCCGGAATAGCGAAAAAATAGTAAATGTCGTGTTTTTCAACTTTTTTGCCTTATAATTGTTGAACCGTTTAGCTTTGGCACCTCGGTTTAGAATAATAAAAGTCGAAAAAAAGGAATTAATAATTAATAGCGAGTTAGATTTACGGAGAAATGCAATAATAATAATAGCTCTGTTGACTCTACCTTGTCGTTAGTATTATCAGTATTATTCACACTGCCACGGAAAGTTTTTATTGAAATATGAAAGCATAAGTAGCTCACCTAGGTGTACACACAAACGTACAACACATTTCCTGTATATTTGCATATAGATTTGCTTTTTGAAATTGAAAAGGCAACGGCCAATGGTAGGAAAATTTTCGAATTTTATAATTGCTAACTGCGTGACTCGTCGCAAACAACTTACGTTAATGTAAAAATTGTATATATGTAATGAGCCACGCGGGCTGATTACTTTCAGCGCTTGCGATGTAAAGGAACAGCAGAGTCAATGCGTTTTCGGCGATGGATTCGAAAAGACAGTTACAACCATTAATCGACAGTTACCAGGACCTCCGATCGAGGTACGTGTGATAATAAAATATTTAATAAGCGACGTTCTCATTAACATTTTCTTACACCTAAATTTAAAACACTGCTTTCCACTCATCGCCTGTAATTACTCGACTGCAAACAACGAATAAATCAGCATAATAAACTGCCAGGCTTGGAATATTCGTTTTCGTGCGACTAGATTTTTCATTGCATTTCACAGAGATATGTAATGTAATTTAGGAATTCATTTAATTCGATACATTTTTATGTTCGTTTTACAGGTGTGCCTGGGCGATTATATTATTGTTGATGTGGAGAATGGTGTTATTGGCCAAGAAGTCACAATACACTGGCATGGAATCTTTCAAAATGGTTATCAATTTTACGATGGCGTTCCTTATATCACGCAATGTCCTATTCCATCGTCATCAACGTTTAGGTGAAAATTCTGATATATAATATTTCATATATGGTAGACTTGCTGTTCTTTAGAACGAATTCTTCGCGATATTAGAACAATTTTTGATAATTCGAAAGAATTACATTTACATCTCAAAATTTGTATTTTTAATTCTAAATTTTGAGAGCTGAATATTATCTCGAGATATCGGTTATAATATCAAAGAGACAAGAGTATGAAGTTCCATTAATAGCAGTGGCGGATTTAAGGAAAAAGTCCCAAGTGGGAAACGTTCTGGGACACCCTGTGTAGATAACAGAATTATAAATAAATTTACACGCGTGTAAAAAGGATATAGTGTTTAGATAAAATCATAATTTTTTTGGAAGATTAAGCCCCGGGGGCATCTGCTCATTGGCCGGTCGTTAAATCCGCCACTGATTAATAGGAAATTATTAATAACGTTTATCAATGTGAAGCAAAAGACTCCGGGAGTTTAAAAATTATATGTATCACGTTCGTTTTTCTGAGCCATCTAAATTATGTCTACGAATCCTAAAAAAAATTCAGATGCCTTTGAATTAGGGATTAATTGATTATCCTCTTATAAACGTGCACTGAATTCTTCAATTTTATACTTTCACTGTATTTACTTCGTAAGGGTAGCAAAAAATGTAATTCTTTTTTAAGGACACATTTCATTATTTTGAAAAATAATCTCGATCAACGGTAGGAACAACCTACTGTGCTCATTACTAAATTAATTAAAAGTTAGGTCCACAGGATACATATATTTTTTACGAAGAATTCTATGAATTTCGTAGGTACCAGTTTGGAGCGGACAACTCCGGTACACATTTCTATCACTCTCACATATCCACGCATATGTTAGACGGCCAATACGGACCGCTAATCATTAAAGATGCTCCATCTGAGAACCCTTTTTATCATTTGTACGACGAGGATGAGCACGTAATCTTCTTAAGCGACTGGTTGCATGAATTTTCCGTCGAACGTTTCCCTGGTCGTTACAGAAAAAATATAGGGCAAACTGCCCAAAATTTCCTTATAAACGGCAGGGGAAATTGGACGGTAAGACACGAATTCTTTTAAAATGAATCCTACTGTTAACATTCATCTGTGTCCTTCTTTATCTATTCTTCGATGAATTCGAGATTCATGAAGCTCTTGCAACCCAAATCCTACCGCTTCCTATTAATTTTCAATATTGTACCTTTGACTATTTGAGGCTTCCAGCTGTAAACTACGTCCTCTGAAACTTTCCAATTGAATACCTTGCGTTAACAGAAATCAAATGTTAAAAGAGGACAATACTTACACTTGGAAGTCTACAAATAAATATTTCTTCGAACTTCTTGATGTAATCTCTAAAAATACTCGAGGAGTTTTCTTATAAGGATGTAATTACCGACAGGATCCAGACAATCCCAAAGACACTACCAATGGAAAGTTGACGGAATTCGTAGTTACCAAAAATAAGCGATACAGATTTCGCATAATCAATTCGTTTAGCACAGTGTGCATAGCAGAACTTTCAATTCAGAACCACAATATGACTCTAATAGCCCAAGACGGTGCGAACGTGAAGCCTAAAGACGTGGACATCATAATTACGACTGCAGGTCAGATCAACTTCTGAGACATTAATTTGAAGAGTCCTACACGTTTTATGTATATTTAAACATTGTGCTGTGCAATAGCGTTGCAGAATAGTAGCCGTTGCATAAAATATTAAGCATTGAATTTTCGTGAGAATTAGATATTTAATATGTATATGCACACAGGTGAACGAGTTGATGTGATAGTAAATGCAAATCAACCTGTCGGGTCTTATTACATTATCGTGCGTGGTCTCGGCGAATGTAAGGAAAAACGGGTGCAGCAATTAGCTGTCCTTAGATACGTGGGTGGTCCGCCTACTCCATCGAGGCCTCTTCCACTTTATGATAACGCGCCGACTGGTATTGTGAGTGTACACTGTAATTAAATTAATTTCTATCTCTATCTGAATCATGTCAGAGTTTGCTTTCTGTCCAATTTCTTTTTACAAAACACAATTCCTATTTCATCGGTCGAGATTTTCTCACCCAAGTTTAATTAATGATTTACCACGCGAGCTTTGTAAACCCCATAGATATATAATCCACTGGATGCAACGAAATGCGACAGAACGGCCAGCAGCAATGGAGTTTGCGTGAATCAGTTGGAAAGCTTAGACGCGGACCAGGAAATATTAGCATATGGGCCTGTCGAGCGTCACGTGTTGGACTTTTGGTTCTTCAATTACACCGAATATGGGAACAGATTACTGTTTGCGAATAATTCGTATCGTAACTTTTTCGGTGCGTAGATTAACGTTTGATTCTTATCCACAATTGTATTGAACGGTGCTGTTTATTTCAGTTGCCACCGATAAGTCTGAGCTGATTTCTATGTTCAACGATATTTCATTCGAGACTCCATCTTCGCCTCTGATCTCGGATTCAAGAAGTTACCAGACTGTATGCAAGCCGAATCAACTTAGCAATTGCACTGACCCTTGTGTATGCACTCAAGTTATTCACGCACCACTAGATTCTGTCGTGGAACTGCTGATATACGATCGAAGTAACGTTTCATTTTTTATACCTCTCTTACCACTTTATATTATTGTAATTAATTATTCGACTTTATTACTGATTATTCGATAATACATGCAGGTGAATTCAGTAATATAGTACATGTATAGCCAAGTGAGATTCAAAATGTTGTACAGAGCGATTTTTTCAGAACGAAACACCGCGTTGCATTTTGTAGCTTATAGAATCACTACATTTTCAGTCCATTTTATAGATCTTATTAAGATTATAAAGACATTAGAAAAATATTAAATTTCGCCCTATTGGAAAGTTTTTAAGAAGTCTTTCTTAACTGTTCGTCACTACGAATAATTCTCACCTTTTATATAACCTTGCTATTTTATAAAAAACGACTCAGCCACCATTAAATGTTTCTACAGTACTGACTGACAAATTATATTTCAGTACCACTCACGGATTTGCATCACCCATTTCACTTACACGGTTACGAATTTAGAGTGCTCTACGTTGGGCAGTTTGCCGATGCTAGAAACATTTCACATTCGGATCTAGACAATATATTAGCGGCCCACGCGCAGCGCCTTCAACGGGGAGAGTATCATAATCCGCCCGGAAAAGACACTGTTAAAATTCCCACGGGCGGATACGTGATTTTGCGTTTCAAGGCTAATAATCCAGGTAAAATGTTTTCTTCTTCTTCTTAATAATAATTTTGAAAAGTTCGTTAGCTTCGGTTACTGAGAATATTGGAAGTATAGCAGTAAATTCTATATTCATCTTATTGCTACTATTACAGAAGGACTTATCCGTTGTTCTGCGAAGTATATAAAACGCTTTTATTTGCTAAACTGTGCGATTTTTGTTGCAGGATGGTGGTTAATACATTGTCACTTTTCCTGGCACCACATCACTGGAATGGAAATGGTTATTCATGTAGGAGAGGACCAAGATCTTCCGCCAGTACCACCTGGTTTTCCTACATGTTATAATTGGGAGCCACCGATCCAGGCTCTGAATGATTTTTACAACTTCAAATATCCGCCAAGTTATCAATACATTGTTGCTCCAACAAATTGAATAATTCTGAAGTACGTAATTAGTCGAATATGAAATGTTGCATTTACTCTATTATAATTACGTCAACAATACCATGATAGGTATGTTCATTTGTACCGGAAACTGACTGCAACGCTAATATTTAGTATGTATAATAATAATGACAATTTGAGAGTATTGTATTTTATATCATTCCTTACAATGCAAGGAATATGTTGTAGTTGCGTGGCCCATGGAATGCGATATGATGTATGAAAAAATTTTAATGGCAAAATAATTAACCATGTACGATAAAGTTAGATAATTAAGATTATATGTATATACACATTAAAATATAGTGAATTATATTTCCCGCACTAAATCAGTTTATCTCGAACACCATGTCTGGCCGTTTGTTATTTCCACAGGTGGGAAAATCGAGAGGAACAGGTATGAAACTTTCGCGACTGCCTACTTTCAATAAAAATTGCATGCTTGGTCCAAACAGTTTCGGAGAAATTGCTGTGCTCCGTGCCTCCAGCAACCAGTAACCTGTGAACAATAATCAAATTGATATTTGAATATACACACGCTACTTTATTTCAGTCAATTTACGTAAATATCTATAAAGTGGTTAATATAAGAAATATATTGGACTGAATTTAAGATATTCTGTAGAAATGGACTCTTTTGTAGTCGGGAACGTTTAGGATAGTTGCTATTATCTTTTTTAATAGACTCATGTATTCTTTTACGTAAAGTTACAACTTCAGAAAATGAACGACAAATTATTTTAAACGGTGATACACGAAAGGGTATCATGAAACGGGAAACATTAAACCCTTGTGCCGAAGAGAAAGAAATGGCGTTTCGAAAATAATAAATTTCTCACATTATTAAGTAATTAAAAATTATAATACCAATAATGTGCATTATTAAACTCGTCTATTTATTCATGATATATTTGCAACTGTATGTGGGGTGTAAAGTTGAACGTATACGCTGTAAAAAAGAACCACATCTGGCATATGTCTGACACATATTGGGCGTTACTACTTATGCTACGACCAGGCCCAAGAAGGAAATTCTTTCTCAACTTTTCAGTTACTATCTGTCAAATATGTATAATCATATTATTCTTCCAGAAATAAACCTTAAATTTAACCCTTCGTGGCCACACTACACTATATTGTCATTTGAAGAGACCAACCTCACACTCGATACGATTAATAAAACTACGCCCAGGAAAAAATGAACTAAATCATAGCTTCTCCCTCCAGACTAAATAATTCCAAAAAGAACACCAGTTTTAGAGATACATATCTTTTATTATAAAATCTACTAAATATTATTATGAGCCTGTCACCCTTAATTTTACACCCTCTGTTTTATCTGAAAGTATCTACTGGCCATCTCGTCAGATGTTGTCTACCCTTGTTCCATAGTTCAGAATTATTGCATTGCACGAGAGAAAAAAAATTAGTATCTAAGTACATACATAAATGCAGACGCTCTTACCTAAATTATCTGTAAAAATGCGAAGGATAATGTACCCTTTGTTTGGCACAACGAAACTATCCTTCCGTGGTGGATTCACAATATTCCGATGCAATTTCCCATTAACGTCCAAATACGTAATTTCCTTTCTGGTAATTGGCTGCTCAAAGCTACCCCTGCCTATGATACTCGCATTATAGCCGTGTATATGAAACGTGTGAGAAATATTCCCACCGAAACCTGAACAAAAAATTGCCTTAAACATCACGAGGGCAGTTCATCATAAATATTTTGCAAATCCTGAAAAGCTGACCCTCGTCAATTAAAACGATGTCGACGCTCCTTTCGGATGGGACTTCGATCACTTGAGTGCACTCGCAAAATAGTGGCGTACTGGCACAGTGTCTCGAGCGTTCCTCGATGGAACAAATTAATTCGTCTGGAGTATTCTCCGGTTGCGACAATAACGGAGAGGATGGATATTTGAACGACATATCGTTAATTTGAGCGACCCTTGCCCCTTCCTTGTTCATGCCTGAAAATAATAATCGTTTCAGGTGAAATAAATAGAGTGAATGCTTAAAAGTTACCATTATCCATATTCTTACTCAAATAGGAGGGGTAGAATGCGCATTCGAAAAAATGGTATCTGTTGTCGCTCATCTCATCCGTGAAAGAAGGAAACTCATTCAGGTCGAACGGAATATAAATCACTTCGTCCGAATTAATCCCAGTGGACGTCCCGGCCGATCCTTTCAAATCCAAAGCACAAATCACGTTCTGCGCCGTTTCGTGGCAATCGTGGCCCTTGCTTGCAATCGCATCGTCATCGATTTTCAATAGTTGCTGATCCTTTATCACCGTCGATTCCGGTTTCGCATCATTGTAAAGAATGAAAGCTTCTTGACGAAGGTTTTGACACTCTTGGAGGCCCTTAATTTCGATGAGGTATTTCCCAGATGATTGATTGGCTTCGATCATTGTGTCGAATCTCTCGCCTGAAATTCAATTTCTTGGGATAGTCCTTACAAGGTAAGAATATTTTCTTCTGTGCAGAACGTCTGCTTTTCAATTTCATCTTACTTTCCCTCGACTCTAAGCATTTTCTGTTGAATCACTTCGTGCGATGTGTGACTATCGGTAATCATTTGCCCCTATTTGTTGCTATATTTTTCAAGCGTAGGAGAACTGTATGCACGGAATGCAATTATCATTTGCTAGAACAGCAATACTAATGGCACGTTTCTTCAAAAATTTATAAATTAAAAAACCACTTCGGTTTTTGGATATGTTTTAGAGGACCGGAAAATAAGATATACGTGTCTTTTTATTTTGGTCCGTTTTCATATTTAGGGGGTTAAAACATCCCTCAAAGTCATAAGATTTTCAGGTGTTCGTCTCCGATTGCTTTGGATATGTTTTAGAGGACCGGAAAATAAGATATACGTGTCTTTTTATTTTGGCCCGTTTTCATATTTTCGGTCTTCTAAAACGTATCCAAAAACCAAAGCAATCGGGGGCGGACACCTGAGAACCTCTCCTTGTAAGTACTACTAATAGGATATTCGTTTGATAGTATTCCCATACTATATTGCTATTACGGAAAGAGTAATTGCATGTCTAAGAACGCTTACGCTAGTCGTTTTATTCAATAAAATCATACAAGGTGAAACTTGCGTTGTATGACGTATAATGTTACAGAAAAATATATAAACGAGTACACAGGCTGTCAGGAAGAAAAGCTCTGTTTTGATTGTAGCAATTCACGTGCAACTTTCGTAACTTTCCTCTACTTGTTCGAAATTAATCTTTCACAAAGTAGAAACATGAATCTTTTAGCACATATCTCAACTTAACGAAATACAAAATTGCTCGAGATAGTACTTCGTCCACTGTTCCGCTATCAACGCCGAGCGAATGTTAAAATTGAATCCATGCAAAATACAAGAATGATATAATTAATCGAGCCACGAGAGAATAAAATCACACGTACATGATAATATTATTCTTTAAAGACCACCTTGATTTCCCCAGTTGGATCTTGGAGAACCTTACTACAATTTTCCTTACAAGAAACTTTAATACTAGCAGAACCAATTGCGCTTATCGGTGCGCTAGTATTGATATTGTAATTACTAACTACAGGAAGAAGTGTTAAGACGAGATATACCAAGGCAACGGTCGCAGTTTAACCCTCATATTGACCCGTATTCGAATTATTCTACATTTTCATTCAATCTTCTGAATGTTGACTTACTTTTTCATAAACATTTGGTTGAAATTCATCGATCTTATCGTTGGAATGAAATGCATACCGACAATTTAAATAATTTATTTTCATTACCCTTATATTTTATATTCGTCTATGTATCGATTTATTAACTTTTTACAAGTCACGCTGCGATTCCGGCAACTTCAATTGTCGGAAACATACCGGTATTTATTTCGGTGTCGGTATCTACCTTAACGATTTCGGTATTCACCTATTTCCGTTCTATAACGGTTTCGGTACTCTTCTGTCTCGGTACGATATCGGTTTCGGTATAGCTTTGTCGACGTAATACCGGTATCGAAATCATACCGGTTTGAAGTCCACGCATCATGATGAAATTATCGGAACGACTAAGAAAAGGTTCGATCAGGCGAAATAACACACTGGCAATATTGGTCGGAAGACCGAATTCGTTTAATTGAGATAAAAAAAGAGAAACTTACTTGATAGTGATGTATTTTTATAACGAACAGATCGTTTAAGGTGAGTAGTTTAAAGTATGCGTTATACCTTAGCTTTTAATAATCGCAAGTGAAGACCTCGGAAAAGGATCGTGATAATACAAAAATATAAAACTATCGCTGGAATCAGGAACAATGGATAACGTTATAAAGACATGCACCGGAGATTGTTAAATCATGCGTACCATTACGTAAATGTTAACGAAACACCTAGTGATATGAGATACGACGCAGTCTTTTTCCGAACGAAAGTTAAACGATTCGCGATGACCTATCATCATCCTTACGGAGGGACTTTATTTTTCGATAAAAAATAGTTCGCTATCTATACAGCTTACTACGCCTGCTATTTAAAGCCCTGAAACAATACCAATGAAATATTTATAATCTACGTCAACGTTGAGCCAGGTTCCACCACAGACTGAGCACATAAAATGAAACAAGTTTCTAATCTTTCAAAGTAATATACGATAGTTTCTTACAAGAATACTAATCGATTAGATAACGAGATATTGCATAACATAATTAAAATTCTGGGAACAGTTACGAATTTTACCTCTGAAGTTGCATGGTGCACCTTTAAACAGTGCTTTTGAAAAATACGTTTCGTTTAACCTGACTCAAAGGACACCGACACATTTTCCTCGTTTTTACACCTAAAATCACATATCCGCTATTACTACCGAATATGAGTAACATTTCGTTCGACGATTGTACAGAGGGATCAGCAACAGATCGCTTAAAAATTACTCGACCACTGTGATATCGTGGTGGACAAATAAGATCGGGAAAACGAAACTCTATCCTCTAAAATACAGTCTTTCCCGCGAATCGAAGTCGTTAGAGCCATTACGCGCATCCCGCACCGTTTTCCACACGTAGAAGTCTTCCGTGAATTTAAAGACAACTCGATTACTCCCTTTGTTCGCCCTACGTTCCGAAACGTACATTCTACTCGCGTCATACGTTCGTAACTTCTCTAACGTAACGCGACTGTGACTAACAAACGAAATTAGTCATCCGAAAGGTTCGCGTGCAAGTAATGCGCGCAGCACAAAACGGCATTCCTGAAATGATTTCCCTACAACTTTTCCTTCCACAGATTAATCTTAAAAGTACATTAAGTAGTTCACCCTTTTTTTGTTATAAGCATTCAATTTAGTTCCCGGGGCTTCGAACGACTATCTCCCAGGAATAAAGCCAATTTTGTACAATTATCGAAAAAATATAATATTAAGTATAAACATTTCTCTTACGTCATTAATGAGCAGTACGATTAAATGGGTTCCCCGCTAACTATTCGAACTGGTGAATTCAAACCGTAAATTACACCGCGCAATAAGCTACAATACCTCTTAATCATCGTGTCGTTCAAATCTCTTGCCTCGAACAAGGGCAAACGTCAATCCCCATAAAATCCTCCACCGCGCTCGGCCTAAAATCTCAACACCTTTAACTCCCCTACGCCAATCAATCGTCGACTATTGAGTCTGGCGTAAAGCTTTACAATTAATCAATTCGAAAAACGATCGGTACACCGGAACATCGTTCCTTGTTCGAGCAACGCGACACGAACAACCAGATTAATTCCCCGCTCGAACAATATTCGTCCAACGTTCGCGCGTTACGCCAACATATAAACGCTCAGACGCAGCGATTAATTTCGGAAAACATATGACATCGTCGCTACCCGGTGAGCTTCGAACGAACAATCAGCTACAGTCCTACGGTTAAGTTGGAAGTGCTGCGGTTCTTAGACTTCTTAGCACGCTCTATGCTATTATAATTCCCGCGATTTACGGCCCACTATCGCAGCTACCGTCGCGGCGCGCTAATGTACGGACTTTATTCGTCCTCGTTGGAGCCGACAAACTTTCATCCGTTCTATAATATATACTACTTGGACGTGTCGACGTTGTCCATCGGCGCGGATTCGCGCTGGGTCTCCGTGCCCTTCCTACTCTAGCGATCCGCGCGAAATCGCGCTCTACGCCTGTGCGCAAGACGATTCCTTAATTCCTCGCGACGTGAAACCTTTCACTGGCCGGATCGCCGTTTGCTTCTCTCCTGCGAGCATCGGAACGCGAACTGGGGTGCCAGCAATCGAGGCGTCCTGGTGTCTCTGTGCCGGGTCTGTTAGCGACGCGTTTGCGCGTAAACGCCGATCTCCGCCTCGAAGAGGATCTGATTAATCCTGAGCTTGGCGACGGACCTCGAGTAGGAGTCGGGTATCTCCGCCAGTTGCACGGCGATGCTCTCGGCGAACTGCGCGAACTCCTCTTTCGTTCTCTTCCGTTCGTTCGACGCGATCTCGGGTTTCGTCTCCGCCGACTCGTCGAGGTCACCGATCGGGCTGTTCTGCTCTTGCGGCGAGCCGTTGTACAGTTTCATCGCTTTCAGGCTGGACGACGACGACTCCTCGGCGTCCTCGCTCAGCGAGGCGTTGAAGGAACCAGTCCCCGAGCCGTTCGTTTCCTCGTTACAGTCCACGAACGTTATGCTCTCCGGATCGATGTCGCTCACTATGTACTCCTCCTGCAGCTTCGACGGGTCCTCCTCGACCTTCTGCGGGACACAAGCACAGATTTCGTATTTCCCGCCCGTTGGCAACGGTGTAATGGCGCCGTTCGCCTGCGTGAGAGAAACCCAGTTGCTTATTTAATGTCCATGCGGTACTGTAGCGACGGAGGTATGCAGGGAGGGATACTATAAGCCAGTGTTTCCCAATCTTTTTTTAGGCGCAACCCTCTTTTATAATATTCAAATAACCTGCGACCCCTATCCCATATAAGGTAAGGCAAATATTTCCTTCCTTTCATTTTTGAAAAAATCAGTGTTACGTTATTAATAGAATGTGGCGATGCAACTGTATCAAAATAAATAAGTGCTGAGAATCGTCAACTAAAAATAACCGTGGTGACTGCTCGGAAAACATTTCGCGACCCACAGCTTTGGGAATCACTGATATATACGGTCTGCGTATTTATAATTCGGATGTGTATTTAAGGAAATTTTTTAATACACGTTTAATAATTTTATGCTTGCGAATCTCTAATGAACCAGTAGCGTAACGATGCACGCATGGAAGTAATACGTGTGAAGTTTCTATGTTATCCAGTTACGATTTCGCAATGATGTTTCTAATTAGGAATTTTTAATTAACCCTGCTGGTTGTTTCTGACGATCTAACGCGGTCTTCTAAGAACCCTCTGCGCGCAGATGTTAAATTTAATTTGCCTATAGAAGCCTGTTCGCGGAGAGAAAACTTTGCGCTATTGATGACTGTAATTACGTAGATGTAAACACAGCCGGGTCGGATCACGGAGCCAATCTGGTGTGCTCGGTTCACACGATTCAATATTAATCTCGCAGTTCGATCTGTTGGGGAACGTGGCGCTAAAACTTTCACAGGTGTGCATTTTTCTCTGTGGAACAATGGCTGCATACCACGCTTAATTAAAAAAAAATATATATATGGCATTAAGCGCGCGACGCTGGAAATGTAAACAAGCATGAGCTTACTTTTGGAATTGTACAAGGCGTATCTAGGGTGGGGCAATTAGGGCTCGTGCCCTGAGCGCCAATGCCGGGGGGGCGCAAAAAGCCAGAAGAAATAGTGTTCCTTGAATAAATTTATTTGGATGGTTAATGTTAGTAATTTACGCTTGTTCTTCGTGTGCTTCGCATGCCTCTTTAGAGAAGCTTCGAAAAAAAATTGCTGCACTTTTCCGCTTCGTTTGCCTCCAATTTTCGCCTCTTCCGCCCTTCAGCGCCACTTTCTTTAAAAGGATTCTCTAAATTCTAAATAAAATGTTTTGTGTGATGAACACTTTTCACAAAGAAGAAGAACAGAACAGTTCTGGGTGCAGGGGAGCGCAAATTCTACGCTTGCCCTAGGCATTGTTTACACAAAATACGCCACTGTGCATGACACTTGATACGTGCTTTCGAGCTATATAAAGTTACGGTGGAAAAAAGAAGATAAGTATACCCCAAACGATAATTTCAGGATAAATGTGAACTGTCAAGTTTGGAGTTCGATCTAAGAAAGAATAGGTTAAGTAAAAGTGTCTCTCCGCAGTGGTTTGGGCGCGTCGAGCCGCGAGTACGCGCGACTCCATTTTCGTACGCGGCGTTAGAAACGCACCTTGCGAAAACGATGCAGCGCGTCTTGCCCTAACAATGTATCCATGTAATTCAATCATCAGTCACCGTTACGAAGAAACGACGAGTGTGGATGCACGAATGCGGGGAGAGGGGGGAGAGAGAAACGGAGACAAAGGCGGACAGCGTCAGACGAACAAAGAGAATAGGCGACGAAAGGAACGAAGCGTGGAGCGAGCGAAAAAGTACGAATGAGATTAAAAGCGGAAGAAAGTGTCGCGCAGCAGTGCGGCATGTACGCGCGAATCGGGCATGTTCTCAGATCGATTCGACGTACCACCCTGGAGCAGTGGAACTAATTGCAGAAAGCGATTTAAGCCCGTCGGTTCGCACAAAATACTATGGACCAATGACACGTCGCTACGAGTCGACAGAAATGTATCCCGGCAAGCGACGCATCGTTCAAGCGAGTCGGTCGTTTCCACGAGACACATTCAGGCACAATGATCCTTCCCCGAAATCCCTCGGTTAATTACGCGACGGGGCAAACTGGCCTCTTCCCGACCAGAGAAAGGAAGGCTTAGCAACTGGTCTGCCTGTGTTCGTCTCGTTCGAACGACAGAACCGACGTTCCTCTCCAGCTACGATCATTCGCGTGCATGGGACAGAAGCGGCTCGAAAACATCGCGAGAGGGCTGCGTGTACATCCCTCCCGAATCGTACGCGACACGTGGAAACGGAGACACGGTCCGTGACAACTGGGTTTCTCTCTCGCGAGCGATGCGCGCTGGCGTGCGTACGCGATTCCACCCGGGCATACCTTCTTCCTCTTGCTGTATCTGCGTGTGCCGAACTGCAGGAACTGCATCGCCTTAAAGGCGAACCACTTGGACACGTAAACATCGTCGGGCCCGGTGGCCGCGTCCCGGCTGTTCTGTATCTTGTGCACCTCCCTCGAGTACTGGCACTTGAGGTTCGTGATCTTCTTCTCGATCTCGAGGGTGTTGCAGCAGAGTATTTCGGCCAGCTCCTGGATCGCCCGTCTGCGTTTCGCCCTGTCCCGATAGCCGCGAGCGTTCCAGTCCCACAGGACGCGCCTCTGCTGATACTCGCGCAGCAGCTCGAGGGTCTTGTCGCGGGTCCACTCCATGCCGAGCCGCGTGTCGTTCGTGGCTAGCTCGCTCCACGCGTCGTAGTTAGACATGGAAAATCGAGGCGGCGAGCGGCACGGCCCCGCGCGAACACTGGCGGCCGTTCTGTCTCGACGGGATATCCCGCGGCAGGAGTGACGGAGAACGGCGGACGGACGTGGGAACGTGCACAGAGAGCCGGCCGGTAGACAAACAGCCAGCCAGCCAGCCAAGCGAGCGGGTGGCCACACGCTCGTGTACCCGCTAATAAATCGTCTACTACGAGCCGACAACGACGCCGCAGCCGCGAATCGAGCACGCGTTTTAATGATTTTTGCGCGAGACCCGCGCGCGCTTGGTCACCTTCCTTTCTTTATTTCCCTTTGCGGAAACCCGGCGAGAACACGAAGACGGCCGAGTCTGCGCGAACGGGCCCGCCTGCCGTTGCAAGCCGCATCGCTAAACGTATGAGCGCCAAGCAGTTTCATCCTCTCGTCCCCCTCTCTAAAACGCGCTCTCCTGTCCCCTCCACTCGCTGCTTTTTCCCTTTTCGCATTTCTCCTCGCCAAGCCTGGCTGGTAGGTAGGTACCTTCTTTACATTCCCTTCCTCTTTGTTTACCAAACGACCTTGCGCCTCGTTTCGTCGTTTTTCGTTCCGCCGTTCTTTTCGATGCATCCTTTTTCAACGCGTGCCTCCTCTCCCATCTTCCTCCCTCTTATCTACACGAGTGTACCGTCTCTCATTTTTGGCACAACTATTCGCAGTTCCTTCAGTGCCCTTTCCCTTGTTGAATTCTTCTCTAAGTACCCTTATCTTGTTCCTCCATGGTTTCCATTCTCTGTTGAGTTCTATTCTCTGCATCGGCTGAAATTTTGTATCTCTCTGCTTTGGTTCGTTATTATGCTTGTCGTTTTATTTCTTCTTTGTTTTGCTCCGATTTCCTTTATGGCGATCCTCCCATGCGCTATTTTCTTTGCGCTACTTACAATTTTCAAATTCCTGTCATTTTTATTGTATTTCTTCTCACCACACTTATTTATTTTCATTCCTTTCGTTTTTCCCTCCCAGCTTACAATTCCCTTTTCCCTCCTTAGCCCGTAATCCTAACAGTATCGATACTGTTCCCCACAGGCGGATAAGGTGGAAAATCCCCACGCTATAAAGTGAACGCTGCACTTGAATATATGCATGCGATCACGCGTCAAGTTGTCTGATACACGACAAATCAGACTACCTCGCGTTTTATTTATCATTTCGCTGCGTTCCCCGTCTCAACCTCTTCATCTCTAAAATTCGAACGCTCAGCGTTCGCCGTGTGCGGAAATCGCACGCTCGCAATAGTTAACCGTGTCCGCTGAACGCCTATAGGCGTTCGTCGCGCGCGGCACATCGATTGACTGATTAGTCTGCGTTCGCAACGCCCGACTAATTGCGTTGCATCCTTCAGCTTCCAAGGTGAATTTAAACGCGAAAAATATGCCCCACGCGTGTTCAAATTTCCTTTTCCTTGTGTACACAAAAACGAAGTATGTACATATGAACTCTACGCTATCAATTTGATTTCGCTATGCTTCAACCTGACTTTTTCAATTACGATTTTCCTTCGGCTGCTCTGCCCGCTTTCACTCAACCTCGCATTATGCATTGTTGGAGCGTGGTCGCGCGTAGGAAAGCGAGATGAAATTGACGCGTAAGGGCCGTTTCGCACGAGACATTTCGGTGACTCGCATCCGGTGTCTCTGAATACATTCGTTTGGCGTGGCACTACTTGAGAATGAATACAAAGAAACGGAAAGCGTGTAAACTTGTCCCTCGAGATGCCAATCGCGAGTGACTAAAGTGTCTCGTGGGAACAGGCCTTAAGAGATTGATATTCCGCACATCCTCGCCGATTTCCCGTTTCTATTTACCTTTTTCAAATCAGCCCTACCTCTGGCAACTGATTATATCCAAGATACTAATTGCGAGCCGGCGAAACTACCTCGCGCTGAAAGGCCTTAACGTACGAAACGAAGCGTTTCGCGTAGGAACGCGTGCGCGTGTTCAACTTGCACGTACAACAATTATATGTTACGTGCGTTGAATGTAACTTTTCTTTGTGCATACGACGCTGGATTAATCGCGCGAAGAAGCAAGAGCTCTCGACGTACCTGGAAACAGCACTACGTGCTTGCCAGTCACCGGTTGAACCACGTTGCCATCAGCAGCCAGTACTCGAAAATCATGTCCAGAAATGGATAGCCGCGTGGGACAATTGTACGCATTGGCGTTGACGATCCGCAATAAGTATTGGCTGCCATGCTCGACTTTTATTGCCGTTCCACGGATCTGGAAAAACTCCACTTATCATTTCCGTGAACGTTACGCTCGGTACCCACTTTCGTGGATCGGGAGGAAGTCCTGACGCTGTTAACATAACCTCCGTTACACAACAATCTACGAATAGAACTGGAACGATAGAGGGCTCTGAAATTCTTCGAAACTTTCCCAACGCAAGTTATGATTGATAATCGCGCGCGTCGGAAATCGGTTAAATAATTTACTGCAACGCGAATTTGACGTTTCGAATTAATCAAATGTTTCGAGGACGGAGGATAGTATCTCCGGACTACATTATCCGATTAACGTAGAGTTATATTTGACGGGCAGCTACGCAGAAGCTTGCGAGTCTTATTTTATGCATTATTTTATGCACCGTCCTCGCGAATGTTTCTCGCGTTCGGTTCTACGTCCCTTCTCTTTCCAACGCGTCCCCCTCCCTCGGTTATATTATCTAATTAGATAAATCAGTACCTGGCCGTTCAAGAGGAGTTCAGTGGGCGTGGGTGGATGTAGGTGCGAATGCCGCGACAGTGGAGTTGGTGGCCTTGATGACAAGAGAAGTATCCTTTCCAAGCTAGGGTCATCTTGTGGTCCTCGAACTGTCAACGACCCGTACACACCGTCGCCCTGCTGCGAAACTAATAATCCCCATCGTTTATGCTTTTATTATTCTCACGATTAACGGGTGGTTTTACGGTCTACTAGTAGATAATGAATTTCTAGGTTTTAGATTTATCGGGAAATGGAATAGAATTTTTTTTTCACGGGCTCGAAAGTGTCGAGAATGAAGGAAAGTGAATATAGGTACTTAAGCCGTTTTGAATTCTATTATGGATTACAGTCAGTGCTGGATTAACCAATCAGGAAAATGACCACGTGCTTAGGGCATCGGGAGAAAAGGGGTATCATAGACATTTTTTGATTTTTGAAATCTCACTTTTGTTAGAAACGCTTTTTAGCCAAATTAGCGGAAATGACTGAGACATCGCACATTGCGTTGAAGTGATATCACCCTGTATAAGGGGGCCTCAAAATCTTTTAAGTGCTTGTGGGGCTTGTCAATCCGGCCCTGACTGCAGTTCAGATGTACAAAGAATGGCAAATGTATAGATTAGTAATAACTTCCTTATATTTTGCTCAATGGTTGAAGAGGCAAGTGGAAATAGGATTGGGTCAAAATAGACCCGAGGGGCGTAGGGTTAAGTATGATTTTATTTGTATAGAATAATATATAGAACTTGACAAAAATAAAAGGAAATGAGTAAGTAAGCTTTGTTATCTTAATATATAAAGTAGAAAGCTTCTATATGTTTGTGTGTTTGTTTGTCGCCCAAAAACTTTCGAACGATAAACTCTGGGATCGCGAAATGTACCTCAGCTCATTAGGCCTGACTAATTCAGAGGAATGTGACTATGTTCGCAAATTTTTGTTTTTATAAAATCAGAATCTAAATTTCGGGCGGAGCCGAGTAGTAAAGCTGGTATAGATATAGTTTGATTCGTGTAAAATAATGAATAAGTGATGGTGTAAATAAAACTATTGTTATTTGTGATCAGTGACGCACCCAAAGGGACCCCCGGAAAGAGGCCCTGACACCCCCCAAAGATAGGGCTTTGTAAAAGGAAAAGAAAACTGGATTTTGTTCTTTAAATAAAGCAAGACAAAATCAACGACCACTGAAAGTACCATTTTTCTTTATATTGAATGGGGAAATATTTTATTACGCAAAATAATAATCTTGACGACAAAATAATTGTATTTGTAAACGAATCCTTTGTAGAATATGCGTAGTTTTAATATTTACTTGCATAAATTATGTTATTATTTTATTCTCATATGAATGAAAGTGATATCAACAACTGCAATTTCATTTTTCTTATTATTCCCTACTATATTCTTAAAAAATCCTATAATACCAGTTCAAAAATAAATTTGTTTCGTAAAAAAAGTACTTCGAAAATTTGTATCACTTGTTTATTGCTTGGTTAAAACAGACTAAGTTCATAATCTTGCAATTGCACGATTGCGAGTGCAATGAAATGCACCGTTGTATGCACAGTTAGATTGTGCACCCGGTATGCCAGAAAACCAATAAAATGGTTACAGTAATCACTGCTAGGTGGCCGCTGACAGTGATCGATTTTCGCGAATGTTAATAAGATGTTAAATAGCTCCCTACAAATACAAGAACTACCCAAAATTAAATCGCTTCCAAGAAAAAGTTTCCGGTAAAGGCTCACAAATGAGTCCAATAAAAAACTCGATACGAAACACAAAATCCTTAAAAAAAAAAAGGAAACGGCCCTATCCATATCCGTAATAGGAACAGATCAACGAAAATACAAGAATGTGTTTCGTATATTTAGGATTAATTTTAAAATTAGCGCGAATCCATTCTTCGTCGAAAGATATTAATTCAATTTTATTACACAAAATTATTGATTTATACGTAGGAATTGTATTTAGTCTCATTACTGCGAAGTACATCGTACAATATGCTTTATATAATTTGTTTTTGTTTGGATAAAAATTGGGTAAAAACATTTGGGTAAAAATTTGATTCATAGAAAATAAAGGACTTCATTAAATGAGCACGATAAATGATACATTTCAATTTATTCGTATTTATCGTACTTTCAGCGAAAAGAATGAAGAAATTTTTACCAATAAATATAATAAATGCTGTAATCGAGAACAATTCTTTTTCATACTTTTATATATTTGACAGAAAATATTTCAAAGTACCTGGCTGTTCGTAGCAAATGGAGGTTCCTTGTTACACGTCATTCTACTTCGCTTTTTTCGAACGAAAAGCTAACACACGTAACTCTAACTTAACAGGGAGCAATTTAAAGACAGCTCTTAATTCAATTGACGGTTCTGACACTTGCCAGACACCACTTTCCTTCACATACTGTCAAAAGGCTGACAGAGGACCGCGCGTAACCTAACTTCTACTCGGTTTCAACATTATTGATCTACTTTGATTCTGCTCCTCCTGCCGGAAGTAGAAGTCGTTCTACAGCGCGGGAAAGTTGGAATGCGGATGAAACTGAACGAAACGATACTTGAACGAGATGTTTAATAATTTCAATGTAGTATTAACAGCAGTTTAATTCTATTAACCTTTCTTCGTAATTTACTACTCTTATGTATCGAATTTTACGAATATCATGCATTTTATCGTCACTAAGTCAAAGAACAACGGTAATCAAACGCTGTTCAATAAAATGACATATAATATTACTGTTTTCTTAAAATTTAATAAAATTAAATGTTCCTACGACGTGTATTGTTTAATATTAAATTTTATGAATTACCACGGCGATATTTCGAAAGAAAAAATAAATCGAGAGTTGGAGGGAAATAGTGCTTGATTTGAAGCCGCTCGTAACCGCGTTTAATGGGGTCAATTTCAAATGCTTTTGTTTGTTTCTTTTTCGAATGTAATATCAGCTTAAGGATTATACTGTGTTCTGGTTCATCGTGTTTAGATATATTTTAATATGCCATTCTCGTTATAATGACGTTCTTTGATACTTACTTCTATTATTTTCGAAGTTGCTCACCTGAATGTGCATAATAGATGTATGTACCAACAGATTCTGGTTTCAGTTTATACCGAAACCCGCCAAACGGCAATATCGGGCATTGCGTAACCATCGGCACACCGTCCATATGATTGGAGCCCTTTTGTTGCAATCCATGCCAGTGTAAAGATAATTCCTCAGATCCTAACCTATTATACAAAAGGACTTCGATCGCGTCCCCAAGACAAACCTGGAAATTAATAAGTAATTGAAATGTAATTAAGTTACAAAATTACAGGCTTCGTAATATCTATTTGCACCTGTATAGAGTGCCTACGGATAAATGTGGTGCGGACTAGTTACTAAATACGGGTGTTTAATTTAAAAAAAGGATAAAATTATTTTTAATAAAAAATATTCAAACTGCTCAAGTTAGTAGTCATTTTGAGCATTCACTGTAAAAAGAATAATTAATTTTCGCAAAGTAATTTTAAAAAATGTAATTTATGAAATTATTCAAATTTTGTCAAGAATAAAAACTATTAATTTTCGGAACATAATTTTCAAATATGTAATTTATGAAATTATTCAAATTTTGTGAAAAATAGAAAATATTAATTTTCAAATATCAATTTATTGAAATACGGGCAGGAGCTTCAATAAATTAATATTTTCTATTTGTTTAAAAATAATTTTGTTAATTTTTTAAATTACAATTGGCAATTTTTTTTCAAAAATTAATTTTTTTTTTACAGAAAATGCTCAAAATGATCACTGACTTGAGCAGTTTGAATATAAAACATTTTCCGACATGCTTTCTCAATTATTATCCACTTTTTGTAATCAGAGACTGTTTCATGCATGCACTGTAGGTTGCACAGCTCGTTCTTTTCATAGAGAATGCTCAAAATGACCACTCACTCGAACAGTTTGAATATAAAACAGATTCCTACGTGCTTTCTCAATTATTATTTCAGCTCCTTTCACTTTTAAAACTCACAGACTAATTAGACCTAAAAAACTGAGAACTGTTTCACTTTTCAAGCACTTACTGTACTACCTAAGCCTTCTTCCCATACCCATAATGAATTTGTATTCTGCAAGTTTCTATTTCTAGCGTAATAATATTCGAATGTTATGAATTTCCTTCGGATATTTTAGCATTTGAAGACAATTGTTTTCGTAAGCTCCGAATATAAATTGTTCGTAATCATCGAGCGAAAAAAGTTACATTAAAGGCAAAAATTAATTAAACTAGTTTTCAGTTAGGATTAGTTACTCAAGAATAATCGAAGCCGAAAATTTCTGTTTACCTCTATTCGAGGGCCTGGGCTTTTCCCGTTGATTCCCAAAAAGCTCCGCGACGCAGTCCCTTCATTGCTGATGACCGGTTCGGCTTCGTTTATGGATTCGTTGCGTCTGCAAGTAGCAATAAGAATCGCGTGGGACGTAAGGTATGTTCTTGAAAAACATTTTATTCCTTATAATTATAAGACTTAAAGCTCGACAAGGAGACAATAGTTTTTGAGCACAAGATCGTTCGATCGGAATGATTATTGGCAGTATACAGGCTAGCCTCAAACTTGGCCATGAATAAAAGCGCGACGATAGTCGCTCTAACGCTATAGGGATTTGCACGGAGTATATGCGACGCTATTATCTAGCGTCCCTGTGTATAGCGCTAGTAACCACGTGTTTGTGGCACATAGTGGTGTCGGAACCTGTTGGATATCGTAAAAAGTTGAGATGCACTCCGTAGCGAAGCGTATCTACCGTTACCTAGTAGATTGCGGTAGAAATTGTGTATTTACTGGGGCATCGTGAAATTGACCGAGATTCCAACTGGTTATCCTTTATCCGAGGGTATTCGATGTTACAAGTTTATGTTAGATATGCATGTACTATTTTGGTGGCTTCGTTGCGGAGTAACTAGCTCTTGTATTTCGAAACTCTAACATTCTTCTATAATCCTACGTTAGCTAAGGTACAATATTAGTGTTCCCTAAACGAAGAAAGATTTTGTGACACGAACATGTTCTGAATTACCGTTTTGTCTGCGCTAAATTATGGAAGCGAAGTGTGACATTATTCTTCGACAAATAACACTGCAGCAATTCTTCTGATGTTTCTTATATATTTTCACCTACAAAAATGGAATAATGCGTTATAGAAGTAATATCTCTCACCTGATCGCGGCAGGCAATTTGCTGACGAAGAATTCGTAGCGACACAACTTTTTCGAAGACGCTTTGTTGGCACAAGGGCGCAGGCATTCGTGATAATCGTCATCTAATTTTTAAGGAAAGAACGAACGTTGACTTAGAATTTCTCAGCCTTAACAACTCCTGCTTGTAAATTAAGCAATTTTGATGGAACTACGAACTACTTCGACCATTTACAAATTACATAACCCAATGGAAAGTTGAAGACTTTCAAAAAATGAAGTGAACTGAAAATGCCCGTTTAGTTTCATTAAGTAAATGTTAGTCCAGTTACTTGTCTTCTACCAGCTCCCCAAAACCTTATTTAAAATCAGTTTTAAATGTTCACGATCACATTTCGTTCAAGCACATTTATATTTCGGAAGCGCCGACGTCGATGCACTTGAAAAATAATTACTTTCAGTGGACCGTCAGTTTTATTTTAAACAAATTAAATGGACTCAGGAAGTAGACAAATTGTTCTCACCCGGCGTCTGAGATCTTGAAGTCTCTAGTGAAATTAGAAGAACTATGAGAACCACGAAATTACCGAACCGCGACATCGTCACCCAGAGATTCCGGGTTTTAGCAGTGTTTATTAATCTATATCAGTCGCGGTATTCGCATCGCGAATCACGAGTCGAAGATGACCCCGGGCAATGGATACCGCGATGTTACGTGTTTCACGACCAAACGACGACTTGGTCGGACCTACCTTAGTTGGTGAAAGCAAGGCCTAGGCTAGTCCTAGTTGCACAAGTTGCACTCGATGCACATTTCAGATTTTTTTTTCTGTCCGCCAGACGACAGTGTAACGTTCACGTAACTCCTAGTTGCAGATTTTATCGATGATTCGGCGGAATCGGTAGCCGTAAATAAATGTAACGTAACATTCTCCGTTCCTTTTTATTTCAAAAATACATTCGCACGCGAGATTGTAAGTAACAATTTCGCATTTAAAAAATATTACAGGCAGGGCTGCCTGAGATGTTAAAACTGTACAGACGATTGCATATACAAAACTATTTACAAAACGGCCATCGTGTTAACCCTTCACGGTCACACGGGGTGTATCGCACTCCAGGATACATCTTTGCCAATATTTCTGTAAATTTGTAGCCCTTAATAATACAGTTTAAAAATTTAATGAATTTTAATAAAAAAAAACCAATCGCTTTTATCCACAACTATTTTTTCAAATACGAATTTCAACATATCAAAATTTACATTTCTAGAAAAATACTATTAGAGATTCAAAAATACAAAAATGGTAACTCAAAAATGACACTAGGGTGCAGTGAAGCCGGTATAATAAATTTGTGATTATAAGGTGTAACGATGGAGGGTTAATCATTGGATCTGAAGTTGATTTTTCTTTTAAACTTTGTCATTAAGTTTCTCGACAAGATGCTTCTCCATTGTGTTTTCTCTTTCGCTTTTCTACGAATATTTGCGATATTGTAGTGTGCGCTGTTATAGGTATTAACAGTGTGAAATGTACAAAATTTTAAGGTGTCATTTTATTGAAAACTAGAGGTGTGCGAGAATCCGAAAATGTCGGGTCGGGTCGGGAATTTTTCTCGGGATCGGGACGGGTTCCCTAGGGTTTCAGGATTCCCGAAAGTGTCGGGAGTCGTATTATTAGGACTGACTGATGTTTGTACTTCGGAAAATCAACAATGTCTCTACACTTTTTCTCACGATGTCTTGAATGTGTGATGTCGTATTCATTAAACGAGTCCTTGGGATTTTTGGGAATCCCAACCCGAGCCGACCCGATGTCCTCCCGACCCGAACCGACCCGAATCGACCCGATGTCTTCCCGACGCGTCCCGACCTCGGGTTCTCGCATATCCTTAATGACAACCGTTTTAATATCTACCCACCAGACTTGTATAAAGCAAAAGAAATCTCTTTACTTCTTTGTGAATATAAACATTACGTAAAAGGAGAATTGAAACTAGTCGAAGTAGCAGACGAATTAAATAATCGTAGTAATAAATAACCCAACGTTTGTACTCCT
The DNA here is from genome assembly GCA_910592295.1 of Andrena haemorrhoa. NCBI lineage: Eukaryota > Metazoa > Arthropoda > Insecta > Hymenoptera > Andrenidae > Andrena > Andrena haemorrhoa. The sequence goes on along the minus strand of OU342940.1, from coordinate 8,298,524 downwards.
TAATTTACGAACGAGATGAACCTAAGGAAGCTGGTTGAAAAACTTTCGAATGCAATTGTTGATATATCCCTCCCTCACGTGGATATCGCTAAATTAGTTTTATAACATTCTAAACTACACAAGGGTACTCCGGTCTTCGAACAGGAGTATTTTTTCGGATTTTTGCAGTGGTTCACACCACAGAGAATTTGCGGTGGAGGGTTTCTTCTGGAAAACAAAGACATAACATAACAATACGATTAGTTTCTAGCATTTATAATTAAATTTATCCATAGTCTCATAAGTTTTACTCACCCGTGAGTAGGTTGCAGGGGAAAATCTTCTCCTGGAGGTAAAGATATCGAGCTTTTCTCGAGTGTTAAGCGATATGTAATTAAGGGAACTTGTCTTTTAGAAGGCTTTCCTTTATTAATTACTTTAGAAGCTTTAGACTCTTGTTTCTTTAATAATCGTTCCATGGTCTTTTTCTACAAGTACGAGCGAAAAATCTTACAATCTGTTATCTTATATAGTAAAAAGAAAGATTACAAATTTTAATAACTAAGCTACCTTATCTTTCTCTCTTTTCTCATCAGCAAGTTGTTTCCTTTTCAAAGATTTAAGAGCAGCTTTTTTTATGGCTTCGGCGGTCATGACTTTTTCTTTGTATCCAGTCGGTAAAGACATGAGTTGTTCTACTCCTGGATTCGGTTCCGTGTCAGTCTTCCTCTCAAACATAGCCCTCTGACGAGCCGTCATTAATTTTGGATCCTTTGGTTTGATCTTTTTCAATTCGTCGTCGACCTATAACAAAATACACGTAACTTATAATTCGTTGTAAATTTCTAAACATTATTCAAGACCACTTGCCTCTTCCAGTTTGCCAGATTCTATTGCATCAAGCCAACGTTCTTCTTCGCTACTAGTCCCACTGTCTTTACCTTTGTTGCCTTTGGGTACTTTCTTCTTAGTCGTCGCTTTCGGCGAGGGAGCAGTGCTCGAACCCGCGACACTGAGATTAGACAATTTTGGCAGTTTTTCACGAGGTCTTTCTGACCTATAAAACAATATTGACGTTACTCCCCGTAATATTTCAACCGAATATAAAATTATTCTGAATGCGATAGTATTCTAAACTTCTATTTTATTTACCCTTTATCATCATCCTTCTTCACTTTCAATCTGAATGTTTTCTTCTTCTCCGTGTCGACAACAATATCATTAAAATTATTGCTTTCCTCGTGCATCGTTTTTTTCTTCTTATGTTTCTTATGTTTATGCTTCTTATGCCTCTTTTGCGGCGATACTTCACTAGCTTCTAAAAGGTGAGGAATGCGTAAGTACCAAAATTAGGAAACGATGGCTAAAACTGAACATAAAGCTTGTATGAAAATATTTAAATTTCCCGCGGAATTTTAGTTTCGCGAAGCGCCGTTATTTGCTGTTGATGTCCCTTCACTGGGTTGACTATCTCAGAAGTGCTTTACTAACCCCAGCGACGAAATTAAAACGAAGAAAAAATTCATACGTTCGATCATTGTCGCGCAAACTGAATGTTAATCATTCACTATGTGGCGAGTCGTACCTACAGACGCTTCTTCATCTGTGCTCATATCTTTCCTCTTACCCATTTTGTTGCAAAGCTGATCTGCTTGAACTGTCAAAAGTAGGAAAGTGTTGAAGATGCGGTGAACGCCGTGGTGCGAAACTTAGTTAGTTTCGCAACTATTATGTTGGCATACGAGCTTTAATGTTGGTAAGCTTGGAATACAAATTTTCATACGATAAAGGGCGAATTCCACTTACGCCCAAATCGCCCGCGATATGTAATGAAAATTACGGGCGATTTGGGCGTAAGTGGAACGCATTTATATTATGAATTCTATTTACGCCCGTAAAATGAATATCATAAATTATATGTGCCTGTTTTCGAGTCGTAATTTATAATTAAAAGCCTGTATTTTCCTATAATGACTCAGAGTTCTCTTCCATATTTCAAAATTTTCATAAATTTTGGAATGCTAATCACGGGCGTTGCGGGCGATTTGGGCGTAAGTGGAGTTCGCCCTTAATAAAATATAAGTTTAACATATGTAGCATAATAGGTAATAACTTTAAACTAAAGATAAATTACTTCTTCATTAGTGGAATATTATTTTTAAATATAAAAACAATAAATTTGTTTATTATGTATTTAGTGTTTTTTGGACATTTACAAAAAATAGCTTTAGGATAATATATAATAATTGTAAACATAGGTGTGTTGAAAATGAAATTTTTTAAAAAAATTCTTTATTTAAAAATGTCGAATTGTAAGATTCTTAGAATTCTGTTGGTTTAAACCAAAACGTATTCTTACGGAAAATTATGGAAATAAAATAATAAAAATATTATTACATATCAAATAATGAAAAGCAAGTGGAGCCATTTTTAATCACCACACCAGCTAGAAAATCATTTTAAAATAAACAATACTTTAAGCGTTATTATATCATATGCTACCTTTATTATGCAATTCTGATTTCCACAACACAGTAATACTTATTTGTCTGATTACACATCCATGTATATATACTGTTAATATTCAGTTATTTTATTAACATAATATCATGTTTCATTTAATTCACCTACTCGGGACAGATACATATTCACACGTTCCATGTTATGATCTTTGTTTATGTTACTATACTGTTCCTCTATTATGTATCCAACAAATACTATTTTACATTACACTTTACATTTCGCGAAAATACCCTGTTCACCAAACAATTATTATCTCAGATATTTAATGGCCCCATTATTTGCACATATATATTTCTTGAATAAAGGTCGAGAAGATTTTGTAAGTCAGTCTTTTTCTAATAAATACGCATGCAGGCATAAGTAATATATCGAAGTTATTCAACTGTGCAATGAAAACTATAGCTTAACATACCTTTTTTCATGAAATGGTACCAAATGTAACATCAATTTTTTATAATAGCATTATCTATACATGGTGCAGGGCTATTTCTACTCAGTAGATCGAATTTGATATTCAACTGTGCACTACTGTCGCTTGATACGTTACTTTTGCTCTTAAATAAAATATTTTTGCTTATCGGCAGACTCACAACCGATGCCACGTGCACCTTCGTTACTTACAAAGAAAATAGGCAAATTCGAATGTCGGGGAAAATACGGGTCGAAAGGTGCTGTTTTGCAATTTATTACAGAATTCTTGAGAAAGCAGTAGCCACTAGCTTTGCGTTTCCGATTTACGAACTAAACGAACAAAAAGAAAATCGTTCAAGGAAACTTAAGAGACGATCGATTCACCCGGATACAAGACAAAGCTTCTCATACATTTTCGAACAGTTATGAAACAGAAACGTCGTCGGCTTGCTCAATGTGGCTAGATTAGAAATATCGTCGTTTAAATAAGTGGACCTTGGCTACCCTATGTATTTTGATGGGGCGTACTAGTTTCCTGAAAGAAAACATAAATAATAATCAGTACATTATTTCATTCACCCCCGGTAACGGCTAATTCTCTTATTTTACGTATGAAAGCATGTAACTCGAAGAGTCGTTAAAGCTCGTGTCGATTTTACCTGACTACAAGGAGGCCGCTAAATCTGTGCTCTACCGTGAGGTTGAGAAAATTCAAGCAGCGATAATGTTTTCATTAACATAATATATATTGCATTTAGCTTAACTTACATGATACATAATTTTATTAGCTACAGCGATTTATAATAAATACGAATGACACTCGCTACCTACAATTTCAAAATCTTTCTTATATAAAATTATAGGAACTTAAACTTTTCTCTGTCGTAGATTATCCAACCTTGTTTTCCCATATTGCTACAATACATACGCATAAATATCGTCTTGTATTCGGGAGAATAGAATATGTGGGCTCTTAATTCTCGAGCTCAGTGACTCAAGGAATAACGGGTGATCTTTGTACGAAAGTTCTACTGCAGCGAGACAGCTGCAGGTATAAAACTGAAATATGCATGGTCCCTTCATTAAAACTTGGATTTTGCACCATATAAAGAAAAGCATGCTCTATCAGTTCGCAGTGCTCATTGAATTACATATTCCTTTCCGTAAACCGAAGTACGTGCGTGAAAAGCATTAATATAAGAGAAAATGTACCACATTTTGGAATGATGTACAGAAATTAATACGAAGCTTATATGCTTATAGAAATTATTACGTTACTCATGATAGAGGACCTATGTTCGTAATTTCAAGCAACATTGAGAAACCAATTGCAGCTTGAATCCATTTTCAAGTGTCTGACCTATATTTCATATACTCTGTTGTAATTTTACCGGTAGCGTTCACTCCACACCATCCTTTAAGCAGTTTAATAGAACTTCCAAGTTGAAAAATGCGAGCACACTCTTTACTTTATCGATTTATTGACACAGAATTCCGTTTTGTAATAAAAAAAGAAACAACATATAGACGTGCTGAATTTATAATGACGATAGCAGTGGCGATAGTAGTAAAAATATCGATGATTACGATAGTAGTGATAGTTACAATAATCGTAATATATAATAAAACCGTAATAACCATAAAAATAATACTTACAACAGGTAACAATGCAGTCCTACGTTGCGCAAACTTTCTGTATAATTTATTATTCTAAATAACTGCTTAAAAGTTGTTATAGAGTATAAAATAGTAAATAATCCCGTCAGTCACAGAATGGCAACTTCGACTTATCCTCGCGTTTGCCCCTGACACGAACATTTGGCACATAAATAGTACTCGCGTCTCCGTGCTCTTAAAGGTACTCGTTTCCACGCTCGATATGAAAATAAGAAATCGGGGGAACGCATTGCAGCTCCCTATTATTGTATACCTTACTGTATAAATATGAATAGATCCAAGGCGAATTTGTCATTCCGTTCTTAAGTCGGAATCATCCCGTAATAGTCGTAAATGATCCCAGATATGTGAAATAATTAGGATATATAGGTATATACCAAGAACATATAAGAGTGTGATGTGAAAACTTAGCGATAGCCCGTCGTACAATCAATCCGAATAACGTTGTTCATTCAGCTTTGCGCAAGAGGATGAAAAAGAGACGCATCAGATGTTACCGTTTCACAGTATCGTATATATACAACATCTGTCCGAATATATATCGTGTATACGAAACTCTGCCTCCGTCTCCTTTCTCACACATCTTATTTTGTATTGGCTCGCGTCTTAAGGGCGAGGACTCGAACGACGTTAAGGGTCGTCGGAGGGGGAAAGGTGAGGGGGGCAAGGTAGGGTCAGTTGGTGGTTTGTTTGTTGGAGCGAAGGCGAGCCAAGCCTGAACGCTCACCGTCTTCTTCGTCCGATGTGCAGGGTGGCGCGCCGCTGACCGCACCGCGGGAGGACGTTGCTTGCATTAATTCTTGGTCGGGACCGTTTCGGTGCTCGTATAATAAAATATTTAATGTCTCTTCGTAAATTCTCGCGTCCGGAAACTCAACCTACGCGTTACGAATTAAAGCTTTACTCCTCTTCCCTTACGTTTAACTCGGATATTACTGTAGATCAGCGACGTCCAGGTGGGCGGTCCGAAGACGCTAGCATCCGTAGCGTCTTCTACGCGCTGCGTGAAAGTGGGTGCTCGAAGCCAATGAAGCGGCGGGCATGCCACGGATAGGGAAAACTCTAGTAGTGTGCCCTTAGGCCAGGCCTGCCCTTTACGGTGCAAATACCTCCTGAAGTTCTGGGACCCGGGCAACAGCCGAGCGCGGGACTGTTACGTTGCTAACCACAGCTGTTGCCCGGGTCCCAGAACTTCGGGAGGTATTTGCACCGTAAAGGGCAGGCCTGCCTTTAGGGCCTCTAAAGCTAAAGTTCCACGACGCGTGCTCGGCGAGCCGGCTCGGCTCGCCCAGGTTCGGCGAGACGGCTTGGTGATTGCGAGTCGGTGAGCCACGCGCCGTGGAATTTCACCTTAACGGTGTGAGCCTACACGTGCATTACCAGAGTTTTCCCTATCCGTTGCATGCCCGCCGATTCGTTGGCTTCGAGCACCCCCGTCCACGCAGCACGTAGAAGACGCTACGGATGCTAGCGTCCTCGGACCGCCCACCTGGACTTCGCTGCTGCAGATTATACTTGTAGCTAGAAATTTAGAAGTTATAATACAGTCTAACGTTACCTTCGTGTGCTTCTTGTCGGTCGTATATACAATAGAGTGGCAGCAGACTTCCGCGATCTTGCGCCCATGACCGTAAAACGTCCAACAACAGATTTCGCTGGAGCCGATCACATCTTTAATAAATAGTACTCTACCACTGAATCTAAGAGACAGTTTGTCGAACAATTCTATGTTTTTTAACAGATTGTCATCTGACGTACTGTAAAGACAATGCTTTTTATATTTATTTACCCTGAGCGTCGCAATTTCTATGAAACAGGTAGTGTCACCTTGTGTATGAATATTTGTTATTGTGCCTATTAACGAGCAGCTTCACTACCGGCTTAGTAGTACTGCTGATTAAATACTGTTCTTCCCTCTGGGAGGTGATAAGCGGGACCCTACAAATCGGCTCCGCCTCTCTCTCCTTTCGAAGAAGCGCCTGCTCGCAAGACTCGGCCAGCTCGCTGATACAGTAGAACTTCGCCTCCGCCATTAGCTCCGCCATCTCTTTCGTGCTTTCCGGCAGTGGGACCGAGCCGTCCCTTAGGAAATTCAAGATCGTCCCAAAGTGTTTACCGCACCTGTCTATTAATATCCACCCTGCGAATCAAGTTTGTAAGATGTAACCGGGAAACAACAGATACCTGCGTGCTCGGTCTCAAGCTATACAAACAAGGAATTTTAAACGGGACTCTAGGTCCTTCTGCCTCTTTCGTAAACGAATACGCGCACTCCGATACGAGCGTCCCAAGACACTACGGAACCTCTCATCGGCGGAAGATATTGCAAAGCGTAAAGTGTGGCGAGCAACGCTTAGGTAGGCTCTCATTACGCCTCGCCTCGGCGCAACTTCTTTTCGCGCTCACATGCAGAGCGCCTCGGGTTTTCCATACCTGAAGTTATCTAAGCTTGTCTCAGTTCCTGTGTTTGGTCAGTTGCTCAGAGAACCTTTTCCTGTGCGGTGGCATTGCGTCCACTCGCGCTACGCCTCGCCTCTCTTCCTCAAAATATTCTTAACACGTTCGTCGCTGCGTCACCCAAACGTGGGTGACGGGTATACTTCCGTGGGAGCCCCGTCACCCAGATATGGGTGACGCTCTTCTTCGTCGAAGTACGTGGCTCTGGCTACATTTAAATCGCATCGTATCGCTCTTCCAGCTTATCGCGCTGTTTACGCTGCGAGTTCAGATTTGGGCCCTGGGAGAAGCTCCAGCGGTTCACAGTGGGCGACGAACGTTTTAAGGAAGAATCTGCGGCTCTGAGTCGCGCCGATGCGAGGTGTTAGTCAAATTGTCAAAATACTTAAGCATAGGAAGAATAAAATAAGGCGAGGCGTAGCGAGAGCCTACCTTTACGGTAACAGTTAAGAATCATGAAACACCTCACCTTCGGAGTCTGTAAGGATTTCCATGCGACCACTAAACATAGCACGCAGCATAGTGTCATGTTTTTGCAGTGTGCCTAAAGTTGTGTAGTGTAGGGAACCGCCGATATTGAGCTTGACGTACTCCGAAGGATTAATTCCCGCTTTGTGATCTCCGGACATAACGGACAACGGCGATAGATCGAAACGTCGGACACCGATGGCAATGAATGTCGAGGGGCGAAGAAGTATAGTGGCTTTATTAAACGTCAAATCGGGAATATAACAGGGAAACGAACGGAGCGAGTCACGGGGGCGACAGCGCGAGTGATAAACGATATAACCAACACAGAGGCGCTTTACGTGGCGTTTATCGGCCTCATCTTAAACGTTGGAACCTTCGCTGAACGGCACGATTCACTGGTCTTTTTATGCTCCGCGAATTTGCGAGAAAACTACACCCTATCGTACCCCCATTTTGGCGAGTGACTAGCACGAAGAAACGAGTACGAGCGAATGCTGAATAGCTGGAGATAGGCGCAGGCGCGGCTGCCCAACAGTCGATCGTTTGTTTATTTAAGAAAATGGCCGATTCCTTGGCAAAGTATGGAATTTACATTGACGATTTGAGCAAGATCCGCGTATTAGAACCGGAAGTGGCGAATCAGACGAACAAGCTCAACGAGGAATGTCAGAATTTCGTGTCGAGTGAGTTTTATGGCGACCGTTCCGATCACAGGATTATCTGTGTACACACGATCGCTGGCTTCGGTACCCGCGGCTTCGTTAAGAAATTGGCTTCGCGAGGCTCGTCGGTAGACTCACCTTGCTGTCTCTCACCGTTTCGTCCGATTTAATGTTTGCTCAGTCTGCCTTTGTGCAAAACAAACTCACGCACATGCTTGCTGACAGTAATTACTGCCATCTACATAGGTCGCCGCCTTTGGACCGAATCTTCACCGATATTTCAAAATGAATGTGTTCGATGCTTCTCGAAATATCTACTTGGTGTACATAATTCTGTATTTCGTTGTTGTTGGCGTAGGCAGTCTGGTTTATTTAACCGTTCTTTATTTAAGAACAATTTATATTTAATGTGCATCGTTTTATCGGACGAAATATTTCTGTTTTCTGTTTCCCAGAAATTACCGAGTTTCAAGCGAACGCCGACGAATTTATACAAATAATAGATGGACTGGCGAACGAAGTGGAGAAAGAGAAAATGAAGACGATTGGGACCCGAAATTTACTTCGCTCGGTAGCGAAGGAAAGGGATGCCCAAAAGCAGCAGATTCAGGTCCTTGGCAAATTAAAATGTTCAAGTCGAATATAGGGAAATACAATCTTTACGCATTTTTTTTTAGATCTCTCTTGTATTACTGCGTTTTAAATCTCTCGAAAGGTGGTTGAGTAATCGTAACGCGAGCGTCTATTTTGCGACATGCGCTGTGTTCCCACGGATCTGATATTTAAAACGTAGATGTTCATAAATATTTAATAAATAATTCATGAACTCCGAATTATAGTACAAGATGTATAAGATTCTATTAGCTTAACTTACGAAGATATTCGCCACGCTTACCAAAGTAAATTGTGATTGAAATTTTAAAAGATATTTATGTACATTAATTGCAGGCTCAGATTGTCGAGAAATCTATGGAACTTGAGAGGCTTCGTATACAATATGATTCCTTGAAAAAGATTGAAATGGAGCAGTTAGAGACTATTGAGCAATTAACAGTGAATTAGAAATTATGTTAGTTTAGAGAATAGTACTCGTTTCGTAATTTTAAAGCTAGCTCTATTACGTATGTGTCTTACATAGTAGCTGTTTATGTATTCTCATGTGTGCAGAAACTGACAAAAATGACGAGGATAAGTAGAACTACCAGCGATAATTAGAGCGACATATATTATGAAACAAGATATTTATACATAAATTTATGACGAAATTTGCAGTTAAGACGGTATCGGGGTTCAAACCCTTCTTAATAAGACGGCGTCGAATGTACATACATATTGTGAAGGTTCTCAACCCCTGAATTAGAAAGGCACATCAGTTAATTCTGAGTGATACTAGGTACTGTTTCTAGTATTCATATGCTACTGATCACCGTCGACAGTGGTGTTATTCTTTTTTCCATTTCGTAAAATTCGCGGTTACTTTCTGTATGTAATTATAAACAGTTTCCTCGTACAATTTACTGTCTACTAACAGCCGCAATTACATGTGAGCATTGGTAGGAGATGAACAACAATAAAAAATCTGAAGATATCGCACATAATCCGTGCGCAATCATTTATGTAACAGCTACACTATTTTTTACCAAACAAAAACTTTATATTTTGCAAATACACAATCGTTGCGGTACCGCATATGCATGTTGCGACGAGATAAGTGATACAATGAAACCATGCTGGTGAGATAAAAAAAAGAATTTGTGAAGCAGTATTCCTATATTTTACTTATTAAAAATTGTCCTTACTTATGTATCGTAAACACGTAAAAAAAAAAGAAAGGAGAAAAAAGTGAACTAGTCACGCAGACGAGAAGCCACGCGAGCGCGTAATGCTTCTCGCAGATTTCGACTGAAAATAAAAAGTACATATTTCTTAAAAAAAAAACAGATAAATAATTTAAATATCCTTTCCCATCCTCCCTTTTTACACATTTCTTATGTTAATTTAGTCTACTTTTCCATACACGTCCTATCAATGTCCAATCTCAAAATCGTGTTGCCCTCTGTTTAAATAGCCCTTAATTTAATCGATTATTTCGTTACTCTTGCTTTTTAAACGGTTATTAGCTTTACGTTATAAATTTACAAACGATTTACGATGCCGTGTGAAACTCGGAGAAGAAAGTTCAGGGCCTTTCGAAGTAGACAGTACCCCTTAGTACAGCGCATACCCTTTTAACAGTATTCCTTTTTTTAGTACAAGATCACAAATTGTCAACGTGTAATTACGCAATTGTCTTCGTTACACGATACAGTTTTACACATTTTAAGACTACTCGCACACCCATCCATTCAACCACTATACCCAGGGATTCAAAAATAAACTTTATTTCGTAAAAATAAGAAATGGTATCGTGTTGAATTACAAATATAAATCCTATAGTCTAAATTTATAAATATGTACAATTACATATCTACTATGGATGTCATCTAAAAACTCAAAGAGTATATTTCGTAAATGTTCATGGAGCAAATGGGATGACGTGCAAATCAAAAATTCTTTTAACGAAGCATTCAGAGCTGCAGACGCTCCGAACGTCGAGGAACGATTTTATAGATCCTGGAACTCAAGAACGAAGGATGCATTTTTTTAATCTAATCGTTACCGTATTATCTTACGCTATTCGTGAAATCTTACAAGGCTTCGACTTAGTAAATGATTTTAGATCGGTGTTAATCATACTTGCCCCGTCTACCTTATTATTATCGTAGAAAGTACTTATAAAGAGAGACATCTATTATCTCGTTAACGATACAGAATTATGTTTTGCGTGTCTTACATATTTTGTACAACGATGTTATAAAAAATGTTAGACCGTACAATATTTTACCCGCTAATAACAGATGCGGTGAAGTGGCTCCGTGATCAATTCACTTTCGAGTAAAGAGCAAACAGAAACGTTATTTATTCGTATTAAAGTAGACCTGTGGTACCGAAGCGTAAGCAATAAATTATCATCCTCATGTGCTCCAACTCATCAGTCTGCCACCAATAGTCAGTACTAAGATACTTTACATGTTATTTGAAGTAACTCTTGTATCGATCGCCATTGAGTTTCCGTTAAAAATTCACAGTTCTATAGAATTACATAATTTTACATAAATTCACATTCACTCATCTGTTTCCAGAGATCAGTTCGTAACGTTTAACACGAGCCTCACATGGTCGCCTCGGTCTTCGGGCGTTTGCAAGGTGTTATCGTGTTCTCCTGCGCGACGCAGTCATTATTCTCCTCCGTGGGTATAGACGGTGACAATGACCTTTTGGCAGTACACACTTCGGCGGCGGTACTGTTTGTCACGGCATCGGCTGTCGGCGTAAATCGGACTATTACAGCGGTCATATTGTCGCAGCCTGTGCCGTCTCCGCAGGTGTCCGGTGCGAGACAATAGTCGAACAACTGTAACGGATGTAATACTTCTGTTAGCAATCGATGGTCGCGCTGCAGATTAAGATAAGGCTAGAATACAGTCAGCCTGCACGTACCTCTTCGCAGATCTTTGAAAGAGTATCGGAACTGTTCGTCAGACGGGTACGAATAAATTGCACCACGTCTTGGCTCGACATGAAATTCCAAATGCCGTCGCAGGCGAGCACCATAAACTCATCTTTCTCCGGCGCGATCGTGATATGCCTGACATCCGGAAGCGCAGAGATCATTTGCTCCTGCGGCGGTAAACCCACGCTTTGTTTGTAAGCATGATCCCCGAGTGCCCTTGATAGATTAAGGCCACCATTTACTCTACCATCGGCTGTTACTTTTCCACCGGCTTTTACTATACGCTCCATTTCTGGCTCGTCTTCGGGCTTGTGATCTAAACTCAGCTCGACCGCTTGGCCGTCTCTACATAAAACACAACGGGAATCGCCAGCATTCGCTACATACAATTCGTTGCCCTTTAGTACCGCGACCACTGCCGTGCATCCGCTGTCATAGCCTGGCTGTGTAAATTAATTATTCATATTACTTCATTTTCAATCCCCTTCACCATAGAATTACTATATCAATACAGTGCTATTAGCGTAAATAACGTTTCATTATTAGGAAATTCGAATACACACACACAGTCCGTTGTAAAAGAGACAAAATTATCATACCTCTTCCGTGTCCATCATGAGACTCTCACTATCATCGTCGTCATCGTCGTCGTCGTCGTCGTCGATATTACCGTCTCCATCTTCGTCCTCGTCTTCTTCGTCCTCGTCCTCGTCACTCTCATCTTCGCCAATATTCTCAGTGTCCTCCTCATCGCTGGAACTATATAGAGTAGAAACACGATACGAGTTTTATATCGGTGACAGAGGAGCGTTTCATTTCATTCGGTTGGCAGTTCTTACCTCTCTCGGAGTCCGTCAAACGTTTCGTCGTTCTCATCATCGTCGTCATCTTCCTCTGAATCTTCGTTCTCCTTCTTTAGAAGAGTGTGATACAAAGTGATAGGTTGAATCCTTCTTCTACCGGTGCTGCTTATTCTTTCTTGCTGCCCCGCGTCCCCATTCTCCACGGGTATACATGAACTACTCGACACGTTATCGCCTCCACTCTTACTACTATCCGCATCTCCGATTCGCTTCGACTCTGCACCGTTTACTTCCACTTCGTTCACGTTCGATTCCACACTGGTGATTTTACTAGGGCTCGAAACCTTTTTGTTCACGTCCTCGGAGCTGTCGGGCATGTCTTCGCTTTTCGTCGGTTCCACAAAAACGTCTGCCGTCGATCCTACCGGCGGAGACGCGTGCACGTTCCCGTTGCTGGTCGTCGAATCGAGCACCTGTTCGGCTTCGTTGTTCCCAACGCACTCGGATTCCTTTCCGTCCATCGTGCTGGACAAAGTCGAGCCGCACGGTTGGCTGGAGCTGCTCACGTCACTCTCGTTCGTGTTCCACAAGGAGGACGACGACGAGCATCCCGCGCCAGACGACGTGGAGCTCGCTTTCTCTTTGCCTCTGCGACCGCGCAAGAACGGACTCGCGGAGCACACTCGCTTGCTGCATTTCTCGTTCTTCAGATTCTTTATCTGAGGGTTCAATTCTGAATGATACTTCGCCATTACCTCTTCCAACGGCATCGCCGCCTCCATACACAGGTTATTGACATTCTCTTCTTCATCTGCGTGATATATAATTATGAGGACAACCTTATCGAACATATCTCGGCGCGAAGAAACGAGTGGAATATACTAATAGTTAACGGTAGGATATTTATATACGTAATTAGCAAGGGATGTACTCCGAGCGCAAAAAGGAACGCACCAGATTCATTTGCGTCGTCTTTCTTTTTATCCGACGTGGATGTTCCTGCAAGCTCTTTGAGAATGCTAATCACTTCGGGCTTCTCAAGCGTCGCGTCGAAGCCTAAGAAGGCGTCGATCAGAGCTTGCCTGATGTCTCCTCTTTTGTAAGCCTCGGTTTCTTTAATGAAATCCGGGAGATTACGTGCGCAATATGTTGCCACTTCGTGCCCACCGTGGCCGTCGTACACGGCGAATAGGGAAACATTTTCGTCAAACTCTATGCAACAATTGTGCGCATCCTATAAACAAATAATTACAATTATGGGCGCGACAAATTTGCGGTAGTTCTTCGGTTAGAAAACTCATCTCGAATCTTTGGCTACGCGCATGTGCGTTATAATATCTGTGATTGCATTGTGATTAATATCATATCGCGTAAAGTTAATTTATTTAATTAATAGAAAATCTGCTGAAAAAATGATCCCTGCTTACGAAATTAAAGATGTACCATCTACTTCTTTACAAATTTGTAACATTTCCCTGTTACACGCCGGAGCTTTTCAATGCCTTTGTACGATTTCATAAGTAAACATCGAAACGAGTTAAAACGAGTGATCTATGCACCTTTCTGTTAATTCAATGTCGACGTTATTTATCAAGTTACTTTTTTTTTAAATAAAGGACAGTCAAACCCGGTTTGTTTGTGTTTCAAGAAATCAATACTTATAATTTTTTGTTATTTTCAATCCTCGTTTTCTCGAAGTCACGAATAACAAAAATTCATCACATTCTCTAGACTTATTTTTGCGTAAGTAATTGTTTCTTCCGCGATTATGATACGAATGTATCCCGCTTTCTTGGATTTTAGAAGATTCTTATTCTTTAGATAATTTAAGCCCATCGCGATCAATTTTGCAAGCATAGTGTGAGTTTCCAAGTGCGTTGTACGAAGAAGGTTACCTTTCGCTCTAATATCCCTCACATACACACACATTGAATTCCTATAAACAAATACATTTTCAATGAAAAGGATAGTTGAGAAGATCGATGGCTCCAGGCACGATACGTTGCACTGTTTACAGAAACGCATATCAGAGATCTGCTAAAATGCTATTCTGATATTCTCGTGCTTTATTATTTAATAAACGACTGTTTATACAGGGAAATTAGTTGCGGCGATTAATTGTGCCAGCTCGGGTTGGATAATTCTGACAGCACCATTACTTTCCTCTTAACAGTAAAGCGGAGAAGCAACGTTCTGCGGATTAGAATGTTTAAACGAAATATAATACGAGGCGGTGAGATTTGCGTAAAAAACGCAACGATCTCGATGGATCCTATTAACGTTCGTCTTAAACCGAGCATGGAAGTGTGGCGATGGATATTGTTGATTTTGCAACAGCACCATCCGCGATTTTGGTTCACACGCGAAACGTCGAGGCATTCCCGTTACATTCAATCGCAGTATTCCCCGTATCATCGGTGCGAGTAGACTGAATTTCGCGCTTCGAGACATAGGTGGATTACGTTTGCGATGGATCAGGATGGATGTCGTAATAGCCTGGCGAAACGGTGAACCGGCAAACCGTTCTCTGACCGAAACGAAACTGGGTAACGGTGCACTGGCCGCTCGAGGGTTTTAGCTTACCTCTTGACTAATTCGCCAGCCTTGCATGGAACTCGCGCCGAACGCGACATTCCTCCCTGCCTCGTCGCTAGACACTTTCTTCGTGATCGGCTCTGACAAGTATGCGCCCATTTTCGTCGAAACCGGCGATCTTTCAGTCGATTTTCTGGCGTCCGCGTATTATCACAAATATCTCGATGAAATTACTATTCGCAAGCGCGGCGCACAGTCGTTAACTAGCCTCCATGACCGGTTTGGGTTTCTGTTTTCACTGCGCCGCTGGCTCCACCTAGGCCGCCACTTTTCTTGCATGCGCATTGCGTTTTCGCGCCAAACTTTCGACAATTTTTCGTTGCTACGGAATGGCGGCCGGTGGCAGCTCGCGGAAGCCTCGAATTTTCAAAGTAATTTCAGGTCGTTCTCCGTTGAATCTCCGTGGAAAGAGGGGTGGACTCGTGTCCGAAGTATTTTGCATTACTTTCTTTACAAGCGATATCCATATATACCTCATTAAAAAAAATGGAAAGTTGTTAAAGTGTATAGCAAAAAGACTAGTTTTTCTTGTACTTCTAACATGCTAACGATCGTGGATTATTTGTTCTAAAAAAAAGACACTCTGGAAAATGATTTCAGGCAAATAATTCTTTAATGTTCGTGTGTCAAGTGAAGGCGAAGCATTTGTTGCGACGTTGTAGCTTTTGTTTAGCTTTATGAAGTTTGTATATATAGGAATTGTACAAATTAATTTTCCTTTTAATTTTGTGCGTGTCCTGTAGAGTATTGTATCATTGCGTTAAAGCATATTGCACGGTGTGTTTGGTAATCGTAGATAAGTGAAAGAAGAAGAAAAATGTTATGCAACCAGGATTACGTATATGCATATATGTACTCGTCCTGGGACCTACACACCGTCATGTAATTCTTTAAGTGTTCTGTGTGTGTGTATGTATGTGGGTAACACAGTTCCTCTGCGTGGCGCTTATGGCAAAGGAATCATGTGAGCAGATTGGCAGTCGCTAAGTACGAAATTCTCAACGTAACATATGAATGCATTGAGGGCTAAACCACAGACGAGGTATAGGCACAGACCAGGTATAGGATAGACCTATCACGCAATGTAATTTTGTGTCACACGCTCGGAGGCTCGCGAGCCCCCTTATCATTTTCGTGTCACGTGCAACGTTACCGGTGAAGTCTCGAAACAGATTGTAACGCTACGCGTGGTAGGAATTAGAATTCAACACGGGTAAAACTAGGTCTTTCAAAACCCGCAACTTGCACTTATCCTTCTATCTTAACACTGTACTCGTGTTCTGGGGTCCGGTAGAAACAATCGAACAACGTTTCAAGTTACATATTTTATTCTTACATTCTACCATAGTATTGCAAGTTAAAGAAATTCTTATATCTACTTAGAATATTTAACAGTCACAGCTATCAGCTCGGTTTTCACCGATTACCAGGTCTCACCACGAGGAGGTTGCTGCGTTTCGAGACCCGTAGAGAGATAGATGGAATCAAAGTTCCATCGATCTCCCTGTACATGAAACCCTACTAAACCAAAGAGATGGATGGAAACAAAGTTCCATCGGTCTCTTCGGTTTAGACGTAGAAGCTAGGGAACTGCCAAGCAATCACACGATTAAAAGAAACTCAGGAAAGAAGGAAAGACGAAAGGTAAGCATGAAACGAGTATTGAATGGCGCAGTTCCTACCACCCTAATGGCCGAGTCGAAAGGGAAAAGCGCTCGGCGCCTCCCAGACGATTCCTGTTTCACCGATGCGACTCGCCAGGAGCAACACCAGGTGTGACCTGACTTGAGCCGTCCAACACGGAGACTGGGCACCGATGCGACTCGCCAGGAGCAACACCTGGGTGACCTGACTTGAGCCGTCCAACACGGAGATTGGGTAATCGAACCGGTTGACTTACGCAGGCAGTGTACCCAAAGGTACACCCCCTACGCCCGAAACTTTTCCCTTTCGACAAGAACACCAAGGGATGAAACCGATCCACCAATACCGATTCCATGCTCAGTCGCTTGCTTCCGCAAACGGAACCAGCGGCGACCTCCTCATCGGAGATGAGGAGCCAACAAAAGGGCAACAAAGCTAATGATTTAGTGACTACTTCGCAATTTTACACGGGGCCTTAAATACTTCATGTTATAATACACTTTTCACTATCACTTTTCACTATCACTTTTCACTGCCACTTTTCACTGTCACTTTTCACTATTTTGTTTTAAATATATTATTTTACTGTCTCCCTTCCCCGCGGAAGGGTGAACCACAAACTCAAATGCTGAAATAATCAAATATGTTATATTAGTAATGGTGTAATAGCATTGGGAGGAATCTGAGAACATACATAAAATCGAATAAATGATGCAAAAACAACGAAGCAATACATAAAATAGAATAAATGGCGCATAATCATCGAAGAAATACATAAAAACAAATAAATGACGCATAATCATCAAAGAAATACATAAAATCAAATAAATGGCGCATAATCATCGAAGAAATACATAAAATCGAATAAATGATGCAAAACCATCGAAGCAATACATAAAATAGAATAAATAGCGCATAATCATCGAAGAAATCAGTTGGAAAGGATCAAAACTGAATGTTGACCTGCACAGAACAAGAAAACTCGCATTAGTTTTCAACGAACCCCAAAAGTCGGTACCAATTGAATCAGCTACCTCAGAGCAGGTGGCTGAGCGAGTGGGGGGGAGGACCAGCCTTGAGAGCCTGTCCAGGTGTCCAGCAAGTCCAGTTGGAGTAGCCAGCGTTGTGTCCCCAGAGATCCAAGAGACGCAGGAGGCTCGGGGGGTCCAGGAGGTCCAGGGGGTCCGGGGGGTCCGGGTAGTCCAGGTGGTCCGGGAGCTCCCGCGTGCCCGGAGGTCCTGCCGTCCCAGACGGCCGACGACGACTGATAGTCTAGGGGTGCGTGTTAGACTCCCCACTTTGGGGAACAACAGCCGCGATCACAACAAGGTCGACGGTTGATAATCTTATATTGCGAAAACCAGTTAATTATTCGACAGAAATTGATATTTCCGCTAAAATATTCATTCCAGTGGCTATTACTATGAAAAATCATGTTAACAACATTTACCCTAACCGTCCACTATAAATAATTATTAACTATGATCGATATAACTCGAGAAATCAGCAAATTAATAACATTTGGCCTGGACTTCGAATTCGACAGAAATTGATATTTCTGCTAAAATATTAATTCCAATAGCTATTACTATGAAAAGTCATGTTAACAACAATTACCCTAAGCGCCTAGTATAAATAATTATTAACTATGATCGATACAACTCGAGACATCACGCAATTAATAACATTTGGCCTTGGACTTGGAAATGATTTTCTGCGCCGAATGAATTCTCTTTTATTTTGAATGTTTAATCGTTCGATAAATGAATGTTAATGCTTATACGTATTACAGAGTATTAATTATTAATGTCACATTTTACAAGTAGTTGAACTTGTTGTAAAGCAAATGAATAGTTTCAGGAATATTTGCAGAAATATTTCGAAGAATAATTCTGAGTAACATACATACTTGTTTCTTTAGTTACTAGCAGTTACTAGCATCGACACACGATTACCGAAGCACTTCAGGTTTTTAACCCTTTCGCGACGGCGATGCTAGCCGTCAATATACATATTACACACACATACATATATATATATATGTATTTTGCAATCGTTCCGCGGACGTCGGATGTATCCGACGCTAGGCGCGAAAGAGTTAAACGTCCTTCAGTTTCTGAACAAAAGCGAGCCAAAGCACAGCGTAACGAAAGCCTGCCCTCTATGTCAAACTCGCACTCTAAACAAGTCACACGTATACAAGCAAGCACACACTTTTCAGCATTTTAACACATTTCAGAGTAGTTGCTGAGTTGGACGCTGTTCATGAGCAGATGCCACTACATTCAGTCCTGAAATTATGGGTCGGTAACACAGTTTGGGTGGCGACACGAACATCCCTAAGGTGATAGGTCTATCCTATACCTTGTCTGTGGTGATAGGTCTATCCTATACCTCATCTATGGTACATCATTCAGCTGTTATCAGCCGTGAAAAAAATTGATTTCTTCTTCGCGAATTATATAGAGTCACCTCGAAATATCTCATATCAGGTTCACAACGAAAATGCTGTCGTTGATGGAACAGATGTAACGAACTTGTAAAATTAGCAGAGGTGAAAGACATAGTACTTTTAAAGATTCAACGTTAATAGTTAACGGACGTAAGGTGGATAGGAGTTTTTGTGGATATGGACGATAAAAGAATAGTATTCAATGCACACACTTTTTACACTAACATGACTAATATTTATTCTAAATTAAGCTTTTATTACACGCGTTCGCTTTGATCTCTATTCTCTCTATTATATCCACAAACCAAAACTAAACTCTCTCGTCGCCATCTAGTTAATCTCGACCCCAATTAAACACATCTCCACAGTTTTGACTCTTTTGAGTCCTGCAGACTTCTTTCGCGAGTGATGAGAATCGCATCTGACGGTTTTTACCCTCAAGGGTATGGTTTCACCGATCACTCCAGTGGGCTTCAAGCAGTTAAGTAGCCATATCTGTTTCACTAACAATCATCGCCGACTCAGAGTAATCTGTTGAGGTTATAGTTGATAGAATAAATATAGTGGACAACTGGAAGCCCATTCAAGTGGCTTCAAAAGCGCTACCCTATATACTAAAACTTCCGGATGTGCTTTTCGCCATGCAGGGCCCTGCAAACCCAAAACACCTATCCACCTTCATGCCCTCACGGTCTTAAAGTATCGTGCCTGGCGTAGATATAGTGATGTCGTAAAAGCAATAGAAGATTACATTTGCAACGGCCTTGACTGTCTTACGGACAAATCGAGAACCCATGAACACATTCAACATTCACTTTAAGCATTATTGGTGCAAGATATGTCGGTGCATAGTGGTATGCTGAACCTCGCCCTTTTATCGCACAATTTATGTAATTTGTGATGAATAAAGACGAATTATTATTATTATTATTATTATCATTATTACATAACCTAGTAGTTGTGCACGAATGTGACCAAATTAATGTAGCCTTGCAACGAGTGTCCAGGAACACATTTGGTGGCTTGTACTTTCATTAATACAGCATTACACAGCACTTGAGAGGGTCTCGTCACAACGTACAATACTATTTAATATCCGAAACCTGCCGAATGCGTCTCTGGTGTCGCCGACGCCCGAAACTCAAAAGCGCCACCATTTTCGGCTCCTAGGTACTTCTTTTGTGCTCGCTGTGTCTGGCCCACCAGCAGCGTTTCAGCGCAGTCCGCCGAGTTGGTTGAGCGCAGTTAACCGCGTAAGCTCTTTTCCCCGTTCGAAGGGAAGGTTGATTAGGAAGTGGTAAAAGAAGCGTCTTCCTCGAATCAAAGTTCAGCGAGGCCGCATTCCTCCCCTTTATCTGCCCGATGCACGGAGTTCCTGCCGTGTCGTGGACAAAATTGTCGCGAGTCTCGCGTGCGTCCACGGTCAGTGACGTCTCCCTTCTATGTATGCTCCCTCGTCTCATCCTGGACGAAGTCCACCGCGTGACCTTGTTGCTATACCTCGTGTTTGCCTTTCAGTCGCGGGCAAACACGAGGAAGACTAACGTCTGTTGATAAAAACCACTTCGCCATTAACACTGCCCATCGGCCTGGTCTTCCACTGTGTCGTCCATAGTCTCATTGAGAAGATTGCGTGCATCAATCTGCTGCACTCGTTTAAAAGGTTTCTTTTTGTAATGTCTCCTTAAACGCACAAGGATTGCTTTGGTATCGTTATTTGGCAACGGTTCCCGAGCTCCACGTGATACAGAGAAATTTTGTAGACCTTCTGCGAGGTGGAGGCGATTTTTTTTTAGAGTTATTACCGTGGCCTTTCATGTCTCGACAAATGCACTGTTAATTATAAATAAAGAGTCATCGATTTCAAGGTTCAAAGTGCGATGTATATCCGTCCGAGAAATTAATAAGAAAACGGGAATAGCTCATTCAACCCAAGGCTTTCGAGGTTCTTCTGAAACCTAATATTTTTAAAGTTACTCGTTTTAGGATAATTAAATAGTTAATAAATTCTTCTGTCATTCTTGATATTTCGTTAATTCTTCGAACACGGTTATCCTTTAATTATTGTAAGTAGTATGCAGCCATTCAAACTGATTACTCGTGGAGCAAGTAGTTCTGTATGTTGTGTAAAGTAATTTAGTGAGTAGGTTTTAAAGTGATTGCGGGGTGTTCCTGGAAATGATCTCTGTAAGGGATTATTTCGAGATACGAAATAGGATAAAAAGAATCCTGTCGTAAACAGAGATTCAAGCAGGTATTAGCGAATATTTTAATAAAAGACATTTTCAATTTTATTGTGTGATTTGTTGCAATGGAGCCTGAGATCAGTATCTAGAAAGATATCAACACCAGTTTTCACTAATATTACCCAAGCCACAGTGAACTTTCGAAGTAAATTTCTTTCTTCAGGCAAAAGTGAATTTGCTACAGAAAAGATAGCCATGCCTCTTGAAAAAAATTGGAGGGGTACCTACTGTTATTAAATTCTATAAAATTCCACCAGTTTCTTTGATTCTCCGACCTGTTTGTGTAGATTGATGACTTGACTGACCCTAAAATAAAAGTCGTATGATGAACTATCTGGCGATCGGAGCGTCGTTTCCACGTTCTATCCATCAATATGGGTAATGGATTTGCATCCATTACCTCACTGAAACAGTGAAACATGTTGGAGCTCAATCACGTCGCCGCGTCGTTCTTATTGTCAGCGGAATGACGTCCATAATACTGTTAGGTAATTTTTAAAAATACTCGGTGCGTCTGCGAAGCCTAGCGAACGAAATAGACCAATTACAATAAGGCTTAGAATACCAGTTCTTACAGTAAAAAGAAGAGTAGACTCCGCATATGGTATCTGTTAACCGCATGTGGGCTTTTAATCGGTCGATGACTGTTTTGTTAATTAAGGATGACAAACATAGCCTCTCCGGTGAATACACTTTGCTCAGTAATAACAGGAAATAAGGGCCAACGACAGTGTTTCAATCGGGAGTCTACGTCAGAACTAACTCTGAATCGATTGAAAACCGAGGCTCTTGGTCAAGAATTTCTCGCGCATGTTTCGCGCTAGTGCTTCCTGCTCTAAAGCTGCGAATCCACGACGAGATTTTACATGAGACTCTTCTATCGCGAGACAAAAATCTCAGCGACAGCAAAATGTAAATAATGGAAATAAAAGAAGAATAATAACGGAGATTAAAGTCTCATGCGAGACACGATATTTTTGTACAGCCGCGCGAGATGAGATTCTTGAAAATATATTATGAAACTTGTCTGATGAGAGTCTAATTTCATGAAATCAATGACGAAATAATTAGAAATTAATAAAATAAGTGTCTCGTGGGATTAAAGTCTCATGTGAGTTACGTTAATTTTATTTCAGCGTGGATTCACACCTTTACGTTTTCTTCCTGCTCAACAATTCGAGCAGTTCTTTGTATGGAGATCTCGATGTTCTATTATCAAATTAGGATTATGCCTAGTTTGACATCATAATTAATATTTCATATATTCTTGATAAAATATACAGAGTGGCAAACTTAAAAGTATAATTAGGGACAGTGTTCTCGATGAAAATAATCTTTCTACTATCGTATGTACCTATCTCTCCAAACCAATAAATTTTCGTCTGTTTTTTACCTCTTCGTAAGTCCAAACCTGTGTATAATTTAAAGTGCCGCATCTTCTGCATACATTCGTGTATCAGGGAAAATCAGAAACTTCCATTTAGTTCATTTATGTAAAACTATTCATGTCTACGTCTGCACGCATTGATCACGTTATTTGAATGGATAATGCAGCAATTAATTATTACTAGTAGTGACAGAGATATCAGCGCCAGGTACATATTACTATTTTCGGTGGAGCTTATACAATATTATACCACAACTCATCATTTATTATTTAATCAGTTGCATTCATTATATGTGCTAATGAGTGAATTCAGTTGGTTTGTCTGAACAAATTTAATAAAACCAGTGATTTAAATTCTCTCCTTGTATGCATTTCCTTCGGGGACCAACTAAGTGGATATCAAAATATAAGAATTAGAAATAACTGTTGCTACATACATCTTATTTACGCTAAAAGAAGTAACGATTAATTATGCACAAATGCATTAAATATCTAAAATATAAAATAAAAGCAATAAGTGGGTCCAAAATGTAAATCAATAATCAGTTTGTAAGAATTAGACTGCGGAAGTTTATGCAAGTATGACATTTATTATGATAATTACGACCTCCCTATATTGTAAGAAAATCGCATACACTATATCATGGTCGCTACTATACTCGAGCTAAGTAAGTTCTGTAGATATATACTAGAAATAAATAAACATAACATTTTTTAAAATAAAAAATATATTTTGAAAAGCCTCTAATGACGAAATATATTTCAATTAAAGTTTCACTTATTTAGTCCTTTTCTATAAAAATGTGTATTTGCATAAACATCCGCGGTCTACGAAGAATATATGCTACAAGCATAAAAACTAAAATTGTCAAACATCATTTCCTATTTTACATTCTAGACTCATGCATAAGAAATTCTCACAAGCATTTACATTTCTGTTGTATATATAGTATGCAATTTATACATTCCTTTCATAAACATTTTCATATTATTACGTATTCCCATCTAATCTTTGCTTTTCCTTTCGCAAACAGCAATACCTATCTTTAGTTCTTGTATTCCGATATATTCATAGTCGTCCCCTGAAGAGGATTCACACTAGTACTGTCAATATTCGAATAATTTCTCCAACTAATTCGAACATTCGAATAATTGGGAGTATTCGAATAATTAAATAAGAGTATAGGAGTATTCGAATAATTAAATAGAAGTATAAGAGTATTAAAAAAATTCGAAATAATCGCATTTAGGATGGTACCGAATAGGAATCTGAACATGAAATATTTGTTCACACTTTTCGTATTGGCCTTTACAATTATTCATCTTTCAAACGACAAACCTGAAACTTTATTAATCTTTAGTGAATTTATAAATTTTAAAACGAAAGGTATAAATTCTATTTAAACTCAGAAACATAATGTATTTAAATATTGAATCATAATGCTCACCCTTAGAATATTCAAATATCCGTAACAACCCTGCTTCACCCAAGCTCTACAGCGTCGTCGAGACATCATTTAAATGAAATTTACTTTAGCTCCCACCCGCCAGGCACCGTGACTTATTAAAATCCCAATCATTCGAAACGGAATTCGCAATACTGCGGAAGGGCGCGCACCAGAGGATCGAAGCCTCGCGTATATGGAAGGGCGGAAGTGCAAACGGGGCTTAATGCAGCATCAGCATCCGACACGGTGTACTGCGCGTTGAATTTGTCTCTCTCCCTCCATTAGGACGCCTCCCTCCTTTTAATAAAAATATTCCTCTCTCTCCGTCTCGCCGCTCCCTCCTCGCGCTCTCTCCTCTCTGCCTCTCCGCCCCTCCCGATCAGCCCTCTCTGTCCCCCACGCTCGAGGGATATAGGGTGACTACGATTTCGGCCCCCTTCGCGGAGCCACTTAACGAGGAGGTGCTCGTTTATCGAAAACTAGTTCCTCCTCGGGGACAAGGGTAAATCTCTCGTCCAGAAAATACCAACATCCTTTTTCTCTCTCTCTCTCTCTCTCTCTCTTCCTAGTGCCCCGACGCTATACCGAGAAACGTACCGATATTCTCGCGCTCCGCACCGTCGCGACGTGGAAACGTCACTGGCGACCGTTAAATCGACGGGGGTCCCGATTTATTACCCCGAAATAACCGACAATGATCGATCCGTGCCAAATTCTGAAATCTATTCGAGGAACGGCGAAAATTTCGGGGGGGCTGCTCGGTATCAGAAATCACGTTCGCAAATGGCTGTGGGAAATGCTGGCAATGTTTCGCCGAATAGGACGTTAACAGCGCCGAGCTTAATCAGGCGAATTCGGTCTGTTTTAACGCTGGTAAAATCGTTGATACCATTGTAATGGAAGTTACCTTCGGCACACTCTGTATACCCGTATATACACACAGGTTATCCCATTCTCTTCCTCTCCGTCTGTCTCCGTCGCTTGTGCCTTCGGTCTCTTTCCATGGTCGGTGCTCCGGCCGCGAGCTGGCTATCTCGGGGCGAGGGGTAAGAACGCTGCAGGGCCGGCGCCGCGCGTTCCGGCGCCCCGCGGTCTACTCGGCAGCGGTGTTAACGTTCTACGCAAAGCGCGGATGCACCGTGCGCTAATAAAGGAACTGACCAGTGCCTTCGTTTATCCACACTTCCACGATCTAATCGCACGTATTGAGAATTATGCCTGCGGGAAAGCTTGCCGCAAATGTATTTAATTGTTGCAGGGATTTTCAAGGGATACTGCATACATTTTTCAGCGGACGATGCCTGCTGGAAGGGAAATCTGAGGTGCTCCTTGTCGAATGCAGCTTGAAACGTTTGGGGAAATCGGCGTTTGTCGTTGTTAATCGAGGATTGATTATTCAAGCGCCGAGCGATGCTTCAATGTCAGATTACCGGTCCGCGCGACGAATTCGGGAGACCGAATTCCGTGTTGAAAATGTGGAAACACTTTATAAATAACTTGGGACGCGTTTATTCGGCTCTGTGTGTATAAATGAGCTCGTATAATGCAGTTACGAAGCATGAAATTACAATATTCATTGCGAGGCGGCGGGGTTACATAAAAGGGACCGGATATCAAATTGGATTATTTGATTGCTGGCAGGCTTGCGTTACAATTCTGTCCACTGGATTTGATACCTATGCTCCGAATTAAGGTGTTAGAATTTACTGTCGTTTAGAGTTTAATCAGAGTTTATTTACAGTCCCTAGAATTTATTGCCCGCTTGTTTGTAACATTCTAGATTCCAAAATTATCCTCAAGCGCCCCTTAAGTCGCCCGATTGCCAGAAAAATATCGTAAATATCCGGCGTTACAAATTCCTGTCCTTAAACCGAAACTCCGAAAAGTTCAGCAAACAAAACCCGGTCGTGGACCTGGTGCATATAAAATTTTAATTCCACGATTGGCGGCAGTGTAGGATTTTATGCCGAAACCAGGGGGAGTGCCGACAAATGTGGAGAATTACTTGGATTTGTCGAAGGTGGGCGAAAGGTACGGGCACGTCGGGTGGCCGAGGGCGCCCCGACTAGCGCCGAGCCTGGCTCGCGATTCTGCGGAGCGGGGGCGGCGGCGACGAAGTGGAAGGCAACTAGGAGGCACCGACAGTAGCTCCCAGACAGTGACTCCGCGCGTAACGACATGTAACCGGTGGACAGAGCTCGCCGTGTTATGTCATCGATGACAATTGTTCGACAAGCACGGCTCAAGCATCGTCAACAAATTGCGCGAGGGTCAAGGATAAGAGTGCCGCCGAGGGAGTTGGACGTGCGTTGGCGCGGCGAAGCCAGGACGAGCGGAAAGGATTAAGCGAGCTCGGAGGTGAACGGATTAGGGGTGCGACAGGGGGCCGTCGAAATCAGCACGTAAGTAGAGTGGAAGAGAAGCGGGAGACGTGGTATCGCGGCGGATAGAGAGGCGAGCTCGGTCGAGAGAAGCTCGATGGGTCGAACATACTCAGCGCTGCCAGCGGTAAGCTCGACGGAGTCGACGCCGCAAGCTCGATGCAAATCGACGTTGTAGATACCCCCGATGGGAATCGTGGACAGCGCGCGGCTGATCTCGCGACTGCACCGTGTCGCGGCTCGATAGCTGGATGAACGTCGACGACCTCCGCCATCGGCGAACCACCTTGACGGCCGTGGAATTATCTACGGCGGAACCGCCAGCCTCTTTGGCCAGTGTCGACGAACCCGCGGACCTCGCGTAAGGTCCTCTCCTCGCGGCGGGCAACGGACGGAAGCGAGGGAACAGTGCAGAGAATTACAGTGGTCGGCGGCGAGGACGGAAGCGCGGAGGAAGAGGAGAGCGTGGCTTATGTGTCCGGTGCATCTGGCTGGCGGAAGTGCTGGGTCAACAATGTCAATGCCCTTAAGATCGATCGCTGGTTGCTCGAAACCGACTTGCCCGTTAATGGACGGCGAGAAATTGACATCGGGGTGAGCCGAAGCTGGCCGGGGTGCGTTCGAGCCAGCCGTGAGCCAACCTAATTACTTAGTCGATGGAGGTGTGCGCCGCGAAGACACCGGGAGCCACGCTGAACGGCCGATCGGAGAATGTAATCGGGATCGAGGAGACTGCCCATCGCGAGCTGCGCGACGTTTAAGTGTTTTTTTCACGCGCAGGGGGAGATTTTCGAGCGCCACTCTCAGACGGGAGCGCTCTCGCGCGGGCGCGCGCGCCGATCGAGCGATTCGAGGGTTATTAAAAGCGATCGATAAGCGCGGAGAGATCGTTGGCTGAAGAAGTCGTCTCGGTGGACGAGTGGCAGAGTAATAACAGCTCGTTGGATGGAGTGATGAGCGAGGCCCCTGAACGGGGCACAGCGCCCCGTCGTCAAAGACGTCATCATCATCAT
This sequence comes from Andrena haemorrhoa, assembly GCA_910592295.1. NCBI lineage: Eukaryota > Metazoa > Arthropoda > Insecta > Hymenoptera > Andrenidae > Andrena > Andrena haemorrhoa. The sequence continues at coordinate 8,270,822 of OU342940.1, read as the reverse complement.
CATCACCATCATCAGAAACACCAGAAGCAGCCGAGGGACGGGCAGCCGGGGGAGCTGGAAGAGAGGCGGCCGAAAGTGAACCCGATCTTTCTGTGGGCCTCCCAGCGAGAGCAGAGGATCGTCGAGGTAAGATGCGAGGACTACGACAAGAGGAATCGCATCAAGCTGACGAAGACCGCGCAGGGATGGCGCTCGATACCGAGGACAGCCTCCAACATGTACTCGACCGGCCTGGGGGTCGCCCCCCAAAAGACGGGCAGCGAGAGCTCCTCGAGCTCGTCCGACACAAGCGACGGAAAAGAGACGGTCAAGCAGCCGGGGCACGTGGCGCTGAATCTTCAACATATCTCGGCGAAGGAGCTGGCGAATGGACGGACCGGTGGTTTGGTCACCAGGGACGGTGTCGGGCGGAAGAGGACCTACGATGAGATTAACAGGAGCGGCGAGCAGAGGCGGGACTACGGTTTCCCTTTGGACGATCTGCGGGACAGCGCGAGGGTTAAGGCGAGCTGGGACGAGGAGAGGCGGAGAGTGCCGTGCTCCGACGACGACGAGGACGAGGAGGACGAGGAGGAGGATGAGAACGAGGAGGAAGCGGAGGAGGAGAATAGGTTTGAGAAAGAGCTGCCCGATCCGGATGGTAGAAGGAACCTCGAAAGGCTGCAGAAGGACAAGCTGTTCCAGCCGCGGGTGATGCTGGAGCAGCTTCGCTTCTCTCAATTGCCCGAGGGCGTTCATCAGAATGTCCTTCAGTGCCAAGGAAAAGACGAGAAGAGGCGGAACGCGGTCGATGTTATCGCCGCTGAAGAGGAGTCGGTGGTGGGCAGCGAAAAACGGAGGCACGCGAACAAGGCAGGCATTCAGGACATACTGAACATGATAAATGCCACGGCTTCGCCGGTTCTAGCCGCCGACACGCCTAGCGCCGATCTGCCCGTCGACTCCACGAAAACCTACGAGCTCCTCGGCGAGAGCCACCGTGGTAAATCTATCGAGAGCAAAATCAAAGATCCCAATCCTGCGGCGCTGATGGAATTGTCCAGCAAAGGCAAGGAACAGTCGAGGATTGATCCGATTCCTAGTTACCCGCAGCAGGGCGCCGTTAAAAGTGTCGACGGTCTTGCCGACGATAAGGTAGAGATACACGAGGAGAAGATTCTCGGGAACCACGGCGTCGAGAACGGGGACGGGAAAAATGCTCGCGTTAAAGAGAACGTCGTCGTTGTTTCCGTGAAGAACAATTCGGACTCGAAGTCGTGCAAAGTCGCCGAAGCGGACGGTGGCTTTGGAAATCGGGCGAAGTGCAGATCGAGCTCCCGTTCGAAGTGGCAGAGTACGGTAGCAGTTTACGACGACGATACACCGTTAGAGGCGGAAGAGGAGAGACCCGACGAGCCTGGAGAGCCGATCAAGATGGACTATAACGACAGTTCGAAGATTCTAACCGCGCTCAGGAATACTCCGGGGCTTTCGGTCTCCGTGACCAGAACCCACACGCCAGAAATCACGAAGAACGCTGCGGTAACTTCGGCCAGGCCGCCTTCGAAGGCGTCGTCGTCGAGCAGATCGCCCGACTCCCAAGCGGAGTGCGCCGAAAGGCTGTTCAAGAACGCCGACTCGGCGACGGAGACGCAAAGGACGGAGCCATCCCCGAAGAACCTTCCCGGCCTGTCGATCGTCATACCGAGCTACCGGTACAGGAATCCTCACGCGGTCGCCGCGAACGCAGCGTCTCCGGGGACGAAGTCGCGCGTCGAGTCTCCCGAGAGCACCGTGAACTTCCCTAAAAGCGACGGCTTCGCGGACGAGTCGAAGTTGGATGGGTTCCCGCACGAAGAGGACGACGACGAGAGGGACATGGAGGAGGACGAGGACGATTGCGACTCGCAGGTGCTGGAGGATCTGAGGCGGCAGAAGGCGGACTCGTTAGCGTACGAGTCCGACAGAGACTACTTCCACAGGCAAGGTATGGGGAACTCGGAGGATCGGAAGACTCCTCTTGAGAGCGCGAAGAACCAGGCTCACTGGATCAGCTCGAGCAGAAGCAGCGAGGCCCAGGCGAAGTGCAAGTATCAGGATGTGGAACACTTCGACGAGCAGGTTCTCGAGGAACTTCGGACCCGCGGCACAGTTGTGTCGCCGCAGCCGAGTGGAATACCGTGTTCCCCGGCTTCCAGGAGGCCCTCGTCCGCGTACCTCGAGAGGCTGCTACCCAGCCCACCTTGCTCGGTGTCCTGCTCGGAGGACGCGAAGAGCGACTTGACCTTGAAAGGCATCCTGTCGTCGCCGAATCAGCTGGAGGCGAGGGATCACGAGAAGCAGAAGGAGATTTCGAACCGTTGCGACCAAGTGCCCAGCGAGCATCGTGCCGTTCGCTCGGACCCCTCGAAGGACGTCGAGAAAGCTGGCGCGCGAAAGGGGAGCAGAGGCTTCCAGGAACGGCTGAGCCTTCACAGCCAGGAGACGAGGAACTGCGGCAGGCCAATGTCCAGTGGCGATATCCATAGCACCTATTTCGCGACGGACCGCGTCACGCCCAAGAGACCGATGTCTGCCGAGTGGTCCGTCGGCAGGCAAAAGGGCCAGTCGACCGGCTGCCAGAGGCCCTCCGGGAAGCATCGGGTGCACACCATGGAGGAAGTCTGCGCCACGTCCACCAGCACCGATAAGCTTCTCGATCCTGCTAGTCAACTTAGAGAATTGATCGAGACGTCCGGACATCTGATCCCTGATCCGCTTCTGGTGCCGAGGGACTACTTGCCCGGCCTCGCGGCGGCTCCCGCCATTGAGATCCCGAAACTTCTCGCCTCGAGGCCGGAGCTGAGGCTGCCGGAGGCGCTGACCAGGCCGGATCTCCTGAGGGATCCAGATCTACTGGTGATATCCCTGGCGCATCTGCAGCACGTTCTCGACCACGGCGAGGGCCCCGTCTCCAGGTCGCGGCAGTCCCATCCGAGGATCAGCAACGGCACTAACAAAGGGCCCGGCCACGGGAGCAACGGGGCGAGGAACGCCTCGCTGGCCAGGCCCAAACTCAGCTGCAAGCCGATCGGCACGCTAATGCCAGCGCCGATCGATCTGTCCAGCAGTCGACGGGCCAGCCCCTATCCGCCGCTGCTCAGGGTACGGAGCGGATTGCTCAAGCAGGAGCCGGAAGTCAGCTCCACGGCCAGCTCGCCCGATGACTCGCAGCTCTGGCATCCTCTATTCGGCAGGTAACTTTTCGTTTTCATACATAATGCAACCGCGACACGAATTTCGTGGCAGGAACACCAACGTCACTGCGGAGCCTGCGCGAAATGATATACCACCTTGAATGCGTTGCGCTACGGGTCGCAATCAATTTCCTCCATCGACGACCAGCTCGCTGGAAGAAGTGTGCGCGGATACCGGCGAAACGGTTTGGTAGTTAACTTCGCAAAGTATCAGAAGGCACGCTATAGGAAAGGAATAATTTATTCTAATGATATGCAATTTCCCGGCGTCTCGATGCATGCGGTAATAATACGAAACGTAGCTCCCATTGTCGTAGAAATGTTCCGTATCGGGAAATTGAAGCGAAACATGTGACCGTCACGTGTCTTTTATTTTATTCAAGACGGAAGAGAACTACCTGAAATGCACATCGGTAACGGCGACCAGTGTTCGGAGTAGTGGAACAATACCATCGCTTTTAGCTTGCCGATTGTTTTCCTTCGGGATCCCCGCTAATTCTCCGCGTGTCTTTTAATCAATGCCTGCGCGAGGCGCAAGGGCATTGGCGCGTTTTTACCGCGTTAAATGTGCAGAGGTGCGCGGGTAAAAATTTGAATGGGCCAAACTGCAGGAGCGCCGGATATTGTCTTACATGTTTCGCGAACGAAACGCGTTTTCAAGCGCAGTCTTTCTTCCCCAGGGGGGACATTACTCGACAAAGATAATTATGCACGGTTAGTTTATTTACTTTCTGGTATGCAAAGCGGGGTGAGGGGAACACGGCGTAGCAACACGATGGAATGAGAAACGTCTGGTCTGTATGACGTCGACTGTAATTAATGCGAAAGAGAGGAGAACGAAGGGGTAGAAAACATCATGAAAAGCATATAAAATTGAGAGTCCATGGATTAACCTCTCTCTGCATCTGCAATCTGCATCTAGAAGCAGAATCAACTTGCAGACGCGACGTTGCCAGTTAAAACAAAGAAGTTACGTCCACACTGTTGTGTGCGCCGTGAGCGCGAGCTTTGATAAAGTGAACTTTTGCAGCAACATAGCATACGTCACTGAATGGGATCTTTAATATTATTGAGTATTTTTATCTGAATTTAAACATAATGATTTCAGCCTGAATTTTTTGTTTGACAAACTTTTAAAAAATTCTGTTACTTTATTCGTCCATGTACAATATTGTATAGGTGAGCTGGGGTTGACAACTTTTTTCGTCAACATATAGTGCTTTACAGTGAAATGTGAAAAAATATAGTATATTGTGAAGAAATATAGTACTTTTCAGAGGAAAGTGGTACAAAATCAAACTACATTAAAACGGTATAATATTTTTTACATGCATCTATGATTTTTGTGCATTTTGCATTATTAATTAATTTATTGTCTTTAACAAATGTGCCGAAGGTTTGATTGCACTAAAAGTACAAATTTAAGGGGCTGTTCCGGTCTAGAGCCCATAAAAATGAGTGATCTTTAGGAATTAATTAAAGGAAAACTACTACATATAATTTAATGGGACTTTTTACATTGGATTAAGGTTGTCTTAAACTATAGAAATAAATTTCTTGTTTTATAATTAATCATTGCAGACGACATTGGGGAGTCGTTAAAGTCGAGGCGTACAAAAAATTCATCCAAATCGGTGGAACCTGTAGCACCTAATAAACCATTGGTCTGAAGCAAAAAACAATGCCAGATTATTAAAGGGCATGAAACTCGCTCGTGGACTGACCAGAAAAAAATCCCAAGAATGTCATTTCTTGAGAAAATAACGACACTTGAAGTTTGAAATCACTTTTTCCCTATATTTTCCGTATTTTCAAGGCTCTTAAAAATTACAAATTTTCAAAAATTTTAAAATGTTAGTGGTTTCTCCACTAAACCGAAGTATATTCTTCAAAATAAAAAAGTTCCAGTCGAATTGGATAATAGCTTTTGGAGATACAGGTTCCACCGATTTTGAGAACACTGTGTTGAGAAAAACTTTGTTACCCATGCATTTGCCGCTACCTACTCAAATGCTTATAACTTCAGAAATTTTACGAATTTCAAAAAATCCTTTTAAACACGTATTCCTAAAAGATGGAACATATGAAGGGTAAGGGTGAGAAACAGGGAATATCACAAAACAGCTTTATCAAGAAAATTAAAAACTTTATAACCCTTTGTGATTCGACAGTTCTGTAGTCCCAGTTTCCAGCAACACAATTTTAATATATAAAGCAGAATGTGTTTGTGTGTTTGTCTGTCATCTAAAAACTCTCGAACGGTAAACTCTGGGGTCACGAAATGTGTCCCGGCTCATTATGCCTAACTAATCCAGAAGAATGTGACTATTTTCACGAAGAAAATAATTAAAAAAAATTGTATAAAATCAGAATATAAATTTCAAAATCACGAAAAATGACCATTCCTCGTTTTCCCCCTTACTTAAGGAGTTAATTTTCTATGAAATAGATTGGCTCTGTTTCTCTCTTCCCGCCATTTCATGTTTATTATAGAAAAAAAAACCCTCCGTTAAAATTTAAATTCGCAAATTAAAGTTTTGATTAAGTAAAATTGTAGAAGTTTATCGATATACCGGGAATATACTATTTTTACGTGCCATATCTTTTTCTAACAGTATGTAGTATCCTAGACAAAAATATAGTACAATACCATATACCAATTATAGTACGGTTGGCAATCCTAACAATACGGTGAGCTCGAATTATTTAACTAGACTCGAATGGTAAACTATTAAGCCACCTAGGCTGCTACATTATACATGCAGGGCTTTCTTAGTGCGCCCACGAGATCATAAAAATTCATAATCACGCATAAAGGAATAATTCCAAGCTGTCAATCAAACATGAAGACCGATCGAATTAGCCTTTGCCATAGAAAGAATATCGCATTCATGGAGCGTCGGCGTCGTAGCGATCGATAATCGAGTACCAACGTCTCACGACACAGGTATTATTCAATCAGTGGTAAAAGATGGAGCGTAACGAACCGCGAGAGTTCTTTGTACGTCATCGCGATTGTACCAGGGAATCATAATTAATTTATAACTGCTGTGTCGAATATTCTTTCGTTGTTTAAGAGCTCAGGGATCGCAATTAGTCAATTAGCCTCTGAATAACCGTCGGAGCGTTTAAAGCCCCGCAAATGCCTTGCCCTTGCCACTTTCACTGCACGAGCCTGCAGGGCCAGTGCACAAGGCTAGGGTCACCGATTTGGCTAAAATCTCAATGCACACCGTGCATAATAATACATTAAACGGATAAGACGTGTCTAAGTACCTAAGTAGTACTGCAATTTTCGCGAGTAAATGGAGTCGAAAGTCGCGCATTTCCAAAGAAATAATTAATCCCAGAAATAATAAATATTAAGGAAATGAAACTCTACAGATAGTTCCTTTGTTACGCATAGATATACCTAGGGGAGTTCCCCTAATGCCGGACGCTTAAGGTTTTTCACAAGTAAAAAGAAAGAAATGGTAATTCGATTTTCTCGTCAAACTTTGAATAGTGCACCCCGCGCGTTTAACATATAATTATACCTGCGCGGTGTGCTGAAATTTCATGAAAAGTGCGGGCTTCATGCGCGCCCCTCGTTAGTTTTGTGTCGCTCGATGGCAGTCTCCTCTTCCAGGGACAATTAAGTGTCGATCCCGCCACTCGTGTCTTGGCAGTATCCCGGGACAATTAAATTTCTATTCGGACGAGCACGCGGAACGGTGCACGCTGCGGCGATACTTTATGCATACAGAACGGGAAAGGAGATGGTGTCAGGTAGTTTTGCCAGTCCCAGCGTAGACGGAGCCCGGCACGGTGATAGGAGCGACACTCGGTGATAGTCCGATCATTTGCATTTTAATACAGGTACAGACGATAGCGGCTGTATCTCGCAGACTCCACCTCCGGTCTGTCAGTCCGTTTATAACGAGTCGATCGGCGCGCATACACGACCACCGTTAAATATTTAAACGAGATCGAACATGGTAACCATCCACGGTGCCACCTACGTCGAATGACCGGACATGATCGATGCGCCTCCTCGCGGAGCCAATTAGCCAGCACCGTCGAAATTCGAGGATCCGCTCAGATCACTCTTTCACTTTTTCCGACGTTTTTATTTAGGACGCTTGAAACCTTCTAATGAATGGGCTAGTTGTTTTGTAAATAAGGTAAAAGGAACTCGTTTTATATTGGGACAACGCTGTATTCTACTTCTACCTGTTATTTGGCGAGGTCGAGTTAACTCGTCAATCAAACATTTTTTTCCGTGGATAAGACGAGTTAACTCGTCTGCTGGAAAATTTTCGTTTTAACCAAGACGTGTTTAATTCGTCAATTGAAAATTGTTCTCTTTGGTTAAGACGAGTTAACTCGACAGCTAACAAATCTTCGCTTTAACCAAGACGAGTTAACTCGTCAATCGAAAATTCTTCTTCGAGGCTGTGACGAATTAAATCGTCAGATTAAAATTTGTCTACTTGGCTAAGACGAGTCACCTCGTCGTTTAATAGATAAGGGAAGATAACTCGTCCCAAAACCCGAAACGGTTCTCTGGTAAAAAGAAATAGTGTATTAGGTCGCGCGTCGCATCTGCTGCGGGCAAATTGAGTTGATTGGCCTGTAATCGTTTTTAAATATACAATTATAAATACATTAAGACGGTTTTGGCCGAGAAACGGATCACTTAACAGGTTAAACATGCTGTTCTATTTAAATTTATTTGACTCGAGGTAATATGTTTCATTTATTTATAGATAGAAGGATATAGAGTGGAGAATATTCGAGAAACGATTTTTGGGAAACATATAAAAAAACAATGAAAGAAAGATTATTATAAAATGTCATAGCAATTCTTTCGCAAATGTGTAATTAATAGATCCAGTCGTCACTTATTATGTTAGACCTTAAAAAAGAATTTCATAATATTCATCAACTTGCAACTTTTTCATAAAATTTATCGTTTTAATTATTTTTACTTCATTTAGTGGATTGGCAAGACTGAGTTACTTTTTCTCGTACCTTAAAAGCTTATTGGCGGCTTGCTAGTTTCATTCCACATGCACGAAGCAATTTATTTTTTTCATTTATTTTATTGATCCCCAATATTTTCAAATATTCTATGACTTGCCTCCGGTGAGAACATCTATTTGCTTTTTCACATGATATATTCGATCGCGGACAAAACATTTCAACACAATCTGTGTACACATTGGTACTGTTATATTATCAAACTGCATATGACATTCGCGAAATAAAATTCTGTCGAATTTAAGACACGTTGGAAATAAATGCGTTTTAAAACGGGTTTTCGAAAAAATGCCACCGTAAAAACACCCTTCGGATTTAATAAACGGGGATGTATGCACACTCAGGAATAGTTAGGGGAGACTTTTTATGATTATACTTTATTCCTTGAAAATATGGATTTGGGACGGTTACGAAATAAGCCGTTCAATTTGAAAAAGAGAAGATAGGATAACGTTATATGAGCGAAGAATGTTATTGGTACTTTCGTTTGTCATGTAAATCCCAAGATATATGTAAAGGGAACAGTGCCAAGTATGCAGCCAGATAATACAGAATGACGAAACAGTCACGATTTAGATTTGAATAAATAATATCCCAAAAGAAATCTACAGCTTGCGTTACCGTAAGACAAAGCATCTGCAGGGATTCAAGATTCAACACGCTTCTTTTAAATGTCCTTTCACTGTGGAACATTTATTTCATTGCTCCTTGCTGTCAACGTAACAAATGCCCCGAAATCTATTATTTCTTGTCATTAGTTAGCATTGTTCAAACAAGCATCGCTGCCCAATGTAAAAATTATCAGCAATGCTCCAAGCAACAAGGAAAACCACATTTATTAAAAATCCCCTCCAAGCATGCAGCCCAATTGACAATTTTTGATCATGAACTTTGGAATAATTCGTGAAATCACTCGATCGCGTATTTTGGATCGTTCGTTGCAGAGCGAGGAGTTCCAATTCCTGAATTTTCTAGCAGCCAATCTTTGCAAGAATAACGAGACCGAAGTAGATCGGGGCGGTCGAGCCGCCGCGATTTATTCCACTGTTGAACGTCTGCCATGCTAATTTTCTCGGGTCACAATTCACCAGGGTCTGGAATAGAATGGTTCGCAGTGGATTGTGAAAAAATAAGCGAGCCTGCACTCGATAGAAGTGACAGAGTTGCCGAGATACAGTTGGAGGACTGATCGTCAATTTCTCACGAGGGTGGTCGAATTCTGATGCCCGATCTTGTAACGCGTGACTCCTAATTGACGATCGAGCCTTCTCTAATTAGGACCGCCTGTTCCACGATCAGCAATTGGCACGACACGAAAGTGGGTCGTGGCTCCGCGTTTCGCCCTACGTTCGTTGTCTACGTTTTGCGACCACGCTGTTGCGCAAGCAGATACTTCAAATTCGCAGTGTTCGTCCATGCTGCGAAGGATTAGAAGCATAACAGTGATAGTAGGTCGCGGGGAGAAATGGTGAAAGGTTAGAAAGGAAGGAAGTCGCGGTGATCCGCAAGGAATCAATAAAGCTACTACCTTCTGGTAATAGTGGCGTTACTATTGCTAGTAATTACTAGTTAAGGATTATTATTACTAGTAATAGTAGGTGGTTATTACATGGTAATAACAATCTCGAATGGGGAAGAGGATAATGCTGTAAGTAATTGGGAAAGTGTGCAATGGGCGAGGTTCGGGGAAAGATGGCTCGAAATGGATTAACACAGATATCTATGAAATGGTATCAGGCTAATCCATGATATTCAAATTACCTTCGTATATTCGAGTTACGTGCAATTTTTCTCTATATTCTTTAGAAAATTAGGATGTGTTGGACTGTGAGTTATTATGGCGAGAGGTATAGTTTAGCTTCTACAAACAGTCTGGAAAATGTTCATTTTTAGTCGTAGCAAGGGAAACGAAGACTTAAGGGGACCTTCCGGTCTAGAGACCAAGAAATTAGGTGATCTTTAGGAATTAATTAAAGGAAAACTACTATACATAATTTAATGGGACTTTTTGCATTGTATTAAGGATATTTTAAATTATAGAAATATATTTTTTGTTTTATAATTATACATTGCAGACGGCACTGGGGAGTCGTTAAAGTCAAGGCGTCAAAAAATTGATCCAAGTCGGTGGGATCTGTATCTCCAAAAGTTATTATCTGATTCGACTGAAACTTTTTTATTTTGAAGAATATACTTCTCGCTAGGGGGGAAATCAGAAATAATTACATTTTTTTAGAAAATAACGACACTTGAGGTTTGAAAGCACTTTTTCCCTATTTTTCATCCTTTCAACGCCTTTGAAAATTATAAATTTTCAATTTTGTGTATTTTTTCTGGTATCCCCCCTAGCCAGAAGTGTATTCTTCAAAATAAAAAAAGTTTCAGTCGAATCGGATAATAATTTTTGGAAATACAGGACCCACTGTTTTGAGAACACTATATTGAAGAGTCCTCGTAGAAAACACTGTAAGTGCCAAATTTAATAAAAAAATTATTAGGAAATGATTTACTTGCCAATGGTAATACTGTAGTAGGTATAGAATTTGATTTTTGGCACTTACAGTGGTTTCTACAAGGATTCTTCAATTCATGATATGTTTCTCACACAGTTATGTTATTTATTCATAAGATTACTTGATTGAAAATAAATCGAAAAGTTAGTGCACGGTCTTGACTAAAATTCAATTTAACGAATTTCCCTATAAATGACTACATGCATAAATTATAGTAATTTATAATAAAGGTTCTATGTTCGCGTAATTAATTTTGTAGATTAAACGTACAAAAACAGCTAGAACCCGGCTCATTATACTTTTAGAATTGATTTTTTTTAAATCTGAGACTCGTATAATTTATTCTACATTTTCGATTTATTTTTGGACTCTGTCAAATTTTGTCTGCAATATTTAAATTATTCCCTTACGAAATAACGAGAAATATAAACTCCATTATTAATTCATGAGGCAAGGACAAAGCTCCAGAAACTGCAGTTTAATTTTAATTAAAGGCGTAATCTGAGTTGCCGGTTCGTTGCTGGTTCGTTCGTTAAAAGTTAGTGAAAATAATTTTCGAGTTTCCAAGTTTTACTTCGCTTTTGTGGAAGAGTCGTTACCTACGATTCAGTATAAGTCATTACCTCCCACGATTCTCCCATTGTCCCCGTTACTCCTTATTATATCGTGCCCATTATAATTACCTTCATTGTCGGGACAATAATGGAATTCATGGCTGGGTAGAAACTTTTATTCACAATTTAAGCGCTGCACAAACAGAATGCGTTGAAAACGCAATATTAACATCTATCTTTCAGTTGATTTTAAAAGATCTATTGTTGCATTAAGATTAATTGAGTGTCTATTTAAAATGACGAAGTGGTTTAAAATTCGAGTCGATTAAAATGAACCAAATCGAGTATTCAGTTATTCCAGCAATATTTTAATTTAAGTAATTGCAAAAGAAATGAATGAGGAATCACTTGCGAAAACTTGGGTAATTCGAAAAATTGGAACAATAGAAAAAGTAGAGTAGTTTGATGGAAAGCTACACGAAAATCCAGTAAGTGAAAAGATTTATATAACTTCTAAAAATTTGAGTAGCTTTATAACTTTGAATCGCTCGAATAAGATTGATGTAAATTTTAAGCTACTTAGTATTTTCGAGTCCTGAGTAGGACTGGGACTATTCGAATAATTTAATATTCGAATATTTTACAAGTATTCGAATGCTACGAATAAACTTCGAATATTTGAGTATTCGAATGTTATTATTCGAATACTGGTGTAAAGAACTTGATTTATAATTCACACCATACTATTCGAATACTTGGATATTCGAATTATATTCGCCAAATAATTGAGCAACTCAAGTATTCGAATATTCGAATACCGAAAAATTCGACAAATAGTCCCAGCCCTAGTCGTGAGCAAATTTCGAATATTCTCGACTTCTCCTTCATTCAGTAGGTCGAGCTGCATTGTGCGTCACGTGCACTGATTACACATTTTAGTACGCCAGAACAAGAAGCACGTTCAAAGTCGAACAACTTAATACTACCATGATGATCGTCAATGTGACTCATTTAGACAGAGGGAAATAAAATATTCCATCAGACTGCCGTGGTGACTAGGATTCTATGACATTTCGATCGACAAACCTAATGCGTGTATGCAAATGGCGCAACGTGCTAATGCACTTACAGTTGGTCGATTAGATCAATCTTAAACACTCGGAGACACGACTATTAAATATAACGCTCTGCAATACAAATCGTCGAACTCTATAGGGTTCGAAAATTTCGAAAATAACCAACGAATTTTCCATCCGTATTCCAACAAAAGTTTCTACCTTAATCTACAAACATTATTTGACTAGATCGCAAATCGACCGTTATCTCCTGCTCAAATACAAATAATCATTAGAAAAAGTCTGGGGAAGAGAATTCGATTCGAATAAAATACTTTTGATTCTTCCGAGCCTCGAATTTTTAATCAACAACCACGATTGGAACTTGCAAAACAAATTCGACGAAATTAGAGAATATTATTTGAAGAATTCTTCTGCACCTTGCAACATGAGAAACTATTTTCAGTTTCACACTTTGCGCGACTCCTTTTATTTCGAGGTATATTTATTACCCTCGTTATCCACGATTTCCATGATATTTTATCGCTCCCTTACGAAACTTCTGTCGTTCCCGTGCGATGCAAATTTTCATTTGAAAATTTCCGTCTTGAAATTGCCATTTGCCTCCGCGTGACTGTTGCAGGTCCCCTTCGACAATTCTCTACTATGTTTAAATCAGCTGGCCTTGCTGGCATGGAGACAGTTATCTTTTTTAGCATGAAAGTACTTTACGACACACTTTGCGGCACACAGCTGCACTGCCCTGTGGAATGAATTTTTTGCCGGGAATATTCCTAGCATATTTTTACGCTTGCTCCTCAATTGAATGCTCGCGTCCAACGGTGTACACTCGCCCCTTTCAGAGCTTTAATTCGGACTTTCCGTGATACCCAATTTCCCCTCGAAAGGAACCGGGGTCTGGCATCGGTGTGTCGGGGACCGCGCGCATCGATCGAATTTTGCGAATAATTTCTGAGGACCGGAGCTGCTCGAGATGTTCGAGTAACGAGCTCGTTTCGAACGCTCCTGTTAAGTTCAGCTCTGCTCTTTTTTCCTCCAAATACACTCGGACAGCTTTAGCACACTGGCTTCGGTATAACGATCTAGACTCGTGACGTAAGCCGAGGCGCGCGTCTGCGAGTTGAATTCGCAGCGAGCTATGGCGTGACTTAATGCAATTAATTTAATTCGATTCAATACCGAAAAGGCTCCTCTTTCTCGGCGGAGTGCGTTGCAATGGAATGAAAGAAATGTTTCAAGACACGCTTTGCCCAGTTACTCTATTTACAGAGATTATGCGGTACGCCGAGGCGTGTTTCACGTGTTCCTAATGAATCGCATATTCTATGTGTTGGCGAGGCTCTCTCGCCATCATTCCCGTTTAGTGTTCCCTAACTGGTAAACGTTTTAACGTTCTTCTGTAGTTTTTCGGTAATATTGGTTTGAAAAAGTGAGGCAATCCAATTTCAAGCTGCGACACTTGTTTGTTACATCCGTTAGTTTCTCGCGAAACCAATAAAAAATAAAATTAACACAGAATTATTAAATTGGTGGCCGAAAAACGGCGATTATTTCAAGAAAAACTCGGCCTACTAAAAATTCGCGACTTTTTAATTTTTTGTATGAAAATCTCGAATTTTTACGCCACGTAGAAATCGAACCACTATAGGAGAATGAAAAAAATTGATATCCTTGAATGACGAATAAATGAAGGCCATAAAGTTGGTTTCCTGCAAGTTGTATACTTTCTCAAAAAAGAAACCTAAAGATCACCTATTTTCTGATCGATTTGATGAAAAGGTCGCCTTAAGGTTTCAAAGGTATCGATCTCGTTCTAAATTGGGCAGATGAACAGTGAAAGAGCGGACAATCATTTATTAATATCACTTGTTCATTCCTTTTGCGGTGCTAGATACACCTTTGAACTCGAGTTCCTATAGGTATAGATACCGAGCAGCAGCGAGGTCCCCCGTGTGCATACCCATAGACAAAATGGCGAAATGCCTAGAGCCGCTACCCACTTCGTTCCCTAGCACGAAATCCATAGGGGTAGCGATGGGTAGAGTCGAGGACTAGCAGACGATTTGCTATCGATCCATCAGAATTTGGTGACTGACAAGCAATGCCCTCCAAGGTCCTCCTTTGTACCTCACCTTGTAGCACTTACAAGCCTCACTATTGCCCGGTATGCCTACGTACAGGGTAATAGGGAGGTTCCTAACGCGCACGCCCATACAGAAGCTGGGAACTGGGAACTCTGTGAAGTCGATGACCTTCTCCACCCCTCAGCGCGAATTCGATGGAGATAGGAATTCCTCCATTTTAGACTCGACAGGTGATCCGGTATCGAAGCACAACTATTGGATAACCTGCACCAGTGGCGGACTGGGTCTAAAAGTATTGGTTGCCAGAACCCACAACTATAATGCCTCGTATAACCCGAATCAGAATTACTTTTTGAAGAGTTATTTATTATATTTTTAAATACAAAGCATTGATTAGATATCAACTTGGTTTTTACTTCAAAAGGTTACCCACATAAATGACTAAAAACCAATTTCAGGATTTGGCATTAATCAACGCCTAAGGGGGTGGTGAAATGTGTTCTCATGGAGTCCTTAGTATCTCTTAGGCTCGAAGCGAAGCGCGGGTGTATTTTGCTAGTGTATTATATTTCCAAGCTACTAAAAATAATCAGGGCCCACTTGCCATCGGGCGAGCTGACACCCTAGGCCCTAGGTAGTTCGTCACTGCTTAAAACTAGGGCTGGGACTATTTGTCGAATCTTTCGGTATTCGAATATTCGAATACTTCAGTTGCCCAATTATTTGGCGAATATAATTCGAATATCCAAGTATTCGAATACTGGTGTATTCGAATAGTATGCGCGAATTATAAATCAATTTCTTTAGGTTCATTTGTCAGGGTGAAATTTTTTTAAGCTAATTTTGTCCCACTTCACACCATACTATTCGAATACATGAATATTCGAATAGTATTCGAAGTTTATTCGTAGCATTCGAATACTCAAATATTCGAAGTTTATTCGTAGCATTCGAATACTCAAATATTCGAAGTTTATTCGGTGCATTCGAATACTCAAATATTCGAATATTAAATCATGCGAATAGTCCCAGCCCTACTTACAACCCTTGGTTACAACCCTTCTTCTTCTCACACCCTTACCTTAACTCCTACAAACTTCACTGCTTGGTACAGTCACATATTTCGAAACTTAGAAAGCAAATTCAGTTTATAATGAGCCCCTCATATAGGTGCTCGAAGGCCTGGATAGTAAGAGCTCCAATTTGAATCCATCAGGCCTGATCAATCCGACGAGTCGAACGAACGCAGATACGTTCGTGAAACGAAGGGAACGACGACCAAGGCCGATCGAAGCCAAAATATGTTTGCGTTTCGGGGCGGCGCAAAACGAACGGGGGTATTTTATTGTAACGCGGCTGGCACAAGCGTCGCGACGCGAGAAACAGTTTCGAGCGCCCTTTCGCTCCGGCGGAGCACTTGTGTAAATAGCATTAGGATGCTACTCTCCGCGCTGCGCGATGGGCGGACGGCTTTAATGAGAGGGAGAGGTATTAAAGGAGGGTTCTCATGTGACGACACGAGCGTCCATCGATCGTGCCGGCACGGGGAATTCGAAAGCCGCAGGCCGACCGGCGCGGGGTAGTGCAGGAAATTAAAATCAAAGCTCGTTTCAGCGTTTTGCTGGGGCCCTTCCGTTCTTCCGACGCCGGCACCCGAGAATCGCCTTTCTGCTCCGCTGCGACAGATTGCACGTGTTTGCACACACGTTCCGCGGGGCCGCGAAACGCATTATCCAATCGTTCGTCGCTTTTTTATCCAGCCCGCAATCGAGCGGGGAAATTGTCCACGCTCCTCGATCGCATTTCCATAGGATTCTTCGCGTGACAAACATAATGCCAGCCCGTGAACGCCAATTTTCTACTTCGTTCGTTCACTTTCCACCCTTCGCACCGTTTCGCGACGCTTTTACTCTCGTGCGTTTGGAGTTGTATCAATTTCTGGCATCCATCATCGCGATCAACGTGAACGCTTAGAAACTTAGAATGTCAACGCCGTCACTTACCATCGGACACATTTTCTCTTTCTTACATCATATTCCCTGGATGTAACGTCTCTAGTTATAATTTCACTAGATCCTCTGAAATCATTCGAGTCGATGACTCATGGTATAGTTTCATAAAATGCGATGTTATTTACATTCCAGAAGCCTCAAGCGCTAAATAAACCGAATTCTTAACCTTCTAAGCTTGGAACCTTGTAATAGGACTGTAACGATTATTCGAATAATGTAAGTATTCGAATATCAGAGAATTCGAATTTAAGCTTCGAATACCAGAGAAATTAGAATACCAGGGAATTCGAATTTAAGATTAGAATGCCAGAGAATTCGAATTTAAGATTCGAATACCAGAGAATTCGAATTTAAGATTCGAATGCCAGAGAAATTCGAATACCAGAGAATTCGAATTTAAGATTGGAATACCAGAGAATTCGAATTTAAGATTCGAATACCAGAGAATTCGAATTTAAGATTCGAATACCAGAGAATTCGAATTTAAGATTCGAATACCAGAGGTTTGCGAATTTAAGATTCGAATATTCGAATATTCAAATATACCAGAGAATTCGAATTTGAGATTCGAATATTCGAATATACTAGAGAATTCGAATTTGAGATTCGAATAACAGGAGTATTCAAATTTGAGATTCGAATAACAGGAGTATTCGAATAATTAGAAGTATTCGAATATTCGGGGTGATCGAACTTCCTATGGTACCGAATTTCGTTTGCAAAATGTATAAATTTACCAAACATTAATAAAATTACAAATTTATCGTTCGAAAAACAAATGATTGTAAAGGCAAATATAAAAATAATTTCACGATAAAGAGTGAACAAATATTTCATGTTCAGATTCCTATTCGGTGCAATCTGAAATTCGATCACTCCGAATATTCGAATACTCGAATTATTCGAATACTCGAATTATTCGAATACTCGAATTATTCGAATACTCGAATTATTCGAATATGTACTCGAATTATTGGATTGTTCGAAATTATTCGAATAATTACAGCTCTACCTCGCAATTCACCTGTTTACGTGTCACCTCAAACTAGCCTCGCGACTTCGAACAAAAGTATAGCCTGGACTAAAGTCAGACCGTCGAAGCACTGACCCATACTACTTCGTTTCTCGAAAGAGCCGGTCCAAATAGCCGCCTCGCCGCTGGATTCCGAATTCGGCCCCGCGTGGACCCCATTTTTCACACCCAGTCGCGACTAAATTCAAGATCGCTGAAGAGCTGCGAACGGAATCTAGGTGTCTATCAAAGTTACCCAAGAGTCGCGACGCTGGTCACGATTTACGATGCGTCCAGTTGGATCGGTCGATGCTCGTCGGCCCTGAAGGCTTACCTCGCCTACGTCCACGCCCACGTTTCCACCGCGGCGAGACAGAGAGGAGAGGCGAAGCAGAGTGAAAGACAGGGAGCAGGATAAAGAGGTGGCGAGGGAGAGAGAGAGGGATAAAAGAAGAAGATAGTAAAAACTTGTCTATATCTCTCTCTTCATCTCTGTATTCTTACCTCGTTCCTCTCTTTCTGCAACCCTCCCCTTTTGTTTATCCCAGCCTCTTCTAATACCTCCTTTTTTACCTCCCCCAACTCCTTCAATCTCATTCCACCTATTTTCCCCATTTTCCGCATACTTCTAATTGGTTCTCTCTCCTCCGACCGTTCCGCAGCTTGTCTCATTGTCTCCACTCTTTGTCCCCTCCAACTCTGTCTCCCGAAGCTCTGTCGTCTCGTCTCCTTTTGTACCACGACGAGCCGCTGGAATTCGGTGCAATTCGGGCCGTCTTGCTTGTTAATACATCGCCGAAGAAAAACGCGCGCGGTGTATTCGAGCGGCCCCGAGTCGTGTGTAGAGAGGCACAAGTCTGTCGGCGTTTAGAGGCACGAGTGAACGCTGCTCGACTTCGTTTCTAGCACTGCGAGATTCACGGCTCGTCGTTGTGAACGCCCCTTTAGAAACGGATCGATGGATACCAGCAAGCACAGCCGCTTCGGAGGAATCGGTTCGAAAGCGTCTCGTGCTTCCCCGATCGATGAAATCCAAGGTTTCTTCTTAATTCCATAAATTCGTCCAGTTTATCTTTCCGCCCTCCCCTTCGGCCCGAACAAAGGGGAGCATCAATCTAGCCAATAAACGGTTTGACGAAAATAGAACGACTTTGCCTGGCACGTGGTGCGATTTTAGGGGCGTTCAGGTTACGTTGAATTTGCAGTTGCAGTAGAAAGTTATCGTGTTACGTGATTAGATGAGGTTGAAGCTATTTAAAAGTGAAACGTGGATAGAGGAGCACGAAAGAAGAGCAATGTGGTTGGGGCATGGTAGATTCTTTCTTGAGCAGACACTGCTTGGTGCATAAAGGTTCGCTAAGTTAGTGCGAACTGAGAGTTACGAATATAACAATTTAGTGCAGACAATTTTGCAGGTTTTCCTTTATCTTTTTTAATTTACCAAAATTATAATTGGCGCCCCTAGGCTAACAAACGTCTGCCACCCTTTCCCTGAAATATAATCAGTTATTTTAATTTAAAAGAGTTGAGACAATTTTAAAATTATTTGAACATTATAACTCGCATACGAGTTATTGCTGATTTGGTGCATGAGAAAAAAAGTGATATATAAGTTTGTTTTTTAAAATTGTCTCAAGCTCCTAGTGGGCGTCCTTAAATTGCGTAACATTTTCTTAACCTAATTTTCAATATAAGTAGCCTAAAAAACGACGTTTCATCACTCACACGAAACTGAGTTAAATGAATCATATAAATCTTAAAAGAATTTTGATATCTGAAAAAATTACGTAAGAAAGGGGAGGGGCTGGAATATAAAATCTTACGAATCCTTATGCTTGAGGAGGGAGGGTATAAGAAAGCGCCCAAACTACCCTTACGTAATTTAAGGACGGCCCCCTATGTTTAAAGATCACCCATCATTTTTTATGTTATTTTATAACGGAAATCTATTCTATTATTGTCGATGAAAAAATAGAAAGTTACAGGCAAAAACATTTTGCTACCTATTTCAATTTCTTTCCCCCAAAATTTGCCTGCAGCCTACTTAGTCTATATACAAATCCGCCCCTGAATGTCGAGTATTTTATACTTTTAAAATATTATTTAAGGCTTAAAAGACATAAGTTACTAACGAATTTTGATTTGCTTTGGCAAATTTTGAAATCTTTTTTATTTATTTATTCATGAGGTGACTCTCGAGAATAATGTCGAGAAGTTGTCACTAATTAGTATGTCACTAATTTTCATTGTGACCCGAAAAAGAAGACATTTCCAATTCTTTCAAATTACCTCACAGTTTAAATATTCGATGGTTACATAGTTATCTACGAATCTTTTAAAAGAGAGAAGAGTGTAAGGAATTCTGTTTATCAATTCATTGGTAGGCAAGAGACAGTAGACGTGGTAATAATTTACACAGATCCTATTAAAGTCCTGTAAATCTGATCGCGTTGCTGCTGCAGGAACAGAACAATCAAGTTTTGCTTAATCTTAGGCTTATATAAATATGCCTGGATTACCTACGCTGGCATTGTGATATCGATCTGAATGGTATTTCCCGACAAAGGCCTGCAATCAAGATGAGCACAGTATGTAATCTTCTTCGACTCTGAACTAATGCCACATAACATGGAATAATGTCGTGTTTTTATTACTGCGGAACATATTTCGTTTATGCCACAAGCAACATTGTAATCAGCAAAATGCAACAGTACTTTAATTATCTGATTGTGAGATAATATTACTTGTTGCAGCGGTCAGATAATTGGATGACTAGATTTTAACACGAGGTCGCATTAACTGCACAGAGCGTCTGTCAAGTCTTCTAGAATCATTGTCAGCACATTCTATGTCCAGAAATAATTATTAAAAAATTATAGCAAAAATATGCACACGGCGAAGAAATTTAACGTGTAAATAATACCTACGCTATTTGAGGCAATGGTAGGATCGCCCACTCAGGTAACTTTATCGCCCACGTTAGTAAGGTATCCGGTGCATTACGAACTCTAATGCATGAATTGCACATTGAGTAAAAGTATTAAGGGGCCATATACACCTAGGAGAACCAAAACAGGGAATTTTCAGGATTTTTTTCTAGGAAAGTATTCGAGTTATCGGACTAGGCTTTTTCGTATTTAAAAATATACATTTTGAAGGAAGTGTTCAATTTTTTTTATTGAATTATCTTGCAAAGTGGCAGAGATATGATGTCGTGAATAGGCAGCCTGGGAGAAGTCATTACGAGAAACTAACGTTTTAATATCCCCTTTGATTTTTGGCGAAGACACACCCGGTACCGGTATAAAATATACTCTATCTATACAAAACCAAATAAAAAAAAATTAAAATAACTACAATCCGTACAAATACGTACAATTTTTCAGTTCATTTAATATTTATAGATCTACAAGAATATAACACAATAAAATAGACTGCATACAAAACAAAATGAAAAAAAGACTAAAAAAACTAAAATCCGTACAAAATATAAATCTTTTAAAAGGTGGTACCAAATTATAAATCTTTATTCCATTTAGTACTTATATTAATTACAGTAAACTGTTACCTACTATAATATGCTTGTGTCCGAGGCAATTTCAAGTAAAACCTGTAACGTTTTTAATTACATAATTAATTAATTTCTGCATATCAATTCTATTATATAAACCCGTTTTTTTTTTAATTTAAAAACCGGTCCTCGATTTTTACAAACTCATAAATAAAAACCGGTCCTCGATTTTTACAAACTCATAAATAAAAACCGGTCCTCGATTTTTACAAACTCATAAATAAAAACCGGTTTTTAAAAACCGACAAACCCTACATATCATCTCTAATATTTACTTTACTACCCTAACTGTCTTCAGTGGTAGCATAAATTGCTACATTTGCTCCAATGTGATTAACCATATACCAAAAGTCCCTCAAATAAAAAGTCAAACTCCAAGTCCCACGAGGGCTTCAAGAAATCCATTCAACCATCCTACCGACAAGCAAACACCCAATCCCTCAGAAACACTTACAAAACTACAATATAAAAGACGCGTTTATAATTTCTTAACTCCAACCCACCAACTGTTCCATCAACAAAAGAGCAGGTCCCACAAAAAGATCCCGCCAATCCACATTTCCGTGCCCCAAACAATTAATCCCGCGCTACAGATTCGAGCGGCAGCCGGTGAGTACCCCGCCCGACTCGATTTCCTTGGGTTTTCACCGGTCGAACGAGTTGAATCGTTTCTTTGATTCCCGTTAGCCGATCAAAGGAGAGACGCATACCGAGCGGGCCGCGCTCGTTACGCGCCGCACCATTACCCTACTAACGACGATCTTTCCGCGAATGAAATCGAAGGAAAAAATTTCAAGGTGACAGGGTCGACGTATGCGCGAACGTGCGCGGGCTCTCGAGGGCCGTTTCGAGTGTTGCGGGCTGGTAGCTAGCGATGGTGTCTGAGCTACTTGAACGGGCAGCCCGCGCTGGCTGGGCGGCGGGCGTGCACGCGGCGCGGAGAGGAGACGATACTCGAGTTACGCGGAGATACATGAGATACTTGTCGATACTCGAGATACCTGGCTCGAGGGCGTGGAGAGCGGGGTAGGACAACCTGAAGTCCGCTTAAAAGCGTACGGGGATTACGAGAAGACACTCGAATTACAGACGTCGCGGGACCCGCGGGCACGAATCTCGGTCAGCGGTCGCAGGAAAGTGCCGCGATCTAGTTCTAATGACGCCATTGGCATTCAGGGCGACGGCTATTTCTGGAATCGCGGTTTACGACGATTTATGAAATTATTAATTTATCGAGTAGGTACCCCCGAGTTTTGATCTAAATCCATTTATTTTCCGCTGCATCGGCGTCCCCGTTCCAGCTGTTTGTCATTATCGCCGCTGTCACAGATAAGCCTCTTGCGGGTGATCACTGGCAATTACGAGAAATCGCTCGGTCGAGCTGATACAGCGTTCCCTGCTACCTGATTAATAGGGAACGATCGTGTGCTCTATCGATTGTATTTGGAAGAAGGTTCGGCGGTGATTAGGCGCTCTGTAAACGATGGGAAATGATAGGCTACTCGTTTTCCGCGAAGAGTTGAGCGATGCAATTGGGATCGTTTCATTTCGTTTAGTCTAGAATCGATGGTTAGCTCTTGGAAGGCGAGGACACGAATGGGGCGAACGATTTTTAACGCAACTGTGAGAATGAGTGAAAAGTTGCGGAATAAACTGGTCTAAGTTATTCGATATACATATACAGTGAGTAAAAAAAGTATTGGCACACTTTTTAAAATCGCATAACTTTTTTAGAATTCGTCAAAACGACATGAGTTTTTTTTAGAAGGTAGAAGGATTAGTTTGTTAAGTGACGTATTTCGTAGTTTTGAAAAAAAATTCAATTTGTCGGAATAGCAAAAAAAATAGTAAAGGCCGTTTTTTTCAACTTTTTTTCTGAGCCTGTAACGAAAATTCGAAAAACCCGTTTGTAGATTTAAGTAAGCTGTATACATGCTGAAAATTTCATCAAAATCGGTTAACGGTGCTCTGAGTTACAAACATTTAATGATCGCACAATAAGTTCGAAAATCGCGAAATTCCCGAAATCAAGCGATTTTCGACCTTATTGTGCGATCATTAAACGTTTGTAACTCAGAGCACCGTTAACCGATTTTGATGAAATTTTCAGCATGTATACAGCTTACTTAAATCTACAAACTGTATATGTTTATTTTCGATGGCGAACAAGAGTAAAGTTGAAAGGTCCTTCTCGATTCGAGGTCTGGAGAAGACTGTCTTTCCGTCCCACGGAGAGTTCCCTGTTCTCCTTAAGGGGTTATACCTAGTCGGGCGGCCGAAAAGAGGCAAATATTTGTGAATTTTTTCTTTCGAAGAAGCGGAAGCGTATATTTTTACAAAACTTTTTGCGCGTAAAAGAGCAACATTTAAAGAACATTTGGTAATTTTTTCGGAGAAAAATATTTACGTTTATAATAAAGTAACAACCAACATCCAAGAAGCATTTTTAAAAATTTGGTTTTGCGGTTAGCACTGCCATTCGGAAGTAGATTATCTAAAATCAAAAACAAAAAAGATTTCGTTAGTATATTAATATATCTTTTTCGACTGACGGAGAGAATTTTTCGAAATATTAATTTAAAACAAAATGCCAGCTATTTAAAGTTGAAATACTGATTCTTCGTGCAAAAATCACTGATTATCTAAAATCAAAAAACCAAATTTTCCGAAATATTAATTTAAAACAAAATGGCAGCTATTTAAAGTTGAAATCCTGATTTCTTCGTGCAAAAATCACGCGAAAAAATCAGGACTCACCTGTGCAGCCCCTTTTATGAGGTGGTGCTTCAATATCTCTAACTCAACCGGGTAGAAATTGTTGGGACCGATGTGTACAAACAAATTCCAGAACATTAGCTGTGAATGACCAGCCATTTTGATGAAAAATGGCTTTGAACATTAAAATTATTAAGTCGTCGGATCGACATCGTTCTTCTTTTAAATAGTAGATCCTGATGAAATGAATACAAAAGTCTTAGGCGTTATTGTCGTAGTATCAATTTAACCAGAAAGTGCTGTTTTTCGTCGTAGTATTGCCCCTTAACTACGCTTGTGGAGAACTAATTTATAATTACCGCACTATTCTAGGTGCAAGCGTCCCGAATTACAAGCCAGAATGTAGGGTTCGAATCCCTGCAAGGGGTGGTTTTTATTTTTTTCCTCGTCATTGCGCGTATTGTGACTAATAACAATTTCACCATTTTCAGTTTGATATCTCGATAAACACATTTAAGGGGGGACAACAGGGTAATGGCCCGAAAAGGAAGGATATCTTTGGGAATTTGTGGCGGCACGTGCAACGAGCATGCTTCTTCATTACGACCAGGCGTTTAGCCATCGGCGATATCGGCAACGCATCGAATTTCGGCGCCGATGCGTCGCGAGACGATTGCAGCGGGGTTCTCGAAAAGCGGCGAGAACCGTCGTCGATACTTTATTGTATAAACATCCTGTACTTACGGCGCGAGAGGCGACGGTCCCCAAAGATCCGCGACGAGACCCCACATAGCGATAAGTCGAACTGAGTCGAACCGAGTCAAACATCGAGAGCGGTACTTACAGACGACACCGCTGCCTGCGTCAACCTTCTCAATAAAGATAGCGACTAACTGGAATACCAAGAGTCGTTTCAGTTTCCCGCCACCCATAAATTTATTAAAAGTACTTAATGAATTTTTTGTTGGAAAATTACAAAAATGATTGCTTAATGCTCGGCTGCGGTTGTCTCTCGACTGTCGTCCCGAGCCATCCAGGGTACCCCTCCTCACCCTGGGCCCAATGACTTCGATGATCCTCTACCAGCGCAACAATTGCCAGATGGCCCTCTCATATCTCTTCAGCCTTTCCTATCGCGAGACCTTCCTCACGTAAGCCGCCGTACCGCGACAAACACAAGGCGCGGCCCGCCGATATCTTACACTTTCAGGACTTTCTGTTGGGCATTTCAGTTACATGAATATCTTTTTTGAAATTTATTTTAAGCAGACTTATAAGCTATGCGGGACCAGTAACTCAGCGCTGCAAAAAATTTCCGCTGAAATGGTTGACAGTTTTCTGACGAAACGGTTCTTCTGAAATCAGAAACCCAACAAGTTTGAAGAATGACAGAATGGCGAACCTCTGAAAAAAATTGTGAAATTTGGTTTCGTGAGAAAACTGGCAACCAGATTTTTTGCCGTGCAATGTTACTGGTCCTCTACAGCCTGTAAATCTGCTTTAAATAAATTTCAGAAAAATAATTCGTATTACTTAAATATCCAATAAAGAATTGAGAAAGTTGCAAAAAGATTCATTAAGTAGTTTGTTTTTAATAAATATCGAAAAGTACCTTTCCTTTTCGGGCCATCACCCTGTTGCCCCGCCTTAAATTTAAATACACGTTATATATGCATATGATGTATAATTTCAAAAATTCCCCAATGTTAACGAAATATGTTTTCCGTCACATATTACAATTAAAATATTTATCTGCACAGCGGAGGTATTTATAGCATGCGAGTTGTGTAAAATTCTATTCTGTTTCCAATTATTTCCATGACGTCATGGAGACTTACGGAGGTGTTTGAACTTTATGACCCCTCGTGATTCGACAGTTCTGCCTTAACCCAGTTGCCACCAACGAAATATGCTTTAAATCGCAAAATGACGAAAAATTGACATTCCTCGTTTTTCCCCTTACCCTTCACGTATGCTTTTCTTTTATAAATGGTACCACAAATATTATTATATGTTCTCATTACACCTTTGTGCAGAATATAAGTTAAAAAGGGTTAACGAAATATGGGGAACTAAACATAAATATATAACAACAGCTGTGTGGTTCTGTAAAGTTTACCTCGTGTAGAATAAAATTTAGAGAGTGAAGGGTGCAGAAAATGAAGTAAGAATTTCTTAAGACATACAGCAGTGAAAGCAAATTATGAAATTGAGCAGAGAGAAACTACAGACTACTTAGTTCAATGATATAGACGTATGTACCGTTCAGTCGAATAAATCGGAATGTAGTTCATGTCCTATCACTTGTACGTTGTATCTTCATTATTTATTTGCACGCGAGTGCGCCTCAAATATTCACTTTCGTAGATATTTTATACCGAACTTGTAGGAAGTACCTAGGTGAACGCTACATATGTAGGTAAATGCATATTTGTTGAATTTGCCTTTAGCTTCTCTTTACCTTAAGTATGAAGAAAACGCTCTCGAATAATGCTCACGCGATTACCTTATGAAAAGTAATATTTCATAATTCTTCGAAACTCTGAAGTGTGGATGTTTAGGTGTTTTATTTTGCATATACAATTATACAGAATGTGGCGTAATTTGTCGTGGAAGCGAGTTTAAAGTAATTCCTCGTGGAAAAAGAAGTCCAAATTTTACAGTTAATTTGTTTCATTTGGGACGTCATTTTCAAGGAAAACGGCTTTCAATTTAGCTCGCGTGCATTTGCCTACTTAGGCAAGTGTACTTCTACTTGCGCTCGTATTTCAGTCGTCCTGTCTACCTAAGTAGTTCATACTACAAGTAATCTAAATCTTGCCCGACTAAAAAATGTAAAATCTGAAGAATTGAAATCTAAACATAGCACTCTTCACATGCACTCCTAAACGAATTATTAGAAAAACACAACTAGGTATTCAGCACCACATCGACATTTCCAACAATTTCTTAATTAGTATGAAATTAAATTGAAGCCGACTTTAAAAAAATCAAAATGCACTAAAAAGTAATAAATAATTTGTTTCCTTATTTAATCTACGACTCTCATATTTTTAAGATAAGGGAACAAATTATTTTAATAATATTTTTTAAAAATATGAGAGTCGTAGATTAAATAAGGGAACAAATTATTCTTTACTCTTTAGTGCATTTTTATTTGTTTGAAGTCAATTTTAATTTCTTTTAAATTTTGTAATTCTTATCTTTTTAGTTTTATATATATGTATATATGTATTTAGATTATCAAAATCGGTCCATATGCTGAAGAGTTATGCGGGGACAAACATAAAAAATACATACGAGTCAAATCTATAAGCTCCTCCAGTTTGAAGTCGGTTAAGAATAGAAAAAAGATCCAAGAATTTCTTGAATTCTCTTGAGCAACTTCATTTTGCAATCCTGTGTATTGCACATTGTTTATAAGCTACTGCTCCTACTATAGCAGTCTATCCGTGACCACAAGCCTAGGCAAAGTCGCTATCCTCGATGAAAAGCGCTTCTTCTAGAAAACGAAGCTTCGCATAAATTTCCAAAACGAATTATTCCAAAGTAATGTGAGTTAGATTTTTCCAGCTCTGACGTTAAAAAGCATCCCTTTCCCTTTGCCACGAACCAAGTGAAATACTTGTAATGATGATATGGGTGTAATGGGATGATTGCTACTGAAATATCAGTTTGAAGCAGCGATATCATTTGCCACTGGCAGGTTCTCGAGTACGTAGCACAGTTTCACGATTCTACGAATTTTTCCATACACAACTCCCCGGTGCGATTGACCCTAATTGATCCGATTGATTCACCCCTCGAACCGGATTAAATTTCACCGTGTTTGCGCGACGAAGAACTGGCGAAAACAGACATACCGTAACACGTGGCAGTCACTTTGGGGCGCAGAGATTTGTACTTTGCTGGGAGCCATGGGACCACTCTCACGGATCGATGTTCGTATGATGTACTATGGCGGTACAGACAATCTGTTCCCGCAGCTAGATGGGTGGGTCCTGTGCTGCAGGTTCCCTTGGTAGACTCTGGACAATGCCCTAATCTGCTGCAGGTTTTAAATGTTCCTACGTTTCAAAGTATTCGTTGATCTAGAAATCGAGGGCATATATTGTTTTGATTACCAGTGGTGGCCAAAAGAAAGTTTAAAATTCATGCTTTTACATGTCTGCATAACTAAAGCCCTGGGACACAATGGCTCGTCGTTTTTGCGACTGACAAAGCTTTTGGTAGGATGACGACTACTTTTTGAGTAGAGAAGAGCGGGGACAAAAGGGATAATAATAATAATAATTGTTTACATTTGGCCTAGGGGACAATTACCTTTCAATATCAATAAGAAAATTATGCCTTAAGATAGCGAAAATAACAGTAATTATTTTGCGGAGAATTAAATAAAAATAGATATAAATTATTATAAGAAACGGTAGATAGAAATATTTAAATAAACCTATTTTAAGTAACGATAAAAAAAGAAAAAATAAAATTTGCAATATTGTATCACAGAAATAAAAATCTTGAAGGAACTAAATAAATTTAGGAGGAGATAAATTTTCAGAATTCTATTCTAATAATGAACATTTACTTTAGAGTATCGAAAATAATACGAATATTATTTTAATAATAAGAATATTATTTTAATAAGAAGAATATTATTTTAATACAAATATTATTTTAATACAAATATTATTTCGGATGTTCTAAAGTAAATGTTCATTATTAGAATAGAATCCTGAAAATTTATCTGCTCCTAAATTTATTTAATTCCTTCAAGATTTTTATTTCTGTGATACAATATACATATTGCAAATTTTATCTTTGCTTTTTGTTTTTCTCGTGCACTGTCTAGTGAAAGATGTTAAAAATCGAAATCTATATATGAAACCTTTTCACAAATTATTGGTATTCTATTAATTATATTAAAAAAAATGTTACATAAACGTAGGTCCATAAATATTTTTTCCAATATTATAGCCACTTCATCTTACACCAGAGGGTAAAAATTCAAAGTAAACTTCTCGAGTTAAAAAAAACAAGTTGCATAGCGTCGTCTCGTTGATAATCTAACATATTTGAAAATTCTTGCCGTGTCCCAATCATATGACAACCCCCTACTGCGCCGTTGCCTATGAATGCTTGCAAATGTGGCTTTAGTCGGAGAAAGACGGAGTAGAAAAGTTTGTCGATAAAGACCCCGAGCTCCTCCGCTATTTCCATTCGGTTGCCCATACAGGAAATAAAGCATTAGGTTGCTGTAAAACATTTGTCCGTTGATTTCTTATTGAGCACAAAGCGTTCGAATAAATGCTATGAAAATGGTATAAAAATTTGATAACTTCCAAAGACGCGTGGTCGTGGATGTCTACAGAGTGTAATAGAGAATAGCGAAGAACAGCTGAGGATAAAAGATGCATACTATAAGTACACACGTATGATCTCCAAATTGGAAGAAAGTGTTGGACACCTGTTTCTGTGAGATTTTCACTGAATATTTAAATTGTGTACAAGTAGAAT
Organism: Andrena haemorrhoa; assembly: GCA_910592295.1. Taxonomy (NCBI): domain Eukaryota; kingdom Metazoa; phylum Arthropoda; class Insecta; order Hymenoptera; family Andrenidae; genus Andrena; species Andrena haemorrhoa. The sequence goes on along the minus strand of OU342940.1, from coordinate 8,241,534 downwards.
AAAAATGTTGGCTATCTGTATTATTTACGAGATAGTCGGAAGATTTATGGAAATATCTAAAACGATAAGTAATGTTCAATAAAAAATCCTTATTAAGGGGTTATTCCTAGTCAGGAGGCCGAAAAGAGGATTTTTTTGGAAGAAGCGAAAGCATATATTTTTACAGATCTTTTTGCACTTAAAAGAGCAGCATTTAAAGAACATTTGGTAATTATTTTTCTACAAAAAATTAATTATTTTTCTACAAAAAATTAATTATTTTTCTACAAAAAAATTACCAAATATTCTCTAAATGCTGCTCTTTTAAGTGCAAAAAGTTCTGTAAAAATATATGCTTCCGATTTTTCAAAAAAAATTCACAAACATTCGCCTCTTTTCAGCCTCCTGACTAAGTAGGTACAACCCCTTAAAAAAGCATCATGTCGATGACTTACTATTCAAATATTGTATGTCCACTTTTTGTGAAAGTGTCTGTTTCTTTACTGAAGATTCCTTGTAGAAGACACTGTAAGTGCTACAAATCAAATTCTATACTATAATACTACCATTGGCCCGTAGAACAATTCCCGATAAATTTCTTTTTAATTTTGGCACTTAACTACAGTGTTTTCTACGAGGACTATTCAATTATAAAGTACCCTTGCATTTTTAAAACTGTTTTTCTCGAAAATGCTAAAAGTGGTCATACAATATTTGTGCAGTGAGCCATCCATGTGCTTGTTGAAAAATTGGAAAATTGTCGTAGGTCACACATATTGAACAACGAATGCAGAAACCTAATCTCGTTGGCTTGTTGGCAAAGCTGACCAAATCCACTATTTTTCAAAAATGAAATTTCGGTCTTTACCAAAAGATGGCACTTGGCATTTGCTAAAGATCAAAATCTCAATTTTTAAAAACAGCGAACTTGGTCATTTTTACCATCAAATCAACGATATCTGCCATCTCAATGTTTTTACAGTTCAGCTCACGAAAATTCTATTATTGGCACTGTTGTTTGCCAGCTACGATGTTATGCTATGGACACGAGTAGTGTCCAAACTAAGACAGTCATTCTCATCGTTATATTCGGTCTCTAGCTATCGCTGTTTAAGTTCTGTTATCATGACTAACCAATGTCTAATAATATTCAAGGTAATACTCGCAGTACTAACAAAATTATTAATTCAATTTGTTTAACATTATCATTGTCTCGAATATTATTATAAAAATGACAAGGCCAAGTGTATGTATAATCTCGAGAAGAACTGCTTCATTCGCCAATTCCTACTATCTCTTGCTTCGTAGCCACACATTCTGAATTTACCTTTGAGTCTACATTTTCATTTTCATATTCCTTCCGTCTTCCCTCTTTAGTGGGAAATGTTCATTTACGTAATGTTTGTGCCGCTTTCAACGACGTTGGTTTCGTGTAATGACAAAGTGCAAACACAACGAATGGAAAAAGTAATACAGTTGAAGCTCCATTACACGACCTTTTTAATCACCAAGCTATTCTGCAATTCAAACGCGTCCATTTTGCAGGGACTAATATCGTTGTTTTGCTTTCTCGCTAGCATTAGCGAGTAATATGTCTGTCATCGTGTCGCCGTCGAGTGCTTCGTTTCTCTCATTCCCGAATTATTTTCATATTTCCTCGGCGAGCCGAACGTGGGCAACGGGCTGAAGAGAATAATGTAACCAGATAAAATCACGCTCTTTCTATCTATAATTAAAGCAAAGACAAGCTACCGTCGTGTTTCCTTCGCATACGAATAATACTCGTGATTAAAGGTATCGCGAAATACCGTGGAAGCTGAATTGAAGGGTAAGAGGAGGAAACAGGGAATGTCCATTTTTCGTGATTTTGCGATTTCTGACATATTAGCTTTACTACTCGGCTTCGCCCGAAATTTAGATTCTGATTTTATCAAAAAATTGTATATATTTATTTTCTGGGGAAATAGTCCCATTCCTCTGGATTAGTCAAGTGCTGAAGAAGTCAGGTTATCGTTGTAAATCCGTGAATAGCGTGAATCAGGTTAATTTTGGACTTGTTTCCCTTGTCGTTCCGGCGTATTCGTACGAAGGTCAGATGACACAAAGCACGTGTCACCAGTGTCGCCACGTGGCCCTCTTTTCACGAATATTTTCCATCCCCCTCGTATCGTAATTCGTACACCGGAAGCGGGGATATTCGTTCGGCTATTGTGGATTTGTATGTATGCATGACTTCTAAAAAATTTTAAAAAATATTAGGCAATTCGATAGTTCAGACTGTTTGGGAAATCAAAGCACGGTAGTGGAGACATTTCTTTTCTATTTTATTTATTTAATACCTATTACATTACATTGCATTATTGGGCGTCTTAAGACCTAACAGTATGAGCTAGGGCGTATCTATACTATAATTATTATAAATTATGATTGTGCAAAATGTGTTTTAAAGAAGATCATTTATTTAGCGTTTATTATGCTTCCTCTTACCTACACTCCGCGTCAAAATTGAAGGAACACTATATTTTCCCGAAAATTTTGGTCATTTTCAAATGGCTGTATCTCTGTGAAAAACGAACGCAAAAAAATATTTAAAAAAAAAGCGTTTTAACGCTTGAAGTTTCTAGTTTTTGATCAAAAGACTCAAATTTTCTTTTCCTCCATTATGATAGTGTTTTATCAACATGAAGCGCAGGAAACGAAGTTTCAGAAAGTTTTGCCTAGTTTGAACGTATGCGTGAACCAACAAATTTAGTTTCCGGCGAATCTAATGAAATGTTCTTATATAGCAAATATTTCTCTTTAATTTCGTTTGTTTGGTTTTGTTGTATGATTTTTATTCACCGAGTTATTCGCGATCAAAGGAAAAAAGATACTTTTCACTTTGAACACCTATAACTTGCAAACTTATCATCGTAGACAAATTTTTATGAGTGTTTTGGAAAGCTAAGAAAGTTTAAAGAAAGTTTAGTTGCTAATTTAATGAGTTTTTTCAAATCGTCTGAAGTCCATTTTAAAATGATTCCAAAAATTGCATATTTACCACGTTTTAGAAAACATGATGCCACATCAAGGAAAACCGTGGAAACATTCAAGTGTCCACGTTTTTTGCCAGTTAAAACTACCCTTAAACAATGTGCAAAAGACCGATCAGATTTTTTTCCGTATGTCCTCGACGGTCAAACATGCGATATGGTCTGAAAAATTGAAGGATCACCTGTTTTACGTTATGTTTCTCTTCAAAACCCTTTTTCTGTTCTGGCGGCTTTTGAACGATTGTTGCACTTCTTTTTGTTAGTTCAATGTCATTTTAGTAAAAAGAAAAGATTTCTTTCTTAACGGGTTTAGAGAGTAGTTTCATGGAGATATATTTTTCAGTGTAGAAAATTCTTATCTTTCATAAATGTAATATTGTGTAGTAAAGGACAAGTGTGTAGAAATTTAATCGGGTAATCGAGTTTCTGCCGTACAATTTTAAATTCATGTTATGTCCAGAATTAATTAGCAGGAAAAACGAAACGAAGAAAAAAACCAGCAGTATGTTAATTGCGTGCGCAGAATTGTGTCACGTTCAGAATACTTTCCTTTTTATCGTGCACAGTGGCGTGCAAAAGTTTGCAGATATTTATAGTTTTACCTCTGTTTTCCAGAGGGAGAATCAGAGCAAATATTAGATAAAATGAGATTAAAGTATAACGAGGGAAAAGAACGGGGCCAAAGAAACATTTTCCATATTTATAATGATATTATTGCAAACCTAAATGTGTTATTGCTGCGTGCACAAGCTCCCAGATAGCGTCTTGTTTGCATAGCGTATCACGCATAAAACAGGTTACAAGCGCATAATTTATCCAAAAATTGTAGTCGAAGGTATTTCAATATTTTGTCGGCGTGTCATTTGCAACTGTAATGACAGTATAAGGTCGAGTCGTATACTTGATCCAATGATTAGTAAGATCACTTGGAAATTTATTAATTTATTCTATTTTTCAGTTAAGTATCGAAACGATTGGTTTTCATTTCAGTTTACACATTCATTCGCATTCAATAGTACGGTATTAAGTAGAATTAGAACCTTGTCCTGTTAAATGTTTAAACGAATTCAAGCCATGTTATCATAATGTTTCATTTAATATTCGTACGTTCTTCAATGGCAGACATGCTTGAATTGATTTCAATCAATATTTCATATTATTGTCTCATTACCAGTCAAGCAGTATCTTATTTTAATTACACGCCAGAATATAGTGTTCCTATATCATTCATAATAACGATTTCCACTAGCTTCGTCGCCGTGCTTTCGAAATCAAAATTTAGTACTGCAAATGGGAAAGTCCATAAATACTCATAGAAAAAGAAGCCAATTAAAAACGATATATATTTACCGCATCCTGCTTTTCTTTCTTATCAGAATCGAATTCCATGTGATTTAAAATTCATCTCAGCTTTCCCTGTCCAAAGTATGTTAAAGAAAGTTAAAAATTCCTTTACATAGAAACTTTTGCAGGACACCGTATACATACAGAAATAAGAAAACCCTTTACCAAGTTGTACTAAAAGTTATCCACTCTCTGCGACAACAAATTCAACTTAATCACCCGACATTTGAACAGGTATCTAAAATAATGCGGAGCATTAAAGTTTCTCCGTTTCAAACTTGAGGGAATCAAATTCTTAAGCCTCTATCGCTCTAACATGTGATGCATAGTGCGCTAACTTAAACAATTTCGTTACCAGACAGTTAAAAAGAGTAAACAAAGCTATAACAGACTTCCAATTTATTTTTGTACAAGGACACACTCCAATTGCAGTTGTGCCATGTTTACTGCAACATTTTGCCAATTCTTATAGCGTGTCCAAAAATAGAGACCCGTATCAAAAGGTTTGATTCCACATTTTTTAAATCTTATTCGTCCACGAAAATCGCTGTAAGCCCGAACTTTCTCAGTGCGCCATTGACATATCGATACATCCCTTTTATTGCGACCTTCCCTAGGAAATCGCGGCGATTTTTCAAGCCCAGCTTCGAGCGCCATTTTTCATGAAATTTCCAAATTCGCCCGCCTCCTTATCGCGGGGAAATCCAGAGGCGGTATCCAGCGAAGGAGTTCATTGTCCAAGGGGCACGTGCGCGCACGAAGGTCAAATGACTTGCGAAATGCGGCATATCTTCCGACGCCGCGGTGCCCAACGCGGCCACCGTTCCCGCGAGGGTTTGATCTCGCGATGAAAAGAGAAGCAGAACGAAGGAGAAAAGAAAATGTGTGCCTCGTGGGAGGGTCGACGGACGGGTGACACGTGCGCGAAGACGGTCGCGTGAGTTATTCGATTTCACCTTCGTAGATTCGCGAGCGCGGCACGGCGAGCACATTCGCCAGGCTGGAAAAAGTTAACAGTGACTGGATAACGTCGATGAAATTTCACCCTCGGATGACAGAGAGTGGGTCACTCGAGACCTTATCGCGAAATATCATCGAGTATTTTAATTTAAAAAAGTCGAGACAATTTCAAGATTAATTCAATATAATAACTTACGCTTGAGTTATCGCTAATTCGATACGTGAGAAAAAGTGAATTGTTTTTAAAGCTGTCGCAAACCTCTGTGTTCAAACCTTTTCCAATTTCTAGCGCTCCAAATTTGCCGCCCTCCAAAATTGTCCGCTCCCCAAAATTGTCGCCCTAAGCTGCAGCCTACTTGACCTATACAAATTTCGAAGAGTGGCAAATTTTGGGAAGCGGCAAATATTGCGGAGCATCAAGTTTTGTGAAGCGACAAGTTTTGGGGGTATCGAATTTTGAGGAGGAGCAAAGTTTGGGGAGCGGCAACTTTTGGGGAGCATCAAATTTTGAGGAGCGGCATATTTTGGGGAGCGGAAAATTTTGGAGAGCATCGAATTTTGGGGAGCGACAAATTTTGGGGAATGGTAAATTTTGGGGAGCGGCAAATTTTGGGGAGCCGCAAATTTTGAGCTGCGCTAACTTTTGGGGAGCATCAAATTATGGGGAGCGGAACATTTTGGAGAGCATCCAGTTTTGAGGTGCGACAAATTTTGGGTAGCGATATATTTTGGGGGCGGTAAATTTTGGGGAGCAACAAATTTTTGGGAGTGGTAAATTTTAGGAAGCGGCAAATTTTGTGGAGCATCTATACAAGCATCTATGGGTCCTCTCTATAGGCCCTAAACCCAAATCCGCCCCGTGCATATTCCAATATACTCTACACTCGCTCAAAGTGTTATTAAAATCAGAATGTTACCCTGGACCCTCTAACGCGCACCCTTAAAATACTGTACCTCCAATCGGACCCATTCTTGGACCCACGTTTGCGCGATACCCTTTTATCGGCATGATTAGCAGAGTAGGCGCATACGCTGGTGGAGTTTGGCGAAACAATTCGGGAGCACCCTGTATAGGGGCGGGTTGGGTGGTACATGGGAAAGGGTGGGTTCACCTCGTTGCGGTGTACGACACATTGCTGCCGCTGGAACGAGAGGCACAGAGAGGAGAACTATCTCTCTCGGCACTAGGCTAGGTGCAAGGGAATAGGTAATGCTGGCGGCGGAGGGACGAAGAGGGAGATCGTAAGTAGAACTCGGAAAAGTATGATAAAGGGAAAGAGATAAAGGGGGCAGGTGGGACGGAGGGCGGGTGAGGACGGTGATAAAGGTGGGAAAGAGGAGGGTAATGAAGAGAGAGAGAGAGAGAAAGGGAAAAAGCCGGAGTGGTAGAGGGCGCGGGGCAGGGAGGGCATGTTCTGCGCACGTGCGCAACCACTGGCACCTCGATCGATCCTCCTCGTTTCGAAGAGCCGTTACGAGCGGAGTACTGGTACTCTTCGAGCTGGTACTAACAGCCGTAGACAGCCGTAGTACCGGCACTCGAAAATTTTCAACCAAACTAAAGATACACTCCTTACAATGGCACTCCCATTGTTAAGCGTCGTCGGCGCCGCGTTCGCCGGCCTTGTTTTGATTCGTCGCCCGTGAGCTCGCTGCTTCGGGAATGACAATTCGTGTACACCTCCCCGCGGCGGCCAGGGTTTCGTTCTCCCCGGCGCGAATTTTCTGTCCACGCGATCATTGTCCTGCTTCGAATCACTCGGGATCAGTGGCGGATTTAACGGGCGGCCGATGAGTATTTGCCACCTGGGCCCCTGGAAGGCCCCATCTTCAACAAAAAATTATGATTGCGTCCGAACACTATATTTCTTTTTGTTCTGTACTACACTTAGTTCTTAGTAAACTATCTCTTCATTTTCTCGAAAAAATGGGCCCCTCAGAACGTTTGCCACCTGGGCCTTAAGTCCGCCATTGCTTGGGATACGTGTCGCGCGGAATGTCAGAGACTGAAGTTTTGGTGGTTCCTGAAAGGTTCGATGAGTCCTCGATGCCCTGATGTGTCTTTTGACTTTCGATGCACAGGTTGGGTATGCAATTGGGACTTTTGGGACCTCTGATTCTAAGCCCACACATATGTTCATATTATTGAAGAATTAGGTGTCAAGTAAAGGTTTGCGGAATCTATGAAGACTTTGGAGACCTTAGGAAAATTTGAACACTCAACAAAGCTTTTAGAATTGCGGACATGTGATTTGGTCTTCTGTTTCATCTCTCGTCCCTTGATTCAAGTCTCACGTGAGACTTCATATTGGGTGACTACGAGTGGGAAACGTGAATTCTTTTCCTTTGTTCTGTGTAGGAATCAGGGTGGATTTGTGTTTAATTCTGTGATGGAGTTCTCAATGTAGCTAGTCATTTCTTCGATTAAACTGGATTCAAAGAAATATTCCCACCTCGAGAATTTTCATTTTAATGAAACTTCGCGCGAGGAGCAATTTTTTCAGCTGAAATTCACTCTGAAGGGGTGAAATGGGCCCTTAAAGTTTCCTCCTTCTTTCGTTCTTTAATATCACTTCATTTTTCTTTTTGCACCGTGATAGGGCATAAAATACTGAACAACTCTTATACTCAAAGTTTTCTTCTATCTCGCACCGTTAGAAAGTTATATTAAAAGTAAATTGCTTTTAAACTATTTTACCTCAAAAGTATCATCAAAACCACCATTTTCTTCCCTTTTTCTGTTTTTAAAGTTCGATAATTTAGAGTAAAAATTTTAACAAAGTTTCATATTTTTGACATGGCAATTTGCCAATTTATTGTCTGCATACGATTAAATTGTCGTAGTAAAATTACATTGTCGCAGTTGAACCGGTTATAATGTATTCAGGTAATGAGCACTAGCCGTAGCAAATGAAGAGAACGGACTTCGTGGACACGCTATCGCGAGGAAATTATAATTTCCGTTTACCACCGACGATTTTAAAATTTCACGGGGGCTGTGGCTTAACAGCAGCTTACATCAAAAGAGCGAGAACGTACTTACTCCTTTCAGTGCGGACTTTAATCGAGACCGCCGACTCTGTGATAAGAGCGTTCGATTGAGAATAAAGATGAGTGCATGGATCGCGAAGCTCGTTATGCCATTCAGGGCTCTAATTAACTCATTAGGCGCAAACGTCTAATCCAGAAACTTACTTCTCGGTGGAATTGAAAAGTAATACTTGTTCTTCTACTTATTCTGCAGGATGCAACGTAACTTAATTAACTTTATGAGTTCAGCGTACAAGTATTATTTTCATATTAGACTTAATTAATATTCGCTAGTCTAGTTTGATTTTCAAAGTATTTGCATACCAGACTAATATTACGACGTGAAAATGGAAATTTCATTAAATTTTTATCGACAAACCTGCTGTAAACATCGTCGTTTTATTAGAATTCAATTTTACAGTTCGTATACTTTATACTGTTTCACCGAAGTCCATGCATATTTATAAAGGAAATGAAACGTGAGATCGCCAGCTGTAACTTGATTATTCAGTTCCAATACATTTTATGTATCTACAGCTTTTGCTAAAAATAAAATGAACGATTTTCGTTTGAATAAAAACCACGACCGCAAAAATCGACTAGGTATTCTAACATCTTCTGCTTCAATTATAATACGGATAATCGAGGTTTTAATGCGAAACCAAGAAAAAAATCGCATTGAGAGGAAAGTAAAACGACAGAAAGCACTGAATTTTTGTAATAATTCTTAGTTTATTCAAATAAATTGCAGGTAACAGATGTTCGCGCGTCGCTTTAAGACATAATTATCCGTATTTCTGTGAAGTTATTCGATGTTCGTGGTAATAAAGTAATTTGGATAATGGGGATTCTACTGTATTTCATTATCCTCGGAGGAATAATCGCCAGCGAGCGCACAATTTTATGACCATTTTCACGCCTCTAATGCGGCGTATCGTGATTTCATCGGTGGAGCAGAGATTAATTAGGAAGTGTTAAGCGATCTTAAAGATACCGCGTAACAAAGCCATCGGCAGGTTAAACGTAATTATGTTTATTCTCGATCTAGACGTGCGCGCTGAATAATTGAGTTACGGCTGTCGATCTCACGTTTCACTTCCTTTATAAATATGCATGCACTCCGGTAAAACAGGAGCACGTCAATGTAAAGTGAATAATTACACATATACGTATGAACGTCACCTTTCATCGGACACCAATTTCTGTACACCGTTCGCGAGTGCAGTACGCACTTAAAAGCTACTAAAGAGGTCGTGGTATGTTCGTTCAGAATCGATTCTACAACGCCAAAGTTATGAGAAATGTTCGTAAATTTTTATTTAAATAAAAATTTCGAATAACGAATAAAAGTTAAAAAAATTATTTGTCACGCGTCATGTAAAGTTAAAGTTGAAAACTTCATTCGACGCCGAGATCGAAACGCTCGACGAATAAAAAGATTAACTTTATTCGTCGAGTAATATAAAGTTAAAGTAGGTTTTATTCGACCGGTTATTTAAATAATTTTTCATTTAGTTAATACCCAACTCTGATATAGCATTTTAGTTGCAAGCAGTGGCGCACTCAGGATTTAATATTGAGAGGAGCCGAGCTGAAATGATAGAAATATTTCTAATCCAAATTGAATAAAATTCCGAATAAAATCCAGTTTTCTTTTGTTTCTGCGAAGCCGAAATTTCTACAAAACTGTAACCCCACATTCACCGCCCAGCTTGGTGCTCTTCAGTTGCGATTAAGAACTTCAAGCTTTGAATTTTATCGGTTTATAATATTGTAAAGAAATTGCTCTGCCGCAAGTGTTTTTAGAAAATACAAAGCAACACACGAGCATGCATTATACAAACTTTCCCCGGCATTGTTGACGCGCATCGATCAGGGAAATGTCCGGGGATTTTTTCCACACGCCTCCTATATTTATTCGTCATCCCTGCGAGGAATTAATTCGTCGTTCGTGTGCTCATGCATAATACGTTCCTCGGTCGGTCGGCACGAAAATTAATATCGAGGAAAAAGATGAATCGCGAAATGCAGTCGCGTGATTAAAATATTTCGACGCGGGGAATAAATCGCGAGGAAGGCACGCGCAGCCGGACGGGGCAAGTTTTTAGCTTTCCACGTTTCGTGGCCGGGTTCGAAAAAGTGGAATACTTTGGATCCTTCGAATATGAGTATTGATTCGTTGCCGATTTAATGAAACACGTGGCGGAGGGACGCGACCGCACGGCGGGGCGAGATATTACCTGGCTCCGCAATCATCATCGAATCACTCGACAGGGAGTCATTCATGTTGAATGAAAAAAGCCCGGTTCCGGCGAACCTTCGATCGAGGCTTCATATTTCATAACTGTCAAGACACGCAGTCTGGACGAACGGCTGTCTGTGCTTTCGGTCGCGATAGACTTGCACGTTATTAAAATATTATAATGCATTAGGGACGAGGGAACGTCGACCTCTTCGTGGTGAAATTTCACGGACGTTGAAGGTTTAATTACTGTAGTTATACAAGCAGAGGCGGATCCGGGAGACTTATTTGCAGGGGACGAAATATGTGAAAGTCGGGGGTGTGCAGGTACCCCATAGTTGTTCAGAATATAATCTAATTAGGTGCAGATTACAAATTACGAGTAAAATGTAATTGCGTAATTGATTTTCTGGAATTCTTATGTTGACCACAAATCTCGTTACTAACATTTATAAACACGTTACAAGAGCTGGGACAGTGGACGCCGTCGCTTTGTTAGACAGTGACGAGGTAATTCGTCGTTAATATTTCGGAAGTAGGCCCCGCAAGCTCTTATTTCACGCGGTGCCGTTCTGGTTTTATACGGTATTTACGCGCGATTCGCATGCAACCCGTACTTTAAGTCAATTAGGATGCTTAAGGTAACAACCCCGATACATAATCGAAAGGTTTCGTGATCCTTGACGAGAATGGAACGCGAGCCGTGTGTCGAACCGTATGCACGCCGAATTTCAAGAAGAAAGTCTCTGCATACAATTCGCTGTGTAGACAATAAATCTGCGGCAGTCGAATTGTCGCGGTGCAATATGTTAATTGGATCTTTCAGCTGAGTGTAATGTAATTCAATTACCATTTTACCACGAAGGAAAATTTAATTATTATATAATCCTATTTAACTTAATCTCGGGAATATATAGTTTAACGTAAATGTATAAATTAATTAAGAATCCGTCACACTTGGAGTTTACAGGAAAAAGATAGGTACATTTATCGAATTCGTGTCTTATTTCGCGATGGTAATTAAAACAAGCACATGAATTAATTGCGATTCTGCTTACCAATTATTAATTAAAGAAGTACAGCACCTTGGAGGCCTAAAAGAATGGGTAAACTTAAAATTTGTTTTCGCGAGTAATTTTTCAGTGAAATATCGGGATCTTTTTGGGAGATGTCGGGCAACATTTCAACTTTATTTTCATACATTATTTATTACTTAGTGGAGTTACACAACATTGTCTACCGTCGTATGTGTTCAGCTGTCCCGCAGTACCAAAAGCGACTGGCACATGCCAAATAAAAAGTTCCTGTGTCAACTTAACCAGAAATAAATTGTCTTCGCTGTAACGTACGATTTTTGAGTAATTGTAAAAAATAAGGAAATGGCTTCGTAAAGAACATTTTTTCCACTGGAAAGGGGCAACTTTGGAGGCTTACAACAAATTACAATATGATAAGAATCGTACGCTACTTGGAAGAAAATGTATTTTCCTTAAAGTTGAAGTAAGCACTTTTTAATTTTTTATGTTCCACTAGCTTTTAGTGCTGGCGGCCAGCTGGCAAGGCAAGCCGTTAAACAATGTTGTATAACCCCGTCATTTTAAAACTTTACGTAATAAATAATGCATGAAAAGAACGTTACAATCTTGCCTAACGTCTGCTAAAAAGACACCGATATTTCACAGAAAAATTACCAGAGAAAACAAATTTCAAAACCGCTTCTTTTAGGCCTACAAGGTGGCGCGACCCCTTAACTAAATTAATCTCTTCACAATGAAAACTCCCTTTCCCATTAATTCTGCACACCTTCGTTTCTACCTTCATTTACTAAAATTGACCATATCATTCTTCAGCTACCGTCCATAACACTTAACGCAGTGCAATTCACTGCCATTACGTACGCGCGTCACATCGCCTAAATAATTATTATTTATCCACTCCGCAATCGCGTCCAAAATAGCCCGAACCGCTGCCGACCTTCGCAGTGCAGAAGCACTTCGAGAAATGAAATTTCGCAAAAATGCCACGTCGCGCGCCGCGTTACGAGCAATCTAGAAACGCGTGGGACCCGCCGAGACCTCGGAAGCCCTCGTAGCATTAAACGCAATGAATCTCGAGTATCTGTTATTTTCTACGACAGCGAGGCACGATGGAACGAAATACCGCGAGGCCTCGTCCTTGTTTCAATTAGAACGACGCCGTTTGCACGGAAAACGAGAGGCACGGTTCCGCCTTGCCGCGCTGTTCTCTTCGGCATGCGAGCCGTTTGTCGCGCTACCGAGACACCCGGATAAATAATTTAGGTTACCAGAAACGAAACGTTCGACGCCGGCACGCTGACAAATTTATCAGTCGCTGATGCACGGCCGGGGGAAAAAATAGGGAAAGACTACTTTTAGCCTCGGACAAAGTGGACACAATGCCGCGTCTCGTTAACCACGGATATGCGTACCGCGGTAATCGCGGGGTTGATGGGGCAGAGGCGGAAAAAAATACGGATCAGAGGCTCCGAATCGCGGAGTCGCGTAATTACTGGCCGTTGCTGGAGCCGGGGTCGATTTGCATTCCGATGCAATTACGATTCACCGGCGTAATCTCATTTTCGTGGATATTACGGCTCGCGAAAGCCTCGGCAGGCATTATCGTTATGACTGGCGGCCTGCACGTCCGCGCGACGCTGTCTCGCGCGCCGAATGTTAATTCCTCGGACGTCCAGGCATTTATTGTTGCTTTACGACGTCGGGAAATTGGAAGACACTGGAGCGTTCCCCTCGAGCGAATTATTTAAGTCCGATAAGTCGCGGTACTCCGGGTGTGCGATTAGTAAGTTTGCGCGTTTTAGCTGTGGCGATGTTTTGCAATATGATTTGAAAGTATGGAGTCTACCGTGGAAGTGTACGGTCTGTGACACGGATTTCGTAACGTGTCTCTCGTTTGCGATAATGCTGCAGGTAGAGGTTTTTCAAAATTGGGCAGCGACCTCTGAGTGTGCTTTTAGTGTTATAAATAATGGCACGGTTGAAAGTAGGTTGTTTTGAGTTTTGTTGTATAATTGTTATTGATAATGTTTTGGTAGAGATTCAATTTTGAAGTGATTGTTCGGAGAAAGTTTATAAATTTGAATTGTGCCGTCCTTCTCCTGTATTGAAAAATTAGTAAGTGGACGATGAAGCACTTGACAAATTGTAAAGCCGAACTTTATCAGTAAATGTTAAATTACGAAAAGAATTTGGGTTATTCCTTTGTAGTTAGTCGAGGCGCTTCGACGTGCTTCGGATTAGGGCTGGGACTATTTGTCGAATTTTTCGGTATTCGAATTTTCGAATACTTCGGTTGCTCAATTATTTGGTGAATATAATTCGAATATCCAAGTAATCGAATACTGATGTATAGAATAGTATGGTGTGAATTATAAATCAAGTTCTTTAGGTTCATTTGTCAGGGTGAAATCTTGTAAGCTAATTTTGACCCACTTCACACCATACTATTCGAATACATCAGTATTTGAATACTCAAATATTCGAATAACAACATTTGAAGTTTATTCGTAGCATTCGAATACTTGTAAAATATTCGAATATTAAATTATTCGAACAGTCCCAGCCCTGCTTCGGAACCCATCACTATTTGGAGGTGATTTTAAAGAAATTTATGAACTTTATTGAAAATGTAACAGGTTCTTATGATATGTATAAAAAAAAGGAACAAAACAATTTCAGATTTCTTTGCATTTGAGTCGGTCCGCGGTTGAATTTTTCACGTCCGCACCGTTGGTCCTAGAATAAAAAGGCAAATAGTTTTGTAATCTACACGCTGAATACTAGAGACGTACTGATGTTTTCGAGAAAATATTGATTTTTGAAGGAATGCCGGACTACTTGCTCAAACTCGATCATTTATACATTTGGTGTACACCAGTGACTTAGAAACGCAGAAACTCGAGAACTTAGAAGTTTATGAACCAAACGCGCGCATGTCCCAGGCACACTTTGAAATCGATTGTCTCGCAAGCGGAGCCTCGTACAAAAAACTTTTATTCCACGTTTTCGGACCATTTTATCGCGCCAGAAATCAGGCGTATGGTATTCTGTTGCACTGCTGTGTTTCTTAATATTGCATTCCGTAAAAACGAAATTGACGAGTTAATAAGTCCAATGCGGTAAGATTAGCATAGGTTTTGCGTTAATAAACGTTTATCTATCAAACGTGACATTTAGAACCGCGCGGATGAAGGAATGATCTTTTAACTACCTACGTATGTGTTTAGCTTATAAAGTATTAATGAAATCACTTAACCGATTCATTACTTCCAAGGTTGCATAATGTCTGGACTATGTATAGGTACGAGTTTTTCGGGGGAATATAAATTTGTAGAATACGACATTCTTCGACGTCACGTATTGATCGCCGAGAAGTCATAAAGCCAGGAAAACCATTAACATCGTTCTGACGATAACCTCAAGAGTGTAGCCTGCAGTTTTTCACGCACTCCAGCTTGGAGCGTGTGACGACATATTTTGCCAAGTATTATACAATGAAACTAAAATCGTATTACGCCTTGCATATGCAAGTAATTGCGAGGAACAAATAATCTCGTGGTATAATTCCATCCAAGCCTCTGGTAATCCTACAGGAATAAATATCCACGAATGCCCTCCAGCATTTTTACTTATCTACCATAAGCATCGTCAGCTCAATTTTTCTCGAGTTACGGCACAGTCGAAAAATTAGGGTTTGTCGGTTTTTAGAAACCGGGTTTAAAAACCATTATTTTTATTAACTTGTAAAATTCTAAAACTGGTTTTTAAATTTAAAAATCCGGTTTTAGATACTAGAATAAATATGTGCAAGTTCATTCATTATTTAACTAAAAACGTTAACATTTTACTGTAAGGCTAATCTTCATGAGTTTGTATTTCCTGAAGAAAAATATTGAATGAAATGAAGATTTATAATTCATATTTTGTGCGGATTTTAGTTATTTTAATATTTTTTATTTGGTTTTGTATAGTAGAGTATATTTTATTTTGTTATACGTTTATAATTCCATAAATATTTGTTTACCGTTTTAATTACATTTTCATTTTACTTCTGTAAAAATTCGAAAACCGGTTTAACCGTTTTTTTAATACTGAATTCTGAACACCGGTTTTTATATAATCCCTACCGAAAATGTAGTCGAAAAGTCATTTCCATTCGTAACGACATACGATGTAATTTTAATTTCTAATCTATCTTCAACGCGCTTCCAAGAAATTCAAAAAGTTTTTTAATCGAACTTCAACGTGCGTTCATGAAATTTAAAAAATGTTACACAATCCCTTAAACTTGTATATAAAAAAGTAGCTTTACCACTCAGCTTCGCCCGAAATTTAGTTTCTAATTTTATAAAAAAACAAATTTGAGCTGAGGCACATTTCGTGATCCCAGAGATTGTCGTTCGAAAGTTTTTAGGCGACAGACATACACACAAACATATAGAATCTTTCTGCTTTACATGCATATTAAAACAACGTTTAAAATTCTGCTACTTGATGAATATATGCAGAAGTCTTACAATACGCCGTCGAGCCTTATTTTGAGGTCGCCACCTTAATCGCAGTCTCATCGTGCAGTTTTTTAGCAATCAGAACGAGATACTTTTCCAAAACCTTTTTCGGCCGTCAAAATGATTTGCAAGAATTTGTTTAATACCCACCTCGGAGGATGATGGCGTAACAGAAAATAAAAAAGTATGTCGTAATTAAACATTGCTGCATATTAAGCTATTTGTTGCCTAATGCGTAACGAACGTAATAAAAAATCAGGAACCCCATTTCGGAATCGAGCAACTTTAATAACTCGATGATAATATCGGTTAAAAAGTTGCATAAACCTGTCGTATTAATATCCAAGGAAATCGATTACTTTTTATAGCCACGTGGTTATCACGGTGTACAGTTATGGCCGTCGTAACAGAATTTTTAACGCTTCTTTTAACAATCGAAATTTACTGTTCGCAGTAACCACCGAGGTTGCTGTCAAAATAAAGTACTCTATAACGTGTACTTGAAACTAAAATTGAAGCATTAAAACCACCGCTTTATATTAGATACCAATAGTAATAGAATACACAGTGTATATCCATATACGTGGCTTCGAGTGACCTATTCGGTAAACTTTGCAAACTCCCAAGTGGAAAAAGTTGGCAGAGTAAAATCCAACGAGTACAGTGAATTATAGCGTACCAACTGAAACATAATAATTTTTTATTCCGTCGTTTAGTGTTGCGCGCAAAATACTCGGTCTCGATATTTAACTTTTAAACAGTCTTAAGAGGTGTCATGTGTTCGTGCAGATAATTTTTTACGAGCACCGTTCGAAGATAGGCACATAGCCCTAGAAGCGTACGTGTCTTCAAAATTCAAGCTTATTAGGCACTCAATTTAACTCATTAATTTTTTATGCATATTCTTGCATTTAGGTCCTTACCAATTTTCACGTATAAATATAATTACGTAAACTGTCCACGACAAAGATCAACTTCGACCCTTACAAATCGATACCATCCATGGACAAGGACCAGCCTTCAACTTTTCTCTACATTTACCTATATGCAGGTGGTAGACCAAGAGGCATTGCTGCACTGCACGTAACATTATTATTGATTGGTCAATGCTATTCAACAACGGACGAATCTTTTCTCTTCGCAATGAAATAATACGTTACCCAGGCCCGACTCGATAAAAAAGTTCAAAAAAATTCTGAGTACTACTTCAAACATACCTTAATATACAGGCCAAACGCCAGATAATATAAACTCATAGTTTTTGTTAAATAAATTCCCGAAGATGGCGTTGAAAAACGGGCAGTTACACCAGAGTACCCCCTTAAGGACGGCTCCTTAGGGCGCGGAAAAGGTTCGACCCGGGCCTGGCGTCACCCCAAACTTGTAAATTGAAATGGGGTACCACAAGTTACATTCTACATGAAACTGGTTTTTCAGTGGAAACTATTCTTTCAGAAGGATGGATAAAAAAAATAGAAAACGAATTTCATTGAGTCAGGTAGAAAGCCGGAGTTACCAAGCTGGTAAAACCTTCGGTATAATCGAATCTGGAGAAATACTTCATCTAAATACCAAATAAGAGCCTTTTCACACGAGACGTTTCTGTAACATGTGACAGGTATTTTAGATATATTCACACATTTTCCATAACTTTCGAGACTTCTTAAATAAACGCTGTGTCTGCTAACAGTGGTGGTCAAAGGAAAGTTTAAAACTCATATTTTTATATGTTCTCAAAACTTAATCCTATTTATGTTAAGAATATTACTTTGATATCACTATCCTATTTAGGGATAGAAATTTTAGGAATTACCTTATTTTTGTTACTGTTCACAGTTTAAACTTTGTTTTAACCACCACTGTGCATCTGCAACGTGGTCATCGTAATTTGAAGTTACATAAATTTTATAAATAATAACATTGATAACTATAATAACTTGAATAAAATATTGATTAAGAATTCAATTATAATGAAAGCATGAAATGTAACAATTTTAATATATTACCGATATTTTCATTTCTATACTTACACATTAATTTCTAAATTTAAATTTGTCTTTAAATTTGCAATTTAATATTTTCAATAAACTATAGAAATACCCCTAAATAAATCTGGTGCTAGAAAAATTATTTTCATAAATAAATTTACAACTTATTCCTTCTATCAGGCACAATACTTAATAATTGTAAGTCAAAATAACTATTAATATTCCAAATTGATATATTAATATATTATAAAATATGGTTATACTCAATCAATTATAAAAATATTGGATTATTATATTTCGTTTCCGCCGTATGAGCAGATTAAATTGGTGCATCAGTAAAATTCATTATTTATACAGAATTAAGAACATATGCAGTGAAACGCAAATGTGTCCCGTGTGAAAGAGCCTTAATCTGTAACTTCACGCCTGGTATTCGGTACATTCGGAAATCAGCTCGATGCAGAACTCTAATTGCAACAGTTTTATCGTACCTTTTTGGCCGTGTTTGCGCATCGACAATTTTACAAACTCATGCTTCATGCGAACCTTCCGGTGCGCAGCTAGAGTAACAACCACGACTGCAGAAGCTGGTGTGTACTGCACAGTAGAATTCGTTCAGGGTCGGCGAAAAAATGCGCTTGCAGTCACGGTTCGCTGTGTTGAACGTTTACGTGCAACGTGACGTCTCGTTAAATGTAGTTTCACCCGAGGGATTGTATTTTGTTGAAATTGTTGCGCCGAGTAACGTTGTTTTCCACGCGCCGCGTAGAAGTTGGTATTTGCGTGTTACGTTGCGAAAGAGCTTCAGTGTACACTATCGACCGAAATTTTGGGAGCAGTACCATTTTTTTAGTACTTTGTATATTAATTTTGTGTGGACTGATAAATAGGAGTTTAGGATTTAAGGGGGGTCACTCCGGTGAAAATAAAGTACCAGTTGTTTTACAGATAAAAACTTGAAAATATGTATTTCCATATTATTCTTTACGCTGTGCTGAATTATGTCAGAATTAATACAGTGACAATTTGTTTTCAAAATTTAAAGAAAAATATCAAAGAATTATTGGATTGTAAAATCCATACCCTTATCTTTTTATTATCGTATACACAAACTGCAGAACAAATTTTAGCTTGAATAACAGCTATGACAGCTGCCATATACGCGACTAGGGTTTATTCAAAAACCGACTTTTGAATAAACCGGTTTTCGAATTTTCACAAAAAATATAATTAAAATAGAAAATAAATATTTTTGTACTTATTTTGAAAATTTTCAGATTTTTTAATATTTATGGAATTACAAAAATGAACACAATAAAATACACTGCATACAAAACCAAATGGGAAAAACTAAAATAACTGAAATCCGTATAAATTATAAATCTTTATTCCATATAGTATTTTTTTTCTAAAAATATGAACTCATGAAGATTAGTTTTACAGTAAACTGTTACCTACTACAATATGCTGGTGTCCGAGGCGATTTCAAGTCAAAATGTTAACATTTTTAATTAAATAATTAATTCATTTTTACATATTAATTCAAGTATATAAAACCGGATTTTTTAAATTTGAGAAACGGTTTTTAAAGCCTGCTTTTAAAAACCGACAAACCCTATACGCGACGATATACCATGCAGTTTCGACGGATATGAAGCTACAACTTTATAAATGTAAAATGTAAAATTATAAATGATCTTCAGCCCTATTACTACCGCCATATTTAGTAGCGGAAATTAAACATTCTAAGTTGATCGAGCCATCGACGCTCGAACGTTCGATCTAGATATGCATAAGAGCAATAATTTCAAACAAGATCTCTTCCGTCTATAATACATTTCACAACATTTCACAATATTCTACCCAATCTGTTCATTTTCGCTTGTTCATTGCGTTGGGCATTGCTCGTTCTTTTATTGCAATACATCCTGTCAGACTTTCAACGGCCAATCGATTTTCACTGGGACAGGAAACTGCTTCCAAACTTTTTGTCGATCGTGTATATTTAAACGCATACTTTATTGTGATTGGAATTGATAATTTGATCCTTTCTACCATTAATATCATTAATAATCACGTACGAGTGGAAAGTCTTTCACAAGGTAAAGTTAATTATTTTAAATGAGTGGAGTTTATACGACGTTGAACACAAATTAGCTGAGATTGCTCAAGGAGGATAATAAACTTTATTCTATAATGTTGCGCTGGGCAATGTTGCAATTCACATTTATACAGAGGCACTTCGTCTATCTTGACTAGATACCTTACTATGCCCATTGATTTTAATTCCACGAAAATATATAAAGAAAGGGTTGTTTACTTCTAAATGATAAGTACTGGTAACTAGAAATTGTTTCTTCCTCAGATTTTTTTTCAAATACTGTAGTTGTCGACATTTCTTACAAGTGAAGATCCCCACCAAGAAATTCAAAAAATTATAAAACTTTAGGGATATGTAGAGGATATATAGATATGTATTGCGCAATTTTTTTTTGCTGCCCGAATTCACTCTAAGGGGTGAAATTGACCCCTGAAGATCCGGCTATTTTCCGATTTTGTGTTATAATTCGCGAGTTGTAAGAATTGCAAGTTACCAAATGATAGCCCTAATTAAAAGAAGTAACTTCTGTCTGAACAATTTTTGTCCATTTCTTACAGTTCGCGGGTTATAATGGAAAATCGAAAAATAGCAGGATTTTCAGGGGTCAGTTTCACCCCCTTTTAGAGTGACTTTGGGAATAAAAAAACGTAATATTTTCGGTGCCAGAGTAGCTTAATAAATACCAAAAAGATTTATTTCATTATATGTTATATTTACTGAGAAAAAGATCTTTATAAATAGCTTAATTTTTCGACCGACCAAAATAGAATGACCCTTTAAACCACATTGATGGCCCCGAAACCTCTCTAAAAAAAACGGTCCCCAGAAGAGTATCTTTTCGTACCGAACCGAATCAACCCATACACTTCTATGTTTAGCTATGGAAATCTCCCACGCGTAAATAGGATAATGAGATTTCAATTCTTATCTGGGAAATTTGAATGCACGCTCTGTAATCGTACGACCGTAACGACGCAATAGAGATACCAGTAAGCGATCGTTTAACTTCACCGCTAAGAGTTTAAAACAGCAAAGTGCTGAATTTCTACCAACCGGCATACCGCATTTCGTATCTGAAACTGCTCGGATATTACACATTCAGAGATGCGATAACTCGTTACCGTTATCTCGACAATTCGGATGTATCAAGCGTAACGATACAATCGAAATGACAACCTACAGATAAAGGCGAAGTAACAATTCCATTCCGCGGCAGAAACACGTCCAAGAAACCACGGACCAGAATTTGCGCAGAAGGCTAGCGACCTTTGCCCTTTAACTCGGAACACAAGCGTTACGAAGTATTTTTCTGACAACGTGGAACCGTATTATTAATGATCGATAACTCAGCCTCGTATTTTTATGATATTTAGCGCTCCTTTCACTTCAACTCCTCAACCGTCGGGAAGCACGAAGTACGCGCGAATACGATAAATATTAGTACACCTCTGTATCCTTTTATCGCTGGACAAATGGAGGCACGTTTCCCTAAAACTCGAAGCTGCGCCGTTTAATATCGTTCCCGCAGGAAGCGAGGCGATCGTATCACCCGCGACCCTTTTCCGCGGCGACAATTAATTAAGGCGATATTTCACGGCGACTGGCCCGGTATGCCCGCGGTTAAAATGATGGCCGTCGAACGCCTACGCGTCGCGAACACCGAAGCCGAAATTCAGCCGACGGCGTGAAAGTAATCGCACGATCCTGTTCTTGGTTCACAGCCAGAAGAGGCAGCAGCAACAGCAGCACCACCACCACCACCAGTACCATCCCCAGCAACAGCATCAGCATCAGCATCAACATCAACATCAGCAACAGCACCAGCACGCCTCCTGGCACAGGACAACTTTAGCTTCCTGACCACGGTGACCTTGACCCTGGCCGCAAGCGGAGTAGTCCTGGCGCAAGGGGGAAAGGATTCTCGCCGGATTCCTGTCGAGGAGATCCCTGAAAAGGAGGATCCATCGAGACGACGTGGAGCACGAGGAGAAGCGACGCGGGGCATCGGTGTGCAAGCCGCGCTTTCAACGTCCCTCTACGACGCATTCGGCGTGATTCTCGTCGTCAGAGCTCTCCGCTTTGATCATCTTTGTCGCGCGCAGGCCTTCTCGCGTCCACCGCCGGTTACTATCCGCACGAGTGTCCCGGCACTCGTCGTAATTTCCTCCGCGAAGAGTTTCTATCGCGCGCCCGCTCGTAGAGGGGCCCTCCGCACGCGCGATCGTTCCCGCAGAGTTTCCGCGAACTCTGTGATTCCTGTCGCTGAATTCCTAACGCTGCGTTATATGTAGCACGGTTCACGAAGGACGCTTGGAGTTACTGGGAATTTTTAACACTTCCCTACGAGAGTTACGACGTGCTTACGCCGACGCATAGTTTCTCGAGAGAGAACACGCCAAGAATTGTTATTCGTTCCTGTTCCGCTCGGATTAAAAGTGTTCGTCGGGCGAACGAAGTGTTAAAAGTCCCAGTGTCGGCCGTCTTGCACGGGCGAACACCGGCCAGGGCAACGGTGCAATACGCGAACGCGCCGCGGGACGAAGATTTCCGCGTGGAACTTTTTCTTAATTCTCCATGGAAGTTCGTTAGCGGGTAGGATTTTCTTTGCGAAGGGCAGACGAGATTCTGCAAGCCGCCGCGTAGTCCGGGCTTTGATGGTGTCTGAATCACAGGTTCCTTTAGACGAAGTAGATCGATCCAACGTAGCGAGTAGCAGGAGGTATTTATCCGCAAATGAGATAGGGCGTTAAGATTCTGGTAGAGAGAGAGCGTGAATCGGGAGCTGAGTGTAAATAAAACTCACGTGTCTATCGTGCCGCGCGAAGTGCAATGTATCATATATGGATGTAATTTCATAGAATCCCAGTGCAACTGTGCGATACGTGTCCAAACCACGCGAAGGTGTGCGTTATCTTCGAGGCACAGTGGGATCGTTGTGCTTCGAACTCACTGCTGCTCGTTTGCGCCAGCCTCTGCTTGTATCGCGCAGACGTTACGAGCAGAGGTGAAACGTTTATTAATTTTTTGTTATCAAGCGTGCAATCACTTTAATTGTTCGTCGACGCCGCATCGAGCGCTTTCGAGTTACGACGCCATTGGCCGTCGGTTTAATATGTACACTTATCGGTTAACTTGCGCGTGATCTTGATATAGCGAAGATGATTATTAGAACCAGAATAATTTGTTCGTTTATTTAACACGGAGGGCAGAAAATTCACTTCGTCCTGCGTAGGTATGTACAACAGCGTGGGCGAAGCTCGTTGGTTACCTTCAATTAGAGAGATTGGATTCTGTATGTTTCCCTGTTTCTTCGTCCAACAAAACTTATGTATCTCGGCGATTAACCTCTTAGCTACGGCTGGACTTTCCGCGGGACTGTACGGCAGAGTTCTAACGATAGAGTGCGCCACTGTAGTGGCGTGCAGTGGCTAACAGGTTAAATTAGGTACTACTGTTATTCGAGCATTGTTATGATCGTTTCGTACTATAAATAATGCAATTGTTTTGCCGTGCAGAGCGTAGTAAGTGATATAAAAGCATACGCACGCGTGCGAGCGAGGAAATGTGCAATAACTTTTAATCCGATCGTTTCGGGGGGATCCTCACGACGATCGCGGATTCCTCTTACAGTTCTATCGACATCGATGTAAACAAATATTCACGCCCCACGTCTAAGTCGAGTTTACACATAAGACAGTACCATCTACGGATTATACTTTGAATCAGCGAGAGGTAGTCCGTCGCGTCGATCATTTCTAAAGTCACTTTTATGTATTGCAGCGATCTTAGATTAAATAAAATGTATTCTGGTATACATCTGCATGGAAGAAAGAGCCGCTCGAAATTTTCAAGGTAATCTATCAGAACGATACCACTTCGATACCGTTAACTGTCATGTCTCGAAATCGATAGAGGCACTGCTTTCGTATCGCTGGCCACGGTGGACTTAATATAGCCACGGCTAATTAGGTCAGATCAATTTTTTATAGCCTACATCCGTCGACGTTCGAGTTGTCTCGTGAAATCGTTTCGTTGGGGTATTCTCGATTAAATATTTTTTCTTTCAAACATGTATTCAAAAATATTATTCGGGGAAAGTATGACGACTGATCACACAGATGCGCGAGGAAGCTAACAAACCTCGATTAAAAAAATCACGTAAAAAGTAGAAATACCAGTTACATAAGTGATCGTCCAAAGATATTTAACGGCGAATAAAAGACGGTAACTATAATAAACGAAGTCATAATGACGCGCTGTTTAAATTGAGGAACAAACGAAAAGCGTAGCAGAAAAGAGTTTGTAATTATAAAATCGTTGATATCATTAAACAAACACGTAGTACGTTAGTTTGTACATACGAATCCAGCAAAGATTGTAAGGTTAGTTAGCGCGTATTAATAATTTTGCTTCTATTCAAGTGGAGAGATCGACCAACCGTTTGACGAATTAATTAAAAACATATCATAAATGTCATTTTGTAAACGATCATCATTTAATAGGTCAGGTTAGTTCCATTGCTACCGAAAATCTTTTATCACCCGCAATTGCAGTATATGTATCAAGCAAAATTGTGATTTCTACGGCCAAAGAGGAATTAAATTTTACTCGGTAAAGACGGCAAGCACATTATTTTGTTGCCACGCAACGGGTGTCTCGTAAAAATCGCAAGTACCTGCAAGCTTTGAATACGTTACTTTTTGAAATGATCTCATTTGCCTGGATCGAGCTCGTTTTCGTGGGTATACCGTTCCTTTCGTGGACCCGTACTCGTAAACTCGACTGCGACAAGCGGGGTTAAGGTGTTAGGACACCTTTCATGTCACGACTATGTATCAAAAGGCGAACGAGGTGTGGCTATGCGCGTCTGAAATGACGGAAACAGGTGCTATTCGATAGTTAAAAGGGAGGCGAAAACGATATTTCGGTGAATGAACGGCACGGGGGAAGCGTATAGGTAGATCTTTTAGGTAGAGAAAATATTTTACATAATAATGTACACGCATAGGACATGCAGGCGTACCATGTATAATAGGGTATGCGAGATCAAGTGTACCTGTGTACGTCCCATGCACGAAGAATGGCCCCCCTAATTAGCGTTTCTCGGTGATTGCCAATCGTTTGCGAATGAGTACTATTCACCCGATCGGGTATCTTATAATTCCGCACGGAAAGCAAACGCGCCACCGCAACGACAATCGCGTTCAAGCGAAATACCGTTAATTAAATATATCTCGGTGGAGCGTACACCAGAATTTTCAAAGCCTCTCGTTTCGAGATATAGTTCTATTCGAATTGCAAGGGAATTTTTTTTATCGCGCTAGACAGAGCGGTACACACGAATATTTTGACACTGTCGACGATCGTTGAATTGGAACGAACTCGGCTCTCCGCCCGTGGCAAAGACTTATTGTTACTACACTTATATTATCATCTCCCGTTTCGAATACCGTAATATATTATGACTGCGCTAATTACTTAACTCGCTAACTGTGTACTCATAATAAAAATCGATTACGAAATCGCTTTCACTTTCCTGGTACTTGGCAGAGTACGAAACCGATCGAGTCGTTCGTATTTGCTTAACCGCGTTTTCGAGTCGTGTTAACTGTCGTCCAAAGAGAAGTGCGGAGGGTTATTTAACGGTTAGGGATTAATATTTATTTCCCGGGACGAGGTTAATTAGGAGCACGTGTACAGGATATTTCGTTTCAATCGATCCACGCGGTTATTATCGAAACCGTCAGGGATATGAAATAATGTCTCGGATGAAGATTATAGGAAATCGAAGGCGTATCGCATATATATACGGTGACCACTTTGTACGTGGAGACTGTTTGGACAATTTTTCGACTGTACTTTTCGAGAAGTACACGCGGTCTTTGGAATTGCGGCTAAGGAGGAAATTAATGACGGCGGCTTATCAGGGACGGGCAAAATTTTTATTTACTTAAAATTTAATTTTATTTAAATAAAATTTCGAGTAACGCATAAAAGTTACAAAATTACTCGTCATGTGCCGAATAAAGCTAACTCTGGTTAACGAGCGAATGACGAATAATTTTTTGAACTTTCATTCGTTATTCGAAATTTTATTTAAATACGAATTTTGCCCATCTCTGCGGCTTATGCTTCTAATGAAATTGTTGATGTGATCTTACTGGCGGGGGAACGAGATGAAATTTTCGGCAACGTATTATGAGTATACTATAAGAAACTTAACAATCAGTGACATCCAAGATATACTGTAATTATTATTATTATTATTCGCGTCAACGTGTTTTGCAACAATCGCTTCAAATAATTGGCATTATTTTCACTGCATTAATTATGCTTCCTACCTTAGGTGAGCCCTAATGCAGGTCACTGTATTTTCTTAATCCTCCGTGGTCACACCATCTTATAATCACAAATTGGTCACATGGGGTTCACTGCACCCCAGGCAATTTTTGAGTTAGCAGTATTTTAACGTGTCAGTCATAAATTGTACATTCGTAATACTCACATAATCCTGCTCTAATAGTCTTTTACTAGAAATGTAAATTTTGATGTCATGAAATTTGTAGTTGAAAAAATAGTCGTGCAAATTTATAAACTTTAATATTAAGGTCTAAATTCATTTTGAGTTCATAAATGCGTGACATTTGAGCTCGAAAATTGCCTGGGGGTGCGATGCGCCCCGTGTGACCACGAAGGGTTAAACAGTAATACTAAGAACAGTGCATATTTCCATTTTATAAAGTCGTAGTGAACTTTAAATGTCCAAAACGCCTTCACTGATGAAGAAATCGTGTCCACTATACAGCGATCCCCTCGATTAGCCATTTTCCAACCCCACATTTTTAGTATTTTGTGTATAAGTACTTATGCAGGTCGGGCTTAAAAAATTGCGTTTTCTACTAGGACTCTTCAACTACCGATTATTATTATTTACTTAACAGACACCACCCCTTGAGAAAAACAGCAGAAAAATATGCGAACACATCCAAAATACCAAAAACGCTCTATCAGTTTCAATGTCTACAGGGCGGTCCATTAAAATGGAGCATCCTGTACATGTACAATACGAACTTAACCTAAGACTACCGACAAATTGGAATTTGCTATCCGTGTCCGGCGTCCGATATTACCCCGTTTCCCTCGGGGACACTAGCGAGACGTTCGCAAACGTCGGGTTGACAAGCACCGAGGAAGTCGGTGGTTATCAATGGGGGGCTCGAATTGCTCGGCTGCGACGAGAAACGAAAAGGGAAATTAGAGGCCTCGCGGCATTTGTACGGTAACACGGGGGTTCTCCGACGGGATTGTATACTATTAAGCACCGCGTATCCAAAATAGATGATGCACCCGATTACACGTTGCCGATTTGCAGTTAACAGGTTGCCGCGTACCCATTGTTGCTCGCCGTGCAATTCATAGTATTCATACTCGCTGTGAGTTATGGATGAGTAAAATGCCCTATATCACGCGAAGTCGGACGGGCGTGTTAAATAATTCAGCGTGCCGCGAGCGTTACATTCTTGACGTGCTCGCGAGGAATGCTGCTCGGCTTCGATCGCCTCGAGGATAAACAGAAAATTAAACTCCCTATTCCCGAAAGACACTTTCCAGGACGAACCTATTCGCTCTACGCGCTCCTAACCTATTTTCGGGGAGCTCGTTGCTCCTCCGCTCGTTGCCACATTCGCTTGTGCACGCGACGCAAGTGTTTCGGTATTCTAATTTCCGAAGCAAGGTGCTGGTACCGTTTAAAGTCATTGGAAGTTATTTGAAAGAAACACAACAACAGAGGGCTAAGTGTAGAATATTGCCTGCTGGACGAGTCTTGTTATTCGCTGTAATCTTTTTTAACAACTTAGTAATCCAATTGCAAGGATAAAGGACGGTGACTAGCAGTGATCCGGGCTTTGTAACGTGGAGGAACTTCTTTTCTTTAAATTAAAACAATTTCGTTGTAAGGTTGTGGAGGAGAGGTTAGAGCGTTCACTGTGCAACCGAATGGTCCCCGATTTCTGTCATGGTGGAATCCCTCGGATATTTCTGTTCGAACGATTATCCTTAAGAAGCATTTAGGTAGAGATTGAAAAGAGACTGCTCGACATCGTGTTCGCTGCGATCGCGGGTCACAATATCAATTATCATCGCTACCCACACTACCGCGTCACGCACGTGGAATGTGTATAGATTTGTACTTGTTTGTTTATTTATTGTTAGGTAGCAAACATAAAGAAAATTTACAAAAAAAGAAGATGCCGCGAATGAGAGATTCGCGGCGCTGAAGGGAGCCAACTTTTAGATCAACCTTGACTGTTTAGCCTTTAGATTTTATTAGCTACATAAGAACGACTAAAACATTATTTTGTTGATATATATATAAATATTATACGATATTATTGATTATAAATCATGGATAATCTGTAAATATATGAGACCAACGCAATGTCGCATTCTTTTTCTCGCAAAATTGTCCGCATAATCCTTTTTACTGAATATTTCTTATTAACAGTTTCTTTCCCGTACACAATTTACCATTATTAACGTATTTAAATAACGTAAATTATATAATGCAGTTGACAATACAGAATCAAAAAGGTTTAACCCTTATCATTGATTTTAGTTTTATTATTATGCAAAAGAAGTGTTGTCGAACGAATTTGAGAATTTAATTATTTAATTTATCTTTCCTTACATGTAAATTGTGTAAGATGGGTTGAATAGAATGTATCAAAGCATTACCGAAAATATTTTTAAAAAATACTGAAACACGAATGATTAGAATATAATTTGCGTAGCTATTGAAAAGGATTACAGGAACTATATTTTACTCGTGTCAAGAAGTATTTATTTAAACTAACATAAGTATATTATTTGTAACAATAAGCGATGAAATGATAAGAATAATATACTCTCTTAAATTACTATTACTATACAGTTTATTTTGACAATGCTTAATTGACAGTACTGTTCTCCTTAAATATATAAACAATATATAATTAGTACATAATTTAATAAGGCTTCCCAATTGCATTAAAACTTCCTGCATTCTTGTAGACTCCACCAAACCAAAGGTACCGTGAGCAAAAAAGTAATATATATATATATATATATATAATCAGGCAACGTTTAAAAAGTTATTCCTATTTTATACAAAACATATACGATAAGTTTATCGAAATTAGCTACAGGGTATGAATATTTCTTCGAATATATCGTTTCATAGAGTTTAAATCTCGCGCCACCATTATAAGGATTACCACACACCGATCATTACATAGTTCATGCAAATTATTCTCAGATTTAATACGAACCGAACGATCAATGTGTTAAAGAACCACAAACGCGCACCGCCGCGTGCACGCGATTACCAAAATTCGCAGACTCTAAGCGAAAACTACAAACGTCCAGAATATCCGTTGCACCGTGCGGCGGCCATTTTGTGGAGGCACGCGCGCGCGGTTTGGCCACAAACAAAAAAATAGTCTCAGTGCCAGCGTGCCGCGAGTACGGTAGAGTTTTTCTGCCGTGGGAGCGTTTCGCGTGGTTTTTTGCGCACAACTTACGCCACGGCCCTGTGACGGATTTCGTGGCGACCGAAATATCGTGCCGATAGTGCGCGAGAGGCGTCGCTGTCAAAGGGACGTTCGCGCGCGTTTGATTGGTCGAGGGAAAAAAATCCGCGAAGATGCAGGCCGCATGAAATGCCACATAATGCGGCAGAGATGCAACGGTGTGCGCAATGACTGGCCCGGGCTTGTTCGCGGTGTCGTTCCCCACGGGAAACACGGTTCCACGGGCCTCTGAACCGCGGGCGTCCACGATGCGAACGACATTAGGTAAATCAGAATAAGCACGTCGGCATGCCATAATGCGCGATGCACAGTTGCACATGCATGCACATATAAACGCACACTCGAGAGCGGTAGAGGTCACTAGCCTTACGCACCACGGGGTCGTGTTCTCGTTTTACCTCGGCACTGTGAAAACTTCTTTTTTAACCGTATATCACGTATTGCCTGGATCGGACCGTTTCCGTGGCCGTCGGCTGCGATGCGAAAATAAGAGCACTCTTCGCGTGCCAGCGGCGGAGCGAGAGAGAGAGAAGGGAAGACAACAGAGTTGACTGACACGTCCCTGCGGTTTCGTAAACTCTCGCGGTGCGCAGTATTTCACGTGCCTTCTGTTCAATCTCTCTATTTCGACGATGGCTATCTACGCTTAATCTCGCCGCTCATCGATACGGTTCCGCGGCCACGTTATTTCGCTTCGCTGTCGTAATCGACTTGTCAAAGGGGAGATAAGTGAGGTTATGAACGTGTCGGCCAGTAACGTTACAGTTTGCTGGTGTTACTGAGTAACTTGCGGGTGGAACAAATGTCACTGTCTATTCCAAAGTGCATCTCGCATCGTGGTGCCAAGTGAAAGTGGAAAAACAGATATACGAAAATACGAAGGTAATTCGAAATACGTGAACTCCAATTATTCTAACCTTTCGTCGTGTGAGTGCGCTAATTCGCGAAGCACAACGAGAGACTTTCCTCGCATCGACTATGATCTTTTTCGTGTAATCGTTCGATTTATCGTCGACATAAGTGTCGGCAGATTCTGCCGCAAGTAGAAATTCGGTGACACAGATGTTGGGGCATCGTGCACGCAGACGATTATTTCGTTAAAAGCTATTGGATAATTGTAATAGATTCTCTAACTCGATTAACAGCCCGATTAAATTCCAAATCTTGCGTCGCTTTAATCGGAGCGAACGTCATCGGGTCTGAAAATATGCTGCGAATTTATTTTGGCAGGAAAGATCGCAGCGTATTGACGCTTCGAACGAGCATATATCGGAATTGTTTGTTCACACGCTCGCAGTAAGGTGTTTTCTATAACGTAAAACTGTCCTAACCTCAAAGCGATAGATAAACCCGAGTTCGCGCGATCGTTCTTACCGACTGTCTGTTGATAAATATTACGTACGAAATTATTCGAAATATCGTTTAGAATAATGCTTCGTTTACAACTCTAATTCATTGCGTTTCTTTTCCAGAAAAAGACTGAAGCACACGGACGAACGATGCACTATCTTAGAAAGCGGAATTTCTAATCTCGACTCGCGTAACATGTTGGTGCATACTCGTACGATAACATTAGATTTACAGAATCTAGACAAATTTCCAATCGCGAGAATGTTCGTGCCCGTTACGATGTCGGAAACGAGCGTCTGAGAGAAATCCACGTAGCGATGGCAGAGAGCAAGATTAAAAAGACAGACTTCAAGAAGACCGTAAGTACGAAGGAAGCGTTGAACGACCCAACGATGTCTACGGATGAGGTGGAAATTGTGGAGAAAGAGACTCTGGATATTCCCGTCGAAGATATGTTGGAAACAAATTCCTCCAGCAAGGATATCGAGATAATTGATATTACCGACGCGAGGGAACAGAAGAAGGGCGAAGGTTTCGAAGACTCGAAAGGAAGCGGAGACGTTACGTCCGAAGTCGAGGAGGACTCCGAGACGTGCTCGAAAGTAGACGCGACGCTGAATGCGAATATCAAGGAAGTAGATAAAACAGAGACGTCTAAGGAACCCGAAAACACATCCGCGAAGAGCAAAGACGCGCGTTCAACGGCCAATGTTTCAGAAGAGGAGGCGACGCTGAATGAGATACTGAAAGTGGTGCATGAGAATCTTAGCTCGAAAAATGTTCATCAGTCCGCGAAGGAGTCGAAAGATTCGAAGGGAGAAGATAGTTGCAGCGTCGAAGAGGTGAAGGAGAAGATAGACGAGAAATCGAGGAAGGGGAATATTCTGAAGGAAGTAGTTAATGTCGAAACAAATGTTCCTGTAGAGGTTGAAACTGTAAAGTCGAGACGAGACTCCGAGACGAAGCAGTCCGTAGAGCTAGTGGAACATATGGAAGTTGGCATCGTTGGACCTCCCACGACTGTTAGCGAACTTATTAACGAAGAAGAGCTGAGAGCGGAGTCTGCGATATCGACGGACCAGAAGGTTCAAGATCACGTGGCGGAATGGGTTCAGAATTCTGCTAAAGCTGAGGAACTGGCCGCGGAGGAGGAAGAAACTCGTATTCGTGACGATCAGCAGGAGAAAAAGACTCTTAGGGAAAAGAGGACCAGGAAGAAGAAAAATAATGACGCTCTTGCCTTACCCACTAGGAAATCTCAGAGAATTGTTAGCAACATCATCAAAAAAAGTATTAAATGGTGAGTCACGTTCCATAACTTTTTATTTGCTTCTTAATTGCGTTTAAATTAATTTACATATTAAATTGTAACTATTTTCTGAAATATTTCAAAAGCTCAGATACGTCGTTGCTTACACAGAAATATTTCTTGCTATATAGGACGAAACGAACAAATAAAATTCTACATCTGGTTCCTAGCTAAATGGAATATTTAAGAAGTTGTACATGTGTTTAACACGGTCTGTGCTACATCCACAATATTTATCGGGAATGAAACTTTCATCAAACGAACAAGCATATTCTTCGAATCTATATTGAAATGAAATCGAAATTGATGCTAAAATTATGGAGAACTTCGCTATAATTAAATATTGCAGTTTAATTGGTTTTATCCCTTTTTAAAGTTTCGCTGCAAACCACAATTTCCACGATGGCATGGAACATAATCTAAACAAGTCAGAAAAATCATTGCTTGTTTAGAATTTACAGTAGTTCCTTAGCTGCAGTATTTTTACACCGACAGTAGGATGTTGTTAAAAGAATACGCAAAGGGTCACGTAATTTCTTTTATTAGTGTACGCATCAGATTAGGGATTTATCTTCTTCGGAAATTAATAGAGTGCAGCAATTTTCAGTTATGGCTAACTGTATGAAGTCAAGGCATAGTAGTTAAGTAGCAGACTACAATGAAGCATACATGAATGAACAAGCATTTCATGTAAGAATATTAACGATGTTTTTATTTAAAAGCAGTATTATTTACGATTTAAAATATAATTATTCTAACAAAGTATACAGTAAAAGCAGTACAGAATATTGCATAATGTTAAATTGATATTATGGAAGGTATTGTGTGCTTCTGTGAAGAAAAAAGAAAAGCTAGTAGATCTATTTTTACATTTAAACCAGAACAGAGATTATGCTGCTTCTTTTAAACCTTAACTTTTACTAATCGTTTGGAATCTGAAAGAATAGGAAAATTTCATTTTCTTAACCGTCGGTATAAACATAAAATTGTAAAGAACATTTCAAGGAATTAATATTTCAGTTCGAAGGCCAACGTTTTCTCTAGCGGGAAAATATTTTTATTATTTTTACGTCTAATCCGCCTTATCGAATTCCACCGGTTATCTCCGCTCAATTTTCCATTCGATCGATATTTCAATTATAGGATCGTTCGATTCGTCGTGTGATTTATTTATAAGGGATAAAAGAGCAATGGTCAACAATGGCTTTCCGGAATCAATGTGTGCGTCTAAATTGAGAGAGGTTTATAAAAAAAACTCGCGCAAAATTAATCTTTATCGCGATGTTCTAAGGTAAATTTTGTTCATTGCTTCCACGTATTTTGCTGAACAAAACGATACAAAGTTTAGAAAGAATCATATGCTGCAATCGAGCTAGTCCCACGGGCGGATTTGCGTATAGGTTAAGTAGGCTGCAGCTTATGGCGCAAATTTTGGAAAGGTTTAAACACAGAGGCTTGAGACGACTTCAAAATCAATTCACTTGTGTTTCATATAGCGAATTAGTAGTGAATTAATTTGGAAATAGTCTCGACTGTTTTCAATTAAAATATTTCTTGATATTTCGCGGAAAGGGCGGCAGACACTTGTTAGCTTAGGGGCGCCAAATCTCCAAATCCGCCCCTGGCTAATTTCTTATGAAAAGTTGATAAAATTTCGCCTACTAGTGTTCACTACTGGTGGCGTTATACGACTTTGCATTCTTAATGCGCCATAAAGGGAGACAAAGTGGAGGTAGAGCCTCCTTCAATTAAAACTGTACACCCTCTAATTGACTAAAACTTGGACAATCTTTCACAAAAATTCATTGCTTGATTTACAACATGTACCTAACTGGTTTCATTTCATCAGGCCATCTCTTTATCGAATAGGTACACATAACAAGTAGAAATAAGTAAAAGCTTTTGCTCCCAGTTTGATGAACTTCGCGTCAAATTTAAACTTCAAAGGGCCAGATATACACTTTTCCGTAACATAACCTCAAGCCCAAGCGACTCTTTCATTACATAAATAACTACAAACTCAAGAGTTATCAAGACAGCGTATCTTAATCAGAAACATTCTTAATCATAAAAAAGCTTCCAGTGACGTTCCTCGATCGTTCTCTGGTAACTCAAAAAGGAAAGGCGATTCGCGTATAAGTGCATAGTAATTAGCATTAGCGCGGTTCGTTTCCTGCTGCGAGAACTAAAACCGCGAAAACTGTTCCCCTGTCGCTTGACCTTCAACGAATCTCCTCTAATCCAGATGCTCGTGGCTGTTACTTCTTTCACACCCTGTACGCGTACGTTTCGAAACGAAAGCGTGTAACGAAGCGTTGAGACACCGTCTGCAGAGGGATCGTCTTTGTAACGAGGTTGCGGTCGTTGCCGAGCGCGTTCTACGCGCGGAGAACGGCCGCTCACTCGCCGCCGACAAATTCGATCAGCGACTCGCGGCACCTCCGCGGCGGCGTTGTCGTCTGCTTCCATTTTTTTCGACGTAATCGCCGATGCTGCCCAAGATTGCCGTTATCGGCCGATAAAGTTGGGATAAGGGGAGCACTGACGAGCGCGCAAACGCGCTACGACGGCACGGCGGATCGGGCAAGTGGGAGTGAAAGGGGGGAAAAAAACGGGGAAAGAAATATTGACCGTGGGACGATAAGCAGCGCGGTAGTGTCGATAACAGGATGACTATTTCTGTCGTCGTTCCTTCGGCTTACCTGGCTCTGTAACAGAAGGGGAACGCCTCCTTCGATCCTCTTCGCTTTCCATCCGTCTCTTGGTTATTTCTCCTTTAACAAACACACGATATGCCGTCTATCTGCCCGCGATAATACCTACCGATCGGTCCTCGAGCGTTTCGATATATGTAGCGCTGCTACAGGAAGTACGAAAAGAGCGACAATCGAGTTTGGTCGTTAACCTCTCGCGCTCGGAATTGCGCTTCTGCGAATTGATTGGTTACTCGGAAATCTCGCGCCCGAGCTTAAACCGCCTCTTCGTGTTTCGCTTATCGAGCGGACACCTTCAGATGCGATACGCAATAATGCTGTGCAATTAATCGAAGTTGGAATACTAGTATCTTTGAATAATTAAGCAGGTAATGTTGGTATATTCCTGCTTCGGGGAAACGTAGAGCGACCTTGGGTTCTCCTTGACTGCCTCGCGTATAAAAGGGTGTTGTTTCTCTTGAAGTGTTTCACCTTTGGTAGCATTTCTCGTAAGAAAGATAGCAAAGGAATGTCTTCGCGCATTTCCTTGAATCTTCTGCAGCGTGACGGGTATTTTATGTCCACTGTTATCCTTAAGTGACTAATACGAAGGTTATGACACCAGTCATGACAATCTCGAGCTAATTCATTTATTTACTGCTCGTACGATAGCGCTATCGATACTATTTTTTTTGGTAAAGGTAACAGAAGGATTTACATTTTCTTTGGCTCGTATCAGCGATATAAATATAAAACAGGCGATGATTGCAATTTTGAAATATTTCAAGTGTAGGAAAAATTTTAATATTCAACTCCTATTAATAATTCTTTATAAATTCAACCACCCTGCCAATAATTAAATTGAACAAAATATTTTCAGGAAATCAAATCATCGATCCTCCATGAAAGTTAAAAATCCCTAAAAACATATTTTGATCTTTTTTTTCATTGACTATTCTGTTTGGTTTGTAATTCCGAATAGTAATTGCTTCCCTCTATTCCTCGCATATCTTCATTGTTTAACACAAACGTGTCCTAATTTAACTATACCCACGAAAGGGGTGAAATTGTATGTTTTCATAATTCTTACGCTAAGTTTATTTTGAGTCACGATCGGGAACTTCCTGGAAGCTTCCCACTCACCCAGCAGACGAATTCAGTTTGCACAACAGGCTATACACTCGTGGACGCTTCCGACCGCCATTGAGGGGCGTAAGAGCAGTCTTCGTTCACGAGTAGCGAGCCAGCCCGCCATTCGTGATATGCAGTAGTTGAACATTCACAAAATGAACTTTGATTCGCAAGACTATAGGAGATTATACAGTCAGTGGAATTTTCTCAGTGCAGTGATGCGGTCTTTCAATTAATTGCCCATAGCAATTCGAATTAGTACACGATATTACTTCGAACACATTCCTCAGATAATGTACACGTACCCATTTTCTTCAACATACTCTATTCTCTCAATATTTCTCATTTCGATTGCTGGATAAGCAATTAAGATCTACCTTTAAAGTTTACACTTCAAAAAAAGGAATTTAAAATTTTAATATTCGAAATGTCTGTTAGTAGTGTTTCACCAAACCCCAGCTATTATCCTCGCAAGCTTAAGGCTCAAATATTATTTCAAATCATCATTCCTTATCCGCAATTTCAAACGAAATTTGCCCAGCTTGCAGCGGACCAAACGGTCGCTGGTGTTTCGTCTAGCCCGTGCCTGGCGCAGGCCAAACACCAAGAGGGTTAAACCTATCGCAGCGGTAGGTTCCTTTAATTCCCCAGCGGCTGAGAGCTCGCGCCGCGATACCAAACAACCATCTCCGGCCGTAGTGGGCCCATAGGGTACCGGCGAAAAGTGGCATAATTATCGGCCGTCCTAATTGCATTAATTATTTAAAGCGGTCGTTCGCTTATCCGTCGTCGGGAAGAGGCGCGCAGCGGAGTCTGGTCCCAGGCCAAGGCTGGTCTCACCCCGCGGCCCGGATGAAAGTGGAGCGGTCTGCGAGAGCGGGAGGGGCGTTAATCCCTGCGAACGGTACCATAGAAACGGTACCGGTGGGGTCGTTACGTGTGCCTGCAGACCAGCGTGTCGAGCAACCACTCTGGGCTGCCCCGGTACCAGATACGCGGGCTGTCCGTGTGAGTGCACGCGAGCCGCGTGCGTGCATGCGTGCGAGCCGAGCGAGAACCTACGATATAATCCAGCCCAAGGCCCCCCTAAGAAAAGGGGAAGGTCTTCTTTGTCCCTCGGTCCCTCGGGCGAAGGACCGCGGCCAGATGTCGGCTGACGGATCCTTGCGACTGCGTCGACACGGCACCGCTTCCTTATCGGTGTACACACACACACGCGTGCCCCGCCTCTCCGTGTGCGCGCACGTAACCGCTGCCGACGTAGGCGTACGCGCGCGCGTCGCCCGCCGAACGCTCCACGGGTATTGCGTATCCTTCGACGGTATTTTTGGTGACCGTGTGTGCGCCTTGGTCCCTTCGCGCACCAATTCGTCCGCCCGCGTTCCACCGCAGAGACGACTCTCTGGAAAAGCGTTGTCGCCCTGGAGCGCTTGCTGCCGTGGCTACGCCTACAGCTTGCCTGCTCTGGGTGGCAGGTATGCAGGGTGGGACCACGGCAAACCGAGCACCAGGGCGTCGCTGTCGGTTTGGTAGAGGCGAGAAAACTGCTGGAAGATTTAGATGATCTCAGCTGGGCCGAGTTATGCAAGAAGGTACCAGCCCTCAAAATCACAGGAAATTAAATACAGAGGCCCATAATTTTGCGATCTCTATTTTGCAAAAATTACCGGCCCACAGAAGAACTCTTAGATTACACTATTAACGCTACCAAGTCGCAGTTCCATTTTAGGCTTAAAAAGGAAAAACTGCAGATAGTTTAACATAATATTAAATAACCCATTGGAAGATGTTAAATAATAAGGAGAAATAAAATATACCCGATAGAAATGAAGCTACTTTTCTTTAACAATTAAAATCTTTAAAGTAATACTCGAATTCAGATCATTGAGGGTTGCTAGCTTTCTGCATAACTTGGCCCAGTTGACGAACGCCATAAACACAATTTTCTTCCTTTGCTGGAGTGTCAGGGTTACGCTTCTTTTTATGGAGCTGTGTACAGGGTGGACTACCTAGTGAGATTTATCACCTTGAATATCTCTGAAATTATGGAAGTAAGAGAAAAATCGCTCCTAAGCAACTCGCCCGTTTTATACCAAGTAACTTTTACTAAAAACAAATTCTCTTACTTCCATGATTCCACAAATATTCAGGGTGGTAATTCGTATTGGCCCACCCTGTATACTTTTGTTCGTTGGGTATTGCAGCTGACGTCAAGAGGAGTTTAACAATGTACCCTTAATAACAGTGTGCCCTTGGGTTGACCTTCAACGTAGCGGTTTTGAAGCAAGCAGTAGGAAGCTTAAGGTGTAAAGTTACTTTACAATAATTGATGATAAATTGTGATTATTAAATTCTGTGTTTTTGGATCGTTGGATCGGTTGTAATGGGTTAGAATCTTAGCTAACTTGTTCGCCAGGTATTACACCAATGGCGAAAGCTGAAAGACGATATGTATATGCTTATCGCGAGCAGCCATCTACTCTAAAGAATTCTAAAGGAGCGAATAGCTGAGGCTCCTGCATCTGTTTCTTCTAAAACGATTAAAAGTACACTGTAATCTGGTACCAACTCGGCTAACACAATTTTACACAATATTTCTATTATTTTACTCTAAATTCCGAGGGCATCCGACATCCGACACGATTAACTTAGCTTCGCGTTATCTACAAAGTGTGACGAACAGAAATAATATCCCTAGTAGCACAAAATATTGGTTAAATATTTTTTCCAAATTTTAAGAAAACATTTCTTGAGCCACACTTTTTAATATGATAAAAATATTGAATCCAAATATGATATGCACGTGTCTAGAATAAATATTGTGTGTATATTTAAAAATTAAAAAGAGATTGAATCTATTTTTAATATTGCACAAAAACAATTTTAAACGAACGTTTCAGTATTATACAGAAAGGAGTCCCAGGTGAAAAAGATTATATGCATCACATTCGGTTACCAAAGCCATCCAAGTTTTTGTGCCGTACGTTTTTTTTGTATCTTGAAATCCCGCCGTGATATCCAGGTATTCTATTTCTTATGACTCACCCTGTATATCCCGGTGACGTGTAGGGTGAACGTGGTCTTTTTGTAGTCTATTCGATGGGAATTTTCGTAGACGCGTGCGAAAGGAAAACGGACATTCTTGCCATTTCGAATACCAAAGAATGCTTCGGGATGTTTCGTTCCTGCTGACTGCAGGGACAGTTGTTGAATAGGAATCCTTATTGTGAAAATTATTCTTCTACTGCTTCGATTTGCCAAGCTACTTTGTGCCTACAGCACCACTTTCATCGAGTGTTTCGTGGCAAAACTGCATCGTTCGAATATTTTCATCACGCTGCTACAACTATGTAGCTTTCCCAAAGAATAAATCCGCATTGTATGCCAATTATTTGTATCTCGACGAACTTTAATTTATTATGCCCAGGTATTTTCATCGGTTTAAAAAATGAACAAAGAAACGAGTAATCGTTTGGAGACAAGTATTTCTTATTGATAAATAAAAACATTAAAATAGATGCAAATTATCAACAACATTGATCTTCTTCCTGATTTTCAAATCTACTTTCCAATAGATATAACTAGTGCCTGCTTCTCGAGAATTCGTTCTCGAGAATTTCTCGAGAAATTTTATAAATTGCTTATTTCTTATTTCTCGAGAAATACTGTTTTTCTCGAGAAACTTAAGTCTAGGAAATCGCGAACGTATAAACACATCTACAATTTATAAGAAATCTTGTTTTAACAGTTTAGAAAAATGGTATGCCTAGGTACTGAAATAAGTAATGAGTTTCTTGTAGCTATTAAAGAAGAAACATCGAAAAGAAAAGACAAAACTATTGTATCCTTTATACAATTTTTGCATAGGTAATCCAGAATCTTTTCAAAAAATTCAAAAGATCCGTTTTTTCATTTAATATCCATATTTATCACAAAAAACAGAAAAGAAATAGATTAAAAAACTATTTTAAAACAAGAAAGTAATGTTTCGCTTTGCACAAACTTTGTATTAAATAAATAAATTATAAATTATATTTAATATCTGTTTTTTCATTTGCACAAGTTTTGTGCAAATTAGACAGGAAATGTTTGTGATAAACATTGTCAACATCATTCCAATCATATAAGTTTCGTAATATTTTTCTCAATTTCTCGAGAATCCCCAAGAAGTACGATTTGATTTCTGATTTCTCGAGAAAGACAACACATTGAGAAATCAGGAACATTAGATATAACATTAATTTTTGCTACAGAATTATACAGAGCAGTACTTGCATTTAAACTTTTACTTCACTTTTATAAATAAACTAGATAAATAAATTCCCGGGTAGGTACTACTTGTTGCTTATCGACATTTCGCAAATAAAATCCTAAATAACGTTAAAAAGTGCTAATATAGTACTGCTGAAATTAATATTAGGACAGAGCACGAATAAACTACCGCATAAAACATCAACATCTCTTTCTAGCCATTTTACCCGATACATTTATCGCTTCGCCGCGTTTAGCGGAGAAATAAAAGTGTGTCCAACATTGTCACTAATGGGGGAGATTTATTTTAACGATAAAATCCGCGAAGAAAAAAAAGGAACTCGCGACGAAAGATTCATATTTTCCATGAAAAATAAAGCGAATGGTCGGAGGCGTTCAATAGACCGTTCCACGAGAGTTTTTCTCCCTGAATATTTCCTCGTAAGCGTACGCGTTAGTTGGTGCGTGTCAGCCCTTCTTCGAGATCCTTGGAGCGTGCGTGGTGGTACCAGCTCGATGGTGGAGAGCAATCCGCACTTACCCGTGAGAGAGAGAGAGAGAGAGAGAGAGACTCTCTTTCACTTGGGTTAACGTGCCTCTAGCCTCCTCGAGGTCCCTCGTTCGATGTTATAACGGCCGTTTCCTGGAACTTCCTAGGTATCAGGATCCGAAGTTCGCCGATTCAGGCGGTTCCCCGGACGGCCTTGAAGGCTTGGTACCTGAGGCCATGGAAATGCTTTGTCTTGGAGGGATAAGACGGTCCCCGCGGTCAGCTCGAAAGGATTTCAAAGCCCGCAGCTTAGGAGGCCCTAGATATTCCGAATGTAACGCGTTCCCGACATTTCTCCACGCAAGTAATATTCCCTCCGTAATTTTCTTCCCTTTTAATCAGTCCAAACGCCTGCTGGCATTCCACCCTTTGAATTTTCCGAGCGCGAGGGGCCCCGCCGATGATTTTCAACGTCACATCCCAAGCGATTCGTCCGGGACTCGTGATTTATTGCTACCTTGAAGAGAGCCCGGAACCTTGAACGGTACCGTTCCCCTCATTTACAATTGAAGCGCGACTCCTGCCGTGCCGATCCT
This sequence comes from Andrena haemorrhoa, assembly GCA_910592295.1. Lineage (NCBI taxonomy): Eukaryota > Metazoa > Arthropoda > Insecta > Hymenoptera > Andrenidae > Andrena > Andrena haemorrhoa. The sequence goes on along the minus strand of OU342940.1, from coordinate 8,199,924 downwards.
CGTGATTGGATCGAAATTGGAGAAGGATCGAATGTCCACCCCGCCCAGCTGACCCCGATTTCGACCCGCACCGGCCGCGGAGAGGTTGGAATCAGCCCGCGAGATTCTTGGATCCCTCGGTATCCGCTTCCATCGATCCGAATCCGCTCGGCTGCTTCGTGGAAGTTGTCGAATTTTCGGATTGATTTAAGAGTAGCGGAAGCGCGAGCGCTGCCAACCGACCTCTTCGACGGAAATAAATTTATTAAACCGAAAATCGTTGGAGAGGCGGCCAGGCTGTTTAGCGGAGCCGTTTGGGACGGAGCGTTGTTTCCCTCGCATTGAAAGGGACCGTTTTAGGGACCACGGTCGGCAAATAGTTTTATTACAGCCCTGTAAAGGCTCTTCGGCGAACGCGGGGAACTCGAGTGACGCTCGTTGGCCGCTAAGTATTCAGGATTACTTGGACCGAGTCAGCATTGTATTATTTTGAAGTGTAGGATTAGCGTATCGCGCTATTAGGGACCTCCAATAATCCACGGTAATTACAAGCCTCGTCTTCCAGTACTTCGTTTGGTGTACAGTTATTTCCTTGAAATGCCACTTCGCAGACTTTCTGCCCGGGGAAATAATTTTCGCGCCTGATATATCACCGCAAGATTAATTTCAGTTTTAAGAAAACTGAGTCACGCCCTCCTGGTAGGAGCGGTAATGTAACGACAAGTCAGTGGAATTTTTATTGAGAAATGCAAGAAGTGGAACGATTTAAGTTGAATGAAGGTTCTTTTTGGGGAATTTTTTGTACGTGCAATCTTTTTAAAACTCTCAAGCTATATTATTATGTGTGTCAAGAAGTAAACAAACATTTTTTCATGTAAAAATAACGCGGCAATTCTAAATGGCATTTTGTGATTTTAAGGGGCAAGCCACTGTGACGGTCGAAAATAAAGGCTGTTTTCAAGGCATTCTTTTATTATGAAATGTAACTTTCTACGAAAAATCTTTATTACCAATTGAAAGTATACATATTTAACTAATATTTTATGCTTCTAGATTGAACAAATTTTGGGTAATATGGCCACAGTATGCGATAACGTTAGGCTCTGCAAAAAAGGTTTACAGAACGGGCGGTCGTGCAACTTTCCAATGTTTGCTCTGAATTGAAAAGTTCGAACGTTTTCTTAAAGTATATTACAATAGCTTCAGTTAAGCGTACAGATTTAAGAAAATATTAATTTTTGAAGAAATGGCGGACTTTGGAAGAAAAGGTATAAAAGATCAATACGTTTTTTCAAAGTTAGATTAATTATTCGATCAAAACACTTGTACCCTTAACTGAAGATAATTTTATTACGAATATTCCCTGAAAATGTCAAGCGAATCCGATAAAAATTGACTGGCTTATTAATCCGCCCGTTTGAAAAATGCCGATTCGAGATAATCGCGTTTAAAGTTTTGACAGAAGTTATTTTCTGCAACTCAAAGATCGCGGCTGTATACAGTCTCATCGTGGCCAGTGATTCTCTACCCAGTTCTAAACAATATATAATCTCACAATCCCTCTTATCAGATACATTTGGATTCTCGGACATAAAACCTCCCAGAATTTTTCAAGATCCACTTTGAAATCGTGCAGGTATATTTTTCAGGCCCCAAATATTATGGAAACGCGTAAAAAGTAAAATCGGCGAATAAAAATGCGGAAAAACATTACTACCTGGATTATCTTAATTTTGCATTTCTGAACCCGAACCTCAGTTCTCCCCCAGCTTAATTTTATTAAAAACTTCTTGAGCACTTCTTGAAAATCACAACGATATAGCCTGAAAGTTTTAAAAAGATTGCATGGATAGTTTGCCTAGAAAAAAATCCCCAAAAAGAGCCTCGATTTCTGCCGATTACACCGGGTGCCCGTTTAAGATATCGTTGCAGCATCTTGGCTGCCGAAAGATAAATCGTTCGTGGGCAACGTCCCCGTGTCCCCGCGAGGCCACACGTAACCCAGAAGATCGCGTCTCAGCTGTTCCTGGGGTCGAAGGTTAAACGCGCCGTTCAATAAAGCGGAGTAAACTGTCGCTGGAATAATTATCATAGATTACTCGTTCCGACGGCTCGTCCTCCTTCCCGGTATCCTTGCTCTTTTCGATATCTGGGCAACAGGTATAAATAAAATATCAGCGATCGTGGCGGCGCGATCGCGGGGACATTATCCTCTCGCGGCGAGGCTCCGGCCAGTTATAGTCAGATAGAGATCAAGAGCGGAGGCAGAGGAGGGCCTTAAGCATTACCATAAGCACAACAGTCACCGTCGACGGGTCCGAAAAGGGGTGGCGGCGGGGAGAGGAAGAGAAATATATATATATCTATTGTTAGGTCGACTGCGACCTCTCGGTTGCACCTCTCCGCGGGAAGGTGACGTTTTCATTGGTCTTTGATCTTTGGTATCCTGGTAACGCAGGAATGACGTCACCCGGTGATCCAAGCCCGGCCGGCTACCATCCGTTCCCATCGTGCAATACCACCACCACCCTCAGGCCTGCTCTCCCCAGCCCCAGCGTGCCTCGCCGCGCGGTCATCCCCCTCCTGGAGATCCCCCTCGCGAATCCGCCCTCCAAACGGGCTCTAACCCCTCTCGCGCTATCGCGCTTGTAGCAACCACGGGAGGAAGAAAGAGCAGGTTCCCCGCACGCGGCGCGAGAGACTCCACGGGTTCCGTCCTGTCCGAGCGAGGAACCTTCCTTCCAACCCCCTCTCGCGTCGAGGGTAAAGCAGATGGGATCGCACGGCGGTTCTTGGAGGATCCAGAGGTCGCGGTCGGAATAGGATGATTCTTTCAATTCGTTGGTCCACGTTTCCCAACTTGGAGCAATCGTATTCTGCGTTTGAGAATCTACCTCTGACAGGTAGATTTTCTTCACAGTGAGAGGCAGCGGCGCACTTACGGGGTTAATCTTAGGGGGGTAGAGTTGAAGAGAAGACAATATTTTTAATGCGAATTCAATAAAATTTGTGGGGTGATTAGAAAATGTATTCGATGAAAATTCAGTTTTCTTTTCTTTTTACGAAGCTTTTGGATCACTTCAGTCGAGATTATATTTATCTCTTTTCTCCGCTTTCTTTGGGGGCTGCCGGGGGCCCTTGGCCCTCCTCTGGGTGCGCCACTGGTGAGGGGTGGCGTTTCTTCGGTTTCTTTCGCATTTTTGCATCCTTTTTTTAAGAATCTTTGAGAATAATTGTTGATACTGCTTTATGCAAGGTATGCACTACTACTCGAAGCAGTAAATTCAATGAAATTCCAAATCCTGATTATTATTATTATTATTATTATTATTATTATTATTATTATTATTATTATTATTCGTCTTTGTTACTTGAAACATACAAAGAACAGTATTACATGAAGAATAGTATAAATAACTAAAACTACAACTAGGGAAGAAAAGTAAAAACATAAAATTAGGAGAAAATTTATTAAGAGAATTTTTTTCTTATTCTTCTGGCGCATTAAGATAGAAAAGCATAAACGTAAATGAACAGACAGGGGCGAGACAAGGAAATGTGACGGTTCATTACGAAATTGAGATACTAGACATTGAGCAGTGGATTTTGAATAATTGATACGAATAACAGAATATACATATATCTCTACTGTAATATAAGTTGAATACCGCCATTTTGGTTGGCCACGTACAATGGTTACGAGTTTGTACGTTCGGAAGCTCACCAGACTTGAATGCAAAAGCTGGTTCAGTGGTAGCCTGTTCGAATAGACGCAAAGAATTAATTAGGATGCACGGAGATCCCTGAATGCAACGCGACAGGTTTTGGAAATATATACGGGGGGGAAAAGTTGCCCTCGATTTTTGGATCGATATGCTAAGCATAGGAATCAGTTATCCTCTCAATTACATTTTCACAGTACGAAATTATAACACAGAAAATTTGTCCCCATTTCTGAATATTTTAATTTCAATGAAATACGACGGACAATGGTAACGATACGTTTTTCTACAAGCACGTTGTGTTGTATTAGAATATTCCTTACTAGTTTCACTACTCGGCTTCGCCCGAAATTTAGATTCTGATTTTTTATAAAAAAAATTCTTTCTGGGTTTTTTTATTGTGAAAATGGTCACATTCCTCTGGATTAGCCAGGCACAATGAGCCGAGGCACATTTCTCGATCCCAGAGTTTATCGTTCGAAAGTTTTTAGGCGGCAGAGAAACACACAAACATATAGAAGCTTTCTGCTTTATATATTCCGATTTCCAAAATCATTTTGTAATTTCTTCCATATCTCTCAATTATTCGATTCCACTCTGGTCCCAGTGCTGGTTCTTAAGAAACCTCTGGAAAGATTTAGAAGTGCTACAGAAATCTCGACCCGCCTAAATCACGATAGTCCCAACTTTAGGGTCGCGAAGTTTTTAAAACATAGTCCGCGAACGTTCGAAACAACGTTTCGGTGCACGCCTCCCCGGTTCCGAAAGCGACTCTTCTGCCGCGCTGGAAGCATCGGCTTTGTACCTGGTAACGGGGACAAAGTAAAGATGAATTAAACATAACTTCGTACAAACCGTTCGGATGGCCATACTTCATACATTACCAGCGGCGTGACCGCACAACGATGCATCGACAGTAGTTGCTTAGCGTGAACGCAAGATGCTCCTCGAATTGAAAGCTAGCTACAGAGACGTTAATTCCCAATAGCGCAGCGACACGCGAAAGCTTTTCGAACAGTAAAGTGAAGCAAGAATTCCCGCCAAGCAACACCGTGGCGAGCCTAAGTGACCAGTTGGAGCAACAGCTGGTCGAGTTTAATTGGAGATTACGACGGTTCCGCTCGATTCGGCGAAATTAAAAATGACGGAAAGGAAGATTAGTAAGTGTATCAGAGATATTCAATCAATACTTCTTCATCCTCGATTGTAACTGAACTTAACGATCCGCGAGGAGCATTCAACCCTCGGATCCCATCGACTCTCTTTGCCCCTCTTCTAACGCCACCGTGCCAGAAGACTTCAACGATCTCCCCTGACAGTGTCAACCACCGCCATGTTTGAACTCAACGCTGAACGTCCTCAGCATCCTACGGTCCTATCGTCGCTGAAAACTTTCCCCGAAGTCTTTCTCGTTCCCTGCACCTCGTGTCTGCCACGCCGCGATCCATTCTATTGATCGCGTGCCGTGGAAGTCACGTCGGGCGATCGCTCGCCGCCCGCGAGACCTGGCCGTCTGCACGGCGACACGAAGGCATCCGCCCTGACGGATTCGGGAAGCCACTCGAATTCCCCGGAGACTCGGGCAGCCGGACCTGGCAGGTTTTGGGCTGGCAGGCAGGCAGGCAGGCAGTCGGGCCAGGCAGGCCAGGCAGAGGTAGGCAGCGCAGGCAAAGAGAGGGTGGCTTGGACTTCGGTTCGGATGGCGAGTATTGATCCTAGCGAACCTAGCAGCGGGGTGGCCGGGACCCCGCCTCAAGGATGAAGGGTGTCTCCCCTTCTCCCCCGGCCCCTCTCGCTTGTGCCTCACTGTCAGCCGGTGTTAAAGCGAGACGAAGATAGGAAGAAGCACGTGAGTGGGGTGGTTGCCCCTTAAGAGAGAGGGGTGAACCACCTAGAGCAGCGCGCCGTGTACCAAAGATACCATCCCTTAGGCCGCTCGCAATAAGCGGGCCGAAGTGGCCGGAAAACGAGCCGAGGGGGCGACCCGGGGGGGAGCGATGGAAAATCTCGAGATGCCAGGTGGAACCCGTCTCGAAGCCACCTTTCCCGCCGCTTCCGTCGATAATACCACCATGGGGCCGCGTCGATCCCTTTCTTCCGTCCGCCCTACCCTCCGGCCGCTTGGAGAACCGACGCGTCGTCCGCCGTTCGCTACGCGCCCGCCGCGAATCTCGCTGCTCTCGTCCGACCCCTTCGCCTGCCTCTGGGGCAACAAGCGCGCTCGATAAGCACCGAGGGTTCGCGAAAACGAGCGCGTTCCCTCTCCGGGGAATACGCGATCACGCTCGTCGATGATGGCTCCTCGAGCTAATCTCGCCGTGACGTCATGTTTCTTTTTCTACGGGTAACGCAGATACATCGTCTCGCGTGCGAATACCTCGGGCCAGTGAGTCACTGGCTCCGTTGACGCGTGATACTTTCTTGCCCGGTTCGCCCGCATGCCTCGCCGATCGCGAGTAAACACCGGCCAAACGGGCGTACACCTCGCCGCGAGTATCGGGGGCCATTTTCTCGCGGAGAGTCCCCTCCGCGAAATGAGGCTCCTCGCAGAGGTGAAGCGACCGATGTGGAAGATCGAAGGTCGATAAAGTGGCCGCGCAATAAATTGCTGTTTACTTTCGAAGAGGAGACTTTCGAGCTTTCACCGAGCCACGTATTCGCAAATAGTTGAGAGAGATCGACGAAAGGGGAGCGAGAAGGTAGAGGCGATCTGACCGCCGCGGTACCATCTCACGCTCGGCCTCCCGGAGAAACACTTTTCGATCTTCCGTGCGCTCGGCGAATGCGCCCGGAGTACGCATGCCCCGGTGTCCATGCTTGCAGACTCGTGTGCGAAGACGGGTTGACACCAGGCGCACCGAGTCCCGATTACGGTCTCCGGCGTCGCATAATATATATTCCGCGCGAGTACTGCCGCGTGAACGACAGCGGAGCTTATAGCATCAATTATTCCGCGCCGAACGTTATTAAAAACAAAAGCGAAATGCGCGAGGGGGGTTCATCGATTTCGACCAGAGACTTCCGAAGTACCGTTTTTCAGAGGTCCTGACGATTCAGAGTAGTCGCGTCCTCCTTCCGCTCTCTATTCCTATAAATTAACGCCAAGGGTGTCGGCCGCTTTCCGCGGGAGAAGCGAGAATTATTCTCCGGTGTACAATGGCACGGCGGTGGAGAGCGTAAGTAAGCGCGTCCGTTGGACAACGCAGCCGCGAGTAGAGGCACAATGTGTATTGACGGAGCTGGAACACCGCGGTGATGAAGCGGCGCGCGTCCTATCGCCGGATATTTCCGTCCAGCAGATAGCGGCGCGCGGCAGATTAAAAAGAATGAGCGCTGAAATCGCTGGGCTCGACGGTGGTCGGGGCCCACGGTCCCAGGTCCCGTTCGTCCCACGAAGGAGATTTTTCGACCTGCGGCCGGGAGTGTGGTGCCGTGTAAAAGCGGGCAGAAGAGGGTCGCAGCTGCGCATCCTTCTTGGTTCGTTCTCCAGGCAGTCGTGTCTGGTGGCCCCGAGTCGGAGACGCCTCGGCTTATTTCCCTCCTGCGCCAGCTGTGCGGAGCGCCCGCACACAGCCTGCTAAGAGACGAGCGTCGACGACGGGCACCGGCTAAGAGGAGGACAGCGGCACGGGCGGCGCAGCGGGGTCGAGTGGGACGGAACGATCGCTCTAGCCTCCGACGGAGAAGGAGGCGAGACGTGCTCTAGTAGCCAAGAGGCGGAGAGAGACGTACGGCTCTCTGTATTGTCGAAGGGGAGAGAGAAAGAAAGAGCGAGGGAGACACTTAACTGTCGATCTCTCTCGCACCGTGACGTTGGACCAAGAAAGGTCTTCGGCAACGAGGGAGAGAGAAACAGAGGGGGGACAACCCTCGATCGGTTCCTTGGTGGGGTCAGGTTGCTGCAGAGGCTCGGAGGGGGGAGCGAGACCACCGGAAATCGGTCTGTCCTTATTTGAGAGGCCGCGTGAACCACACCGAAGCCTGGCCAGGCCTTTCGTGCCTGCTTCTTCTCCTCTTTTCGATGGCTTCTCTTTGGCTCCACGCGGTCGAAAGAGGGACGCCCGGTGGCTGCCTGGCGTCGAGGCAAAAACTCTCTCTCTCTCCCATTCTCTCCCGGGAACCATCGGCGAGGACGGTGTCTCTCTGGCAGTAGCGCCTCTGGTACCGGGGCGTCCACGGTTTCCGTAGAAGCGTTCCGAGAAAATTGTTCCGCCGCGGCCCCCGGGAGGGGTAAGAGCGTCGGGAACCGTGGGGGAGATACGTCGACGCCAGTCGCGCTGGTTATACGATATCGCGAAGGGGAAGGATCCTCGGCGAGAGAGGCCGGTGGGACGCTGTTGCGTTGCACGGGATCGCTTGCCTTGCAACTGGAGCAGCTATGCCCGTATCTTGCGAAACCGTCTTTTTTGTCGTTGCGCTTAATCACGAAATAGGGGATTATTTTCACGGCGTGCTAAAAATGACGATGTAATGGTTATGGGCGCTTTTACGGTCGCGCGCTTCGTGCACGGAATTTTTGCGGAGATGTAAGAGTCACCGGTTGGTACGTGATATTTTTATTCGGGCATTGGGACACCTCTTCCTTTGGTGTTCTTGGGAATATCGTTTTTCTTTTTACGATGGACGGTGGGCGGTAGCTCGAGGAGAATCGGAGACTTGAATATCACGAGTTTTAGAAAAGTTTCAAAAAATCGTGCAGATCACGATTTACACAAAAAGTTGACAGCAATGGCCCCATAGAGGTGTTTCGATGTCCAGCGCGCTCGGTTGGTCGACAGGGTTTGAATATTATATTCGCCACGTGTCCGGCATAGTGAAACCGTGGATCGGTACAAACACTTGATAGCGACCGTAAGATCATTTGTACCTACTTATAGTTTATCGAGCTGATCAGATCTGGCTATCGCAGTGGCGCGAACTACTAATAGAACAACTCGAAACTATTAATTCCACTGATACGCGACGAAACGTTCATTATCTGGTACGCGTGTCTTCATTATCAAACCAAAATGGCCGACGTGGCGAACCGAGTGTCGCTGGGACAGTCCGTCAATTTGTTGCGCTCGCCCTTGAGGATCCTCCTCAGACTAGTTCCTTATCAGCGATATTATATATCGGTGAAAATCTGTATTTCGAACGATTAATCTTCGACACGCCTCGGAAGATTATCTCCAAGCTTAACCACCTAGTAGGTTAACCAGCAGATATACTGGGCGCACCAGAAATATGAGGACACCAGATTAACTCGGACGTCTGAAGTTTCCGAAGAAAATGTTTCAGAGAAATATTTTAGGCTTTGGAAAGAGGCATCCGATGGCGACTTTCTAAGGGTCAAATTTAGAGGTCATTTCAAGGTCAAATTGATTTGTTTAAATGAGAATCCTTATTTTCGGCACCAAGAATGAAAACTACGGGGAATTTTATGTTCAAATATGTCGGGGCATGATATTCGGTTAAAAACCTCCAGCGGTTATTTGAGGGTCAAATCACTTTTTCTACCAAGACCACGGTTTAAGTTTAGGGGATGAAGTTTTTGAAAAAAATGTTTCAGGCAAAAGGCCTAGGGATAGTAGGCGAAAAGAGAAACCGAATATCCGTTAAATTTTAAATACCAAACCAGATACTTAAGGGGGGACACCACGGTAATCGCCCGAATGGTAAAAGTATCTTTGGAAATTTATTAAAAGCAAACTGCGTAATGAATCTTTTTTAAACTTTCAGGAATTTTGATTGGGAATTCAAGTTATACGAATATCTTTTTTTGTAATTTATTTAAAGTAGATTTATAAGCTGTACAGGACCAGCAAAGTGTGGCGCGCTCGAAGTACCGTTTTTGTGCCATTAAACACCTTTGGCGAACGCACGCTGGAAAATCAATTTGTCTGATCTTTTAACGGCCGAGAAAGAGCCGCTTCATTTATTCGTGGCTGCGGGAACGTTGCTCGGCGAATGGTACTAAAATATATCGTTAATGGCGGCAACAATATGAGTAATTTCCGGGAGAGCAGGCGTCGGGTGTAGCATTCAAGGTGGTTGAGACGACGAGGGTAGTTGCGTGCCAATATCCCCGTTGACTCCTCGCTCAATGCCAGATTTCCTCTCCCCCCTCGCCGCTTTCTTCGTTGCCTTTCCCTTCGCGCGAAAGGTTCGCCCCGCCGCGCCGCATCGCCTTCAACAAACACACCCACGAAACGGTCCCCCGATTTTCCGAAGCTGGCCGGCCTCTGTGCCCCGCTTCGCCGCCGGTTTCTTGGCAACCGATCGGAAGGATCTCGGTCGATTCGAATGATTCGTTGGAGGCGCACCTCGGCGACCCTAGTCAACGCGCGGAATTTTCTTCTGCCCGGACAATTAGCTTGACTTATTGATCGTGCACTGCAATACAGTTTCGGTTTGGTCGCGATCGAACGGGGTCAAGTTCTCCTCCCTTTGTGCCACGTAAGATGCCATGAGAACCTGATTAGCGGCGATAGGGGAGAAATAGTAGCGTCTCCGTCGAGACCCGATAGAATTCCGTCTAAATGCCAATAGCTGACCCCGCGCGGCACAGCGTAAGTTACCAGCGGCGTCTACATTGTTTAACACCAATGACGAACGCGGAAGTGAATGCAATTTTCAGACGCGCAGCACCGAGCACACTCGAGGACGAGATATTGCCCCGCGATATTCCGCGACAGTTTTGAGTTTACTGGCGTTATTCCGAATTATGGTGAATACTTATTTCTTTAAATCGTTTTTAAATATTTATTATGAAAGGTAAGGGGTTTTTTAGGGGTAATTTCTTAGAAAGGGGTGGGAGTCAGGAAGCCCGTTACGTGATATTTTTTTAACCTAATTTTTAAAACGAGCGATGCCGAGTTAAATGAATTATATAAGCCGTTAAAAGACTTTTAATAAAAGAAAAGGGTAAGAAATTGACTAAATTACCCTTACGTGATTTAAGGACGGCCCCTAGGCTGCCAAAGATTTACTACGCATCAAAAGTTCGATCGCAGTTCACAGCGAAAAATTCCCTAAGGCACAACAGGCGAGGCTCTTTGTTCGCCGTTAGTTCCATCTGGCCACGAAATGGCGACTTCCGCCCTGCTCGCTAAGGCGTTAAGCCCACAGGTTTCTTTCGATCCTCGTTGAAATTTCTAGGATTCTCTTCTGCAGCAGCTTTCCCCAGTGAATCTACTTGCTTATTACATTCTTTAAACGTTTAAAGCAAGTGAATGGAAGAAAGGAAATAAGGGCGTATACACGAGTCACTGAAACTCCATGCTACAAGTTTGCATCAGCTTTAGTCGCAGCGACACACGCTTCAGCCTCGTCGCTTTAGCCTTCCAAAAGCCACAGATTTTTCTTTCGGTCGCGCTGCGAAACGAATGCGCAGACATGCGACGTCGCGTCGCGAGAAACAATTACGCATTCGGAGGGTTCGATCGAAGATTCCACCGCGAATACTTCACACTGTAATCGAACCTCTCCGCATTCCCTATTTTTAGCTGTCATCTGAGAGAGGACGTTGCGTCCGGTGGAAATCTCGCGGTAAACGGCAAATCGTTGCGCGATGTCTTTGTCTCCGTGGGGCTTGCGTTAAAACGTACTAGCTGAGAACTATCCATAGGGGAGGAGGGTAATACGACTTACCACGGTTCCTCCGAGTCGGCCGCGCGCAACGGCAAAAACTGCGACAATTCTGTTAACGCGCGTTCGCCCGGCGTACAATGGACGCCGGCAGCGGGTTCGGCGTGTCCGCAGACAAAGCAAGAGACCGTTCGTGGGGACGAGGAGGGAAAAAGAGCGCGTGTAATCTAACGCCCTGTTGAGGACCAGGTCGAGGAAGCGCAACGTGGTGGCTGAAGGAAAACGAGGGTCGCCGTGGGAAGAGAGAGAGAGAGCGAGAGCGCGTAAGGGGGAGAGAGAGAGGAGATCGGTAGCGGTTGGTTATACTGGATAACACAGAGGCAAGGAGGACCGCGTGGTTCGAGGGGTGGCGAACCCCTGAAGGACCCTAGTCGGTAGCGGTGACCTCCTCCCTCTTTTTCCCTGTCTCCCTGGTCTCTCTTCCTTTCCAACCCTGCCCCCTCCACGGTGCTCGTCATCCCTGCCGCGACGGCACCGGAGCACGATCATTGGTTCACCGGTTTCACGCAGACACGAGGAGGCACACGCAGCTGCCACTGGCTGTCTCTTGTTCCACGGCCGGACCCGATCGGCCAGTCCGGAGGAGAAGCAGCGCGCGTGCAGTAGTTAGCACGCTGTCTGTCACGCGCGATATATACAGCAAGCACACGGTCTCTTAATTACGCTATTCGCGGGTTACACGCGGCCGGTGGTTCCCGTTTCTTCTTCGGTCGGCGCGCCCGAGGCACTGGTTGTATCGCGGGGCAGACGCCGGGCCGCGTTTCCGCCGTTCTTCCGACGCGATCGCCGAGAAGACGCGCGGCTTCTTTCCCCCCCACGGCCGGATACTCCGGTTACCACGAGTTGTGCGCAAACGGTTCGGCGATTTTCGTGGCCGCTCGTTGACGATCGTCAGGCCGTGCCACCACCGTCATCCGTCGCCATCTTGACGGTCCGCCTACCAATCAACAACGTCACGATCGCGCGGCGCTGATCGTCACCAAGCGGAGAAAGATACACGGGGCGACACCTTTCGCCGGCGACGCGGACCCGTCTCGGCCGCACGTGTCCGCGGAAAGAGGTCCGCGCGACACGCGTGTTCCCAGACTCTGTCTCTCCGATCCTCTCGCAACCCCCCGGTCCTCCGCCTCCTCTCCCCCCCTTTACCGCCCCTGCGCGGTGGACGGTCGATTTATACGAGGCGCGCGACCGCGAGTGCGTGTGACGTTTTGAATTTGAGCCGAGAAAGTGGTGGCGTCTGCCGGGGGCCCACGCACACACGTCGTTTTTCAGCACTCCGCCGTCTGTGCTTCCCCTCCCCCGCCGGCCCCCTCCTCCACCTCTTCCTCCGTCCCTTACTCCCCACCCTCCCTGCGGCCGTTCGCCCCCTCGCCTCGCCCCGTCTCTGTCGCTCTTTGGCCTCCGGCCCCCTTCTACGTCGCCAGCCACAGTTTGCAGGGCGTCGCACGCAGGGCGGTACCGATGCCCTTTCGACCTCCCGCGGTCATCGAGAGTACGCAAGAGTGCTTCCGTCGCGCGACCGTCTCGCCGTCGATTCTCACGTACCGCCGCGTCGCCGCTCTATCTACGCCCGAGGCTCTTCTGTTCGCGACGCTCGTCCTTTGAGGACGCTTCTCGGCTCACACTCCCTCTTTCGCCACGCGCGCACACGTGCCCGGTGTTCGCGAGCGGGGAAAAACGCCGATCGAGAGGATCCGGGAAAGAAGGCGATCGAACCGGGCAGGCAATCAGGATCATCGCCAGTTTCCAGTTTTCGCCGCGCGCGCGCGATCGTGCGCGCGTCCGTCTACACCCACGTGCGCCTGTTTTGAGTGTCGAAGTGTCACTCGGGATCCTGGCAAACCCGGCGACACCCGCGCCCGACCGGCGAAACGGATCTAGTCACGCGTCCGCTACCAAAGCAAAGCGAAGGCTCGTCGCGCGGACCGCCACGACCTTCGCCCATCCAGCATCGGGGTAAAAAGAACAGGAGCTTCGAGTGTCGTTCACCGAGGAGAGGAACATCGCATCGAACCACCAGCGCGCATCTGCTCGGGCCAGGGCACACGTAATCGCAGACGCCACCGGGCTCTCGCCAGGGAAAACGCACGCCTCCCGGACCCGCAAGGGAACGCTCTCGCATTCGGCGGAGACGATGAGCGACGTCGGTGCGCGAATTGTGGCGCTGTGATGATGGATCGCCGGCGGTAGAAATTCCAGCGGTATCGTCGAGGATGTCGTAGATAGACGACGGCGTTATCGCGCGTGGCCCCAAGTGCGTGTGAGACCGTGTCAGGCGCGAGCGAGCGCGAGAGTGCGTGTGTGTGTGGCTGTGTTACTCGATACGAAGGAGAGAACGGATTAAGAGGTTAGGATGCCGCAGTGCGCCGTGGCTACGTGCCGCAATAGTCATCGTCGGACGCGGGGCCGTCGTATCCGCTACCATCGATTCCCCCAGATACCGGAAGTGCGCTCGCGATGGGTGCGCGCGTGCGGTCGCGTGCCCCTCTCGAACGGCGAGATACCGTTCAACATACAAACGGCGCGCATATGCTCCCTCCACTTCACCAACGACTCGTACGAGAAGGATATGGAGCACCTTGTGCTCGGTCTTCCTGTGCGCAGCAGGCTGCGTCGTGGCGCCGTGCCGACGATCGGCGTGCCGGTGAACGTGCAGCCGGTCACCAAGATGCTGGTCGAGGACGCGAAGCGCTCCCTCCTCAAGGTCACCCACGCTAAAATGCTAACCGGACAGAAAGTGACCGGCAATAACGGCCTCAGCGCCGACAGTAAGCAGCAGAACCATCAGCCGGCCACGGAAAGGCGGCAGCAGCAGCAGCAGCACCACCACAACTACCACCATCAACATCACCAGCAACGTGCCAAGAGCGGCAATCAAGTGAACCAGGAGCAAAAGATGGCGGGCATCGACGTGCTGCTTGCCCTCGGTCTCAAACCCGCGCCACGGTGAGTCCGTTTTTACACTCGCCGACCGGACGATTACGTCTCCGATAAGGCATTCGAAGACGAATCTGGTACCGGAAACGATATGGAATTCCATCTCCCTCGCTCCCCTTGCCCCCTCCAAATATAGTCCCCAGATACGCTACTTTTTCCTCCTGCTCGACGATATCGCGTGGTATTTAGCGATTCAGGTTAAACATGGGGATTGGGAGATTTTTTTCTTTTGTCAGCAAGATGTTGGTTATAGTTTCCAATATCTTTTTTAGCAAGATTCTGGTTACTGTTTTTTATTTTATATCCTCTTCGAGAGGTATACGAGAATGTCGTTTCGCGCAGAACGGGCAATCGCTCGCACCGATAAATATCGATTTTATGGGTTAAAATTGGTACACTAGCAATTGTGGTTTAGTTATCGCGGCAACCACGAAGACCTTTAGCGCGACCTCTGGCAAGAATGGCGCATTGATCCGCAATCGCGGATCATTCGAAAGTCCACTAGTTTCTCTCAGAGTGCACGCAACGGAAGTTGCAGCAACGCGGGGAAACTCGATGCTCGTGTCTCCATAGTTTCTTCCCCGAGTTTTCAAGGTCACTGCGATTGCGCCTCAAGGTCACGCATGGATTTTGACCGCGCGACTCTAGTGCGACGTTGCAGGGAAGCATATTCGTGTTAATGCCGATTTCATACGGTACTTATAGATATAAAGGCTACTTTCACTGTCAGTGGCGGAGCTGAATGCCATATAATGAGTGGGAAGATGGTTACGTAATTTTTACGTTGCACAAAACAGCTGTTACATGATTACAGTTAGTAAGGTCTCGTTAATTTTTCTCCGGTAACGCGATACAGCCGTGAATTCGTTAATAATGCAAGGTACAATAATGATGTAAGTAGGTAGAAATTAAACTTCACTTTTTATGTGCATGGAGGAAGTTTAATGTTGTAATTGAACATTTACCCGAACTTTTATGTTTACCTGAAGATAATTTTAGCTTCCCCAAAGAGTTAATTTTTGCGAGACTCGCGAAGGAGGCGCATAAGGTTATAGGGCAGTGGTTCCCAACCTGCGGGTCGCGACCCCCAAGTGTTTTTTTTTTAAATTATTAAGTTAGAATTATATTCTGAAATACCAACTTTGAATGAGTTCTCTTCGCCTTATTAAAGTCGCCTCATTTTATATAGGGGAGTCGCAGTTTATTTGAATATTATAAAAACGGATCGTAACTCAAAAAAATGGAAACACTGTATTCCAGGGTAAAAATAAAATAGCTTTTCAATTCGATACCACTCGCTAAGCCAAAATCGTAAATTCGTCATTATTTCCATAAACTAAATTTCAGTCAGAACGTAATTTTGCTTAGTCGAGAAGCGTCAGAATCGTACGCGACATTTCTCGCTTGTATTCGAGCTTAAAAGTTGCTTCGTACAATGTCGGCAACGCTCGACTAACTCGCGAAATAAAATACCGCGCGAGTAAGCGCTGTCCCCGCGAATTGGAGAACGCGTCTTCGATGCAGAGGAACGTCTCTCCGCGAGTAAGTTCTCCCCTACCGTCCAGCATCGACCAATGAGAGCCCGCGTTTTTATCTTCCTCGCGAGGCACGGGCAGATAGTGCTTCTTCAACGTCTCCTTTCGCTCGAAACGCTTTTCGAAACGTCTTGCCTCCACCGGTTTGTTTGTAATTTTATGTCTCCTCAGGACTTCGGTCTTTCTACATTGTAATGCACCCGTTGATAAAGGTTGTTGTTTTTACGAGTAGATAGTACATATCTGCGCGGGTCCCATCGTCGATACATTCGTCGAGCTCTTTTTGTCTCCTCGTTGCGTTTAAGGACTGGAAAGACTATTCGTACGAAATCCGTTGATTAACCTTTTAAATGCAAGTAAATAAATTTTGTGCGGTAACATTAATTGCAACGATTATAGCCCGAAGGTCGTGCATAGGTGCGCTGTAATTCGAAAAACAAGAGAAGGATTGCTTTGCTATCGATGCTAATAATCGTTATCATTTGGCTCACGATCCAAAATAACGATACCTGGTAAATACTTGACGAAACATTCCTCAGAGATCATTTTACCGTAACATTGATCTCTTGCATACGTCTGCTAGGAAGAAATCACTTGCAGGTCTAAATGGCAAACTTAAAATATCAGATGGGGTAGCTTTGACCGCAATACTGAATTTTAAAACAAATCCCTCTAGCATCTATTGTATAAAAGGCATTATTCTCAGCAGAGGCGCACCCAGAGTCGAGGGGCAAGGGGCCCTCGCGCCCCCCCCCCCCCCCAAAAAAGAGAAAAAGGAGATTAATGTAGCCACGTCCGAAGTCGTTCAAGAGCAAAGAAATCCGGATATTATTGTTCAAGTAAAATTGTATAATCACCTGATGAATTTTCTTGAATTTGCATTAAAAATATTTGTATCCGTTCCACTCGGCTCCCCCAAAATTAAATCCCAAGTGCGCTACTGATTCTCAGACAAAATGCACTTTGAGGTAGGCAATTAAAGCTATCCAAGGCACTTTGAGAATAACACCTATTCTATAATAGCTGCTATACGAATTTATTTGAAAATCTAAGTTTGTGGTCAAAGTTAGATTTGCCCCATTTAACGGCACCGTAACAAGTTCACTGGGGTGCCGAAATCAGAGCAGGACCCGCCACAATGGTGTAGCCCTTGGCAGAGTTCGTCGATAGTTGCGCGAAGTGATCGTTTACCCAGATGATATTTCACAATCTCTCGGATTGGAAGAGAAATTCAGGTGTGCATGCGGGTGGTTCGGTGCTCGACAGAAGGGAAAAGCGTCCTTCGCAAGAGAGATGAGCCAGGTGAAATTGGCGCGTTAGGTGCCGAAAATCGGTCGGGCGAAACTGGGGAGAAGGATCGGCGACACCACCCGACCATCTTTGGTGCACAAACAGCGGACCAGGGTCGCCTCTGCGACGGCGATTTGACCTACGGGCGACCTCGGGCCGAGAATCGACCGTCCTCCTTTCGTCATTCCACCTCGTGATATATCGCCGTTTCTCGTAGAACGCTCGCGCGATCTTATGTGGAAAAAGCGGCGAGAACCGGGGACGAGTTTCACAGCTATCTTGGTCAGTTCGTCCCCGAGCGTCCTTGGGCGTGCAAGGTTTGCCTGGAGAACCATTTGCATCGCGTGGCCCTCCAACAGGACACGTGACTGGTTTCGGGAATTCCAGCGCGGCCGAAAACGATTTTTATTGCGGCCCCATCCTCTTAAATTAAATCTCTCTCCGGGACCCCCCTCCGCGCCAGATCGAGTACCGCATTTTGCAATTTTAAGAGCACACGGCCCATTAACGATCCATCGATCGGTATCTGCCGTTGGTCTTCGAAATCGTTGGAAAACGAAAACCCCTCCCGTCGCATCTATAAATAAATGATACGTATTCCTTTTCGCGATTGCTATTCCCGGTACCTTCATTCGAACAGAGAGAGTATTGGTTTAGAAATGATGGATAAAGCCGCATAAGTGGCTCGTGTGAGAAGTCCTTTACAGAGTCGATTGTGTGTATATTTGGACGGGGGCCGATCTTCCTTTTTCTCCACAATGGAATTTCAGGAACCGATCGATTGTACCGAATTGACGGGGAGACTTAACGGACCGCTTTTTGCACGAACATAACACGACATTCGACTGTTATTCGCGCCTGGCGTGTACCGCTTGTACACCTCGAAATTGAGTACAATGTTGTGAAATATATTCGGGACTCTACGATTATGAGTTCTTAATTTATGGATGACGATAGATCGACGTCTTGTTTATTTACACGCAGAAACATTCGAGGAAAATTCAACAATGCGATCACAGAACTTTGTACTAGTCTAGACCTAACTTAATCTAATTCAACCTCTGACCGATGGCAACGGTATTCGAGAAAGGCCTTCGCTGGTCAGGGACGAGGCGAGACCGGCTCGTTTCTGGCAAAGGCGACCAGCCGCGTCGATTATCTTCCGAACCTCGAGCCGTCGCGAACTTTTTGTGCTGCCATCTTCAATCCACCTCTGCGATTCCCTCCAGTCGCCAATAACACCACGAACGGAAGGAATCGTATACCTGAGCATGCCCCTATAATCTCTGTACCGATCTATTCCCGATGTTATCCATAAAAATTGCGGTAAAACGTTCAGACTCGTATGTGCACTCTTATGTGCTCGGTTTTCTGTTTTTGTACTCCTAAAAAAATAGCCGTATTCATTAGCCGCAGAAAGAAGGCATGGGATGGTAACGTGCCTTCTAAGGGAAGAGGTGTCCGAGCTCGACTTCGTTCCGAGAAAACTTTGGCGTAACCTCCGCGCACGGTTCACCAACGCTCGAGAACGTCCTTGGCGCTCAGGGACACCTCGGGCAGGCGAGAACACTCCTCCGATCGTCAGCGTCCGCGAATTAGGTCGAGAGGAGAGCGCGAGCGGGGCGGGAGAGCGCGCTCTCTCGTAACCATTCGATGTCAATAATAATAGCGCGAGTCTCACTCGCGTGGAGGTTTCCTTCTTCGCCTTTTTACCCCCCTGGCATTTCGTTCTTCTCCGACATCGCCTGTTTTTTTTTTTCGGGTGAGCTGGACACTTCGCGTTGTCCCTTGGGTCCTCCAGGGGGCAGTTTCGAAACTATCGCAACGATTAAAGAAACTTGTTACGGTTGGGATTGCTGATTTGAGAGCTTATATTGCGTGGTTGATTAAATAGGAAATTTTATGGTAAATGCGGAGCAGCCAGCCGTGTCGGCGCGAGGTGAGCGTTTGACAAGCTGGAAGTACTCCGAGCATTACGAAGGACGGGGGAAGTGGAAAGATCTGTTAAAGATCGCCTGGTATCGATGTTTATATAGTTTAGAGTTTTAGGAACTTGTTGAAGAATTTTGGGAGTTACACTTTCTTTATTCTTATATATATATTTTATAGAAATTGTTTAACACTGGAACCGACGAAAGTTTAACCTGTACAAAACCGCCAACCGCCTAGTGCTAATATGGCTAAGAATACACTTAGTTTAAAATTGCTTAATTTCAAAGTACTTGAAATATAACTACTTAGGCACTGCTGTCATTTTTGTTTTAACATTTTCTTTAGGTTTGCAATGCATTTTGAATTTTGAACGCGTGTGGAATTGTATTTTCGACTCCCAATTATGTAAATAAATTGCAACGATTATTGCAGTGAAGGATTATGTAAATTTTTATTAATCAAGTTTCTTTGGTTTCTTTCGAAATAGTGATAGATTAGGAAAGTTACTTTACACTATACAAGTAGTGATAATTCTATATTTTTCTAAAAGCCCAATAAAATAACATGGAATTGAGTTTTTGGAGATATCAATTGAGAAAACCTTGTTTTAATTAAAAAAAATCTATGCACTTCTAGGATTAACAAACTAGGTTCCATTTTGCTTAAAATATTTTCCCGCTAACCCACTTACTAGCTTGTAGAGAAACCGTGAGGTATTACTGCTCGTCTTTATTATTTTACCCAAGATCACAAACCAAATTAACCGGAAGGTTTTAAAGTGTACCAACAGTCTTCCGAGTACCGAGAAACGAAATTGTTCTTTTCCTTTCTTCTCCCCCTCGTGAAAGCCATTCCGATGTGCCTGAACGAGAAAGAAGTCTCCCTCGTAACCATTCGATGTCAATAATAACAGAGCGACTTCGACCGTGCAGAGGTTTCCTTCTTCGTGTTCTTCCCCCACCTGCGCCGCGAAGTCGACCGTTCCGGCCTGTCTTTCCGTGGACTGTGTTGCTCGCCCCGTCCTCTACTCTGTCATTGTTGTTGTTCCAGCATACGATTTTAGAGAATCCTCTGTTTTCGTGCCTTTAAATTACTTCTGCGATAAAGCTGAACACGCCGCATCTGTTCCTAGAACAATTTTCATTGAAACCGTGAAGAAATCGCGTGATTGCAAATAATATCGTAATATCTTTTTTCTAGTTGACATAATTGCTGAGTTTTTACGTAATCTTTATCCAGAGTTCATCCACCTCGCGCGAGTGGAGGCAAGTTACTGACTTTTGGTAAACGAGTGCACCTCGTCCCCGATAGATTGTTTTTCCTCGCGTTATCTATAATCTGTCGCCCGTGCGTCAACAAAAGTAACTAGTATTATTGTAATTACAGCCTGTGCTAACATGCGTGTCCGCGGAAGGTCACTTCAGCAATTGTTTAGCAATAAAACATTTACGTTCTTCGTCGGGTAAAATTGAGTACAGAAAATCGCTGTTAATAAATAATGAAATCAATAGGCTAGCCTAGAAACGATGGAGACATAAAAATCTCGTCTGGTACGTTGAACCCTAAAAGCAGGTTTACCTAGAGAAAACTAAATCCATGCAAAGTTGCATTTCTGTTACTACCAATAATTCTTACTTCTTTCAATTTGCATAATCGATAAGGGGCGTCAGAAAAATATCCTCGGATGGAGGTGTGTTTCGGTCGACCACGTAAGCGCTGAAAAGCATCAAGTAGGATGCTAACAGTAACAATAACAACAGCAACTTTGACCAGAGGGAAGGAGGTAGTAGAAGACAGTAGTAGCACGAGACGGAGGACGAAAGCGCGCGTTCGCTCGCGAAGAAGTAGGACGCCGCTACAAGGTCCCCTGGCAAACGTTTAACATAACCTAACCTAGCCCAATCTAGGCGCGGACGCACACGCGCGCGCGCGCGCTTCTATCTGCCCCCCTCCCCCCCGAGTCGCCGCATTAACCGCGGCAACCCCACCTAAGCCGGTCGACCTGCTGCACTCGGCTCTCCCGCTCTATCTCTCTCTCGCTCTCTCGCTCTCCCACCTTAGCTATATCCGTACGTTTCTATGACGAATCTGTCTCCGTCGCTCGGACTTCTGCCCGTACTCGACGGTATTCGCGCGCCTCGTAGTCGGTTAGGCGTCCTTCGTCTAACCGTAAATGCGCGAAAACAGGCTCCGCGCGCGTTCGGGGAGTGTGTACACGCTAGCGGTTCTCGCGCACGGTCATAGAACTCCCGTCCGTGAAACGTGTAGTGACTCGGGAAGCTGCCTCGGCTCGCTAGCTCGCCGCGGAGAAAGCGACGAAAAGGGTTACGCGGCTCTCCAGTCGTCGGCCTGCCAACCCGCGGCTGCAACCGATCTTCGCTCGGTTCGGGTCGACGTCGCTCCCGATAGCCGCCGAAACAGCTCGTGCTCATCTCCGATAGACGAACGACCTTTCGTGACCTTTGCCGTTTAACCACCCGTTGTAAAAGGGGATCGTCGATGCGGCGCGCGACTCTGCGAGCGGCCAGTGTCTCGGGCAAAGAAGACGAAGCGCGGACGATTGGTCGCGATCGGCCACGATCGACTACGTCCGGGTGTCCCCGAGGGGGGCGGAGGGGCGGCGGAAAGGAAGGATCGTCGCGACCGGCGAACGGGCACGCTCGGTGAAAAGTGCAAGTGGAGTGTGAACGGTGCATGCGACGCGTGTGCTCACGCCGCTCGGCTCCCGTGTCAACGGTTCTCGTATCCAGAGCGAGCTCTTTCTCATCTCGGTCGCGGATGCACACCTTGCGAAGCCGCCTTTATACATGAAGGGACACTTTTGGGAAAACGTAACGACCTGCCGCTAATGTCTCGTGGTATATACGTCGAACGTACGTACGTTTACGCTTTGCCAGCCGAAGCCTGGTTTATGTATAAGGTTAGGTCTCAAAGTTTATGCGACATCCGTGTGCTTCGTACAGGTGGAATCCATGAGTGTGACAGCTGAGTGGAATGTCCATACGAACTTCATTTTTCTCTTTTTTTTATTGTCATTTGTACTGTGTTGCCAGCAAAGCAGAACTATGGTTTAACCATTAGGTCAACCGATCGTTTAGATTCTCTACGTGAGTAATATAGAAACTAGTTTGGGGTCCATGTTTTATACTGATTCCTAACAGTGATAATTATATTGTTTCGAGGAAATTTCTCTTTCCTTTGTGCGAGTAACAGTTCGTTATCCTCAGTGTTTTTCGCAAATTTGCATCGTTGTTCCCTTTCACGTGGCAGCGATATTAATGCTGACATCAGGGGGAGGTGTTCCGCGTTGAGTGTGCAAGTAGTTTGCGATGCTCGGTTTCTGGGGCGAAACTTTTTTTAGGTTATACGAGGCTCGTTCGTCCAGAAGATTTCAGATACCGTTTACCGGCCGGTTTCGCTTTCTCCTTCGCTTTCGCTATCGCTACAGTTAAACAGTTGCGCGCTCTGCTATGATTTCATGCGAGCGAGGAAAGCGTGAAAGGAAGAATAGCCCGGCGAAATACGAGTCCCTTAATCAGTGCTGCGAGCAACGTTGCCCGGAGTCCTTTGAGCAGCGTTTACAACTTTTCAAAAGGGTGTAGTGAACGTTGGTAATGTTTACAATGGACGTGATCGCTGTATCGACATGAAGTAAGTTGAGCATCGACAAGTCTTAGGTGCTTCGAAGTAGTTTGCACTGTTTCAAGTATTCTCGATATTGCAAAGCAGATGCAAATCGAGCAATTATTTGCTTCGTAGTGATCGATGAAAACACCACAGCTATATTTCCCAGCGGTGAAAGGTCTTTGCGATTCGAAGTCGAGATCAGTTGCACAAATAAATATTACAGTTGGAAGTAGAAAGCGAACTAACGCGTTTCTGTTAACGAATAAATCAGAGCTGCCAATGGCAGGTGGTGTTACCGACGCCACTAAAATTCCAGGGAAGTTTATGGTAGGTTTTTATGAAGCCTCGTCGAAATCAAGCACTACTTGATCGTTGACGGGCCCGCGACTGCTGAAAACGAAAATCGATGCGGCCACTAACCACCTGTTACATTCTGCCAGAAAAAAAGAATGCACGAGGGGGAAAAAAACACCGGGACGAGTATCACAAGGTGGTTCATGTTTCCCACGTCCTTTAACGCATCGAGATGCAACTACTTAGTCGTGCATTTTATTAACAGACCCAAAATTTAGGAAACCCTGCGTTACATGAAAATCAAAGCAGAATCTTTACCATCTTAAACGATTCTCGATTACCACTGAATCACATACACGTTAAACGCAAAGAAAAAACAATTTCACCAATTAAAATTAGAATATTCAAATTGTCCAGGGAATAAACTAAAACGTTAGCAACTATTAATACACCTTATTTAATATGATAAAAATAGCATGTAAATTCTGGGCTTCTTTTACGACTACCAGCGCTTCCATTTTGTTTTCAATTCTGCCCACCTTGCGGGAACAGTGCATCTCGTTCGCGAGGAAGTTTCAGTTCATCAAATTTAAATAGCCGCCAGTCCCTTTGTGCCGATCGAAAGGTTAGAAAGCTCGAGGAAGAGTTGGAGGGCTTTTCAGAATTGGTACCGCGAAACCTATATCCGCGTCTATAAAGTGCAGTGAACGCCACCGGGTGCAACGAACTTGGCGTTCCCCCTCTTTCGCGCCCTCTCTAGCGTCGCCTCCCTCCCTCGCGTGCAATTTCCCCCCTCTGGGAGTCGCTGCTCCCTTCTCGCGCTCGCGCCGCGTCGCTCGTTGCGAACCCGCCACAGGCGTAGGCACGATTTTTGGACGGTTCGCCGAGTGTCTTTCATCCGTCCTCGCAATGTTTACATTGCGTCCGGCGAGCCAGCCTTCCCTTTCGGGCCGAGATTTTTAAATAATCCCACCGTTTTCGTTGCAAGAGATCACTCTCGATCGCTCTACGCGTGGCGACGTTGGCGGCAACAGCTGGAGGGAAAAGATTTTTCCCTGGAAGCGTATTTGGTTCACAGTTTTGTCACAAAGTAATTAGTTCGAAGCGCGCTTTCTTCTTTGCGTCCAGGTTTTCGGAAACTTTCTACCGTCTCGCTTAAACTGGCCAGGGTTGACATAGTTATTTAGGAATTTTTGCTTTCCTTTCCGGGAATTTGTAATTCATTTATGCAGGTAGGTGAAGCTAGACACGAAGGTAGTGTAACTGTAGCATGCGAGCTAAGTGATTATCAGGTATCTGGGTAAAGGGGTGAAAACATGTATTAACAGGAGTACTCTTCTGGATACTAGACGTATACTAGCGTTTAAAATTATCTTGTTATGTACAGGTGAGCTTCTGGCTTTGCACTACTGCCTTATGAAAGGGTTGCCTTTAAATGGCTTTTGAAAATCTTTTAAATAGGAAATGACTTCGTGCTGGTAGCTTGGAATTCGGGATTTAATTAATTAGCTGCGTTATTGATTTAAGAGTTCTTCTAAAAATTGCCGGGGGTAACGTTTTCCTTCCTCACAACCCTTAGAAATTTTTATGTACAAGATCTATAGGGATATTTATGGCAACTGTTTTCTCCCTTCTAGGGAATTCAGAGGCTTTTTAAACCTTGGGCCTTTTGATCCAAAATCGAATCAAATCATCATTCTTCCTTCATTAATGTATTATTTAGACTGCAACTCCTTCATATCTTTAAATAACTAATAACTGCCAATAATAATAATTTTTTATTTCGAATTTTTTTCTTCCGGAAATTTAATAAGTTCCTAAAACAGTTAACCACGATAATTAAACGAGCTGAGTTATATTTCCCTACGCTCGTTTCTTGTAAATATATGATATCAGGTAAATTTGACCCAAATTTACTTATCCGTGTAACTGTACAAATTCCGAATTACCCAATTTACAAATTCCAGAAAGCAGTTATGCGGGGATGAATCGATTTTCCAGATTTGTTCTCAGAAGCTCGTGCTTGTGTCAATAGAAACGTTGGTAATTAAAGTAAAAAGAACAAATATGGGAATTCAAATTCGAGGAACGAAATTTTCTAATCATAGAAACATCCATTTTACGAATCCGCATCACGATTGCGAATTTTTATGCGCATAGTATCCTGAAGAAACTCTCCTCCATCCTCCCTCCATCCACCCTGTCTCTGAAGTAAACAGCAGATATGAAGAAGAAATATAGAAATGAAAGAAGAAATTTTCTGATCATTCAGAAGCGTGCAATTTGCTAATCCACTTCACGATTGCAAGGTCTGGACAGTACGTAGATACAGTCCTGAAGAGGGGCGCTCATACTGGCTCATACTCTGTGAAGTATGTAGGTAATGGAGCGCATGGAAGGCGCGAAAGCGTTAACCCCGCTGTGTGGTCACCTTCTATTCTAGTGCGTGTGTAAGCGCGCCTCTTGCCGAGGGTAAACGCGGAGCGGCCAAGCGCACGCGTTGCAAAGACCACCCTGGGTCATCTTCGTCGTGGGAGTACCCTCGCTTTCAACGTACTCCTCCACGTCTTCATATCGATCAACGAAACCGCGTCGGGGAAGATTCGAAAATCCTTCGGGTCGAACAGTGTTCGCATAATAAAACCCCACGTACCCCTAGAAGCACACAATATTGTTTAAATA
Source organism: Andrena haemorrhoa (assembly GCA_910592295.1). Lineage (NCBI taxonomy): Eukaryota > Metazoa > Arthropoda > Insecta > Hymenoptera > Andrenidae > Andrena > Andrena haemorrhoa. The sequence continues at coordinate 8,174,297 of OU342940.1, read as the reverse complement.
TTTGTTTCGAATGATAGAAAAAAATATTTTGAGCCACGCTCTTTAATATGATAAAAATATTAATTATTATACACATTCAGGAAATGTTAAATAAATATTCAGAAGTAATATTTTAGAGGACAGTGAACGATTGCATAGAATATATTAACTGCTGAATTTTTTTATAGCTCGTAGAAAGCTAGTGTTTGAAATATTAGGTGGAGAGGGGCGATTTGTAGCCAGCATTTTATCTTTACCCTGCACAAAGAACGCAGTAATATGTCTACTAATACGCATCGAGTGATTATTCCTACCCTGTTCGTTTAAAAAATGACGGGTGATTCAGGTTGCATGTGTGCAAATTCTGTATAAGGTGAACGTATGTAATATGGAACACCTGATTTCCAAAGCTTGCCAAAAATAGGGTTTTCTTTTATTAATAAAACTAACGTGAGGGTGCAAATGGGGGAGTAATGCACATCATTATATTTAAGTATATAGTTAAATGTAAAAAATCAATTGTTTTAAAATTATAGTAAAAAACAGCAGTTCGAAAATATGGTATCTAATATGGAACACCTACTTAGGAAGTTTGTAAAGAAAACTGAAGAAACTTCACTTTTGTTACTAAAAACTAAGATTTATTAAATAGAAGATACAGATAAACAAATATGTATCATACTATGCACGCTGAATAGGATTTTTGAAAGTGACCATAATGAGAAAGTTAAACCGATTTATTGCAGATAATTATTCGAAGCACTCCTTTTTCTTTTTCACTCAGTACAGTAGAATGCCTTCATTGGGTGGGGTTGTTCATAAATGTTTATTGTGCACTTACAAACTTGAAAATAAGGCCACTGAAATAGTTGGAGAAGTTTAATTATAAGCAAGCATGGTTTAAAAATGTTAAGTATAATTACGATAAAATTGTAAAAATTAAGCAAAATAGGTAATTTACAATTTTACCAATTATTACAAACGCAAGAGTATTTTGGTCCACATTCCATTTTCTCCGCGTCAGAGTTGGGCAAAATGTAATCTAATTACAAATTACAATTAAACTGAAATTTTGTAATTGATTACACATTATTCTCTGTAATTGTTAATTTTGTTAGTTGACCATTTGGTTTTGTCAACAATCGAAATTTGCAATTTGTAATTAGATTACATTTTTCCCAACTCTGCTCCGCGTTACAAAACGTTGAATTTCTTAGATCACGAACCAATGTGCTACAAGAAATGGAAATGATACGCCTAAATTAATTACGCCTAGTACTTTCCCACCCCTATTTTACTGTTACACCTAAAAACCGTGCGAATCGTTTTGAGCGGAACTAACCACGTTGCATAGAAATGAATCAGAATGGTAAATGAATTGAACGAATTAAAAATTTGTAGGTCTGAAAATTCTTGCGCTACATTCAGATTTCTCTACTGAGTTGAATATTTAACATGATATGTTATGAATGCTGATGCATTAATGAGGCTCCTTTGATAGAATTTCGGTGAAAATTGAATGGAATGTTAAATTAATCGCTTCGGAGAAGTGTGAAGAATAATTGTTATATTTTTCTATATCGATTTAACGAATTACTGTGCACATAGTAATTGCTATGCTAAAATGGCAATTATTTCTTAATTGGCCACTACTTCGTTAAAGTTCGTAACAGAGCCACTTTGAATTTGCCTCGCAATCTGTGCAAACAAATTTACGTTACCTTCCTATTGTGCATTACAAAAGCAAAGCATATTCGCTGCACTTTTAATTATGACCACTTTATGCAACGGTCTAATTACACAGTTCCCTTGGACAAGTGGCCGATATAAACATTTGTATCCACGACACTATGAAAATGATAATATAGGCGCATGCCGAGCGTTTCCCATTGAAACCGTCCTTCATCTCAGTGACAACTATTTTCCGTGCAAGGTCCAAGCAAACTTCTCCAGCAGAATTATCGGTTTACCAATGTCATCGTTAGAAATCGAACGTTTTGTTCTCAATTCTAATTGACGTGTGACTTGTTTCTTCTTCTATCGTCAACTTCGCGAGATGCTCGTCGCTCGCAATAAATTTAACACACCACCGTCTACGACGTAAATGTAGCTGTCCATAATAGAAAAAAGTACCATCATGTTTCTTGAATTATATTTAACGAAATGAGTTGGTACTGAGAAAAGGTAAAACATAAAACTTGTGCACCGCGTTGCAGCTAGTGTCACTCCAAACCCCATGATTCCACAACAACAAAGCTCGACTTACAGCTATACTTTCACAGAAACTTTTAGGGAAATTTAACCCTGCGTGGCCACACCTTATAATCACAAATTGGTCACATCGGCAATCTTAATCTTCCTGAATTTTTAAAAATTCGATTTTGCAGTTGAAAATTCTGAAAAAATTCACAGACTTGTACACCGGTGGGTAGAATCTCTCTGATTTTTTTTATAAGTTTCTATTCAGTAGAACAAAAGTAATGTAGCTTAAGCTGCAAATTACGTCTCACCTTGTAACCACCCTAATAGTAGGAGTATCACCTTGGCACTCGGCAGAAACAGTTTTCTTTTCAGAACCTATCGATTGCTATACACCAAGTTCAATACAGGCCCTTTTTGAATTCTGTTATCAAGGTCTAAAAATTCACAGAAACATTGGCAAAGCCAGGGGGTTGCGATACACCCCGCGGTTGCCGCGAAGGGTTAAACAGAAACTACCGCTGCGACCGTGCCACATTACTCGCTAATCGCCACCTTCAAGCTTCCTTTTTCATTAATTACAATCGCCAAGGATCGCGGCAGCTTGTAAAAGCGACATTTTGCAACGTGAGTCGCGGAGAGCAGTGGTACAAGGCCGGCGGCCTGAAAGAGCCCGAAGGGCACAGGAAACGCTTACTCACGGGAGAAATATTTGTTTGCTTGCAGCTTGAACAAGATGCACGCGATGGAAGGCGCCGCCGGTAACGGGAAGAAGGTGGACTCGGCGGAGAAGACCAGGGAGGACGATTCGTCGCGGGCGTCGCCGAAGGTGCCCCAGAGCCAGCAGAACGGAGCGGCGCTCCCGGAGGAGACGGCCGCCGCGCCCGGGACGCTCGAGTGTATACGCTCCTCGGCGTCCATAAAGAAGGAGCCGCTCTGCGACTCGGAGTCCGAGGGGACGTGCAAGAACGCCACCTCGGCGGAGGCGGCGCAGCAGAAGTCCGCGGCGTCCCGTTGCGCGAAATCCGAGACCGAAGGGGGCAGCAGGAAGCGCAAGTCGACGGACGGGCAGCTGCCCTCGAACGGCAACTCCACCCCGAAGAAGTTCTGCCACGAGCAGAGGGAGCAGTACATCACGTCCCTCGTTGGCTGTGAAAAAGTTACCGCGGAGGAACTTGCCGCGAGAGCCGACCAACTCCGGGCCGAAGTACAGGTAAATATAGGGGGATTCGCTTGGACCAGGCGGATTAATTTTGATAGTGGAGCGATAGCGTCAGCTTTTCAAAGCGGTTTTTGCAAGGTGGCTGCATCCTGTGTGCTGAACCTCATCCAGGTCTCGCAAGGGAAGGCTACGAATTGTCCGACTTTGATTTTCACGTGGTCTTGCGGAATGTTAACAGACAGATCCCTAAGGATACTTAATAATTGGGCTGATATGGAATAACAAGGCTGATCCCTGATAATTTTTCAGATATAAACAATTAAAGTTTCATGCCTAGATAGATGTACTCTGCAGTGGCGGATTTAAGGCAGGATACCACCTTTGACTGCGATTTTTGGAGGCGTTTTTCGTGAATTTTTTTTGCATACAAAGAATGCGCAGAAACAAAATCGGTTTTAGTCGTTTATTAATGTAACTTTAATCTGTAATTACACATTTTTTAAACTGAAAAAGTAAAAAAATAATCTCTTGTAGGTGGTGCCAAAATAAATTCCTTTGGAGAAACACCGTTAGACTGCGTGTCAAATTCTGTTCTGTACGTGGCTCTTAGAAAAAAAACCAAAGAATGTTCCTATTAACAACAATATTTTTTAATGCTGTACGTAGGGATTTTACGAAATTTCGATTTTTAAGCAAATGGCAGTCATTTTAACAAAAAGGTCAATTTTTTAGGGTAAAAATGTTTATAAAATTGTGCACCAAAAAAAAATAACGCTACAGCAAAAATCCTACGTACATCATTAGATTATACCACGGGGAAGAATTGTGCAAAGTTTCAACTCAATCCGATGAAAATTGTAAGAGTAATTTGACACGCAGTCTAACGGTGTTCCTCCAACGGAATTTATTTTGGCGCCACCTACAAGAGAGACTTTTTCAGATTCGAAAAATGTGTAATTACAGATTAAAGTTACATTAATAAATGACTAAACCCGATTTTGTTTCTGCGCATTCTTTGTATGCAAAAAAATTCATGAAAAACGCCTCCAAAAATCGCAGTCAAAGGTGGTATGCTGCCTTAAGGGGTCACTCTGGTAATCACGCCACGAAATTCACAACTTTTTTTTCATTTATTAAGCTACTTGCAATGTGTACGGAACAATTTTTCAAATTCACTTTTAATTGGGTTTTTCCAATGTTATCTGGAGCTCACAATCGCGCCTCATGTATTTGGTCAGTTGCTCAGAGAACCTCTTCCTGTGCAGTCGTCAATTCAGTAGACTCATACTACGCCTCCCCTCTGTTCCTCAAAATATTCTCGAGGAAGGATCCGCGGCTCGGAGTCGCGCCGAAGCGAGGCGCAGTGAGTCAAATTGTCAAAATACATAAGAGAAACACAGGAAGAATAAAATAAGCCGAGGCGAGGCGTAGCCAGAGCCTACCTTAACACAGTTACGGGGTTAAAACCAGTGTGTAGGAAGTACCGAGCAATTACAAAGCCTGCGATGCGCATGCCCAAACAGAAACCGATAACCTAAGTATGCCAAGCCTCCTACAAACTTCACTCTACCTTTAAATACGCGCAATAGCGGTCAGTCATTAAGCATGAAGATTAAGTAGAAACGTACATTTAAATATTCCCCGTTGCTTTCTGTTTCCTCGAAGGCCTTGGACGAGTTAGCACGTGCCAAAGAAATGGAATGGAACGAGATCCTGAGCATGAGAAAGCTGAAGGAGGAAGCGTACCTGAGAATCGAGAGAAGAAGGCAAGTTATGGGATTCATGGAGGGCAACGGTCAGCTAGCAGACACGTTACCGCCAGCCAGCCTGGCACTGGGGCCTGAATGGGAGAGCAGCGGCAACACCACTCCTGTATCCAAAGAGAAGATGAACTTCGGCTCGAAGGAGGACCTCCCCGAGGAGAGCTCGCGGGACTCGCCCGCCTTCAAGAAAGAGAAGACCGGCAAGCAGGGCTCACATCGGCAGTCTACACCTCCCAAACAAGGTGGAGAGAACGGTCGCAAGCACGCGGAAGCTCTCAGCCCGGAGAACCGGCAGATCGGCGAGGGTCGCCAAGGCGCCATCGTCGACGTCAGGTCCATCATCGCTGATTACAGGCTGAGGCATCCTGAGACAGTGCCGCGCAGGTAATTAGTCGCGACGCTGAATACACAGTAAAGTGTTTAATGACGGATTTAAGGAGACAGGCCCAGGTGGCAAACGTTCTGGGACACCCTGAATGCGTAACAGAATTACAAAGAAATTTACTCGCGTGAGGTATGAAAATCATGGGAGGTAAATTTAATGTAGCGTTTGGATAAGATCGTAACCCTTTTTTTGGAAGCTGGGGCCACCGTTGAATCCGCCACTGAAGGTGATTTTTGTCCCCAATTCTGAGTTTAAGGTTCTCGATTCTGTATTCGTTCTTTAATGTTAGAAAATATTCAATGCGATGCCGAAGCCGCGAGTTTGCTATTAAAATTCTATTAATTTGGCAACAGTGTAACCGAGTCTGCGAGGAGTAGAGGTGGTCCCTAAAAACAAATGTCTCATGTCCCCTGGAAACTCTAAGAAAACATGGTCACCTTGATATACAGAGGACCATAAAGCTACTTTAACGGTACTCGAATACTGTAGTTTTAAAAATATATTCATAACATTCTAGTGCTTATCAACAGGGGCGGATTTGTGTATAGGCTGCAGCCTAGGATGGTAAATTTTGGGGAGCGGCAAATTCGGGAGGCAGCGGATTTTGGGGAGCGACAAATTTTGAGTGAAATAAATTGGGAAAGGTTTAAGCACAGAGGCTTGAAACACCTTTAAAAACAATTCCCTTCGTTTTCGTATAGCGATTTAGTAATAACTCATATGTGGGTTGGTTTAATTATCCCGACTCTTTTAAACTAAAATATTTGATGATGGAGGACGACCTCATATTTCAGGACGACAGACACTTGTTAGCCGAGGGGCTCCAAATCTCCAAATCCGCCCCTGCTTATCAAACATTCGAGTATTGAATTGTTGCAAAAAATGAGTCCACTTAGTTTTGCAATCTGAAATGAATCGTTTCTTAATTAAATTCTTGCGGAAGTTAGAAAGTGTATCAGGAATAGATTAATCATAGTGAAACTTCAATATTACGACTGACTGTAAGCCTGCATCTGGGCAAGACTTTGACTATTATGCTAGAAACTGTTTGCTCATTAACAAGTAGAAGTAACTTGGTACTGAGAGAAACGCAACTGCTTCTTGTCAGTTAGCATAAAGTTCCATTGCGTCGAAGAAGCGCGAGTAGAAAGAAAATGTTACAGGAGAAATAAGTTTTCATATGTATCGTTATATATTAAATAATTCAATTTACAGTTTAACGTCGATTATAGAAAAGCTTGCATGAAATTGTATTCGTTTGAATTTCAGGGGACGAAGAATGAGAAATTCGGTGAACGTCGGCCTCGGAGCTGGTGGAGCTATGGTCGAAACGGGGCACAGCGTTGATTCAAGGCCATCTAGTACAGATTCTTGCAAAAGCAACCCGAACGCGGTCGATCCTAATAATTCCATGAGCTTCAAGGACGTGCTCGTGCAGTTCGCTAAACTGAGCCAACAACAAGGTACGCGAAATTAAATCCCGCAAGATTACATCGAGCGATCATACATCGTGTACCTCCTTGTAACTGTGTCTCTTCGAAGCAGTAGAGTTTATTTCCAAAGCCCATTCGAAGCAAACCGATATGAAAGTGTTATATATTGATAAAAGTTCATCTTTAACTTAGTAGTTGAGGACGTTGAAAGTGTCGCGTCGATCAAATGCCAGACGTCAATTAATTTCGATAACGTAAAATTGTAGGTGAGCCCGTGAAGACGCCTCAGAATTATCCAGATGTAACGCTTCATCCTGTTGCACCGTCCCCGGCGCCTCAGAATACGCCACCTCAACAGAGTGGTTCATTACTCCACGGAATTCTCACGAAATCGCAATCTCCAAGACCTACCACTTTTTCACCTACTTTAGCTAGATTACTCACCGCACCTGAAAGAGAAAGGAATGCACCAACAGCCGCGTCCATGCCGCAGCAAAGCGCGGCAACCCAGCACCTTTTGCAGGCATATCAAGGCTCTAATCCGGTTTCTATCAGCGACCTCCTATCTTCTTCCAAGGTATTTCGCTTTCCTATAAAATAATACTTCACGCGCTCGCTGGCCGGGCCTCGGAGCCATGGATCCACTCGCGCGTCCAGACAAATGATGAGCTTTTTATTGTGATGTACGCTTAGCTTCTAATCTCATAGAAAACATAAATATGTTATGATTAACATGAAATCAGGAGCGGCGGGTTCAGGAAAAGCTCGTCACAATTTTTGCGGGGCTTTATGCGCAGATATTTATCATTATAAAATTTCTTTAATAGGCTCCGCGGTCCACGAAAAGCTCATCGTAAATTTTGCGATGCCCAATGCATAGATATTTATTATTATAAAATGTAGAAGTGTCTCGAGTGTATGAGCAGAAGTATTAGGTTCATAAACTAAGTAAATCGCGAAAATGATGCACTGGTTTCACAGCGTTAGTCTCGATGTAATTAAACATTATTTATTTCTATATTTTCAGGCTCGAACTGAAATAACAATAACGCCGGTGGTTAACACTCCGGTGCAATCTCACTCGAATAGTTTAATTCACGTGGTAAGAGATACATTAAGATTCGTTGAAATAGTTAAGTCGCCGTAAACTTCTGTGTCTAACATCCTCTATTTCGCCAAGCAGGACGACGTTGAAGAGGAATCAGCCGTAATCGAAGACAGAGAGACCCGCATTTCTTCAGGCGGAAGGGACGCCAGAGAGGACAGAGACAGTCCTCCGCGATGCCAAGGATGCCACGAACGTGCCGCACAGTTCGTGTGCGCTGGCTGCGGAAATCAGTGGTACTGCAGTCGCGAATGCCAGGTAAGACCTAAAATCTGCCATCTTCTCTTCGCTGCGCCGCGTTAAAGAGAACGATTGATTCGTAATCAGTTGCGCGGCTGTTATTAATGAGAGAATACATTTTAGGTGGCTGCATGGGACGAACACTCAGAAGTGTGTTCCGGCTAAACGAGCGTCTGTTATCCACCTCGGACCTCGTACTTGTGGTGTCAGGTTAAATACCTATTCAACTGAGAATGAATCTAGTCAAAAACGAATGGCCAAGAATTTAACGCGTATTGAGCACGATAAGGCGCTGGGAGAAAATGTTAAGAGAGCAGTGTATATTTTTAAGGACCTTCAAATATGTTTCATCTGTAAAGGATAAGTTTTATTTCGTAAAAGGGGCGGGAATCGCCGCACTATAGGCGGTTCCCCGTAAGAAACGAGTATTTACGAGAAGGACGGAAGCATTAGACTTCGAGGCACCTAGACCAGGAAAGATTCGGAGGCGAAGTTAAGAAGAAGAAAAAAAAAACGGTCATTGCTTCATTGTAATCGCCGCGTTGCTTTTATTCGTTATTCAGTAACGAACGATCGAGAGTCTTCATTAAGACCAATAGAGAGAGTATTAACCCTGCTGAAATTAAGCATTTAACGTGTATCTTCCAAAGGACAGATCTGTCCGAGGGATTCCAACTGTAACAGGAATTTGCGTCGGACATAAACATTCGTAACAACTTCGTGTATCGGATTACCTTCCTCTTTTCGTTCTCTTTCTAGATTCCAACCAATGCATGACGTACGATGTACGCTAGTCGAATGTTTTTCAACATTTTCCGAAGCAAGAAAGGAGAAACAAAAAAAAAGAAACCAGACCGGGTAGTAGCTGATGTGTACGCTTGTAACGAGGAACAAAGCACAAAACTTATATCTCGTGATGCTGTACATAATTTTATACGTGTTAGCAGGGTTGTTCAGCGTCAGATTTTTAAAACAGTTGGTTAACCGCGTGCCATGCGTAAGATTCGCTTCATGGTCAGCTTTATATGTTGGAAAGATCTAAGTTGTAGATTATTCGAGTGTTTTTATAATCCTATCGTTTTGTTTCGTTTCTCTTTTTCTCTCTCCTTCTCTCTTTTTTTTTTGTAATTCAAGTCTTTTGCATTACGGTCAGACGACGTCGCATGATGCGAAGTACACACGGACATTCAGCCTTCATATATTTTTGTCGTTCGTTCAAGAGAGACGCGTAAAGTGCGTACCGAATACCAATATTTTATACCACATTTGTTACCAACGTATAAATCTAGAATTAACGAGATGTTAGCCTTAGTATAGGTTTAAGCTACTTCTTTTTTCTCTTCTTCTCTTTCACGACTTGTTCGTTGGTAACGTATCGACACGTTCTAAGTTCTTTTTTTTTCTCTTTTTTTTTTAAATTAGCATGTTACCCAAACGATAATTGTCCCAGACATAATCTGTAGTCCAAAGTTCCTACAGGTACACGCAACATTATATATATTTTTCCCAATTACGAAGCAAACCAAAATAAAGTTTTTAATCGTATCATAACGAGCATTTGCTGTTTCTTCAACCACCGGCGAATTACAGGTTCGTTATATTCCGATCGACGATTCCATGAAGTTTATTGATTGAAAAATCTCCGCCATTTATTTAGAATTCAAATGTTACGCAGCGAAGTTGTGCTGAGTTTCCATTTCAAAATATCTGAATATCTCGTTTTGAGCGTCAAAACTAATCACGTGACCGACGCTCCACCAACGAACGAGCGATTCAGAGTGAAGAGCGTCAAGTGGAAAAACACGGAAAAGCTAAACCGAGTTTAGCTTTCCCGCTTGACGCTGAAAGTCGCGCGGACCGATCACGTGACTCGTTTTAACACTAAAAAATTACTATTATAATTATTAAAACGAGCGTCGAGCGTCAGCATGGAATCGCACCTTGACTCCTGAAACTTTTCGCTCGGATTTCTTCAATGCCTAAATGATCGCACAATGCACTAATCGATTTGACATTATTATCTATTATGTATCAAACACATTACCTTCCTTTTCGACTGCGCCACAGTCGGATAAAAAGTAATATTTATTATACAAAGCTGAGATATTTGTGCAGATTAGCGCCAACATTTAAACTCTTAATACTTCCAAGATTCCATTATTTCGTGTTGGCGGCGCTGCTGTGATTCTTTCATATAAAGGGATTTCGCGCGGAAAATTAGTCGTTTTGCGTTGTTGAAATCGTCGACATATAGGATGACGTTTCCTCAAGCTCACCAAGTAGAATTAATAGCACTAGCAGAACTAGCAGGAATATCGGCAGTCCCAGGAGTTTATCGGTAATAATTCACGAAACACTTTACGCATAACCTCCAAAACTCTCCGATGGCCTTCGCGAGATAACCTAATATTTTGACATTTCGTAATATGTTTCAAGCATTGTTAAAATTATATCAGACAAATTAATCTCACTCATATGGCATTCAACTATTCCGTAAACAGTTAACGTTATTCTTCTAGAATCATACTGGAACTTCTGGCGCTTCAAATATCACCGGAGGATATATATATTCTTCTCAAGCAAATATGCCCGCGATCGATAGACAAGCAACAAAGTGCAAATACTACTAAAGACGTGCCCGTTACGTTACCCCCGAATTAATATGTACCTTTAAATACTCGACTGCTAGCAGCGACATAATTGTAAGTGTTCCGACAAACGTGTATGGTTTTTCTCATAGCGTTTATTACCCAAAGTTATTAAAACGAAATTACAATTATAAGTTACTTTTGTTCGAATAAAACTAACGCAATTAAGTAACGAAAACATTAATCCTTTCGTCGCTGGTAATGTTCACAGGCATTCGTTCAACCGACAAGTTACCCACTCACCGAGTATGATAACCGATCTGTGTCATTGATCTGCGCAAACGTCGTACGATAACTGTTGAGATCGCAGCACTGAAAAGGCGAAATTGTGTTCGAAGAGATACATTAAATTTCTAGACTGCATAATACCTTGATTTTACCTTTAATATTCCAAACAACCTGCTCTCGCTAATTTGTCAGCCATTTCGTTACCATAGATTCCAACATGACCATTCACGTGGTTCTGAAATATTATTATTTAAGTACGCGGTAAGTATGAAACACGAGAAGAGAATTCCAAGGAGCGACAAGTATTTTTACCCATTTTATATTCAAAGAGACAAGCGCCTCCTCCATTGCTAGCAGCTCGACCTTATTTATAACAGGCTTATTGCTTGCGGTCTTCCATCCGTTAGTTTTCCACTTTGGCATCCAGATTTGTATACAAGACAGCAGGAACTTTGAGTCTGTGTTGATCTTTAAATCCTTTATACCCGCCTCCTTCGCTTGCCTGGCCGCTACAGTCACGGCCTGAATTTCTGCCATGTTGTTCGTCGCTCGGCCATCGACTGGTTTCGATACGTTCCTATAATCGGTAACGTTAAAGGCGCCTCGAGTATCAATTGAGAGTGTAATGTAGCCGAGAGTGTAATGATAATTACATGGGATGACCGTCGCCAAACCAAACTCCTATACCCGCGCGCGAATTCTTTCTGCCGTTCGAACTGCAAGCACCGTCCGTGTAAACATTCACGTAACCATCTTTATCGATAATATAATCTGACGGTGTTTTCTGCAAAGAATTACGAAAGCGTTGAATTTGGTTGAATGCCGCAGATATCCAGCCGATTATGAGAACAGTAGATGTAAAGCTTGCAAGAATCGCGTAGTCCAGTATATCGGAGCAGTAGAGGGATTCATCCAACAGCAGCTTCGGCGTAGCAGAATGCGTCAGAGAGTTTAAACTGTGAACGCATCCCACTGCACCAAAGCAGCTGTCGAACGAACCACTCTACTACTCAAATATACCGGACTACGCGATTTTTACGAACTTTACATCTAATTTTCAGTCTGAAATTTGATTTCGCCTGTTTCGACCGGATGATCATTAAACACAGAGGCTCGGGACAAGTTTGAAAACAATTCACTTTTTCGTCGCGTAGCAAATCAGCAATAAATCGTACGTAAGTTAATTTTAAATCTGCCTCAAGTCTTTCGGTTTAAAATACTTGATAATGCTTCACGGAAAAGGAGGCAAAAGCTTGTTAGCCCATGGGCGCCAAATCTCGGACAATCTACTATCTGCGCCAAAAGTTGACATGTGAATTATGCGAATAATATGTACTCGTAGATATATTTACTTTCGGTGCAGTACATTCAGAGTTCAATTCATTTATGACTATTAATTTGCGCCTCTTCGATGACGGCTTTTCATTACTCGCATCTGAGGATGCACTTCTCTGTTGTATCGATCTGCAAAGGTTTTAAAATTGATATATTTTAGCCTAACGTATCAGTGTAGTACAGTGATTGTACCTTTTCCCAAACGCAGGTGCTGCAACTGGCAACTGGTTTCCCTTAGTTGAGTTTGCATTTTGTTTAATGAAATTCTCCGCCTCCGCTTGTGAACTGAATTTTTTATACACAGGCCCGGAATATTGGTGAACCTGGGTCTTACATTGATCCCTGATTGGAAAACAGAGATAAATGTAGGTATTAAACGTGAAATGGATTTCAGAATAGGATGTTAGAAAGCTCTGAAGATTTGTTTACCAAGTACTGTAAATCCCGGGCTTGCGGCCTTTGGCAACTGCGTAATACGATGGTGCCATATTTCGGAGTGTATTACACAGAAGATTTAACTGAGGTATTTTCATTTATTCTCTTTTAATACTGTCTTAACCTCCTCGTAGATTTATTAAAAACAATCTGCAAAGTTTAACATCGTAAGATAATGCTGGCAAAACCACTGTCGTAAAGAACCGTAAAATTTACGGCGGTGCGAAATATAAATCCGTGAAATTCATACGACTATTAAATAATATTGTACGACACTGTATGATTCTCATGTAACTACGCGTAGTAGCAGGAAAAGAAACAACCACAACTTTGTATTTACCGTTAACAGGTAAGTATGTAATAATAAACACGGCATTAGAATAGAAAACTTGGTTAAAGAGCGTGTAGAAAAATAAGAAAAACGGCAAAGCGAAGACACAATTGACGCGTGTTTACATATTTAGAATAAGGTGACATCAAATTCGTTTTCCCACTGTTACGTTTTAATTTTACATCTTCCCACTGTTATGTTTTAATTTTAATTTCTTCAAAACCCAATTCAGTTTTTCGCGTCACATGTGAAAACACTGCGCGTTAAATGGCTCGTGACGGTTTTGTAACCTGACCGCTCTTGTTAGTGTGATCGACTTGTCGAACTGTACACAAAAGGGGTGTTACGTCGTTTCCTTTTTAAATGTAAATATACAGTTTTATTGTTGACTATGGTTGCTGAATGACGGACAGTGACTTTACAGGATCAACTTGTCCGGACTTGTCGAAACAGCGAACTGCAGACAAAGGGCCGGTATATTACGTCATTTGTTTTCTACGGCTCGTTTGTGACTTCACTTTAATCACAATTTTAACAATAACTATATAGTTTTACTGTTAACTATGGTTGCTGAACAATTCGCAGTGACTCTACGAAGAAGCTTAGAACTACAGATTGTAAAATAATAAACAAATAAACAAGTTATTCCACTTTTATCGGTGTGGCTTATTACGCGGCATTGAACTTGCCGCCAATAAACTGTTTTGAATTGTTACTTTTCAATTAATTTATGTGCTTTCGGGATTACATTTTAACATATAGACCCTCGCCAATTTCCTGCGTGATATTTGTGGTGATTTTATCCATAAACAATTAGTTAATAATAATTATTTAGCAACAGAGATGCCGAACAAAGGATGACGGTTTACTAAATGCGTAACGTAACACCACACGTGTAACGTGAACTCCCGTAAGAAATAATGATATACAAAAATTGCGCCAATTATAACAATGGCTATTTATACAAAGAAAAAATGTATTAAATAATATTAAGCAGATATATTTTTATACAAATAAATATTTTAATACGAATAAATATTTTATTCAAAATACTTGGCGCTGCGAAACCGAAGAAACGCTAATTGTCTTACTATTAATAATTTAGAATAACTCCCTTACAATCTAAAATACATAATATACATATACATACTGGAAACGCAGTCAGATTTATTCTACATATATTTAATATTTAATTCTAGTATCATATGTAGCATACAAGAAAGGGAGAAAAAGATTAATGCTATTTAAACACATTTATTCAGTTTAGCAACACCAATTCGGATCTGTTCGGAGCGCAGCGCCAAGTATTTTGAATAAAATATTTATTCGTATTAAAATATTTATTTGTATAAAAATATATCTGCTTAATATTATTTAATACATTTTTTCTTTGTATAAATAGCCATTGTTATAATTGGCGCAATTTTTGTATATCATTAATTTTGTAAAGCTATTAATTTACGACAATGTTTTTAAATGGAATTCTTTTTGATGGGTTCATTAAAATGTCCGCGATATGAGTAATGGAAGCTGTGAACACTGCATTTTAGCTGTGCATATGTAGTTGTGTCATCTTAAGCGCAGTTGGAAAGCACCTTTATGTACTTGCAGCTCATTTTGATTTCACACCTTTTTTATTTTGTAATTAGTATTAACTTCTATTTTTTGTGATTTATTTGATTTCACGTACTTGCCTTATTTTTTTACTTTTTTGAAGTTTTTTATGGGGATCTCACTTCTTTTTACAAAGATAATAATAATTCACGTACTTGCCTTATTTTGTACTTTTTGAAGTTTTTTATGGGGATCTCACTTCTTTTTACAAAGATAATAATTCATGTACTTGGCGTAATTTTTTTACTTTTTTGAAGTTTTTTATGGGGATCTCACTTCTTTTTTCTTCCCTATGCAAATATAATTTGTATCATCATCAACGGCCATGAACGACTGTTCATACTGAAATACTGTGATAAGACTTTATCACAGGACAGAATTAAGGATAAATTCTACATATATGAACGTATACTGAATCTCAATTGCATTATAAGGGTAAATTCAATGTTGCTTTGGCTTCAATTATTAACAAGAATCGACAACAATGCCTAAACGAGTTTACAGGCTCCTCCTGGACGTTCCCGCGTGCACAGAGTATTACATTTCAAAGAATTTGCACCAGTCGTTATATGAAATTGAAAATTGAGGTTCGACAATCAAATTTGACATCACTGAACCTCTATTTTCAGCCAGAATTCCACTATAGAGCACAGTCACGTTTTGAATCACCTCCTGGAGGTTCCCGCGTGCACCGAATATTAAATTTCAAAGAATTTACATCAGTCGTTATAAGAAACTGAAATAGAGGTTCTACAAACAAATTTGACATATTGAACCTCTATTTTCATCCAGAATTCCACTACATAGCACAGTCACGTTTAGAATCACCTCCTGGAGATGCCCGCGTGCACAGAATATTATATTTCAAAGAATTTACAGTAGTTGTTACATGAAACTGAAAATTGAGGTTCGACAAGCAAATTTGACTTCACGGGACCTTCCGCTTTCAGTTAGATTTTAACTGCAAAGCACATTAACGATTGGAATCATCTCCTGGAGGTTCCCACGTGCACAGAATATTAAATTTCAAAGAATTTACGTTGGCCATTATATGAAACTGAAAATTGAGGTTCGACAATCAAATTTGACATATTGAACCTCTATTTTCATCCAGAATTCTACTACACAGCACAGTCACGTTTAGAATCACCTCCTGGAAATGCCTGCGTGCATATAAAATTAAATTTCAAAGAATTTACAGTAGTCGTTACATGAAACTGAAAATTGAGGTTCGACAAACAAATTTAACATCATTGAACCTCTATTTTTATCCAGAATTCCACCTCACAGCACAGTCATGTTTAGAATCACCTCCTGGAGGTGCTCACGTGCATAGAAATTTAAATTTCAAAGAATTTACTCCAGTCGTTATATAAAACTGCAAGTTGTTCAATAGTACATAGGGTATAGGTTACAATAGCATATATAGGTATGTGTACAATGACGGACGACGATCCCTGCCGAATGGTCCCGAGAGTCGACGAATCGACGAACGAAACATGTGTTAGTATCGTTTTGGCTGAAGGTGTGCGTATAACGCGTATACGTATTATGTCGACGAAAATTTTGACTGGAGAATCAGAAGAAGAAGAAGAAGACAAACCTTACCATTTCTGACAGATCCATGAGACGATATTACGATATCTCTGTCATGCGTGGACCGATTGCATTGAATTTGGTCTTATTCGAAAGCTCACATGCGGTTTACATAAGAAAAATGCCATTAAATTTAGAATATATCGCAGGCGTGATGAGATATTAGTGAAATAAATAAAAAGTGAGGTTGGAATGCCTCTGCGACGAGTAAAGGTACACGGTAGCGACATCGACACATATACCGGGTGTCTTTCATGTACTTGGCGTCGAGACGCTACCGCGTCTCTAGAAAAAATCTCTCCTATACCTCTGGGCTTGACACCCGTAATTTAAAATAAAGTATTTTCGTTATTATACGTAAATGTACTCTATACTTTTCAATAGCAATAAAGAATGGGAAAATAATTTATTTCACGAAATGATATTATACGTGAAATATAACGCAATATTATTCTACGTAATTTTCAACGTACAGAAATCATGATCATATAAAAGTAATTTCTTGTCATCTGCCACCTCAGCATTTACTAAAAAAGTTTTCTCTGTCATGAATATGAGTGGCGGGATGAAAGAAACAAGGCCTCTCTTAATTTAATAAAGAACGAATTATTTATATATTCTAATATGAATATTGAGATGCAACAATGCCACTGATTGTGAGTTATTTAATAACGATAAAAAGTTGTTCTGTAATGCTAAAAGCAACAAGATTAAAATGTAATTGAGTTTTTTCGAACGTACTTCTTTTTATAGGTATTCCACGAAAGAAAATTTAAGTTATTTTCCTGCAAAAAAGGTGAAAACCTTACAGCTACCCCATCTACTCTATCTGGATGGTATTCGTATGCGTTAGCATTAAAATATATATTTCAAATATCATTTCTTTAGGTAACTACCATTTCAAAGAAAAGTGTAATTATCAAATCCTGTATCACTCGGAAAAATAAAGATATTTTTATTTATCTATTTCAAAAACTTATTTGCCCTGGCCTGGGACTCCAGGCGGCTGGCATTTCACTTTTTCAGTCTCCTCCCGAAATCCCGAATTACCCCCACTATGGGGCTCAGTGTGACCCGCAGCGGGCAGAAGGACAAAACAATAATCGTGGTGTGCCGCGTATAGGAATCAGCGGGTTTAAGCTACGCTGATGGAAGGGGAAACACCTACATGAGCGGTGCGACCGACACCATGGCCAACCACCGTCACAGGAAAATATGTTATCGACGCTGGTTGGCCGCGGCGTCACCCGCTTGGCTCTGGCGTTGGTTCGCTTCAATTGCAGCGTCCCATGCATATATTCCACCGTCCCTACAGATGTTTCCCCCTCCAACATCGTAGCTTAAGCCCGCCGATTTCTGGCCGCGTGTGAGCTTAAGTAACGATTGCAAACTGTTTAGCGAAGATATTTCAAATTGTAGTGCCTTCTAGAATCGCAAATTAGACCTTTAAGATGAAGTTTCCAAAGACTTTAATGAACTGGCCAATCTTAAGTATGCTAGAGCCAGAATTTATTTCAAACATCGATATGGTTTTTGTACATGGTAAGATTTATTTTGAACTTTGTTTTTTTTTATTCCTGAGCCAAGATTAATGTATATTTATATACATGGGAAAAGGTACTTCAAAATTTAAACAATACATTCTAATGTTGGACTTTACTTAATATAGGCAGTTATGGTATAGAAGCTTTAATAGTGACGCGTGATAGAATGGTATATGCCATAGGCAGGAACAAAGACGGAGCTTTTGGAATTGGAGAGACTCAGCGTTCCCTCACTCCAGGAAAAGTTGATATATTATGCGCAATAGATATTAAAACTTTTGCACAGGGCAACAGTCCGCATGTATTAGCCCTTACACAGGATGGAAAGGTAGTTGAAGATCACGTGTAACAACGTATATTAAATTAGTGCCACAATGTTTAATGGACTCCAATTAATAAAATGAATCATATAAAAGGTATATTCCTGGGGAGACAATAGTCAGTATCAACTAGGAAATAAATTTGATAGTACGAATTTTAATGCAACACCGGCTCTCGTGCATGAGGGTCTAAGTCACGCATTTGTGGTTGATATAGCTTGTGGACAATTTCACTCTCTGGCACTCACAGGCAATGGCGAGGTAAAGAGGTAAAAACTTGGACTTCGGAGCAGTGAATTCTCTGTAATATTCTGGAATAATATGTTTAGGTATACGAATGGGGTAAAAGTCTTCGTGCCCAAAGCTTTCGACCATATATAATGATGCCCTGTAAAGTGTACTCTACACTTGATGGAAAAAGAATTGTTTGTATTAGCTGTGGAAGCTCGTACAACATGGCTGTCTCTGATGATGGAGAGGTTTATGGTTGGGGTGCTAATCAGTGTGGCCAATTAGGAATTGGAAATTATGATAGTTATGAACAACCTTCTAGAATCACAAAACTTGCTGGAATTGTGATAAGTAATATTCAATTTTTGTTAAAGAAAGTTAAGTATTACAAAAGTAGTGATAATATTTACTTGTATTCGCAGAGAAAGTTATGTGTGGTCCTGAGCATACTCTGGCACTAAGCAACGAGGGAGTCCTTTATACTTGGGGAGCAAACACTTATGGACAACTGGGTTCTAGTAGAGGGGAAAACAGTAACATTCCAGTACAGGTAACTTTTGTACTACACGCATCCTGATAATTGGCCCGATAATTAACCGGTAGAGGTGTTTCCAGTTGGAAATGCCCTTAATAGGGAGAATATTGGATATGGCAGCTTCTCATTATAATCACATAAGCGTAGTTATGGGGGAAGGCTATCGTGTATTTGTCTGGGGCCATGGTCTATGCGAAAATACCATCATCCCAATGCATACCCCATACAGATGCTTGTACGAGGCTCTAGCATGTTATGCAATACACGGTGTCACGCATAAACCTTTCCTAGTTCATGTTAAAGGAACGTCAAAACTAACAGATTGTTTGGAAGAAGCATTAAACGATTCAGTAGGTAGTCTTTGTATGTAATAATAAACATTAATTTTTTGCTATTCTATGGAATTATATATATTGTATAATATAGACTACCAGTGATCTCGCTATACAAGTGGAAGAATGTCCTATTCATGTTCACGAGGCTATTTTGAAGATGCGTTCCCAGCACTTCAGAACAATGTTTCGAGAACAGCAGGTAGAGAATAAGCAAAGGTGGGTCGGTTAATCCGATATATGTATCTGTATATGGAGTTTGCTAATCAACTGTTGTTTGCAGCGTCATAGAACATAAAGAATTTTCTTACGACGTATATAGAGCATTCTTGGAATATTTATACACAGATAAGGTCGATTTACCTATAGAATATGCAATAGGTAACTATTTAAATATGCTGTTGTTATGATGTTCTGTAACATATTATGCAATCCATAATTTGTTTTCGAAAAGAATTCTTAGATTTAACGAACACCTACTCTGAGAGGCAACTGCAGAGTCGCTGGATACAGTTGATAATGAAAGATATTACTGTTAGGAACGCGATACGTTTGTATAACGCGGCTATTCAATGTAACGCTAAGGTAAGTATTATTTCAGGTATGTTCTTTCAAGTTTGAGTACTACTGTAGTGCCTATGATATTATGCGTTCCTAGGAATTGGAGGAGTACTGCTTCCAGTTCGCCATAAACCACTTGACTGCGGTGGCACAGAGACCGGATTTTTTCAAACTAGATGAAACCACGAAACAGTTTTTCATAACTAAAGCTGGTAACGCGAGTGCTCCTAAAACTCTAGTAGAATCATATCAGAACTGCAGAACGACTACGCGCAATTTGATGAAATGGAAAATTCTCAGATTAGTAGAGCAAACGTTCATTTCGAATATCCATATGGTTATTGTATGTACGTAATGTCACTCTGTTAATTTTTCTTCGTTGTCAGATGAAATGCAGCTTCTACTTGTACCTCACTCGTAATAGAATTGTTCGTTCTAACGCTCTGTATTATGAAACAGACCATTACGGCTGCGCAGCTCTAATTTTAACGAAGGATGGAATAGTATATGGATTAGGAAGAAATAATACCGGCTGCCTTGGAACTGGTGATATGTGTAGTACTCTTAGTCCAATAAAAGTTACAGCATTATCTGGAAAAGGTATTAAAACCTTTGCGTATGGGGAAACTCAAACTTTGGCCCTTACAGAGAAAGGAGAGGTATTTACTACATATTTACAGTACTATATGTAAATAGTGGACACATAAGCACGAGGCAGTAGTAATATACGTAAATAGTGTAACATTTTCAAAGTACTCTTCAATACTACCATATTTAATAAGGGTGAATTGTATGAAAGGTATACATATGGGGATGCCCTTATACTGATATACAAGGATATATTCCAACTTGTCAAGATTTAACACCGACTCGTGTGGAAGAATATCTAAGTGAGACATTTGTCGTTGATCTAGCCTGTGGACAATATCACTCCCTAGCACTCACAAACGATGGAAAGGTAAAGAGAAAAATTAGAATTAAAAGCAGTGTAATTCTCAGTAACAATCAGAGATCACATGTTTAGGTATATGCATGGGGTAAGAATCAGTATGGACAAGTAGATGGTAGCAAGTCCTCAATGAGAAATGCATTTGAGATGGTGGGTGTTATATTGCCTGGCAAAAAGATTGTTTATATCCGTTGCTGTACCGAATCGAGTGTGGCAGTCACAGACATGGGAGAGGTTTACAGTTGGGGTCGTAACATCAATGGTGAATTGGGACGAGGAGATTGCAACGAAGCGGATGGTGTACATAAAGTTCAGATACCTACCGAAGTTGTAATAGGTATTATTGAATCTTTGCTTTGCCGCATGCATTCCACCTTGTTCCAAATACTGACAATGTATGCTTGCAGAGAAAATAGCCTGTGGTAAGTCACACACTCTTGCACTGAGCAACAAGGGAGTCCTCTATGTCTGGGGTGCCAACACTTACGGACAACTGGGTCTTGGCCATAAACAGAATGCCTGTACTCCAGTTAAGGTAAAAGAACGTGTTGCAATTATGATTACTGATAAATTCAAAGTAAGGAATATATTTTCAGCTACAAGTAGGAGAAAGGGAAAGAGTATTGGATGTGGCGGCTTCCCCCTTCAATGACATAAGTGTCGCCATGTGTGAACAGAATCGGGTACTCGTGTGGGGTCGGTGCCTACAATATAGCCTTGTAGTACCATCGCGTACTCTGTTTGAATGTTTGCATGATGCTTTTGCGCATTTCCCATTGCTTAGCATCATGCATCAGCCGTTAATTGTTTATAGCGAAGAAACGAGCATAACGGATCACCTGAGCCAAGCATTCGATGATGCCGTACGTATTTCTCGCATATGATGGGGTATTCGTAGGTTTGACCATTTGTGTAGTTCATTTTGTCCGTCTGTTCAAGACAACGTTTGATCTGACTATATGGGTGGGAGGCCAGTTTATTTATGCACATAAGACTCTTTTGAAGTTACGTTCCAACTACTTCAGAAGCATGTTTGAATACCTCAATAATCCGAGGTAGGTCGGTTAATCCAATATATGTATATGTGGAGATTGCTGATCAACTATTATTTGTAGTTTTATAGAACATCAACAATTCAGTTACGACGTGTATAGAGGATATTTGGAGTATTTGTACACAGATGAGATCTATCTACGTGAAGAGAATATCCACGGTACTTATTTAATGGTATTTCTCATAGTGTTAGGAAACATGTTTTAAAAACTGACATTTGTTTTTTCTTTAAGAACTTCTAGATTTAGCGATCACTTATTCTGACAGTGCATTAAGAGATCGTTGCATGCCGTTGTCAAAGAGTGGGATCAAAGTTGACAACGTGGTTTCAATTTACCTTATTACTCTTAAACATCGCCTTAAAGTAAGTAGCACTTCGTTTGATATTTGCCAAACTTTGAGGATTGTTAAAATGTCTGCAATGTTCTACGTTTCTAGGAGTTTGGGCAGTTTTGCTTCGATTTTGCCGCATTTAACTTTACTGCAGTGGCACGGATGCCTGATTTTTCCAAACTACCTGCACACATGATACAGTGTCTGAGTGCTGCTGCCGAAGCTATTCATAGATAAGTTATAATATAAAATATATATGGTATTTGATTCGTCCGATTCATCGCGTTTCTTTTATACAGAGTTTTGAATACAATTTTTTAAATCTCTTTGACGGCCTTCTTCCTTTCATCTAATGACTATTTTCTTGATAAGGGCATCAACAAAGTATAGGTTAGAGTATGTATATGCTCTAAGGTCCGCGGGGCTACTTTATAAGAAGCCAACGGCTGGCGTTTAAAGACCACAGCCGTAATGACAAATTGATTATTAAATGTTAAAATTGTTGGTTTTATTGTTATAAAAACATTTCTAACAAATTAATGAAAATTTTCTGATGATAATAAAACCAAACACGATGTTATTTGAATCATATTGAGTTATTTTCGTGTTCGGCTGCCGTTCATTCTTTCTCACGGAAGTCCCTGGTTAATATAAGTAGGTACAATATTCTGGGCCGCAGCACTGCAAAACATTAAATACATTTGTTGAAATCGATTGATATCGTCTACGGCAGAGCTGGGTGAATAAGTGTATAGTTACGCAGAGGTTGTATTTTGGTAATTTATTTTTAAGAAAAAGCAACTGTCCGGTAACTACCCTCACAGCACACGGCGCCTTAAAGGCGCCCATTTTCGGCCTGTTTTCGGCCTGAGCGACTTGTAACAAGGCGCCTGAAAGGCGCCTTTTGGGCGTCTTAAACGCGCCTTAGAGGCGCCGTGTAACTACATTGGCTCCTCTATGGGGCGCCCAAAAGGCGCCTTTTGGGTATCGTGTTGTAGGAAGGGCTGTCTTCCCCACTGGGGAATCCCCAGTCTTGCCCTCCCGAGAGCGAAGAGTGGAGGCAGCCACGAAGCCATTCTTTATAACCTCAAAATACAGTATTATTTTATTCCTCGAAAACGAGTGATTATTATCCCCCCCAATCTTCGGTGTGCATCACCTGCAGGAGTAGGGCCTGATAGAATTATCTACGTGCCGGGTAACTCCTACATTGGTGATCCCCGACGTGATATTGTGTCAGACTGTGGGAGGCAGAATTTCGACGCCTCGCAGCGAGGACTTCGTAGCCGAGACTACGAGGCGTTCGCCTTCGTCCCTTGGCTCATCGAAAGACTAGCTGTTCCAAGGGTGCCGTCAGCCAGCTGAGCGTGGGACACAAATATATGTGTCGAACTGAGAACCTTCTTGTTTGTCGAAGTCTGTTAATAAATGTATCTGTACACAAATTTTAAATAAATAAATATAGTAAATCGCAATGAATTTTTATCCAATCTGATTTCATTTTGATAACCGTTTGTTTCTAATTTATCGATAATTAAGACGCCTGACAGTCTTAATCCAGGCCCGTTTAAGGCGCCTTTGAGGCGCCCCCAAGGCGCCTGTCAGTCCCAATTCAGGCGCCTTTGCGGCGCCTTTACGACGTCCCGTTTTGTAACATCAGGCGCTCAGAAGGCGCATTTTGGACCCTCATAAGCCGCTCGTAGGACACTCAAGGCGCCTTTCAGGCGCCTCGAGCGCCTGGGACCAGGCGCCTGAGAGGCGCCTGTGTGCTGTGTGGGTAATTGCTTAGGACTTGGGGCCCTTGGGGGGCTTCCCGCTTCAAGTGGCTCGTACAGCTCACACTTTACTTTTTCTTAATTCTTTTCACTTCTCTCCCCGAGCAGAATGCCGGGAGCAGGAACAGCGTACACGGGGAATTCTGCAGAAGTATCAAAATGATTTTGACGTAGTGGATGGGAAACACGCCACGCTTGCGCATGATGACGCCGCGACGGTAAACCACCAATCGACGCCAAGGTAGGTGTTCTCACAGCCGACTCTAGTATCCCCGGCTCAAAAATATCATTCCAACTACCCCTAATGCAAGTGAGCCGCAGCCAACCAGCGTTGACAATCGATCCCCAGGCGCGACGCTGGTTGGCTGCGGCTCACTTGCATTAGGGGTAGTTGGAACGATATTTTGGAGCCTGCTGTACTAGCCGTGCTATTTAGTGGTGCAGAATTATCGATGGTCGTGACTATCCGATGGTGGTCGATAGTAATTGATAGTTGGAACCCAACTATCGATAATTATCGATTGTTTCCGAAACATCAATTCACTATCCCACATACCACAGACGTCGCAAAGACATCAATTGTAGGTCCTTTATAGGCCTGGAGTTCGGACTCTGGTCGGCTTTAGGACGTCGTTAGACGTGTGTGGGCGGCATCCATAAACGTTTCTTAAGCTCAAGGACGTTTTAGGAACGTGTGATAAACGTCCAAGCCGGACGTTCAGAACGTTTTAGATTCGTCCACGAACGTCCAGAAAGGGTCCTAAGTAGGTGCTAAAAATGTCCGTTTTCACAAACCAGAACGTACGTAAAACGTCCGGAGGAGATCTGGGTAGGTCCGAAACATCGTTTTTAGGACGTTTTTGAAATGTTTTTGGGACGTTTTTGGAACGTGTTTTGGAGCGTTTTGGGGACATTTTTGGGACGTCTTGATTGGGTCCGAGACGTGCGTTTTTAGGACTGGTTCGATTGAATAAAAATTTAAGGATGTAAATGGTTTTCAAAATAATATCAAACTCTATAACAATTTATTTCATTTATTGAATTCAGAAATAATGCAGAATACATGCACTTACAATAGATACAAGAATATGTTAGTACGAGGTCCACTGATCTGTATATACTACTGGATAGTGAACGAGGATAGGCGGCTAATTGTTCCGAATAGAAGCCATTTTAATCCAAGGAAGTTTCTCAAGTGTGACGTCACACAGCGACGCAAGCGACGCCAAGCGACGCGAATAGTGATTCTGAAGGGTGGGTGCAAGTTAAAGCAAGCAATAATTAATTATTTAAAAATTAATAAGTAAAATAAAAATGGTTAGGACGTGTATGTTTTGTGGCACAGAAGAATTGGGGGAAGATTTGACATATCACGGGTAAGTAGAAATAACATTTATATGCTACTTGTAGGTTAAGTGGAACTTCTTACTCATAATAAATATTCCTAAGAAAATAAAAAATATTTTTGTTTGTTTCATATAGATTTCCGTTGAAGGATGCAGAATGGCTACATAACATGGGTCTGGGCTCGAATTTCGTGCCTTCAAAAAACGCCTTGTTATGTTCTAATCATTTCGAGAAAAATTGTTTCCAAGAAGACACTGCCAAAGGCTGTCTTCTCTCTGGAAGCATTCCTACCATTTTCGGACAGTACAAATCTGATTGTGTCTTCTGTCATGTTAAAAAAGGACAGGATAAAAACAGATCATTTCGCAAGTAATATATGAATTATTCAAATTACGTAGCTTACTTTTAAGTTAAAGTGACTAAAATAAAATAGTAACAACTTCCTTATTTTGCAGATTTCCATTAAATAATGCAGAACTGCTTCAGAAGTGGATTGCAGCAATGGGTGTAAAGGACTTTGTTTGAAAAGATTGTTTTCGTAAAACAGGTCGTAACGCCTGTACATTAACCCTGAAAAACAATGCGGTTCCTACCATATTTAAGTTGCCGCTAATTGACCGTAAGATTGTTTGTGCTTTTTAAATATTTTTTATTTAAGTTTTGGAGTATAATGCACATTACAGTAAAATATTATTTTTAGAAACACCTGCTGGAGAACACAACATAAATTCTCAACTCCCTGTACCAGATATGGAAACAGATCCCTTATTTTCGCCAGCAATATCAGCAGCGTATGAAGGGCATGAAAAGCGCCGTTTATCACTTGATTTACCTCCTCCAAAAATGTCGAAGACTGACACTACGTACAGTATGGTAAATCCAATGAGAGCAAGTACCAGTGATTCAGGTGAATTGAAATAAATTGTTTTAAAATTTAGCAATCAATTTCATATCCTTATTGCAATGAAGAAAATATGACATATTTATAACTTTAAAATTAATACTTTTGTTACAAATCAGTTATATGAATATGAAATTCAATTCAAATAATAGTGTACAAATAACTAATAATATATTATGCGTAGATAAGAAGCAATGCCAGGTGGATGAAATACCTTCTACGAGTACAACAAGTGAAGTGGCAACTACTCATATGCAGAGAAATGGACAAACACCGACTACCTCACGTCACATTCGTCATATCGTCCATGATCATCGATATGAAACAACTCAGAGGACGATGCGGAAAAGAATGTTATTGCAGGAAAAGCGAATAAAAAGCGTTGATGATGGAAAAGCATGTTCAAAAGCAGCATATTCTCTCACTTCTTTTAAAAATAAGTAATATTTATTTGTATTTTATTGCATAATGTATACTTTCATATTTATATTGTATGTATTGTATAATATTCTTAAGTATTAAATTTACGTCAATTTTTATATAATTTTATGTCATATAATTTTATATTTTATTATTATATGTTTTCATATTTATATTTAATATGTTTTTATCTTTAACTTAATCAGTTCATTATCCAGTTTCTTCTTTTGGGCCATTTATACATTTCCTTTTGTTTTATGTACGTTTATTTTTTATTACATCTTTTATTTAAAATAATAATTTCCAACTTTCATACATATACTCATTCGGTACGTATGTCTCCCTTTATTATCGTTCAAATTTACCGCTGTAAAGTGAGAATCTTCCTCGGATTAAAATGGCGCCGAGATCTTCAATTCGGAACACGACTTTAACACGGGATACGCTATCCAGTAGTATATAGAGATCAGTGACGAGGTCCAATATACAGAATATACAAACTATGCAGGATATACACTTAAAATAGATATGGATGTGCAATTAAACAGACAGCTCTGTATTTTTTCTACTCTCTGCCATTTCCCTGTGTTCTGCTGCACCTTAAAAAAGAATTTCGAGGAAACATTACATTGAATTTTACAGTAATCAATATTAGGAACAGTAAAATAAGGGTGATAGTTACATATTAAAACCGTTGCTACGTTTAATTTATGGAGATCTTCTTTCCCTTTTCTGCCGAGGCCAACTAAATAGCAATGGAACATCCATTGGTCATCAACAACGTTAGCGCCCGTTTCACAAAATTATAATGATTGGAACCATCAAAATTTGCCAATTCGTTAACCTAAAATTTAAAAATTATTCGAACCCTAACCTAGAACTACATACCCCTTGACCGAAAATACTGAAACAAATATACAAAAACTGTAAAACACGTTATGAAAGCTGTATAAAAACTGTATAAAACCGGTTTACAAACATTCGGTCAAAAACATTTAACCAAATGCCTGTTTTTGGTTTTCCATTGATTCTTTGAGCAAATGTTCATATAAACATTTATATGCCCCAGTATGTAATTATGTATATATGTATATCTAAGTAGGCTTTACTTGTGCGATCTATCCATATTTCGTGGATGGTTTGGGTTAGACAGCGGTTACAATCCCTGGTTTCCTTGAACTCATGTATCCTAATCTATCCACATTTCTCACATGGCGCACAGCCTCTTTTCACCGCCTGTTTCGGACGTAACCAAAGCGTATTCTGGACGTTTTGAAAACGTCTGCAAAATACGTTTTTAAAACGTCCAGAAAAGGTCCAGAAAACGTTTTAATAACGTTCATTTTCACAAATCAAGCCATGGACGTTCAGATCTAAAATGGACGTAAAATGGACGTTTTTAAAACGTCCGGTGCTATCTGGGATCTATAGCATATAGTTAAACATAATAATACTGAACAGGCGCAAATACAGCACTAATATATAAGTTTTATCCTAAATGTGGCAAATTGCACCTACTTAGTCTTATGCACTTACTTCGCATTTCAAAGAAAAGTGTAATTATCAAATCCTGTATCATTCGGAAAAATACAGATATTTTTATTTATCTATTTCAAAAACTTATTTGCCCTGGCCTGGGACTCCAGGCGGCTGGCATTCACTTTTTCAGTCTCCTCCCGAAATTCCGAATTACCCCCACTATGGGGCTCCGTGTGACCCGCAGCGGGCAGGCGGACAAAACAATAATCGTGGTGTGCCGCGTATAGGAATCAGCGGGTTTAAGCTACGCTGATGGAAGGGGAAACACCTACATGAGCGGTGCGACCGACACCATGGCCAACCACCGTCACAGGAAAATATGTTGTCGACGCTGGTTGGCCGCGGCGTCACTCGCTTGGCTCTGGCGTTGGTTCGCTTCAATTGCAGCGTCCCATGTCTCCCATGCATATTGTTGCGTATTTCTGCGGTGGAATTGAAACGCGAACGCGGGTTGGTGCCCGTGGAGCGCTGAACCGCTCTGCTCGTTGGAGTGCGCGGGTATTTCAAATAAAACAAGTAACACGGAACAATTTTAAGTTAACTGTTTGGTGTATTTTGTCTATTCAAGAAGCTGGTTAGCGATCGAATGAATGCAGTGTACAGGAAAACGCTCCGAGCTCATCGACGAAGTCGCTGCAAAGATCCTGTTGATCCTCCCCTAGATCCTTGTTGTCCAATCAGCACGATTGCATCCCTCAAGCTGCATCAGTGGGTTGTCCTTCGCCCTTCCTTCACGCTTCCTCCCACTCTTGTCTAGTGATCGAGGCACGCTCCCCGTTTTACATATAGTGGTACATAAGCTACATACAGTACATACATATCTCGCAGGTAAGTAAGCGCAACCCTCGGGGTCAAGACGACGTCACTCGGAGAAAGTTTATGGCTTTCTGACTTCCAACCTCCCCCGACCGGAGTTTTTACCCTAACAGGACATCGGCAGTTATTGAAAGGGAGGACAGAATTTTAAGTGCTTTTACGAGGCGAGCCGCTGCCCGCTCGACGAAATTTGGCACGCAGATGTGCAAAGGAAAAAGTTAAGCTCTTTATTATCACTGCTTGGCCTAACTATAGTTTCGAGAAGTATTGAATGCAAACCCAGGCTCTCGCATGCCTTCTGAGTTCAGGTAATAGATTCTAATTATGTACGAGCACGTTTGAAAAACTGCAAAGGAAACCCTCGAGAAACACAACGCGCTCTACGTGTTTATGAGTCCTGACAATAAATTCTTCCTTGTCCCGCGTTTCAAACTTGCCTAAGACCTTCCAGATGTGCTGTTCGCTTCAAGCCCGCATGCCTACAATAAATCTTCCAGCTACAAAGGATTTGAATTTCGCTCCACATCTAGCTTTGATATCTCTATGTCTTATAGCTAACTTCACTCAATCACACATATTTACATTAGCGGAAACCGCAACAATATCGTAGCTGTTTCTGGCCGCGTGTGAGCTTAAGTAACGATTGCAAACTGTTTAGCGAAGATATTTCAAATTGTAGTGCCTTCTAGAATCGCAAATTAGACCTTTAAGATGAAGATTTCAAAGACTTTAATGAACTGGCCAATCTTAAGTATGCTAGAGCCAGAATTTATTCCAAACATCGATATGGTTTTTGTACATGGTAAGATTTATTTTGAACTTTGTTTTTTTTATTCCTGAGCCAAGATTAATTTATATTTATATACATGGGAAAAGGTACTTCAAAATTTAAACAATACATTCTAATGTTGGACTTTACTTAATATAGGCAGTTTTGGTATAGAAGCTTTAATAGTGACGCGTGATAGAATGGTATATGCCATAGGCAGTAACAAAGACGGGGCTTTTGGAATTGGAGAGACTAAGCGTTCCCTCACTCCAAGAAAAGTTGATATATTATGCGAAAGAGATATTAAAACTTTTGCACAGGGCAACAGCCCGCATGTATTAGCCCTTACACAGGATGGAAAGGTAGTTGAAGATCACGTGTAACAACGTATATTAAATTAGTGCCACAATGTTTAATGGACTCCAATTAATAAAATGAATCATATAAAAGGTATATTCCTGGGGAGACAATAGTCAGTATCAACTAGGAAATAAATTTGATAGTACGAATTTTAATGCAACACCGGCTCTCGTGCAAGAGGGTCTAAGTGACGTATTTGTGGTTGATATAGCTTGTGGACAATTTCACTCTCTGGCACTCACAGGCAATGGCGAGGTAAAGAGGTAAAAACTTGGACTTCGGAGCGGTGAATTCTCTGTAATATTCTGGAATAATATGTTTAGGTATACGAATGGGGTAAAAATCATCATGACCAAAGCTTTCGACCATATATAATGATACCCAGTAAAGTGTACTCTACATTTCATGGAAAAAGAATTGTTTGTATTAGCTGTGGAAGCTCGTACAACATGGCTGTCTCTGCTGATGGAGAGGTTTATGGTTGGGGTGCTAATCAGTGTGGCCAATTAGGAATTGGAAATTATGATAGTTATGAACAACCTTGCAAAATCACAAAACTTGCTGGAATTGTGATAGGTAATATTCAATTTTTGTTAAAGAAAGTTAAGTTTTACAAAAGTAGTGATAATATTTACTTGTATTCGCAGAGAAAGTTATGTGTGGTTCTGAGCATACTCTGGCACTAAGCAACGAGGGAGTCCTTTATACTTGGGGAGCAAACACTTATGGACAACTGGGTTCTAGTAGAGGGACAAACAGTAACATTCCAGTACAGGTAACTTTTGTACTACACGCATCCTGATAATTGGCCCGATAATTAACCGGTAGAGGTGTTTCCAGTTGGAAATGCCCTTAATAGGGAGAATATTGGATATGGCAGCTTCTCATTATAATCACATAAGCGCAGTTATGGGGGAAGGCAATCGTGTATTTGTCTGGGGCCATGGTCTATGCGAAAATACCATCATCCCAATGCTTACCCCATACAGATGCTTGTACGAGGCTCTAGCATGTTATGCAATACACGGTGTCACGCATAAACCGTTCCTAGTTCATGTTAAAGGAACGTCAAAACTAATAGATTGTCTGGAAGAAGCATTAGACGATCCAGTAGGTAGTCTTTGTATGTAATAATAAACATTAATTTTTTGCTATTCTGTGGAATTACATATATTGTATAATATAGACTACCAGTGATCTCACTATACAAGTGGAAGAATGTCGTATTCATGTTCACGAGGCTATTTTGAAGATGCGTTGCCAGCACTTCAGAACAATGTTTCAAGAACAGCAGGCGGAGAATAAGCAAAGGTGGGTCGGTTAATCCGATATATGTATCTGTATATGGAGTTTGCTAATCAAGTGTTGTTTGCAGCGTCATAGAATATAAAGAATTTTCTTACGACGTATATAGAGCATTCTTGGAATATTTGTACACAGATGAGGTCGATTTACCTATAAAATATGCAATAGGTAACTATTTAAATATGCATTTGTTATGATGTTCTGTAACATATTATGCAATCCATAATTTGTTTTCGAAAAGAATTCTTAGATTTAACGAACACCTACTCTGAGAGGCAACTGCAGAGTCGCTGGATACAGTTGATAAAGAAAGATATTACTGTTAGGAACGCGATACGTTTGTATAACGCGGCTATTAAATGTAACGCTAAGGTAAGTATTATTTCAGGTATGTTCTTTCAAGTTTGAGTACTACTGTAGTGCCTATGATATTATGCGTTCCTAGGAATTGGAGGAGTACTGCTTCCAGTTCGCCATAAACCACTTGACTGCGGTGGCACGGAGACCGGATTTTTTCAAACTAGATAAAACCACGAAACAGTCTTTCATAACTAAAGCTGCTAATGCGAGTGCCCCTAAAACTCTAGTAGAATCATATCAGAACTTCAGAACGACTACGCGCAATTTGATGAAATGGAAAATTCTCAGATTAGTAGAGCAAACGTTCATTTCGAATATCCATATGGTTATTGTATGTACGTAATGTCACTCTGTTAATTCTTCTTCGTTGTCAGATGAAATGCAGCTTCTACTTGTACCTCACTCGTAATAGAATTGTTCGTTCTAACGCTTTGTATTATGAAACAGACAATTACGGCTGCGCAGCTCTAATTTTAACGAAGGATGGAATAGTATATGGATTAGGAAGAAATAATACCGGCTGCCTTGGAACTGGTGATATGTGTAGTACTCTTAGTCCAATAAAAGTTACAGCATTATCTGGAAAAGGTATTAAAACCTTTGCGTATGGGGAAACTCAAACTTTGGCCCTTACAGAGAAAGGAGAGGTATTTACTACATATTTACAGTACTATATGTAAATAGTGGACATATAAGCACGAGGCAGTAGTAATATACGTAAATAGTGTAACATTTTCAAAGTACTCTTCAATACTACCATATTTAATAAGGGTGAATTGTATGAAAGGTATACATATGGGGATGCCCTTATACTGATATACAAGGATATATTCCAACTTCTCAAGATTTAACACCGACTCGTGTGGAAGAATATCTAAGTGAGACATTTGTCGTTGATCTAGCCTGTGGACGATATCACTCCCTAGCACTCACAAACGATGGAAAGGTAAAGAGAAAAATTAGAATTAAAAGCAGTGTAATTCTCAGTAACAATCAGAGATCACATGTTTAGGTATATGCATGGGGTAAGAATCAGTATGGACAAGTAGATGGTAGCAAGTCCTCAATGAGAAATGCATTTGAGATGGTGGGTGTTATATTGCCTGGCAAAAAGATTGTTTATATCCGTTGCTGTACCGAATCGAGTATGGCAGTCACAGACATGGGAGAGGTTTACAGTTGGGGTCGTAACATCAATGGTGAATTGGGACGAGGAGATTGCAACGAAGCGGATGGTGTACATAAAGTTCAGATACCTACCGAAGTTGTAATAGGTATTATTGAATCTTTGCTTTGCCGCATGCATTCCACCTTGTTCCAAATACTGAGAATGTATGCTTGCAGAGAAAATAGCCTGTGGTAAGTCACACACTCTTGCACTGAGCAACAAGGGAGTCCTCTATGTCTGGGGTGCCAACACTTACGGACAACTGGGTCTTGGCCATAAACAGAATGCCTGTACTCCAGTTAAGGTAAAAGAACGTGTTGCAATTATGATTACTGATAAATTCAAAGTAATGAATATATTTTCAGCTACAAGTAGTAGAAAGGGAAAGAGTATTGGATGTGGCGGCTTCCCCCTTCAATGACATAAGTGTCGCCATGTGTGAACAGAATCGGGTACTCGTGTGGGGTCGGTGCCTACAATATAGCCTTGTAGTACCATCACGTACTCTGTTTGAATGTTTGCATGATGCTTTTGCGCATTTCCCAATGCATAACATCATGCATCAACCGTTAATTGTTTATATCGAAGAAACGAGCATAACGGATCACCTGAGCGAAGCATTCGATGATGTCGTACGTATTTCTCGCATATGATGGGGTATACGTAGGTTTGACCATTTTTGTAGTTCATTTTGTCCGTCTGTTCAAGGCAACGAGTGATCTGACTATACGTGTGGGGGGCAAGTCTATTTATGTACATAAGGCTCTTTTGAAGTTACGTTCCAACTACTTCAGAAGCATGTTTGAAGACCCCAATAGTCCGAGGTAGGTCGGTTAATCCAATATATATATATATATGTGGAGATTGCTGATCAACTATTATTTGTAGTATTATAGAACATCAACAATTCAGTTACGACGTGTATAGAGGATATTTGCTGTATTTGTACACAGATGAGATCTATCTACGTGCAGAGAATATCCACGGTACTTATTTAATGGTATTTCTCATAGTGTTAGGAAACATGTTTTAAAAACTGACATTTGTTTTTTCTTTAAGAACTTCTAGATTTAGCGGTCACTTATTCTGACAGTGCATTAAGAGATCGTTGCATACCGTTGTCAAAGAGTGGGATCAAAGTTGACAACGTGGTTTCAATTTACAGTATTAGTGTTAAACATGGCCTTGAAGTAAGTAGCACTTCGTTTGATATTTGCCAAACTTTGAGGATTGTTAAAATGTCTGCAATGTTCTACGTTTCTAGGAGTTGGGGAAGGTTTGCTTCAATTTTGCCGTACATAACTTGACTGCAGTGGCACGGACGCCTGATTTTTCCAAACTAGATGCATCCACGATACAGTGTCTGAGTAGTGCTGCCCAAATTCTTAATAGATAAGTTATAATATAAAATATATATGGTATTTGATTCGTCCGATTCATCGCGTTTCTTTTATACAGAGTTTTGAATAAAATTTGTAAATCTCTATGACGGCCTTCTTCCTTTCATCTATTGACTGTTTTCTTGCTAAAGGGATATACGATCAAGAGAATTTCTTCGAGTACTTGTCATTTTGAAAAATCGTATAATTTTCGTGTATAAAAAGTATCGGGAAGAATTATGGTGCAATTGAAAAGACGTTGACCCCTTCCGTAAACTTAAGTCGCGAGAATAAAAACGTTTTATAATACTTGGGTTTTTCTTCTTTGGGAAAATTGATTTTTCAACCGCGTAGGGTGAGGCTGTAACGTAGCGATTATGCTTTCAATTTTGGTAACGAAATTGTTTATTGCTTGAGAAAGGTGTTCGGAAAATTTGACCGCGGGTTAAAGTAGAATTCTCACCACGGGTTTTGAAGCGCGCACCATCTAGCGGATGCTTGTGGAGTGCGCATTGTATCTGCGCATGAAACTGATTTGTGGCGCGAAGTTTGATTTGAAATATTTCGTTTCATCTTCAAATGAATTTAGGTTTTCATTCTTATTGCACATTTAGTTGATAAGAGTTTGTTAGACCAATTGCATAATTCAATGGAAGTAGTAGAATACATGTAGCTGATCTAATGTTAATGTATGTAGTCACTTTTGGAATGTAGTACGTCTCGATAAGTTCATTTTGCCCATAAACAAGTGACTTTCCTAACCTAATTCTTTTTATCTGTTGTCATTTTTATACGATTTCTGTTTATTTTTGGATGCTTTACTAATGTGGTAATTGAATTCTACTGCGTTTAAATGAGTTCTACGTGAAATAAAGGTTAAATTGGGAAGATAATTTAAATGTTTATATGCTTTACATGAAATTATGTTGTATTTTATATAATAGGCAAGTCAGGTTACTAAAAATATTTTTCTTCGTCTTACAGGTTACACTTTTGAGTATTTCTTCGTGGACAGGAGCTTTAAGTGGGTCAGATGACGGAGTCCTGTTAACCTCAACAATGAACAAAAGAAGATAGTGATTTTACATCAATAATCATTTGTAAATACTTGTATCACCTTTTTGCAATATCTGGAACTTATTTTTAAAGAAAATAAAAAGAGAAGATATTTCTAAATCTGTATTATCATTGCAAAAACCCTCTTGAACATTCCTATCGAAATACCAAAGTTACCATTGGCAAAAATCTTTCATATTTGATCAAAAACACAGTTTTTACAAAGTAAAGTCAAAGTTTCGACCTTGTAATTGTAATTAGTATTAAGAGAATATACTGACAAAAGTGGTCACACAAATTAACACCTTCCAGAGGTGATTCTGAGACAGATTCAAAAGGAACAGACGTAGCTCTTGTTCGCTACTTAAAGATAACACCTTCGATGCTAAAATTACGAATACCTCCTTTCGCTTCATGTTCTCTTGATACATTGCTCCAAAATCTGGCCAAAATTTTCAGAATGCTCTAAAATCGAGCTTCGTAACAGGAGAACATGTCGTCGAAAGAGGTGGCATTAAGTCTTGTCTTCGAAAACAGAATCTAAGGCGGAGAACTATTTGACACAGAGGCTTCAACAATGATTTGAAAGGTGCAGTTTAAAACCATTACTTTAACGTGGAGCATTTCGAAAGCGACTTTTTAACGGAGAACGCAGTGGAATGGAAGTTTTTAATGGCAAGAAGTAACGAAGGCAATTCAAAGATCCCAAATAAATACTAAAAGGCCTAGTTTTGATGCAGCACTTTAATTATTGACTAACATTTAATAATTTTAAACGGGAAATGGGTGTTAGGAAAATGGTGTTAAATGATAACGATGTTTTATCACAAAGCTGCATTTTATTCATGTAATTTAAACATAATACAGTAAAATCATACAAATTTAATCTTTATTTAATCTCATTGAATGTAGACAAAAATACAGCTGGTGGTCACCTTCGATGCGTTTTTGGTAGGAAGATCAGGAAGGTAATTACCTGTGGCAGAAGAAACGTACGATTAATTCTTCGACAAATACGGTATCATTCACACGAATAAATAGGTTAAAACTAATACAATTATTTCACCATTGGGTATGCTCGTCCACAGCAGTGGTACCAACAATAACTGAAGATGGTTGATTAGTTTGTGTTTCATACAGTTTCATTACTTTCATTGCTACATGCATCTAACTTCAGTTTAGGGTTCCACCGTGTGATTTGTATATTCGTGTCTAAAGTGTTGTGATGGTTGTGATTTTACAATAACAGTTGATTGTTTCTAGTAAGGTACTCACAAACCTTTTTAATTGATCATTTTATAGTGATTTTAATAGAAGATGAACGCGCCTCCAACCTTTGAATCATTCCTTCTGTACGAAGGAGAGAAAAAGTATGTGTCACAAGTCGTTTAACCTTCGAAATGTCTGAAATAACTTTCATATAATTTACGTTTTCGATAGGATAATCAAGGAGCAGGACACTAAGGTTCCCAACGCTGCAATATTTACGGTTAACAAGGAAGATCACACACTGGGAAATATGATTCGCAAGTATAGTAAAGATAATTATATAGCAATATAATTATCGTACAAGTGAATATTAATACTTAGATCTTGATTGCCACTTAACAGCCAATTGCTGAAGGATCCCCAGGTTCTGTTTGCCGGATACAAGGTTCCACACCCCCTGGAACACAAATTCGTGATTAGAATCCAAACGACATCGGATTACACACCCCACGAGGCGTTCATGCATGCAATTACGGATCTCATAGCCGAGCTTTCATTATTCGAGGAACGTTTCAAGGTAAAGGGTGACCAATAAATCGTACACACAAGTATATTTTATATCTGAAATTTATTATAATACGCTGTTCTTTCCAAAAAACTTTCAGGAAGCCATTAAGGAGAAGAAAGAAGGCCTGGATTAAGTTGTGGTCAATTACTTATAGCTACTAAGCACTTATGTATATAGAATATTTGTATGATACAGTGACCTGATATAATTTTAATAAATAAGTTGAAAACGATACACGTTTGTACATATGAATGAATAAACAAAGATGATTCAAAGAAATCGTGTTCTTTGCTTTCACCTGTTTCTGAATCCCCAAAAAGCACGAGACTGCTTAGATAAAGTTATGAATAATACTGTGATCAGTCCATTACAATTTTATTTCTCTTAACTACAGAGGGTGGTTCTATGGTAATAATTGTACATTCAAAGACAGGTCTAATTTAGCGAATGTATCGACCCTGTATTAAAGCTCGAAATTAAAAAGGCAAGACGATAGTAAGCGACAGTAGTACAACTCTACTGAAACGATTCTCGTATCGAAAGGAGGGAAGCACTCGCTTCATTGTTACACTAGGCGTGCCTAACGTTCTCTCAGAACTGGTGTACTACGAGTCGAATCGTTACGTTAAGTTCGCGAAATTAAAGGACGGCGTAAGAGACGCCTAAATTTTTACCGCCGATGGCTCGAGAATCTAATAAGATATTTCTTAGAGTAAAGGAACTGTCACTGAATGTATTGCGTTCTGAAACGCTACAATAAATATTAAATACGTGTACAGCTCGATATAAACAACTACGGTGTATGTACATAATTACATTGGATTTCTACAAATGGTATGTGTATGCGTTTAACAAAATATGCTCCCTATGATACAACCGTGAAATGGCTTATAAATGAACTGCTTGTTGCTTTGTACTTGCTCGATTACGTGGAAGTAGAGTAAACATAAAGGACACGAAACATATCTATAAACGTAAACAGACTTTTCAGCGACGGATTTCAGAGAGGGAGTTTTCTCATTACATCAGCGGGGGCGTTCTTTTCGGATGGACACACGCAACATCCTATGCGGGAAGACATACACACGTCGGTAAGCATTAAATTCTTTTATATAAAAATATACTCTGCAATATTTTAACAGGTCTTTTCGTATCTAGGATCTTTGACAAGCAGTGAAACGGGACTACGAATAACAACACGCTGTTAAAACGTCTCGGCATCGTCGCAATCGCGCGTATCGTGCCCGAACACTGTAAAAACAATCAAAATGCATTATACATGGAATTGGATGGACGTAGAGAATAAGTGGTTAAAATAGTAGCTAGTCGGAAGGGCGAGAAAACGAGCATCTTGGAAACGAACGAATTTGTGATTCAATCGGTCGAGAAGTGGTGTGTAACAAAAGAGGGAGGTGTTAGTTGAAGTGAAAATCTTTGGCCGATCTGAGGAACTTTTTCGGGGAGAACTTTGGATGCCTATTTCTTCGTTTCGTGGGGAGAATATTGTAAATTGATGCAACGAGGCATAGAATTCGTATAATTCTGAATAGCGAATTCTTACTTTCACAGTTTTGGCAGTACGGTCTCTCGACTGATAGTTTCTTTGGAGATTTTGCGACTTTCTCTGTGTCTAGGAAGTCTTGAGCTTGACGAGGACAATCTTCTGTTTCGTGCAAGTCGAACTGATCACAGATATCACAGAACATACGCGGCGCAGCCATGCGTTTGTCTAATGTGCTTCTAAAATCAAACGATTAATAACATAGAGATATAAATAATTAGTAGCATGCTGTTATTATTACTTATATAATCAATAATCCGAAAATTAAATGTTACGAACTGAGTATAGTCGTCGGCTTCGTTAGCCGGCACTCCTATCTCGAGGACTTCAACTTTACACATTAAAGCTTGATTCTTACGCTGCATATCTACTATCACCGAGTTCAGGAAATCTATTTGACTTTTCGCCATCTCATATTCTTCTTTCAATTTCAACATATCAATATCATTGTCAACTGAAAGAAAGAAATTTATCTAGTGATGTAGCCGAGGAGAAATTATAAGAGACTAATTAGTCGATCGTAAGATAATTCACCTATATGTTGTTTCATATCCCCTCCAGGCGCCTAGAACATAAATAAATAATGTATTACGTGTCTGATAATCTGGATTTTTAACATCAGAATAGCAAGCTTACATCATAATTATTCTTTATATTTTCGCGAGTCAGTTTCAATTGATTCGTCACTTCCATCCACTTGGCAGTAACTTGTTTGTTCTCCCTTTCCCTAAAAATGATTTGTTATACAACAAATACAGGAACATTTGAATAGTCACAACATTCTACTCACAAATTACTTTGTGCTTCTTTCAATTGTGCAGACTCGGACGATACGCGATTCAATTTCTCCATCAAATTTTGCATATTCTTTTCAGCTTCTTTTTCTTTATTGCTCATAGTATTCGTCAGAACTTCGATCTTCTCTTCCTTCTCCCTAAGCAACTTCTCGAAGGATTGTTTCGTGTCCAAGAGATTTCTATTCTCTTTACTTACTTCGTCCAGTTTGCTCTGAACGAGATTGAGCTCCTCATTTCTCGTCTGTTCGTCTACTTTCAGTTTCTCTGTTTGTGCACTTTCTACTGCCTTAATTTGTGCCGTTAATTTGTCGATTATTATTTCTTTATTATTCAAGTCGCAGAGTTGCTTGTCTATCACACCTTGAAGCGAGAGTTGCTTCTGTTCTAGCTCGGAATTTTTCTGAACTGCAGCCTTCAGCTCAATATCCTTAGATTTCACTTCAGACTCTAAATTATTCTGCAACTTCACCATAGATTCATCTTTGGAGCTTTGCAGTTCCTTCATCGTGCATTCCATTGCTTGAAGCGAATCAGATTTCGCATTTAATTCCTCTCTCACAGTTTTTAGCTGCGATTCCAAAGTTTTCACGGTATCTTCTAAGGACGCCTTTGCTTCGGCGATGCTAGTAGCGTCTTGTTCTTTCTTCGAAACTACCTCTTGTATTCTCTTCAGTTCGTCTAAGTTACGCGCTTGGTCCTCCTTCATGGATACTATCGTGTCGTTAAGTCCCGAAATCTGCGTTACAGTTTCTTCAGCTTCCTTCCTCATTTGGGAAAGCGAATCTTCTTTAACTTTAATAGCGTTCGTTGCATCAACTAACTTATCTTTCAACTCTTTAACTTCGTTCGACATAGTAACCAACGACGATTCGAGATTTTTGTCTGTGGTTTCTTTACTAGCTATTAAAGCTTCGTTCGCTTTTTGCAATTCTATGTACTTACTTTGTACTTCTTGGAGAGCGGAGTCTTTTTCAGATATCAATGACTCTAATTTTGCACGATTTCCTACTTCAGCCGTAAGCTTCTCTGTCAATTCTTCAATGGACCAACGATTAGCACTCTGATC
This sequence comes from Andrena haemorrhoa, assembly GCA_910592295.1. NCBI lineage: Eukaryota > Metazoa > Arthropoda > Insecta > Hymenoptera > Andrenidae > Andrena > Andrena haemorrhoa. The sequence continues at coordinate 8,133,590 of OU342940.1, read as the reverse complement.
CGCGTCTAACTTAGATTTTACTTTTTGCAAAGCTTTCGTCTCGTTTTGGGAGGCTGTTAACTCCGCATGTAAGTCATCGAGTTGCTTCTGCAGCGACGATACTTCTTCTTTATGCGAATTTTGCAACCCGTCACACTGTTTTTGAAAGCTGAGGACTTCCTCTTTGTTATTTTGTAACTCATTTTGAATACTCAACACTTCTTCAGACTTTTCTTTAAGACTATCTTTAACGTGTTCAGTTTCATTTATTGTTTTCTCAAGTTCAATGTTTACCGCTTCGATCTGTTTTAATTTCTCAGACAATTCTGTACTCAATTTTTTATGCACTTCTAATTCAGACTTGTTGTCCTCCAGTTTTGACTTCTGCTCCTCAATCAGTGCATTAGCTTTATTCAATTCCAACCCTGAATTGTTTAATTTATCTTCGAAAGACTTTAACATGCTTTCGCTCTTGAAAGCTTTGTCCTTTAATTCCTCAACTTCCTTTTCTTTTATTCGCAAATCCTCGTTGTATTTTACTAGTTGCTCCGACGAATCAGTGGAAGTACTTACCAGATTCGCAATATCAGATTCCTAAATACGATTTGAAGGATTAAGGGCCTTTACTTTAAAATTTCGATAATACTGTGGGAAAAATAAACTACCAACCAGTTTTTCCTTTTGGGCTGTTACTTGCGATATTTTATTCTCCGCGCCAGCCACCTGTTGGTTCAATTTTTCTACGTTGTTTTCAAACACTCGAAGTTCGCTCTCCAGGTTTGTCTTTGTTTGCTCCGATAACGTGAGAGCATCCTGCAATTCTGAAGCACAAAGATTAACAATGCTAGTAACAGAAAAATTACAATTACATGTGCACGCTGTTTACCTGAAGTTCTTTCTATAAGATTTCTTATTTCTTCGTCTTTGTTCGCAAGAATCGATTTCAATTCGATTATATCCTGCTCCAATTTGCCAAGTAGTAAAGATTTCTGAGACACGTCCGCATTTACTTGCTCGATATATTTCGCTTTCTCTTCGATCTGTACCTGATAACGCTTAGTCAATTCCTCTATCTCAGCCGCGGTATTGAAACGAAGCTCCGTCAACTGCTTCTCCTTTACCTTCAATTCTTCGCTCAACTTTTTTAATTGCGTCGATGAGTTTGCCTCGGTGGCGATTAAAGAAACGATATCTTGCTCCTAAAAGAATACAACAATCAGCAGCAATAAAATCGAGTTTTATAAAAAGGATACTAACTAATTTTTGTTTCTCCTGAACGATTTTGAAGCTATCTTCAGCCTTCGACTGATATTCCTGTATTTGCTTAGACAGTACGGCATTGCTTTCTTCCACCGACTTAAGCTTTTCATTCAGTTCTGTAAGAGGCAAAATGTTAACAACAAGTTAAAATGGTTCTATTAAACAATTTTTATATCACGAACATACCTTCAAGTTTTCGTAGAGCAACGCTCAATTCTTCGTCTTTGTTTTTACTCGCATCAACTTGAGTAGATAACTCGCTCATCAATTTCTCGATTTCAGATATTTTCTGATCGAGTTGCATGGAAACCTCCTTGATCTTCAAATCCTTCTCATTCAACCGTTCGTTGAATGACTGCGAAAGCTTGTCGATTTGCTTTAAATTCTCCGCTTTGAGATCTTCCAAAGCAACGTTCTGCACTTCTAACTGCTTCTTCGATTCACCTTCCAACTCCTGCGTCTTCACCTTGATGAGATTCTCTTTCTCCTCGACCATCTGCTGATACTTAGACGTTAACAATTCCTTTTCATTCACGTTCTCCTGCTTCATAGTCTCTATCGTTTCTGTAGCTCGCCGCAATTCCTCGTTTAATATACCGATGCTACTTTCGAATTCCTTTCTCATGTCTTCTATCAACGCGTTTTTCTCCTGCAAGTCTTTCATCGCTCGTTCCAATTCTGCCCGCAGATTCGCCTCCGATATTTTACGCGCCTCGTTCTCCTTCTGATTTTCCCTCAACATCGACTCCAATTCTTTCATTTGCTCGACGCATTGCTCCACAAGCGTCGATTTCTCCAGCATCTCCTTCTCAAGACTAGTTTTCGTCTCCTCCAAACTTCTATTTCGATTCTGTAAATCTGTATCAATGTAACGTTAGAAAAGAGCTGTGCGAAATAACGCTCGGTGAGGTATTATTCTTTACACTACCTTCCAACTGATGCTTGCCTTGAGCACTAGCACTGGAGGCCTCATTACGGAGGCGCGACAGTTCCTCTTCGGTCTCGAACAACTTTATGTTGTCCTGTTCAAGCCGAGCAATACGTTCCCTCTCCTCCGACAATTGCTTTTCGAGTTCCCTGATCCTGTTTTCATTTACAGTATTTATCACCTAATGACAAACGTGCTTGTTTAGTACGGAGGCAGACCAATTTACGTGTGTGACAACTAACATGAAGCGCATCAAGATATACAACAAGGGCACTGATTAGTGATTCCCCAATGACCGACACATCGAATCGATCGTGAGAAAGGCAGAGATGTAAATGAAATACAAAGATACATGACTTTCTGATGTGCTTGAACAAATGCAAAACGTGTTATTTGATCTTGCCATGTAATAATATACAACCGTGAAACAACAAACGAAAGAAAATACAAAATTCCAACACAGTGTTCGAAACGAAATTTACAATAAATAAATAAATAAATAAATTACATTACTCTTCAAACGCCTGATATGTTGGCGCAACAATTGCTACGTATTTAACAATCGATTCATACGTAAAGCACAGATCGAGCGTGAAGGAAGCGTTACTGGAGACTTAACAATTATTCTGCAGTGCACCGCAAAGCGTGTTAATCCCGCACCATTTAAACGTATCACGTATCGCGCGACGAATTAAACCTATTCGTTCTATAATACAATTTCAATTACAACCTCGCGAGACCCTCTTATCTCTTAAATGTATCGCAGTAATTTAGACGAACATTGCACATCACCGTGACTTGAACTTCTCAACTTAATGTTAACTCGAGGCTCGAAGAAGAATTAGTCGCGAAAGCATTGAAGAGAGGGTATATCTAGTGACGTCACATAGTTCTCTGGCAAAATTGTGATGAAATGCTAAACGACATGACTACAGTGACGATAAGAGAAGCGGTGCAGAAAAACAGCATCATCAACCCTTCCGCTGTCCCAAACGGCTGCCATGGCATACTCACACATTGCTCAGTTCTCTCTTTCTGAAAATAAACGATAAGTTTCTTGCGTTAACCCACAGCCTCGACAAAAGTACGTCGTGTGCCTCGTGAACAATTCTACGAGCAACGGCACAAGCGGTAGCTTACGAACGACTATTCGGGGGGCAATTTCACGTTTCTAACTGCGCGTAGCTTCTTTTACCCACCACCACTTATCACGGGGAAGCTCTTAAATTCTAACGGAAGCGTATTAATCTATTTGCTAGTTTCAAGTTAATACCTGCGACTCTTTACAGTGTCCCGACAAGCGACGGTCGTACACCGATATTTTAAAAACAGAACGGGCGAAACAGAAATCTGATTAAAGAAAGTGAAACAGAAGGAAAGGAATGATGAAGAAGCATGTAAGTCTTGTTCAATTTCACCTTATTCTTTCCCGGATACTTGACAAGATTTTAAGAATCGTTAAGTGCGTCTAGAGTCTCTCCTGTGAACGTCTTAATGTGTAGATACATCTGGAATACAAACTGTACGATTAAGGTATGTACCTGAATATCGTCCTTATTGACCGACTCTTCTTCAAAGCGAAACAGCAGGTCTTCGCATTTCCTCTTCTCCTCCTCCAGCTGCACGGCCAGCGCGTTCTTCTCCTCGAGTAACTTCGTAAGAGCAGTCTCCGCCTCCGAGACCGTCTTTTGCATTTTCTCTCGGTACTGAAATCGAAATTCCACGATAAGTAATTGCGACTCAAGTAAATGCGAGTGGCGCGCAACGTTAGAAGCTATACCTCCTCATATTCTTGCTTTATCGACAGTACAGACTGCTCCGCCTGGTCCGCTTGGTTTGCTGCTTTCGTAACGCGCTCGCGTTCCAAGTCTCTTTCTCGTCGAAGGATCTCTATCTCCTGTTGCTTCTCCTTCAGAGTTTCCTAAAACGACGGGGCCGTGTTACGACAAGTTACACTCTCCGCTACCGATTCTATCTCTACGAAACCGACTAACATGGTATTGGATCATTCTCATGGGAATCGGGTGAGTTAGGGTACATGCTTGCTGGAATCAATTGTACCATTGCTTGCTACGTATCTTTATATTTTCCGTTTGTACATTTAACAAGAAGCTACTATCTCATTATCGTTTTCGAAAGGAGCACCACCTTCGCTCGACTTTACAAGAATCTTCGCGTTACGGCTGAACTTTTGCGGCACTGGGTTAGGTCTGGGTGAGTAATTTCTAATAAATGCGAGGCAGATATGCAAAGCGAAGAGCGGAATGGCAGTGCGTAACTTGCAACTTAAATATACGCGAGAACTGCATCATGGTTTCCTGAGTCAGCGATCGACTGAACATTTTATTTCCAACTAAACACAGAGTAACATCTATAAGCGTACAAAGCAATTGCCTGGAGTTGAGAACTCGTTCAAACGAAGTAGCTTTTCATTTCTGTAACGAGGGACTTTTCGTTTGGAGAGCACGAGTGAGATAAATTATTAAAACTAAAATCAGGTACCCGTCCGAGTGGGGGAGTAGATTTTAGGGAGATTAGGAGGGACGGACGGAGGATTTTATTAACATCGTGTACAAGTATTCGACTACTTTCCTAGACTACTTATCAGCTATGGTACAGCTAGGAATTACGTACTAACGGACCAAGTTGCAATACCTACTACGACTAAACGGTAAAGGTAGCTAAACACGTTTTGGCTCTTAAATCATAGAGGATTATGCTTAGAATTAGGCAATAAATAATCACAACGCATTTGTTAATCTACTTCTATGGCGGACTATTTGTAAAGAGCGTCCCGACTGCCAACGGCAATACAAGTAAATGTTAGATCATGATCTCACCTGCAGGGTGGTTCGTGCAGGTGTCGACGTGCGCATAACAGGCCTCTGGAATTTGGGATGCAACAAAAATAAAACAGTAATAATGTATCATGCAAACTGAAACAGCCATACGCTTAAGCCAGAGCTCCCTCCGCGTCTTCACCCACATCGTCCTCTAACAAATAACTGTCCCTGGGTAACAAGAGTATATAACAATCCTATAAATCCCGAGTATTAACAATGGAATACTGTTTGACGAGGCAATTCTTCAAGCGTTTAACAACGATGTTAACGCCACAAGGCTAACAAAGTCACAGTTTCTAAATACTACGAATACTGAACGACTCTTCGAATCTAGCATCGAACTCGATTTTAGCTAGGCTTGGCTATCTACCACTCTACGGTATTACTCAGCAAAAAAAAAAACAGCTACAACAAGAACAACAACAACAAATAAAACGAGTGTCTCTATGAGAGCTAACAACGTCTCCGGTTGCAAGTAGTAAGTTAATAACAATTCGCATTTCCATTCGCAAACATGTTTGCCGTGTGGAAACTACGCTGCTCGAAGGGAGCAGAGGACCAACTTGTTCGAACGATTAATCTACAAGTTAGGCATCTCGTGAAAGCATCGACGAGGTGGACAAGACTCTCGCCCCTTAGACGTTCGTCCGAATCTATTGAAGCGTGGTACGCTAATTCCTCCGGGCAGCGTACGAAACAGCGGAGACAGCCCACGGTTCTGCGCCGAGGGCAGAAGATGCAAGCTGCGGTACAGGCCACACTGCTCACTCTGGCACCGTGAATCTTACCCTCGCGGTGCTAACGCCAGCCCTGGTGGCTGTGGTCGCCGTGCTGGCGATGCTCGACAGCGAGATCAGCGACTCTCTGGAGCTGGCCTTCTTCAGGGAGGAGCTCAAGGACGCGCCGGTTGGTCGGTGCACCATGCAGATCGCCCTTTTGCTGGATGGCGAACGGCTGACCTTGTGCGCAGGCGCGAACAGGCCGTATTTAGGCCGACACTCAAAGTACCTGAATCAATGCTAAATCAATTAGCAAGCGGCACTAACGGGCGCTTAATTAAGTAACTCAGATTTCAGGACAGAAGGGAGACGATGGATGAAGTTGTCTGGTACAGGTAGCTTCTACATCTCTAAATCTCCAGGTACGGTGGCGGATTTAAACGGACGGACACCCAGGGTGCCATTTTCAAAAACAAATTACCATAGTACCCAAACACTACTCTTTTCTGCACTACTACACTTAGCTGGTTTTTAGGAAGCAACCTCTTCGTGTTCCCTAAAAAATGGCCCCTTAAGAACGTCTGCCACCTGGGCCCTACTCGCTTAAATCCGCCACTGTCCAGATACCTAAGATATCGTTTCTAGACATTTGGATAGGCGGGTTCGTCTCGGCTATTCTGTGTTATTTGTTGGAAGAGCGATGCAGACCTCTTGTCACCGACGGATCCGTCGTTCTTCCCCACCGGGTCGTCGAGCTCCACGCCGCACCATTCGCCGGCCGCGAAATCCGTGATGCCCAAGTACCTGAGGACGCCCGTTTTGCTGCCCTGGCTCGACGACACTATTACCCTCTCGCCTAGCCTCAGATCCCTCTGCGACACAGTGGACGAGAGACTCGTCGTGGATGCGTCTGCGTGACGAGTTAGATGCTTTACAAACCGACCTCTCCGGTCCATTACGCTCGGGGCGGGAAATATTGGTCGGTCAAGGCTCGCCCCCTCCGAATCATTCTACTCATTATGTTCACCCGGAGGAAAGTAGCTCGCGCGCTTAGCCGTTGAACGGCCAATACCTTCTCCACCGAGCGTGGCGCGTGCAAGGAACGCTTCTTCGTTCAGCACAAAGGGAACAATATCTAGCTCCTACATCTACGTGGTCTACTTTATTACTGGCGGTAAGAAGGCGAGGGATTGCTGGCACATCCCATTTATTCACTAAAAAAAGAAGGCGATTCGAGAAAACAGGTCCGACTATAAATACTACACACCTGGGGACGTTGGAGGTGTGACGTGGAGTGGAGTGCAAGAGGAAGGCGCGTTCTTTTAATGGGATCTATAGAGCCGCCTCGGCGCTACAGCTAATAAGTGAAACACAGCGTGCTACGTGTTAGGCGACAGAATACGTTTACAATACTAACGTCGCACAGCGTGAAACGAGGTACTCTACGCGGCGTGCAATTAATGGTGACCGACGATGGAGGCACCCATCGTCCTCGAAAGCCTGGACGACCCCGCAGGACCCCATGGGCCCGTAGCGAGGGCTACCATGGGATCTCTTGGGGCCAGAGGGACACAGCGAAGGACACAACGTGATTCTTTTTATTGCACACAGATAGGTTTCGACATTGAAGCACGCTACGGGCGAGGGGAGTATCTGCACCGATCCTTACTCAACGAAGGAGACATGGACTTCCCGAGGCTTCCTTTGGTGCTGTCGGGCGGGGTCGTCGGGGTCTTCGGCGACATCGTGGGGAAGTCCGTCAACGGGTCCCTGGTCAGCCGGGTCAGGCGGGAGAATATCCCTCGCTTCGGCTCGCACTGAAAGTACCGAGAACCAGCCACCGAGCCGTCGTTCTTCCCTAAAGTTCATCATCGTTCAGTCTCCACGGCTCTTCGGGATCGACAGAGGCGAGGCGTAGCTCTATGGGGAGAGTCTTACCGATGGGTTCATCCAGGACGACGCCGGCCCAGTCCCCTGGAGCGAACTGGGTCTCTCCGATGTAGGCGATTGACCCGGGCTTCGTGCCACCCACCCATACTCGCTCGCCTATTATAAAGCTGTCGGTGTCCTCTGTCAGGACCACGCTAGTATCTGTCCGACATCGAACCACAAACACGGTTTAATAGCTCCAGGGATCTCTGCTTCGTTTCTTGGGATTACTGGGGATTACTCTGGGAGTTCACTGTTGGGGGATGCTTGACCAGCAGTCAATCGTTTGGCAACTGTCGTGGTCTGGTTTAAGCTAGTGGCGCGTTCACGAACCATGCTATTGGATACACAGAAGGGGTAGCTTTCGCGGGGCAATTTGCGGGGTGAACGATGCGTCTGGGGCAGTTGCGGGGCGACACAAATGTAATCTTTTATTCTGGGTAAATGATGTTTGTTTCAAGAGGTCTTTAAGGGGTTACATCCCCCTAGAAAACAAGACTCATATCCAAGCTGATATTCTCCTTTAGTTAATAATAATATCTCATGAAAATTTAGAATATAGTTAAAAGATGTATCTTTTAGTACAGAAACACTGTGCACGATTTTCACTTATACCTTTCCAAAAAGAAATTCCTGAACTTGTATGTTTCTTCCGGACCTCTAGGTGGATGCAACCCCTTAAATAACTTATGCTGGTCTCTTGGGAGGTTTACAGTGAGTATCTTTTAAGGTAATGAAACTGGGGCTTGAAAACTGTTATAATATCGATTTCGGTTCTCCAAACGGTTATGAAGTACCTTTATTCTGAATAACTGTTACGAAGAACCGAAATTTACAACTACTATCTGTTTCGATTACGGTTCCTATTTCCCTCCTCATATCGGTTCCATAACCGTTATTTTTTCAGTTCTATATCGGTTCCGAAACGGTTCTAGAATCAATACTTGTATCGACTTTTCCCTAATTGATATCATTAATTATTGTAGCTGCAAATTACCCCAATATACTTTTTACAAAATCCTTATAGAAACAGGAGAAGCTTTTAACTTACTATTCTGAATAATACCTATAGGGTGTGTGAATGTAAAAAATATGTAGCTGATTTATTTATTTCAACGCTTTATTAGAAATTGCGTATAAATAAATGTTTCTCTGTAATCTGCAGCTACTATAATTAGGGAAAAGTTGATAAAAGAATTGACTCTAGAACCGTTTCGGAACCGATATGGAACCGAAACAATAACGGTTATGGAACCGATATGAGGAGGGAAATAAGAACCGTAACCGAAACAGGTAATAGTTGGAAATTTCGGTTCTTCATAACAGTTATTTGGAATAAAGGTTCTCCATAACCGTTTTAATCAGAACCACTAAGTATAACAATTTTAAACAGTTATTTTCGGAACCGTTTCAAGCCCTGAATGAAACCCTCTGGGTAGGTATATAACTAGTTATTCTACTCGTCGATCTCTTCAAAAGCAAAACGAGAGGAATCAGGCACGTCACACTTGCATCGCCCCGCATCACAAAGCAGTGGCGCGCCTCAAGGGAGACCAAGGGGCCTTAGCACCCCCAAAGGAAAAGCTTTCTAAAAGAAAACTGAATTGTATTCTTTAAATAAATATTCACAACCACCTAAGGAATTTTATTGAATTTGCGTTAGAAATATCTTCGCCCCTTCAACTGGCTCCACCCAAGCTTGAATCCCAAGGGCGCCACTGTCGCAAAGTGCCCAAGTCTCGCACAATACGAGAACACGGAGTAAAATGGGGAATAGGCAATGATCGAAGCACCTACCTGATCCTCTGCGCAGGCCAGCCTCGCTTAACCGACGGCCGTGCGTTTCCCAGAGATGGTCCATCTGGTCTGTGGTGTCATGCAAAACAACGCAAGAAACAATGCAAATCGTACGAGACAAAACATGCTCACGGTCTCACGGGGTGGAACGTCGCAATCCAACTGACATTGAACAATGAACATCACAAAGCTTGGACGGTGTAACTCGATATCGGTGTTATGGAACAAAAGTCACGGATCATAAGAGCAGGCGTCACACGCGTTCCCAACCCGGGGGGGGGCTTGGTTTCTCGATTATCAGCGGACACATCGGCGATACAGGAAGTTAATTTCGCCTCCGAGGTTCTTAGACGGGGCAGTTACGTAAAGGAGCAATTAGCAGGGTGTGCTCGCGCCGCGTTTCGATTCTGACCATCGCCAGAGAAACTAGGAAGAGCTCCCGGCGAAAGGGTACTCCCACTTTTGCCCAGTCTTTTAATTCGACGCGCAAGATTGATGACCGATTTAACACGCAGAATGCCAGTTTCGCGCGTTGGCAAACGCGATAACGATATCGCGGTTGTCTGGATAGTAATTCGATCGCACCGGTCGACCGTATTACCGCATCGGCCGCGATCGGTTCTGGCAAAAAGGAAAACGAGAAAAATATCGCGATTACCGATTTAATTAGCTATTCATGAGGCGCTGTGGGCGCCGGTGGTAGTAGGTCGCTTGAGTGGGCGGCGGTCTCTGTTCGACTAGATCGATCTGCGATTAGAACGTAGCGATCCCGCACGCGCGAGCGCGATCCCCGCGATAAATGTATCGGTAAACCTCTGTTATCCCCGAATTATTAGTTAAGTGAACGGAGTCGATGAAAGTGTCCGTTGAGGAGGAGCAAACCATGCAATTAGTTCCTCATTCTCAAACACTATGCAGGCACCAGTTTCTAGCAGAGATGGGATATAAGTGTTACTTAAAAATACAATTTCGAATAACGAATGAAAGTTGAGAGAATTATTCGTCGCGTATGGAATAGAGTTAACTCTGGTTAACGAACGAATGACGAGTAATTTTTGTAACTTCTATTCGTTACTCGAGACTTTGTTTAAATAAAGATTTCTAATCGTCAGACGCGAGTCACGTTGGTTTAATTGAATACAAGGGAAATCTGTTCGGATCTGTTCGACTCGATTATTATTATTAAATTAACGGGAGAACCCTTTAGAAAAAGATCGCTTCTCTTCGTATTTAAATCAGGGATCGAAAAAGTTCTGGTACTTTTCAATAGGTTCCATTTAAAACATGGACCGCGGAACTTTTATTATAAGTTCCCAGAAGAACCGCTAAAATAAATGTTCTTAAAAATAAAGGTTCTAGTTGGAATGGAACTTATAAAATATGAAAATAAAAAATTTTCTATAACAGGAACAGATATTTTGTTCACCAATATTAAAAGAGTTCTCAATCGTTGTAACAAAGACTGAATACTATTCAATGGATAGTACTACAACAATATTAAATAATTATTACAGTTAAATTGATATTCTGAATGTGTTATTTATTTATGTGTAATACTTACCTACGTAGATATTTCTAATGTTATGATTTTCATACCTTTTATTAAATAAACATATGAAGAATATGATATTATATTGTTAAATAAAACTAGTACCTAATAGTTTAGTACTTTTCTTTATCTTATGAAAACTTTTTTAATAAATGTTCTAATGTAACTTGTTTCCATGGAACTTTTATTATATAGGTTCTAAAATATCTAATACATGAGAACACTTTTTAAAGAAGTTCCTAAAGGTAACATTTTTTTCAATAAAAATTCCACAGAAACAGATATTTTCTTAAACAAAACATATAAGTTCTAACAGAATATTTTTAAAAACGAGGGTTCGAGAACTTTTTCGATCCCTGAATTTAAATTGTTGAACTCGACGATCAGGTCTCTAAGAGAGCTCTGAGACGATACCAGCTGCTTGTAATTGTTAGACACTACGGGTGGAACGAAGCATTAACGATTCTAATCGCCGAACGTGACTCACGTCGAAGGAATCCGACTTCCAATTCAGGTGAATTCAGGCGAGCTCTAGTTACGATCCAAGTTGAATTGTGCCGGTGTTTTGACTTTTTACGGGGAAATCCAGTGTACGGAGGATCGTATCAAAATAAAGGCAGCGTAGTGTCGAGCACCTTGACCGATCGTAACGCGACACCGTGCAAAGGTAGTCACACAATCCACTCAGCCGCTTCAGCCTCGCGCCGCGCGCGTATGTATGTAAACAAGGCTAATGGTGTAGCCGACTGTAGCCTATTCGATTACTACTGCGATCGTCAGGCAGCAATTTGTTCCTGGAATCTAATCTAATGATCGGACTGTAACGCGAGATCTCTGCTCCAGAATCGATTTTCAATCGCGCGCAATGGCAACTCGCCGATGCGTCAAAAGCATTCTTGCCTCGGGGTTGCATCGGGTACCTTGAAACTGCGTTGGACGCCTTCGAATTGCATCGAATTAATCCTGATCCAAATAAAGATACCAATAACAAAAGTTGCTCCACTGGAAGTCTCTTTGTTGCTCTAGGAACCTTCGGAATAAATTATCTAAGAAACTAGTAGGCTCCCGAATTAATGGAAGATAGCCCTGGCGAATACTCGTCGAGATTTCTCCCGACAAAATTAAACCGAATCGTCCGTGTATTATTCTGAACGAATACAGAAGCGATACCGCAAAGAGGTATCAATTTCGTAAGCTTCCCCGCGGTAAACGCAGCGGAATCGAGCGACAGTTCTCGATTCCTAGCGATTAAGAATAATAAAACGGCACCGAGATGCTACCTGACTCTTCTCGATCCGATTACCAATCTTCGACCCACGAGCGGGATTAAGAATGCGATCCAGCGCGGTTACATCAGCTAGCGCCAAGTTAATCGAAATTCGTGGATCGGCTTGAGAAACCGGCCGCTAAATATCGAGCGTGCCTAAAAGGGGCAATATCCCGCTTCTACCTTTTCATAAAGCCGTTTTGTCTCTCCATACTTAGCCGATGGTGTCACGGCGACGCTGGGACACCATGAGGCCCGATTACGTCACGGCGAAAGATCGTCACCTTAAACAAACACGAGCTGCGAAGGAATGCTAATGAGCGGCGTGACAAAAAACGTGTAAACACCTGAATGATCTGATTGCAAAAACTCACAAGCGACGACACCTTGAAACAGGAATTCCATGAATGTTGAACAACACTGGTACATTCAGAGCTCCGCAAACACGACTGAGCATTTCGATTACAAGGATAGTGGTTGGGCGGCAGAAGAGGTCCTAAGAGGGCACTTTAAGCGTAAGCGATCTTAAGAATCCATTGGCGGCTGTCCAGCAAACTTACGCCCACCTTAATGGATCATCACCATGGGATGAGATCAAACTAATATTTACTGAGAATCTACGATACCCAGATGACTTTGAGTAATAAAATAATTGAGGTACTTAAACGGCGACCCAGAGAAACGATTTGAATTATTAGGGCTACCAGAGAAACAATTCAGTCCCAAAGCCGGATTTACCTTTTGAGGGGCCCTAGGCTGAATATTCGGGGGGCCCTCGGTTAAATATAAAAAATAAAATAACGCTGATTTGATTTTTTTATCATAATATTCGTATAATCTAAATAAGAATTTAATTTCAAAATTAACATTGAATATAAAACCTCGGCAAGATTTTTTGATAAATTTTCCCCCCCAGCTAAACGGGGCCCTAGGCTTCAGCCTTGTTAGCCTATGGGGTAAATCCAGCACTGTTCAGCCCGCTAGGATAAAGAACACAGGAAGAATGCTTCGCAGTGCTAATAGAGAATCTAAAGGACACCCGATTTTTCCCTTTTCCTCTTTCTATCCAGCGAGGCGCCTACCAGATCGCGAGTATCGAGTATCGGCGAACGTATCCGTTTCCCCGTCGAGTCGAAAATTCACAACGTCGCCTTGAGCTTTCCTATCGCGTTGCGAAACCCGAGGCGACCGGCGTCGCCCGACGCGCGTGACACCGAGCAGGAAGGATCGCAGAGGTCCGCCGTGCAGAAGTCCTGTCCCCCAAAAAAGGGAGGCAGTGCGCGTGGGTGGAGAGACGAAACGTGGCCGGGAGTCGAGCGTGCACAACAAACACACATTGTATTGCATAACGGCCGTGCGTCATGCGATGACTGCACCGACCGCTGCACCGGGAGTCCCTTCCTAACTCGTGGCCGTGTGTTTTGCCGGCGAGGAAGGCGCTCGTCAGATGAACCAATAAGGCGAGATAGGTGCCCTCGATACGAGGCAACGACGCGCTTTGTTATCCGCTCGCAATGGCTACGATGAATAATCGAACGGGCCGATCTGGAGGGATCCAGCGGCGGAGGATATCTCCGAGATCGTATTGGAAGTCGAGGAGGCGAAGGTTCCAGGGCCGATTAATTTCAGTGGCGCTTGATTTGGCGAGACGGATCTACGGGGATGCAAATGCTTGAGAAAATAAGAAATTGAGGCAGGGTGTTGGCTGGGGCAATTATTTCTAGTTAAATCGAAAGCGATGGAAAGGTTCTCCCTGGGATTGAAATTCTGAAGGTGTTAAAGAGCTTCTCGTAGGAGCTAGAATTCTTGAATGCGACAACCAGCTAATCACCGATGTCCTTTTAAACAGGAGAGCCAAGAACTCTTCCAAAGATAGGGATCAAGGAACAAACGAATATTGTTATCCGATGAATTTTTCTATCCCCCTTAGCAGCTACTTACACGACCACCAAGTTCAGTGGAATCCACTTTGCAGTCCCAGCGAGTTACTCGGAGGGGAACGAGGCGTTCGCGGGGGAGCGATAAAGTCGTTTTGGTGTACGTTAGTGAGAAATCAGTCGATGTATTTACCAGATCGCTCGGGACGAGATGCGTTGCAGTGAGAGGTGGAAGAACGACTCGCGAGAAGTTCGCGGTATCGGGCTTCTAAGAGCGCTCGTTCGCGCTCCTCTCAGGGTCTCGTGGGCGTACTCGTCCACACGGCGTGGGGAATTAACGAGCCGCATTGATCGCCGATCGAGTCCTACCCCCTTTTCGCCTGGGTCTAGATCGCTCCGCCAACCGTGGCGCACGTGCACCGGGCGTGTCGAATCGTATCGAGTGTAAAGTAAATTCGCTGAAGCTCTACTACTATCCACAACGCTCCAAACCGTGGAAATTTATTAACCGAGCTTCCAACGGAGGAACAAAATACCTCTTAACTACACACTGAAGCATTTGCCGAGAGGATGTAAATTTCAGATGTATTCAAAGGATTGCGTTTCGCATATCTTGACACGATAACGTTGCCTTATCCGTGCGATAAGATTTCCTGGATCGCTCGACAAAGTATTAAGTATTTGGAGTACAAAAGAATTCGTGCATTCGGTTGCTCGTAGGGTATGCTCAGGGAATATGCTCTCCTGCTCTTTCTCGCCGAGTACACAGAATCGAATGTTGTAAGCGTATTCGCTAAAAACTCACTCAGCGACAGCCTGGGTGGCGAAGGTGGCACTGCTGGCCTCGGCGGTAGATTGCTGCATGGTCGACCGATCTTCGACGGTGGTCTCAATCCTGATGGTTTCGGCTCTGCCATTTTATGTACACCCACTCCTTGTTACGTAACCCTGCAGCATCGGAATAATTGGTTAGCGAAATTAAAAGGAAAGTTCGAGAAATGGGTAGGAAATGAACGTAGAAGATCTGCGCTGTAACCGATGAGATAGTCGATAGAACGAGGATGATGCGAGACACTATTAATAGGAAACACGAGTTTGCGAAGCGAAAGAAGTATTATTACGTACAAACGCGACGAGCGAGATTAATGCCGTAGATGTACTCCGAATAAAATCATTTTAGCGAGGAATACTTGAATTCGCTTAATATAAAAATTATATAATTTCTGCTTATCAAATATTTCGACACAGACACCGTCGCTGATATCACTTTCGAAACTTACGCTTCAAGCACCGTGCATAATGGAAAAGTCGTTACTGGCTTGAAAGCGAAACTCAAATTCCCGCACTACGCAATTCACGGGACTACGCAAAAAAAAGAGGGATATGATTCACGGTTGACATTCGCCAACAGCCACGGAAATATGGTCTGTTGTTCCTGTGCGTGCGAGTGCGGGGATTTTTGAAATACGAATTTCTGTTCGGAGCGGATATTGTGACGTTGGAAGAAAAAATGTCAAACCGAAGACAGGTTAACCTCCTCGACAGCCAGCACTTGTCTTTCGGATAAGAGTGCAGACGCGTCCTCACCTTATTCGAACGTGACGCGATGCTCTCGGCTGCAATCAATTAACATATTTCACAAGCAACTATTAGAACATCACTGTTTTCACAAACGGTCTCCGGCAACTATTCGCACAGATTCGCACGGCAGTTAACGGAAAAGTGGTGATTCCTGGCGCCGGTGGTGCCGCCGCGGTCCACTCACGAATCAATTCGTAATTTCCCGTCGATTTTACCCCCGGTTCCTCCCTACTTTGGCGCAATTATTTGATCGATATGCTTCAACCCCTATATACTTGCCGATACTTCTAACAATTAACGTGTCGTAACCTGCAGTCTGTCGCGCACGTATCTGGCCCAGCGGACTGGCTATTCTTACATAATTGTTTCCCCCTTAAAAGACAATGTTTCCACAACAATTTTTTGCTCCATACCATAATTGTTACACATTTAGCTTGATCTATGAATGGAGCTAGGTATTTGAATGGCGAATCGTTACATGACTTACATTCTTTATTCGCGCTTTGCGGGATCCTTTTACTTTTATGTAATTTGGATAGTGAAACGCATAATTTACTAAACTCTTTCTATTTCGTTGAAAGTCACGCTTCGATTGGTCATTGGAGCGTCACGTCGGATTCTAAGAAACTGTTTCGAAGCCATTTGAAGCACAAATACGCGTGATTGATACTGTTAATTGCAAAGGGTGTTCAATGTTATTTGTCGACAGAAAAATCATGATAATACGCGGATTAAGTGACGTTAGTTGTCAGAAGTGCTATACGATGTGTGTATAATAAAATAGAATATTTTCCACGTAAATAGTGGCGTAATAAACAATGCTAATTCAGTATTTTGAAGGGCGATCTACGTGTCTCTGCATATACGTCTCTTTAACATCTCCTGCAGTTTGTACAAATTAGCGCGTAATGAATCACTGAAGTAATTATATATCTGCGATAGTAATTTGAGGTTAGGTCGAGTTAATGAAAATGATAGTTGATCTGTCAGTAGTGCCACTTGTTGCTCTGTCCGATGAATCTAAACAAGTGATCTCCACGCTATTGAACCCCCCGAAAGTGATTCCCTCCGAAAATGGCTTGCCGAGGTAATTAAAAGAACAAATTGATCGACTGTTCTTAACTTTCACCTACACTTTGCGCATACGCTAACGCTTTCGACAAATTCGCGAATGATCAGGGACTGGCGAGGCCTCGCACATTTATCCAACTTGACCGGAGAGATGATGCCGCTGCTGACGACGCATCCGGATCCGTCGGCGTACATTTTAACGGTTTGGGAGCAGAAGTGCGAGAATATTATGATTAAAGACTTCCAAGCGATATTGGAAGAACTCGACAGATGGGACATCGTGGACGACACGTTAGAACTTTTCGGTTTGTAATCTTACCGTGCAATTCTTATCGAAAGATGCTTCGTACCCGAGTGTCTCTACGTTCTATGCTTGGTGTCGCAGAAAGAGACGCCGAGAAGTACTTGACGCCTCTGCAGAAATCTCAGTCGTCGGCAGAGGTAATTGAGAACGAGATTGATCAGAAGGTTCTTACTGTAGGCAAGTATCGCGGAAGGTATAACGTTACGCCGCTTAGTAACATTATCGATTGTCATGCTGAATTTTTGTGACAGATGATCTTCATAGACTAAGGCAGGGACTGGAAAATCAATATTACGATGCTTTCTTATTGTACGCTGACGAAGACGTTAATTTCGCTACCGAAATGGTGGATAAATTGGAAAACCAGCACAATTTAAAAGTAAGACAAAGCTAGCGCGCGATGGAAGCCAGGGCTGGGTTAAAACCTTTAGAGGCCCTGAGCGCTTAACAGATTTTGAGGCCCCTTTATAGAAGGTGATCGCTTCAACGCGATGTATGATTTCTCAGGCATTTCCGATGATTTGAGTAAAAGGCAGGGCTGCGGAGTCGGCAGTCGAAACTCCCGACTCCGACTCCTCTTTTGTCTTACCACCAACTCTGACTCCGACTCTTGCGTATTGTTAATATACTCAGTACATGGAAAACTCCGTCGGCGATTGTAATCCGAGAACTGACAATGAGTCGGAGCCTGAGTTTGTCAAAGTTGGGCCAAAGTGACCCTCCATTCGTCGTACGAGTGTTGAACAAAAATATATCGCGAGCGTGTATAAACACGTACTTAGAGCTCATCAGACTCGTATTGTTATAAAATTTACTAATACGGAGTTGGTGTTGAAGTTGGCATATATTTTTCCGACTCCGACTCCGGTAATCAGAAATTCCTTTTGAACTCCGACTCCGACTCCACAGCCCTGCGAAAAAGTGTTTCTAGCAAAAGTTAGATTTTAAAATTTTTAAAATTCCTACGGTCGGTCCCCCCTTTCTCTCGATGCCCTAAGCACGTGCTTATTTTGCTCACTGATTAATCTAACACTGATGAAAGTAGCGAGATATAATTAAAACTTGCTTTTCCAGCTTTGCTTGAAAGATCGAGATTTAATAGGCGGAGTTACGTTTGAATACGAAGCTGTAATGACACTGATATCGGAGCGCTGCAACAGATTAATCGTCATAGTGTCGTCGAATTTTCTCAAGAGTCCGGCAAATAAATTTTTCCTGAACTACGCTCAAGCATTGGGTATCGGTATGTTTCGCTCGTTTCAGTAATCCAATTTATACAGCCTGAATGTTACGTTATAATACCCGCTTTGAATACAGACAAACGACAAAGGAAAGTTATACCGTGCCTGTATGAAACATGTCAATTACCACCGCAGTTGAACTACATGTTTATACTAAATTACAATAGGGTGGGCATGTACGACTTCTGGGGAAAATTGCGTGATTCTATTCAAACACCGAGCGTGAAGAACAGCGCAAACAGGTAAGTGCATTACTTTCGTGCAGCTCGTTTACTGTACCGTACAATAATTCAAATTAATTTGCAGTATATCTGAGAAGCTACTACTCTCTGAAAGAGAGAATCACGAGTATAACGCAGGAAAAGATGATAAGAATGAGGTAGCGGAAGAAAGCTTAAAATATGCTGAACATGTGAAAGCACAAGAGATCCAGGTAAACGACGATAAGGACAAATTGGAAACCGAAGACAGTCTGCAGGATCTTCGATTAGATAATCTACAGAATCCGAAAGACAGTAACAAAAGGCACAACAATTTCCTACAACGGACGATGAAGAAGTGGACTAAGAAGTCGGAAAACGATAAGAAAGATTATGTACCGATTACAGGGACAGTGAGTTTACCATCCCTTGTTGGCTTGGACACGTTAAGCACGTCCACGGAGTCTGTGGAGAAAAAACAGAAAACCAAATTTATACATAAATATGTTAAGAAAGTGCAATTGAAGAAAGTGCTTGTAAAGTCATGAAATTCTTTGAAAGTTTCACTGCGATGCAATATTTAGAAATAAGGTGATTGTACTATATTTTGACAATATGTATAAATGTAAAGTCGTTAATAAACTTTTACGCCATACTATTCGAAATGTAAAGAAATATATTAACACTTTCCGCGTTAAATTATTTTTAGCATGTGATGAGACAGATAAATAATACAGAGAACACGAACGTAACTCTACTTTCCCTTGGGGCGCTTTGCTCGTGACTGAGCGCCACTAAGCGTGCGCAGTGCAATATATACACTCGCTTCCCTCACTACAGTGTCTGTCGCTGATGCGCGCGCAGACACGGTTCGATCCGCTTTCTCTAGAGGGCCACTGACGCGCGCACGCTGCGCACAAGTCACAGGCTGTGGAATTTTCATCCCCCACGGCATTACATAAATGAATACTAAGTACTCACTTACACTCCGGCTTATTACTAATCATCAATCAGGTAACAAAAGTTTCTTTGGTGTATATTCTTTGGAATTCGGTGAGTGTAGGATCGGAAAGAGAGGGAGTGGCGGTTCGTCCCGGGTAAGTTAGAGAGGAAAAAAACTTCGTAATCGCTAAGTAAGGCTACCCCCCTTTCTTTCTCTACCCTTCTTCTACCTATAGCACCCTGCGTTAGACACGCTGGGGTATCAGGGGACTCTTTATTTTTTTATGTAGCTTCTGCGGGTCCTGACGAGGCGCGGCAAATGCCCTGGCTATGCTCTCCCCTCTTACCCCCATGTAGTTGTGCTTGGGTTTTTTTTTATGCTCCTGGACTATGGGGGTGCATTTCTATTTCGCGCACTGGAGTGTGCATAGACTGCATATTATTAGTTTTTTTTAGTCACAAACATGCGTATTTGTCTTTTTACGTACGGTTTGAAATACGTATGTACCTCTCGGCGCGCTACATTGGAATCATTCGAGTCAATTCGAGTAATACATATCGAGCGTTAATTCGTATAAATATATAAGGAAGTAAGGATGAGCGAGGACTTGCGAAAGGGAGTCGAGTTGAGTGGCCCTCTGGCGGCGACATTCGGCCACGTCGCTCGAGCCCGCCACAAAACTCGAAGCAAGAAAAATGGTGCGTCGGAAAGGAGATGCGAGGTTAGTTAACGGTCGTGCAATGGTACACTTAACAAGTTAATATGTATTAAAAAGCAATACTATCGGTGAAAAATATACTTTCGGAATCGCTTATGATAATTTCCAGTGATTTAACGTTCGGGGAAGAATAATGTCTCGTGTGAGCCTCAGTGAACGAAGCTTGTCACTTTGAATTATCGCAAGCGTCATACTACGTGTATATTACCACGTGAAATATTATCATTAGTGTTATCTATGAAACGGAACTTGCAAAAATTTAGCGTTTTTGTTATAGTTCACGTGCCAGTACATCGCGTGGTGAGAGATCTAACGTAAGTACGGATATTTTCGAAAATTCTTCCGCTGCTCCAATAATAAATAATACTATCTATATAGATGTTGTTATTGTTCGTTCTCAATGTTTTCGCAGACTCGTGTTCTAGTGAGTAGACACAAGGTATTTCGTAGACGAACACGCGTTTTAAAAGAAATTAAATATTTGCAACGCTCCATACACTTACTCATACCAAGAGCTCCGTTCGCCCGTTTAGTGAGAGAGATTTTACTGGACCTGTTTCCATCCGACAACATCAACAGGTAGGTTTATCCGAACTTCGATAGCCAGCTTCATGCTTTCAATATCCCCTGGGCATTGTATAAGTTCAGTTTAATGTGTACGTAGAATACAGTCTAAAGCACTGGAGGCGCTGCAAGAGGCAGCCGAAGCGTATATCGTTCAGTTCTTCGAAGACTGTATATTACTGTCAATGCACGCAAAGCGCGTGACTCTTCAGATACAAGATATGATTCTGATGCGACGACTTAGAGGAAGAGACGACGTTATAAATAGATAATATATTTTAATTCTTAGGTTCATAATAATTGACGGTGGGTTCATGATGTGCGTGACCGCTACTGAATTTCAGGCCAATTGATATTGTTACATTTTACGAACTACATTTTATTTCATCGCGATATTGAAACATTTATATTTTTAATCCAATTGAATATTATATTTGACCATGGAGTATTAATTACGTATAATTTTATATTTGACCTTGGAGTATATTTAATAGAATGTTGAAAGGAGAATGTTGAGTGTATCTAGCGGGTCTCCGTCGCAATGACCAACTAGGCTGTAATACTTTGCTAAATAAAATTTATTCTGTGAAAAACATTCAAACGTCCGATAAAATTCTTATCTTTACTTTACGAAACTTTGGTAAAATATACATTTCATCGATTCTTACGGCAGGATCCTTACAACATTAAAACGTCGAAGCTTCGTAAATTTCACTTCGTACCGGATTTGTTCGAACTTGCTACGTACGTAAAGAGATAACATCAGTTAAAAGTGACACCTGTAAAGACGCTCATTAAACGATAAGGATATCGCAACCGATCGTTACGTTTAAAATTTCTGTTACCTTCCATAAGTGGGTTAGCTGCCTTCACTTACGACGCCTCGCCGCCAGTGGAACACATTATACTCGACATATCCTAAAAAAAAACCGGACTAAAAAATAGTATTACAAATAACAATGCTACCTATCTACGCGTTTACATATCTATAATACAATTCGACAAGGAAATATAAAAGCCACCTGAATAAAAAGCAGGCCACTCTCACAGCGTCCCCTGATAATTAATCGTACCAGAGAATCGCCGCGTTCCCTAATCCTGAACTTCTCTGAGAAGACACTTTGTAATAGGCACAACATTAGTGTTACACTTTCATGCTGCCTGTCATTGTACAGAAATTCTACCATGGCGATGCTTTGCTTCTTTACTCGCTGTACACTCCTCAAACGTCGTGTATACTCGCGCGCGCGAACCGACTTTCCGAACGTTCGCGTTACTTCTCTTGGGACTCCCTAAATATTTATATATAAAAAAAGAGACGAGGAGAAACTAGACCGTGACATGGAGAAAGAAATACTGTACCGTCGAGGCGAGTCTGTGCATCGTCGAAAAGGAAATGGGGGGGAAGGCCGAGGACGCGGGAGAAGCGAGTATATACGACACTCGGTCGCAACGCAGCTGGAATCACAAAGTCCCGATTACATAATATCGACATCGCTAAGTTTAACATTTGTAAAATTAAATAACAAGTCTTTGTATCACCGTATCCAGGAAGTCACGAAGTCACTTCCTCATGAAAGACCGCACCTTGTTCACACATTTGTCCATAAAGTTTTTCTTTCGCTTCGGCTCGACCCCGGTGGGTAACGAGAGCAGCGAGCCTTGCTCCTTCATCTTCGGCTTGTACTCGTTCGACGAGACGCTCTCGTCGGAATCTAGCCCCGCTCCACAGCTCTTCGCCTTCAGCAGCGTCGATTTATCGTTCCCCGCCCCTACCAATCGCTCCTTCAGCTTAGCGTTACCGTCGCAAGGATCGGCGTCCCCCGAGCCCTCGTGGGAACCATCCTTCTCGTCCTCTCTGCTCGAGTTCACGGCCGACAGGTACCCGTCCACGCTAATAAACCGACTAGGCCTGGGCTTCTGCATAGGCGGACTTTCTTCCTTGTCGCTGAACAACTCGAAGGTCGCGGACTTCCGCGCCTCTGCTCGCGCGACCGGTTCCGTTTTAGCTTCTACAGCGGATGTCTTCGCGCGTTGCCTAGGAATAGGCGTCGGGCTTGGATCTTTCTCCAAGTTCGACTCGGAACTGATCCCACTTGGAGCTTCGGAGCGAACCTCGTCGACGATTGGTCCTTCGTCTACCTTGTTCCCCGCCGCTTCAGGCTCTTCTTGAACAGGATCCTCTGATCTCGCGTCAGACAGGCTGCTCAGAGTTTCTGAGGGCTCCCCAGCGCTGGACTTGCTCTCGCTGGTTGGTTTGGGCGATTCTTCAGTCTTCATGTCCGGCACTACACCGTCGTCATCCAGCAAGCCGTCCAAGCTTCTGGACCTTGGCCTCGGCTGTGGCTCTGGCTCCCTGACCGGCGAGACAGACTTCTTCTCATCCTGGTCCAACAGTTCTAGCGAACGAGATCTGGTGGACGGAGAAGGTGGATGGCGCGGCGGCCTCCGCGGCACTGGACTTCCTCCAGGGTGCGTGTGGGTGAACTTCAACCGCGGGGACGTGGGTGGTAGGCCCATTAACCAACGGGACGGACTCGACGATTTTCTAAGCCTATAAATGAAAGAAAAGGAGATTGAGTCCATCTGTGCCGACATCGACAAGATCGCCGAGAGCTACGTTTGTACACATTTAGCAACCATGCAGTCCTTGTTCCCCATTTTATAATTTCGAAAGAGAAGGTGCACACTTAGGAAACATCATGGGACCACACATGCGTACACTTTGAAGCTACACGAAGAGAAGAAGATATTGTAACACGGATTGATGTATGATACGATCTCTGCAGCATCGTTAATAACATAAAACAATCCTCTTGATTGATCTCATAGCTGAGATGAATCTTTCCCTCTCGAGATCATATCATACAAGAAGAAGAACACCAACAACGAATAAGCAGAACATGGATTCGAGAAGACACTGACTGGAACTGACACCATATAGACACGGATATGTAATTTGATTTCACGGACTGACCTAGTCGTGATTGTCTTATCGCGATTGTTAGTCCTGGCTGTATAGAAAGAAAAACGTTACGTTATAAACGTTACACCCTCAACTATAGTGAATGTCTAATGCAACTGTGGCGGTAGGTTGGAAGCTATAGTCACCTGCTCGGTATGGCCGTGGGCGGGCCCTCTAGTCAATCTCGCCCCCCCGTCGAATCTTTGTCGCTGCCCCTGCTTTCGTTGCTGTGCATGCGTTGGTAGCTTGGTGGCTGTCGAATGTTCGTGCTGCCGGGTGTATTTGGTTGCGTCACGTCCTTCGACGCGATACTCCTTGGAATACCTCCAGACATCTCTGACCTGACTGGTATCTCGCCTCGCATAAACCTGTCAAGTGAATCATTTGAAGACTACCATTTTCAAGAGTGGAGAGTACACAGTGCGGTTATAAAAGCGGTGCAAGATTAAGATAGCAGGGCACTCGCGGTGAGGAATCAAGAATTTAAAAGCCCACCTTTCAAGCTTGTCTACGCAGGCATCTTGATAGTCGTGGATCCAACGCACACCGTTAAAGTGGCAAACAGCTCGCATGTCTTCAGGAAGCTCCTCGGGTTCTGGCCATTGGAAATTGTCTATGATGGGAATTATATTACACTGCGACTGTAGGGCTGCTACAATCTCCTGCAGGCATCGAAAGCACCGTATATAATTCGAATCAACCAACGGACAGGAAGGATACAGCTACCACTGAGCCAACTCACCCTATGAACCCAGTCTTTGCACTCGCTGTCCTGTATACACCTTTCCAAAGCCTTGGGCGTGAGCACAAGGAGGAAGTGTTTCGCCTGCCTGATGCTCTGCAGCAGGTTGTTATCGAACTTCCCGGCTTCTAGCCTCTCGACGTCGATGAAGACAGAGAAGCCGCGCAGCTGCAAGTGGACCTTCAGTAAACTGGCCAACTGGGACCCGTTCGATCTTCTGTAACTAACGAACACGTCCAACGATTTGTCGGGCGACTCGTCCTCGCACGAGCCCAGCTGGTTGTGCTGCATGTTCTTGATGGCGTCCAGTATCCTCAGCCGGTGGATGCTGTTCGCGATCCCGCACTCGGTTAGAAGCTGATCCTCGGACAAGTTCCTGATCGAGTCTTTGTCGACGCCGGCGTTCAGCATGCTGTAAGTATAGATGGAGAACTCCTGCCCGATGCCCTGCAGGAAATTGTTCAAGTTCCCCGTGTCCCTGCTACTGTAATCCGCCATCTTCTTCAGGTTCTGCAGCTCCCTGGTGAACCGCCTCCTCCTGATGCCGTTCGTGAGACCAATATCCTCCTTGAGATTCTCCTCCGTCAGCTGCAGCAGAAGGTCACCGTCCACCCTGCTCTCCACGAAGTTCTGCGCGCACTCAGCGAACCCGATCTGCTTCACCCACTCCCTCACGTCCTCGGTGGACCACAGTGGGACCTGTTGGCTGAGCTTGTGCGGTATCTCCTCTCCGATCAGACGCAACGCCTGCGCCGCGTACTTGGAAGCTACCGCGTTAGGGCAGCTGGCTACCTTCTTCAAAGGCTCGATGGCTCCGATCGCGCGGAAGATCTCCGTGTTGCCCTGCTGCTTCTTGATGCCCGCCTCCATGCAGAAGTGGAAGGCAGCCAGGTTCCTAGCTTCCTCCCTCTTCGAGCTCAGCACCGGCACCAACCTCTCCAGCCAGTTCTTGCTTTGACCATGAGCGTGCGCCAGGTTCGACTTGGCGAATTCGTAGGGATTGTGGGAGGTGACGAACGGCTCGACCAGGTCCAGGGTGCCGGACTTCAGCACCGCTGCTTCGATCTCTTTGTTGGCTACCAGCACAGCGATCGCCAGACAAGCGTAGTACTTGATGTTGTCGTCGTTGTGGAAGGCTAGAGGGAACAGCCACATGGGCACCTTCCTCTTGATCATCGCCTCCTGGTTCTCCGCGCCACCGTAGAGAGACAGATTAGCAAGTGCGCCGGCACAGTGTCTCAGCGTCTCCACGTCGTTCTTCCTGCACTCGAACAGAACCGCGTCCAAGCCACCAAGCCTGATTACATCGCTGCAGGTGCCCTCGCTGTGCTTGAACAGGTGCTCCAAGATGCCAGTGCCCACCCTTGAGTGGTCCACCGAGTTGGCGTTCTTCGTGCAGACGCAGGCGACGTTCACCACCTTCTCTAGCCCGTGCTCCACCACGTGCGCCCTGTTCTCCGTCGTCAGACATTGCTCCAACAATCTAGCCGATGAGAACTGCAGCTCGTGGTCGCTGGCCACGCAGTTCGATATCAGGAGGTCCAGACCACCTCTCGTTCTCAAAGTGTTGCAGAGCGTGTAGCCTACCTCGTGGCCATGAGTGGGCACGGCCCAGGCCTTCCTGATGATCTCGTTCACTCTGTTCAGAAGCAACGGAGCCTTGCCGTTCTTCCCGTCGTTCGCCTTCAGACGCTCCACGAAGCTGTCCAGGAAGCTGCAGTACTTGGAGATGGCTCGTTCCACGTCCTGCGGGTTGGACTTGGAGCAGAGGAGATCGAGATCGTCCAGAGGCAGGGACAGCAGCTCGTCTTCGGCTGGCCTCATGCCGTTCATCAGCTGATTCACCGCATTGGCTGCGGTGAGCATCGACGATTTTGACGTCACCCCTTTCGAGGCTATCGTGATGCTGGACTGCGAGCTGGACGCCATGTGCTTCTCGTGGTTGAAGATGCCGGTCGAGGTAACCGTTTGTCGCTCCTTCTGCGACGCCATGGCTTTCTGCAAGGAAGAACTGGTTTACTGTTATGCTCCTTAATTAATGTAGGAATGCAAGAGTGGCCTGTTCGAGATCCTCAGCCACTTAAAAGCTACTAGACTGAGAGATCTATTATCCTCGGGGACAACAATGCAGCTTAGATGATGGGAACTATATTTTGGCGCGGGATAGAGAAACGGAGGGTGTTCAAAGCTTGGTGAGTATTTCACGGGGAATTATCGCGACTGTATTATGTCCTGTGGACATTTCCGTAACGTGACGTAACGCAGAGAACACGATCTGGTGACTGTCTGTCTGTCTGATAATTAGCATAATCGAGGGAATCTTCAATCTTTGCTCGACTCGAGCGCGACACAAGCAAGAAGTTTGGATCAGCGATCGCTACCATCGTAGAATCCAGGCTCCACTTCCTCCTCATCGTCGTTCTACGGAGCGCGTTTCTTTGGTTTCCTGGACGAAGCTGGGGCCTCGAGGGACCGAGGAAGACTGAACGCCGCTGGGCAAGCTGGTCAACGGTTAAATCCGTGGATCCCACTTTGCAGCGTTCTCGATCTTTCACGAATGCGACCGTGGCCTACGCGCCAAAACGGCCACAGACACCACATCGAGGAGGAAGATTTGTGGTTGGCCACTGGGGAAACGGATTCCTTGGGGGCGAGCCAAGATGAACAGACTTCAACCAAAGTTTCCGAGGAACGCTAACTTTCCTCGAGGATCTCCGAGGAGCTTCAAGGGACGTTACACTATTTCTTTAATATTCTTTCCCTTTATCGAGTATCGTAATATCGTGCACATACCAGAAAGAGAGGGAATAAAGAAATAATGATAGGATTACCAAAATTGTTCGACTGCTCTAAGTTTAACTGAACGAATGCTTCCTGTCACCTCTGTTTCTGTATTTCACACTTTTCATTGACTTTCAAGTTTCCTGCGTTGCTTCCAGTCAGGAAACTTTGGCCCAGCGGAAGAGCTAGGATCGTCGAAACTTTGGCAAGGTTTCATTCAACAGGAATTAGTGTGATTTATAAATGGAGCGAAACGAGACGTTAGAGCTACGAATTCTCTACAATAGAACGTGACTTTCGAGTTAAACAAAATCTGTTTCCTCACCTTCTCCGAGCTGAAGGAGTCGCTCTGCAGCTTCATGGTGGATGCCGCGATGTTGTTGCTCTCCTGGTGCGACAGGTCGCCAGCTTTCAGGCTCCTCTGCTCCTGCAACGATCAACAGCAGGAATGTTAATTACCACTTTTATAAGGTCGCAAGTGTCGCGTAAAATCTTTACGGTCCGGAACCGACTCGTGCAAGAACAGCGTTTAGAAAACGCCTGGGAGCATTAAAATTTCAAATCAACCATTCGGCGCAACTGAGACGCTTAAAAATACGTTAAATCTGAATTGCTAAAATGCTACTAAGAAAAGAATCAAACAGAGCTCGAAAATAATTCATGGAAATTGAATCTTGGGAACGATTCGAGGAAGCCGACGATTGAAAACAATTCCAGGAAATGGATTCCAGGGACGGGCGCGACGAAAGCTCTGCCAGCGAGCAAAATAAATGATCGCGGAACGAGAATTCCAACCGAGGAAGCACTGCGAAATTCTTTAAAAATCTCCCAGCGAGTCTAATCGCAAGTTCCAACGAACATTGGGCAAAGTTCTTCGAGCGAGCTGCGAAACATTCCACGGAGATGATCGATTAATATTCAGCACGCGTTGCAGGGAATTAGCGTGCAATCGACGGTCCACTTATGCCGCGTTAGCCTAACGACGCTAATTCGCGGTAGCGGCGGTTCTGATACGATCGCAATGCGACCCACAATCGTTCCACTGTGCCTCCGCGCGCTCATCTTCCACGGTGCGGCCACTAAGTACGTGCGAATCCCCATTAATCAAGACACTTCTGCGATCCCATCGATCCACCGCCTCGCAGCCTCCCATAAATCCTCGGTCCCCATCCAGCGATCACCTTGCAAAAACCTCGGCTGCCCGTTCAATCCCAGTCGCCGAGGCATCTCGCCACGGTGCACATCCTCCTTTCCGCGAGTTCCGCCGCGTTTTAATCGAAGAGAATCGATGGGAAACGATCACTAACCCAGATCGCAGGCACGGTGAGGCTCGCGCGGAGATTCAGCGGGAAGGAGCTGGCGAAGAGCGGAGAAGAGGGGACGCGGATGGTGTCCGTGTGGCTGGAGCGTGGTTTCCCGCGCGAACCGACGCGAAAAGCTTCTGGCACGACTCGCCGCGACAGCGTTCCATGACAGTCTGCCGGCCTGGCGAAAGCTCATCGGCCGCGGCTCGACCTCTCCGGTCGGCTTCTGACGTATTTCTCTAAATATAATCGGAGCGTGTCGTCACAAGGGAGCTCGCGGCTCTCCTCCTCGCCCCAGCCACCTTGCGCCCGCGCGACGCCTCCCGCCGTTTCCTGGCCACCACGTGGCGACGCCGTTATCACGGCCAGCGGACTTTAGAACGCGCGATCCTCGCGGCGAGTCGCGAGAGAGAGAGAGAGGCCGCGGCTAATCGCGCGCAAACAGCTCGTGGGTGTTGCGAAACCACGGTTTCCACCAGCGATTGGAGGCTTCGGAGAGGGGCGTCTGGACAGCGTGTGGCGTTAGTTTGTATTTAGTTTATAAAGCGCTAGGTGGTAAGGAGTTGCGTTATCTATAGCTGACTCCCGCGTATCGATAAATGCCGCGGGACACGTCACTCAGCTTCCAGAGAGACGCGTCGCGGATTTTTGTTTTATTCTTGGAACGGCTCGCGCGAGCACCGCATTTCAGAGACACAGCTGCCACGGCGCGTAAACAAATTCGACAAATTTAAATGTACCCGTCTCGCTCGGCTTCCAGATATTTCCACGATGCTTTGCGTCATTCGCGATCCTCCCGAATGGTTATTCAATCCATTGGGGAACGAGGCTGAACTTCAGCCTCATTTTAATAACGAAGTAGACAAATTGCTGCCAGTCGATCTGTTGTTCTTTTCAGACTTACTATCCGAACAAAAATTCGAACAGAAGCCATTATTCACAAACTCGCGATTTCACGAAGCAAAAGTTTCCCAAAGCTCGAAGAATAATCCTTCCTGCACTCCCCAACGATACACTCGCTGCATCCATTCCAATTCCACTTTCCAACCATCGGATACGAACGTACAAATATCTATAAACAGGATCTAACAAAGGAAGCTCTGTCCTCTCCTAAAATCCCTCGCACAATAAAGCTTACCCCGTGGTGCCCCCGATCGAACACCCTCCGCTGCGCCACACTACGATGCACTGGCCACGGTGCACTCATCTTGCTCCAAAGTGCATACGTAAAGCTCCGCAGCAATCGAGACGTCGTCGGACGCGTCGGTGAATCAGACCGCGCCGATCGAGGGATCGAAACTGCGATCGGAGCTCCGGCGATCCAGACCGCTAATTAAGCAGCGCACGTGACTCGCGGCCTTGGATAAGATAAGCGGCACTGTTTCCACGATAAGAGCGAGACCGGTGTTTGACGAGGCCCAAAGGAGCTCGAGGGCGCGGCGAGGATCGATAGATCCTCGTTCGAATGCGATTCGCAAGTGGCGCGCACTGGTTAATTTCGTTCCGGCCAAGCGCGAAACGTCGAGGTGCAACAGGGCTGTCCCACGTGATAGATTTTTAGGCGAGATTCCACGGAGCTGTATCTATTTTTCCGCCACCCGAAATAGCAGTCGCATCACTCAACCGACGCTGGCCACGCTCTTTCCGCGGATCGTCGCGGACTTTCGCATGGTCGCACGGTCGCGTTACACGATTAACGCTGCTTTCTTCATCGCGAGTGGGGAGCAACGTTTCTGTTGCTGAGTGTTTTGCGGAGATCAGCTGCTAATCTTGTTTACCACTGAACAAATATTACGCAGGTATACTTTCGTGGGTAAACAGAGTTTGAATTTCCATCGAACGAACTGCAGGACACTTTGCAACTTCGCGTAGCAATAACAATGGCAGAGTCTTTTGTTAATGAGATCTCATTAGCGCGTAGCCATCTTGACAGATGTATTTATAAATAATCCGCGCGACGGGATCACGATCGTCCGACGTATCTGTGGTATGCAGCTGATACCAACGAAACAGATGCCATTTTCATTGGAATAGAAATTCATGTACGCTTAATGAAATTTGTTGATCGTTACGTGGAAATTCTCACTGAGATTGTTAGTATCCGTTCGATAGCGGCTATCAATTCTTTCCTGGCAGGGGGGACGAGATGACACACGGTCTGAATTGAAGAGCGGTACATGGAAAGTCGAAAGGGAAATTGCATATGACGAATAGCGTCCGTGTGATTCGTTATCTCAGCTGTGAACGTGATAACGCTATCAATTATTATAGCGCTCCTAAAAATAGAATTGTTTCGAATTGGAAAAGCGACAACTGTACACGTAACCACGAATCTGTGTTCGGTGAATACTGTTACACACTTTTGAGAATGCATTTCTCTGTGGCAGATCACTTTCGCTTCCTCACTGGAATCCTTGCAAAATTTTTATTTAAATAGAATTCTGAGTAACGAATAAGAATTATTCGTCCCTCTTTCGTTAACCCGAGTTAACTTTATTTGACACATGGCGAATAATTTTTGTACCTTTTATTCGTTATTCAAAATTTAATTTAAATACAAATTCTGTGCATCTCTGTTCCACGGGTAGTGGTTCGCTTGCAATTAGTATTTGAGATGTTCCGAGGTCTTCCTCAGTCTTCCAAGGCCTCGAAGAGTTCTCCAGATTTGCGAGAGCTCCGCGGGGACCTCGAGGACCTTGAGCAAATTCTCCAATACCTCGAGAGCGAGGAAGCAGATGCAAGCTGGCAAGCCACTCTCGAGCGTCTTTCGCGGTCGAGCTCTATTTCGGTTCCGGGAGGAGAGATATCGGTGACATCTATGCCCCGTTGGCAAGCTTTCCCGAAAATCTCACCGAAATTTTGAGGATGATCTCACGGTTCGTCACTGAATGAACACTTCATTGCGACCGTCCATGTCTGTCGCGAGTACAAAGAAACTAGGCGTTGCGAAACGAGACGGGGAATTAGAGAGACATTGCGAAACGAGCTACAAATCTTTCCACCTCCGCTGACAAAGGAACGCCAGATACTTAGAACATTCTTGCAAGAAGTTTCTCAGAGAGATGAAACATGAAAGACGTTTTTTAAGAAGGAGAAATTCAGAAGGCTCTGAATTAATAGCAGAAACTTTCAAGAACTCTACGCAAGAAGTTCTTTTCCACTTCAGAAACTCTTGTATTAACTGCTCAGAAGGCCCCCAGGGTCCCATTTTTTAAAAGAATAAATAAATAATTATGAATTTATCCAAACACCTCATTTCTTCCACTACTACACTCAGCTCGTTTTGGGGGAAACTACCTCCTCACTGTTCCGAAAAAAAATGGTCCCCTCAGAAAGTTCTCCAACCGGGCCTTTTTCCTTAAATCCCCCACAGCTCAGCAACTGCTACTTTCCTCTTGACAATTAAGGCAAGGGCCTGATGCTCACCAAACAGAAAGGCTCACACGCATCCGTGGTTTTAAAAACACCGTGACTCACTCCCAAACAGGATAAACCTCACGGAAATTCCTATCCCCTCTTCGAAAACAGTCCACCGCGCGAGACTGCCCGGTAACACGAGGTATCGATTGTCTTTCCTGCTCATAAATGAACCAACGATCGATGGCACAGAAACTGCGAATCCGGCGGCCGCAAGGTCGAGTCGTTTTCACGTCGAACGGTGGAACGCGTTGCACTAGCAGCAGCGAAATTAAAAGATCGCTAGGCGCACGGCAATTTTTCAATTAACGCGTAATCATCGTTTGTTCCCCTGCAATTTACCGATCTCCGCGCACGCCCTCTAATTAGAGGCGCGTTCTCCCGCCGGACTCGCGACGGTGAAAACACGCGAGCGACTCAACGGTCCCGTTCACGACACTTATCGCCCTCCTCGAGGTTAAAGTGACAATTATCGTCAGCGTCCATCGGCTCGAGAGTCGCCCCTCCGTGACTGCTGAGTCTTGGGACCCCCGACGATTCTCGCGGAGGCGGTGGTTCGAGTTCCACTTAACATTTATTGCACAGCGCGCATCGACGCGACTCGTGCATTCTTCTAGATCCTCTTCGAGTACTTCACGTCCCTTAACATCCAAGACGAATGTCTCACAGGATTCAATTATATTCTCCAAGCACTTGTACGATTAGCTTGTTAATTGATTCCGACGGGTTTCTGTCAGAACTGTCTAGAAACGTCGAGGGAATAACAGTAGTTCGATAACAGCGCGTACATCACTGTCACAGTTGCGAAACTACAAGTTCGAGGAGATTTCAGGGGAACAAGTAGGTCAATGGTCAGACGTCCATGGGCTTGCACAGATAGAAGAGCGTTCTACGTGAAAATAAGAAGATACAACTTCGGTGGATAAGAACGACAGAAACTGTTATGAAATCTGAATCACCCCCTGCGGTAAATTTCGGCGCTCCACGTGTAGGTACATTGAGAGTGGACAAAGGGGGCGGTTGTAGACGAGCCTCAGCTTCGCCTGTAAGTGTAACGCAGGTTCGTAGTACATGGAGTAAAATTGCAGCATTTTACATTAAACAGAAGGGGTAAGGTCTTCCCCTGCGCTGAATCTCCCTGTAACTTCGAGCAAACGAAGAACTACAGGTTCACCAACAGCACGATGTTTGAAATAAACATTCTAACCACTAGAACGCAATGAGATCACTCTACGCGCGACTGGGAGATTGTTACAGCCCGAACGAAGAAACTTGACAAGAATATTGTACCATTCTAGAAGCTCTATCCCCGAGGCCTTCGTTCGCCATGATTTTCCTTCCATCGACGCCGCTTTTAGGCCTCAGAACGGGAAAGAGTCCCCGCGCAAAGCTGGACAATTGCTGCCCCATCGACGCACGCGAACCGTTGACTATCAACGCCGAGAACGGACTGCCTTGCCCTCGAGGTGATATCGATCGGTTGCCACTGGTTTCCGAGTGCTTCCCTCAACCCCATGAGTCAGGCCACCCTGCGGAGACGGGTTAGAGTCTTTGTGTTGGATCGCGTGGGTGGGCCGTCTGGCAGCCAAGGTCGCCGCAGCTCCCCCGGCTGGATTCTTCGTTTCCACAGCTCCAGATTGAATATCCTCCGTCGCAAAATTCTCGTACACTTCGACCTTCCACGCGTTACTCTCTGATGAAATAATTCATGCGATTTTCTACGAGGGAAAATTCGAGGACACGTTCGACCACGGCTTCGGTGAAACCACGCGCGCTTTAAATGCAGCCACGTGCCGCCAAGTGATTCATCGAAATCGACCATCGGTATAAGACCACTCGAGTTTGCCAATTCCTACGATTATCAGGAACAAGAGTTCTGGCAACGATCGCTCGCCAATCGGTGATCAAGTCTTCCCAAATCGACGGGGGCGAATATAATCGGGGTTTCGAGAAGTTGCGCAACTGAGAAACTGATTTCCAATTGCAGAACAGAATTTAGGGAACGTTCGATTCGAGGTAGTTTAATGTTCCAAGGTTCGAGAAGATGTTCGGGCTCCCCTTTTTGAATACCTTTTTAGGCGGCGCAGGCTTGCGAGTAGGTAGCTTCGATCGCAGAGGTAAGTGTCGCAGCGATTCGCGATAAAGAAAAAAAAACAGCGAAGCCCCGGCAGGGGTCAAGGTTTGAGCGATTTATAGCACGCGATTGTCGAGCTGTTCGCGGCAGACCGGCTCAGAGGGAACCAGGGAAATCCATTGCCCCTTCGCTCCGCGTTAGCGGCGAAGGGCAGACACGCGAAACTTCCATTAGACCGTACGGAAAGCGTTTCCATGAGCGATAAATTCGATTCTCTAGTTAGTCCTCGCCACCTCCTCCCGGTGACTATGGCCGCAGCTGCATCGGAACGCGATGATGCGAGCTCGGCTGGGAACGTTACGAAAGGGAAGAAGGTGATAATCATTGGCAGGTCGAGGAACAGGGAGCATAACATTGCGCGACGTACAGTAATTGGCTCCGCTTCAAAAATGCCGCCGCTGAGTCAAAAGCTACGTAGCGGAGGCTTAAAAACGGCTAAACTTAGCCAACCCGCGTCACGTAAATAGGCGTGCAGCCTTTCAAAAGAGGCCTGTTGTCTGCGTAATCAACAATGGTTCCCTGTAGCCGGCGATTCGCGGGTTCGATGATTCCTGCCAAGGCGAATAACCCAGATTCATGGATCTAAAGCTTCTGCGGGGATGCTTGGCGGCAGTTGTTTTGAAATTTCTAATTTTTATTCAGATTTCCAACTTCGAAGCTAATCAATACACATAAAATGATTTAGAATTTCGACCGTAATGAATTTTTAAAACTGAAAGCAAATGTTATCGGCGCACCGGTTCGGTCTATTTTTTATCTATTTAAAAAATAGATAACATTTACTTTCATCATGTTATCAAATGATAACATTTACTTTCACTAATCAATACACCACTTTCTCAACTTTCTTATTAAGTTTCAAGTTCCTATGATATCATTACTTGTTGCTATTACTAAGCCCACCTTAAAACTACCTCTATCACTACACGCGTTTTTCGCGAAAGTGTTCTCAAAATTGGTAGGACTTGTATCTCCAGAAGTTATTATCCGATTGGGCTGAAACTTTTCTATTTTGAAGAATATACTTCTGGCTAGGGGGGACACCAGTAATATTGACAAAATATTGAAAATTTATAATTTCTAAAGGCGTTGAAAGGACGAAAAATATAGGGAAAAGTGATTTCAAACATCAAGTAACGTTATTTTCTAAAAAAAGTCATTTTTGTATTTTTTCTGGCCCCTCCCTAGCCAGAGGTATATTCTTCAAAATAAAAAAGTTTCAGTCGAATCGGATAATAACTTCTGGAGATACAGGTCTCATCGATTTACATGAATTTTTTGACGCCTCCACTTTAACGACTCCCCAGTGCCGTCTGCAATGATTAATTATAAAACAAAAAATATGTTTCTATAATTTAAGACATCCTTAATACAATGCAAAAAGTCCCATTAAATTATACGTAGTAGCTTTCCTTTAATTAATTCCCAAAGACCACCTATTTTTATGGGCTCTAGACCGGAACAGCCCCTTAAGGAATACTCCAGAATTCTTCCAACGCTATTGATTTTTAGAACTCAACATTCTTCAATTAAAATACCCTATCCTTCCCGCTACTGCTGGCTACAACCACAAAATTCCACCGCAACAATAACCACCGGTGTTCCCTTAAAAGCCAAACACACCCCAATCGAATACAAGCGGATATCTCCAATCGCCCGAGAGCAACAGCCCCCGATATCCATCCCCAAAGATCAAGAACGGTGTGAAAGCATCGTGTCAACGACCGCGAGAGACAGATTCCCCGCTGGCAAGTTGGGTTTCGTGCCAAACTATTCGAGTTTAGGCCGCACCCAGAGCAACGCCTTCCTCTCGATCCTTTTGTCGCCTAAACGAGCGGAGGGTCGCTCTTTGAACGAGACCAGCATCCTCCTAATTGCGCCTCGGCGTTCCACCGCGAGTCGCGCCTCTAATGGCGGGATTTATCGGTTCATCGACGGGGGAATTTCGCGTGGCCCATGTTCAAGGCGCCCGCGGGGGGTACAAGGTGCGGAGGAATTGTGTGGCACTCACCCTTGCCGCAGCTACGCTCTTCTCCGCGGAGACGCCGTCGAGCTCGACGCGCGCCCTCGCCGCCGTCGCGGCGCTCTGCTCCTTGTACGAGACGTCGCCAGCCTGCAATGCTCTCATCTCGGCGGTGTTCGCCGTCGCCTTCTCGGCGCTGAAGCCGTCCGTGACAACCTGGAATTTCGGCAAACGGTCAGCGGTTAATGATTAAGCGAGAAAACGAAACACGGACGAGAGATTGGACGAGCTTTCTCCTCTTCGGGGGATCTCTAGCCGAAGCTGGGACGTGGAATTATATCTAAAGATTTAAAAGCGGGACGGAAGCATTGACCTTGGCTGCCGACAGGGCGCGTCGCGGTGGAAACTTCGAATGCTGGCCTGACGGAAGTGAAGTTAAAGATAGACACCAAGCGGAAAGAGATCAGCTGTGGAGGGCGGGGCGTGACATTCAACGTAAAAATAACCGGCGCGCAATACGCTTCTTTTCCAAAGAGCAATTAGCGTCTAATAATTCACCCGTGGGAATAATAAACCTCCCTGAGCTAGCCGCGGCTGAGAAGCTTGGTTGCCAGGAGGAATCCCGAGGAACCACCCTCGGTGGGCGCGTGACTGGCTCAGCTTCGGTCAGAGGAGTCAGCTAGCAGGCAGCCTGCGAAGTCCTTGACCTAGACTACTTAGAGGAAACCGCACCTCTGGCCAAACGTTGCGCAGCCAAACGCTCGCGAAGTCCACGCGGCATAGATTACCTCGCGAGCAGGAAGCGAGACGCCACTAAAATTCTTCCTCGTGGCTCCCCTCGAGAAATTGTCACCACTTGGACAATGAATCAAGAGATTTTACCGGCTGCTCGAACGTGTGACGATTTAATGAGCCCGATAGACTTGCGTCCAAGATTCTTGAAATTTCGACGTCTAATTCAGTGATGCTTCGGTAGATTCTGTTCTACGTTCAATAGGTGACGTTGGGAGTCTCGTATCACTTTCCAACTACAGGGCAGTGATAATAGAATACTGAGAGGGTACTGACAGTGCAAGAATTTGGATCACGATAGCTTCTAGTTACTTTGATCAGTGGCACCTCCGAAGAAGGGGCTTTGTGAAAGGGAGGACACCTGAATTTTATTCCTTAAATAAATTCTTACAATCGCCTAATGAATTTTATGGAATTTGTATTACAAATATTTTTATCCATTCGACTCGGTTCCCCTGAAGATTAAATCCTGAGTGCCGCCACTGGGTTTGAACAGTTATTCGAGAACCTATAAGAGTCTGAATCTCTTAAAAAAAATACTTCCCCCATTTAAATAAGCTCTGTCCACTTTCCACTCCTCTCTTCCGTTCAAAAGAATTTCCTGCGATAATTGCAAGTGGAGGCTTTACCTTGGTCTTGGACGCGCTGGTCATCTTCTTCTGCTCGAACTTCATCGTCTCCTGTCCAGCAGGCAGACTCGTCATGTTGGAGATGTTCGGCATGCTGATCGGGGGGCTCATGTTGTGGAGGTTGTTGAGGGAGTTGAGGGAGGTGAGCTGCGACGGCGATCCCCCAGTCAGCGTGACCGTGCCCGTGGCGGGTGGCGGCGTGTCAGGATCAGGAAACGTCACCAGCGGCTCTGTCAGGTCGCCCTCCTCCGCGCCGTTCCCGTCTCTACCGAAAACAGAGACTTCTTTCAGCGGGAACGCCAGCTGGAAGGCTTTGCGCGCACAGTGTTTACGCGGCGGGAACAGAGCGCGAAGAGCTTTGAGAATAATCGCGGTGGATGGCGGCTAAAACGGGAGTACGCGTTTATAAATAAGTCTTGGACGCGACTTGGCCGATTACGCGTCGCGGAGGAGAAGCTTTACGAAGGTTTCGCTTGAAAATTTTCACTCGATCGTCACCGCGGCGGCCGCGATTTTCACGGGCAAACGTAGACCTACTCGCGTGCTAGAATAATTCTTCTCTGCGACACTTCAAAGTCCTCCTTCCGATGGAAAACATCTCCGTTTGCGGCGAGGTGGAATCGCAACGATCCTCCCGTTGAACAAGGTGAGACGCGACGGCTGAACGCAACTCACCTGTCCACGAGGTTCTCCATGCTGCTGCGTAACCGTTGCGAGAAGTTCGTCGATATGTTGTTCTTCATCTCCGAGATGCCGCGCTGAAGTTCCCTGAGGTCGCTCTTCATGGAGCTCGCTTTCATCTCACTCGACGAGGACGAGGTAAGAATCCTCTGCGAGGACTTGGCCACCCTGCTCGAGCTGCTGCTGCTGCTCTGGCTCTGGTTCGTCGTCAGCATCTGCCGAGTCAAGAGCCGTTTACGTTCTATTTAAAATCCACGTGGGATGAGTCACCCTCCCTCTCGCCTATCCGTCTCTGTCTCTTCCGCCCACCCTTCTCCGCGCGTCTTTTTCCCACGAATTATCGTAGTCACTTTTCCGTCACTTCTGCTTTATGCAACTGCGCGCGGTCACCATCAGAGTTGCTCTGGATCGCTGGAATTCACTCCTACTATTCATATTCCCCGGGAGTTCAGCGTCCTTCGTTTCGAACTCTTTTAACGTGATACGAGTTTAAAACACCTGCTGCCTGGCATAATTAAATTCGATGCAGGGGTCAAACGATTCAAGCGCAACGCGGGGAAGTGTTTGAAGAGGGGCCAAGTAGCAGAGACATCCTTAAGGCTTGATTGACAGCGACGGCAATGGCGAAAGCCGTCGGAGGAGCGCACGGGTCGAGGAAAGGCGAAAAGCTGTTCCGAAAATACATGCCGCGAGACTCGTTTAGTCATCGTCTGGCCAGCTAGCGTCCAATTGATCCGAGATAGCGCAACGCGATACGCTGGCTGTTCTGGTAAATGTCCAAGGAAGAAGCGACCAATATCGCGGAGAGCACGTCGATCGAGGAGAGGCGAACGTTCCCGGCGAGGAACAGCAGGCCTTGGGAAAGGCTGGGCCCCAAGGTTCCCGGACCTGGAAGTTCGACCTGTCCGCGGTGGAGAAAAAATTCACGTGGGCGACAATTATGTAAAGCCGCGGGTAGGTATGCTCGCCGGTCTCTGATTATTCAATTATTTCAAACGGGACGACAAGCATCAACGAGCCTAGGAGCTGGCCTCGATTCTGGCTAGAGGGCTTTACCCTGAGGAAAAGAGGCGAGTGAAATTGCCTCAGACTCTCAGGTAAGAGAGGCGCGTCGCTTTTGGGGA
Organism: Andrena haemorrhoa; assembly: GCA_910592295.1. NCBI lineage: Eukaryota > Metazoa > Arthropoda > Insecta > Hymenoptera > Andrenidae > Andrena > Andrena haemorrhoa. Next base: position 8,094,288 of record OU342940.1, on the reverse strand, counting down.
AGTATAGTTTTGGTCGCCATGGGAGCCTCTCAAGTCGCAGTGTGCAGCTGTTTCGAGTATTACGGGCTCGAAGGATTTTTGCTCGAGCCTGGAAGCTTGCGGTATTTATTGCGTACAGTTGCATTGTGATAACTTGAACATGGGAAGCATTGATTAGGAGAAAGAATTGAACTGAATGCTTTTGCGAGGCGGAGTGACTTGCGAGTTCATGCAAGATTCCCGAGGCGCAATTAAAAGAGAATTCTGCGGTGATAAGGGTATCAGTGGGCGGCACTGAAGCACGTGGACTATGTATCGTTGCATAATAGTTTAGCTGCGGCGATGAGTCGCACTTCAAGTTCCTCGGGTAACAAGCGATCGCTTCATAAAAGGATTCCTTCGATTTTCAGGATCATTTTCTTGACACCTCTTATCTATGATTTACGTACTTCTCAATTTTGGAGTATATTTACACGAATCGTTTTACAATTCCTAGAAAGCCAGGCCTCGCTTCGTCACCTCTCAACAAACAAACACAGGAATTGTATTTTTGTGAGAAAAATCGTGATACTGACTTCACAGAATTTTTGTTCTAATATTCGAGGATAATTCAGTCCATTCCCTCGGGGCGATTTACTTAATCGCCAAGCGGCTGAATAATTCGAAATGGTCCCGCGTTCAGAAAATTCCAACGAGGCGTGGGCGAGGCGTCGCGACGCTGCGCTTTTCTAGTATCGTGACGCAAAGTTACCAGGGAATAAAAGGCGATTTCGCTATGCCTTTAAATAGAAAGTTCGAAGGCAGGCGATTTATTACACCGTTTGGGAATCGTGCCTGCATTTCGAACCAGTTCTACGAAAGATAAGGGCTCGAGCAATAATTCCGAGGTGGTGCACTTTGCCGATTCTTGGCACGCGAGCGATAGATTTCTTAAGAGAGGAACAGGGGCGAGCAGATAACGGAGATTAGAGGGGGCAGCGTGTATCTAACGTTTACCAATACGATTTGCACGATCCTCATTTGAGTTTCAGATGAGCGCAAATATATCATACTTTGTTTTGCTCGATGCTAATTTAGCGGGCAAGCGTGTGCCATAGATGGTTTTTTACAGAATTAATATCGAATTCAAGGTTCGATAATAATTAATATCGACTTGAATTTTCAGGAAATTCTATGGTATTCACCTGCGACGAGGTGACCTGTGGATGATGGGACACATGACTCCTGCCCGAAACCAAGTTGTTCTTCTTCTGTAAGTTCTCCATGACACTGTGCATGTCACCGTTTTCCCCTCCCTCCACTGGGAACTCCGACATCTGCAACAAAAATCAATCGAAATTCTTAGCGAAACTGCATTCGTTAACCGTCCAAACTGGTTTCTAATATTATTCACGCGCTCACTTTTCCTTGTACAGGAAATCTGTGATAGTTGTCCCCTAGTTAATGCGTTTGTGCTTCGAGGCACTTGAATATCTGTTCCCTTACGTAATTTAGACCACTGATGTACTGTACTACTATTACCAACCACTTTACGTCATTCTGCATAGTGCATACAGCAACTTGTACACGGTGAGTGAAACCTACTGCCACAAAAATTCACAATTTATCGTACTCCACAGCTGAAAACAGAAACCTCTCACTTTTAAGCTGCGAACACGTTTGCAATGTTTCAGCCGCCGTCCCTGGATCAGCCGGTACGAAATGGTAATTTGTCGTCGCCCATTGCTACTACCGTTCACCGTACGGTAAACCAAGCATAAACGATCGAACTGCGAAACTCGTCGCGGCTCGAGATCAACGGCAGACAGGCTAGGCGAGCCGCCGCCACCCACGTGCTTCGTTAATAATTGCCGATCGACCAGCTGATCCCGGATCTTGAAAATTCGTTCGAAAGCAGTCGGCCTTTCTCGCTTCATGGTTAATTGGCTCGCGTTCGGAACACGGCGAGCTAACAGCCGCGCGGAACACGGCCACGCCGAGGCGAGAGAAGAAAAAAAAAGCACGCTGCCCCGAGAGTCCAAGTATATATTCAACCCCGTTGCCGAGTGAGCAAAATAATCAAAGTGACACCGAGACGCTCCGCAAAGCCCGGCCAGGTTCCACGTACGACTTGACCGCGCACTTGGACGTTCTCAGAACGAGATATGCAAGATACGCGGTCTCGCAACGCGTACATTACGTAAATGGAACCTTGTGGTCGGAGCCGACGGGAGCACGCCGCGCGCAGGCTGACCGTGTCGCGGCGCACGGGCAAGAAACTGTCGTAGAAACGTAAACACCGGTGGCAGCGTCCAAGGTGCGCCGATCGCGACCGAAAATGTGCATTCCTCGTGGCAACCTTTGCCCCGCTCGATCCGTTTAACTCGGTGGGCGCAGTAAACGCGATGTTTGCGAGAAAGAATGATCGGACGGCAGTTGAAAACACTGACCATTTGACAGTTGACCAGAGAGCACGTTTCCTCCTGCAGGCTACGCTTTATCTGCTGCCCTCCGCCCCACCATGGTCCTTATCGTTTCGAGGAACCACGACCCAACTATTTCACTGTCAATCATCGATTTTCGTATCTCGTTCGACACTGGCCACGTAAAGACCTCACTGTTTCACGTGTCATCGTTAATGGTCGGTTTCGGTCGAGTCCGTCTCGGTCGCGAGGCACGCGCGATATTTATCTTTCTAACCTGAGAAAGAGACGCGCACGAGCACAGTGGGCGTGCAGAGAATCAGTAGCGGCGATGGATATACGTCCGGCGAGCAGTTAATACGAACAATCTCTGCCGGCTGGTAGAAAAGATAGGGGACTCTGAACGTCACCAGCTGTCAAATACAAACACCGCGCACGACGGTCACGGACGTACTGACCGGCCGCGGCGCAGCGGCGCGGCGCAAGCGCGACGCTGGCGCCGCACACTCCATCGCGGCGACCCCGCCAACTTGCGAATTCCGCATAGCGCGCGCACGTGAGCGTAGCTTCGAATTAAGAACGAAAACCAGGTCGTTCGGCGGCGATTCTAGGAACATAGTGACGTGGAAACCGAGCGATTAACGAAGATGCTTAATTGTCAAGCGACACGCGGACGGATCGAATACATATTGACCTTTGACAATTGTCTTTAGACGTGGATCTGGAGGGTCTTCTTAGACTTTGAGGCTTGGGAGTTTCAGGGCAAGAATTTTATTGGAAGGTGGGTTGCCTTGTGGTGAAAAAGATTGGAGGATGTACCGCTGTTGGGAGATTGTGTAAGTTTGACAGGTAATACGACTTGGGAAGTTGTTTTTAAGGCACAGCGGAGGGCGCTGATTTATGAATGGGAAGGTTGCGTGGGAAAAACAAATCGAGCGCGTAGATTCAGGCACCGTCTGTCATTCACGTCCTCGCGCGCGTAAAAAACGAAGCCGCCTCTGACGCGCGAAGGAAGCAAAGCGTTTAGTCGCGTCCCGTCCGACGGGCGACGAAAAAACATCGCGGTTCTTACCGCGGACGTTCCGAGAATCGAGTTATCGTTGTCCCAGTTTACATTCGTTCCTCTTTCAGAGGATAGGGTGGGTGGGAGAGGTTACACTTTATACACTTTAACGGGATTGAAAAATCGATCGGTTTTATGGGGTCGACTTTCAAATGCCCCGATAAGATTAAATTCGTTCACTTGCGGCGAAACAAGGCGGGCCCTTTAGCCGGCGAGAATATTTCACTTATCGGAGGAATATTTCTTCGATCACGTTCAAGCCCGACGGCCCTAGAATGTTTACCAAAGCGCCTAGAATTTCCCTTTGAGACGCGGCTGACTATTTTCAGTCGGTCTGTAGAACGAACGTGCCCGTATTTCAGCCCTCGACTGATTTATTCTCGAGAGGAATGTCAGGTCTCCCTTATCTATGGTTCAGGGCGTAACCCGAAAGCGCGTCTAAGAATTCAGGCCAGGATTTTTGGCTGTCGCGATGCTGAATACACACTGCCTCGAGACGGGCCTCGAAACTATGCCAGGCATTGTTAGAAGTAGCCGTAAGAAGCAGATAAAATCGAAGTTACCGAAGGCTGAAATTCAAAGGCAAAGTTCCGCTCCCTGACGATACAAAGTGGAGGAGCAAGGAAACTTAAACTTCACCGACTATCCTGCGACGAACCCCTTATTTTCGCCCTCAACCACCAAGGGGCCCTTTTAATCGATTGGAAGAAAAGGCAGGCAGCTGGCGGATGGAAAAGAGGGACACAAAGGCTGGAATGCGGTCTAACGAGGTGCCGCAAGAAAACTCCACGGCCAGCCGAATGTCGCGTGGAATTTTTGGCGAAAGTCTATACACCGGGTGTCCTCGACGTCACGCGCGCGCATCAGGGAATTGAAAAGCGAGAAGCTTTCCGGCTAACAGAGGACGGAGCGAGTCGGAAGAGAAGCAGGGAAGAGTGGAGCGAGGAGGAAGAGAGAGAGAGCGCGAGAGAGAGAGAGAGAGAGAAGGGAAGGCTGGATAAAGAGGGGCATTCGAAAAAGAGCAATAGATAAGGTAGGTGCGGCAAGGGCCGCCTTGATAGGTCAGCGACCAAATAATATCCCGTCGGTGGCGGTCGGTGGGAGGCGGAGGAAGCAGGCAGCTGACTTTGGCGCCACTAGATTTACAGAGTCATAACCGGCGCCGTAAACGCGTTGTTACCCTTTTCCACGATATTGACGATCTCACGTGGATCGATCATCTTTCACGTCGCGATTAGGTTCCCCTCGGAAGATTGAGTGCCCTACGAAGAAACGGGAGTGTACACACGACTATGTACCGAAGCTTGGAGGATCGCGATCTCCGGGGATTGCATTGTCCTCCACTTATCTAGGAAATCGGTCTTCCAGCGCAGTTTCATGGGACCATCTCAAGGATCTTCTCAAGCAGAACCAAGCCTCGATCGTGGTTAGGAAACTGTGCCAAGCAGATTGACCAGCAGGCAATTAGACGTTCACAAAGGATCCCCCGGTGCCCCCGGTGGAAGGGCCGGAGACCAAGGTCCTGCGCCGGCTGGGAGTAATGGAAATAATTTCCTTATCCTTTCCCGTTTGTCTTCGGCCAGGCAGGAGACTCTATCTGGCCGAGAGCATTGGCAGACAGCTGTAGGCGTGTTGGCTCTCGCCAGACACAAAGAGGCGATTCGGAGACGTCTCCTCGTGACACTGTCGTTGTAATACAGCCACATGCGTGTGGAGCCGCGTATAAAGCCGTGTTCATAAGCCACCGCGAGGCTCCAGCCGGATTTCGGCCCGTCACAAAGAGCCGATTCGGCCTGCCCGGGCGAATTAATGCGGATTACCGTTCACCCGACCGCGTTATCCGCCGCTTTATGCGACCGATTGTCAGTCGAAACGCGGAGACTTTTGTGCCGTGTTTTGCCGCCGGCGATTATTGTAAGCGATACTCTTTGATTCCTTGGATTACCAATAGATCTTAGACTTGCGTCGAATTTCCATGGTAAAAGCTTACTCTGTGGTGTGCCAGTGGCGCATTCAGAATTTAATTTTGGGGATCCGAGCTGAATGGATAGAAATATTGTTAAGAAATATTTATTTAACGCAATTGCATTTAATCAGAATTCAATAGAATTCATTAGGTGGTTATCAACGTTTGTTTAAAGAATAAAATTCAGGTTTCTTTGCCTTTTACAAAGCCCCTTCTTTGGGTGCGCCACTGGTGATGTGCGACTATAAAATAGAACTGTGGATTCAAGTGGAGTCTCTATTTCGAAAGACATAGATTGCAGGGGTTAAGTGGCTTTCTATTTCTTTTATTGTATTTGTAAGTGAGAATGATTGAACCGCGGATTCTTCAAGGAACATTGAGGATTTCGATGCTGCGGGAATACGTGGCTTTGAGAATTCAAATTTTACAGTTTTCCTGACTTTTTCAAAAAGTTCATCTCGGCTGCAGGTACCTTCGTCCACTTATAAGAATTCCGAGCAATTTTCGATCGAATGAGCTTCTTACGACTCCATCCTAATTTCGTGAATTTTTCTACACCCACGTGCCCGGGTTTTCCAACTCGTTCGCGACAGCGCCGGCGAGACGGTGACGAGGACGTTCTCGAAAAGCGCGGATTAGAGTGCTAGTCACTGTTTGCAATTAGTTGGAGGAAGGTGTGCGCGACGCGCGCTCGCATCCGCTCAAACAAAGGAGTCCTCGCCGCGAGTCCCGAACGAAACACGTTCCTCCGGTTCTACGCGCGCATAAAGGAGCTCTCTCACCTAGCCGACTCCGCGAGAATTCCTCGACGACTCCGCCGTGGCATTGAGCCGCGAGATAAGCCTTCGAAACGGCGGAATTCCACGCAACCGCAGTTCCACGCTCATCCAAGCGAATTCTCCTGATAACGGAACACCATCCGCTTCGCCCGCCGGTGAATCGGGTATAAAAGCGAAAAAAAAAAACCCTCGCAACATATCGAGTAAAGCCTGCCGAAGGAATCCACGAACATTATTTGCTGATTTCAGAGACTTTTAATTCATGGTTCGCTGATTTAAGCGACCGATAACGGCTCGATGAAGTCGCCCCGTGTCACACAATACACCCGATAATTCTTATCGCTTCTAATCCCATCTGGAGAGTGATAATCGCTATCGTGACTAATAACGCTGAGAAGATACGAGGGAACAGAAATATCCGCTTGTTATGTAACCGGGATGTCTAAAGCCCGTTTATTAGTAAACAGAGAACAATAATTGCAGCTTCGTAATTTTCAGATCTGCGAGGAAAATTGGCGGGAAACTACGAGAAATTGGAATGCCGTTTATCTTTCATTGATTATACCATATCTCTGTGCAGATCCAGTTCAGAGCGACATAAGAGACTGTCGATTCGAAAGCCAGTGCATTAATCGACACGAGTCGAAGAATATACTATCCAGGCAACAATTCATCCAGGTAAACCGTACACTTTCAAGTCGAAGCACACTGAAAGTTCTAGGAGACCGGTTCCGAGGACTTTCACGAGGGAACGCCGAAACAGTTCTTTGTGAGCAAACAGTCTCGTGATGGAGCTAGAAGGAGCACATACAGAAAGAATGTTACGAGCAACGTCTATTCACGTTGAGCATGAAAAATGGGTGAGCTCGGATGAGAAATTAATTAATACCCACGTCTCTCGAAAGGTGATGAATTACCTTCCGCGGACGTCGTCGTTGAAAAGCCAAATACTCTGGTCGAAGGGGAAGGTGCCTTCGAGTATCGACTAAGATTTCTCCCTGCCTTTAAGTACAAAGAACACGAAGATTCTAGCACAGTCGAGTCTCTCGGAAGATCGTGGACGTTTTCGAAAGCTTCTGCGCAGCAAACGAAAAAAGACCGATCGGCCCCGATTAAGACGCGCGGTGGGTTGCGCAAAAATAAATGGAGTAAGAAAAAAACAAACAATCGCATATATCGAGAGGTTATGGCGTCGAGCCAGTGCAGGCCGATGCATTCGAATGCGTTCTCGGCTTATGTAAGAGAACTGGCGAGAGGAATGCGGTGATTAAGTCTCATTAGGCGGCGCGGTGCGAATCGGCGCCGGTTCTTTGGCAACCCGCGGCTCGATCGACGCTGGATTCACCTCGGGAGGACCACCGAAATTAATTAGCCGAATGAATTGCCGCCGCAAGGTCGTCGACGGCTAATGAATCTTAATTGATCGTTCCTTAATCGTGCGCGCGTGTTTGTTCTGGCCGCAGGTGATAATCGGTGGCAATTATACAAACGACGAGGGAAATTGCGAAAGAAGGTGGGACACTTTTTCTTAGGATGATTTTGAATTTTGGTCGCCGAAGTCGTGGCTGAAGATTTTAAATAAATTTTTAACCGACTTCAAAAAGGAGGAGGTTATAGATTCGACCCGTATGTATTTTCTTTTTATGTTTGTTCCCTCATAACTCCTCAGCATATGGACCGATTTTGGTGATCTTTCTTTTATTCGAAAGAGGGCGACGCCCCGGTGGTCCCATCCTAGACTAAATCAATATTGGCCCAGTATTTTGCCAGTTATGATTAATAATAATAGTTTATATGTTTGTCCCCGCATAACTCCTCAACACATGGACCGATTTCGATGATCTTTCTTTTATTCGAAAGAGGGCGATGCCCCGGTGGTCTCATCCTACACTGTATCAGTATTGGCTCAATACTTTGCCAGTTATGATTAATAAAAAGACTATTGTCACCTAATTTCTATTAGTTTACGTGCGTACGCGCATATCTCCTCAGCATCTTATATCAATATATATAAAACTAAAAAGTCAAAAATAAAAAAAAATTTTAAATTTAAAACCGACTTCAAAAAAAATAAAAGGCACTAAAAAGTCAAAAACAATTTTTTCCCTTATTTAATCTACGACTATCATACTTTTTAAGTCGGCGCCTCATCATTTGCACTGTATAAATCTGGCGCCGACTTGAAAAGCATGATAGTCGTAGATTAAATAAGGGAAAAAATTATTTTTTACTTTTTAGTGCCTTTTATTTTTTTTGAAGTCGGTTTTATACTTTCCTGCTGCACAGCTTTCGCAGCTGCAAGCGCGGAGACAAGCTACCTATACAGTATTAAACGTTTAAGAGACCTTTAATTACCCGAAGGCATTCGCGACGATTAACCCACACTTCGCCATTTAATCGTGGCACCGTTCGTTCGTTGCTCGCGATTGCATAAGGCCAGAAGGGTTACCTCGTTTCCTTCGGTCGATCGAATGCACACGTCTAGTGCGGAGGATTCCGAGAAGGACCGCCACGGTAGCCAAAGGAGCGGCACGAGACGAATCGCTACCGAGAAGCGGTTTGTTAACCCGTTCGCGACTCTGCTCCGCGATTCGCGTCACCGTGTCGGAATAGAGCCATAGAGCTCAAGTGGCAGCAAGGTGCCGGGAGAAACCACGTGTACCGGGCAGATCGAACCTCCACACGGAGCTGGAACAACACTCTCCACCTGTGCTCCTTTCAGCGTCGAACATTCGAGGGGAGTCCTCCTTCGATCTCTTATTATGTTAAGTCTCGGGTGATGGACGGTGAAAGCGGATACACGCGTGAAATCCGTGGCTGTTGATTTTTGTAAGCTGATTGCACTAAGGGAGTCTTCTGTCTATCATAATAGAACTTCCTAGTATACTGTGAATCCACAACTGGCGAACGAGTAAACATATCACAATCAAAATTCTCTTAAGCGTCGTCACTTGAACACCACCTTTGCCCCGTTTCTCCATCGTATCAGCGAGCCTCCATCCAAGCGACACAGACACACACCTCCGAACCTCTGACTCACGAGTTACCAGCGCCAGCATCCAATTCCAACATACGTAATCCCAGTGACAACGACTCCCCCGCCTCTTGCGCCCCTTCGCTTGATTCAGGGGGACCACCAGATAGGACACGATTCCATTCATCTTCGAACGAGAATCCGCGCGCGACGCGATCCACGGGGGCACCCCGGCTATTCGGATCACAAGCGATCGCGCACGACCGGCGAGCAAAGGCAGAAGTCATCACAACAGTAAACACCGATTAGTCATGCCGCAGAAGTTAGAAAACCTGACCTCTCCACCAGGCGGCTGCATACACGCACGCGTGCGTCCAGTTGCATCGCGACGCTGCCACCAGACAGCGAGGGGGAAGGTCGACGCGATCCTAGCCGTGGCGCGTGTGACATCGCGAGTGGTTTTAGCCACGATGATGTCACGCCGTTGTAACGGATCGTGACGCGCTCCTTTGATTGCCCGGTAGACGATTATATATACACCGACCGCCGAGCGCGAATCTCCCCGGTGGACCGAAACGGTGACGCGCGAGGAGTGACGCGGTGATTAGAGGCTCTGGCGCACAGGCTTCTCGCGAGAGGCTCTCACCGCCAATCCGGTGAAAAGTTTAAAGTCCACTGGTTATCGCCGGCGAGATCCCCCAGATAAGGATTTCTATTGATATTCTTTTCTCGTGACACTTTTTCACTGGAATGATTAGGCGAAATCGGATGTATCGGATCGAGTGGTGTGTATGACTCGCTGCTGTGGGGTAGCGAATTGAAGGGGTGAGGGGTTCAGTGATATTTATAGTTTTTTGGGAACGGTGTGGAAGATGGAGAATGGAAGGTAGAGGATGGAAGATGGAGGATGGAATGTGGAGACTCTTTCCCTCTGTGGATTTGAAGGATATGGTATATAGGGTAGATGTACCAGTACATGAACAGGTACCAGTGAATGAATATTTTATATTAAAATGAGTAAAATAAGTTATTAAAATAAGCAACTAATTAATTAGAGACTTCTTTTAATTTCTTGCTTTATATCCAAACAATTTTTGTACCACGTGAAATCAATCGCGCTGCAAATATAATTTTTAAAAAGTGTTCATTCATTAGCCTTAAGTGTTCATTTATTGGTGCGTTTACCCTACTTGATTTTGCATTGACCTTAGAAATTTTAAGAGGGTACTCTAGTGTGGATGGTAGAATTTTGTTTGCTTTATCTCGTAGTTTGTGGTGTGTAAAGTATTTCTGCAAAGCGACATTTTGAAATTCGAAATATTAGCAGAGATGTAGAGGTCCAAAGGTAGTGCCGTACGGGAGGCACTATTGTCTGTAAACACTTTAAACGCGTTTTTCTCGAAACAGGGTGCTTCAAGACGGGCGTTTGCATATATTGAAAACTACTGGACCGATCCAGTAGCTCTTTTGCGTACACGTTCATAACATAACTGGCTAAGGTTGGAAGCTCGGGGAGTTTCTATCTTGTTAAAGATTAATAGTACAGAAGGAAAACAGCCAAATTTTTCGTGAAAATCGAACAGTTTTACTAAAAATGCTGCCATTCTGCAGATTTTTATTTTTAGACGGCCTCTGTCGTTGCAACCATAGAGACAACCATAATAAATAAAATAAACCTCAGTTTTTCCATTTCAGATGGCTAGAACAGTTCCCACACAACGCCCATCGGAGAAGAATTTTTTGCAGAAGCTTGCGCGACAGACTATATCTATGTATATATGCAATGAAAAACCCCCAAAAATTCTGAGGGTTGCTTCAAACATACGTTAATATACAGGCAAAACGCCAGATAGTATAAACTTATAGTTGTTGTTAAATAAATTCCCGAAGATGGCGTTGAAAAACGGGAAGTTACACTAGAATATCCCCTTAAGAACTTGGATTTAGATCTCTGTTGAACAGCTTCGTGTATCAGCTCTGCGATCACTGAGGCCGGCTAATAAGATTTGGAGTTTCCTTGATCACTCCTTAAATACAGTATGATGTCACTTGGTACGTTCGTTTGAATAGTCACCGCGAAAATATGCGTAGGTAATTACGCGAATGTGCAAACGTATCGTGTTTTACGATCTCGATAACGAGACGTTCCAGTTGGAGCTGGATCCTCGCGAAGCAAATTTTGCTCCAACGCTGCGCAATCATATAGAAACCCATCCCCGCAGTTTCATACTCGTGAAAGAAAGCTACTTACAGATTTCAAAAAGGTCCCTTTGTTGCCCTTGTACAGCAGACTGCTCTGCAATCTGCTCCCACGCTGTGCAGCGCGTTCAGGCCCCTGTCCACGCTCATTCATAAGCTTTTTTTCACTTAGCTGCGCGAGAAACAATCAAACTACACCTGCCTGGGCCTCTAGCTTCAGCCGTCTATCGCACAGTGTTCGTAGATCCTCCAGAAGCCGCAGGTTCTATGGATCCGTTCAAAGAATAACACTTTGCGGATCTCGAGAGTGGCTCACTTTATCTCTCGATGGTACTCTGAGGGCGTTACAAATCAAATGAACGTGTTTCTTCAGGTAACACTTAGCAATCGATCTTTCGCTGCAGAGGAAACTCAAAACTACTTTCATTGACTTGTTTAAGAAAAATTGCAAGGGTTCTAGGGGATTTTAAATAGAAAGTAGAGTGTTAGAAAGAAGAATCGAAAGTAACCGTTTGGAAGATCAGAAGATTCCCTCGACGAATGGAAAGTACGCGCAGGTAACGACATCGCCGAGGCCAGGGCAAACAGGTCGATACCGATCGACAGATTGCGTCTGCTATCTGTAGTTTCCAACTGACACACAACCGCCCTAGTGGTGACAGCTGTTCAAACACGAGGTGTTTTCCTCGCGAAGGAATTCCGACGATGCACGTAAATGGGCCTGGAAATACTCGAAGCCCGACAACTCGGGTAAAACCCCACGATTCACTGTTCTTTTTTTAACAAATACCGAAGCAGCGCCTCCAACGATGCTTCTAAATCCTTGATCCACAATGAAACAGCAATTCTACGAACGTGTTCCGAAAAGATCCAAAGAAACCGGTGAAAACTTAGCGAAGCCTCGGATAAAACACCACCGACGATCACGAAACGAATACCGAGGAAGATTAATTAAAAACCTGCGAGATCTACAGGTGTTAATAGGAAGTTAAACAGGCCAGTGAATTCTGCAACGAGAATTCAAAGAAACGTAGAAGGAGCTTCGCGACGGAGGATCAAGGGGTTCGGCGAAAGTTCCGAGAAGCCGCGCGCGCGAACGAGAATCGAGAATCGGCGGTGGAGAATCGACCAAGGATTCCCAAGAAATCATCGAGCAGCGACGCAAGGTACGGAGACACTTGAACTGCTTTATCTCTCCGCGCGTTATCAGCGGGCGATACCGATTCGTCGAAAGAGACCGACCGATAATGCCGAGGAGTACTTTCGATGCGGGCGTCCGATTTTGGCCGCGCGCATCGTAGGCTCGCGAAGGAAATCGAAACGTCCGCTTCCGGCGGGAAGTCACGTATGGAGCGCCATAAGCAAACGCGCGGAATGCGCGGCAGTCTTTGTCCCCTGCCTGCCTCCCAGACACGTCTCTTCTGGTGCGTTTCTATGCACATGGCCACGCGGAAGTGCCAGACGCCTGTTAACGACTGTTACACGGCGATCCGGACCGAAAACTTCACGCGACACACGCTTAACAGCCACCTGTGCCCTGACACTTTGAAGAACAGTGACCGACTCTGGGCACAATTCAGCTGGGGGCCGTTGCAGCGTTCTTCTGATCTCCCAAGAAGATACGCGGAGGTATCGATGCTTCTATTACTCAACAGCGAAAGAACAATCGGAGATTTTAGTCAACCACTTGCCACCGCAGGTCCTCGCCATAACTCACTTCGAGCACCGATCTTCGCCTATGCTTCCACGCGAATCGTGCAAATCACTCGATTCCTCTGATCGGATCGCACGAATCATTCACCACGACCCAGTCGCTGGGGGCACTCCTCGGCTCTGCGGAGCGAGCCTGACTGCTCATTAGGCGGGGAGATCTGTTACGCCGCGAGCAGACGTCGAGCCGGCGAGGATGGTCGGCAGGGACCCGCGACTCGGATCGATCGGCAAGTGACTCTGATCGCACGCCACGGGACGCGACAGAAGACTAGCGACACGCCGGATCCCTCCTCGCTACAAATACCCGTTATCAGCGCGCGGGGGGCCGCGCTATCAGGGGGGCGTATCAGTCGTCGCGTGCAACGAGCGCCGTTTCGCGACGGCGGGATCATCAGCTGGTTTCCACGACGGGGCAAGCCTGATCGACCGGGGCGGGGGAAGGTGGAACAGGTGGAGGGGCACCTAATCGCGCACGACCGGGTAACAGGCAGCCGCTTCCGAGGAACTCGATGATTCACCGAGAGACTCACGGCCGAGAGGAAGAAGGGGCACGAGCTGGAAAGGTGTAGCCGGTGTCAACGAGGCGGAGGAGGCCTCTTCCGAGAAGCTTCTCGAACGCCGTCGCCCTGAACGATAGTTTCTAAGGAGGGAAGCGCGTGTTAGCCTCGCTTGGATTAGTTGTAGAGGATGCTTCGTATGTGGGATTATCCGATTCAAAAATAAAAAAAGAGGACAATCTAGGGTAAAGGACCCAATTACTGACACCTAACCAATTACTGCCACCTTAAGCTATTTTACTTAAAATAACGAATAAATAAACTATAGTGTACTGCCCTCCTTATTTAAAATGTCCTATCTAGCATTTCAAAACATCAGAGAAAACTGAAGTTTTACCATTTTCTTTGTGTCGTCCTTGTAAAAAAATAAATAAATCAGACTTTTTCTAGATTTCTACGAAGCACTTAGGGTTTCATACTTTATTAACCAGATAAAAGACGTGTAGAACTACAAATATTTCAACTTCTCTTGTAAAATTAGAAAATGCTAGATAGGACATTTTAATTAAGGAGGGCAGTGTAGGTTATAGGTTGAATTACACAATTCTTTTTGTGTGTGACTTTGCAACGTTTATTTATTCGTTATTTTAAGTAAAATAGCTGAAGGTGACAGTAATCGGTTAGGTGTCAGTAATTGGGTCCTTTACCCTAGTCTGAAATCGTTTGAAACGTAGGACGTCCTCCGGGCTGCACCTCAGTCGAATCAATAAAAGAAGGAGGGCATGTCCTTGGAGGAATTTCAGAGAAGCCTGTTGGAATCATGTATTTACAAAGCTGAGAGGAAAGTCATCCAACTTCCTTGGAGGCTTGCTGCTAAAGCTTCAATCTCCGTTGAAACGCTCTGTACACTGTCCATCAAGGAACCATCATCTAATCACCATTCCCACGTTGCTTTTTACAGTCTCTCTACCCACGCCCACGGAGCAGGCTCCACGAATAATTAACAGCTACTCAGATCGGAGACCGCAAAGGTGATTCAATTAGCGTTTCCGCGAATACTGAGAGCCAGATATGGTTATCGTTGGTTCCCAGCAAGCGGGGCATTAATCCATCAATGTCTACACGGAGCTACGTGCAATAAACTTTGGAGCGCGTTACCTTCGCAGTGGTACTTTTCTTCGAGATTAAGTCGAGTGGGTTATAAGAATCGATGCGGATATCGATCGCGCCCCCTCCGATCGCTCGCCGGCCATTCAGAGCCGGACGGAGGAGCGAGTAGTCACTGGTCCATTCATTGGGCGGTGATGTAATCGCGCAGCGTACTATAAGCGTGAATTGAGCGCGACGCGAGTGCAGGGGATGTGCAACGTACGCCGGCGAGGAATCTAATTGACACCCATACCGCGAAACTCGCGGGTCAAATTTATTTATAAAGCCACGCTGCCAACCCCTCTTCTTTCATTCGTTCTGCCCGCGGGCTAGATGAGTTTCGCGAATCGCTGGGAGTCATTTGCATACCGCGAGTTACCGGATTATCGCGAAACGGAGCTGGAGTTAGAAGAACTACAGAAGTATAAACTCCGACAGAGATTGAATGGAGTATTCCTGTCCGATCAACATTCTCCAGTTGAAATTGGAAAATGATTGGAGCAGAGACGTGCCGGGTCAGTCCGGTTCGATCGGAGCCGAGCCCGCCTGCTGGAACGGATCAAGCTTTCCCAGAAACCGCGAGAGGAGCCCTGAACTTGGACTCGAGAAGAGCGATTAGGTGTCGCGAGTGGCGTAACTCGCTCGAGTGACTCACTTATGCGTCAAGCGTGTCGCGGATCGCGACCGATGCTCACAATCAGCTCGCGAGATGCCATTTGACCTCCCCCCTTCTAGAAGAATCGTGCACGATTAGGGAAAGTCAAAGAGTACTTTGTTGACGGCCGCGGAGCACTTGTAATTAAAAGCTATGCAGATACACTGTATCTATTTCCAGGAAGTGGAATTCCTTTTGGAATTATCTCGATCGCAAGTAGAAAAGTCTGCGATAATTCGGCCGCGATAAGCGTTAACGACGAGAGCACCGTTGGCAATCTAATATCAGCAATAATTTCAGCAAACTTCCCGCGGAATGCCTGTTGCGTCACCAGTGTTGCTACTCCGCGCTCGGAACGACTCCGCTTGCCAACAGGCCTATGAACATCTCCATCCCGAAATATTGCGATAATGAAATTCCTCGCGCGGAGCCGATTCCCCGGACAATCTGGTCGGCTCTAACGGCGTCGTAAATAACATGGCGGGAGTGAGCGAAGATTAAAAGACTTAAGATTAGAATATGCCCGCGGTTCGATTCGGCCGAATGTTTCGCATAGCGAGTGGTGCGTCGAACCTTGCCAGCCGATCTAGAGATCGCGGGCTTCCTCTATTAGGATGCCAAGCATAACTTGCAACGATCTATAAGAGGATACGGGACTCCCTTTCCCTGCTTATCGAGCCCCGAGAAGCTCGACGAATTTTTCAAACGAAAAAATTCCTCGAGTGCTTTCCGCGATAGCATCTGCTTCCTTCTCCCAACGATATTCTCTGCTGGTGGAGTTTTTACGGGGCACAAACGATACTAAGACTGTGGTGTGGAATCTCTGGGGCTTAAACTTTGACACTCTAGGGCACCGGGGACTTTAAAGTGTGAGGATCTAACAGCTGGAGATATTAATTACCCAGAAGGTTTCCTTACGGTCCCTTCTTAAAAAAAAGAAATAATTATGATTTTACCCAATCACTGTAATTTTTTTCTCTACATTACTAGACTTAGCCCCTTTTTAGTAAACTCCCGCTTTATTATTTGGGCCCCTCGGAACGCTTGCCACCTGGATTTTTTTCTTTGAATCCGCCACTGTCTGTTTGGAAACAGTTTTAGCTGCTCCTAGCGTCTCTAAATATCGCAGTGCAGGAGGGCCGAATTGGTTTAGCGCGAGCCTGCAATTGACCGGCCCTCGGGAGATCAAATTAACCATCCTCCCATGCGTCATCGGGGTGAAAAACGGATCTACTTTCTAGGTAGGTGTACGTTGCCCTCGTCGCGTCTAAATCGAGACGCACTTCAATCTACGAACGGTCGATGCAGCCCCTGCATCGAGGCACAGACTCGTCTTAATGTACATCACGGTGCCGGTACACTGCTACCAGCGTTACGCGGAGACTGGTCGAGCTGTGGTTAATTGGGGAACCTGCAGCCACTGGAAAGCTATTTATCGTGGAATCGAATGCTCTCAGAGGAAGATTCGATGCAGCGATGTGGCACGTTTTCCAGGGTAGATATCTAACAGCTGTAGAAAGCTGCCGCTGAATAAAGTTGCGCGATAAAGATTCAACGAAACGCCGCGAAGAGAGGATTAGAAAGCCGTGACGCACCGCGAAACAGGAAGAACGATAAGGAAGTTTACGAGGCGCGTGACGAGCCTACCGGAACCACTGTACAGCGACTTCGGTTCGATCTTGATCGATTAGAATCTTGGCAACTAACCTGGATTCTTAAAACGGCAGGTACGCTGTATAAAGTTTCTCTTATGAATTTTACTGTACCTCGCGTCAGAGATCCTCATCGACCCTCCAGTGCAAACTATTGAAAAAGATAACGATGACCCGTTCCGTTTACGAGACACTTGTTCAGTATTTAATTTCGTTATAAATGTTTTCCTTAATAAAGATTGAGTGCAATAAAATTCCCTGCGGTCTAAAAATATTTTTTTCTCAAAATATGCATGCGCTCCTAGATTTGGAGACGCGGGCCTGCAATTTTAATTGACGCGTGCACCGTGGAGTTAAATAAGCCAACCGGGAGTTGAACAAATGGAATTCATTTACATCTAATTTTAATTAATTGATTGTCTTCTTCAACACTGTTAGGAATTCGCAAAAGATTCTCGCGTCGCGTATGTCACCTTGGACGCCCGAGAAGCTTCTGCATAATTCCCATCCGCTGGAATGTGGTTTCGCGAAAGACGCGGAGCGAAGACGAGCTATTCGCGACACGATTCATTTTCGTGAAACGTGCGGTTACATGCCCGCACACGCATCCTATTGAATTCTTTCTCACGATGGCGGCCGAGTCTCGAGTATGATTCACGCCTTTTATCGAGCCACTTAACGCGCGTGGTTTTCTCCCGGCTCGCGATAAGAACCGCGGCGGAGTCGTGCGCGGAAACAGGCGTCAGTTTTTTCTGCCTCTCCTATTATGGCGTTTTGCGCGACAAGTGGTTGTTCCGTCTTCCTTCCGGCTTCCTCAATGACCGTCAGATGTAACGAAGTGACACACCGCTCGGGAACGTGCACGTATTTGATACCAGCTTGGCATTCAACCTGCTGCAGCTTCTTTTATATGTATTCTCTTTCAAGGCGAAGGCACCGTAAAGGTATTCGGTACCTGGGCAATTTACTCTAATTTGCATGAACTGCAATATTCCAAAGTGAAGTAGGAGCTTACAGCGCAAACAATTTTTCTACCGATACTTATAAAGTTCCAATATATTTTTCCAAAAATAAATTAAAGTCCCCACGCGACTTTACTAAAATTCCAGTGTGTAATAAGGCTCACTGCGAGAAGTCTTCATGCCCCCAATTATGAAGATCCACGAAGCAGCCTCCCACGGTCAAGAAAAAAAAAATAAAAAGACAAAAAGGAAGCCTGCAATTTGCGAATGGAGCGTCCCACGAGAGACTCAAGTTCGCAGGTGATCGTCGAGCACGAGAGTCCGAATCGGTGAGTCACTCGGCACGCGTGCCTCCGCGAGGCGCGCGAAGAGCGAAGAGGAGGCGGAGACAGCTCCGCGAAAGATCGGTGAATCACCTTCGCCGGCGCCCAGTCGGTTATCTGTGACTCTGAAAATTCATTGCGCGCGACCAGCGACAGCCAGTCGCGCTCTGCTCGCGGAAAACTACAGCCAATGGATACTCGTTATCTGGATGGAAGAAAGGAGCATCGGTGCAATTAGTCAATGGCGAAACAGCGCGGCGATACCCCGATCGAGCTCGTTACTGTAATTGCCACCGCGAGGTGCCTTCATTCGATGAACCGTGCAATTGGAACGATCGGGCGACTATCGGGCTGGAGAGCGTCAGCGGGCGATTGATTTTCGAGGGAGGAATGTTTTATACGAGTTTCCTGGCATTATCTCACCGCGGAGTCTGCGATTTTCCCGCTCAAGAGCGCTCGAGCGCGCGGGCGCACGAACGAGCCCGGCCGGATGAATGGACGAGACCGTGAATCATTCGAGGAGGAAGTTCAAGGTCGCACGTTACGATAGAGTGTCACGTGCTTCTGTAACGCATCGTGCGTTATCAAGAACGCGTTATGCGAACGGTCAGTCGGATTTCCTTCGCCGTTAATGAGATTTCTTTCGAGGAAAAGGGGTCGACGAACCCGCGGCTGAGGTGCGGTCAGTGGTGATTCACGATTATGCAGATCTAGATTCTAGGGTGTAGGTTCTTTCGAGGGTTTCCGGGATTGTTGATGCTGGTTTTCACACCTGTTTTCTGATATTTGTGTGAATTTTTGGTTTAAAGGGAAATGGTGCTTTTGCGGGTGGATGGTTTGTTTAGGATAGGGGTGCTATGTACTTTGGGGAAAGTGGAGGGTGCAGCCTAGCTCTTCCTGTGCTAAAACGCTATTCATTATGGAGTCCTAGCGTTTCAAATTCAAATTCTGTGGCGAGCGGAACGCGCCGAAGCAAGTTCCAGAAAACGTAGCGCGTCAAAATAAACGGTCGCGAATCGCGACCTTTCCTCGTACTGCAGTGGGGTAAAAGACTTTAAAAGTTGGCATCAATTGCGAGGCGTCATGAAAACTTGGGTTAATTAAATAACTTAATCAGAAACGATTATTTTAAAGTAAATAAAACAAACGATTCCTTTTTTAACTTTATTTGATATACTATTCTACATATTCAGTAACACAATCTGGGAAACTGTTATATATATATATATATATATATATATATATATACGATAAGTGCAACACCTTTTAATTTTAAATGATACGGCAATGCCAATCAGACTGCAACGGTGTAGTATGATCATTATGCCTTATAACTGGTGGCAATAATAAGATTAAACCTTTTTTGGGCAGAGATCGACGATTTTGGCGGGGTAATCCTCTCTTGCCGGTTATTGCGGGATATGAACTTAATAAAAAGCGATTCAACGTATCCTGATTGCAAAATTACATTATTTTCATAAACTGGGAATTTTTTTGAATAACTTGAAATTTTAGGGATTCGAGCAAAAACGAGCACAATCTGAAAGTTAATCTCAGCTCTTTGATAATCAGAGACAATAACTGCAAAGAACAATGCTCGATCGCTCTTCGAAGTAAACTAAATACTTAATTGTTTTTGCATTGAATTAAATTTTATGAAGGTATAATTGCTTGCCGCAAACGTACAACAAAAAGTGATTAAAAGAACACCTGAAATTGACGTCTCCATCGCGAAACAGAAGTTTAAAACCCTGCGATTCTTTTACTTTCTCTTTTAAAAACTTTCGTAGAAACAACCCTCCGCCGGGAGCATCAAACTGCACCCAAAAGTGATCCGCGGGGTGTTTACCCTGCTCGACGGCGATGACTCGCGCGTGTACGCGGTCGATCTGAATCGAGAATCCGCGGGGGCACCGGGGGGACGAGCAACAAGAAGTTCGGTTGAGTCACGACGCTCTGGATCGCTCGGTTCGTGCGTGGAAACGCGAAGAAGCGACGGGGACGTGGCACGAGAGCTCCCATACCGGGGTCCGTCCCCTTGGCGAATGCCGATGAGTCACGAAAGAATTCCAGACGTGCACGCGGCCAGCAGCCCCCCTTTCCCTTTTCTCACCTCTGGGTCAGTAGACGGTTACCCAGGAGGTGGCTGGTATTTGGGATGTCGATTTCAGAGCTGACACACTGGCAAACGGATCCTCGATGGGCTTATTCGACGACTTGGCTTTTGCTGGGCAAGTATTCGTGTCAAAGTAGATATCTGATTGATAGCACCGTTGAACATGACATTCCAGCCCATTGAGATGTGTACATGTCGTTCGCTGTTAATTAGCAAAGATTGGTTGCCGTAAGTCGCAGAATCTCTGTACGGACTTGGTGCAGTGTTAACTTCGTTGGTGAGTTTATGTATGAAAAGTTATCGCTAAAAGGTGATTGTAGGCTTCAAATGCATGTCTAGACTGTACTATATTAGCGTGATAGGATGCACCAGGGAAATTTGTTAATGCTTTTTAGCCACACGGACAAGAATGTTGCAGATTATGTTGGGCCTGAGGGGTTGGTCGTTCGCGAAGGATCCTAGTGTGCTTGCGAAGGGAGTGAAACGATGGATTGAGAAATGAGAATGTATCTATAGATGCACCTCTGTAGATATTTACTTTTGTCATAATAATTTAGAAAATCATCGATATTTTAACGCACAGCAATTTCTGGAAAGCTTTCAGTTGAATAGAGTTGTATTTTCAATTGATCTTTCTATTTGCAGTGGGGTGGAAATCATGTTCCTCTGCGGATCTATCAAAGCACTGCGTCTATTCCAGTGCCGTGGCTCGATGGAAACGCGAAAAGGAAAACAGGGTTCTCGATCAGGTTTCGCTAGCGCAATACGAGCGATACGAGCCAGATACGCGACATATGAGTCACCGATAGGATCGCGAGCCCCGTGAAAGTAGAATGCTCATCTCGTAGCGATTGTAGGTACAACATGACAGGACTAACGATCGGTGCACCGTTACAACGACCAGACAACACCAGCCAGTGGCTCTCAGGCCACCATAGTCAATTTCTTTGGAATGCTGCACTTCTGTTAATCTCTGGAATCACTAGCCAAGCTTCAGTACCGATGCTTTTCATTATTTCTCGAAGACAACGACAAGAAATTAAAGATCCAACTCCAAGTATAATTAAGCACCGAGTACCGAAGATCTTAATGTACTTGATTCTAAATAAAATTACCCAGTTAATCGAAAAAGTCTACTATAATTTATTACTCAACGCACTGCCAAAAGTTATCCCACCCTTTAGCTCAATTTTTATCTATCTTTCCTTTTTAACTTCTATTCCAAAAATCCTTTTACATCATCCCACCCATTCAACGTGGACCATCGAATCCTAGAAACAACCTAATTACTAATTTAAATGCGAGAAGTCGCCTGATCCACAGCCACGTCAAAGACTGAGGTGAGTCAAGGACTCGGTCCGCACACGTTTCAGCAACTTTCGTTGCCCCCCTGAATGAGTGTCCACAGGAAACACCCAGTGGAACGTGCCTACCTGCGCGTCCCTCCCAAGTGTGCCGATTCAAATGGAAATTTCGCGGCAACCGGTGTCAGAGACTCACCTGAAACACAAAGAAATGCGATTCGTTAGTTACAATTTAAGGACCGAGAGCCTCGGAATTAGAATATGAAAGGGGGAAGGAAGTTTGCGGGGTCAAGGGAGCTTTCGATCACAAAGAGGCAGGTCCCTCAAAAGTCCACCGAGTCACGCGAGCAGAAAACGACCTCCACGAAACCAGATTCCATCGGCGACTTTCTGTCGCGAGCCTCCTATTTCCCCAGCTTTTTTTCACCCTCCTCGATCGATCGAGAGCCGGAATTCGAGTTTATTTACTGCCCACCGCGGCGTTCCAAGTCCGGCGTGATTAATGGACGCGCTAGGTGTTTCGGGAGACGAATGTATGTGGATGCAGCGCGAGACGGTTAAATTAGATTTCCACGGAAAACGAGGGCGGAGGAAGAAGACCCACGGTGCAACAAAAGAATCTTGAAGAGAAAAAAGAAGCTTTCGCTTACAGACACGAGCCAGAATCAAAACACCGGCGGAAAGGAAGAACGAGGGTCGTGAAACTTCGCGGTAAAAATCGCCAGAACGGAGCGCCATCGAGGCCAGCGCGCCGAGGAAATAAATGAAAGGAAGAACCGCGTCGAAAACAAACGCCGTGGAACGGATATTCTCCGAGGATTCCCAAACAATTCTGCTTCGTTGAAACGTCAAAGTGGACGGAGGGGGGTGGGTGCGCAGAGTTGGCGAAGGGGAGGAAAAGGGCGCGCGTGGGTGTCGGTAATCAGCGACGGCGCCAACTCGAGTGGATTATCAACCTGCGAGTCTGGAGGCCAGCCGACGTGAGTTCGCGGAAGAGGAAGAAGGACGCGGCGAAGACGGGACGAGGAGGCAAGATCTGTAAACGGCGCGATGTAAATGACCGCGGTGGTCACGCACGATTACGTCAGGCGTCGGTGTGAGTGCACCTTTACGCTCGCGGAAGAGAGGCGTAACGCGATACGCGCCGCTGGAAAATTGCTCGGGCAATTTGCTGGCGAGCTGCCGCGACAGAAAAGTCCGCGCGAGCTGCTAGCACGAGACGACAGCTTTCCAGGTTCGTGGGTAATCGGGGGGGTTTCCTGTTGGTCGACGCTGGGGGATCGAGAGGATCGGGGATTGGAAGTGAATTGGATAAATTAAAAAATTTTTTGCTAATATTTCCGCGCGAAGTGGAAAAAAACACATGTATGTAGAATTAAATGAAAATTAATTTCGTAGGAGAAGAGAATATTTGTTGGCCACGGAGTTAGACTTTCTTCGAACAAAAATTGCGAATAAAATGAAGTTAAGGATTGCAGAATAAAATCGTTATTTGTCACTTTTTATTCGTTATTCAAAATAAAATTTACCCAACTCTGGCTGGAAGATTAGAAAAAGTTGAGTGCTCGAAATTTCGAGGAAACTGTTTTCTTGTAAGATTCCCAGTTCCCCTTTCATTCCCGTTTGCATTTAGGTCAACGCGTCCCCGATCTTGTTCCAGAACGGTGCGCCAAGAGGGTGAGTGAAACTCCCTGGCAAAAACCGGCGACAAGAAACCGCGGAGAAGTTAATTAACGCGAGTTACGGACACGTCCGTGTAATTGCCGGCAGGAGTAGAGGGGAAATATAGTTGCAGTCGATCAGCGGAAAAGGACACGCGGTTTTTTCCCCCGCGGCGGCTTTTCTGTCGGCGTCTTTTCAGGCCGCGCAGACATTTCTGTCCGCGCACCGAGGATTTATAGAGGAAATCTGTAATTGAATGGCTCGTAAACCGTTACGAAACGAGACGTATTCCCGTGTCCAATTGTTCCAGCACGTGAAAAGCAAAAAACCACTTCTCGCGTGTAAAGAGCCTTGTGTTGTTATTGTCTTTTAGTTGACTCTCTAAGGTCTCTGCCTACTTCTTCGACCTACTTGTGGCTTCATTCATACACAGAGTGGTCAGAGACGGAATACCTAATTACCCGCTACGTTGTTCGAGATAAAAGATTGGCAGGAAGCTCGAACGGTTTCGCAAGGCGGTTTTCTCAATCGTAATTAAGATCATCTATAAGCAGTTTCGCTGGTCGCTTGCCGGGAAAATGCTGTGCTGATGGAAAGGGGGAAACAGTATCGGTGCAACGGGCAGGTGATTATATAAAATTCATGTGGATAGGTGGCAGCTTCCGGTTGCCGTTTCCAACGGACGATATCCCTCAAGGTTGCGGGAAACTCGAGAAAAAGCGGCGCGAATAGGTCGGGGGTTCAGGTGGTCGGCAACAAGGGGTAAAAAAAAAGCGAAATGTAATTAGGGCGGACGAGTGCAGCGGGATGCTAATGAACCACCTAACGAGCGGATACGAGACCATTTCTGTCGTTACAAAGTATGATGTATTATAAATTGCGCTGATAAACAATTCCCCCGTTCGCAAGGACGGGGCCGTTAACTGGCTTTCCGTATTAATTGCAACTAACTGGGACAATTTTGCGGAACACCTCAACGTGTACATCGTCCGTTCCATGAATATTTAACGGTCATTAGATACCGAACGGGTTATCAAAAGAAATTGTTTACAGATTACGATCGTTCTTATGCTCGTCAACTTTTTTCCTAAGTAGTACACGGTTACAATAATACTCGACATTCCTAGTCTCCACTCCGTAAGCGCGTAGCATTTTCTCCTTCGAGCTTCCAATCAAGCGTACCACTCCACGGCTCCACCAGTTCAACAGTCACGTGTTGCTACAGAAAAGGACAGCCACCTTTCACCCTGCACCGAAGCGACTCGCGTTTCGCGCCTATTACCATCTCCCAAACATATCATCTTGCGAGTGACGGAGGCATCGCCTGGCGCACGTGCATCCACGAGCACCGTGAGCTAGCGGTGCCCATTGTTCATCGGGCGGTGTAATCTTAGCGGCCGCGCGCGATCCCTGTGTCGTCTCGCGAGGAGCTTCGCTGATGCGTCAACGCCGTGACATTTTCGCTTCTTGCTTACGCGGCGGGCGCGGTGCTTCTTTAAAACGTGGGGCCGCAACGCCGCCTGGGGCACGGTCTCCGTGACATTTCTGTGACAACAGAAACACGATTCGACGGAGCGCAACGCGACACCCAACGCCGACGCGAAAACCAGGCGCGAAATAGCGCGGCTGACAATTCGTCGGCGCATCGAGTTGTGGCAAAGTAAAATGGGGACTGAAATTAAGTGGATACAGAGGAAGAGAGAGAGATGTTTGGGATTGAGATGTTTAGTGGATGTCGACGATCGATGGCAAATGTGCTGTGCTTGCAAGGTGCAGGATGAGTTAAACGTAGGAAGCTAAAGGTACTGCAATCTAGAAATGATTAAAACTCGAGTTTCATTAGGAATTAAAGGCGCACCTAGAGGGAGGAAAAAGAAGATTAATGTAACCACGACTGAAGCTTTGTAAAAGGAAAGGAAAACTGGATTTTACTCTTTAAATAAATTTGTATAATCACCTAACGAATTTCGTTGAATTTGAATTAAAAATATTTGTATCCCTTCAACTCGGCTTTCCCAAGATTGAATCCCGAGTGTGCTACTGTTTCGAATAGATATAAGAACCAGGGATCGAAAAAGTTCTGGTACTTTTCAATAGGTTCCATTTAAAACATGGACCGCGGAACTTTTTTTAAAAATGTTCTCACATTATAAGTTCCCAGAAGAACCGATAAAATAAAAGTTCTTAAAAATAAAGGTTCTAGTTGGAATGGAACTTATAAAATATACAAATAAAAATTTTTCTATAACAGGAACAGATATTTTGTTCAACAATATTAAAAAAGTTCTCAATCGTTGTAACAAATACTGAATACTATTCAAAGGATAGTACTACAACAATATTAAATAATTATTACAGTTAAATTGATATTCTGAATGTGTTATTTATTTGTAATACTTACCTACGTAGATATTTCTAATGTTATGATTTTCATACCTTTTATTAAATAAACATATGAAGAATATGATATTATATTGTTAAATAAAACTAGTGCCTAATAGTTTAGTACTTTTCTTTATCTTATGAAAACTTTTTTAATAAATGTTCTAATGTAACTTATTTCCATGGAACTTTTATTATATAGGTTCTAAAATATCTATTCCATGAGAACACTTTTCAAAGAAGTTCCTAAAGGTAACATTTTTTTCAATAAAAATTCCACAGAAACAGATATTTTCTTAAACAAAACATATAAGTTCTAACAGAATTTTTTTAAAAACGAGGGTTAGAGAACTTTTTCGATCCCTGATAAGAACTCCTTACAAAATGTACAGTTCCCCAGAACTATAAGCCAATGCTCTCGCTGCAAGTTATGAATGAAAAGTATCTCCAATTCCACAAAAATGATTAGATAATGCAGTAATATGGCTCCCGAGCCTCAAATATGTAACCCCAGGCGATTACGCGATACCGTTACCGACGAACCTGCAATGGTGTACGACCAATGCTCGGCTATCAAAGGAAAACGCGGCACTGAGTATTCCACGAGCACCACGCGCTCCGAACATCGTTCGGAATGTATAATTAGCACCGACAAAAGAGTCGAGAGACGTGAAAAGCTCGCGACACCTAATCCCGCTGTATTTTTCTGCTCCGCTTTTTTTTCCACGGAATGGCGCGCGTCAGAGGATAAATAGAATTCCGCGACGCCCGGAGGATCGTCTCGGCGCGTTCGAGCTATCGTTGCACGGCTGAGGGGGCCCGATTAATGGGATCACCAGCCGCGTAAATAATTCGTTCATTCTCGCTCGTTCATTCATCCGCAAGCTGTACGTTTCTCATCTCCCTGGTAATTACTATTGTGCTACGTCCCTCTCTCTCTCTCTCTCTCTTTCCCCGTCGAGTGTCTCAGCGTGGCGCATTATACGGCGGCAGATTAAATGCATCCGGTTCGACGTTGACGCGCGCTGCTTTTGTGAAAGTGTCGTACAATTTCGTCGCGCTCTTGTGAAACACCCCGCCCCGTTGGATTTCTAGGAACTGCTTTTCAGCTCGGTCGAATTATTTCGCCCTCATCCTGCTGCTTAATGCCGGGTGGGAATTGACATTGTTCTTGGGAGGATTTTCTCCAACATATTATTATTATTATTATTATTATTATTATTATTATTATTATTATTATTAACCCTTTAGAATACCCCTTTACTACTCGGTTTCGCCCGAAATTTAGATTCTGATTTTATAAAAGAGAAATATTTTGTTTAGTTTTTGTTTTTGGTGAAAATACTAGTCACATTTATTTGGATTACCCAGGCATAATGAGCTGAGGTACCTACATTTTGTGACCCCAGAGTTTACTGTTAAAAAGTTTTTAGGCGACAGACAAACACACAAGCATACGATACACTTTCTGCTTTATGGTATAAAGATGATGACTTTGTAATGCAGCTGATATATTTGTGGATCGAATAAGGAATTTTTTGGGATTTTTGTATCTTTGAGTGATCTTTAGCATTGTGATTTAGTTCTTCTCTTCGAGAATTCAAGACTCGAATATTGGGGGGCTCCATAGCTCGAAATATAGTCAACTGAAATAACAGTAACACGTATCTACATCGAAGTGACGAACCTTCTACCCCTTTCAAAGGGTGCTGCCACCACTTTTTCACAATAAACATGCCACCATTCCACCAAAAGAACCTTCTGTTCCAAGATGCTCCAGCGGACTCCGCGCGTCCCGACGAGCAACCAAAAATCTCCAGCGGTCCGCGAAGAGAAAGGATCCGCCCGTGTCGGCGCGAGAGGGGGCCCATCGTTCGTCTCCCAACTCTCGGCGATTTAGTACCAGTTACATTTAACGAGCAGCGCTGTTGCTTGATTGTCTCAACGAGGCGACTCCTCCCTCGCCCTTTTTTCCCGTGCTCACCTCGAAAGGAGGGCCCCGCGGTAAAAGGGAGCGACTCGAAGGCGACGCGAGAGAAAGAGACCAGTCGGGGCAGGGAAACGCAGGGGGGGGAGGTGGGGGCGTGAAAGGGAGAGAAACAGAGTGCACGAGGAGAGTAGCCGCCCACAGCGAGCGGATGCTGGGTCGACAGGGTCACCTCTCTGGCAAAATGAATCTTTTATGCCTCGCGCGCGCTCGCTTTTACTGCGTCCTCGGGTACACGCCACTCCGTTTTCTTTTTCAGGCTGGGCCAGACGGTAAACGATTAACCAGAGCCGATCCTGCACGCGGCACAGAGAGTCGAGTAACAGCGTTCACTTTCGAACGCGCCACGCACTCTATCCTTACGGTTCACCGTGCAGTGCTCTCTCACTTCGGCCCGAAGCTCCGCGGTGATCGAATCCGTCTGAAACTCAGCATCGCAGCCCCCGAACCGCAGGGAATGCCGATTTTCTACTACTCGATCGATCCTGCGAGACCTAGACGCCTAGGAATTCAATCGCGCTCCATGTTTATTACCAGCAAAAAGCATCGAGTATGTTCGTTAGAGGGACATTGATATTAATGCCGTTTTAACGACCGACGAAACGTCCATCTCGCGAAGGCGCGATCGTCGCGTGCCACGAGCGCCGACGCTTAATTCAATACAGTCGGTTTTCGAACGTGCCACTTAGCAGGCCCCACCACGTTGAGTTCCCCCTCGAGGGGGACGAAAAGGGCCCCGAGAAGAATTATACCCGTCGTGAATAGCCGCTCGTCGAGAATACTCGCCGCGCTACGCTTTGCGATCGGAATATCGGCTACTGCGAGATGATTTCGCGGCACGCGGTGTAAACAAATCCCCCGAAATATCCATCTATTCGCGAGTGAAATATGGCACCTTGAAAGAACACCTTGTAGATACCAGCGAACACGGTGTACGGCCGCTTTCGGGGCACCGTTTCCCGCCATTTATTGGGGATTAGTCGCGCGCGCGCGAGCCGCCTCGGCGGAGACAAATTACTGCCCGCGAAACTGCCAACGATCCGCTCAACGGGCGCGATAAAAGCGAGCGGAAAAATAATGAACCGCGGAGGAGAGACTAATGAGGGCCGGGGGGCAGAATGTCGCGACGGTGAAACTGTGCTAAATTTAACAGGGGACCTAAATTCGTCGCGTTCGAAACGAGACAGCGGCGGATGCAGCCGATGGTCCTTCGGCGACGTCCAAAAAATTGTGGGACTTTTACGGTAATTATTTACTCGCCTACTGGTTCGTTGATTCAAGTAACTCATTCCGCAGCCAGTCCGCGTCGAACAGCTTTAATCTTCCGTCAGACGGGCATCGACGCAGTGATCGACGGAATGCTGACGTCCGTGCAGAAAGGTATCGGCGGGGAAGCCTTTTTTTAGGTAAAGAGACTTGGAACGAGTTTAACAAACCCGAGCTGGTTTCAAGTTACGTAAGCCATCGGGGGTCGGCGCGGAATCGCGCGAGAAGATTACCAGACGCGGCGGGTCGAAATAACTGGGCGAAGCGCCAGAAAACGGCTGAAAAATCTCGGTGAAGCCAACGTACCGATTGTTTTCGCCCGCGGCGATCAGCGCGGTCCGTCGTTTGACGCGCTCTCCTCGAAACACACGGGCAGGACGGTCACGTTCACGGTCGTGGGCTCGCGAAACTGCTGCGAGATTCGTAAATTTAAGCGTGGCCGGCGAGAGGGGCCGCGATGTCCGGCGACGGATTTGGGACGGGGACCTCGGGACGCGATTTTTGCGAGATTTACTTTCACCCGCGGACACCGAGGGCTGTTACACATGCAGTGTATACTGTAATAATTAAACCTGAATGCACATTTTATTCTACTGTCTCTTAAGGGGAGGTTCCGGTCTAAAAGTCGATTTTTTTTATTTCGTTATTCGATTGTTCAACCTTTCAGGAATACGTGTTTAAAAGGATTTGTTGAAATTCGTAAAATTCCCGAAGTTATAGGCATTTGAGTAGCACCGAATGCGTGGTAAAAACCCGGCCACTCGGCACTCACGTAAAACTTTAAACGCGTTTTTCTCGAAACAGTGTTCTCAAAACGGTGGGACCTATATCTCCAAAAGTTATTAACCGATTCGACTGAAACTTTTTTTATTTTGAAGAATATACTTCTGGCCAGGGGGGGGGGGACCAGACAAAATTACAAAATAGTGAAAATTTCTAATTTTTAAAGGCGTGGAAAAGACGAACAGTATAGGGAAAAAGTGATTTCAAACTTCAAGTATCGTTATTTTCTAAAAAAATGTCATTTTTGTAATTTTGTGTGGTCCCCCCCCCCCCTAGCAAGAAGTATATTCTTTAAAACAAAAAAAGTTTCAGTCGAATCGGATAATAACTTTTGGAGATACAGGTCCCACCGATTTGGATGATTTTTTTGACGCCTTGACTTTAATGACTCCCCAGTGCCGTTTGCAATGATTAATTACAAAACAAAAAATATATTTCTATAATTTAAGATAGCCTCAATGCAATGCAAAAAGTCCCATTAAGTTATATGTAGTAGTTTTCCTTTAATTAATTCCTAAAGATCACCTATTTTGGGGGGCTCTAGACCGGAACCTCCCCTTAAGATTAAACCCGATTTGTTGATCCGGGGGAAAGGGAGATAGAATGTGGACGCTCTTTACGGTCGCCAGAGGCACGCGTACGGTTTCATACTCCCTCTATATGCGGCTTGAATGCGAACAAAACGGCATGTCGCGCGAGGCTGTCGTTTCGAAAATGTGGCGGCCGATTGCATAAGCGGGCGATGCGCCTCGCTCGCGAATTCACGGGCAACGTGCCCCGACTGACTGACCAGCCGACCGTCGAAAAACGTGGACGGTGCCCGAGGGTGAATAAATTTCCGTCTAGGTGCGCGGCGGCGAGGCCTGAAGAGAGGCATTCCTGGCGGAGCAGGACGAGGCGACACCGAACGACAGAGAACCGTTAATCCGACGAGCACACGGTGCCCCGACGCCTGGACGAGGATCAGGGACACCGAGGCTTATCGCTGAATCGGGGAAAATGCCGTAGAAACGGTCGACCACGTTCCATCGCCATTTCTGGAGTAAGCTGCGATTAGGAGTGCACGCATTGCGAGGCCAATGCGTCCTGAGTTCTTAAGGGGAACGACGGAGCCAACCATTTTTTACCGAGATCCGCGAAAGGACTACTTGTTGCTTTGGTTACACCGCTGTTGAGCGCACAATGGTGAACAGGGGGAGGTTTGAAAAGTGTATTACAATCAGAGCGATGCATTCGCTGTTGCGAAATTTGTTTCAAAGAGTTCTGAGACGAGTGGGAAGAATATTAATTTTCGCGCCAATTTCGAGTCTTCTATTCGCGTCGAGAGTAAAGGCCGTCGAGCGTTTCGGCGAAGCGTGGTAAAGCGAGGCGAATCGAAGAAATTAATTGTCGCCGGGCTATTGTTTATAAACTTTTCTCCGCGCATTGTCGCGCCACGGCCTTAGGGGACTTTTATGTTGAAGCTGCGATAAACGATCAGAGCGACGATAAGAGCGAAGGGTCCAAATACATTATATTGTTTTATAATGGAAGTGTTTATATTGGAGTAACGAGTGCGGTTTCCAGAGATGACCAACGATAAAAGTCCTTTCCTAGGCTCCAACGTAAACATGCCCGTAGTAAGTATTTAATGACGAGGAGCGTGACCAGCGGGAGAAGCAATCGTCGAATGTTTGACGTGTCGGATATTTTGGTTTCAGTGGCGCGGCAAGCGTGTCTTACCTTTGTATGCAGGCCCGAGAAGAAGGTACGTCGCGGGGCGGAGTACGACGACATGTTGATCTTGTTGACGACCATTGTCATGGCAGCACCCGAAGCCTGTTCCCTCGCTGGATCGGTGTCTCAACGTTATCTCGCTGTTCAATCGGCACGCAACCCTTCGCTTCGTGCCAGCCTCGACGCTCTCTCACTCATTCGAACAGTCCACAGAATCGTCCGATCGTTGCCAACTGTTCCCTATTCTTTGCCGACCCACTGCCTCTTCCTCTCACATATTCGCGTAATTACCAACGGGAAACAACGACCCACGGAACCGTGTACACCCTCGTTCGAACCACTGTGCGCACAAGCAATCGCCTCGAAGCGACCGATTTCGGAGATGCTGAAGCCAGCTCTGCGAACGGAGGAACGCCGGGTCCGCCGCAAATGTTTCAAGATACGCGCGAAGACTGGCGGCGACGCAGCGCGCGGCGCGCTATATAGCCACCCCACTGCTGGCCCGCTCGGCCAATCGGAGGACGGCGCGGCAGCGCGGTGCCTCGGCGCGCAGATACGAAAGTGGTGGCGCGTACGTTCGCGCCGCGTTATCGCCCTGACCTTCGAACCCGGAGGGCTGTGTCTAGCGGGATGCGAACCAACTACGAGAAGGGATAGACTGGCGATCATTGGAGACTGTTCGGACGAGACGACACGCGAAAAGCCTGGTGGTAGGGCACGGGGGCTGGGTAAACGCGAATTGCACAGCTCGAACCGGCCAGTAACTGGCGCCACGGATGGGATATCCCTCCTTTCCTTTAAATTCATTTATTTGTCCCGGCTGAGCAGCTAGCGGAAGAAATATCTATTTCGAAACGTTTCGCATGCATCGCGAGCGGAGGCGCGGTGTTCGCGTAGTGGTAAATGAATAAATGCAGTGCGCAGTCGTCTGTGTTTACGGGTTTAAAGCGAGTCAGAGGCAGGCTCGTGGTATTCATTTTAAAATTCTCGCGACCGCAAGACGTGCTAATTTGCCTAAAATCGCGCGTACCGCGCCGACTGTTGGGCCAGCCCAAACAAGGCGAATTCTAAAACGCTTCAATATTTGATGTTTAACACCTTGCAGGTCGACTGCGCGTCGGCGTGGGATTTGGCAGACGCCGCGGAGGGCCGTGCTTGGGCGGACGCGTAAATTCCGCTATGTTGCTACAGAGCGCATAAATATGCTGCAGAT
This sequence comes from Andrena haemorrhoa, assembly GCA_910592295.1. Classification (NCBI taxonomy): domain Eukaryota; kingdom Metazoa; phylum Arthropoda; class Insecta; order Hymenoptera; family Andrenidae; genus Andrena; species Andrena haemorrhoa. The sequence goes on along the minus strand of OU342940.1, from coordinate 8,061,546 downwards.
TTCAGCGGCAACGTTTCTGTTACACTTTAACTGGCGCGCGGGTAATTATTCAATCGCGTCACGTCGGGCCAAAAATTGCGAAAACCGCAGAAACGTGAACGAATCACCGGATTGTCGCGCGGAAACTGTATTTTTTTTTAGAAATGTGTACCTAGAATCGTTCGACAAAGGAACCGCAATTCAAAGGCTATCGAAGGAAAAAATACGCTTGTCGCGCCAGAGCTGCAGGCTCCCAATTACAAAAATTACCATGAGAACGGCTCTGGATGCTGCTAAACGGCGGCAGAAAAAAGGGTTTCGCCCATGAATATTTTCCATCTCGTTACGGAATCGCGGCGCAATGGAAACGCAAGTCGTCACCTTGCCAACAGCGATTCTGGCTCCGTTGATCCTCCCCGACGATTAGCCGCGACTTCCACCGGCAAACCTGTAATTTCCCAGTGGCGACTGCGCCCGAGGTATGCAAACGAACGTTGGTAGAACTTCGAGGGCCTTCGAGGCCCTAAAACGCCGCCGAGGACGCGCTTTCTATTTGCAATCGCACTCGACGACTTCGGTGTTGAGATTTGTGTCGTACACTCCGCGCTCTCCAGCTTTCGAGCTTCGGACATCCACTCATAGAGAATATAGAAATTCCCCCAGGAGGATGTTTGGAACGTGGACTTTTTGCGTTAAAGAAAACGCTCGGCGTCGAGTTTCGACGAACCCTTTCTCGGACACGCCGCGGCAATGGCGTCGTTGGCACGGGGAATCCCCAAATTCCGAGTAGAATGGGTGCGCCGCGGTGCAGCTGCTGGAAAACGATGGAGTGGACGCGTTCGAAGGGGTCAAGGATCGGTGATTACGTGGAACAAAATTTTCGCCACGTCGATAAGCTTGATCTCCCGCGAAGGATCGTGGAAATGGAGCAGAAGCTGTTTCGAGGAAGCGTGAAGAGGTTGGTGAATTTCATGATCCATGTTTGTTAATTTACAGATTATCGAGCAGTGGCGGATTTAAGGAAAATGGCCCAGGTGGGCAAGCGTTCTGGGACACTCTGCATATATGACAGAATTACAAATCAATTTTCTCCGCGTGTGGTATGGAGATTATAGGAAACAGGAAGACAATACTACTTGGATAAAATCATAATTTGTTTTGGAAGATGGGCCACCTCCTGGGCACCTTCAACTGCTTATCAGCCGCCCGTTAAATCCGCTACTGATTGTGAGATTATTTCTAGGCTATGACCACCATCTTGGTCCACTATACTTCTGAATTTTCTCGAATTCAGAAGTTTCAAGCTTACACTTCCAAGTACCAAGCTACAAGATGATTGGCGGTTCTCCCGAATTTGAGAAATAAACACACAGAAGCGGCGCTCGCAGTTTGTTTCTCGTGGACGCTTCGGAGCACGTCGCCTAATGTTTCTTTTCATAGTAACGTTCAAGTTGACTCACGACCGGCGGGTCAAGCTAACCGGAAGCGATTGGTACATTAGAGGGAAACAGAGGACTGCCTACGAAATTTCCTCGACGCGCGTTTCCGTGAAACAAAGTAGTAGGAAACAGAGATCGAAAAAGTTCTGGTACTTTTCAATAGGTTCCATTTAAAACATGGACCGCGGAACTTTTTTTAAAAAATGTTCTCACAATATAAGTTCCCAGAAGAACCGATAAAATAAAAGTTCTTAAAAATAAAGGTTCTAATTGGAATGGAACTTATAAAATATAAAAATAAAAAATTTTCTATAACAGGAACAGATATTTTGTTCACCAATATTAAAAAAGTTCTCAATCGTTGTAACAAATACTGAATACTATTCAATGGATAGTACTACAACAATATTAAATAATTATTACAGTTAAATTGATATTCTGAATGTGTTATTTATTTGTAATACTTACCTACGTAGATATTTCTAATGTTATGATTTTCATACCTTTTATTAAATAAACATATGAAGAATATGATATTATATTGTTAAATAAAACTAGTACCTAATAGTTTAGTACTTTTCTTTATCTTATGAAAACTTTTTTAATAAATGTTCTACTGTAACTTGTTTCCATGGAACTTTTATTATATAGGTTCGAAAATATCTATTCCATGAGAACACTTTTTAAAGAAGTTCCTAAAGGTAACATTTTTTTCAATAAAAATTCCACGGAAAGAGATATTTTCTTAAACAAAACATATAAGTTCTAACAGAATTTGTTTAAAAACGAGGGTTCGAGAACTTTTTCGATCCCTGGTAGGAAAGCGAAGCTGATCTTGTTCGTGGTAACAAGCCCAGCTCAGCTGGTTTCTGCCTACAAAATCCACTTCCCCGAAGGAAAGAACTCCGTGTCTGTTATATTGATGATGGTAATTAGAAAAAGTAGCTGTGTCACGTGTATCTTAGAAGCAGCCTCGCAGTGTTTTTCTCGAAGCCACTCGTTATTTAACTTCTTCCTTGTGAATAATACTACGTATTCCAGAAACGAGTAGCGTGTCTTCGCAAAGCTGTTCTGTCATCATTATTTTTTATTGAAAATTGTCTCAGCACTCCACGCGCGATAGAGTAATGAGTTTCGATAATCATGAGAATCATTATCCACCTAGGACTTTGTTGGCAGCGTAATCACTGCCATCGTAAATGACTCGTGGTACCCGAGAAATTACCAAGCCGAATACCTTCCAAACGAGCAACAAATCTGACTCGCGATGCACGAACGACAGGGAGCAAGGAGTCGCAGCTTTCGGGCCGCCCTTTTCGCCAGCCCGTTGTGAACTTTGACATTGTAAATCAGTAACAGGCGTCGGCGAATCGCGGTTCCACCGTGTCCCGACGCCATTAATTTCGCCGGAGCACGATGATGGAGCCGGCGGAGGGTTCCTATTTGCGAACCACGCGAAAAGAAAACGACCGCTCGGTGGAAGCAGAATCGCAGAAAGGAAAAGAAACGAGGGTAACGCGGTGAACAGGCATCGGCGACGCGGAGTCGCGTGTAAATTTATCTTCTCGCGCGGACTGCACGAGCCTTTCTTCGCTGACTGAACCTTTCGGCGCGCGATCGACCTCTCGACCACCAACTTTCACAGATTCGCTTCGTCAAACGCGAGTCTCGCGAGCAGCTTTTCATCCACGCGTAGACATCGCTACTTTTCCGAATTAATAATTATCGAAATACACTTAATTGAATTTCTATTTTCTAAGCATGTTCTTTTACTAGAAATGGGACACGTTACTCTGCGATTGATCGTTCCTGGTAGAGCGGAGAGCAAAACGGTTTCCATGAGCTGAATTCCTGGTTCAAGTTGGATCAAGGATTCGCGACTCGCGATTTGCAATTGACCGCTCGAAACGATCGATTACGGAGATCGCTATCGCCGTCTCCCCGCCCATGCGTTTGGCGGTCGTTTTCGCGCGTCCGGGAAAAACGATCTTGATCGTTGCGTCGGCGGAAATGGCGCGGACAAAGATGAAAGAAGACGAAACGTTCGTTAATGGCTGGTAATGGTGCGCGATGGACGCGAATTGCCCCGCGTAACTGTAATTTGCGCCTTTTTTTCCCCTCTGCCCCCCACACTCGCCCCCGATCCAAGTGTTTGCTTATGTAATGCTTGTGCAATAATTACAGATGTTCGAGCAATTGACCGCCTCTGGCGCTACCGTGCCATGGTTGGATGAGAACGGCGGAGAAAAAGAGGAATAGCCTTATAGTAGCTAATCTTGAAGATTGTTAAGCTGAGGGATGAATATTTCATGAGTTTGTCCACTGCGTTGGTAATCGTTGTAGCACAGAAATTTGCCGAGAAAGAAATTTGTCAGAAGGTTGCCTTCCAGTGAGATTGTTTTGAATTTGAAGAATTTTGAAAATACTCGAATTCTGTTACGAGTTAATTTTTAATTAACGTAGATTAACGTAGTCACGGTCGCTCGTCGATAAATTCTACATTGGCTTGTTTGATTTTATTCCAGAAAGAGTTCGCAATCAGCGAGCACTTATTTCCAAGTCGCGCGCAGTCGAGGCGGGCCGCTCCAAAAATATAAATCGGGATGGCCGATTTAGCGGGGAGATTTAGTGGCTGCGTGACTAACGTCCTCCTGGCGGTTAATGGTTCAATTGTTCGGATCGGTTGGCGAAATTTAGTCACCACGAACGGGAGGGACTCTCTCGAGGAGAGCTCGCGTCGGTCGCGTGACAAATTACCTCGTTAATTCGATCAGCGATCCAATTGCTTTGCTTCTCTCGCTGCCGATTTTCTGCTCAACTCCTCTCAAGCTGACCTTAGAATCACACTCGTATTTCGAGCGAATTCATTAACGACGACGAGGTGTAAGATTGATGCAATAGATTTCCACCTCTCGGCGAGAGAAATTTGGATCCGTTGTCTCAAAGAACAATGTTTAAATGCTAGCCGCGCGAGTGCCAACAGGTAGAGTAGAAATATCCACGGAAGCTGCAGCACCGCGAGGGATGACGGTCCCATTTCTCCGCGAGGAGAGTAGAACAGTAGTACATCGCGCTCGAGAAGAGCACTTTGTTTTGAATCAGGCTTGGCACACGCGTTTCCCTCTGGTCAGTCCCGATAAAAAGGACAAAAAATTGGCATTCGGGCAGGTGCGTAACGGAGCCACTAGAGCCTCAGTCGCCGGCTGGAGTTCTGCCAGAGTTACGCAAACGCATTGCCAGCGACAGCGAGTATTCAAGTGTGATCTGGCTCTGCCAAAACGCGCGAAGAATGGCATTTCGAAGAACGGAATGGTTCGTGTGGTCCGATTATTCGGAACGCGAGTCACGGGCCTCTGTCGGCCACGAAGAACGACGGATATTCTCGACGTACGCGAAGAGGAGGAAGGGAGATATTCTACTTGGAAGAGCAGCTTTCAGTTCAGGGTTCACCGGAATCTAGAAGACTACAGATTCGGCTAACAGCAGCCACTAAAACGAACGGATTTATATTCAACAGGGGACAGCTAAACTCTGTCTTCCCCGGAAAGGCAAAGCACAATATTTAAAACAGGCTTCACACGAAACTATACATAGCACCGATCCCGTCCACTATTTCCTCGTCGTCCTTTACATCCAGCTCTTCCTCCTCCTCGACTTCCTCCTCCTCGCCCAGTTCCTCCTCCTCCTCCTCCTCCACGTCTTCCAACTGCACGTCCTCAGCCCCCTCGGGGAAGTACTCGTCTATCATCGCCTCAGCTTCGTCGTGATCCTCGGTGACGAAGTAGGGCTCGATGCTGGCGAACGAGAGGAACGCGTCCTCGTTGACCCTCCGCAGGATCACCACGAACACCTCGCCGCCAGTTCTGTACCTAACCTTCACCCACACCCTCGATTTATCCTGCGGTGGTCTTTCAACCGTTCGACGAGTATACAGAGCGGTTTGGAAACCTTTTTCTCGAAGTCTTCTGGAACGGAGACGATTCGCCCGGCTACGTGCGGCTGGTCGAACTCGAACGCGCCGAAATATTCCACGGCGTCCTCGAAATTGGCGTAGGCGTCGCGAACCTCGGTGAATTTCTGGGCAGGGAACTTGAAGGCGCAGAGGGGTGGCGGCGGCACTGGCTCCTCGTAAGGGTGCACCATCTCCATGTAATTGGGGAACAGGGTCGTGTAAACGTGCACCTTGCTTCTGGCCTGACGATTCGGGGAACGTAACGCGGAGGTTCCGCATGGAATGGAATATCGAGAAGGTAGAGCAGAGTATTCGGAGTATTATGCGGAAGAACGTAGCACCTGAGAAGGAACCCAAACGACAGGGTCCACTCGGGCAAAGTCTTCCGGGTTCTCGGGGTCGGGTTCATGGACGTGCACGTAGGTCTCCATGTAAGGTCCATCTATAGAGATCGGGACGGTGCTTTGGATCAGCGGTGCCTTGCTGGTAATCAGATGCACGAGGTAATCCTCGACATCGTTGATTGCCCTCGTCGGGCCCCTTCTCTCCCCTTTGGGGCCCTCGTAGGGATACGGGACTGGCCAATCTTCGTGAGGTCGCCTGCCTTTCAATCTCATCGCCATGGTCCTCCCATCGGTTAATCCTGAGGATTTCGGGCGCGACGTAGGAAAGCCGGTTAGAGTGTGCGAGGAAGTCTAGAGAAGCGTCAAGGGTTCTACGCGTTCTACGGTGCACCTGCGATCAGCTCCTTCGTAATGGGCACGTTGCTCTCGACGAACGTCTTCTCGATCAGCTCCTCGGTGAAGACCTGTCGGTGCTCCTCCTGTATGTCGAAGTTCTGCTTCAACAGCGTGTTCACCAGCTCCATGTACGGCGGGCTCTGGAACGTCTCCCTGGGCCTGCCGTCCTCGTTCTTGAACACCCAGGGATAGAAGACGAGGGCTGTCTCCTCGGACAGCTCGAATATCATCTGTGCCAGGAACGCCTCGTACTTCTCTCTCTTCTCGGCCTCCTCCTTGGCACGCTTCCTCTCCTCGATCGCTTTTCTTGTTTAAGGATTTTGCAACGTGAAATTCGCCGGACACTTTGTTCAGCCTCGCTCGAAATAGGATTTTATGCAACAAAGTATATCAAGATCTGGCTAGCAGTCAGTGGACGCATCCGCTTGCAATTAGAAGCTGCTTATAATTCTCTGCCGTCTCGGAAAGACTCCACCTCTGTGCGTACCTGATGGCTTCCTCCTCCTGCCAGCGAACCTCCCCCTCGGGGGTGCGAATGCTCGGCTTCAACAGCATTACCGGCTCCTCGTTCTGCTGGACCCTCTTGATTTCCTGGAGCAGCAGCTTCCTCAGGTTGGGACAGTGCGCGCCGAACATCAGATTCACCATCATACCGTCCTGCAGGAACATCCACACGGGCTCGCTCCTGCCGCGGAATCGCACGAGGTCGGCGATGTGGTCGTTCTTCGCGATGGCGTAGTTGATCGCGTCGCCGCCGAACTCCATCTTGATTTTCCTCAGGGTGCTCACCATGGCGATGCAAGGGCCGCACCACTCGGAGTACACGTCCACCAGGATCAGACCTGGTCGACTTAGCAGGTGCTTCCACTCATCCTCTGTGTCCACCTCGACCTGGAGGGTGGTCGGCTCCCTTCTGCCTGGCCTAGCCACTTTCGAGCCGTTACGTTACCGATGCACGTTCGACAAATATTTAACCTCTTCGAGTTGAATCCGAGGAGACATTCGGGGCCAATTTCAAGAGTGTCCGCGGGGGATTTGTATAATTTGTAAATGAATTAGGTTGTTGCAGGCTAATCAGATGTAGATAGGTCCGGGAAATAAAATAATTTTATTTACTTTTGATATCAGACACCAACTGAAATTAACCCTTTTAAGTCCCGCGACATCCGGAGTGTCTCGTCCGAGATAAGCCTAAGAATTCCACCGATCGGTTCCACAGCTGCCAACATTTAAATTCTCTTGCAGCGGAGTAACAACTAACCCCGCGAGATCAAGTGTCCGGCAAACATTCCAATTTCCCACAATCCCCGCGATTCCCACAGTCGATCGAGTCCAGTAGGTCAGAAATTCGCGACGAAGAGCGGTTGATTATTTTCACACGCAGGAGAGGCAGGCGGGGATCGATTCGCACCGACGATTAATCGCGACACGCTTCCTCCTCGCTCGTCCCACCTTCCCAGCTCCCGTCCGCGGCGATGGTGCGCTCTTCTTGGGGCGTATTTCCAGCGCCGACGACGGACGCGAACGAGGCTGGCCGCGAGACGCCGCTAGATGCATCTCGGGCCGCGCAAAAGGAGAGGCCGCGGCGTGTTTCTCGCATCCTGCGGACGTAAGGAGAGAAGAGCGGAGAGATCGAGGCCGACGATAACGTCGCCGACGATCCCCTCCCGTCCCGTCATTACGACGATCCTCCCTCGTGCAGACTTACGGCCCTAATTCGCGTCTAGCCGCGATAATTAGTCTGCCCGAGATCGTCTGACCACTGCCGCGCGCCTTTTAATATTCTCCGTCCTGTGCCTCGTGAATAAATAAATAAATCGATCGATTCAATAAACGATTCCACTGAACAATTCTCCGTGCTCCAAACTTCCCCGCGGTGTCGCGTGTCCCGAGCCTCATTTGTTATGATCGATCAGGTTCAACGATTCCTACGTTACGAAAGAGCAGTGAAACGCTCTTCCGGTTTCGTAGTAACGACGTCAATTCTCGAATTTCGTCCCGATCAGCGGCGAGGAACGAACTCGTTTGAACCCAGCGCGGTTTCCACGGTGCTGCAAATTCCGAGTGATTTCGACCACTCAGCATTCGGTTCGAACACGAGCCCTGCAAATATCCTTCCGTCGTCTGTTTCCATTTTCAGCTTTACTCGATCGGGGTCAGGCTTCCACGCGCAGATGCACGAGGCATTTAAAAAATGCGGGTGAAATGTGTGCCTCCGATGCGAACGGGGAAATTGCGAGTAGGTGTGTCAGCAAGAGTTGAGAAACAGAGAGGGAATTTCGAATCGCGGTGGCGTTAACGTCCACTTGCCAAGATAGATTCAGATGCCCTCCCAGTTGCTAGAGGGTGAAGGTGTGCAGAAGATGCGTCTCCGCGATCATTGAAACAAAACGAGCGAGAACGGTGTCTGTCGCTTCAATTGAGAGGTTAACGATAGCCGTGCACGCGAGACGATTAGGACGTCGCCTAGACGGTTTACTTTCGTCTTGCCAGGGCTAGGACCAGAGGCTCGGGAAAGGGCGAAGCCTCGTCTGAATCGCGCGCGTCATCGTGGAAAACGATGACTGAGAGCCTAATCTGGCGATCCGCTGATTGGTGTTTATGGGCACGAATTTAGCGCGGTGCGCGAAAGAAAACTCCGCGCTCTAATTAAGGCCGACCGGCGCGTGACCACCGCGTCCCTTCGCGATGAGATAATTATCACGTCGCGACGACCGCTCCGCCTTATCAGAGCGGCGGGGACCGGAGGAAGGAATTTCTCTGCGAAACGATTCATCTTAGACGATCACTCGAACGTACATTAATAAATCTTCATCGAGAATCCTGGCTCCAGAAAGAATCGCAGAGAATATTCTCGCTTCCTCCAGTTTCAGGTAACTGCCTGTCCTTTTAAAAGCTTCGTCAGACTCCACTCCCAAGAGCCAGCGTCTTCGAGGGACGCGGGAAAGCGACCCGACGTGAGAAAGAAATCCTTCTCAGACACGTCGCCGTCGGCTTAATGCAAAGAGGACACGAGAGCCCCGCCGATATAAAGACAAATAGTGGCGAAACGAGCCCAACGAGGCCTAATGACGTGTATTTGCATCGGTCATTAAGGGGAACGAGAGACTCTGGTCACCGCGGGGCGAGAACGCGGCAAGAAACGCGCAGGACAGAGAGCAATTCCGTGGTCGGCTGGACAAAAGGACACCACCGACGCTAAAGTGACGCTTATCGCGGCTCGTGAAAGCGCGTTTTCTTGCGTAACGCGCTCCGGCCTCCTCTGGTTTCCGCTTTTTTTCCGCGGGGTCAACCCCGGCTCGCTGTGAGCCGCCGCGGCGCGCTGATGGGCTGCTCCAGTATCTCTACGCCGCGGCGCTTTTAGCTTTCAGTGATGGGAGATTCATGGATGCTCTTGGATTAAGGGATCTTAAGAAAGTGGAGGTGGAAAATTGGGTGGAATTAATAAAGTTTGAAGGGGTTGCAAATGAGAAACGCTCGATCCTACTTCCTGAGTTGGTCCGTTTCTTTGTAAAGTTTCTGAACTGAGTGCGGTAGAATAGCAGCACCTTCTATAATTCTTATCCGCGCCGAAAACAGCAAGTTTGCAACACGTGCAAGTGTCTCGATGCACGCCACTGTAATCGTAAGTTTCATTCAGCAGGCCGGAGAGAGCCGAAGAGTGGAGGGAACAAAGCGAATGTCGATCACGACTCTGCTCCGATTCTAAGCGCGTAGCCGAGCCACTCTGTCGGCTGTTGCAATTAACGTCACGTTCCCGGGGACGCGGCGGATATTAATTCCGCTCGCGACGGAAAAATCGAATCGATTTCGCGACACCAGGCCGGCTGGCAGACCTTCGACGGCCGCCCACTGCAACGACGATCCCCATCGTAAAACTTGGCGAAATCGCGACGTGATTCATTATTAATGCCGCTGCTCCGCGGCGGAGGAAGGCGCAGCCGGCTTACCTGCACATTTATCTCGTCCCCGCGACGAGTTTCTGGAAAACCTGCGCCCCGACGAGAAAAAGTCCCTTTCCGAGAAGCGTCGCTCACCTGGATATCGATTCGTTTCAATGGACTCCGAGTGGAGCTTGTGACGGGATGAGTCAACTGGAGTATTATTAGAATAACGAATCGACACGAATTCCACGAATTTGAAGTGAAAGGGAGTTTTAATTTCAAATGCAAAAATTTGAGATCCGACTCGAGGAAGAAACCTGAAACCCTCGTCTTTTACAGATTAAGAATTTTTAAACGGAATAGAGCGATACCAACTTTTCGCACTCTGAAGAGGCTACGAGGTGATCTTTCAGCTCTCTTTCAATCGTCGGGTCATTTTCCTTCGCGGGCCAGTAGAGGAGAAACGAGGTGTCGTCCCTGTCACTGCTCGATGAGCTTCAAAAAGACGAATGAAAACGCTCACGTCGCGCCGCGAAAGCTGACTGGCACCGCGATATCCTTTGATCCAGGGAATGAAGACAGCTCCGCGAGTCTCGCGACGAGTCCACCCAATTCTGTCGATCTTCTGTGTCAACGATTTACGCGGCTGGCCAGCGTGGCTTTTAATGCCGGTATAAAATATTTAGAAGCTAAAACGACGATTTACCGCGGTTTCCTGGCAGCGGAACGGGATCGTAAGTGGAGCAAGCTCGATTCTGAGAACTACGAAAGCGGACCTGTTCGAACACCTGTGAAAACGTCGCCCCGGTCTTCCACCAGAAAAGGAAGACACTACGGGACAAGATCCTTGGAAATTCCACCCGTAGAAAACAAATTTATATTACCAATTATCTCGAGTAATTTCTAAAGTGACCTTCCACCATCCCTCTGCCCCTCAAACTTAACGGAATGCAATCTCTAAATTCCCTACCTTTCCTCATACAACTTATGTCACAAGATGATCTAACAAGTAGATTCCAGGAAGAGCAGAGTCTCGCTGGTTCTTTCAATGTTTGTTTCCCTTCGACGCACCGCCGAGGACGGCTTCATCGTGGACACGTCTCGCCAGCGTACAAGCCAGAGCCAGTTTTCTTTCTTTCGCGTGGACTGCCAATCTCACGGGGGATTCCAAGTAACGAAGCTGGGACTTTCCTCGTTTCTCCGAGCAAGTACAGGGAATCGTGTCACGCGTGCATCGCACGACAATCGCGAGGCGTGAGTCATCCGCGCTTTCGATTAGGCCCTCCACCCAGACGGCCGTCGTACCGCGATTATTAATGCGGCTCTCGTTCATTAATGGACACAACCGCACGCTGGATGAATCGATCTGGCCAGCTTCCCGCGATAACGGTGAAAACTTGAGGATTTGTTGAAGCGAGACTAGTGCTACTTTAAAGAGTAGGTAATAAAGCAATTATTAGTTAAAAGTTCCAGGTGCAAGTCGAGGGCTTTTAGAAGAATATTCCTCCGCGTTGCTAGCATCGTCTAGCGATGTCTGTCGATGCAAGCGTCGATTAATAACACGGAGATGCTACTCGCCAGGTTCGATCGCAGGAACGAGAAGATCCAGAAAGCTCGTGGAAACCTCGCGACCTTCGCGTTTTCTTTCTCCGCGCACGTTTCCTTCGCGCGATCATAATTAACCTGAATCACCTCGCGATCGAGGAGCCCACGCGCCGCGACTGCGCGACGCCGATGGATCATTACAAAGGGAGGATAAGCGAAACATGCAGATCGCGTGTTCCCTTTTCCTCCCGGCTCTGGAAGGCTGCAATTAGCGGCGAGAAGACGCGACTGGCTAAGCCACTTGGCGGTCTTCTGGGCCGCCAGCGGGGAGATACGACGACGGATTTCGAGGAATCGCGATGCTGAGGTTCATCGGCGACCCAGTTCCTGCTTGCCCCCGTCTCCAGTTTGCAGAAAATTCGCCACGACGCGTGACACCGATTCAGGGCCACTCGCGAAAGATAACGAATGATTTTGTGGATGAATCTGGGATTATTTTGCTTCGAAGTGGTCCACGCGAATGGGCATGGTCACTGGGAGCGTCGAGTTCTCTTCGTACTTTTAATTTGCAGGAGTAACGATGGGAATTCAAGCGGAAGAGGTGGATATAGTAGAGTATAGTACTCCGCGGAGTTAATACAATTTATGGTTTCACACTACTAATTTATAAACATAGGAAAGGGCACGAAGAACTGTTACGTCTTTCTCCCACGTGAAAATTTCATCCTCGGCTGGACCGTGAAATTAATGAACCCCTCGAGGCCCTTTGTTCCTGTCTATTTTCACAATCGGACAACAAAAAAAAAGGGAAACCTCGTGTTCCCGCAAACTACATGAATTATTGCGTAGCAAGGGAAGGCCAGAGGCTTTTACCCACCGCCTGGTTCGTGAAATGAAATTACACGAGAGTTTCGTTTGTTCGTGGATCGCACTTTGCCACGGGGTCCTCCGGCTTTGTAATTAACTGCCGTAATTTATCCGACTGCGTAAGAAGAATAATGAGTGACGCCGTGGAACGGAACGTCGTTCCTTTGGCTGATTAATTCGTAAGTTAAATGCCCTCGTGGGGGTTCCGCCGTCTCTGGACAAAAGGATGATGAATAAGAATCAGGTGTTCGGAAGAAGGACTAGGATTCTCTATGGTCAGTGATAAACTATCGTGGTTTGGGACCTGGGTGATGGACACCTTGAATAGGGGGATAGAAAATCTCTACGGAATTTAGAAACTTTTCCGATTGTTGCGAAAGGGACTGAAAGGGATCCTAAATTGTGATTGATATCAATTCTGAAGGGACTCTGAAATATTTCTACGTCAAGGGATTACCAAACATACAAATATCAAAATATTTTCGATTTCACAAAGTTTCCAAAGGGATCCTCAAACATCCAAATATCAAAAGAGTTCCGATTTCACAAAGTTTTTAAAAGGTTCCCAAAATATCTAAATATCAAAATATTTCCGATTTCACAAAGTTTCCAAAGGGATTCTCAAACATCCTAATATCAAAATATTTCCGATTTCAAAAAGTTTCCAAAGGGATCCTCAAACATCCTAATAGCAAAAGATTTCGGATTTCACAAAGTTTTTAAAAGGATCCCAAAATATCGAAATATCGAAATATTTCCGATTTCATAAAGTTTCCAAAGGGATTCTCAAACATCCCAATATCAAAATATTTCCGATTTCATAAATTTTCCAAGAGGATTCCAAAACATCCTAATACGAATCCCCCCAAAATTCTAACACCCACCCGAGTGAGTACCAAGGGGTTTCCCAGAGACTCGCAAAACAATTCCTATCACGTTCGACTTCCGTTTGAAACTCGTCACCAAGTCCTCCTCCTTATCGAGCACGCTTATCGCACTAAAAAAGAGCCTCTTGTCACTTGCAAATCTTATTTTTAGCAACAGCGTGTAAACGTTAATTCCCGTCCATCCTATTGTTGCCGTCCCATCGCCCCTCGCGCGATCAATCTTCCTCGAGATCGCTTGGCTTATTCTTACGCGCGTTACTCGCGTCCGCGGGCTAGTAATGGGGCCCGGAAGTAATTTGTCTTCCAGGGTAGACGTTCCCAACCGGCTGAAATTAATTATCCTTTAACGCAGCGTCTTCATCGGCGCGTCCGTCTCCAGCGATTCGCGGCTCTGTCTCTTTAATGCTCGAATCATGTAAATCACTTACGAAATCGAACCGAGGAGCTCTCTTAATTGATTACAGTCCTCGGCTCGAATTACCTGGCAATTACCACCGCCGAGCCTCCTCTCTGTACCTCGTCCGCGATGGTAAAAACAAAATCACCATTAATAACGGCGATCTACACAACATTAGCGTGGCCTTTTTATCAAATGGAAAAACGTGGTGGTCGACGATGAGGAATAGCTGCACCCACGAGGCAAGGAGGCACTTAAGGCTATCGATTCTTCTCCGGTCTCGATAACAGTCGCCCCCCCCGATAAACCGTGAAAAGAGCGTGCAAGTGCACGTGTGGGTTTCGGTATGCGGCGTGAAATTAGCCGCCTATTTGTCATACTGGCGCTATATTTCGTGCTCATGAATATTCGATCGAGACGGACGCCCGACTGGGTCCAGCTGGGTTCCAACCACTATTCCAGCAGTCCTCCTGCTAATCGAACGCTACTAGGGATTATAAATACCGTGCCGCGTGGGTCGCGTTAACGGTGCCCAGAAGTGTCGCGGGGAATTTGGCTGACCATAACTCCTGCTACCGCTTCGATTCTGCGGGTATCTCGATCGATTTCGTCCATTTCGTTCAGCGATCTCATTTAGCTGATCTCCGCGTGTTGGCGAATGGAATCATCTTATCGCAGAATTTGGTCACCCTAGCATTAATCTCTTGAAATCTTTGGGTACCTCAACTTCGCAACGTAGAAGCTGCGAGTCAGGCCTCTGGGCTTGGATTCGAGCGGACTGGGACCCACCAGGGCGATTTCCGTTTTCCAGCGAGGAAGAAGGGTGTTCGAGTGTAATCGTCGGAAACATCAATTCTCGTTGAAGCGTAGGAGACGCATACCAACACCCACCGTCTTCAGCGCGCGCGCGATTATTCCAACGTGACGAACGGAGCAGCAAGGTGTGCGTAAGGTCAGGGCGCAGCTTGGATCACGATACGCCCCTGACACAGTCACCAGTCTCGACAGACGTCCCGCCACTTCCTCTCATTATGCCTAGGCGATGGCTTTTTAATTGATCGCGAACGGCGTCCTTCGAGCGGGACGCGCGGTACACCGAAACCAACTTAGCGCAGAGCTGAGATTAGAAGCAGTGGGAACTTGATCAAGTGGTGATTAATGATCTCTGGGATTGTGATTCTTCTAGAAACCTGCTCTGGGCAACCTCATCGCTAGATAAACGGTGTGTTATTTGATTCGCTATTAATAGTCACTCGATTTTTTATAGTAGATAATGGCACTTTGACTCTGAACAGAGATTAGAATCGACATCGAAGTATTCACACTTGAATTGACACGCCACAGTGCTACCGTTCCTGGATTATTAAAGGCCAAGGCAGGTTTTTGGGTCACGAAGAAGACCGTAGGTTCCCACGTAGGAAAGGGAGCACCGTGATCGTTTTCACAGGATGATACACCGAGGCGTGGCGGCCGAGAACCGTGGTAAATTTATTAGCATTTCAATGGAAGCACGCTCGAGCTAGTTTAACCCGTCGCCATGAATCAACTTTAATAAATAGTTTACCGATCCGCGTATAATAAGCCGGAGACTCGGAAGATCATAGTGGAGCCTCCGCGAGCCATGTATTTACTATTCACGAAGAAGCTAATTGATCATTCGCTTCCCCTATTCATTTCACAAATTAATCAACGATTATCATACTAGTGTCTCAATCTACAATTTCCTTGATCAATGACTTCCTCTATCGTTTTGTGGCTGCACAATTTCCTCCGCTTGATAAGCCGTCATCTTCCTTATTACAGGAATCACGATCGTCCAGCGATCCTCGTTTCATTCACAAAAACTTAATGACAGTAACGTGTGCTCTCTGCAGGCATCCTTCCGCTTCGTAGCCACAAAGTTACGATCCGATTAGCCCAGAAGAGGAGCCACGTGTCCTCGAAGAATTCGACAGTCGGGGAGCCACTAAATCTCCAAGCACCGTGGAACGAAGGGCGGCGAAACGAGCGAGGGGCCAAAGGGAATCGAGATTCTTTTATGGGAAATCGTAATTCATGGAGCAGTGAGGATGACGATTCTTGGCACGACGGCCTCCTTTTTCTTCCCGTCGCAGGGGAATGTAATTTTCCGGCGAAGGGGGTTGCGCGCGTCGTTACGACGCGGAGAAAGAAGGAGGGAAAGGAAGGAAGGAAGAAAGAGTGGCTGGTAAGAGGCGCGCAACGGTACAAGCTTTATATCCCGCATAAACATTCCTGTCGTAAACGTCGGCTGTTTCGGCTGACGGAAGCGGCTGATATTTATGCGTGAACGTGTCTTAATTGTTACAAACAAGCGTGCGGGCCGATGATCGGACTTTCAATGAGGGCCGAATGCAACGTCCATGTTTCGGGGGGTTTGTAGGAACACGCACACAAGCTTGAAGTCGATTCTGCGAATTCGAGGTGTCGAAGGGTTGATCGGGAAACGCTCAATTTACCAGGCAAGTCTTGATGGTCCATTATCTAAATGGAATTTAGCTGCTAAATACTTGGAGGAATCACTGATCCACCAAGGAGCCTACTTTCTATACATATGTCACAAATGTAGGGTGGATGTGCCAGTAAATGGACATTTTATATTGAATTGAGTAAAAAATAGTACAATATTTTTTTCAACACCTGCATGAAAGGTGTGTTTTTTTGAAAGCCTGCTGAGCGATTCGCAAAAAAATATGACAAATGCATTACAAGTATCAAACATAATTTATTTAAGAATTTGTAAAAGTAATGCTTATATTGGAGCAATTAATAAGTTGAAGACTCATATTTGTACTAGGAATTTTGATTTCATTCGCACACATGATCGATGTGGATTACTCGACTAATTGCTTCTTCATACCACAGGGTAATGCCATGTTCACTCAGCTCACGAAATGACGTTTCGTAGGGAGCAAAGTAAAAAATTGCGAATACGCATGCGCGTAAAGTCTTTTTCCCTCGGGAGAAAAGTATTACACGCGAATAGTCTGAAATTGGTCATTTTGCTCCCGCTCAGCAGGCGTAAAAAAACACCCATTAATTAGAGACTTCTTTCAATTTCTTGCTCCATATCCAAACAATTTTTGCAGCACGCGGAATCAATAATTTTATAAAAGTGTTCATTCATTAGCCTTAAGTGTTCATTTACTGGCGCGTTGACCCTATTAAAATAAGAAAAATGAATCTCTAACTCATGCATGCTTCTAGGAACATAGAAAGCCGAAAGTTACAGCCCCGCGTGCAGCCCGATGAAACGAACCAAGTCAAATAAACTCTGACAAACGACACTCCGATTCGACTTCACCATCGAATCAAGTATTTTTCCCGGAAGAAAGACATTTACGTCTTCCGGCGAGCTCCGAGCAGTCCGAGGATCAACAGAGTTGCGAGCACTCGTTCACAGTTCCACCTTCGAAACGGCGTAACTAGAAGAAACGTGGCAAGAAGGGGCGAGCCGGACGGCGCTGGACTAACGGATAAGTGGCAGCGAGATATTCAGCAAAATAAATCACGCCACCTTCGTAAATCTCCGCCTGTGGCCGTGTATCGGGCTATTATTAATAGCAGCGCGTCTTGTTACTTCGACGACTGTGCGACGCGCGTTATTTACGGCGTAAACGCCGTAAAACAGCCGTAGGAGCGTCCGGCCGATGGAATTCCAGTTTCTTCTCTTCTGGCCACCGGCCCGCCGTTTTCGCGCGGAAAAGCTTGGCTTTCCCGCGTGTCGCGGTACGTCGCAGCACTAGCGAAACTTTCTGACGACGGCGCGGTTGCGCAATACGAAACAATTGAGCGAGATCATAAATTATGACAACGTTACGAGCAATTTCAGCAAGTCTACGGTTCGCCCGGATCGAGGCCAGCCATCAATTTCGTGTTCGCGGAACGCGTTCTAATTGCAAGACAAACATGCCGCGTTCCTGATAAATACTCCGGGGCTCCGTGTTCATTGATTCTTACCACTTGGGGACGGGCGAGGGGACTGCGACCGTACGAATTCATTGAGATATTAAAGACAAGCCTGCTCCAACTTTGGCCATTTCTACTCACATCTAAAGTACCAAACGCTTGAAAGCACAACAGTGGATAGAGAGGTTTCTTTTTCGCTTAAGAGACATCTCTATGGAGAAAGGGAGGTTTGACGAGTGTCTTTAATTCCTGGAAGAAGTGTGTAGCTCAGGAAGACAGAGCTCTTCCCGTCCACCGTTTCTCTGTCCGTCTCCCGTGGATTGTGAAATGTTATTTACGACCTTGCCAGCAGATGCTGCCCGCGGTAGGTGTACAGGTATAATGGTGCCAGCAACTGTAAACGGCTCATTGTTGCAGCGACAATGATTCTGCCGCTGTCGCGTGGCCTTGCACCAAGCGATTCGTGGCAAAGAAGAAGGCGCAGGAGGATTCGCCGTGGCAAGTGTTAGCCTTAATCGCGAGCTTCCAGCCACCCACCGGGCTAATTGCAGAGACGAGTGATCGGTGCCAGATATCCCGGTGAAATGGGAAAGCAGGGGCGTGCGTCGGGATTAGAGTGAAAGGTCTGTTTGTGACTGTGGACGAGAATAACTCTGGACCGGAAGGAAGTCGATGACGCTTGGGATTTTCCAGGGAGTCCAATGGAAGTGACTGTAGAGTTGAGGGAATTGTTATCAAAGACTGGGAGTGATATGGGACTCAATGGGGATGTCGTCGGGACGATATGCTGTTCATCCTGCGCGCCTGAATCAGCGAAGATGCAGCAGCGAGGAAAAAGTAAATACCCGGGATTTAAGAGTATTAACCTCAATCACGAGCTTTCGTACACCCACAGCGACGGCCTAATTACGTCACGACCGTCCCATGCAAAACATGTTTTTGTCGTTACTGCGAACAGACATACCCAATAATCCTCGGGCTGTTGAGCGTAGGTACATTGCTTTGATCGTGTGCAAACGTAGGTATCTCCCATCACTTTCCTCCTGATTTTCCCCGTGGCTAATTTCGCCCCCCTGCATTTCTCGAATCCTATGGTTCAGAGACACTATAATAAGAGTCTGGCCAAGAGAACGCCACTTTTAATTGGTCCGCCATTTTTGGTCTATTCCCGCTGATTTTTAAATCTGTCAATTATACCAATCTTAATTGTAATACATTTTTGTAAAAGGGTGCTGTACATCCACCCGTTTTGTATGAATCAATTGTAATTAGAATTTCTTGATATAGGGTAAAGGACCCAATTACTGACACCTAACCAATTACTGTCACCTTAAGCTATTTTACTTAAAATAACGAATAAATAAACTATAGTATATAATTTATAGTATACATTATAGGTTGAATTACATAATTCTTTTTTTTGTATGACTTTACAACGTTTATTTATTCGTTATTTTAAGTAAAATAGCTTAAGGTGACAGTAATTGGTTTGGTGTCAGTAATTGGGTCCTTCACCCTACCTAATTATGTATATACCTATTTACGCGAAGTAAACAGAAGTAAAATACCGCCATAAACGTAAGAGTTTTTAAGAGTGGTTAAGAGTGAAATGGTGTATATCTCTTTCTCTCCCGTAGGATTTAGCCCAAACACGGCGGGCACTGGGTCGTGGCCAGTCTCTTATTATAGTGTCTCTACTATGGTTGCATTTTCAGTGTCATCTGGTGGTAAACGTTGCATTATTATACGTCAGTATTCGGACATACTTGCAAGTAACAGGATAGGTGTTTGTGTGTTTGCGAGGGAGAAGAAGATTTTCGAGCACAGTGAGTTTTTACAGACTTCGGTATGATAGCACGTTACTCGTGCCAAGTGCCAGTTCATTCTAACATTTTATACACCCTCTACAGGGTCAAATACAAACGGGAGACGAAATTTGGGCCCTTTACCTTATTAACGAAGCTCCCAATTATCTCCAAACCCTCTGCCTAATCAAAACACCCAGCCCCTGCTCGGAAAGCCCCCCAGGACCCCATCTTAAAAAAAATTATTCTATCTAAACAATATAATTTCTTTCTTTTGCACTACTACACTTAGCTCCATTTTCCTGAAAAATTTGGGCCCCTCGGGACGTTTGGCGCCCTGGCTATTTTTCCTTAAATCCGCCACTGTCCCAGTTCCTCCAAGCTCCTCTAAATTCTTCTCCACTAATTTCCCATTCGATCCCTCGAATCCCTTAAATTGAATGGTCCGGTTTCCAGAGAGCAGGCAGTCATCAGGGAACTAGTTATCCCCGAGTCACCCGGCAAATAATCGAGTAAGTGGCTACCGTTGTCGGCGGAGGGGTCAATCGCGAGTCTCATCCAAAAATATCACCGCGCAATCGGATCGAGACGAGCACCCATGCACACCCGTCGCGAATCTTCTGCGTTTCGCGCACGAGGCGGCTCGGTTGCATAACGCCGCGCTTCAAGGTCGATCCCGAGTTGCGATGTTACGCTCCGCGTCGGCGCTCATTAGCGGGCGGAGAACAAAGGCGGGACAGCGAAGTTCAGACGGCCGTTTCCGGTCTGTCCCGCGGTTTAATGCCAGGCCTTTTGTCCGTTTCGCGCGGGACGCGTAATTTATTAGCGATTCGCGCGGCATTGTTCGCCGCGTTTAAGCGATCGAATGAATCGAGCGAGACGTTCCGCATTGTGATGCTCAACCGGCGGGCTTGTAAAAGAGGGGGGATTTCACGCTCGTCGCCCGCCGCTCGCTTATCCCTTTTTAAAGCTTCCCGTTGTTGGTTTTCACGCGTGGGATGGATTACTGGTTGGTAAATTGCTAATGCCTCGTGGCGGGGCAAGAAGGGAGGCTGCAGCGAATCGAGTCGCGAAAGGCAGCGGGAAAGAAAATCGGTTCCACTTGGACCAAAAAAAAGCTAGCTGCCGCGAATAATTTAAAACTCAAAGGCACTCCCTTCTACTACAAATATTAACGCGAAACAAGGGAATTCTAAATCGGAGTCTCGCCAATCATCTCCGCCCATATTGGGTCCCTCGCTGGCCACCTCTCCCCGCGCAATAGAGTTACACGAACGCTACCGTCTCCCTCGGAGGGAATCACTGCCTCGGCGGTATTGCGCGCAGCGAGAGGATCCAGATCGGTGCAGCGCGTGCTGGAGTACCCTCCGGTGATTCCATTAATCCATTTGATTCGCTGGCAATCGAGTTAACGCCAGTTCGCGGCAGCTGCACCCTTTGTTCTTCGGCGCATTCCAGCGGCGGGGTCTGCACGTGCGAGTGGCTCTTTGCACCGCGGCAGAAGCGTCCCAGGAATGGGGTCAGAAACGAGAAAAATCGCCTCTTTTATGTCCAGCGGCCAAGAAATCTCGTCACGTCCCCGTGCCTCGGTCAATCAGCCACGCTTCAGACAATTACTTATTGTATCTCTGCTCGAGAGTGCACCCACTCCGAGTTACCTCCTCGTCGCCAGCCATCGAAACTCCGCCAGGGGGCACGAATTACAGCTTCGGGCCGGATCCAATCCTTTCAGGCGGTCTCGATCGCGAAAGGCGATTTTAATTATCGCGTCCTGTTTAGCACTTAGGGATACGCGTATTCTGAACCTCTTCCAGTGACAGCGGCTCGTTAGAGCTTCAACATTAGCTGTAGGATCAGCGTTTTAGACCGGTGCGAATCCTGTCGCACCTCGCCGTGAAACGACACGAGATGCTGGGTGGCAGATGGACGAAATGTGACTGCTCGCTGGCAGACGTGCCGCGAGTGGAGTGACAATCGCTTAATAACTATAAAATTATGTATTTATTGCGCAAGCGGGAGAGCGCCGATACGACGTGGCTTCAAAGACCTTTAACTGACTAAATGGCACCTCGTATTAGCCCACTTTGCGCCACCTTTAAACGTCGTAAACGTCCATTAGATATTACGCACGTAATACGGTATCCGAGGACGTGGGCTGAGAATGCGCGACGTGCCTTCTTCTGCATTGTCTGCGGCGGCGACGCCAGGCACCGTTTCGCTGGGCGACCGTGCAAAAATCGGGGGTTTATGGTCCACCGACGATCTCGATGATCGAACAGGATCGGAGCTTCGTCCGCCGGTGCTAATGGCATCGCGATGGATCTCTTAATGCGCCGAATGCAATTAATAGGTGAGATCTTCTTTTAGGTGGAGAGGTCAGGGTAATGTCAAGGGCGAGGAGGATCGAGGAACAATTAAAGAGATTCCAATCGATGTCCCTCGGGTTCGAGATTGCAAATAGGAGAATACGATGCGGGGCATCAAAGTCTAGAAGATTGATGCAGTTTTTGTTCACTTGATGACCGTGTTGTTTATAGGGTTATTATGCAAAGCAGAGATGAACGTGTCGAGAGGAAAATGCCACTGGGAGTAAACAAAGATCATTCCTCTGCGGTAGCGTGCAATTACAGCGATAATTATCGTCGATAATCGCGGAGGGAAAAATATCGAAATCTTCTTTGAGGCACCCGATGTTGTGCTTCGATGTCACGCGATTTTCTTGCGCGTCTGTTCGAGCACGATGATTTTTGCCGGACCACCAAAGTTCTGCAATGATGAATTAACGCTGAAATAAGCAGCGGAGTTGCGAAAATGTGTTTTTTTCTTCGAGGCACAGGGCCAGCGAGGAGGAGCTTTTAATTCCATCGTCGTTTAATGCTTAATTCGCGTGTTAAATTTAATTGCGAACCGTCTGGTGGCAACGTCCGTGGTGTTGTGTTACGCAATTTGCCGGCGGGAGGAGGAAAGAGGCCGAAATAATCGCGGGCGTGTTTCAGGGCAATCGCGACGAGTGTCCATCTTCATCGCGGCGAATTAACATTTTTTCCAGCGGCCCGTGTGATCTGCGCCAGCAGGCCTTTGAGCAATTTTCGAGGCCCCGAATTGAAAATTTTTGTCGCGTATGCGCTCGCGTAATTGATCCCTCGATTCCTCGCGGTCTGCTTTCGTGTCCTCGATACGGTGCTGCCTCTGGTCGAGTTGTTAACATCGACCTGAACGAAACGACGCGCTGGTATCCATATTTTCCACTGGACTCTCGATTATTAAACGTTGATGGATGAAGGGCATTGAAGGGTGAGAATTATAGGTAGAAAGTGAAATACTTTCGAAAGAAAAATTCAGACCATCATCAACGCATTTTAGGAAGGAAAGAAGCAGAAGGAACTCGAATCCCACATCAACCTACATTCCTATACATTCCACTAGCTTAAAGTACCTGGCGTGGCCCGGATAAAACTTTGATTATCACGGAGTGTCAAGGGGGTGAAATAAGGGGTGTGATGTACAGATTTCATGCTAGCCTATATTTTCCGCAGGGTTCTAGAGAGTAATTATGCAAAATTTGGTCCAGATCGGTTAACAAAATCGGGATAAAAAGTATACGGATAAAGATCCGTTGCGTAGTTGCGACGTGATTGAGTAACAAACAGTTTATCGAATTTATCGATCAATAATTCTATCAATAACCTTTCCAACAATACCAAAGAAAAAGACTATGAAAGTACCTACCTTCTGCAGGCAAGAAACTAGGGTTTGTACAAAAACCGACTTTTCAAAAAACCGGTTTTCGATTTCCACTATTCCCCACAAACCGGTTAAACCGGTTTTCGAATTTTCAAAAAAAATATAATTAAAATAGAAAATAAATATCAGTACCTATTTTAAAAATGTTCAGTTTTCTTAATATTTATGGAATTACAAAAATATAGCAAAATAAAATATACTGTATCTATACAAAACTACATAAATAAAAGAAATTAAAATAACTAAAATCTGTACTATTTTTGAGTTCACTTAATATTTCTGGATCTATAAAAATCAGCACAATAAAATACACAGCATACAAAACGAAATGAGGAAAAAACTAAAATAACTAAAATCCGTACGGAATATCAATTATAAATCTTTATTTCATTTAGTATTTTTCTTCTGAAAATATTAACTCGTGAAGATTAGTTTTACAGTAAACTGTTGCGTACTACAATATACTTGTGTAAATTGTTAACGTTTTTAATAAAATAATTAATTCATTTTTCCATATTGAGTCTAGTATATAAACCCGGTTTTTTCAAAATTTAAAAACCGGTTTTCGATTTTTACAAATTTATGGAAAAAACTACAAGAAACACCAAAAATACCCTATTCCTAGCAAAGATATCAAGCTAAGAGTGACCAGCAGTCCGCAACAATGCGTGAAAAGTTGCACAGAACGGAGAGAGCGATTTCTGGAGAGGTGGTGCGACAAATAAACGGGTCCGTTGATGCAGCACCGTATCGAAGCGTGGAATTTACGATTGGATTGGGCAACTGGTAGGTGAACGGTAGTCGCGGCTCGAATTTCACGACTATAAAGAGCCGGGGTAAAAGCGACGTGGCCGTCGCCACGGAACAAATAAACCATTTTTACGATGGCCGGCCTGTCGACGCCACGAGTACGAAATACGCGTTACAGTATTCGTGGTACGCGCAAAAAGGAAGATGAAAGGTGGCGTGTGCTCGGGGGACGACATGGAGCTCGATCGAAAGGGGGTTGAAGTGGGGGAGGCAGGGGGTAACCACCATGGTCACGTACAAGGCGACTGCCAGTGACAGTTTCGCACGAAGACCAGAATGCTTTCCGTGCTCGAAAGGTATGCGGTGACGACTTTGTCTCGTTTCAGGGGGGAATTTTAACGCGTTGCCAAGAGTGTGTCTGCGGCGTCTCCCCCTGTGAGATGCTTCCTTGGAACGGTGCCCTCGACGCTTTTCATATTATCCGAGTGGTGTCAAATTTTGTTTGACGAAGGGGTGGGAATATTGGTGGGTATTGTGGGTGGAATTGGGGTGCGTTGAACTCGGGAGCGTTGAAATCGAAGGTGGTGGAATTGGGGTGAATTGGACTCGGAGGCGGTGGAATTCTGGTGACTTGAAGTCCAGGGCCTTGGAACTCTAATGAACTGATCTCTGATGCCTTGGAACTCTGGTAAACTGAACTCGAGTGAACTGAACTCAAGGGCCTTGGAACTCGAGCGAACTGAACTCGAGTGCGGTGTAACTCTGGCGAACCAAACTCGGGAGTGTTGGAACTCTATTGAACTGAACTCGAGTGGCCTGAACTCTGGTGCCTTGGAACTCCGGTAAACTGAACTCGAGTGAACTGAAGTCAAGGGCCTTGGAACTCGAGCGAACTGAACTCGAGTGCGGTGTAACTCTGGCGAACCAAACTCGGGAGTGTTGGAACTCTATTGAACTGAACTCGAGTGGCCTGAACTCTGGTGCCTTGGAACTTTGGTAAACAGAACTCGAGGGTGGTGGAATTGCAGAGATCAGAAGTCGAAGGCCCTAGAATTGCAGTGAACTGAAGTGGAAGACCTTGGAAATCCAGCGAACTGAAGTCGAGCGCCTTGGAATGTTGCTGAGATCAACCTTAGGCCCTGCGCACTTACATCCAACCGAACTTTAGTATTTCTGAACCAGTTGTGAGGAGCAAGTGACGCCGGGAAAGTTCCACACTCGTCAAGAAGCACCTGCTCCAAGCTACAATATTTAGCCAGCAAGAATTGATATATTACAACAGCCTTTAACAGCACCGTCTGTAAGACATTCAATCCCCCGAAGCAAGGCACCGCGGAGTCTGAATCGAGGAGAAAGATAAGCGGGACGAAGGAGGAGGACACTTGCAGCCTATCTGACTACGGTTGCCTGCGGGAGGAAGAGACGACAGAGTAACGACAGGATCGCAATTAATAGCTGGAAACGAAGGTGGTGCACGCTTCTCAATTAGACTTGCAAAACACCACGATGCCCAGCGACCAGTCGACGATTGCTGGAAGTGGTGCGTGTGCACCGGGCCCGTGTATTAGCAAGTCAGATTTCAGAATCGAGCCGGCATCGCGAAAAATCGCTCGGTTTATTTGCATCGGGCCGCGGTTTAACGATCTCGGCGAAGATACGCGGCTCGAGGCGGCACAGGTACATGGAACATAGAAAAAACGAGCAGTGAACTTTGAAAAATCATTGTCCTCACTATATTCCATAGTCCTCAACCTCTACACCTACTCCCAAAAACTCTTAAAACCTTGGCACGTTACTCTAAATAATTTATTCCACTTCACCACAATACCAATCCCTACTTCAATTAAATGCAAGTTCATTCCACATCAACCTCTGGCCTCCTGATTCTCCCGATTACCTTCGATGTTAACTTCTCCAAGATACTCATCCAACGGCAGAACGCTTCGGAAAATAATCAACACCCAAACCCTCGATTCCCGGAATCCGGTCTCTGTTCTGGCGAGCGATAAATAATCGATCTAAATCGCTCAGTACTATTGCTGTCCGACGCCTCGTATATTCTCAGCAAGTAAATGCAGTCTCTAGAGCTGGAGCAAGCTCTCAAGGTCCATCCTCGTGATCGCGCGTTTTCGATCCTGTGTTTTATAGCAATATAATTTCGGGGTCGATCGGATATTCAAACATTCCCTTTACGACTATAATTCACACGTGCTGCATGGTTTCGTCGTGCGATTATCTACATTGTTGCGAACACCTCCGCCTGGAACGTTCTCGAGATCCCGTCTGATAGCACGCGGGGCTAATCCACTGCGGCACCCTTCGTTAGAGCTGATGCCAGGCGTTAAGCACTTTGACCCATGATCCTGGTATTTTTATTTAATAACAAACAGGCGGCAAGGAATCCTTCACTTCCTTCGAACACTTCCCTGGAAACTTTGGCGATTAAGAAGAAATACCTATTCGATTATATCCAATTATTTATTATTATTTATTACCTTGTTTACGGGAAGACCCCATTGCTTACAAAAAGAAAAAATCACAAAACAAACAGTACCGCACACGAGAAATCACACATCATACCCCGAGAACGAAAATTCAAAGTACAAACAGAATACCGCACCAAAGCAAAATTAAACTAGGAAATATTATCCCGACTGAGCGAGTAATAATTCACGCAATCATCATAATAATCCCCTCCAGAACTCTAAGCAGTACGGACCTAAAGATGTGTACCATTCCGTTAAAAAAAATCAATCTCCTCATTATAATTATTCGCCAACGTACAAAATCCGCAAATTGGCGCATTAAAGTTGACCAGCGAAATATAGGAACTATTTGTATGCCTGTGTATCACCTTGAATAGAAATTACATTATTATACAAAGAATATCATACAAAGAATCCTACAGTCATAATGTATTACTACAGAGCCAGCCTCCTTCAACAAAATATTGCATTAATATCGATCTGAATTGAGTACCGAGCAGCTGGGAGTTTCCCCGCAGAGAAACAGAGGAGCCGGAAAAGTATCGAGAAAAGTGAAACCAGTCTCGCTGCATGTCGCGAGAGCGATTGTTCTCGCAGCCGTAGAAAGTACATATCGAGGTATCGATCGCGAGTGGTTCAGCCTCTTGCGCCGGCAGTTGCGCATTCTTGCACGTGCGAGCGTTAAAATGCCGTCGGCCGGCTTCCGTTTTCTCACGCGTGGACTTTTCGCGCCCCGTTTGCGATCGGGCCCGATGCGCTTCGATCGCTCCACGCCGTGCTCGATCCCTCGGACAAGATCGCCGGGCCGCGGTGGCTGGGAAAAATCGAGCAGCAATTTATAAGTTTGTCGAGGAGCACGCGGCATGACGTTCCGCGATGTTATCTCGACGGTATTTAATTACACGGTTGTTAGCCGTGCACGGCTAATGAAATTTCAAAGGGACGCCCCTGTTTGGCGCTCTGGGCATCGTGGGAATTACCCGCGAATGGACACTCGTTCTTCAGTCCACCACTTTTACAGACGTAAGGTCGACCGCGGAGAAATCGTTCCCTCAGCTTCCCCCAGCGTCCTTCGAAGCCGCGTCGAGTTCGTATTCGCGGATATTCGCGATATCTGTTCATATTCGCGGAGCACGTTCACCGTGGATGGTGGCGTGGAAGTTGGAAGGTTTTCCGAGGCTGACTTTTCTAAATAATTTTCATTGCAGCTTTGGTTGTTAATCGGGGATCGTTGGAAGTGTTCCGACACTAGAGACGGCTAGATTGTTTGGCTAGAGGTTGTCGATACGTGGCCTCGATTCCCCCCATTTCCACCACTAAGCCACAGAAGCAGAATGGCGAAACACTTTTGTAACCGCGCCAGAAGCGCCGTGCTTCCTTGATTATTTGGACACTGGCAGCGGTTTGAACGGTACTTCCTCTTCGAAACGGTCGATAAACACTCCCGACCGGCTCCGTCGAAAGAACCGTAACGGAAGTACAGCCGCTGCGCGCGGAAAACCTCCCGAGAAACGGAGAGCGCGCGCGAGTTCAAAGGGGCCGTCGTTAAGATAAAATCGCACGCGAAACGTACCCTTCCCACTTTCCTGCGAGATATCGAACCCTCGAATTACTAGAATTAGCTGCGGAGATAAAGCGGACGGGGAGGCAGCTTCGCGGATTCTAGGGAACTTGGAGGGGTTTTGAAGAAACCCCTCAGGCCAACTGCAATAATTTCCTAATCCCAAAGACTCGAATATAAAATATTCAGCCCAAAGATACATATTACTCGCTAAACAAAGGAAAACACTTATTGCAACCTAAATTGGAAACCCCAAATCCCTTCTATCCGCCCTTTCAACATCTTCAATGGAAATAAAAATGTCCAAAATTTGTCCACTTATTTTCAAAACAATCCGCGCGAATCAGTGGTTTTACTACTCGATACTATGCGACTACCCCATCGTCCCCGTCGATTCCTCCGCAGCCGACACCGGAGCCGGAAGTTCCGCAGCGCAGCCCACGTTTTGAAAAGTTCCCGCCTAGTGTTGCAATGCCGAGCCCCGTGACAGGCTGCTCTCTAAGCCGCCCTTTAAATAGACGGGGCCGCCTTTTCTCGTCGTGGGACGCCGTCTATTTCAGGACTACTTCCAGACTCGAAATAAAGTCCATGAATCATGCCCCTTTGTTTGGTGTGGGTGGACCGTGTAACAAACACGATCACCCATGTGTCGCGGCCGTGGTTACGTGTCCCCTGACGACTTGCAACGAGCGTCAGGCGAGGAGGATCCGCCAAGGGGATCGCCGCGAAAGGAAGAAGCCGCGTCTGATCAGGGACGTCGCTCGGGGCCGTATTCCACTGCGAAGTGGAACGAATCGAGTGGCCACAGGCGAAAACACTGTACGTAGGTCCATTGGATTTTCGTGTAGATTTCGCGGAATTTTGGGAATATCGATAGAATATACTTGCGTCGCGACTCTGATCTCCATGTTCCGTTTTTTGCCACGGGTTGCAATGTTTTTGGTGGCTTGGGTAATATTTTCATTCCAAGTGCACACTCGGTTGGTGAAACAGTGTTGATTAAGGGAAGAATGAGGATTATAATACGCGGCTTAGAACCACGTGGTTCGTGCTTTCTTAGATTGTGTATTCGATCGAGCTATACAGTTTTAATAACCCACGAATAAATCCTCGATGCAGACGCCCACGTCAAGCGGCGGATCAGTTGATAATTATTCAAATTGGCCCTGTGTCCAGTTCACAGGTGCCCGGTATACACGGTATGCGTGACAACGTACCGCTTCATCGACTTTGCTCCGTGTACTTAACTTTCCCCATCCCCCGCGGCTCAATAAACTCGATCGCGATCGGGTTTCAGAGGAAGTGCTCCTCCCCCGTCTTCCACCTCTTCGGCTATCTTCTTTTCCCCAGCTCACCAGGGATCTGGGCGTTAATTAGCGCGGCCCGCGATAGAAACACGAACGAGTTACATCGCCAGCTTCCTCCGGCGAGCCTATCTCTCATCGACGGATGAAACCCTGCCCTCGGAAGCCCCGTTTCTGTATTCTATAACGCGTTCAAGGACGCTCGAGACTGCTGCGAGGGAAGTTGAATAAAAAGATTTGCAACAGTTTAACACGCTTCGGGCCGAGCATGAATGAAAACTGTACGCGATTCTATGAAAAAAAATACGGGGACGTTCTTCGAATCCTCTTCTAGCAAGTCTGTATTTTAAAAAGGTGAGGTGTCTTTGGGAATAGCTATTGTAAAATTTCCCCCATTGCACTTTAACCGCTACAAAGCTTCAGTGCTCGAATACGATGTTTCTCTTAAACACTGCCCAGCACCACCGTGCTTTCACAGTATTACAGAAACGCCAGACACGTGGAAGGTGAGCTATTGCCCCGCGATCGGTTTGTGGAGCACGCTCGATTGGACCAAGCCCGATATTTCCGTGCGCGTCGAGGGCGCAGCGGCCCTCCGCAACGGGAGAAGGAAAACTCAGCGGAACCGGTTAGAATGCTCGAAAAATGATAGACGAACGACACGGCTGGCATTTAATTACAATGCAGATTGTATCGGGACGCGGGATCGGTCTCGCCCCTAATCTGCATTTATACGTAGCCGCAGAATGGCGGCCTACTTTCTGAAACGATCGCCTACCTGCCCCCTGCGTTTCACATTTTCATAGAAAGAACGATAATCGTAACTTACGCGTCCACCGTGGCCGGAAGGTTTCTCTCTAACGAAGAATAATAGCGACCATTGGACGCTCGAGCACAAATATCCCAGACACGACGAATCGTTGCGACAAATTTCAGTGGCGCGAGGTTTGGAAAAATTCTGAACAATCGCTTCTGCGGAGAAAACTTTGTGCGAAGTTTCTTTTCAAAGAACACGGGCGGGGAATTTTCTCAATGCTTTCCAAAATATGTCCGCGTGAAAGCAGTTAAAGTGCTGATGAACGTCTGCTGGCGCGAGAATTAATCAGCCATCGTTCCAAGAACTCTTAACGACCCGCGATTTTTTCAGAGCCGGCCATAAAGCGCGTGTGAACGATGCTTTTACACGGGGAGAAGTTTTCTGGGTGTCGATGGCGACAGGTTCCGAGGGCAACCGAAGAGAAAGGCGGACACCAGTATTGCCGAAGGTTCGCGGCGTGGCTGATCGTTGAATGAAATTTAAGTGGGTCGCGTATGAATGAAATCGTGCGACGCTCTCTCTCTCTCGATCACTCCGCGCGGCGAGTGCGATCGCCTTGCTCGCACTTACCTCGCGAGCGAGTCGCGTGGGCGACCGGACGCGATCTAAACGATCGCGCGAATCTCTGCTCGCGATCTCGCGGATTCCCCGTCCCAGTGAGATGACTCTTCTTTTTCGACTTCCTTCGCCGCGGTGGCGTGGTTAAAGGCAGCGAGAAGTCATTTATTTTGAAGTTCGAGAAGTACTCTTTGATAGAGAGGGGTGAATAAAGGATTTACTAATTAGTTACCAACACCACACTCTATTTATTTCGCAATAGGCGTTACTTAGTGTTACACTGAACAAATAATTCGATGAATGTAAAACGCGACTACAACTTGGACAACAATCGTTACGGCGCGAGACGTGGCCTCTACAGGCTATTCCACTTGAGTGAGTGAGGGCGAGCGGCACCTCTGGAGGGCTATTTATACGTTCCTCTCAGAGGGACGCGTCCCCCAAGCGACGCCGAAAATGCGCGCCAAATTTTGGCGGGAAACGCTTCCGCGCGCTGGAAAAACCCAGACCTGAGCGCGTCTAGCTGCCAGATGTGTACGTGGCCAAGCTAGACTCGCCCAAGCGCGCGGTGGAAAAACCCAAGCCACCAACGCGTAACGGTAACTTTCAGCCCTTACATACGAAAACGAGCTAACGCCAAAGCCGCTACAGTATAATTGACCTGTTGAGTAGCGAGGACTGGTTTAGAAAGAAGAACAAGCATTTGCTTCTACGCGTTAATTTCCAAGGAAATTGCAAAGTTTTCCTTGCCCGCCTAACGATTCTCCTTTTTTCACAGATTTTAGTACAACGATCTCCCATGCAGAAGGGTTCTTATACTACTTAGGAATATTCCTCGAATCTCTGATCTTTATTTCATAGATTCAGGCTGGAGATTCCGAGTGCCTCGGCTATAAATCGCTAATACGAGTCGATTCCTCGGACCGGCTCGACTTTCGCGACGAGATAAGCCCGCTGAAATAGCTTAGGTAATATCGCGGTACGCGCGCCGCGTTCTGTTACCAAACAACCGGTTGCTGATAGCGCAACAATATTCTAGAACGCGGAGCAGATAGCCGGGGTGTGTTGTTTATCGGCGCGGAGGCAACACGGTCGACAAATTGCTCCTCGAGTAACACGCGACTCGAACGTTCATCGAGAGGAGCGCGAAAAATGAGGACCAAGTTGCTGCGTTTATTCGAAGCTGGAGAACAAGTTTGATGGTGGGACCGGATGCGATTTGCGCAACAGATTGCTGTAGTTCTGCTTGCAATTTTTTTTTAAGAGAAACACATTAAGATTAGAACCTGAATGAAGATTGCAGAGTGAACCGTCAATCACGCGGAGTTGAATCTTATAATTGTAAGAAATTCAGGGAAATATAATCAATAATAATAATAATAATAATAATAATAATAATAATAATAATAATCTCGCTGTATATCTTCAAAGCACCGAGCTGAGCTCGCGAAATACTAAAAATAATAATAATATTAATAATAATACCTTTGCAAATATTGGAGTTCTTTTTAAGCGCCTTCTCCCTTCATTTTCCTCAATAATTCTTCGACTCTACGCCACCCCACAACTAAAGCGCTAAGGAAACAGATGGAAGAAGAGACGGAGCGACACGTTCGTCGAGCACGAAGCTGCGGGTTCTACGCCACTGAGCCCGACACGATACGATCGAACCGTGGAATGCCAGGTATTTCCTGATTGTGAAACCAACCCAGTGGAAGATCCGCGAACGCGTTCCCCCCCGGGGGTTCGTTGAAAGAGGAGAGTTATTTAGCCGGCGATAAATCAGGCCGCATCGACAGCTCGAGTAGATTACGATGATGTAACGAGTAGCTTCTTCATGACGCGAGATCGGTAGCCGGTGTTACGCGTCCTCTCGCCATGAAAGCCGAGAAATAAAGTCGTAACCGAGTCGTAACAGAGAAGTGCACAGCGGAAGGCGTGTTTTTCCTTCGATCGCGATTACGACACACCCGCGCGGAATCGCGGAGATCGTAGGAAATATTTCCCAGCTGCGGTCTGATCTTAATTTCGAATCCTTTTTGCGTCAGCATTCGCGATTTTCAAACGAGGGCTAATTAGAATCGACGATGATACACCTGAACCGTACTTTGATAAGATCTCGGTTTTTCTTTACGCTTGCCAGAGGAAAGATTTCGAAGGGGCGCTAACAATGAGTGAAAATTTCGTAAAGCAGATTCCAATTGGAGTGACTCACGGCTCTGTTATTCGATAAGTGAAAAAGCGATGGTGGCGCGCGTAAAGCGTTCTCTAACAAAAATCTGCAGAGGAGATAGTAGGCCTCGCTTTCGCAATAGACTCGACTTTATCATCCTCCATTCCAGAGACATTTATTACTCGCATTATCGGTACAAACAGACGTCCAATTTCTCACCAATTAATTTCTCAGACGCGCGTCCCGCGATTTGCATTGCTAATGTGTCTGGCGGCTCTCTGGACGGAACCATCGATGGAAACAACTCATTGTTGCGACACGGAGCGGCGAATGAAATCGATGCACCGGGGGAGCTCTCGCGTGCGCGCGAGCTAAAGGTTAGAAAGAACGCTACCTACCGGCTGTTAATCAGCTCCGATCATCCGAGTCTCATTACCGCGGGGGAAATCATAAAAATCAACTGATCATTGTCTACCGTCGGCGCGGGAATCGATTCCGCGCATTCGATAGGCAATTACCCCCTCGATTACCGCGGAGACGTACGCATCGCGGTGAAATTCTGAACGGAATTGTCAAAGATAAGAGCGCAGGATGCTTTAGGAGCAGCTTCGAATCCCAGAATTTATGGAACGATCCTTTTCGCTCTGCCACGAAAGGGAAGAGTGAAAAATAAGAGGAGCTAAAGGTCGATCCAAGCGTGTTGTAATTACTGTCGGCCATTAACATCGCGCCTCTCCGATTTCGAGTCAATTTGCACCGTTAATCGTACGGTGAACGACCCACGCCCACGTCGATCGTTTAACGATTCGTCGATTTCTCCTGGCGTTCTACCGAGAACAGGGTCGCTAGAGTTATTAAACTTTCTATAATACATCCAGAAAGAGTCTAGCAAGGTAAGCACGAGCAAAACGGCCCCCGTGACGAATTTTGTGGTTATTGTTTGCTAAACAATGTTTCTCACCTGAACCACCATTCTGTGAAGATTCAGACGAGGGTAAAGGCCCTTAAAAATATCATTTTTTAAATCGGATACTTCTTAAGATAAATGAACAAAACAAAAGAGGAAAAATAGCTACATATTAGCTATACCTCATATATTTTTCCAATTTGTAAATCAATTATTGTGGATAAAAAATATAATTTATTCTTTGGGGGTGGTTTTTGGAAGTAACCCTTCGAGTGATACCCACTAAAAAATCAGGAATAATACTCTATTATCTAACTATCGTGTGTAAAAGTTGTAGGATGATCGGGTTGGTGGAATATGAAATAATTCCACGGTTTAAGAGAGCCCAACCAATGATTAACTTCTCGAGACAAGTATTTCCATCTTCCCAAGGCTGATTGGCAAGAATTTCTTTCCCTAATCAGGCCAAAGACACTTGCAGGCTGCCATACTCAGGCGTCGATCCATTTCAAGCTTCTTCCACACCTAAACCGTCCGCCGTGTTATCAGCCTATCGCACGACTCGACCAAAGAGACACGCTCCGAGCAGACAGATAATTTCTACGTAAGCCGAGCAATTAGAGCGGGGAGCGAACGGTTGACGCAGATGAGAGGTCACCGATAAAGCTTTCATAGGTCTGTTGACGATGCCCCATGTTGCGCCTTATCAAAACGATAGATGCTATCGCGGCGGCGGCGGCCCGCCTTTGATGAGCCTCCTCCCGCTTGCTAGATGGAGCGGCTCGTTGCACAATATCGTTGCAGAGAAACGTATTATACCGTCCCTCGTTCCTCGCGTCTCCCAGGTCCAGTGAAATCTCATTGGTAATTAAAGTGTGTCGCTGATTCGTAACCGGGATCCATCTACAATCATTTCTCTAACTTGATGCACCAGGTACCAAAGCTCACCCTCGTACCAACTTACAATACTATCGACCCTCCAACGTGTTGCGCATAGTTATTAATCTAGATATATTTGAAAAGGTATCTAGCAGAAAACGAGACACATATATGGCGAAGTGAACTTGATATCGATGAAGATATCAAGCTAGGAATGATGGCGATCGTTTCCAAGTTTCACGAGAGGTTCAGGCTTTACAGCACGAAATTCGTCAGGTGTATCTCTGTGAGAGAGAGAGAGAGGTGTATTCATCCTTCCAAAGTGTACCTATGTAGTTTCAAGAGCCGAGGGCCAGCGTTGGCAAGGTGTCAGTGTTCATTTCCACTGATTTATCGTGGCACGGGCGATCGATCGATCACAGGGGCCAGCCTCTAATCCTCCGTCGCGTTTCAGTCGCCGGATAACAAGGTTACGATCTCCGATTTACCATTGCGCGCCTAGATCGCGCGTAATCCGCCAGGGGACGGGTCGTAGGTTGCGCGCAATCGGTAATCGGCTTTCTTTCGATCGGCCACGGCCATCAATGAAACGCTTAAGCCGCTTTACCGTTAATACCGCCTCGATACTCGTTCGCAATAAATCTCGATACGATCGGTACAAAGTGCGGCCGTCGACTGGCGGCTGTTCATTCCCGCGCAATGATACGCGGGCATTCGTCACCGGGCAATGGCGGAATCCCGCGTCCCTCGTAACATGCACGATACGTTCATCTATCAGATATAGTCGAAGGGAAAGCCAGACTGGGGTTGCGGCGAGAAGGATGATGTAAATTCTTATCCATCTAAATTGATTAGTCTCCGCAGTGGACGCCTAGTTATCAATGATACTACTGGGAATGGCCTGAAGTAATCTGGCCTCGCACAGCACGGGTTGTTACCACTGAACGCTGAGCGAAGATCTGATTTACATAGGGGAGAGTCGTGCAGTACCGATCAAAGCTAGTTCTCGCTTCTTCGACCAGATATTAGCACTTTATTTGAATTAACAAATGAAAATCACAATTCTCTGTAACCTATTTCGGGGCTATATTTGTTTACTCCATTGCCTCTGGATGTTCTGAGACATTAAACGTATACGTTGATATTCAGTGGGTTAAAAGTTATTTTTTAAAGCTTATCTTTTCTTTCTCATGTAAGTAAATGATTTTGTTCTATTATGTATACTATCTCTAGTCTATTAAGTTTAATAAAACGCCCTAGTTTTGCAATATTTTTTCCCCGTGTTTGTTATACAGTAGGTATGATAACCTAACAAACAGGAAGCTAGGATTTAATGAAGAAGTTATCCAGTGTGTTAATTGCAAGCAGAGTTGGGCATTAACTAAATAAAATATTATTCAAATAAAGATCAAATAAAAGTTACTTTAACTTTCGATTATTCGACGAATAAAGTTAATATTTTTTATTCGTTATTTTATTTAAATACAAATTTTGCCCAACTCTGTTTGCAAGGAATCATTTGACAAAGACTGGGTACAGTGTACCGAATGTGAAGGTTGGGGCACACGTCGAATGCACAGACCAGGAGAATATTAATTATTTTACCTGCGACGTTGTGTACAAATAAAATTTGAAAAAAATCTTCTATTGTACCAATTAAATGTCTTTTTTATTAACATTGTTAATCATTTAGACCTAAAAATCTACTAATTTAATAGTTGGTAAGTACTGGGCTACAATTCTTCGTTTCCTAGACATTACAACTTTTTTACTTTTGCGAATTATCAATTGAGGCAGTCAGAGCAACAACGGACTAACCCACATGTTTTTCGAAATTGAGTTAGTAGCCATAACGTATTCCAATAGGCTCTACTAACTATATAAAATAGGAAACAATACTTTTTTTTAATGCGGGTTGGTCCGTTGTTGCTCTGACTGCCTCAATTCTTATTATTAAATTTCACAAAAATAATTTCCCTCCTCTTATCAACTACAAACACGTTTTTGAATTTCTGATTTTTATCGACTCTACCCCAAGATATAACAAAAAACCTTATAGCGGTCGGTACCGCGCGACTCTCCCCTACACCAAAGAAGAGCTCCAATTCTCCTCCTATGAATCTTGCAAGTAACCCCGGAACTCTTCCTCCATTGCGCAAGAAATCAAGCATGTACATTTATACCTACACCGCGATATCCACTTCCGACTCCCGCCTCCCAGCGCCGCTACCTAAGCATCACTGAACGCAACGCACCACACCATAGCCTGGGTAACCTCGCGGACCCTCTCTCGCCTCTTCAACGAGACGGGATTCCATCGGGCCGAAATCGAGCGTGAATTATTAGCGAAAGATGCTATCTCGGGGTGGATTCCATCGGCGTGAAATCGTCTTGATGGAGACCGACGGAATGTGGGTGCATCGGGGCAATTATGCCGCGCGGGGAGACGGCTGGTAGCGGACGGCACGTGACGGGGGAAATAGTAGACTATTATTAGCGTTTAATGCCGCGGATATTACGCGGTAACCCTGCTAGAGGCGTCCGCCGGTGCCCAGCCTCGTTCCTTATAAATAATTCAACGCCGGTGTCGCGAACGCGACGATCTTTTATAGTTTAAGTTGAAAAAGAAGATGTGGCGTCGTGGAAAATAGAGAGAAAAAAAAAAGAGAAGAGAGACAGGAGGAAGAAAGAAAAACAGTGCAGGCCGGCCGCGCCAGTCGGCCAAGGCTGCCGCGCTCGTTGCAGCGCGTGGGCGTGCGCGAGTACGGAGGGGAAACAGGATCGTTTTCAACGATGCACGTCCGGTTACGCAGCGATTTTCGAACGTTTCCACTGATGCTCGATCGATCAGCGCGGGTGTTAATTCATTCCACTTGACCCGTCCCCGCGCACACGCGCGCGTGCCGTGCTTTGATTTGACGCGCAACAGCGTCGCGACTGTAACAGGAGACTGGTACCTCAGCGAGAGCCAGCGTGGAAAATTGCGGCGCCACGTTCCAATCAGCGGGATGATCGTAATTAATCGACGCCACTTTCGTGCAAGAATTGTGCTTTCCTATTTCGAATGTAGCGATCGTGAGACTCGCGAGAGCTTTTGTCACGCGGTGGAAAGAAGGATCGACTGGACGAGTCGTGGAAGAGAAGTCAGGTGGACAGCTTCTTTGTTTAGATGGAGAGACGGAGAGTGATTTCGATGCTGGTAGGTCAGGGCTACGGTTCTCGGATGTGGGCGAGCTGCATATCGGCGGGAAACGCGCCAACTCGATCGTTTTAATGGCACACAGCCGTCGGCTGATTCGATTTGCATAATATCGACGATTCAGAGTCCGACGGTGTCTCGTCGGGGCGTAATTGCAACGAGATATATACGCATCCTCTGTACGCTGCTCGCCGTTTCGCCTGATTATAGCCGCGCAGCCTCCACTCGCCGCGCTCTTCATGTCGTTGCGAACGGAGGACCGTTTGCATATTGGATATTTATCTTCTACTTGCGGAGGTTTGACTTGTTTTCGAGTGTTTAGTAAACGACTTGGGGGAAATGGTTGGCTACGAGCTCAAGATGAACGACGAGCTGAAGATTATACTCGAAACTGATATCTGAACGCGACAGATGGTGACCTTGGCGCGGCCTTGGGTCCCACAGTTCGAAATATTACTCGTCCTCTTTCATGTTCTAATGCAAGCTGAAGTGAGACATTTGAATAAGGACTTGGAGGAACCATTGTATGTAATTACTTTGGCGGGAGTAGAGATATGGATGAAGGTAAGACGGAAGGAGAGAAAAGGAAGCTGCGTTTCGTCCTGGGCTTGTTAGTGGAACTCATCAAGTAAGGCTTGCCTAGCAGGCCCTGCCTTCGACGCGGGCATGTTAGAAGGTAGGACGAAACGGGCAGTGGCGGATTGAAGAAAAAAAACCCGGTGGCAAACTTCTGAGGGGCCCATTTTTTTCGGGAAAATGAAGAGGTGGTTTACTAAAAGGGGGTAAATGTGCAGAAATATATAGACACAAAAGTGCTTGGATAAAGTCATAATTTATTTTTTAAGACAGGGGCCTTGGAAGGGCCTCTGAGCTGGGCCCATTTTTCGGGAAAATGAAGAGGTGGTTTACTAAAAGGGGGTAAATGTAGAGAAAAATATAGACACAAAAGTGCTTGGATAAAGTCATAATTTATTTTTGAAGACAGGGGCCTTGGAGAGGCCTCTGAGCTGGGCCCATTTTTCGAGAAACAAAAGCGGTAGGTTACTGATAACAGGCTCAGTGTAATAATACAGGAAAATAATATAGTTTGGATAAAATCATAATTTCTTTTTAAGGATGGGGCCCTGGTGGGGCCTTCCGAGTAGGGGCCCAGGTGGCAACTGCTCATCGGCCGCCCTGTTAAATCCGCCACTGGAAACGGGCGTGTATAAGTAGGAGTGAGTAGATGAGGACTTGCGAGAGAGGATCGGTCGAGGCCCTCTTGTGGCGGAGGTATCGTTACATTATCCTTAACATTATCCACAGTCCTCCCAATCGTCCTCCATTATACTCAACCATTAAGCCCGCGATAATCCACCGATTCCACAGAAAGCAGCAAGAATAACCTCGCGCGATGACAAGAGAACACGAGCGATCCCTCCGACTGCCTAAGATCGATCCGAGAGGACGGGGATCCGCGACGAAGTTGTCCGCGGTGACGTTGGAATCGCGAGGCGAAGCGTGAACGTGCAACGCGATACCGTCCACGCTAACTCGCGTTATCACCGAGACGATCTCGGTGCATTGTGCCAGCGGATACGCAAACAAATCGGCCAGATTACCGTCTCGAAACGTCCACGGGGACAAAAGCATGGCCGACGCGAGGGACAACGCGACCGATCCGCCGAGCAGATTACGCGCCGCGATCGGTTTCGTTAATGGAATCCCGATCTCGATAAAGTGCCGCGACCGCTCTCCGATTATGCGTCTAGAAACGATACGAAAGACACCGCCACGCTCGCGAGCGTTATCCGCGGCCGTAACACGCGAAACGCCCTGATAAGCCGCGACACCCGGAGCAGTTCCTCGTCCAAAAGGTGAAAGGAAACTGGATTTAAGCTTATACGGTGCGCAACCGGTTTCCGTGCGTTTTCAACCACCGATGGAAGCGTTTTCCTGCCGAAGGGAACGCGTGCTGGATGCCGGGCGAGGCATCCGCGCGATGCAACGGCTGCGACCGAGACTTCGCGATAACGTAATTACAACGGGGGAAAATGTGTAGCGAGGATTATTGGAATTTCTAACCAAATGGAGAAATTGAAGCTCGGCAGCGAGATACCTCTTTATTACCTCGAATCCCACTTTTACTGTCTCGTTTCGGCGAGGTAGATAATTACTACGCATGCTTTTAGTTTCTAATAAGCTGGCAATCATAAATTTGCTGGATCTCTATACAGGTACATACATACTGTTATTTGCTACAAATTGAATACTTTTCGCTGCTTTCAATTTATAATGCCGAAACAAATTTGCCAGAGTTCTTCGATAAAAATTTGCAAAATTTTTCAGAATTATTCCATACAGGCTAGGTCTCCTAATAAACGGCGATGTATGATCTACTGATACAATTTGGTTAGTCTAACCGATAATCACTGCCATCTATGAAAAAGTGCAAGTAATACGCTGCCCAGAGGCAGCATTCGAAAATGGCGCCAAAAATCTGAGCCAAGTGCCCCTCGTCGCTCGTATAACCGAGAATAATATTACACTACACGCGCGACTTAACCAGACACCGTAATCACCTCACCATTTACGAGAAACCGAGAATGACTAAATTCTGAATTCAATCGATCCCCCATGATTAACAAAACTGATAAGATCGTTGACATACCAGTCGATTCCTGTAATTCAAGGATCCCTCGTGCCCGACGCCTCGGCGGAGCTGCTTGATGCCCCTGGGTGGCGTGGTCGTCCGCATCTTTCAGCGAACCTCACTTCCTCGCTCTTCCACGCGTCACCACAACCCGAAAGTTACAACGAACCGCGGCACTGTCCGCGAACAAGCCCCGGCTCGTGTCTCATCTGACAAACGTTCGCGCACTGCAGAAAGGTACCTTGCATCTGGCTGCTACCATTGATCCAGTTCACAAAACGATCCAACCTCTACCTAACGCCCGATGAAAACTCGTCTCGCCCGAAGTGCACGGGCATGCGCGTTACAGATTACTAGCGATCGAGTCTTTCACCGCTCGTGAGTTACATCACGCTGGAAAGGTCACTGGTCGGCCCGAGACGTTTACCCACGTGCGTTCCTCGTCGCGCTGCGGAATCTTTCCGACCGAACGGCGAATCGGACGACGGGGCGAGCGTGCAGTGTCGCGCGTAAACAACCGTGTTCCTTTATCGGCGGTCGGAGGGAGGTCGTTCGATCGTCGCTCGCCGCGACATTGTTGCCGACCGGGCAGGCCCTAATTACCGCGACCGCGCTCGTAAACGTGCGACGACAACTGGCCAGCGGATGCTCGAGGCACGAGGCGATCGAGGGAAGTGGGGTATCGAACGCCACAGGTTGGCGCGCCGTCCACGCGAGGTCTTCTCGACGCCTCGTCCCACCGGCCTCGTCGAATTCACGCGCCCACGTTCTTCTCCATGCCTGCTCGGAACCTCCGGCGAAGGTCCTTGCGATCTCTCGGGAAAAGCATCGGGACGAACACCGTCATGGCGTCCAACCGATGCAGTCCCTCGACCGCATCGTTCTTGTAAACCAGGGATCCCCGTTACCCGGCGCGGAGAAATCATCTGTTGAATCGGGTCTCGGCGCCGCGGCTTCGCTTACGCGCGACGTCGTACGATCACCTTCACGGTTGTTTTGATCGCGAAAGAAAGAGGGAACGGAATTCGCGTGGAGCGGCGTTCGGCGCGCCTTCGTCGACTACCGTGGCGCCACCTCGCCGCGCCAATTTCAAACTCTGGCGCGGGATTACGAAAGCTACTGGGGCAGGGTACGCGCGTTCTGCTTGCGCGCACTTTTTCAAACGCTCGGCAATATAAATTTACCGCTCGGCACTTTCTCGGGTTTATCGTCGGGGGCAGTTGTTATCGTCGCGGGTGAAAAGTAACGTCCAAGTGTCGCCAGTTAACGAGCTCGTGTCTCCTCGTCTTCCACCGTTATAGCGTCGCGGAAAAACGCGAATAATTCAGGCAGCCGCGCGCGGCGTGCAATGGCGAGCCCGCTATTATCGTATTTCTGTCCCGTTGATTCACGTCGAATCACAATTACACGGACGCCCGTGTCGTTAGCGAGGCTTTCCGAGAAACTCGGCATTAAATGCGCGCGGAGGGACGCCGCTAGGCTTTACGATCGTAGCAGGCACGCGAATGGCTTTATTTTCGTTAGACGCTAGGGTGATCGACGTTCTGTTACACCGTCGAGCACGCCCACGACAGGGATCGCGTAGTTTTAACACGGCCGGAGCGGCGGACGCGTGTTCGCCGACGGGGGGCCGTGTATTTGGCCCCCGCGCATTACCATACACCAAGGAGTGTACAGGAAATGCCGAGGCCTCGTACAGTAGTTTTTCTTCTGCAGGGCCTGCGATGACCACCGCGGCACAGAGATTCAATGCGAACGCGAGCCAGGATCGGAAATGGAAGCCGCGGCACCCTGCGGCTCGCTTCGCGCGTTTACAGGGTTAGCTGAATGGGGTGCAGAATTTTTTTTAACACAACCTCGACGGGGGGAAACGTCTATCTGTAATATAATTAACATCGAGAGTTGATAATTGGAGTCGACGCGTACATATTACATCTCCCCCGGGTGTACTAGTTGCCCCTTTGGGAATGTTCAGCCGCCGCACCCTGCAGAATTTTTACGCGATCCTAAAGACTGCTGCGTCCCGTTGCTTGGCCAATAAGAACCGCCAGTGCTTTGACACGCCAACAGACGGATAAGCATAATTATATTGCTTGCAAAACTTAGGTAATCGGCGGGATGAAATATAAGACGTCTCTTTCGGTTTTTACGGTATTAATTGATCGGACGAGGAAGTTATGCAAACTCTAACCGGCGAACACAATGTTTTGAAATGTAATCGAGGAGGATTGCAATAACAGATGAATCACGGTCGGTAGAAGTATCGCAGACAAGCCCGCGCGATCGCTCGGCGACCATAAATCCGTAATTTAAGGGGAATATTATGCAGATCTCTATGAAATCATTGGGTACGAACAGACCGGTCTTGTAATTCCACGTTCGACGCGACTTTTACACGGAAACGCTCTAACAATTCCATCACCGGCGCACTCGGCGATATAATGATCCGTCATTTACGCCGGCAAACAACCGTTCGAGTCCCCCCGCGGGTGAAATTATTCTCTCATTAGACATTTCCCGCGATGCGTGCGGCCTGCGAACACTGCAATAGCACCGGATTTCCAACAAACTTACCCTCGAGGCCCTCCACCTTCCCTAGCGATCCCTCCGCTTTCGATTTTTCCTCCCTCACCGCGCGCCCTGGCCCTTCGCCTTGATTTATCGCAACGTTAACGATCCTCGCTGACCAGACAGCAAACAATACGCACGCCCCGTAGTCGAAGATTGACCGCCTCCGATTCCCAGATCCTCGGTTCCCCGCTCCGCTCGATAATAGAGTTCACCCCTCGTAAGAACTCTATTCCCGCGACGGCTATCGGGCGTGCCCTTATTTCCTAACAAATTAGATCTCTCGGCTTGATTTGTGAAGCCAGCGCCTACAGCGCGGTCGACAGTCGGCGATTTATAGCGCGGCCCTCGTTGCCTTGTTACGCGGCTATCTCGTCCCTCCGGCCGCACGGCCGCGTAATCGATTCAATCATCCGTCGTGATTTGTTGCGCGTCTTAGATCCAGCGTAATTTTCAATGTCGTTTCCTTCGATCTCTCCCCGCGCGTCCACGCCGAACCGGTTTCGAATTTTCGCGATCCTGTCTCAAGTCAGAATTGCTGCTTGTGATCGATGGCCACCGTCGATTCCAGCTTCACCGGCGATCTTAAGCAAAGAAACCTACAAGCTCGCAGTCTTGCCGCAGCTTCGGGTACTTCTAAAAGCGTGGACGGAGGCCGATCGCGGGATGAAGAGCCTCGGCTCGTAAACTCCGGGCCAATGGCGAGCCGTGGGCAGTTATCATTACGGGAGGCGGACGTTAAGATCGTCATTGTTACCGAGTCCAGAGTACGAGGCATTAAGGAAGTCGTTCGTATTGAAATTCCTCGGGATTGCACGGTGCGTTTGATGCCAGGCATTCGCAGCGGGATCAACGAGCATTCCGCGAGGACTCGTGCTCGCTTAAAGGACCGACCCTCCGATACGTTTTATCGAAGCTCGCGAACCTTTTAGCCTCGTGGAAGCGTGGATCGGCCGGGTTCCCGAGGACTCCGACGATTCCATTACCGAGAAACGATTGTCAGCTCCTCTAACGAGCGCGTATATATGCATCTCTCTGAACGAGCCCCGGGATAAGTAAACGATAATCGTATGCGCACTTTCGCCGCGTTGAAGAACAATGTGGCTCGATGAACGCCTTGACCTAAACCGGCCGTTTCGCGCTGACGCTGCCAGCTTGCTGAGAAAATCTCGATCGAACGCCGCGTTCCTGGTGAATTCTTATCGAATCAATTTCAGGAGGGGTGTGTAATAGTGAAAGTATTTAGAAGAACGCCACTAAATCTGATTTGCTTCGGTGAAGAGTAAGAGCCTCTACGCTCCGCGCAATTAGCCCCGGTTTCCTTCAACACCCTGTACATCGATGTCCATGATTCCGCGACGATGGGGCATCAAAGGACAGGTCGCAGAA
Organism: Andrena haemorrhoa; assembly: GCA_910592295.1. Taxonomy (NCBI): domain Eukaryota; kingdom Metazoa; phylum Arthropoda; class Insecta; order Hymenoptera; family Andrenidae; genus Andrena; species Andrena haemorrhoa. Next base: position 8,017,157 of record OU342940.1, on the reverse strand, counting down.
GCAATAAAACAGCTCGAACGGCGGTTTAATATAAATGTAAATAGGCATCGTTAGATGTATGCTCGCTCCTAAACGTCCGCGGCATATTTACAGCGATTCCACGTTAATTAGTCATTAGCGTGCGTGTACTTCCATTTAACGACTCGAAGCGCGCGTCCACTTCAATATTAATCAATCACCCGGCCAGCGCGAGGACCGAGGAGAAAAATCCAGCAGGAGGCAATCGTCCGAACACGAATTCCATTAAACTTGTCGAGCAGTTTTCACGAGAGACACTCGCGCATGCTTCCACGGTGCAAGATCGATTATCTACGACAACGAGGCCGGATCGCTGCTAATTAACATCTCCGGCCGCGGCACATTTCACCGACACTGGTTTCGGAGACGTGTAACCCTGGTGAAACATCGTAGCGACCGGTGGATCGTGATCGACCGAGCAATACGCCAGCACGTGGTTCAGTTAATCGCGATCGCCGGGCGTCTGGATCGCGGGCCCGCGATCGCGACAATCTAAGCTACCATGCACCGTAACTCTGTACCCGCGCCGGCACACGTAAGCCACCCAAACTCGAGCTGTAAATCACGTCGCTATCTCGATCGGGATCGCACCGGTGATCGAGCAACGCGCCTCGAAGAGCCTGCCAGCGGTCGCTCGGCGTTTCGCTGAATCCTGCATTCGGCTGGACGTGGCCAGCGATAACCACCGTCGCAAATCATCGTCGAGCGACGTCCACGTGTCCTCGCCGATCTTCGCATAGAGCGCGGACACGCAGCGGTGCAAGCTTCGTATTCGAGTGTCGCCCGCGAAGGCGATACGCTTTCGTAACAGGCGAGTATTTGCGCCAGAGACACATTAGCGGTGATAATAGTAACCGCGATAACGCGAGTGACGGGGTTTTTGTTGCTCCGCTGTTTCATCATAGGCTAGCGGCTATCGGTTTATCGAGTCGTTCGCGGGGAAAATTGTTCATAAACAGCCGAGTGTCTTCATTTACGTCGGACTTCGATTGGAAGCTTGGTATGCGAATATGTAAACGTCGAGCGTCCTTCTTCTGCTTCTTTCTTGTCGACGTTGCTCGGGGAAAGAAGAAAAAGAGGAACGATTGGCTGGGATAGCTCCACTTTGGGACTCCGAGCTGGCCAAATTAAGGGGACTAGGCAGTCGAAAAAACGTTTTTTTTTTATTGCATTTTCCGAAAGTACAATCTTTTCTAAATAAAATGCCGCCTGGTTTCTAGTAAAGTTCGAAAAATTGTAGATTTGGCAGCTAAAAACGTCAAGCGGCAACCTATAGCGTCGCCTTTGCCCAGAAACTTTAAATGCGTTTTACTCGAAATCCTATTTTCTCTTGCTTTTTTCCTGATTGTGAACGAATGGAGGTTCAGATCAACTTGAAAAAAATTACAGGATGTGTAAAACATGTGCCATTTCCGGTCAAACCTCTGATATGGTCCGTAAAAATTCGAGATTTTCATCAAAAAATTAAAAAGTCACCGGATGTTAGTAGCGCACAAACAAGAACGAATTTTTCTCGGAAATATCGCCGTTTTTCAGCCACCAATCGCATAATATTGATTTAATGTTTGTTTTTATAGGTTTGACCGGAAACTATGAATCCAACAAATAAGAATCCCACCTTTAAAATCGGATTGTGTCACATTTTAAGACCGATATTAAGGCAAAACGACGGAACAACGTTAAAATGTTTACCCGTCTGCAGCGCCATTTTTAAAACACATATATATTTCTTACCATTTATTTTTCAATCCGCATGGTAGTAATAAACATTGGGTAAAAGGATACATCTGGATGCGCTTTCATTTTTTCACAAATAAATAAAGGACACAGTCTCTTTTTCACGAAAAACGAATGCCTAGTCCCCTTAAGGGGTTTCCGTAGTTAGTAAGGTGAGAAGAAGGACGATTCTTTGGGAATTTATTTCAGAAAGTACGCGCATATTTTTATGCAAAGATTTTTTAATTCAGTTTAGGAACACTTTAACGGGTTATTATATTATGCTTTGGTGTAAAAGTATTTGTTTATCGCAAAATTGCAACTGGTTACCCTTGATCCAGGGGGCAAGAATTGCGGAACATAGTCCAAGGATACCGGCGCGAGTTTCACGGGGGAGGATATCTTCGAAAATCGAGTGCCAATTACGGTGTAATGAATGTGGTAGGTATGTTATCAGGAGAGCCATTAGCTAGTAACGACCTGGTTGATTAATCGAGACGTCGGTTTTGACAACACGTTCGTCAAATCAGCAGCTATGTCTCGCCAGCGATTTTTTTCTCGAATTCCGCAATATGATAATTGCTTGTCGACACGTGCTTATTGGATATACGTGGATCAGCTTCAAGGTGTCCCACTTACCTCCTCGATTAACCAACTCTAAATTCTCGCGGGGTCGTCGACCAATTCGCAGTTGCAACGACCTTTCGGATTTTTCTCCGCGTCAAAAACCCGCGTTCCAAAGACCCATCGCCCCTGGCGGAGCCACTTAATTATCATGATTGACTCGATTCACTTGTCCTTCGCACCTGTCGCCGTTACCGCGCTCCTTCTATTTTAAACCGTCCTCTTTCTGGCCGGACGAAAAAAATCTTCGCGGTTTATGCATTATCTGTCACGCCGGCAGTGATAAACACAGTTAAAAGGTACACGTTTGTTCCATCGAACACGAGCTAGTTCCTTTTGCAAGATCGTAATACCTACCGCGGCACGCAATAACGCCTAGGATTCTCGGTGCCAGGCGACCGCGCGAGGACATTAAGCGAGGGAGACGTAAATACCAGGTGTCAGGAGGCGAAGGTGAACGAAATGGATTATCCTTTTTTACGGCGTCGTGAGAAAGCAATCGATGTTACATGATTTTCCCCACCGGGCTGCCTGACCTTGCTACGAGTTGCGTCTATCCGCGAGCTCGTTAAGGTGTCGCTAACGCACGGCTCGAGGTGATCGCTTCTTTTTCACGCCCGATGGAGCGCACCGATCGCGTGGGAGTTTACTGGACTGCCGTTGGAAACTCTTGTGTCGTCGGGGAGAAAAAAATTGCGAAGCACAATAGCGATCTACCGGTGCCTTGTGATTTAAGACCGCTGAAGGTAGCTACTTGCTGAAGCTACTGCTACTATTGCAAGCAATGCTCTCAATCTTAAACCCTATCAACTACTAGTTTCCTCAGACACATGCGACTAAATAAAGAATGGAGGTTGAAGAGAAACAGTGACGATTGGAAACTGCAAGAATTGAAGAGTCGGATGCAATAAGGGGACTAGCGCCAGAAAATGGAAAAAATTATTGTCTAAACGTTACAAAAGATGGGAAAGTTAAATGTTAAACTGTATTTTAAAAAATATAGTGTTGTAAAGCTCGCCACGACACACATTTTTTCTATTTACAGTTTGTTTATCCAATCATTATTATTCGAGCTAAAAATTATAAACAAAAAACCGTAAAATGTAGGCACAAATCCTTTATGTTAAAAAATGTAATAATATGTATTTAATTAAAAACTGGACAGAACTCATGTTTTTCAGGTTCGCCGATACTTGGACTTGACTTTGGAGGATGAACAATTTTTCGTTTATAATTTTTAGTTCGAATAGTAATTATTGAATAAACAAACTGTGAATAGAAGGAATGTGTGTCGTGACGAGCTTTATAACACTATATTTTTAAAATACAATTTAACAACATTTAATTTCCCCATCTTTTGTAGCGTTTGGGCAGTAATTGCCCGTTATTGCATCCGACCATTCAACTGCTCCATGCTGTAACGCAAAGTTGGTTCGCCGACCCGTCGCAGCCGAAGCCAACAAAAGGTCCGCGAATGCCAGCCTCTGACAGCAGATAAGGCGCGACACCATGGTCCGTTACAGCTTTCCTGTAACACCTGATACGCCGTAATTACCGGTGTCACCCCTAATTGGGTTACCCAACCTTCGCTGCGATCGCTGCGCCACAGTTTTTCATGCCCGTCGGCCTGTCTCATCTGGTATCGTGTTACATACTTGGCAACGAACAGGTGAACGGCTCGAAAGTATTGTAATCGACGTAATTTGCAAACTGCACGCGGTTCAGGGATATTTAATTATTCCACGGCTGCTCTCACGGTTTCAACATTGTTGGAGACCGTTTACAAGTGGAAGAATCGCAGAGAAGTTTATTAATAATGAAACGAAGGATGCAATTGCTACTTGGGGAGGTTTCCCTCGTCAAAGATATGCAAGCTTCAACATTGCAACTTCAATTACCTGTTGAATTTTGAAGCAAAGATGCAGGATTAAAAGATCGACAGATCAGGGAATCGTAAAGCAAAGTACAGTGGATGTTTCTTCGCCGTGTAACGAAATTCTAATCCATTACTTCGTGATATACTATGGAACTCTCCCTCGGTTCGAGGATTAAACGCGGAGTATCGTCCTTACAAGGATTTTAGCCTTATGAACTCGAAATCGCGTCCGATCGTAAAAGCCTAGCAGCCTGATTATTAGGTTTGCTAATACGACCGCTAGTTAGCCGTTCGCGCGCGGAATTCGCGGCGCAATTACTATGGCGGGTCGTTTTCTTTCAAGGAATTGCTCTCCGCGATAGAGACGGGCATTCGAGCTAGTCGCTAGCTTGATTTTCTTTTCATTAAAGATTGCAGAGAGAATGGCATGGCGATGGCACGACCCTGAGACGAAATTCGAAGTTAATCGTACAAATTAATTACGCACACCATGCTGTAACGCGGGATTGCGCAACCGAAGCCAAATATGTGTGTGTCAACTAACTTCAGTTCTGCGCGGACAGGCGACGAATTAATATTTCTGTTGAATCGAAAGGAGAGTGCGAGGAGGAAGAATATCTGGCAGCTGAGAGTTTTACTCTGTTTAGAAGTTTTCTTGAATTCTTTGCCTTCTGCGGTTTTGAACCTCGATGAAATGAAACGTCGCTTACTTTTTTCATCGATTCCGGCGTTAATGGAGGGATATCGCGTGACTGGGATAATGCCAAGGCTCTTTCGTTACTAATGAACGAGCGCAGTGGTGCACGCGTGTAATGAATATTAATTTGGGGAGAGACGGGTTTCACCGATTCCGAGGTCCATCCCGGGCTGTTTGAAGCAATCAGTGTTCGGAAGAAGAAAACAGCGTGCATCGGCGTGACAGGTAATATTAAATTAGCGGTTCCGAGTGAAACATGTAATTTCCGACTAATTGCTCGACGCAGGGACCCTCGAAAAAGGTTCATCGACGAATTCTCGCACGCAACTCTCGCGGCATCGGTATTGGAACCTGAACGATGTGGATGACCAATGAAGGTAGTATGAAACCACTGTCCTAACTTCGCCTTCCATATCTCTAATTGAAAGGGGTAGGTAGTCCAGTGCGACTGCCCGTTTTTTAACACCATCTTCGGGAATTTATTTAACAAAAATTATATGTTTATACTATCTGGCGTTTTGCCTGCATATTAAGGTATGTTTGAAGTAATACTCGGAATTTTTTTGGACGGTCGGTGGCGCAAGTTTCTTCAAAAAAATTATTTTTCAATGGGCGTTGGTGAGGGAACTATTCTAGTTATCGGAAATGGACAAATTAAGATTCATTTTCTTTATTATGTTTGTCGCTATGGTTGGAACCTCGGACGAGTTCCTATCTTGTATAAAATTAATTCTACAGAACGAAAACAGCTAAAATTATCAGCAAATATCGAACATTTTTTTCAATATGCTGCCATTCTGCAAATTTGTATTGTTAGGGGGCCTCCGCGGTTCCAACCATAGCGACAAACATAATAAAGACAGTGTATCTTAATATTTCCATTTTGGATGACTAGAACAGTTGCCACACCAACGCCCATCGGAAAAGAATTGTTTTGAAGAAGATTGCGTTACCAACTATATCCATCTGCGTTAAAAAAGTTCAAAAAAATTCTGTGCACTACTTCAAACATACCATAATATGCAGGCAAAACGCCAGATAGTATAAACTTATAGTTTTTGTTAAATAAATTCCGGAAGATGGCGTTGAAAAACGGGCAGTTACACCAAAGTACCGACTCCCTTAAATCATTAAAATTCAGTACATTCAACTTCCCGCTTCCCCGCAACACCTCAACCCTTTGGACATCGCCGAAAATTCAAGATAAATAATCAGAATCCAAATCACAGGCCAAAACCATCCCTCTGCACTACTTCTAGCACAACGAACAACAAACAACCTGGTTTTACTTCACAACTTTTCGACAAGCCTGGCCCGTTCCTCCCCGTACTCCCGCTGGCAATGAGAAATATGAAAGCACCGGTGGCCGAAGCTCGCAGCCAGCGGTACAGCGCGAATGTACTGACCCCATGGGCACAGCGAGTTTAAACACGTTTAATCTTAATTTTTTTTCTCCCCAGCCGTATGTCAGCCGCAGGATCGGTCTCAGAAAATAACTCGCAGCCGAGTTATTCTCGACTCGAAGGCCGCGTGCCCGTTCCGGCCGGCGCGATTGCACAATCGCGAATCCGTCCGATATCTATCGTCCGTGGGGGGGCATCTCTCTCCCTCGTGCCACCCCCTTGCTCGCGCTCCCTTTTCTCATGGATTATTATCCAGCCTTTTTTCGCAACGACCGCGCAGCGTCGTTAGATCTAACGACGCCGATACACGGAGGCTTGTGCAACCGATCGGTAACAGGTTCTGCTGGCAGATTCCTCCGGCTTGCTCGGGGCTTTATTAAAAATGAGAAAAGGATACATACAAATCACCGGCGGCCGTACAAGGCACGGGGCAAAAACCGTGGCCACATGGCCGCCACACGTGGCCGTAAATAACCCGGCGTCGATTCGCGCCAACCGGTCGATCGGTCCCAACGGTTCACGGTGAAATATCGTTTGTTGCCTCTCCTGTCATTTCAGCGAGCTTGCGCAACGTCGCTGGCGCAGCCTCTCCGGCGAAATTCGATGCCTATCTCGTGTGAGATCGGCTGGCGGGCGAGAAGCTTTGATCGATATCGAGGAGCATTTGGGAAAGACGGATAGATATTTCTGGCGGGGTACTTTAAATGGTGGTGGAATTTATTAAAGGGAGAGAATATTTCGGGTATGAAATATTATAGTTCCGACTGGACTGTTACAGGATAGTCACTCTCAATCTGTTAATTTAAACTAAGAGTCCACTAATCCCTACACGGAGACTTAAATTTGAATTCCATTAGCGGCGCTACGAAGCGCGGATTAAAGTCGAATCGTGCTGCCATCTCCCAGGATAACCGCGCACCCACCTAGCAGAATTCCTATCAGCGCGTATCATTTAAATTTCAAAATAGAAGACACATAGTTTCTCCCATTTCTCTCACTTAACCTACTCAAGTATCTTAATATTCTTAATACTGCCCGCCTGAATAATCGTTTTCCAACTCGAGCATTCATTTCTCTTCCACGCAAACTTCACTAAAATTCCCCCAAAAAAAGATAGTTCGAGGAAAGTACTCACCTTTTTACGATGCCGACAGCAGGACGATCCATGGCCCATGGTGACCGGAAGTGCTCCAGGAGGTCGCTGCTCAAGCGCGAGCACCAAGCCGACCGATCGATGACGCCCGAACGCGATCCTCTCCTTTCTGAATTTTCGTCGCACAATCGCCACGTCTGTTCGTCATCGTCGCGCCGAAACCTGCTCCGAGAAAGTTGCCGTTTATTATCGCGTTGGTATTTAAGCCAGCTGGCCCCATCCACGGTTCAATCACCTGCCATTAATCCGCGGTGCATCGTGCCGATCGTTCCCGACAGATTTTACCGCGATAAAGCTTTCCTCCTCCAATTTTCACCGCGCGCGCGTCCCCTCGTAACTTTCCCCGCGCTGTCGCACCGCTCGATTCGACTTTACGCGAGGATTTTCCACGATCGCGTAGGCGGATGAGCGACGGGATAACTGGCACGGGAAGTTACGGTAAAGCGACCGCAGGAAACTGAAGAAGCCTTAGCAAGGGAGGACGGGCGGACGAGTTGACAGTAATGCCTCGATAATATGGATTACCGTCTCTCAGCCTCTCGCCCGCTGAGAATATAAAGTTTCGTCGTCCAACATCTTATGGGATCGATCATCGGGTTATGTCAGCCGGAGTTTCAATAAGAAAATCAGCCCGTGGGTTCGTTCACCCAGAGGAGGATTTCTCCTTTCGAACGCGCGATCCCCGAACCTTCCGAAATTCGCGCCGAACCGCTGATCGCCGCCTCGTTTTCCTCGGTTTCTTTATACGTTACTGGCGCGTGCAGAGTACGAACATTAGCGTTTATAGGCGCGATAAGGCCTCGGCTTTGACCTCCACGCGCGGGAACTTGAAAAGCGCTAATAAGTGTCAAGAGGTTGCCGAGGCGAAAATAGAGTCTGACGTGCACCGATGGAATCTCTTGCTTTCTTTTTTCTGATATCGTCTCGCGGAATGGAGCATCTCGATCGAATTTCACTGGAATTAGAGGACGACGGTAGAATGCTTCACTGTCACACAATTTCGACGGGGAAAAGGGAAGCGGATGCACCGAGGAGAATAGTGAACGCGTACCAAGTTGGACGGATCAAAGTGGAAGGAGGAAAGAAAAGTTGGTATGACGATTGGAAGAAAGGGATGCCAGTGGATCGCGAGGGGGAGCTGACCACCGTGGGCAAGGATTTTCAAAAACTGCCTTCGTAATTCGAGGGAAATTTTGATCGCCGAGGCGCGATGGCCGTGCTCTTTCACGTGTTTACGCGTGCGCCAGCACACGGTACCAATATCCATACGAGTCACCGCTTTATTTTCCACCGTTACATCACTGTCGTCGGCGTTTCGCTGCCATCTACCACGGTAGTGCGCGTCGTTAATCGAGCGGCACTCCAACGACAATAATTCGCACGATCACCTATCGTGTCGCACGCCATCACCGTTTCGGCCGCGATTCCTGTCGATCATCGAAAACGCGACGGAAACGCGTGCCTGGAGATTAGTGTTCTGTCTTTCGTATTTCCCTCGTCCTCGGGGAAATTCGTTTGGATGGGGATCGCGGCACTGTGTTCACTTCAGGCTCGCGAAATTTGGAGCGAGGTAGATGCAAAGACATCTTGAGGAATAAATTTGAACAGGAAGATACCGGGCTTCATTCTCGTGAGAATAAAGCGCGATTTGTCAAACTTCATTTGTCCCTCAGCACTTTGAAGTTACACTTGGAAAATATGGAGCACCGAACCGTTTCAGAATCGCCGAAGAGCCACGACAGTCGAATAAGCTTTGAATTTCAGGAATTCCGCGAAGAGGTACCGAATTCTTGCTCCATATTCGATTTTTCACTCGCGAGAGTCGATACTATCCGCCTGTTCCCGCGCACAGGTTTAAAGACTCCGGGACGAAAGGGACGATTTTCGGCTGCTCGAGCGTTGAATCGCGGAGGACTGGAGGATGAACGAATGGCAAAGCGTTCGCGGCGTTACTGAGAAGCCCCGTGCACTTCATTCTTGCGCAGCACGTGTTGATCGTAAACACTCGCTTGCGTCAGCACGCGGCGCGCGGAAACTCGTTTCGTCAATGAAGCGACAGAGGCGCGTGAAAACGCGCGACACCTCGCTAGGAGGAAGCACTCCTGCTCTCCAAGTAGCCAGTGTCGTGGCTTGGAAATAGGCCCGACGGAAATAGACGGGAATAACGAAATCGATCCCCTAACCGCGCTTCGATCGTCTTTCATCGCGTGGGCGCAGCGCGACGTTCCCTTCGATTAAACAAATACCGCGGCGAACTGACGCGATCCACATGGTGGCTTAACGGCGGATAATTTCGAAAGATCGCACAGCGTGGGTGCAATTGTGCTTGGCGATGCTTCTGCAGCGATAACGCGATTCTTATCGCCGTGCTTTGTTTGACTCTCAGTTAACAAGTAGCCTAAGGGATTATACCTAGTCGGGAGGCCGAAAAGAGGCGAATGTTTGTGAATTTTTTTTTAAAAAGCGGAAGCATATATTTTTACAGAATATTTTGCACTTAAAGCAGCAAGAGTTAAAGAAGATTTGGTAATTTTTTTGCAGCAAAATATTTACGTTTATAATAAATATACAACGACACCCAAGAAGCCTTTTTAAAAACGTTGAGCAAGATATCTCAAAAACTACTGTACCAATATTCCTGAGATTTTGTGGGATTATTTTTTATATAAAAATCAGTAGATTTCTCTACAAAAAATTACCAAATGTTCTTTAAATGTTGCTCTTTTAAGTGCAAAAAGTTCTGTAAAAATATATGCTTCCACTTTTTCAAAAAAAAATTCGCCTCTTTTCGGCCCCCTGACTAGGTACCTATAACCCCTTAATCTATCTACAAACGTTGGCGTTGGGGGGATGGAGGATTCAACCCTCGAGGGGTCGCGCCATTCGAGTAGGGACTGTCACCCCAGAATTCTGCGCAAAGATAAAAGAATCCATGACTCTTACCTGCGAAGAAGTAAAATCCAGCAGCACTGACTCTCGCCGAATGGTCGCCAGCGAAGTCAGCAGTCAGGCAATGGAAGGCAGTACATCTCCAGGAAGCTCCAGCGCAGCACTGACAAGGGAGTGAAGCACTCCGTCACGGCGACCGCGATGAAAGCGCGAGATTAGGCCAGACCGAACGCGAAATTTCGCCGGGCAAGAGGACGCGTGTCACGCGGATCCACCGACGCGCCACGGAAGCGGCACGCACGTCTCCGAAAGACAGTCGTGAGGAGACTGAAGAATGCCCGCTTCGGGGTCCCCATTTTTCGCGCGGCGCGCCGCGAGCGCAAACGTTCCTTATCGCGCGTGTTGCCTGTAAACAGTTGCTTACATCACCGTGCCCCTCGCACATACGTCGCCCATTTGCCGCGGAACCGTCCGCCGAGTCGCAGACCCTGCTCCGGAGTGACCCAGGGCCAAGCTCACGTGTCAACTTTGTCCACATGGCGATTGCGAAACGGTACTCTCCGCGGTCGAGGCAGAACTGACGTCGAAGCCGCGGGGGAACGAGGTCGGACGAAATTCAGGCTCTCGGTCTGGTTTTTTGCCACCTTCGAGGCACGAGCTGTTTACCTCTGCTCGCGTCTCTCTGTCCGGGCCACGTGTTTACGGATCGTTTGGACTCTTTCTTGTCCTCCTCGGTTATCCAGTAGAGACTCCAAGGCTCCGCGAAGGTCGCCCTGCTGTTGATAAGCTGTGGATTTCTTACTTGGCTGTGCCTCTAGGCACCGCGACGGGAAGATCGAGTAGTTTCGCTTTGTGATTTATTTTAGCTGCTTGAAAAAGTTCAAGGGGAAGAAGGGGTGGCCTTGGTAGCGTTCGTAGATGGAGGAAGGGTGAATCGTTGAACAGATTAAATCTGATGCGAGGATTATGAAAATGAGCTCTGAAATTTACTCACACAGTAATGAGTATGAACAGAGAGGGAAGGCAAACTTCTAATTCTTCTAACACCTGGAGAAGCTTGTGTACCTAATTAATTATCCATCCTCTTCATCCGCGTCTCTGCGTTAGGATTCTCTGCAAGATTGGGATTACCTGGATTCTGATCGATGAAAATGAGAGATCAGGCACTAATTCAGCTGCGAAGAATGCAAGGGGAGCAGGATACCGTTCGCTCCGCCGATAAATCGGCTATCTTATCGCGTCAGCCTCCCTGCGCAAAAGGGGATCGAGAGGAAACGCGTTGCATATCCGTATGAAATAATATTAGCAGCGATGGGAGAAAGGAAAAAGTGAGCCTGCCCACGTGTAATCCAAGAACGGCCCCCCCTTTATCATTAATCAGCATTGCAAACAGTTTCATTAGGCCTTATTATTTTCTCGGTCGTTATCTGTGACTCCTTAACAGCGTAACTTATGGCGTCCGACAGGCTGATTAGAATCTCCCTGGCTGGCAATTTCTCCACGGAGCGGCTGCCATTTATCGTCAATGTCCCGACTGCCAATCGGTGTGTCCTGCTCGCCGATTACTCGCGAATTCCCCTCTACGAACTCACTCGATCTGCTCTATTACTTACATCCAACAATTCCCCTCGCCGTGAAACGCGAATTCTACGAGACACGGAATCCTGGTAATCCCTTGCGCGTTTAGAAAGAAGAAACGTATGTAGCTGAAATAGTGTGATAAGAGGAGGCAGAGATGATTTAAGGTGGAATGCAGTTTGGAATGACCGGGATTTTACCTTGGATTTCTTGGAACACGAGAAAGCAAAGTACCTACAGTGTACTCGGTGCACTGTGCTTCGTCGCGTTACTGCGAATGCTTGATCGAAGGTGGAATTGGCTTGGCTTACAGGAAGAGCGTGGAACGTGTTTTCGGAAGGTCCGTTGGAAGAGCAAGTGTCTGAAAGAAGTAGAGAGGTGAAGGTGCAGATACGTGAGGGGGTGAATAATCAAACAGCAGGTTTATCAAAACATGTATAACGATTTATTGAGGAGCTATTCAAGCATGTTAAATTTCATGAAATGCAGGTACCTACCTATCTACTCGCTAGCGTTACATTAGACGCGCATTTTACTCGCAAAACTGTACGATCTATTTTCTTTTGAAGGAGAGTTGCATAGAATTGCATTAGTTTCTTCGCCGATCTCTTCCAGCTTAGCACGATCGTCGCTAAAGTAATCGATCAACAAACGCCTCGAAAACATACCGAACATCTTCGATCCACAAACTTCTATTTAATTCCCTTTAATCGAACAAGCCTCCCTTGCTCTCCACGACAGTTCCAATTTCCAATTTGGCTCTCCAATGATTTCCACGTCGAATTCAGGCGAACTAAACAAATGAATTTCCGCGGCTTCAGCCTCTCAGGGCAGCGCACGATCGCGCTAAACGCCAGAACAAATCTGCATTTTAAATCTGCCTACGTTAGTTTTGATTGCCAGTCTTCAATGCTCCGGTTTTGTCCATTTTTGTATTCGTCGTTTCGCTTATTCTCGCCGCCCTTCGCGAATTGTCGAAATGGTCGATTAAACTTTCGGCTCCGAAAGAATGCTTGGTACAGATACAAAAGTCTTGCCTCTGTCTAATCGTTACGCGTACAAACGTGGAATCGTTCGAGCGCCGCGCAACGAGAAATCGAATTCCCTCCGGTGAGAATCCAGCGGGTGATTTTCTACCCTGGTCGGCGAGCAGAGCGAAGTGTCTGCTACCGAAAGTTCCGCGAAGGTCCGAGTGGAAACGGGAGGAGTTTCTACGGGGACAGGCGATTTGCTCGTTGCGCGGGATCGTTTCTTACGCTACTAGTCGGAGAATCTTACAAACTTAATTTACATAATCGATGCTACGTAGCCGTGTCGCGAGAAATTATACACTGTATGAAATTATCGAGCGCTCGAGGAATTCTCGTCGTGAAAGTTTAATCGTCTCGCCTTTTTATCTCCTCCGTCGATGTGTCCAATATTTTCTTTTATCCCGCGCGTGGTCAGTGTGTACGTGTGTGTCACAGTCGCTCCATTCCTCCATGCCTCTCGTCTCTTTTGATTCGGAGTTCCCGCGATTTGATTGTTTGTCGAAGTTGCCGCGAGCACGATCTCGCGTCGCTCGAGATTAGAAAAGGCTGGGATCGGCTACGATCTTCCGTGAAGTACGGCTCTACGACGATAACGTGTGCATATATCGAGAATGTACCGATCGATCGATTACCACCGCGTGGACGTTTGCGTCCACGAAGGATCCAGGCGTAAGGGAGGAACGAGGATCGATGGCGCGCTCCCCTCGCGCTCGATCCTTCGCCGATCGTCCGCGAGGCTTCAATTAATAATCCGCGATATTTTTACAGCTAGTACCAGAGAAAACAAGGGCTTAAGACCAATTTCGTTCCTTTGTAATTCCTCCTGTCTCGTTATTTCTTCAAGCAAAAGACTTTTCAAGGATCTTCTTGAATGGCCGAAATTTGAATTTCTCTTCGCGATAGGTGAAAGATGAGGGCACTTTAAGCTCGAGTGAAAAGTAACGGTCGAAACTGTTCCTTGTCCGATTGGTCTGAAAACTGGTCTCCAGCACCCGGTGCGCAGACACATCTACGACATGTGCACGATAAATCTTTAAATAATCGGCCGCGACCAAGATCGCGCGCGTTGATCGAAAGCGTACATCGAATAGTCCGTTAAGATTCCTCTTTGCCTCGCAAAGAATCAGCGTGACCCCTTTACTTGTATACCTTACGTTACGAGCTAGTTTCGAAAAAACGCGATTCCGTCTATCGCAAATCGATTTACAAGGACTACTTAGTTGTGAAAGACACGATTGAATCTACAATTCAAAGGGTCGATTTCGATCGAGACCGGCAGGCGACTTTTACATAAAAAAAAAAAACCTCCACTGAAAAGCCAGCGGCGTCCCCTATAAAAGTTGGCGTTCAACTGAAGCACGGATTTCAAGACGCAACGCAGAAACCTCCTACGTTTTTTTTTTTGGTACAAAGCGTTTCCGAATTTCATCGACTACTAGAATAATGGTACACCTCGTCGCAATCCCCCTCGAAATCGACCCTCTGGCTACACACCATACACGGAGAAAAGGGTGATACAAAATCTATGTCCAATCGAAACCGACACACACAGATAGAGAATAAACTGCGTTTAGAGTTATTAGTTAATAGTGATCAGCAATAATCGCCGCCCTCTCTCGTCTGTGCGTAGATTAAACGGGCATAGGCGTCGAGACACGTGATTATCGTATAATTTCTCTTCTCGCGTCTGTCCTCTCTTTACAAAGTTTCCGTTCTCTATTTACATTTGAGTACAGTGCCTCGGCCTCGAGTCTTATCACGTGTTTCCTAGAACGTATCGAAGGGGACCAGCCTCGAGCGTTATCGGCGATCGGGCGCGCGAAGAAGGTCGATCGGTTCGATCGCGGTCGCCGGACCACCTATAAGCGCTCCAATCTCCCTTGGACGCCGTGCAAAATATTTTTGAAGAGCAATGTTTAAAAATATCGCGATTCTTTCTCGCGGGACTCGAGTTGCGCCAGGAAGTCGTCGCGCGCGTCCACGACACTCGGCCACCCACGCGGTGACCACTTTGTCATTATGTTACAAACAAGTATATATATGTATATATATATATATATATATATATATATATATATATATATATATATATATATATATATATATATGTGTGTGTATGTATTCGCTGCCCCTCTGCTATCCGCGCAACAACGCTGCGTTACGACGAACTTGTACTGTTTACAATGGATCGTTTCAATTATTTATAAAAATTACACGGCGGAGATCAGCCTCTCTACTTCGTCCCCCTATTTCACCTACGATTACGCTAACCCCCCCCCCCCCCCCTCTGCTTTCTAAAGCTGCGACGTTAATGGCATATATTACACGCTTCCGCACCCTCGCCGCGGCGGGGTCCTTTAATAAATACAGACCAGCGGAAGGGTCGGCGACCTCCTGGCGAACTCTGCTCAGAATCCCGATCGACCGTTCGCCCGCCGATACGCCGGCAAGCTCGGGGATGTTCGTCGGGAACAGGAAGAGAAACTTACAGCGAATGCCTTTCGCACGGGGTGGGTTTAATTAATCGATCACCGTCCCTGTCCTCGATCTGTCAGCAGCGTGAGGATTGAAATCAGTCGAAGAAGTGTTCTCCAATACTCTATATTGATAAATATAAAAAGGTCAGCAGGGTATATGTTACTGTCGGGACCGATCGGCGGTCTCATCTACCTTCCACTATCACTCGAGCTATTTCCCGTCGACACCACGAGGGGGGTTGCAATTTCTTAACCGCCACCCCGTGCGCCCCAGCTCGTGTGTGAAACGTATAATTCTGTACGCGTGTGTGAGAGTGTGTGTGTGTGTGTAAAAGGCATACGAGCATCACCTAGAGATTATTTTGGCCGTGAATTTAGAGTGGTTCGAGTGGGAACGATCTACTCGCCTCCCCCGATTTTCCAAACGTACACACACACATATATACCCGCTATAAATGGAAACGATGCTGCGCGCGTGCGAGACCAGCATCTCCATACGCATCCGCGGATTCGTATGTATTAACGTTTACATACCTGCGAAGTTCCGAGAGGCATCGCACGCTTATCGCAATCCTTACGGTCGCGCTTTATGTACACACGGCGGCCGTCGCTAATTCGCGGCCTTAATTCGGGGTCTAATTAAACGCGCGAGTCCACGAAGAGGTCGAGATCGTTCGCGTTTCTCAAGGAGTCCTGACGTCGATCCCGTCGGTATTCAGCAATTTCCAGGGTTCGATCGTTCGTGAATATCTACGGCGGGACTATCCGCCGAGCGATACAGGATGACTCATGCGTGCGCCTCGTTAGACTCCGAGCCGTTTGTCTTTCGAGCGCTCTGGGATGCTAGGTTGAAACGTGAATTTTAAGATTATCGAGTGTATTATCACAGAGGAATTTCGTTCTGATCGGGCTCCATCGACCGAGAGGACTCCGTGCTGGACAACTACCACGGGCATATTTACAGGTACAAGACACCAAGAACAAGGGACACGCAGAACATTAAATAGACGATCGAAAAAGATTGATCAACGATCGAGCACTCGCACTTTACACATCGACGCGCTTCACCGGTTTACCGCGCGGTCCGAGCGAACCGTCGCGCCGGCGCTTCGGGGAGTAAATTTCAGCGAACGCCCAAAGTGTTTCCGAAAACGGGGGATGCTTGGCGAAAAGGTTCGTCTGTCGAGGGGCGAGGACTCGTCGATCCATCGAACGCGTTCTCAGCAGCGAGTTCTGCGAGTAAAACCACCGCCGTCGATACGTTAAAAAAAATATATCCTCGCGATGCATCCGAAGGGAGGCTAATTCGTCTTCTAAATCAAGAAGTGCCGGATCGTCGAGCCTAGTATCCTAAGTATCAGCTATCGTTCCCTCTTTTTTTTTCGTACATTTTCTTTCCTCGTAATAGTAAAAACGAGGCTCGCCCGACCGCGATGGGAAACGATCGACGAAAGGGAGAGGATACATCGAGGCGAGCCTCTTCTGCGCGAGGATCCTTCAGGGTTCAGAGGATCCCGTGTGGTACGCTCTTAAGTCCTAGCTCGGGAATGGAAGATTAGCGAGGGTCGAGATTGGGGGTGGGTGGGTGTCGGGGGAACTAGATTCGAGAAAACGCCCCAGTAGAGGGTGAAACTTCCGGCTCGAGGCTCAGGGACCCACGCGATCGCCTAGCCGCTAAAAAATACACCTGCCCGCCCTTAAACTCGTTCGAGCTCGAACCTTTAAGTACATACCTATACGTACGGTTAAAACCTTAGAACCTTAATCACCTTAATATCGAGGTAATACAACTACGCTACTATGTACAACAACTGAGGTCTCTCTCTTCTTGTGCCTGGCTGTCTAAACTCCCACGCGCCCTTCCGTCTCCCGCCCTTATTTCGCTCTCTTTTTACCGCTAATTGTGAAAAGGCTTCGGGCTACTTTCAAGGTACGCGAATTCCCAAGATTACACGCTAATATTTACAGGCTTACGGGTGCTAGACAATGTCCACGCGTCTGTAGGTGCCCTTCTTTCACAGTTTCTCTTTATACAGACAATATATTCCGCGCACGTGACGAATTCATTTCTCCTTTCCTCCTGCTCACCGCGAGTTTCGTTCCCTGCCATATTTTCCTGCCACGGTGGCAGCTAGAGTAGATTGCCTGTTTAAGACCACTGGAGGAGAGCTACCCCCGTCACAGGCAAAGTGACATAATGCAACAGTGAAGTGGTGGTCTTAAATAGCCAATTAACTCTGCTTCCACTGCAGTTCAAGAGACAGTGAAGGGGATTCTTTGAAGAGGCTGTGTTAAAGAACATCGAAGGTTTACAACTAAGAAGGTCTCACGAGGATCAGTTTCAGTTTTACTCGCCCCCTCAGAAAATCCCCACTCAGGAATCTACGAAAATACCTAAAACGGGAAGGAAAGCAACCGGGGTGGTCGATGACGCGATTACTTGAGTTAACAGTGATGAAACTGGCAGTGCTGATGCGAAACTGTATTTTTCACCAGGGAAGAACTACGATCGTTAAGAGATCTTCTTTAGAATGAGATACGCTGTATACGTGGCACGTGCGAATGACATTAACCGCCTCCTCTATCGCGCGAAACGTACCTACTATGCCTGCAAAAACTCACGTCTCTGTACAGGGACGCGTTCTGCCTCATTCCACTTCGATTCCGTCTATTGTGTCCGCCGAGTCCTTGAATCCGTGCCGCGGTCTACCGATCAGCGACGATTGCTATTCATTTGGTATTTAGAATTCTCTCGAAAGGCGGTCTGAACTTGTACAGCTTTATTGACCGCGCTGCCTGCGATCGTCAGTCCTTGGCCGGACGCGCTGGTTTTTTATTGCAAGCTTGGTTCTTTTAACTGTCCCTGTACGGCGGCGAACGGATCGCGGCCTTTCGCGAAGCGCGACGGAACGGTTGCGACACCCACAACTTCGTCCCATTTTCATTTGCATGTTGCTCGTCTAAGGTTTACGGTCGAGTCATAAACGCGTCATTTGTCCAGCGACTCCTTTTCTCTAGTGGCACGTCTGTCTCGTGGTGACGGAATCCGCGCGGAATGAAGCGGAGCGCAGTGTTTAAATTTCGCTCTGGGGCCCCAGCGACTGCTCCTTACACTTTTCCAGGTGGACAAGCTTGAATTTTGCGATACAACTCTGAATTTTAGTTTGTCCCTTAACTCTTTTAGTTTCCGGGGAGGCGAACGCTTGAACGAATTCTGTTTGGAGTTGCGAGGCTATCGCTGTTAGAGGACAGGTGCGAATTTGCTGGTTCCACGCGGGAAAGTTGATCGGTAGCTGTCGTGGGGACCAGGCTCGATAAATAGATCCATCTTGTACATCGTGCCCGGTACTATCGATTACTCGCGCTCAACCAGTTGCAAACTGTGTCGTGTCCTCGTCTACGATAAGTGTTTATGCTTAAGTTGAACCGACGCGCGTGTCCGTAAACGCAATATATTAAGGCCTCTTAGTTACTAACGACAGGTCGTCGCGTTATCATCTACTCTGCTCTCATTCAGATCTCCCACCGCTACGCAACGCCGCGACGGCTCTCTGTCGTCTCTTACAACTAGTGTTCCGCGACCGTTTAGCTTTCCACTGTACACGCGAAAAGTCGAAAAGTGCTCGAGATGTCAGGCCGGCCGGATAAAAGTCGACAGAGGACGAGAAACTTGCATCCCTCTTGCCTCGTCGTTTGGCTGATTTGTGCGTGGACTTGTGAATTGCAAATAAGTTGGGAAGCTTGGAGAGACACACTGTGTAAAACTTAAGTACTCTACTAACATGGAAGTTACTTGAAACTTTTTTCAAGCAGTTAGATATTAATTGCAATTATCGGCCCTGATTAGCGTTATTGGATAACAAATTACAACTCGGGTAATCCAAATCCTCACGAATTTTTTACAATAATTTCTGAATTCGGAATCAAGCATTTCGCACGACACGAGAGTTTGAATTTCGATCAAAGAATCGCAGATTTCAAGTGCCGCGATCTAAGGATCGTGAAATCACCGTCTCTCCAAGCGAAACAGAATCAATCAGACACAAAAACCAAACGCAACACGCAGGGACCGTGGTGCAAAGAACCTGAAAGAAACGTGTCGACGTAGGAGAAAGAAAAGCAAGAAACAAAGGTGGAGGAGCGACAAGGTGACGGTAAATGATGGTGCCAAATCGGAGGCAAGAGAACCACCGGTTTGCAGTCGTTTTCTATTCTTTTTTCTCTCTTTTCATCCGTAGCAACTTTATTGTTTGGTGCATCTCGTGCCAGCCACTTTCCATAATGAAGGCATATTCGCTAGTGTGGAGTATACGTGGAGTTTCTTTTCTTTTTTGTCGCTTAATTATCTATAACGTAGGTACCTTAACGACTTAATGCATTATCACCTAGCCTCCAGTATCGTCGAATTAATTTTAGTCGCCGGCTCTCGATGCGGGGAGAGCCGACCCCCACAGACGCACGCGGCCGCGAGGTGTACTCGAAAATCCTCGCTCCACCTGCGCGCACGCGGGTGCGTATGCGCGTATAAATGTGACGAACCGGGGGGGTAGCTTTCAAACCCGCTCTAGTTCCCAAAACTCTACCGCTCCCCCTTCGTTCTCTCCTTCCTGCCTCGCTCTCGCCTCTATTCTGCTCCGTCGAGGCGTGGTGTACCGTTAAATGCCCAACTGACCAGCTACAGCGAGCCACGTATTTACAAACCTTGCCGTCTAAGCGATCACGTTCGTTTAATAGGAAACATTGAATCACACGCACTCACGCTCTCCCTCCAATTCTCGCGCACACTATTCCCCGTTCTCCCACCTCCACTGTTCTCCACGATCTCCTCTCTGTTTTCATTTTTTTATTCCTTTTTCACAACTGCGCGCGTCATCCAGGATCGTCGCGAAACGTCGACGGAGTCGCGCGCGCTCTACTTTCAGGACTCCCCCCGTTCTAAAGCAGGCGAATAAACCGATTCCTCCCTTCCTCGTTCCCGCTCCGCTCGTCTCCATTCGATACCGATCACCGATGAATCTGATCCGAGAACACCTCGGGGGGGAATCGAGCCGTCTCTATCCGTGGAGGCTTGCAAAAGGCTGTTAAAAGATTAAAAAAAGCTTTGGGTCGGGACGTGAACGTCCGCGAGTCCGCGATAAAACGAGAGAGCAGCCTTTCACGTCCATTCGACTCCGGGCGCGAGGAGGATCATCTAATCTTAAAACTAGGTAAAAAAATCACACTCTAAAAGCGAGAAACTATACACGAACGATTCAAGATTAAAACCGAGACTCCGCGGGATCCTAAAAGTAGGCATTATTCTCCTTTCTTCATCGCGCTTGGAAGAAGTCCGAAAGGAACGCACTCGTCCGCCAACGTTCTCGCGGTACGAGGGATTCTCCGCGAAGCTTTCGTTGTCTCTAACCGCGGTTAGGATTATTCATCTCGGCGCGAACCCGGTCTCGCTTTGAAATCAGCCGCGATCAGAGAGGACGAAAGCTTCGCCCGCTGGGCCTGCTGCACGCGCTCGCTTCCTGCTTCGATGAATCCAATCGGCGACTCCACTAAACGTATATACACGATGAACGCGATGACCTATTTACAAATGATGAGAGAAGCGGTCAGCTACCCGACACGGCGAAACCGACGGTGCTCGATCGATTGCAACAGACAAGAAGACCCCGGGGAGGAAAGGTGCCGCGACGCGTCCACACTTTTACGCCCGCTGCTTAGCAATGTAAGTGGAGGCGCCTGTCGGATCGCGATCTGTACAATGCTTACACTCTGCGCTACACGCCTATCGCGCGAGCGTGCCTTCAATCGTCGACGATCATCCGTCGCGTCGTTTCATTTCCCATCGAAGTCCTCGGACAAACGCGCACCTGCTTGCTGGATCCTGCGCACCGCCTCCACGACCGATCGCCCTGAAGAATCGCGGAGGCTTCCATTCGCGCCGCTCGCCCGCCGCGAAGAATCGCTACAAAAAGTGTACTTAAACGATACTGTTTACAATGTAAGATCGTAGTAGAAATCAGTTGAGTCCGCGTAAAAAAGAAGAAGAAGAAGAAGAAGAGAACACAGTGCGTTGTTTCCCGTCGATCCTTTGGAAAATCAAAGGTCCAGTGTCGGCGCTCGCCGCCGTGCTAATCGATACCTAGCTCCTCGCGAGCAGGCGTACTACTCTGTCGCGAAGCTACTGGCTACCTAAGTTCCTTAAACTAAAATCACACTCAGAAACGTAACTATAGGTACCGTGCGTCCGTCGTCTGGCCTCGCGGCGCGTCCGAACCGAAGTATCGTGATTTATCTGGCTAGCGGTGGGCGAGGATCGACGCCGTCGACGGTGATCCGTCGCGTGGGATCGTTCGTCGGCGACGTCGCCGCGCGAGAGGGATACCTCGATTCCGAACGCGAGCGAAAGGTCGCGGCCCTAGACGCGCGGAGGCCGATTCGAGTGGAAACAACCGAGGCGAGATACCGCACGGAGGCGCGTGCGAGTAGAAAACGTAGCTTGAAATTAAACTAGGGTACCTATCTACGCGTAGACGACTCGCGACGATTCGGGCGATCCGTCTTGGCACGTCCCCGGCGTCTCTTGCTGGTATTTCCTCGTTTTGTTCGCTCCTCTTCGATTGGCGACACCGTCGTCGGCAGTGCGTTTGCTCGGAATGAGTCGTGCGATCCTATCGCGAGAGTTTTAGGAATCCGCGCGATTCCTAGGCATGCTCGAGAAGAAGGTGTCTTCTCCTCTATTCTTCGAGGGCAGCGAAGGAGAACGCTGTTCCAGGGCTCCGTTGGTCGAGACTAGTCTTCGATGCAGCCTGTTGCTGGAACAACCGTCGGTGCGATGGTTCCTGCAGTCTTCAGGGACGAGCTTGTCTTCTGCGGCAGCTGAGAAGTAGGACTCTCAAGATAGTAGACTGAGGTTCGTGGCTCCTTAAGCGTGCTGCACACGCGATGCAGGATCGTGGACTCGGTAGGGGATGAAACGAGAGTTCGTTCTGTGGAGGCGACAAGTCGCGTGGACGTCTTGATCGGTGGCGTCGTTTCTTCTTGGAAGCCTCCTTCAGGGAGCAAAGTTTCTAGCTTGATGGGAGCTGTGCTCGTCCTCGAGAGCTTGGATCCTTGCCTTCTTCTAACGACCCTCCGCTTCTGCTCCCAGGATTCTCGTTCTTAAAGATGACGTACATTGAAATTAGACTCTGTTCCATTGAATTTCCATTCAGCTCGGCCTCCACGCCTGACTTGGCTCCTCTCTCCGACGAAGTGGTTCAGTGTCGTCGTCGAAGGGCCGCGCTGATTACAGAACGTCTCCGAATCGATAATACGAACCCTATGGTCGCGCGATTCGCGACGCGTATGCAAGGGGCCAGAGACCGACTCCACTGCCGCGGTTCCCCATCCTCCGTTTTGCGAGATGATCACGTCCAGGATCCCCGTGCTCGAGGGACACGTCGCCTCTGCCGTTGCTCCGCGTCAGCAGGTACAAAATAAACCGTAGCGCTCGCGAATGCTGCTCTGAACGCTCAGCTCGTCTGTCTGGCTGTTGCGATTCGACTGGTGGGAGGATACCGCAGGTGCCACGCTCCCGAGCAGCGAGTTCCTCGAGTTTAGAGAGCTGAACCGCTCGAGAGGAAGCAGAAGCTTCGGGACTGACGAGGAAGAACAGATGATGCCACCATGGCCGCCTTTCTCCCGCCCCAGTCGCTTAGCGCTCTCGCGGCCCTCGCTTTACGGTGTACATACATATAGAGTTGCGTGTAAAATCTACTTAAAAACAGAAAGAACAGAATGAAAGAAAAAAAGACTGGCCCGTCGTTTCGACGCTCCCTTACAGACTACGGTTCCTCGAGATCTCGCCTCCTCTCGCAGTGACACGGTCCTTGGCCCTGAACCCCTTCGGTGACCGATCGTCCCCTTGCTCTCTCTCTTCCCTTGCCTTGGCTGCTGCTCCTCTTCGCGTCTCCCCGACGAAATCCTTGCTAGTCGGCGCGCGCGTCCATCTTCCTAGGCTCCCTCCTCCGTAAGTATACAGTGGTTGTATGTATAATATATATGTATAGATATCTATATACATACACGTCTATGTATATATGTATCAGCTAGTCGAAAATTGAGGCTACAGTGCTCGGCAGTCTATTGTCTCTCTTGGCTCTTCTCCGCGGCTCTTCGTCCTGCCCCCCCATGCTCAGGCTCGCCATTTCCCATCCACATCCGGGGTCTACCCCAAAATTGGGTCCCTCCTACGCCTTCTTCTTTCGACCTGCAATATCCTTCTCCATCTTCCTTCTTCTCTTTTTTGCTTTTTTTTATTAATTATATTTTCCTTTCTCTTTTTCCCTGATTCTTTATTTGTCCCTCTGTATTTCTCTCTCTTTCTCTGCCTCCCTCTCTCTCTCCCTCTCTCTCTCTCTCTCTCCTCTGTTTCTCACACACTCTCTCCCCGTTCTCTTCGGGCCGTCGAAGATCCATCAAGGTTCGCTCTTCGCGTGAAGCGAATCAACTCGGTCGCGCGTCCATGGCTCGCGATATCGGAGAAGATATTTATTCCCACTGATGAGGAGAGGGTGGCAATTCCGAGGGATGGGCCACCGTGGAGCTGCAAGTCGTACGAACAGATCATTAGAGGCTGTCGTTTACAGAAAAAAAATGGTCTGTTTTTTTTTCTGTCTTTTCTTTGGTCTCTTAACTGTGGGCGGTTTAGTCGAGTGACTTGCGGGAGAAACAGAGGTGGTGTGTTGGCTACTTGTTCGAACCTCCGTGGACGTGCACCAGGGGGGACATTCGGACTCGTGTCGGGGCTTGGTAAAATTCATAGAAAAGGTATCAAAATCTACGACAAGAGTCGGCATTCTCCAGGATTTTCGAACTGGTTTTACCAAGCCCCCTGTGCAGCCGCCGAGCGTCTTCGAGCCAAGATCAACGAGGAACCACTGAACCACTCTTTCGTCCTATCCCGTTCCATCCCCTGAATCCACGATATCGCGCCTGTTTTGGTCTTCGTCTCTTTCTCTCTCTCTCTCTCTCTCTCCGTCGATCCCTCTCTCTCTCCCTCTCTCTCTCTCTCTCTCTCTCTCTCTCTCTCTCTCTCTCTTTCCTATTTCGCGTTGATCGTGTCCCACGTGGATCGCTGGCTCGACGACGCCGTCACGGAGATCCGAACTCTAATGAACTGTACACGACGAAAGTGCAAAGTGCTCCTCGCCATCGGAAAGGTTTTCTCGCGGGCAGTCTCGTCGGGGGAGAAGCGTTTTGCTTTCGCAATTCGAGTTCCGTCGAGGCTGGCTTGACGAACTGGGCAACGGGGAATAGGTGGGTGTGGCAGCATCGCCAACGAGCGGCAGCGGTGCGTCTCGAAAGTGTCGAAGTACAATCGGTGGATGAGAGGGGGTGGGTTGGACTGGCAATGAAACACGGCTAGAGCGATCGGCAGTGGATCGAACGCAAAGGAGGAGAAAAGAAAATCATAGAACTCGAGCGGGGAACGTGTCCAGCGACTGGGGACCAGGCAAACCCCGCCGTCACTGGGCGAAAGAAACTGGCTGGTCTCGATCGGGTGCTTTTGGAAACTCCACAGAGAGGAGGGTTCTGGCAAACTACGGCAAAGATCGATCGCTGCGTCGATCGTTACTCGCACAGGGCGCGGGAATAGCAATCGTCGCGACTTTCTGAATCGATGGAGATCGCAAGGTTTCCGCTGACAAACCTCGGTGAAAATTTCATCCTCTCGACAAGCAAAACTCCAACCCTCGAATCTTCATCGATCCGGACGAACAAATCCATCCTCGGAAGCCGTGGCAATCACTTATTTCCCGCTCCGTGCTCTACTGGCGCGTCTCGCTATCGCTCGATCGGGCGGAACAAGTACAACGCGAACAGGCGCAATCGCTAATTCTACTAGCTGCTGAAAGCTACCAGCGTTTTTACTCAGGGGCCTCGACGTCTCGAGATTCTCGACCGAGGAAACTCTCTGCGCTCTCGTGGCGATCGGTATTCGAGGAAGAGCCCGGTCGGGGACTCGACTCTTCAAACACTACGGTTGCCTGGAAGACGGCGGAAGGGCGTGGACCCTTCCGCGGGACTGGAGCTTAACAAAACAACAAAAACGCTTCATCTGATTTCCATGCAGCTGTCAGCGCGCGTGACAGCCGGCCGTTCATCTCGATTGTCGTTCATCGATTTCTCTTTCCCCTGGACCTTTGCTGTCGGGGCTTAAGGGCACCTGTACGTAAAGTTTATTTACTGTCTGCGTTCCACTCTGAACACAGCAACTTGGCGACTCGATAAGCCACAAATAAGGAATGCGTCTCGAATTTAACGTGAAAGCACTTTAATTAGGCAGAAGTATGCCTAAAAGCAAACACAGAAGTACCCGGAAAGTACTCGTTAACCCATCCTAATACCACATTGAAGCTGGTTTAAGAACATAAGTATAGTCAACGTACAAGTGCTCTTAATACTGTCTTTCAGCATCTCTCTCCCGATATCTCTCTTTCCCTGCCCGCTGTATCGCGTCTCCTCTGCAACGTCTCCCTTTTCCGCTCCTTTTTATCCTGCCTCGATGTCGGTCCACGGCCACGCCGGTCCCTCCCCCCACGGCGTATATATTCCCGCGCGTCACGGCCTCCGACCCGCCTCTAAGGCCTCCGGCTTTGCTTTGCCAAGTTCGCGAGAAAAGTCAGCCGCGAAAATAGCGCAAAAAACAAAGGCGCGGCCGAAAAAGGGAGCGCCTCGTCGTCTTCCTTTTTCGCCCCCCATCCCGCCCGCCCCCTCCCGCTTCGCTCGAGATCTCTGTCGTCGACCTCCCCGTCGAAATTATTTCTGGACTTTGAAAAAGTGGCCCCCGTCGCGAGGAGCCGCGCCGCGACTCGCTCCCTCCGCTCCTCCGACGGACAAAAGCGCCGCCTGCCGAGTCGTTACCCCCTGGTTAATTCGAACAGCGAATGTTTTTCGCGGGATTCCATCGCGACCCTCCCGTCAGTTCGCGGAAAAACGCACCCGCGGCACAGAAAAAAAACCCGGAGGAAACAACGAAGGAGCCCTCGGCAATCGCGGAAATTCTAGCCTCTCGCGAACTTCGCTGGCTCCTGGACGAAAGTTGCACAAAGACGACCGAATTTCTGAGCGGTTCGAGCAGCCCTCGATGCGCACGGCCGATTGTCACTTGGCAAAGCAAACGCGACGCGAGAGATCTCCGCTCCGAAATTCGTGCCGCGGCCCGGACTTGGCGAAATGACAGTAATGGCTTCCGCGCGGTCCAGGGAAATCTTTTTCCCCGGGCAACCGTCGTGATACCGTCTACCATTGTACCGTACAACCTTTGCCGAACAAGAACCAAGAAAAACAGAGGCGTGCCAAAATGAAAGGAAGAAGAAGAAGAAGAAGAAGAATCTTCTTGGAAGCGTTGCGTAGGAGTCTGATCAGAGAAATTTGCTTCGATAGAATGAAAGAGAGGAGGCACTGGTTTCTTTCCCTAGAGGGCAGCTCGGAGATTACGGTCATTGTGCCAGCAGCAGGTCACGTCAGGACTTTCAGTCGGAAATGATCGATTTGGGAAGAAAAATCATTGGAGGATCACTTAAGGGTTAATGAGGATGGTTTGCAGATGGAGAAGAGAACTATCGTGTTTTATCTAATGACTCGTTTGGATCGAGGAGGGGTTAGAGCTTAAGGGTGGGTCGTAAAAAGGGGAGGTTTTAGATCTGCCCAGGTGCACCGCGAAAGAGAGTATTTTTCGTTTCCTTTCTGTTTCCCATGTTCGCCAATTAATCGCGTCGCGATCGTCCGTTCTCTATAGTTTCTCTCTCGACTGAAGGCTGCATGGTTGATCAGTGCCTTCCTTGCACTCGTCGTGCCCGGCTAAAGCGCTCTTTTCAGGCCTTCCTTTCAGCGTTATTTACAAAGTACCACTTTCCCAGAGACTCATAATCAGCACGTACGCGCGCCAGCGACCAGCCGCCTAAGTATAAATAGGGATGACACAGTTTCCGCGACTTTTAGTACTCCTCTTCGATCACACAACCGGCTGCCTCCGCGGTCGCTGGTTTCCAACGTGCGTGCTTGCGAATTGGAAACCACGAGATCGGTGTTTCTCGCGGCTCCTCGAAGATCTTCCTATACTCCTGTCTGCTGAAACCGAGGGAACGCTGACGCCGCGTGGATCTTTCCGCCGCGCCAGACAGCGCTGTGCTCTCGCGTTCAAGCAAGCCGGCACGCGTCGCTTCAGCCCTCGAGACTCCGTTAATTACGCGTACACGGGAAACTCGCGCTAATTAGCCGTGTCGACGGCCTTTCGCGGGCGAACACATTAGCGGAACTCGATGAAAATCAATGGCTCAACTGTTGCGAAGGAGACGCGCTCCCGCTCCTTATCTTTATCACTTTCCTTGCCGAATGAACTCGGGAAGAAGATGCTTTAAGTAGATTCAGTCTTACGGACAGACACCCGCAGGAGTATATACAGGGAACTTTCTCTACTCAAGAAGCTGGACAGACCTTCGAGGAGCGCGCACCGATGACGTGCAAACTCGATTATCGATCGCTCGTGATACCGAATCCTCGAGAAATGCCGCGGAGCTGCTCTCCGCGATCGCCGCGAATCTAGCGAACCGGTGGCTGGCGTGCATATTCGGCGACGTATCGCGTCTATAATCCAACACGTATATATACACATAATGTGGGCTCGAGCCTCGATTTCGTTGTCACATGTCGTATGCAAGTATGTATATATATACAGAGTATCAGTCATACAGAGAATCTCTCTAAACAGAACGGTAAGAAGCGTAGGGTGGTAGACATACGACGAGACATTATTATAATTACGACAAATAGGGTAAACGGAAGAGCCCGGACAATGGTACAAATGAATCAGAGCGAGAAACAAAACGGGGCGGAAATAAATGACGGTGAACTAAAGAGAGAAATAAACGGGGGGTTGGAACACAAAACGTAAGGTGGTGTAAAATGGTTTGTTCAAGTACCTCTGCGAGCGAGGTCGCGCCGACTAGAGCTGACTCTCTGTTCGTTCGGTTCGTTCAGGAGGAGACGTAACACGATTGGTAGTAGTAGTGGTAGTAGTAGTAGCGGTAGTAGCGGTAGTAGTAGTGGTAGACGATAGCGGTAGTAGTCGATAGTAGCTGACAGTGGTAGATAGCTGATTCGGTACTGGTAGTAGTAGTAACGTGTACGTATACGCGGCGCAGGGCGCTGGGTCGGCGATCGGCTTGCTCTAACTTGACGGCAATAAGCAACACGAGAACATGTTACATACTTGAAAATCATATGAAACAGAATCAGTTGTTCTTTCTTTCCCCCTTTCATTCTCTACGTTCTATAGCCAGCGCAGGATGGTCTTCGTCTCACTTCAAATCGGCGTGATACCGGTCCTCGGACCATGCTCCTTCGTGCCTCTCTCTTAGCATCCCCTTTAATCTCTCACTCGTGCTACACTCCTCTCTCCTAGCCTTTCCACGCCGAGAGAACGCGCGCAGCTATTGTCGCGGTGTCGGGACGCGTATGCTCTGTCGAACAGGGAGAGGTCGCGCTGGCGGGGCCATTTTGGTTGCTTTCTTTTTTTTCTTTTCCTGTCACCACGAGTCTACGAAAGCGAAGGGATAGGAGACGTTTCCAACGGAGTATGCTGCCGTACTTGTTGGAAATAATAAAGAGTGCCCGAATGAGTCTCGTCGCGACGACCTTTCCGTGTGAGTATCGGGCGAAAGGATGTGAATCGCGTGCTCAATCGTTCCATCGATGCTAAACAGACACGGGCGGGTTGTCTGCGCCGACAATGAACCGCGGGGCCGCGACCTCGGAGACGCGGTTAATTCTTAATGGTTTCCCATGGAGCCGCGAAGGAAGAAGCCGAGGAGTTGGTACACCCGAGCCAAAACGCAAGGACGTCGGCGAGAGAGGGTCGCCGGGACAAAGGGATCGCTTCTCCTGGGCTCGTTTCGATCGTCCCCGACCCTCCTGTCCATCCTGACCCCCTCTCAGCGTGCGCGTGCCCTCTTCGCCACTCGTCCCCTTCGCGGTTTTTAATTTCCCGTTTACAACACGCTCGCCCACCTCCCTTCTCCCACCCCCGTCGATTTTCTCCCTCGATCCCGTCTTTCCCTCCCCCGATCTTCGGTCAAGTAACAAGAAGTGGAAAAAAAAAACACTGTGTGCCCCTCCGCGAACCCTTTCGCTCCCAACTTTCACACAAGCATGCACACGCCCTTTCTATCTCTCCCTCGCGACCCCTCTCGATTTATCCGTCTCCATTTCCCCGTTTTTTACTTTTCTTGCGCGAGACTCGAAGGGGGTTGGACTTCGTCGGGGCGGAGGGGAGGGTCGATTGAAATGGGGGATATGATCAGCGGGGGAGGGTTATCTCGATTGTTCTCGTCGCAGATTCATCCCTAATCTCAATGATTATCCGCCTCTGACCATTTCTCTCGCCTCCTAGCTCTGACGGTTGTTACTCTCTCTCTCTCTACTGGCAATCGATCGTTTACTTGTCTTTAACTCTTTTAAAGAACCTGGATGATCCGCCACATACGGCTTACCTTGCGAAGCTCTTGAACGCCGCGGACTGCGGATTTATGCAGAGCGGGACGCGCGACGTGTTCAGCTGTTCCGCTATAAATTTGTGCATTTCCTCTGAAACAGACAACGTCAGGATCGTCGGGTGAGAGCACGTTCGTCTGGCCATTCCGCCGCGTATAAACACCCCGGCGAATCGAAGCGAGTACGCCCGGGCGGTGCATGAAGCGTCACCGTGACGATACTGTTAAAGCTGTTTCCAGCACGTCGCGCAGAGTACACTCCGTTGCGAGGAGATATTCGCGGGGAGATTCTCGAGGAAATCGACCGACGGCTCTGGATTATTCCTAAAGTTAATTTCAGTAGACGCGAAAGAGAGCCGCGATCCATCGATTTCCGTTCGATTGCCACGCGCGTTAAAGAGTGCAGTCTGCGTCGCACGCGAGGAAACCAGGGGCGCTTTGCGAGGGAAATTCAGGGGCTCTGTGGCATCTGTTTCTAACGACCGTACGCACGTAATGTCGTTCGATTATTCATCGCCTGTTACAGACAATCGAGGCCCGATTGCGTTTGCACCGCGTGCCCGGGGATTCCATGCGAAACGGGGCTCGTAAGTGTGGCTACGTTCGAGAATACAGCTGCTACGAGTGGCATTTTTGCGAAGTTCGATCAACGTTCCCGTCGCAGTCTCGAACCGAACCACAGGTATCCACGCGATTTCACGCGGCCTCGTGCTTCAACGTGCCAAATCGCGATGGATAAACAATACGCACGTCTCCGTGCGCCGCAAATATTTGCGGAAACCTTCAGACCCCGTTTCATGAAAAAAGGATGAAGCTGAGGGGAGACAATGCACTCGGCGACGTCTAGCCTGGCAAGAAAGCCACGTGCTGGCTGCTCCGTTTTTTTTCCCCACGCTATGAATGTTTAACGCGCGAGAAACAACCGCGTAACGGGCATTAAATGGACAAATAGCCCCGGTCAGGAGAAAGGATCGCGAGCTTTAATTGCTCGGGCAAATATCCCACGGAAATCTCGCGGCTGGATGTTCGAAAAAGTAAACAGCACGAGCGCTGGCCGCGCGCGGCTAATTGCCTTTGAAAATTCTTCGCGCGGCTCTGCGCTTGGAAAAAGAAACGCCCGGGACGAAGAAAGAGGAGCGAACTGTCGGCGGACAGGCTACAAACAACCTCCGACGAGATCTTGCGAAGAAAAAGCGGGCTACTTGGTATCTTCAAACTCGGGGCAATTCCTTGAATTAAGGGTACGTGAAACACTGTACATACTAGTGAGGATACTGAGATACCTGGATACGAAGAGGCGTAGAAGTATATATTACAGACAGCGTTCTGCAAAATCGTGAATCCTTGCAAGTGAAAGAGAGGAAGCTCGAAGCACCCTCTGGCAAGCAGCGAGCCCGTGGCGTGCATATTTTAAACGAGATATTAGACCCAGTTTCTAGGTGATTACGAGGAAGAAAGCCATACGATAACTTCACGGTCCCCTGGCCACAATGGTGATAAACTATGATTTATCGTGGCTGCACGCATAGGCCTTTCCTCTACACACGCGAGAGAAGTCTATCGCATCATTGTTCGCGGCTCGACCGGCCACGTGCCCGAGACATTAACTATTAATAATGCGCATGAGTCACACGGCACAGCGAGGTATTTTTCACCGCGTGAAAGCCACGACGGTCAATCTGCCCCGTTGCGAAACCACCCTTTCGCTAATAATTCTCCTCTATCTCTCGTCACCGAGCCGATGACGCTCGGCCTTGCGCGAGGCGCGCGAAAGCTGCAGCACGCGGCCAGGTCCGTGGATGTTATCGAAGCACGAGCACGTGGCGGGTTACCAGATGACATTAAAGCTACCTCGACCCCCGAGCGGTATGGAAATCGCTTGGAAATCAGCACGTCGTGTGAAATTCGCGACCTTGCGTAAGCGCGCCTCGTGACGGTTTTTATCAGTACCCTCTGCTTGAAATCGGTCGACCCTGTGTTGTTGTAATTAGTGGTGAAGATTTTAGGGTGAGAATTAACAAAATTGGTACCGTAAACTGGGGGGCCATTGGCAATTACTTAGTATGTGTTAAAGAAAGAAAAGCTTCATCATTGGAGGAAACAAAGAAAATAATAATATTAAGCAGATGTATTTTTATAGAAATAAATATTTCAATACCAATACAAATTTTATTCAAAATACTTGGCGCTGCGAAACCAAAAAAATGTTAATTGTCTTGGTATAAATAAAAAAAGATACAAGACCCCACTGAGATAAAATAGAAAGAAAAAGATTAATGCAATTTATACATATTTATTCAATTTCGCAACACAAATTCGGGGCGCAGCGCCAAGTATTTTGAATAAAATATTTATTGGTATTGAAATACTTATTTCTATAAAAATATATCTGCTTAATATTATCTTATTTGTTTCTTCCAATGATGAACCTTTTATTCAATTTAAATCCGATTGGTTGTATAAATAGCCATTGTTATAATTGGCGCTATTACGAAAGATGCGATGTTATAATAAGATACTTGAAGCAAATGTATAAATATTAATTTTTAAATTACACGTATATCAAAATGTTCCAAAAACATGTTCCCCAATTTACAGTATTCCCCTGTTTGAAAGTGGACCCAGTCCACACTGTCGGGTAGAAGAATTAACCCTCAACAGGTACAGTGGAATCTCTAGAAGCTACGATATCCTTATCAAGCTGGGGCTGACCACAGCCAACCACATCCTTTTCCTCGCACACCCCATTTCCTGCTACCACCCCGAAGCAGCCTCCTCGTTAAGCGCACTCCTCCAACCAAGCTTCCGAAACCTTCACCCAGGAAATGATCGGATCGACAAAGGCCCTTGATGCAAGGAAGCATGCACGTTTCCGCGGTGTCGCGTTTAAACCGCGACGCACGATTGCCCGCACGAAAGCGCGTAGAGTATCGCGTCGGTTTTCACGGGTGCCGATCGTCCAAGGTCCCTTACCTTTCACCTGCTGCACGGTGGTGAGCTTCCGCTCCCAGAGATCGTCGAAAGGATGAGACGTGGCGGGCTCGAAGTCTCCTGTGTACTGTCTCATGCCGGCGCTGGTCGTGTAGCAGCACGTGCACATGCACGAGTGGTATCGGAGCCTTCCTTCGTCGAGATAAGGATGCGCCAGGGCGTTCACCACGGTGATCCTCTTGTCCTGCGGGAAGTTCGTGAACGGGGTCAACGAACGATCGATAGGGCGCGCTCGAGAACGGCCGTCCGTTCGAGCGGGCCTCGCTGTTTACGTGGCTAGTTAACGATCTAATCCTCCGTGGAACGGTCGAGGGATTAAAAAGCTCCGCGGTCGGGACGAATAAATTCGTCTCCCCCGATCGCTTGAACGGACCTCGGCCAGTTTCAAGCGATCCCGCGACCCTCGGCTGAATTATTGAGGAACGAAACAGGTCGGCGTTAAGTTGAATTTTTGGGGCAAAAGGTGAATCTTTGGAGCTCCTTACTTCTAACCTGGGTTATCATGAATATGCAGGAACACGGTTACAGCTCCCCAAAGAATGCACCGAGCTCTGTTAAAAATTGAGTGCTTCGCGAGCAAGTTTGGGAAGAAAGAGAGAGAGTGCTAGAAGACTTGCAGTTGCAGTGAGTTTAATTCCAGATTCTAGTTCGAGCAGCAGAGGCTCCGAGAGTTGAAATCTGAACGAGTACCGTTGAATGCGCGGCGTTAAGCGACCGTTCAGCACCGAGCGATTCCGGCTCCGTCGCTAAAATATTGAAATGACGTATTTAAGCGCGAGATTTAGGAAAGTAGGTTGTAAAGCGTCCGCGTGTTCCTGCACTTTAATAAGCACTTAGTAACCTACAAAGATAGCGCGCGATATCGTCCAGCTGCGCCTAATAACGGTAACTTCGTCGCTTCGCGTTCGTTTCGCTGAATTTCTGATAAAACGCCACGCGCGTATGTGTGCGCGCACCGAAAGCCGTCGCGCACGCGCGCGCGACGGGTTCTTCGTCCCCGCATTCTATTTTTTCCCCTTCGCTTTTACCTTTAGCGGGCCGGTCTCGACAGTAAAGATTTTATTGCAACTTTTGTTACGCGCGCCGCTCGCGAGGACTTTACGATGTCGCGGCCCTCGCTCCGAGTATTTTTTACGAAGTGTCGAGGACCTAGCGGTACGCTTATGAACCGTTCGTCCGCGTTTCCCTTCGCTAAACGGCCAGAAACGCGCGTATCATAACTTAGCTCTGCCCATCGAGACGCGAGCTACCCGAGTCGCGCGAGTTTCGCGGCGGTCGGAGGACGGCAATAATTTCGCGAGTTGTCGAGCTACCACGAATGTCGGATGCCTCGATAAGGGTGCTTAAAGAGTGATAACGTCGCGTTTCCTGTTTTCCAAGTTCTACGGACTTTTATCGGCGGCTGGGAAGCAATCCTTCAAACTCGACGATGCACTGCGCGCCTCTTTATTGCGAACAGGAGCCGAGCAACTTTGCAGATTTTTCATTGAAAACAGGCTATCCTTCGTTCACTCTGACTTCCCCGCCTACTTAGTTATCGATTCTACTACTTCGCCTCTAAAGCTACGCGGTCTCCAAAGGCTGCGAATAAAAGTCCTCTCCTCTCGTAACTGTCGCCCCCGTCGTTGTACCAGAAACCGAGAGAGCGGCAGGGGGCGATCTCCCCCGTACAGAGAAATGGGGGAAACTTACGGGATCGAAGACTAGCATCTGGCAGAGCAAATGGACGGCCTCGTGCGTCGCCTGGCTGCTGAGGGTGTAGAGGGCCGTCAGCGAGGGTGGCTTCGGTGCACGCCTCAGCATGTGGGATCTCGCACCCTCGCACGCGTACCTCATGTCCTCGAGGGTCGGTGTGCCCAGCAACTCTGTGATCAGCTCCAGCTGCAAGCCAACGAGTACGTGATCGATTTTATAACTTGGCACATTTTCGACTGGGGCAAGCAGGGAGGATCCTCGGCTCGACCACTGCCTTTCGGCTGAAACGGGGCTTGAAATCAAGGGGGGCCGATGAATGCTGACGAGAATCGCATCGAAGGTTAAATTTCCTTCGACTCTTCTGCAAATGGTGGACCTTGGTGGACGTGAACTCCTTCCTACTGTCAAGGCACCTACTCAGCGGCGAACGGTTAACCAGCGTATCCCCGGAAGCCACACAGAGGTAAGGAAGAAGGAAGAGCAAGATGTTCGGGCAAGCTGGGCTTCCAGGAAGGAGTGCCGCTAACATTTCCCTCGAAATCCTTTGAATCCCGCCGGAAACTTTCGCTAGGCCCTCGATCTTCCTGGTGCCTTGTCGGAGAGAATGAGGCGCAGGTGTCGCGGGGAGATGTTAATGATTTAACGGGGCCAAGGACTAACCTGTTGCACAGGACTCTGCGCCTGGAACAGGATCCTCCTGCGAAGGAGCTCGCCGAAAATGCAGCCGACGCTCCACACGTCCACGGCGGCAGTGTAGTGGCGTGCCCCCAGCAGGATTTCCGGTGCACGATAATACTGCGTCACCACTTCCTGGGTCATGTGCTTGTTCTGGTCGGGCTCCTCCACTCGGGCCAGTCCGAAGTCGCAGATCTGTTCGCAGAGAAACCGTGCAATATCCCCCGGTTACGTTAAACTCTCTGAACATCGAGCACCGCGGTCTGGCACATTCGCGACTCGCTTCTTCCCGTAACTCCGTCAGCGGGTTAAAGAAAGAAGATGAAGTGACCTGGCCTCTTAAGTTCCCATCGCGAGAGACATTTAATATGTACCAGCATGAAGATGGTAGCTTTCCCGCTGCACCAATGCAGCGGACGATGCAGCAAAAGAGTGATCAACTCACCTTCAGCACACAATTGCTATTCACAAGCAGATTCCCCGGCTTGATGTCCCTGTGCAGGATCCTGGCCGAGTGAAGGTACTTGAGACCTGCAACGAGAAGCAAAGAACACCTCGTGAATCGTCCGGATTTACAGGCGCATTCAAATCTCCGGTAGCCGGGCGGTTTTACTAGCGTCTCCATTACCCGCGCGCGAAGTGCCACGGCTGCCCATCGAATATCGTTCCAAGGCGATCGAAACTACCGCGGGGAGCCGTCAGCGGCCGGGGCCGACGAGCAAGCAGAGGACAGAGGCGATTTTCATCGCCCGGTCAGGACGCACGACCTCGATTCCCGACGAAACTCCATCGCCGGAGTCGTTAGAGCCTCTTCAGCGCGGATGCACGAGCGTTCGCGCCAGATTATCCGACGTTTAGCTCGCGCGAGGACGTATCCTCCAGCGAGCGGTGCAATTTCCAGGCGGGCCGCTCCCGACACCCGACTGTCCCGCGCTACCGTTCACGGGCACACGGCCATTAGTTTTAATTTATCAATTAAAAGACGGTGATGCGTGTCCCCTGACGGCCGGCACGCACTTCGAGGGGCCGATGATATTCGCGTTCTATTAACATTTGATTAAATCGATCCGGAGCGGGGCATCAAACCGTGCCTCTAAGTGTCCGTCATCGGCGACAAATTGCGTCGAACAGGCAACGTTCGTTGGTCGATGGTAATTCCAGGCGGCGCGCGGCCTGGGAACCTGTTTTAAATGAAACCCGCATCGAACCAGCAAACCTGTCCTTATTCAAAGAAAATGGAACGAAAAGGCGCGGCTTTAGGGATCCCCGAGTCCAGCGGTCGTCCTCTTCGTTTCATCGCCGCGGACCGCCAGCAAGTGGAAGTGAAAAGGGAGAGTATTTTGGACGGATCGAGTCTGAAATCGATTCTCCGGGCACTGTTAAAAGGAACGGTGTACCGCGCGCGGTGAATTTCGCAGGGAAATCGTCCCCGTTGTTCGTCCATTGTCACCCCCACGGGCAGACAGAGCTGCCTTATGCTCCCTCGCTCGCTTCCCTTTCTCGCAAAACCGCGAGGCGGAACGATACGTGTCCAGAGCAGCCTGGGGAAGGGTGTATGAAAGAGGGGGTTGGTTCGGGGCGCGAGCTGAATAGGGGACAGATTACTGGGCCGTCCCTCGCGTCCCAAGTGCAATTCGGTTTCACGAAAGGGGTGGCTTGACTAACGGACGACGAGCGTCGCGGTGCTGTCGCTAAACGCTCGTGTAATCCCTTCTGAATGGACACGCGCGCGTCCTGCCTCGCGGAGATTTCGCCTCCTACAAACGCCGAGTGACACATAAATCTTAATCACCGACGATATGTTTCAGGCTGATCAAAATGTACCCAAAACCTCGAGGTACTCAGGTACCACTGATGAAATACAGAACGTCGATTTTACTCTGTCCGTTTCGTTCCACCAGCATTCGCGCCTGGTATCCATGCAAAACGGTGTCAACCCTCGCCAGGCGACGACGACGGAACCGTGGCCGATCGAGAGGAGCGCGCTTCATCGCCGTAAGAACGAGCGAGGCTTTTCATTTTCGCGGACGGGGATCCGCGCTGATGAGCAGCGAACACGGGGAGGGCTGGAAAAAGCGCGACCCGGCCGACACAGGGGCGGGAAACACCGTTGGGGAAAGGGGTGAAGGTGGAACGAAGGAGAGACCCTGAAACAGATAGGTCGGGCGAAAGGGGCGAGGAGCAGCGGAGGGACGCAACAGGGGTAGAAAGGAATGAAACGCGAAGGAGCGAGGGTGCAGCGGTGGCGAAATGGATGGCGGAGGAGGCTGCCGCGGGAACAGAAACAGGAATGACAGGGGCGAGGGAGAGACGAGGCCGGCTGCAATAAGAGCAGAAACATCGGTGCCAGATGAGTGTGCCGTGAGTCATGCCGCATTCAGACCTCGAGACTTTTCTCTCCCCGCAATAAAACTCGGTAATATCACCGGGGTAATCTGCCCCGTGGGTGCGTCCGGTTGCGAATTCACCCGTCGGTAATTAAAGTCTCCTCCCCTGACTCCGCCGCACCCTCTGCGTCCCACCCTGTCCCTGATAACTCCAGACGCCAAAGTCCGCGGTTCGATCACACCCCCCCGGGGTGGAAATGAATCTTTCTCGCGATGGAGATTAGCGCAAGTCGAATGTCGAACCATTTCCAGCGGATGTTTTTAACCCCTGGTTGCTGGTTGAATATTGGAATATTGGAGAATTGTTGAATTGTAATCAAAAGAATCTTTTATTTTGTACAGGTGTCTACCGATTTGTTACGTTTCAATTATCACAGTCTGAACGCGTCCCATTCGGAGGCCAGTCCGGTCCAGGGACAGCCACCGGCTGGCAAGGATGCTGGGAGCCGCAGGATTTCAGCCATTACGCGCGTGTGGCAGACGCGTCCCGCGAGATAAATTGCGCCGACGGATTAATGTAATAGAGTGATTAATCGCGCGAGTGACGATCGGACGCGAGCACGTGCTCGACGCTGGATTAAGGCGTTTTGCGCGGGCAACTTGGACGCTCGGTGGCCGAGCGAGGATCGGGATCGCGCAACGATGCAAACCAGTTCCAATGGGTTCACATGGGAATTTACTATTTCCTGGATGCTGGTGGTGAAATGCTACAGATAATGCCGCCACTTGCAACGAGGACGGGGTTGTTCCTGCACGAAGTGGTGGCATAACGGTTCGCGACGAGGGTGCAAATAGTTGTGAATTTTTTTTCTGCCACCGCTGTCGTGGACGATTAAATCCATCTTCTATAGAGACTCAGGTTCGTCAAGTGTCATTCGTATGGATGTACTATTTTTATATATGTTTTCGGCGCACTGATTCGGTCAGTTTAAACCACTAAAAACTAGCTATTTTGCAATAATTAATTATAAAATCTTTCAACGTTTCGATCTTAGTTTAGATCATCTTCAGGAAAGTTTAGAAAGAATATAAGATACTGCTTTTGCTATTACATTGAGTCACCGTGCTATTGCATTACTGGTGACTCAATGTAATAGCAAAAGCAGTATCTTATATTCTTTCTAAACTTTCCTGAAGATGATCTAAACTAAGATCGAAACGTTGAAAGATTTTATAATTAATTATTGCAAAATAGCTAGTTTTTAGTGGTTTAAACTGACCGAATCAGTGCGCCGAAAACATATATATTAATTAATACGGTCGAAATTTATAAATAACTTTTAAGATGTACTATTTTATACTGAAACTCTGTCCTGTACCATCGACCAATCTAATGGTGCATTCAATTTCCATCGATCCGAATCCCACTGGAAAGAACTCTCCGCATAAGCAGGCTTTGCCCAGTAAACGAGTGGGTAATTGAGAGATTGAGAATGATTTATGCGGTCTTCGTCCTTACTACGTGGAAGCATTCCAAGCGCAGTTTCAAGAAGCGAGACAGAATTCGGCGGAAATATCGACTGCTTCAATTTGTCAATTTCAGTGTCCCCTCTAATTGGTCAGATTAGCGATTCCCTGGATTCTTCTAAATACCGCAGAGCTCTGCGACATTCCGACGGACAAGCCACGCGGGAGTCTCGCGAGCAGACTCAGGTGGTTCCAAGAGGGAGAAGGCCGCGATACTCGCGGTTATCGGCCCGCGCCAAAAATACGCTCGGGCGGGAGCACGCGACATCGGGACGGGAAGAGGCAGCTCTTTGTTTACGACGCGATTCTGGCAGTACAGCGAGCTTCAAAATTAACCGCAAGGTTAACGAAATCGGCCATCGGAGAGGCGACGCTCGCGGTGGCACGGTCGAGGCCGAATGGTCCACGATTCTTCAGCGACTTTCGAGAGGCGAACGGGAACAACTTTCCATTTAAATCGCGCGGCAACGTTGCTGTTCGCGTTTGCTCGTTGACCACCCACGTCTCCAATGGTGGACACGTTTTGTGTGGTGCCGATCTTGAAGATTCCAAGGATCACAGAATAGGTCCTGGGAGATTGATCAAGCTTAATCGATAAGGAACGATATCGCTATCACGACAAGGAACAGAAGAAGATATAAGAATTCTTCTCAGAAACTTCTTTGACCGCCAGTGAACAAATGGAAATAGAAATGGAGACACTAGGTGCGCCAAGAGGACACCTGATTCGAGGAGCGAATCAAAGGTACTGATCAAAGGTACCGATTTCCTTAAACTGTTAATATCAGAGGTGGTCAATCCTTCGTCCTTGACTTTACCCCGATCCTCGTGGCTCGACAGTGGCTGCTCGTCGACCTCATCCAGGCCCCCGTCCCTGAAGAGAAGAAATGAAGGATCGACTGGCGCGAATGGCACGCATACCCAGGTTCGGGTGCGATGAACCCGATAATGCCGCCGCGGCCGACGTAAAATCGTCCTGCCGTGACGTATTCCACCGTTCCCTCTTGCTCGGCTATGGCTTCTTCGCACGATTTTCAGCCAGCCTTGTCTTTATTGCCCACTGCTCCTCGAACGAGGCGATCGGAGGAAGTCGTTTCAGAGTGTCGGATCAAGGAAACGGGTGTGCTTCGAGTGAATCCTGAGGTTTGCATGGCTTGACGGATGTAGTTTGATGATCCATGGGTCGAATAGTCGAGTGGCTGTGTCTCTGAGGTGAAGACTGATATTTCTTTCTATCGTCTTCTGTTTTACTGTGACTGCAGATCAGTTGTATCCTCTTGCGACTCTATAGACCTTGAAACACCTGACTCACTTTATTCAAAAAATGAAGGGGAAAGTCGAGTCAAACACGTCCGGGATCCCCTCGTATAGCACGCAAAGTTGATGCTATAGACCGTCAGTGAAATACTATATTATTCGAGGAATATAAATACGCATGGGTATAGAGACACAGAGAGGGATGAAGAGCAATCGCTGGCGCGACGACAGCGTACGTGGATCGCGTAAAAAAGAGAAGTAAAACTGGGTCGATCTATAAAAGTCGAAGCGGACACGTGAACGTCGATTCCGTTCCCTTCGAGCCGGGAATAATTCGATCTCAGAGCGTGCAGGTTTGCACGGGGGAGGGCCACGTGCGCGCGGGAAAACTGCGGAATCGCTGGAGCGCGCGTTTATAAACCTCTGTATTTGCTTGATTCGGGCTTTTAATTAACCGCCCGTTAATGAAATTCAAGCTGACCGTGTCGATTAGTTTACCGGACGCGAAAATACCTGGAAATTCACGTTGCACCGGTGATTGTTTAAAAACAGCGTGCTCGGCGCTCGTTCCCATCGGCTATCGCCGCGAAAGATCGCGCGTTTAAAAACCGAAAACGCTGATCGAACCAACTCCCCCCTGCAAACGATCCACGGACGGCAAGGCTGCTATCGACGCTTTTAATTAATCCTTTGTCATTGTATCTATTTTCCATCGGGCTGGCTCCATCCATCGATGCGTCCAGAATTTTATTGCAGAACGCGGCTCCTCCCCGTGGAAACGCTCGCTGCGCCAACGCTCAAACAACGGGGGCAACTTTGGGACGCGTGTTTCGCAACGTTCAGCTGAATTCGTCGTGTTGAGCGAGCAAATATAATCACGCGGTTGCGGTGCCGTGATTTTTGGTGGAAAAGCTCGAGCGGCGATCAACAATTAAATTAAAAAACAACACACGAGGGAGGAGTTTTGAAGGCTGAAGAAGTCGTTCGAAGGCTACGAGGCTTGGATAAAAAAATCTTCATTGAGAGGTAAGTAGAGAAGACTCAAAGAAGATTGAAATTTCTGTGAAAATTTCGTGGAGAGCGGAGGGTTCGTCGAGCACACAGCTAATTCTTCCAGGTGATTCGCAGTTACCATGATTGGTCGGTGCTCGCATCGATCCGAACCACTCGCAAGTAGTACGAGCACCAGCGATCAGACGGTCGAACGTGTCGATTTCCGGTGGCACGAAAATCCCGCCCGCGAAAACAGTCCGGCGACGGTGGCCAGCTAGCGATGTTGACTTTCCCTCCGTTTCTGATCTCAGTTTTCCTCGCGAGGAGGGGATGTTTCTTTTAATTAAAACAGCCCGGATCGAGCAGGGGAAAAAGCAATCCTTGGCTGTTATTTCGCGCTGCTCGCCTGGTGAATCCTGAAAGGCCGTGTCACCGCTGCGAAGTTTCGTTAATACGAGCCGACTGACGAAGTTCTTTCGCTTTCGACCGGAGAACTAAAGGCTACAAGCCACAAAGGTGGACGCGCGAAGCGTTAATTTCCGTTTCTTGCTCCTGGCCGCGCGCGAGAGAGAGCGGGATATCGTGATCTCGTTTAAGGAAAAAGGGAGAAGAAGAGGACTAAGCAGGGCTTAATTAAAACGCTGGGAAAGGGGAGGAAAAGGGCGCGCAAAAACAGGCGGAAACGGCGGAATGAAAAGGGACCGTACACACTTCCGCGCAGTTTCAGAGGTGAGCGTCTGGAAAAAAATGGGACTATTAGACGCAAGGATGTTTAAAAGCCTGTGGATCTTATTAGACCCGCGGCGTCGAACACTACGCAGAATTGCGAAGTGGAGTTCCGCACTCTGTATGCTTCGGGAAAAGTAAGAGGCCGGCCCCGGAGACTTCAGAAATGGGTAGCAAAGGAGACTTCAAAGATTCGAGGGGCAAAGGAAACATCCGCAAGCCCTTCGGCGCCAAATTGCCTTCCTACAAAGGAGATTCTTCAGAGTTCCTTCACTTTAACGAAATCGAGAAGACCGAGCAAAAGTGTAGCTCCTTCCGCGGCCGCAGCAAAGCAGAAGTTCAGCTGTCCGGATCAGTTTCAATCGATAGAAGGAAAAGAGAAGGAGCATATATACAGGCGATGGGCGTTCTACCAAATAGCAATCAGTTTAATTAACGCAAGATACAGAGAAGACGATAAGGAAGCTCAGAACCAATCAAGAAGAGGCGGAACAAGATTGCTTAAAGCAGTTCTAAGCGTAAGCAGGACTCCTCGATCCCTCCAGCACCCAATTCCCCGAATTTCCATCTATGCTGACTAGAGCGGACGAGAGGAAACATATTTAATAGCCACGTGGCAGGCCTGTGCTTGCCGTCGCTGGAAAAAGCGAGGAAACAGCGAGGAGACGCGAACAGGCGATAGGCATTCTATCGACTAGGGATCAGCTTAATTAAAACATCATGGAGGAGGATAGTAAGGAAGTGTAGAGGCAGGCAGCAGGAGGAAGAGCGAGGTTAAGCGAGTCAGAGGAGAGGAGAATCCGTGGCGGCGAGCAACCGACCGGATGACGGGGTCTGGGGTCACGGATGGGCGGTGGCAGGACTGGTTTCGGACCAGTCAAGAGAAGAAGAGGAGCTCTGCTCTATCTGTCCGGGCTTTACGTGCCACGTTATACCGGGTGGGAAAGTTCGAACACGGCCGAAACGCAGCCCGTGAGAAGATTGGGTATCGCTGAGAGGAATTCTCCAGA
Organism: Andrena haemorrhoa; assembly: GCA_910592295.1. NCBI lineage: Eukaryota > Metazoa > Arthropoda > Insecta > Hymenoptera > Andrenidae > Andrena > Andrena haemorrhoa. Next base: position 7,973,966 of record OU342940.1, on the reverse strand, counting down.
GAGGGATCATCGCCCTTTCCCCTATCCCTGTACCTCTGTCTATCGTCCCGTCGTTGTTGTTCGATCCCGGTGCCCGTGTCGCCCAGCCAAATCGCGCTCGCAGTCAACCTAGACATCCTCCTTTTTTTTTTAACCCGAACAACTTCGATCTTGATGAGTTTTGTCCCTCGAAGGACCACGCTGGAATCTCTGCGATTCACGGCTGGATTCATTGCAGTCGTTCCTCTCGCCGAGGATTTCTTATTTCGAGAACCAGTCGCCTTCTATTAAAGCTGAACGTTGCTGCTCCTCTAAATTAGACGGCTTCCACGAATCCCGGCGATCTCATAATTCACGCGAGGCCGCGGCTTGTCCTGACGTCCAGCTCCTCGTACTCATTTTCTCTTTTAGAGAAGTGGCGCTACGGGACACGAAGGAAGTGCTGCGAAAGAATCCTGGCGTTTTTCACTTGCTGTGGATTGTTAACTTTTAATGAAACACCGAGGTTGGTTGTCTTCAGCTGTGGATTACGGTATCGAACGCCCGCGATGGTCGCCGTCGAATGAAATTGAGGGACGACGTTGTCTTCCGAGGGGAGGCTGCGCTGGAGAGCAGCAATCGTTGCGATCGGAGGAAGATGATGGGAGAGCAGTCGACAGGCCAGGGGCGCGATAAATCACCAGCCGGACTGGATCCACCGTTTCTCCATCGAGCCCTCGGTCATCTTTCTCTTTACCCAGGAATTAGTAACTCGAACCAACTCTTTTCCGCGAGTAAACAGCTCCCGACGAGGCTGCAGCGCCGTCGGCGGCTCGGGGCACCGACAAGAGATCGCATTATGAGTGAAAATTAATGCGAATCTTATAAGAGGGTAGTTAAAACACGGGGGAGGTGTCCCGTTCCCAGCCCTCCCCCCTTGCTCCAGCTTTATTACCTCCGCAATCTACTTTCGCCCCGTCCACGTCTTCTCCAGCCCCTTCTTCTTCGCGGTCCACGCGAGCCTGACGATTCTAGAGATCCATTTGTATGCGACGTATGTTGTGCACCGCCTGCTTGCATCTGCGTTTGCAATCTTCTGCAGCATATTGGAACTGTGTCTGCTGCCTCCTTCTCAGTCTCCCTTTCTGGGGGCGTGTATGAAAGTAGGCGACCACGTACAAGCAGTACCTTTAACTCATTCCCACCCGACTCACCCCTGTTTCTAGGCGTCGAAACGTTCCCAAAAGCAGTGACTCAAAGGGACACGATTAGCGAAACTGTGCTACACAAATTCTATCCGGCTATCCCAAAGTCGCCTGTCAAAATGAAACACCAACAGGGAGCCAAGCGGGAACCACAGAGGATGTTCCCTAAACGTCGCACAATGCGACAGGGGGAGGGTCAACCGGGTTGAAAAAGTTTCCCTTCGAATTGAAACGCGGGAAAACGAAGGAAAATCGCGAGCTCCTTTCAGCTGCCAGCCGAGGGGGAAGGAGAGGGGCTTTAATGGCGACATGGCTTGCGACAAACGAGAGAAAAGGAACGACGGGGGTAGGAAAAATTATTATTCAGGGGAGCGTCTTCATCGGAGTGTACATAATGATTCCGCGAGCTCGTCGCGAGGGTGTAGCTGGGAGGGTGGCGGTTAACGCGAGCTCTCTTTTGTATCCTGATTCCGCGGTGTATCCTGCTGCATCCTCGCGCGGAAACAACGGGAAGCAGCCGTGACAAATTACCCTCGAAAACTACCGGCCGAAAGAGAGACGAAACTATAGACACGCGGGGGGATGATGTATTAACGCGTCGACTTCCATACTTTCCGACAGAGACACCGGTTGCTCTCTCCCGCCACCCCTGGCCGTCGTCTTTGACGAATTAATTTCGACGACACGAGGAGACGACGGCCCGCGGCTCTCTCGGCGTGTTAACGATCGCCGCGCCTCGAAGCGACCGGGGAAAACTGGGACCACGAGGGGTCAAACATCGCAAGCTTGAGTTCACTTGCTGGTGATGGAACAGCTTGCGAGGGATCATCAGCGGCATGTTGGGGAATGGTTCGGATATGTTCGCAAGCCTTGATTCTACGTAGCCTATAGCCGTGGCGAAAGGAAGTGGACGTTCGAAGACACTTGGGTGTGGAACTACCCCTTGGGTGCTACCCCTCAGAGTTTCACCCCATGTAGTTTACAGCTTCTTTGGGGGTCGAAGGTTTGCCGCCAAGGATTTATAGCGCCGAACGGAGTTCGACTTCTGTGGCCAGGGGAAGAATATAAAAATCGCCTCGACTGTACTTGAATCGTTTACAGTTGTGGTTCGCCTCGGGTCTGTATTCGAGGCGCGAAGAATCGCTGGAATTACCGCTGCCGGGCGATATAATAGCCAGCCAGCCGGGAATTCCTCGGCTTCTTCGGGGCGACGTAAATATTTGTCGCGACTGCCAGCCACCAGTCCCCGGGGCGGAGGGTCGATAATTATTACTCCGCGTTCCTTCGACGAACGTCGGGGCAGAACGAAAATTCCGCACCCCGCGACGCGTGCACGTCCGTTATTTGCATTTCCAGCGCGCGGGGGCGCAAATGGACAGAAAAAGGGAGGAGAAACGGGGTGAAGAGCGGGCTGGGGAGGCGGCGTCGATAAGGGGCGGTGGAGCGCTTTGGGGGTTGCTGAAGAAGAGCGAGGAGAGGACGCGCAGCCGGGGAACAAAGAATCGCGAGCGCTTTAAAGTAAGATTTTTCGAGTAATGCTTTCGAGCGAGCGCTTTGGGAAAAGAGCGGGACGGCGGTTTAATTAACTCCTGGGATTGTTCAGCGACGTGGTGGAGTTCGGCCGGGCGACGAACAGGGGAGTTTTTCATAATAATTACGCGACAGTCTGCGCTCCGGAGCAGAATGTTCTTTTATGCGTCGATTCGAAAGATCGCGGTGCAGCCAAAGGGGTTGTAGCTGGAGGACAGGATTTTTATATCGCAGAAGAAAGGTTCTGTCTTCTTTCACTGACAAATACAGAATCAATGGAGCACGAGAATTATTAAATACCGCATAGGGCTTCTGTTAAACCATCCAAGCACTTCTCAGAATCATGCAGACGAAAGACAAGCAAGAAACTTGGCGAAGAGGAAACGAATCGAAAGCAGTGGGGAATAATAGAGAGAAAGAAGAGGGTGGGTCGTTAGGGGGTGGGAATGACAGGAGCCCCGATGCGAAACATATCGAAGGGAAGAAAATTCTCTGGTTCTGATCTCGCTGAGACGCGACTTTGATTTTCAGTCGGGTAAAAAGGGCTCGTCGCTCAAGGACCGACACGAGTGGTGTCGTTACTCGCTTCCCGCGGCAAGCTTCACCCCCCACGGAATTTAATTTCAAAGGGACACGCCGATCGGGGGTGGGCCTGGTTTCTCGAAATGTCTCCAGTGGTAGTCCTCGACGGAAATGTATTCGCGAAGCCACGTTTAATTACTGCTTTATCAACCACCCCGTTGGACTATATTCGCAGAGCCCCGCGATGATTAAAGACAAACGCGATAATTCTCAGACGATCGTCTGGTCTTCGGAGCGAGAAGTGTATATTTCAAGTGGATCTTCGTCACTTTTCGGGAGATCAGACACCACTGAAATGGAAGAATATGCTTCTCTAAACTCTGACTGCTTTGGACGTCTAAATGATCCTGTTTGCTCCCCCGGCTTTCTTGTCCTCTGGAAGGGTTTCAGAAACAGGGTGTGATAAAACAATGATTCCATTGGGATTGCATATTCGAAGCCTGGAGGATCCTGACCAGCCCTATGGTAGTCTAATAAAATAGTCCTTCAGGGATGCATCCTGAAACGAGTAGATCTACCCAAGTGGACGTCAATGTGTTAAGAAGTTGCCTACCCGCTCGCACTGCCTCGGATTTAGTCAGTTCTCGTTGCTCGCCTTAAGCGCTACTCATCTTCGTCTACGATATCCATCCTCGCGATTCCACGTGAAACCACCCTCGAATCTAGCAACAGCATCTCCTCTAACTTAGTTTTCCACGATCACGCGTTGCGTCATCGTCGATCGCCAGGCAGGAACGATGTTTACACTTGACTTGCAGATCGCCCGGACGATTTTCCAGTTCGATAGGGAACTGTGTCGTGCGGAGGCGCCTCGAGCCCTCCTCGAATAATTGACGCGATAGCGATAGCGTGATACGGAGGTTTCTCGCCTATCCGCTAGAAAGCACCCAGGTCCCGTGCGTAAGTCTGGCCACTCGTTCGCCGCTTAAACAGCACCGATTACCCATGCGGACCCTGTCGAGCAAGTGACTGTTGAAATTGTCAGGATCTCACTGGCGAAGCAGAGCACACGCCGGAAGAACGACGGGCGATCCAGAGGCCCGGGCTCCAGACGAGCAAATTCGAGGCTCGGATGAAGGGAGAAGAATCAGCCGACGACCGTCTTAATGAAGTGGACGCCGGAGGAGAAAAAGAGCATCAATCTCGCGGTCGGAAAGCCGAATTAGCTGGAGTGGCTCGGGAGCGGGTGGCAGAGAAGAAGGACGTGGCTCGCCGGGGAACGACCACCGAAAAATTAACGGAAGGACTTTCTTATTAGCGGAGGACAGAGAAATCGAGGGAAAAGAGCATAGGGCGACGAGGGGGCGACGTCATTCTGCAGACAACCCTGCCCCTGTCTGCGCCGGTGAAAGACGGGCCAGGTAATTCGACAAGCCAGACAGTACAAGAACTGTACAGCACCGTGGAGATCCACGGGGATGATCCCCAGGGGTGAATAGAAACGATCCTGTTTACCCTATCCCCCTTCGCGGCATCGACGCTCCGGGCAATATGCCACCCGTAGATTTTTATAAGCGCAAAACTTTTATTCTCCTTTCGTCCTTCCTGCTTCTCTCCTCTCTCTTCGATATTCTCCGAATCTCCACTGCTCCTTTCAGCGCTCCTTCTTTTATCCGCCTAGTTTCCTAACCCTTGTCGAGGGGGGTGCCCGGAGTTTGTGCCCGAACCGAGTTGGATTTCGACACTGGACAGCTTCGTTTGTAGCGATCTTCCCTTTGTGCTCTCGGATCGTCGGAGTTTTGGGTCTCCTGTTTTCTTGGGCGGTAAAGTGGACTGCTGTCTCGTAGATGCTTCAGGGACTTTCCGGGCACACGTATATTCTTTAATTTCGCTGAATTTGTAAGGAAACGGTGGCCCCGCGCCTTCATTTCCCTCGAGCATGGCGATAATCGTTATCGCGAGCTCGAGCGTCAGACGTCAACCCTTTTCCAAGGCTTCTTCAGCACCTTCCGACGCGATATATTTCCCTCGTTCATTCCTGTTTCATTGTTAACGCTAAATCCCTCCTCATTTGAAAGTCTAACCGCCGCGCTGCGCTCGCGAAGCGCTCGCTCGCGTTTCTTACGCGGTCGCAGAGCAAAGACGATCAATCTCACTTTCCGTCCGCCTTCCTCTCGTCGCTTTTTTCGTCTAAATTCTAAATTATCATTCCGAACAGTTCTCGACGCGTCGTTCTTCCATCCAAGACCCTATAGATTCGTCACGGTTACTCGGCCCAGAAGTGGTGCCGAAATAGTGGAGGGTTTGTTAAAACTGTTCTCAGATATGGAGATCGAATACTTCATTTCAAATCCAAGCAGATTTAATTTTGGAACAGTTAGAAGTTTCACAAGACCACGAGGTCGAAGAAGCTTTAATTTCTATTAAATTTTAATGTAGGGAGAGATGTGTAAAAATGGTAGAAATTGGGATGAAAAGGTTGATCGTATGGAGGTGGAAGATCGAGATTTTCTTCCGACGCCAGAGAAAGCCACCCTCCTCGCGTTTTTCCTCAAGTTAGCCCCGTGTTTCTCGATTTCGTTCGCTCTAATGGGCCAGTCGCGTGATCGCGCGTTGGTCTTTTTGCTCCGCCGATCGAATCGACGCTTTTATCGCGCAGGAGTTTCGAAGCCCGCGGGAAAACGGGGTGGAAAGAACGGAGCGAATTAATACGTTTGATAGGGGTCATTTCACCTTCGATGGCGTGCACGTTGATTGATTTGAAACGATCCTTCTGCCTCGTAGAACGTTTGCGCGGCAAACTGAATCAGGAACTTTGCTTTCGGTGGATTAAATCGCGAGTGGAGGCGTAAGGCAGCACCTGAATTATCATTTTTTTAAAAATTGAGATCCATTCTTCTATGTTTAGCAATCCCACGACGAATTAAAATTCCTGTACTTTCTTCATTTTTTAGTCACTGGCAGCGGATTGCCCCAATTTAAGTCATCGACATTATCCACTCTGGTCTCCTCTTGGATTTCTGGGCGCAAACTCTGCGAGACTGAACGAAGTCGAAACGAGTTTGCGGGTGAATGCAGTTGACCAACGAATTCAAGCCACTGTATTACTGTATTGTGTTATCCTATTGAAACGTTACGAAACGGTAATGGATTGCCAGTGGGTCTGCGGATAAATCTGGTGAACTCCGGGACGGGCGAGCTTAGAGCAAAGTTACGAACGCACATTTATTCCGCGATAGCAGTGGACAGCGAAATCCAAGAGTGTTCGAGGGTGGATTAGAGGCACGGAACGCGGGAGTTTCAGCAGAAAATTATACAGTTATGAATTAAAAACCTTAAAATCAGAAGGTCAGAAATTGGCAAGGTTCCACTGACATCCACTTAAGATCTGCCGATTTTATCGTTTCAAATTTCCAAGCGAGCCAGAAGCAATCCACCATCAGACGTTTCTGTAACTCAGAAATGTCACAGAAGCTCCCACTTTAAATTCCCCGATATTCTTACCACAGATTCCTGCAGAAATAAAAGATACTTTTGGGAGTGCTCGGAGCAGCTTCCTCTCCAAAGTACACGGACCTCGAATAAATCATAAAATAGGTTGCTTTCACTCACCTCGAAGGATCTGGTACAGGAAGACCTTGATGTGGTCGGGGCTGAGATGCTGCGGACTGACGATGATCTTGTGAAGATCGCTCTGAAGCAGCTCGGTGATCACATATCTGCCGTAACGTGCTCGTTAAGGAATTTATGGATTGTTGTTAACTCGCCTAGATTAAAGGGTCTCCCCGCGGACGACTACGCCAATTACCAGCTGATTCTCTTACGGCCGCGGTTTACACGCGCGTCGATACCCACCCCATGATAAAACTAACGAATATTAACTCCCGTTAACGCGGCCAATAAAATGAAGTCGAGAGGCACAGTGGCCCGAGTTAATTGTGAGTGCACGCGCGCGAAATAGATGCTCTCCACCGCCACGTATCAATTTCAACGAAGAAATCCAAGAGGAAGAGAGAGAGAGGAGGAGACGGAGAGACGGAGAGAGAGAAAGAGGGAGAGATACAGGGACTGGTTCCCTTGGCTTTTTCCTTCCTCTTTTAGAGGGCAATTAAGAGAAGCGTCGCAACGAGCTTATTCACTCGCCTGAATACTCGATTCACCGGCGAACGATAACACGAGGGGGGACGGGGAATCGAGGCTGAACCGTGACCGAGAAAGTATACGAGGATCCAGCTTATCAAAATGACACTGATTCTCAATCGACTTTCCATTCAATTTCTCTCCCAGCCCGACTAAAACAGTGCCACTGCACGCTCGCGTGTTTTTCCACCACGGCTAATCCTGGGCGATCTTAATTAAGCTCGGATCGTGCGTCCGAGCCGAGCACTCCGAACTTTGCCACGGGAAAGTTCGGAAGCTCGACTCTCGAGGATCAGTAGCTCAGGGGATTCGATTTCCAAAGAGGAATCAGCTTGTTTCTGCGAAATTGCAAAACTGAAAGTCCCTCCGCGCGCAGACATCCATCGACGTTACCAATACTTCGAATCGACAAGAAAGTACCTACGGAAAATTTCGCACGTTCGAACCGCCGTCCGGCTGAATACAGTTGCGAATAAAATCGCGAGACTGTCAATGGAGGCACGCAAGGTGGCTGCGATCGATCGGGAACTAGGTGGACGAGAATCTTGGGTGATCAGCCTCCGGTTGCCGATCCCCCGGCATTAATGGATACCTTCGTCGGCTTTCGAAGCAGTTAATCCGTCGAAATGAGGGCCGAGGTGGACGGAGAAAAAAGGGAAATAGAGGGGAGCGCGGAACGACGGAAGAAGAATCGAGCCGAATGCGATGTCGCTACCGTGACGAAAGTAGCTGGCCTTAATAAACCTGGAGGGTAATTTACAGCGCTTTGCCCTGCTCTTCTTCTTGGCTGAAACTTCTTCGGGAGTTAAGTCACGACCAGGCCAGACAATGGCGTTTCGCCCGCTTCCGCCGGTGACGGGGGCGAGCGCGCGGAGCGGAGGGACGTTTCCACGAGAGGCATCCACTTTCGTTAATGGAACGACGAACAAAAGTATCCGTTACCTTGGACTGTTGGGCGGCTAGTTCGATTAATTATACGAGGAATCCTCTAATGTCGGTTTCCGATTACGCAGCCTCGAGGTCCGAGAACGGTTTTCAAGGTCGCTCGAGGGTCACGGTAAGGAAAGCCACGGGATAATTTATGGGACCGAGGGTAACCATCTTCCCTCTTTTTTTATAGAGACATCACAGTTGGTTTCAGAGTCCTCGATTATACAGAATAGAAAAAGAATTCTACTTGAAATCTATCCCTTCCAGGGAGCGTTGGAAAATATTCCAATTCCCCTGGAGCTTCTACCGCAAAAGTCAGCCAATGGCCGAGCCATTAACATGATTAATATCCCCCGGCCGGGTGGAAAACAAAAATCACAGCCACCGAGTCTTGACAAAACAAATACCGCGCAGTCGGCCGCCAGCGGAAGTTGGGCAATTACGAGAGTCACGGGTAATCGCCACCCCCCTCGCGCAAGAAAGTTATCGAGACCCCCCGCTGGCTGGCGGTAATTTCGAGGGAACCGAGCTCGATCGACGAGAGCCATCCGAAGAAACGGGGGTTGAGGCTGCGAGGAGCGGTGGAAGTTTCGCGATAAAAAGCACTCGAGGAAGTTTTTGCCGCGGCGACCATTGCGGGACAGAAATAAAGGGGGTGGTTCGGCCAGCGAACCGCGGCATCGCGCGGCTCATCCTCCGCTTCCGCTATAAATCGAGACGCGTGCTCTCGAGCTGTTGGCCGCAGAGTCGCGGATTCGACGATGTGCTTGAAATTTCAGCAGTTCGCTCGTTTTTATCGCACCGACGCTGCCGGGGATCGTACAGAAACACCCTTGGTCGCTGATCCCCGGACTGACTGGTGTGTGCTGATCATTGGCGGCGATGTTAATGCTTGCGACGATAAGATCCAAACGTCCCCGCAGAACGCGCAGAATGCCCGTGACGCAATCGCAGGGATTCGTTCGATCGACCGTCTCCGTTGGATTCCATGTTTTCCCTGCCCCCTCCCGAAAACGACGAGCCGCCGAGCGGATCGAGGAGGAAGAAAAGGCTCGCGAGGAGAATGAAATAGTATAATGGCGGAATGAGGTCGACTGGTAGGTTGGAATGCAGGTAGAGGCTGCCTGCGAACCTGGCGTGGTATGCACGTCGACTGGTTCGGCTGGCTTCGCTGGCGGAACACCTAAGCGCAGCCTTTGCGTCCACGTTGCTTTCCAACTATCTCTTTTGAAATACGATCGACGGGGCCATTCCACGGGCGGGAGCGCGGCCCAAAAAGGATATTCCCAACTGTACGAAAGGCGTCCGGGGCCCTCTCGCTGCCGGGGCGACCGGATATTTTCGAGCGGCAGATCCGCGAGATCCGAGAACGAGAGAGGACGTTCGAGGCCGCGGCGCAACGAGAACCGTACCAGCAACCTGTTCCCAGCTTGTTCTGCGATCGATAGGGCAGAACGAGGGTGAACACCGAGACGTCTCGAGGACCAAAGAACAAAGTTTCATGGATCCTTGGCCACCGATTGCCCGGGGATGCGCCCTGGCCAACGATTACCCGTTGTCGACGTTCCATTGCCTCTCCCAGCGACGAGATCGAGCGAAAACGACTCTCGAGCACGGAGACACAGCGATGGGCTACTTTTCCCCCCGTTTCTATCCATCCTATCCTGCCCCTAGCGGGCCATGGATCGATCATCGATCGTTCGTGGCCAATTATCGCCACGCTTTGCGACACGGGATATTACAGTGCCATTAACGCTATCAAAAATCGACGTGGCGTGCTTATCGACGGGCGTTGATCGTGCCCCTTTAAACACTGCTTGATAAAGCGATCGGCGTGAAGTCATCGCTGGAAGAAGCGATAAACTGCAATAGCAGGAAGGTCTAACAATGATCGATCGCCTCGATCGTTGGATCTCAATGCGCCGGCCGGGTCTTCCCGGTGAAAGGCCCAACGACAGTGTCCTCCACCTCGTAAAACTGCCAGAATAAAAAGAAAACGATCGCCTCGATGCATCACTCGGGTCGCTGAGGAAGAACGTCTCGATGTGCCGGGAGGAGCAATAAACGGCCAGTTTCGTCACCGCTAGGATAATGATCGACGAAGCCTCAAGGATGACGCGAGTCACTCGGCGCGGACGATGACGTGCTGCTATGTCTCCGGTACAAGTGAAAGCTAGGAAACCTTCGACGTAGTACTACGTGACTCGGCTGGCAAGAGTCGGGCCGTCGATGACGTAGCGCTACGTCGTCCAAGAAGCTGGAGAATCGACTCCGCTCGAGTGCCCCGTGTGCCTCTTCCCTCGCGGAAGCGGTGAATATTCTTTCGCTGGCGGTGCCCAATTAATTTCAACCGCCAGCGTCCGAGCGACAACTGTTTCGCCACCCCTCGGGAAAAGCCACGCAGGACTTTGACACCGTGTTCAATCGGCCGCGAACACGAGCCAGCTCGCGAAACTGTTCCGGCCGGAGCGTCGGGTGACCGTGCTCCCCGTCCACTCGATACACGTGATTACGTTTCAATGGAACGTCCGCGCGAACGTCGCAAACGAGGAGGCGTACCCGTCGCTGAATATCAATAGTCGCTTAAAGGATGTCCAGGGCGATGGACATCCGTGTTATTCTAATAACACGTCCCGCCCAGTTAATCGATTAACTTGAACGGCCGCGTCGAGAGCGAGCCTAAACGCCGGCCGGCTGCTCTCCAATTAGCATAGATTATCAATATTACCCGGCCGGACAAATATTTGCGCTATCTGGAGATCCAACCGCGAGATCGTGTAATTATCTGACACAATAACGCGCAACGCGATGACCGCGTGCCGAGCAGAACGATTTAAATCGCTTACACTTTCGCGGAGTACCTGCGACCATTGGAGTCTCGGGGACGGTGGAGGATTCTTGTCAAAAAGTACCTAGCGATTGCTGAACTTCGTTCGATTCGCAGGCGAGGATTTAGGTGACGATTGTTCAATCCGCGAGCGCGTAGAAACACAGCTAATTCCCTCGAATATGCATCCCTTTGAGGCCGTGATCGCGGATCAAAGCACCTTTTCTCCACTCTTTTCGACCTAGCACACCCCAGGCGGCACTCTCTCAATGAACGCATCTCCCTCAATGATTTTGCCTGAATGGGCACATTCGTGGTTGTCCCGATTCTTTCTGGGGACCTTTGATTTCGCAACCTTCAATCGATTCGCGCTCTCTCCCTCGCCCTCTGCTTTTTTCCCTCCGCCTCCCGTCATCCAACGACTCCAGACCGCGTTTCAGTATTTTTAATCCCTCGGCCTCTTTCAGAGCCATAACAAATACAACCACCCTTATCGAAACCGCAATATTATTTCCCCGCTTTTCACTTCCCCTTGCTCCCCCTTTCCTAGCAACAGGGTTTCCGTTCAACCTACGAACCTTTCCCACCGGAAACCCACTGTTTTCATTGATTTCTGGCTCGCCCAAAAACGGAGGCCGCACTTTTTGATGGAACGCGAGCGGAGAAGCGTTTCAGGCGGAAACGCGAAAGAACGTTTCAGGATATTTATTAATTTCTGACTCGCCGCAGCGTGGAGCTTTGTTCATTGATTGGATGTCGAGGAGAAAGGGGGAGGAAGATCTAAAATTCTTTACGGAGTCGTTCCTATGCTGTTTTCAAAGAAACATGTACCAAAGATCCTTAACTTCGTAATTCCGGTCGCTGAGAATTCCCGAGTCAAAGGCAGGCTTCTGCTCATTTAGAGGACACTCTAACTGCATCTGCGACCCCGTTACAACCCCATCGCGTAGAAAATCTGATCTCCATGCGTCCCCATTAGGAAGCCAGCCTCGAATGGAACGTGCCAGGTCCTGCGACCTTTGAAAAACCACGCAGAAAGTGCGAAGCGATCGTTATTCCAACACGCTGCATCCACGAAACGTTCTGAACATTGCGTCAGTTTCGTATTTGCCGCCGTCCAAGCTCCGGCTTGACTTTCGCCAAGTCAATGCTCGGGGGAAGTGATTAAAAAGCCCGACTTTCTCGCGCTCAAGCATAATCGATTCAAGCAAAGGGCGCCTCGAGTATTAATCGGGAACAGAGGCCTCCGACGGGGAAGTTTTTTCCAAGTGCACAGGCTTCGCGGGGCGAAGGAACGCAGGCTGAGCTTTCAGCCGAGGTTTCCAGCCCCGACGCAACCCCTTTGACGAGCTGACCTTTTCAGCGCCACCCCCGAACCCCATGCAAGTCCCTTAACTCGGGGCCGCGCTTGAATCGCAACGTTTCGCGCGATTCCCTTTTATCTCGACCAAACGAGCGCCTCCTAAGCGACTAACTTTCTAGCCAGAATCACGTTTCCGGAAACATCTCCGCTCGCGAGTTCTCGAAAAGCCACCCCCACCCCGCGATTTTCCACCTCGTCGAGTTTGTCGGCAAACAGCAGAAGAGTTTCATCCTCGATGCTCGAAGATTACAATTCAGCGCCAAGCTCGATGACTTCCTGAATCCCAATGACGAGTAGTCTCCGTTCACACGATTTCCAATCTCGTTGTTCTACGGTCTCTCGACTGTTTTCCCCGAGAAAATTCGCTTGGAAACGGGAGATTTTGGCGGGCGTCTTTGTGCGCGGCGCTGGAGGCACTCCGATTGGTGGATCGATGCGCGTCTGCCTCCTGGTAGGCACGTCGACCGGTTCCTGGACAAAGCGACTTGCCCCTAGCATCATCTCTCCCAGCGCGCAGGGAATCGAGTATCCTGCCGTTTCTCCTGTCTTCTCTCTCTCCCCTTCTCTCCTTCCACCGCGGCGTGCCCGATACCGGTCCGAGGAGGAAGAAGAAACCTGCAGGAGCGTGGATTCTCGCTCTTCCGCAGGACTCTCTCCGCTGCCCGCGAGTTTTCGAGCTTTCGATCCATGAAAATCTAACATCGAAAAAGGGAAATCTGTATGCTCCAAAAAATGGAAAACTTTGTGCTCCAAAAAGGGAGAATTTTGTGCTCCAAAAAGGGAAAACTTTGTGCTCCAAAAAGGGAAAACTTTGTGCTCCAAAAAATGGAGAACGAAGGTCTGATTCTATTTGGAAATTCTATGTTCTTCTAATTTTTCTTCTTCCAGACGTTCGGTGAAAGTCGCCAGAGAAGCCTCGCGGAACTGCGAAAGCAGACCACTTAGAAATGATCGCCGATGTAGATGGTGTCTGTATTATCCTCGACTACTTCACTGCTGGTGCTTCAGGCCTGTAAGATCTCTGGACTGGATCGGAACCTGGATTTTTCTCGTACATTTCACGCGGGGATCCCTTTTCAGCGGACCGTCGATGTCACAGGGACCACGTCCCGTTCCTTTGTTGCACGGGACAGGATAACAAAGGGGAACAAGAAGAAGAAGAAGAAGAAGAAGAAGTTAAGGACGATGATGAAGGCTTAGAGTGCGAGGTGTTCGAGCAAGGCCAATCCGGCTCGTCCGACCGGTCAACCGAGCTCGAACTCGGCGGGCAAACTGCTTCGAGAACCCGACAACTCGCGGGATTCTTCTCTGCCCGATTCCTCTTGTCCGTCCCGTTAAAAACGCCAATCTACATGGCACGCGTGAATTCTAGAATTCTACGGTACGCTGGATCCCTCCGTCTGGGGCAGCCTTTCCAGAAACCGATCCACCTGGCACCTTTAGGTTCCTCGACCCCACGTGCGATCTCCATCGAGAGCGCGCAGTGTCTAGAAAAATTGCTTCTTGGAGGTTCGAACGAATTTAAACAGGCAAATACCAACGCTCGATTTTTCCTGCTCTCTGGCCGTAGAGCTACTATGCCCTGGCATTTTCAAGGGCACCTGCTCACCAGCGCGAATACACGCGGTTGAACTCGCGGGAAAGGAATGGAGGAGAGAGTTCAAGAGGATACGCCAGGGATAAGTCAATTTGGCGCTCTGCTTTTGAAGCGATACAATACGAAACGATGCAGATATTTGGTTTTTCCCGTGGACAGACTTCGCGTCAAAAGGTTGAGAGAAGATGGATTTGGAACGGGAGAGAACAGAGCGTTCGACTGCAGTACGTGAGCAAATACTTTCCAAATAATGCCAGAGAAATCGAGGGACGGGTTAAGTGGAGGCAGAGGAGAGGGAGGAGAAACAAAGGGCTCTCCTGCTCGTCCCAAAAACTGCTCGACCGATCGATACACGCCGCGATACTCGATATATTGCGGAGAAGCTGCCAGAGAGGAAGTTGCAATCAATGCTTCCGGTCCGAGGCACGTACACGTAGAAGCATTTTTCCCGTTCGAAACGGATCACGCTGCGCTCGGTAATTTCTGGCAGAACTACAGTAGTTCCCTTTTCCCTCGGAATAATTTAACCACACGCTGCAAACACCGCCGTCTACATTGCGCGAGAAGTGTCGACTATAAGCGCGAATAATGTGCGCAACTTTTTTAAGCAGGCACTCGAAACGCGAGGCGAAGAGTCCAAAAAGGGTTGAAAATTTCGAGACGCGTAGGCGGAGTAACTTTTCAACGCGGGTGGTAACGAGAAATGTAAAGAACGCTGAAGGTACCAGAGAAGAGGTTGGAATAATTTGTTGCACGCGCCCCTTACGAGCTTAAAAGATGACGAAGCCTTGCTAAAATCAAAACGGACATTCAGGGGTTCGATAATTACAGGGACACTTGTTTAATCCATCCTTCTCTCCTCAATTTCGAGCCTAGCCGCGAACGCTTTCCTTCCATTCGAAGCTGCTGCCATGCAACGTCGTTAGCAGGAGAGAAAATGCATTCACAATTTCCCGTTTTCCTCCGGTTGCGTTGCAAGCAACTTCGGGCCAGCGGTTGTTGCAAAACTCAGCTCGGCCGTCGAGGAGTTCAACGCGCGCGAGTTTAACGAGGATTTTAATCGATGAACGACACTGTCCATAATTCCATCGGCATTCAAAGTCTCGCCAGTCGAATTACCGATCTCGGTCCCTTCTTTCAATCGTCACTGCGATCTGTCAGGATCGTCCTGATGCTCCGTTAAAATGAATACAGAAAGGAGATGTGTATATCGCGTCCACCGTTACGGAGCACGTGAATTTGGCTCGCTTGTGGCGAGAGTGCCGATAAAAATCGCACGAAACAACATCGCGTGGCGGCTAACGGATTTATCATAGATTATGTCAAAGACCAGCTCTCGTTGGCGGAAAGCTAAACGGGGTGAAAGCGCGCGCTCGTTTATTTACATGCATTTTTTCACTCGTTTTATTATCGAGCGCGGCTAGGAACGGGAGATCGTTCCGGCAATTTGATAGGACGTGTCGCGGCAGGCAAAAAATCACAGTGATCGGGCGAATCGAAGCACCGGCGAATAAAGCTACCGCGGGTTTTCCGGGCGATCGTCGATGCGCAAGCGACAGAACACCTCGTTCGACGATTAAATCTTCGGGCCTGATACGCATGTGGGCTAATGAAATTCGATCGATCCTCATACGATTGTAAACCCTTTCGCAGTGAATTTCCCAGCCGGGCTGGTTTCCGCGAGTACAGACACAATGAAAATTTCAAACGTCCCGGAAGATACATACAGCACTGGAAATATTTATTGGTTTAGACCAGTCGAATGTTAAACACGTTTCCACGTTTATACCTCTGTTGTTATTAGTGCTAGGAAAATATCGGAAAACAGGAGTGACTCGGGGGTGGAATATATTTCCGTGAAACAGTTGCGAGCGAATTTTCGGGAGTCAGGTCCGCGTCCCCCAGCTGGGTGGCTCGCGAGCGTCAATCCAGTATGGCAAATCGAATTTCTGCCGCGAAATCAGGGCACTAACGGCCTAATAGGAATTCATCAGCGACTATAAATTAATTTTCCGAGGGAAACTTGGTCCGCCAGCGACTGCTGCCGGTGGCACGTACAGCGTTCATTCGACGCATCGTTCGTTTCGATCATTCAATTGTTTCGGTTTCATCCTGTGGTGGGATTAATCTTCTGGGAGCAGTGTAACGTGGTTTACGAGGCCGATAGTGATTCGGGAATCTCTGGCAAGAACAGATTACAAGTCCCGTGGAATCGTGCAATTAGATAGAAGCTGGTGTGCGTAACAGGAAGACTGCTTATTCGAAGACTGGCGAAGTTAAACCCTCGAAATTGTTTCACCCTCTCGCGACGAGCTTCGTGAACTACTTGAAACGTATTTTCAGATGAAAATTAGACTTTGCGAGGTTACCTGTGATTTATTTCCAGCACACACATATAAAACACTAATACTATGTTAAACTCAGTATTACGTCAGTTACGAAAATTTTTTTAAAAGATACAATGCACCACGCTTTTACAAACCCAAACGGTAATACAAGTCGATGATAGATGACAGCCAAGAAGAGACATACTACCTCCACAGAAAAGAACACACCCTCGATGCTCGCCCATCAGAATAGCTCAGAGTGCCAGTACGATCCACCCTCCCCAACTGGAAGAACATAGTATCCCCTTACCAATCGCGGAAGCATAGAGCCTGCACCAGGAAAGATTCCAGAAGAAAGCCACCACCGGTACCAGCATCGCGATCGGGGATATCGTGACGCGGAAAACACAGGCCTCCTCAAAGCGTCGTGCCCATCAAGATCGCCCCTAGACGAAATACGAGCGAGGAGCGGGCAAGCATCGCTATGTTGGTCCAGCACAGGCGAGCTCGTTACCAGCGTAACACGCGAATGCGCGTATCGCTGCGTGCAACGCCTATCGATAATCGCATAATAAGCAGCGAGAACGGTCCAGGGAACGCGGACACGACGTTCCTCCGCTTAATGAGTGCCCCTAATGAACACGTACTACGTATTGCCCGATGTCGGTGATCAATTAATAGACTGCTATAACGGTTATCGCGAATTTACCAACGGATCCGGATATTAGCGTCCTCTGGATCGTTTGCGGGCCGTACCCTGGACGCGGCCTCTCTTCCGTGTAATCGGCCCGGCTCACGCGAGCCACTCTGTCTTCCGGTGAATTTGAATATCCTTCCCCTCACTCCGCTGCCCCCCGAGCAACGGAGGCTGTGCCATTTGAAACGTGCGAGTGGCCGCACGCCTCCCTTCTCGCCGCCGCGCTGCTTCCCATCCCTCTGTTCACCTTCGTCGAAACGATCCGCGGCGACGACGGCGGGAAAAAGAGGTCCGATTCCACGGAAATGGAAACCGGTCCGACGCATGCATCCCCGAAGGGAAGCGCGACGAAACGGCGGCAGAGAGAGGAGGCAGGGAAGGGTCGTGCAAAAATAATACGGGGTGCGAGGGTGGGACGCAGGTATTTCCTGCGAGATCGAAGCGCGGGCAACCGTGAAGCCCGGCCACGGTTCTCGGCGGAAACCTGGCGGACGGTGCATTTAACGTGGCCACCTGCGCGTGCACTTATGTGCAACTCGCTAATCCGCAATCCGAGAATACGCCGGGGCGTCTCGCCTTTCGTAAGTACCGGTTTTACTCGCCTCGCGTGGGAACCCCGTGTGTCAGTCCACCTACACGTCACTGGCATCAACAGTTCTTCTGGATTCGATCCTTCGGCCTTTTCCTTTCGATTTCGAATCGAAGTCTCTTTGAGCTACGCGGAGATTGTGCATCGCGGAGGGTAGTTAAGCGAACGATGGTGCGCTTCGTGACTCTTTTTAAGGGGAACACCACTGTGACGGCCGGAAAAGTAAACATTTTTTAAGAATTTTTTCAGGAATAATTTACAGTTTTTATAGACAATTTTTATTACCCACTTTTAGTACAATGTCTTAGGAGACTATAACAAAAATAAATAGAAAATCATGCATCAATTTTAATGTATTAATTAATCTTCTAGACCCCCCACGTGCGCTGGTCGAATGTGTAACTATGGAACAGCAGGACCGAACCAAATTTCTTTTTTTTATAAGCTATATACGTGTAGTTTCCGTTGCACGTGCCGATTTCTTGAAGAAATTATTTTTGTAAAAATGGTGCGCTTTGGAACTATAAATTACTCTTGAAAACAAATTCTGAAAAATGGCTTACTTTTCCGGCCACCACAGTGGTGTTCCCTCTTAAGTTTCTGGGGGAGTTGGGACAGTGGGAGATGGAGATTCAGAAGATAGATGTTTCTATGTTAATTTCTTGGGAAACCGTGATTTGAAAAAAGCGGAGTAATAATACAAAGCTTTGAATTGTTAAGTAATATCGTTATTGTTATCCCCTGGTGCATTTTGCACGCATTTGCTAGTAGGTTGCAGCGATTTCTATTATTCACCGATGTGTACTGAATTTTGGAAATCCTGAATCATGGCACGGGCTATCGTTGATATTTATCCCGCTGTTTAATCATTCGGATTATCCATCGGTGGAAATAATATATCGGAGATGCTTCGGTACACAGGTAGAAGTACCGACGAACGTCGCGCTTCGAAATGCGTTAAAACCGATACCAATTAAATTTTAATGCGGTCACGAGGGTTCGATGCGTTTAATGCAACACCTCAGACACAATATCGGTGATTAATAGTGGTATCAATTACCGGCATTAATTAACGGCCCGGAGCTCCCTGCGAGCCGCTGTTCCCATCGATTCCGTTTAAACTTCGTACTTGGGAAACAAACGGGACGTTTATGGTTACGAAACGTTGCACGAAATTTTAACCACTGACAATCCAAAAATTCAAATTCATTTCCACAGACAATCGTGCACCAAAGCTCCATTTTCCACGCTGGCAAGTTTCCTAGGTCTCTGCCCAGTGTTCCCCTCTAAGCCTGCCCACAACAGGTCAGCCGATTTTTTTCACGGATATCCACGATCCATGGGAGACGTGTAGGTGGTCCGATGACGCGACGTGATGCAACGCGACGTAACGCAATGCCTCTGACAAGTCAGAGAAACGGAAGGATATGGAAAAGAAGTCGTGGACAAAGGCTGCGAGGGAAGGTGGGGAAAGGGAACGTTCGCCCAACACTTTCGACGCCAGCGACGAAACAGTGTCGCTAGTCGAATGCCTTGTTCTAATAGCGAACACCGAGATCATGATTGATAGCCCTTAGAGGGGAGTGACTGATGTGCTCGCGGCTGATGACGCGGTGCTACGTGATTTCTTCAATTGAACCAGGAAGGGTCAAATTCTCCGCGTGTCGAGGGCCAGCCAGCCAAGCGACCGCTCCGGAGACTCCTAAACTCGTTTTCGCGGGCTTGCGATAGGTATAAGCATAATACACCAGAGACAGACGCGCGCGATTTCCGTGTTCCAATTATAATATCTGGGAAGGTTTCGCTGGGAAGCCGTGACGAAGCTAGAAACACGGACACCTAAAGCGTGTCTGTTTCACTCGAGTCGATTTCACCCTTTTCGCCTTTTCCCGCAGCCTCTCTGTCCCCCGCTGTCATCATCGATCTCGGGCTTATTTATAGAGGCTCCTTTGCGCGCACCGACACGCGATATCCAAGTTTCCGCGTGCGCCGAATTCTATTCGGATCTACCAAGGCAACTATTTTCGCGACGCCCTCAACAAGTAACCACTTCGATGCTAGGAATGCCGATGGTATGGTATTCGACGAAGTATAGGTACTACGATATAACTGAACAAGGGATGAAAGAAGAAGGGTTTGAACACAATGTACCTATCCTTGGTTCACAGGGTTTAACAAGGCGGCTGTAAAATGATCAACGAAAGGAACAAAGGGAGCCGAGGTCATCGTAATCGGTACGATTTCAGAACCGATCGAGTATCGTCAGCGATACAAGTGTCCACGCATTACCGTGCGAGAGCGTTGCACTTGAGCTGCGCGATTACGCTGACCGATAAGAGAATATACCAGCGCTAACGCAAATCTAGAAGAAGGATGCACCTGACCGCCCTTCAAAAGCGCTGTCGAATTCCCAAGTACGCGAGTCAGCATCCCACCCTCGAATTCCAGCGAGTGGCCAGTCGGACCCTCCGCCGCGGTGCATCGATCCGTGTTGATCGATCGATCGTCGTCCGTCCAAGAGGATGTTGTATTGGCTGTCGCGCAACAGTGTAAACGGACTCGAGCAAACCGACCACCCCCACTACTGTCCATGGGGGTGGCGGCGGGGTCGGGCGGGGGTGGTAATGGCACGCCATCGACCTATCAATAGCGCTGTGGCGTGCGCATTAATAATCCATGATTGCCATCGAGCAACTCGCTGCGCCCCGACCGCCATGGTGTATTCATGGTGCGGGGCTGGGGCGTCTGGCCTGTCTGAGCGCCACCGCGGCCACCCCCTATCCGGTGAAAGCGAGCTAATCGAGGAGGATCCTTAATTAGAAATTAGACGGCGGTTGCCAGCGGAATCGCGACACCCCCGACTGGACAGTGCTGGAGGTTCGGGCGAGGTGTTGTGTCTGGTCGGATCGCTATGCGGGAGTATCTATGGAGTTGGAGACTCGAAGTGGTAGCGTGCGGTGGGAAAAGGTTATTAGGATGAATTTGCACTAGGGTGAAGTTGCGCTGGGTTTTTGAGAAGCAGGGCCTGAAAGGGTGTTATTTGTTAAGAGTACTGATTCTGTCTACCAGCTTCTCTATATAAAGGTATCGATGTCGATGCAAAAGTACGCGCAGAGAAGATAAACATCATTACCCCGAAGTTAAATCAGCTACTGCCCCCGAGAAGGAGCGTGACATCGCTAATTCATATTTGTCTGCCGCAAACCACGGTTTCCCCCGATATGTATTCATCCAATCAAGCCCGTCCTTAATCAGGAATTAGGAGGCCGTCTTGGCGAAGGAGACGTGGCCTGGCTGAGCGAGCGCGACGCGCCATCGAACTTTCGATTTATGCAGATGAGGATCGTGGATGCGGACGATCTGGAACACGGCCGAGCGAGGTATCCCAGCCGGGGAACCGTTTCTCCACTCTGGGAGCCCGGTTTCATGGGTACTTCCCACTCGTTACAGTCTCATGCGAATACCACCGAATTTTGGCTATTATTCACGACGCCCCAGTCCCTAATCTTGAGTGGCTCATTAACCATTCGCGTGTAAAATCGATTCGCCTACTTCTGTACTCTCTGCGGGCAAATTCTAGATACACCGAGTAGCGAAGGAGCATCTCTGGTCAATTTTAAACAGCTTAGATACGCATATTATCCGAGGGCTCTAATTCAGGGAATTAATATCGTCTGCCTCTTCAAACCTCGTACCGTTCAACTTTCAACGGGGTTAGGCCGTGTCGAAGATCGCGGTGTAAGTGACCGCGTCGAGAATTTCGATCGCGCGAACTCGTGGACGCGGCCGATACGCCCGTGGCAACGTGATCGCTCCTCTTTATCCCCGATCTCCCAGAAAAAGTTTGCACAGTCGTCCTCTGTACGTGACTTCGACGAGATTCCACGGATCAAGCGACCTAACCCAGACCTCTCGACCCTCCGCGAAAGTTACAACGTCCTTCTTTGTTCACGGTGACACGAAGGATTTAATGGCACGTAGTCACTAGGAGCACTATATCAACCGTTAATCTCGTTAGCGTATCGTCAGCGAGACGTCGGTTAGTCGGGGTGAGAGAGAGAGGCCTCTTTAATTAGAAATTAGGCAGTCGCTTTCAGCGAAGTTCAACTTCGGTAACCGAAGTTTCCCTTCAATTCCGTCGACCAGTGAATTTTCCATGGGGATGGAATTAGAATCGATCCGGGGGGGGGGGCAAACAGAGGGGGCCTGGCTCCGACGGGTAATAGAATTAATGGCGACGAACGCTTCCGACGATGCTGCTGGATTCTTTGTTTGCTCGCAATTCAACGGTAAACTGAGCCCCAAGGAAATGTCAAGGAAATCTGTAGGATAACCCAGGATCGTAAGAATGTACTATCCTTGTGATAGCTTGGCTTTAATAGATGTAAGTAACTTACAGTGGCATAACCAGAGGGGAGGCCAAGGGGCCTTGGCACCCTTCAAAGAAACAAGAAGAAGGAGATTAATGTAACGACTGAAGTAATTCAAGAGCTTTGTAGAAAGAAAAGAAAATTGGATTTTATTCTGTAAACAAATTTCTATAATCTAATAACGAGTTTTATTGAATTTGCATTAAAAATATTTGTATCCCTTCAAGATTTAACCCTGAGTGCACCATTGGTAACATATGGAACTTGGAGCTTTATCATTTCTTTATAACATCAATTGCCTGAATATGGGAACACAGTGGTACGCAGTGGTATCCTCATCCTACGAGTCCGACTACCCTGACGAAACGCAGCCTATTAAACAAGTACCTACCCCAAAATGACGGTGGGACGTTGCCGTCGAGAAAAAGAATACATCGGAGGCGCAGGATGGAGGCCCTTTAAAACCCTGGCTCGCCCTCGAATCGATCAGGTGCGCGCACCGTGAAACAGGTGGCCCAGACTGAGAAGAAACTGGTAGCCGTAAATCGAGCTCACGCGTCGTGTCTCATCAGGATCGCAGCGGTGCATGCACCGCCGGACAGCTCGTGTACACGACATAATCCCGTGGACGGAGGACGACGGAGACGTCCTGGTGGAACGGGGTGAGAAGGGACGGAGGCGTGCAGAAAGGAGGAAAAGAGGACGGCAACCTGCGAGGCTGTAATAGTCGCTGTTGCTGACGATCATTCACGTGGTTTCCAAACATCAAGCAGGTGCGGCAGAAGAAGCGGGGAAGGAAGTGAAAACAGAAGAAGAGGCAGAGGGAGCTTCGGAACATGAGAAGGAACAAAGGGGTGTGAGAAAACATTGATACTTAGGGTAATTAAAGAGGACAAAGGGGAATCTGATACCTGTTTATTAAAGGGAAATGCAAAAAATGGAAGGAAGAAAGGCGAAAGAGAGATTGAGAAGAGGAGAATGGAGAGGGAGTTGATTTATCGAGCTGCCTTCATCGAGATTAACTCTCGTAGCTGCTCCACACGGCCCCGTTCACTTAAAGAGGATCGACTATCGGTTCCCCACTGATCGATCGATCGATCATTCGGCCACTTTGGATGGCGCCTAGCCGCGATTCGTCCAGACGACTCGACGAATGACTACCGCGTTTTCCACTGCGATCGAGATCCCATGGATTCAAGGAAGAAACGTACGAAGAGATACTCCATCCCGGTGGGATACTTATAAATAAATGGGGTGAACAGACGTTAAGAGGTCAGTGGAGCTTGAGGCACAGGACGCGGAATATCAAACGTACGGAAATAGATAGAAAACAGATCCGTGTGTCACGTCTACGCCTCGTTTTCGCATTCTGCTGAAGAAAGAACGCGCTTCTCTTAATTTAGCCGGCGAAGCGCGGATGCATTACTTAGAACCAGATTGGAACCACTTCATTTGTCAAATGGTGCATATCGTTGCCGTCGCGAAATGGATGCAATATATTTAAGAGCTCCAGATTAACACGGAATCCAATGAAATTCTAAGGCACCTGATCACTCAAGAGAGTCGCACAACGAATCTTGCGTTACATAATGTGCACTTTGATACAATTGAAATTATGCATCAACCGGGCAGACAGAGCGTCAACACCTGCCTGATTAGAAATCAAGGTCGCGTGCATCGTGCTGAATCTCCGATAAGAAAGCAAACCTGCCACGTCTCCAAAACAAACATCTTCCCAAATGCCTTTTGGAGCTGTAAAAATATTTCGCCGCGTCTTCCGACAAGCACTCAGAAGCCCCCTGTACATCCACCAAACGAGACTCAAGCCCCTCCGACATCTCAGACGAAGGGAGGAGGCCGAGGGACCTCGACGACGAAGTACAAAGCCCGAGAAGTTTTATTCCCTACCCTCTGACGAGCCCGCGTCAAAGGCAAATACAGGGAAATTTCCCCGAAAATCTGGCGCGTCACCTTCGTGTCCCATGCGCGGGGAAGCTGGGAAAAGAGAGACTTCCTCTCGCGGACCAGAGGACTTACGTAAGTCGGTGTGGAGCCAGTTACGTACAGATTGCTCGGCGGTTACGTGAAGCACGGCTCGCACTAGGCGATCCACGTCACTCTAGGAGCTTTCGTTACGCAGTCGTTATGAAACCACGGAGGTCACGAGCGTGCTGGATGTCGCCCGTAGAATCCATGGGAATTTCATTCGGGACCATTGTCCCGAGAGATCAAAGAAAAAAAGATATTCAAGTATCAAACGTGGACTCAATCTTCTCCACCGATTCTTCATCGAAATTCTGGAATCTTTTTCTGCCAGGACAGCATTCGGCCTCTTTCCTCGAGTCTCCAAAGACGAACGAGTGATGGTGAGTTTACTCTCGAAATCAAGGCCCGTTTTCAGCGACGATTTTTCCCTCGACGAGGGCTCCGTTATTGATCTGCCGACGTGTCCGTAACGTGAGAACGGAGCCTCGAGATTTATTAGGTTAGCTCGTCGTACACGTGTCGGGGCCCTCCCTTCCACGACACACTGAAGTTCAGGCCTTAATTTCGTTTCGAGTTGGAGGGGAATCGGTTCACCGAGACCTTTCTGGCTACCCGACCGGCTTCGGCCAGCTTCGACCGACTGTCAGAAATTCCTGGCTTTTCCGGGGCAGATTTATCGCCACCCCTCTCCCACAGCTCTCCGCCGAACGAGAGGGCTCCCGTTTCGCGCCGTTACGAGACAGGGGACGTTTACGTCAATGGCTGAAATCCTGAGTAGATAGTTGTGACGCGAGAGGCGAAGATTATGTTACAGTCTGGGGGAAAGTAATTAGTGGAGCTTTTTGTCCGTCGCCTTTCTGAGTGGCTTTTTTTAGAAGAATCCTGTGTCCACCGTGTCTTTTAGTGTTCTTACAAGGCGAAGGACAGCCTTCGGATGTTAGAAAAAAATGGGAACTCGATGGTGCGACTTGTATTCAAGGTTCCATCGACTGTCGTCACAGTGGCGTGTTATCGCGGCGATTGTTCGTTATCCAACCGCCGTTTAGCTTCTTATCGCGATGTGGCTCTAGTCAGAGCGGTATGTGTGACGCGCAGTCACCTCGGAACTTCGACAGGCACGCGTGACAAGGAGAAAGACTAGTTGATCTCCGAAGGTTTGCCTAACACAAATTGACGTCAACACTCCGTTGACTTGGAACCTCCTCGTCAACCAAAATATCCACGGGAAAAACCGCACGAAATCCCCGAAAAGCAACGCTCTATTTCATCCCCGTGGTTAGCAGACACGCTCCACGCTGCTCTAGCTGGCGCGTCGGGGTTCACGCTCTTCGAACCAGTCAACTCCAGCCATTTCCTCCCCCGTCTTTGTCCTCGCCGCGATAAAGACCGCGGTTATTATCCTTGCTGTTATCTGGCCGCGGGAAAAGCGGAAGCGAGAAGGGCGTCTCCCTCTCGAAGAGCGCCGAGGAAAAAGAGAAAAAGGGAAGAAGAGCGACGGGGAAGGAAAGAGAAAACGTCGGTTTACCGAATCGCAATCGTTCACGGGCAAGTTTTTGCGCGAGAGGAGGGCGAAGGGGGTGCAACTAGAGGCTGGATCGGTTCCCGATCGCGTCTCTTCCCTCCCACGCTTTTAATTGCTGGCTCGATTAAAAGTTTCCGCGTCGGCTGAGATGGTCGAGCGTTGCGTGAGCTGGCTGCCGCCGCAATCGGAAAATAAAGGAGGAAGAGTCGACTTCGCGCGATCCGATTATCGTATACAACCCCTCCTATCCGTTTCACTTCTTTCTCAACGTTTTACACGTTTTCGCAAAAAGGATCGTGGACTTGGGGGAAGTTTGCGGGTAAATTTCTGGGGTAGATAATAATGAGAGCGCGAGTAGAACGAGAGTGATTCACCCCTTGAGAATTCCTGGATTTCTTCTGTGAAGTATTCGTAGGTGGCTCCCGCGGAGTTTGTCAGAATTTCTCGAATTTTATAATAGTTCCTGGAAGCTTTAAGATTCTATGAAATTCCAAGACTTCACCGCGCAAAATCCACCTCCGCAGGGCCAGGTAATAACGAGCATAGATAACAGAGTCACGACTTTAACTTGGATCCCTTTCCACGGTAGGAACGGATCTCAAATCGCGATCCCTTCGAAAAATTCCTTACCCCGGCGGTGTTCCCTCGTCGAAGTACCCCCGCGGGGAAACTAGAAGGCCCGGGAACTCGGGCTGCCGTAAAAGAATCAGCGTTTTCAAATTTTCATCCTAACGACAAACCTCTCTGCGGCTACGTTGCCGACTAGTACATTTACGAAAGGATACATTTCTTGGAAGAAGTCCAGGTGCGGTGGCTGCAGAATGTCCAGGGCTGAGAGGACCTGAAAAACAACAATTACCACGAATTTAAAAAGACACCCTGAAACTGGCACTATTTCTCTAGAACGCCTTCAGATCTAACTGCGCCCAATTTAGAATTTCACTGGAAAGTCACGCGACACCAATTCTCCGACCCTTCGATTATTTATTCCTCCAGCTACTCGTCAAAGATTAAGCAAGGGGACCAGGTGCCTGACCACAGTTTCCCAAAGCCACGAGGGTGTTTTTCACAGACAAGGGTGTTACCCCGTGGAGAGGCCTTCGATCCCCAAACACGCCCAGCTTCCAAAGATCGACGTTTTCGAGGACAGCCCGACGATAATGCGCTTATCTAGCGGCTGGTCGTAAAACAGAATGCCGGCTGTATTTTCCTGCAGCCCCGAGAGATAAGTTGCGCGGCCCGGCAGATAAGCGAGTTATGGAAATTCGGAAGCTACGTGGGCGGAGGCAGGGAAACACGCGAGACTGATTTCCGGCGAAGCGTATCGGAGGAACGTCCTCGCGAATACCGGCCAAGTTTCGCGACCACCGAGCATTCTCGCTCTGGATGCCTTTACCTTTGTCTCTTTTCCCAAGACCGGCGTAAAATCGACGCAGGGAACTCGATAACTCGGGGATTTTATCTGTGACTTCTCTCGCCTCCTCTGCGGCCACGAGGGTAATGCCTTCTGAATAATAGTTCTACTTTAACGAGCGGGCGTGGACTCACGTTTTCGTGTTTGAAGAAGCAGAGCATCTTCAGCTCCCTGAACACTCGCTTGCTGCTCACGAGGCTTTGAAAGACATTTGGCAGTTTCTTCAGTGCCACTCTCCTGCCATCCCTTGGATCCGTGACTGCCCTGTAAATCACACAGATATTGTTATTTAGTAGCTGTCGGAGTTGCTGATAATCACAGGGAGCAATTAAACCGGGGACGAGTAGATTTACAACTGTAGATTCACTCTAAATACAGTGGCAGACAAAGGAAGGTTTAAAATGTCTAACTTCGCGTAGTTTCCCGAAATCTCGTGCTCCGCTCATCCAAAATGTATAAGCGTCAAGCCCCAACGCAGAAGACAGCTCCACAACGAACTGATACACTAATTCCACCTAACGACCATAATTGCTGCCCAGGCAGCTGATCGGCCGAGCAAGCTCAACGGACTCTCCAACATCGCTCAACAAATTCCGATCTCCCCCCGAAACCATAGGCAAAGCCTCGAAACGTTTCCGCAATTTCGGTGGAGAAGTTCATGGAGGAACGGTGTAACCAGCATCACGGGTGGTCCCTGAAGAGTCTGCGGCCATGGGCACGCTCGGCGATAAATTTCAACGTTATCTGTCGATCCGTGAACACGTCGGGACAACTGCGAGCCCAGGCAGGGGAGAGGCCAAGGGTGGGGTTAATAACAGGCACGATCGATCCGTAATCCGCGAAACGCGAGCAGACGACGTGGCCCGTGCCCTCCGCGGAATAATTATTGTGCCTGCAATTAGTCCGTTTACGGTGGTTCGGTTTCATTGTCAGCCGGTTATACCGCAAACCGACGAGTCCAATCCCTCGTTTTCATTCGCCAGTCAATCTCGCCCTCGACCGCCACCCCCTCTCGACAACCCCCCATCCTCGCTGCGACGTCTGCCCCGACAGGGCGACAAAGCGATTTCGATAGTTTTTCGGGGGAGATTGCTACTCGACGAACGCTTCCTTGCCGTGTCTGCTTCTTCTGCGCAGCCAGTGACGCGATAACGTCGAAACGAGGCGATCGGTTTCCGGGCCAAAGGCGATGCACTTTGCGTCCGGCTCGGTGCCGGTGACAAGGGGAGAGGAGGGTTTTCGGTGGAGTAAGGAACCTCGGAATTGCGGAAACGATAAATTAGAAAGTACTAGGGGGTAAGTTACAATTCGCAGCGAAGGTGCCAAGGACGCCGAGGATGAAATCGCTCGCAGAGAGGAAGCAGAAGTTAAACGAGAGGTTAACAGTCGAGCGATCGCGGAAACGGCGGTGGGACGGGGGGTGATCAAAAGAGGAATTACTCGAAGCAAGTGGCGTCCACGTTTCAGGGTCGTTCTACTCGAAATCCGTGGCTACGCTTCCGTTATGCTCGGCGAGCAGAGTGCGTTGACCCTTTTCGAAGGTCGGCGTACCTTTCTCCGTTCGTGACTCGCTTCTGTGAATCGAGCTTTAATCTCCGAACGCGGAGCCTCCTGCATCCCAACCGCCGCCGATAAGATAATCGACGCCTCTGAATTTGACCGCGATAAACGGTGAAAAACTCTGACCTCTCGACTCCCCAATAATTCCTCCTCGACGGCTGGCCGTGTCGCCACTATTTTCACACGATTTTACTCGACATTTCTCTAGAGAAACGTCCACCTATCGCGACTTCCGTGGTTTGCTACAGTATCTTCTGAGAAAACCTCAGCCTCCGATTCGACGGAGGACGAACGAACAGCTGCGCCAACAGGACCCCCCGTGTCGCTGAACACCGGTGCAAATGAATCAGTTTAGTGTCCGATAACGAAGCTAACGACTTCGACCTGATTAGCCAGGGGATCGTCCATTTTCGTGCGTCACTCCCGCTGTAAACTTGGCGTGCCTTTCCTATGCGTGCCAGCGAGCAAACGGGGGGATGATTCATCTTGGAAATCGAGCAGCGGTTGGGAAACGTCCGAACAATTGCTGGCGAACGATCCAAATAGACCTTGGGATTCAGAGAAAGATATTACCGAGAAGATCATTCCCAGGAATTATTACAACGAGATACCAGCGACTGTCCAACCGAATGCATCCCACCGCAATCTCATCAGCGTTCAACTGACACCTAGAACACATCGGGCGCGAGCCTAAAGCAGATTCACTTCGCGCCCGATGCAAGTCAAATTAAACCCAACACTCGGTCTCGGCGGAGGGAAATTCTTGCGAAGCAACAAGTAAAGGACGACGAGGCTCTCTCCTTTTCTCCCGCCAGGACCCCTTTCTTCCTCGGTCGGGTAATTCGATCAGACGGTAATTAGCGGCTCCGCGGGGGGAAGGTAATTTAATCGAGCTAAATTCGTCTCGGATCGATGCCGGTGTCGTTGTGTGCGCGTCATGTGCAGAATCGACTCCGACTGGTTTTCCAGCCACGGTCGGCACACGTGACTCTCTCTCTCTCTCTCTCTCTCTCTCTCTCTCTCTCTCTCTCTCTCTCTCTCTCTCTTTCTCTCTCCCCACCCCCCTTCTGCAGTGGTGTTTTGCATATTATACCGCAACATTGTTATCAACAACGGCGAAGCGCATAAATTCCGCTCCGCGACGCACCGAGGGAGAGGAGAAAAAAAAACGCTCGCGGGGAAACAAAGCAAATAGAGGACGCGCGATTTACCTGCGCCCACCACAATTTTCTGCAAAGTTACGAGCTCCGTCCCCCGCCCCCGCGGCCCGACCCGCCCCGCTTTCTCCGCCATTCTTCGTCCACGTTTCGCTGCTAAAGTTCGCTGATAAAGCGGCCCGCGCGGCTCTTCGGGGTCGATGCCTTTTTTCGTCGAGGGAGAAAAAACAGGGGAGATTGCCCCTTTCCCCGCGAGTCCGGAGGACGAGTTCTGCCCTTCGCAATTATCGTGGAATTCTGCGAATCCACCGGCCGTGACACTCGATTCTTCAACCCTTCTGATCTATGTCTCGCGAGCTAGTGTCTCTTGTTCAATTCTCATCCGAATTCGCCGCGGTCCGTGCCTTCCCTTGCCAAGGCCTCCCCCCGTTCGCTGGAACCAGGTCCCGCGTCAGAGCTGCTCGAAAATAACAAGCTCCCCTCACGGACGGCGCGGCGAGGTGAGCGGAGCGTGTTCATGACAAACGCTTCGGATTCTGTATTAATACAAAGTTGGGAACTGAATATCCCAGCTATTTATAGAGGCATTTAGTACACCCCCCCGCGGCCACCCCTTCGATTTAATACAGCGCGACGGCGATTTACCGTTCCTGCGCCGGACAATGGTCGGTTTTTGCGCGCAGCTTGTTTACCAGCGCGCTTATTCAAAGTGGAATCCCTTCGAATCCAGTTTTCCGAGCGGCGTTCGCTTTAATTCCGGACCGCTCGAATGTGAAATTAAATCGAGCGCGGTTGCTCGTCCACGATAACGGGGAATAACACGTTAATGCCATGCGGGCCAGCCTCCACTTCGTCTACTCCGAGGCGCGAGTTCTCGTTGAGAATAGTCTCGAGGGTGGCGAGGCCGAGGGCCTCCGGGCGAGCGAGTCCTGCCGCGAGATGTTGCCGCTACGTCACGGTTGCTCGTACCTCTGTTTCGCGCGCCACGGAAGCCAGCGTACGCAATTTCCTGCTGCTCTTCGCGAAATCGCCGGTTGCGGGGAATCGCTGGGCGCCGCTCGGCAGCAGTTCGGACGGTTTCTAGGTGCACCTAGTTGCTCAGTGAACTGACGCTCGCGGACTTTCCAAGCGGTAAAATTGCACCCTGGCTCCTTTCCCTTGCGCCACTGGTCGCCGACGGTGCTCGGGCCACCGGGACAGAAACGAAGCACGCGACGAAATTGAGTGACTCCGATCGTAAAGAGATTGATGAGCCAGTGGGGAAGTGGAGAGACAACGCCAGCTTGATTGGCTGCCATTAGGAAGACGAAGCAGGGGTTTGTTCGTCTGAGATTAATTCGAGTGTGATGTCACAGTTGCGTTAAGAACTTAAGCCACGGAGGAAACGGGACGGGAAGCAAGCAGAGCCAGAAGAAGCGTCGTTATTTCGTCACGCGTATCTCATTGTCGTTCGATATTTAATTGAGCCAAACGGAGTGCCGGCGTTCCACTCGATCAGCACGCTTAATTGAATGATGCGCGCGGCGCTAATCTCGCGCCTGCCGCGGAAAACTGGGATGGCTCGGTTTAACGACGGAATAGAGACAGAGCCAGCCTCGATTAGCAACATTAAACGCGAGAGGGGCAGGCGTTATCGCGGTCCGCTCAGCTTAATCAGCGGTCGATTTTAATATCGTCGCCTTATCTGTTTATCCCGAGACGTTCCCGCGCGCCAATACCGCCAGGAGCGTCTCGCGTGCGCGGAGCGGCTCATGTGAATAAATGAAAACGTATTGTTTTCGGTGGCGGCGCGAACGATGAATAAACGATCGCCGGGAAATCGAAAAGCAACGGGCGTTTCGAGCAGCGCCGTCGCGTCGCTGGTTTAAACAAATTCCCTCAATAATGGACGCGAATCCGAGCGACCGAGCGTTAAATCCGCGCCGAATCGCGGTCTGGGACGTTCCTATCAGCCCGCTGCGTCGATACGTCCCGATGGGAGGCGCGCGGAGGGCAAAAAAGCAGCCGAAATCCCGCGAAACGGTTTCCAAGAGCGCTGAAACAAGCCGTGTCCGCGGCGGGCGACTTTATTCTCGGTTTATATCGGCGATAAAGGGGGACGATCGTCCCGGTGTGATATCGCGGGGGCAGGGAACGAGGCATAATCGTCTCTGCCACGTGGACGAGCATTGTCTCCTCTCCCGTCTAGACGAGCGTAAATCTCGAACCACTCGACGAATCGTTAACGCTCCACGTGCTGGTCGCGCTTAAGTACATTTAACGCGGTGCAGTTGGATTTTTTGTGCGGCAGGTGATAGATGCTTGGTGACTTTGAGTGGCCAATAGTTTTGCCTAGAGGAGCAGCAGGCCTCGAACTCTTCTGCGGCATTTTCCGCAGTTTCATTTGGAATCGCGAGGGGATAATATAGAGGGGCGTTTAGGAAGAATTACTGGTCGAAATAGCCGCGTGTCTGTCGGAGCTTATTATTCCAGGAGACCGCGGAAACTCGGGAAACAGCCGCGTGTTTAGCCAGCCAGGATGGCCGAGGGAGGGGAAAAAGTTATCGATCTCTTGCACGCATGCCAGTCACTGTCTACACGCGACCAGGTCTCTGACCAGACGCTGCGAAAGAAGCCAGGCAAAGAGAAGACTGAAAGCGGCCACAATGTTGGAATTTACATCGACGATCGCCGCGATGCTTCTCCTAACTGTTGGTAGGTAGTCTTTCGTTTATTTATGGATCTGTGAGAATCTTAAGGTTAGGGAAGCTTTTATAGTTCCTCCTTGTAGATTGTAGGTGATTGTTATTTGTTTGTTGTTAAGCTCGGAGAAAGTAGAAGCGAGGAATGCTGGGAGAAATGGATTTCGAGATTCCAGGTTTACCCACTGGCTTCCGCGCAATTCCCACACGTCTTTCCTACAGTAATTTTATCTGCTGATCGTCGAGTCCCTGATACCACACAGTATTTCCAGGTTGCACGTTGCACGGTTGACAGCTGCGACAGGATCACCTGCAGCTGCGTCGCGCGATAAAGGCGCGCGGCGAATGCAATTACAGGAACCCAGGCAACAGCTAATTACACGGAAACGAGTGACGTCAGCGCTCGAACAGTGTTCCTTTGCGTTCCGCTGTACCCCGGTAATTCTTTCGGCCTGTCTTCCACCTTGAAGGCCTTGCCATTGAAATTACAAGCGACGGCGACGAAAGAAACGAACGTGCACGATAGAAAGACAATCGCGGCTGGGTAAACACCGTCTACAAATGTGAACGTACGAAGGAAAAGAGAGCTGGTTGCACCCTTTCACCGTCTGGCCCGTTCTGCGACTTCCACTCACGTCCCACTTCTCTGCGAAACTGATAAATACTTAATAGCGATTCTTTCCTCGGTGGAAAGTCGATGTAGAATCCCAGTCCGCTGGAGAAGTATTGTTCCTCTGCGTTGCAGGTGAAATAAAATTAGTTAGCGTAGCCTGTTAAAAGAAAGACTGTTAGGGGAAGGGTCGAGAAGGTGGAACGAAATAAATCGCACGAGCCGCTGACGCAGCTGAAGGGAGGCGGCCGACGTGGTGTCGCAGAGCACGGAAATTGGCAAGGATCGAGATGGATTGGCGCACGAGCAAAAAGCTCCTGACCTTGAGGTGCACCAGTGACCTTGAGGGCGAGGGTACGGCTTCCGCATTGCTGCGAAATGGTGGGAGGCCTTTCGTCGCAGGGCTTTCAACCGGTCTGTCCAACCTCGTCCAGCCTGCCTCGCGAATCCAGCAGCTGGATCACAGTTTCGCGGAAACTTTCTATCAATCACCGCCAATTTCGTGGAGCAAATTAGCATGACCGTGAATCTACTCAGAGTGCCAATGTAAAAACTTCGGGCAGAGTCAGGAACATTTACGATCACCCGAATAACGCACAGAGGACCTAGACCCAGGAATAATTCCAAGAGAAATCATAGGAAGAGCCAATCGAGACCCAGCGAGGACCACCAATCTCCGATTAATGAAGCCCGTATTAAATGTAGCAGCGTGAGGAAGGAGGCGGAAGCTCGCAAGACCGTGTCCCCCGAGGGACGATCGCAAATGAAAGAAGCGTCGTTCAGCTCCCCTCGCATCGTCGCTTTTCTTCCTCGTTAAACAAACACTCGCACCCCGTGTCCCAGGCCGGACGTGCCCCGCGACATTATTACCCGCGATAGGATCAACGGCGCGGCTCTCAATTTAATTACGCGATCCTCCGGCGGCCTGGTTGCGCGGAAAAAATGCGCGGATTAATTATGAGCGCAATTAGAGGCGGCGATAACGAGCGCGCAATAAAGTCCTGAAATCGATCCGGCCCGCCGCGCTCCCGTTTCCAACGCCCGCCGTGCCCGCCGCTGTCCCATAAGAGGACGCCCGTAATTTATTCGCCGTCAGATTAAGCCGTCCCATTAGCGGCAATCGATAGAAACGAAATCTTGTATTTGCCCGATCGGAAGACCGAGGGAGGCTGTTCGCGCCCCGTCGATTACACGTGCTGCTCTCCGTGATTTATAATCGGGCGCGCGGAACCGGGCAGACTGACCGGATATAGCTCGCTGCTCAGACAACCAGACGAATATTAATTAACGACGTGGCTCGCGCGGGAACATCCTAGAAGCTTGATGCTTGAAAAACGATAGGTAATGGGGTTCGGTGCTGTGACGTTTAATGGGGGTGGCTATTGGGGGTGATTCTGAGGTATGGAGTGTACGGGGTGTGTAGTGGCGCATTCGGGATTTGAGGAGGGAGCCGAGTTGGGCGGATAAAAATATTTTTACTGTAAATTCGACGAGATTTATTAAGCGGGGATTGCGCCTTACTGGGCCGAAGAATAGGAAATTCTTTATGAATTTTTTGTACAAAATTGGGTCGAGAAATTAATTTGTGGTTCGGCAGGCTGCTTTATTGTATCTTAAACTATTGTTCTGCATTTTTGTGTGACAGTGAAAGAAAATTAAAAAAACCCTGATGATTATAAAGATTTATTTAAAGAATGAAATCTAGTTTTCTTTTCTTCTTACAACGTCTTGGATTACTTCAATCGTGGTCACATTAATATCCCCTCTGGGTGCGCCACTGGTGGGTGGATGTACGTATCTATAGAATTTGTATTTTGATAACGTATAAATCGTACTAGGCGATAATTTGTATTTGATCACTAATCGCTAACCCTTTCAATCGACTTTTCACCGCAAACGCTAGGCGGAATATAATCTCGGCGTTTCCATTGCGATTAAATGGAAAGATCGAATAGCTGGCGGTGGCAACGAGAACAGGTATCAATCAAATTAGTTGCCGCGACTAGAAAGGGGATCGACCCGGCCCGATTAATAACGGTCGCGATTATGCGTGCCGCGACTATAATTTATAATCGAGCGGACGAACGACGTTGAAATTTATACGCGCTGGATGAACGGTGCGTGGTGAGGGGGATGGTGCTGGAAATTCGCCGTGAATTAATCAACCGCGGCGCGCGCGCGAAAAGCCGGCAGCGAGGCTGGCGGGAGCTTGTCTCCGCGTATTCGGCGTGTTTAAAGTATGAAAATAAATGTGCCACGCGGACGGCCGGCTCTCTCGCGGCACCGGCCAAATATTTACACGGCGAGGCGCGCGAAACGTTGCGGAGCTGCTATAAATCACGGGGAAACGGACGCGTTCGAGGGGCCCTACGTTGCGTGGCACCTTGCTGAAGGGTTGTCGCGTTACGTGAATTACTCGTAGCGAAACGAATTCACAGATTGCTGGGAACGTAGCAATTTAGAAGTGGAGCCATCCGAGGCATTCGAAAGTTGCCTGCTGGGGCCATGTCCTCGCGAGAATCGCTCTCTTGAGGTTCCACAAGACGAGTTCAGACGCTGACAGACAAACACGGGGAAAGTGAACCATCCTGGAGAGGAATTTAAGAGGCTTCCTCGGTGGAAGGAATTGGCATAAATTTCTAGAAAACACCGTGTTCCGTTTGAATTGCAGATAAAAGGGGAATTTTTGACGAATTTCGAAGGCGACGTGCTTATCGACGCCATCGAGTCATCTGATATCGATGAAACGTTACCGAGAACCTACGTCAGGGCTCGCCTGTGCTCCAAGGAACGTTCGACTCCGATAAATCCACGGAGAACGAGCGACTAGGGACAAACCCCGTGCAAACCCTGTAATTAATACCGCTCGATTATGCGTACTAGGCGATAATTTATAATTGACTCGACAGCCACGCGCTCTAAGTTGCACGAACGATCGATTACAGCTCGTTAGGTTGATTTACAGGCAACGGGAGAGGCTTTCCTGTCAGCCGCTCTTCCCTTAACTACTCCCGTGTTCGAGACTCCGCAAGAAGAATCCCCCTGTTCGCGGAATATCGCGAGCTCTCGTGGCGAACGTAACGGGGGTCCGCTCGAGGACCCGGCTCCTCGAGGAATCGAGCAGCTTCTGCCTCGAGGAGGATTCGTGGAAACTGTGCCGGTCTGACGAGGGAAATTTGAAAGAAAGGCTTGCGCGCGGGTATATGCGAACTGTTCCTGTTAGAACAGGGGAATTGGAATCGATTGGGTGGAAGTAGTAGTGTGCATTATATGTCAGACACGAAAACTCTCGTGTCGCATGAATGGGGATTTATTGTTTCGAGAAATTACTCAAAAACGGCTCTTCTGTTTGTTACAGAAAAATCGTTCGATGAGAGTGCGAAGCTCCAATATTTTACGCAAACAGTTGCCTCCGCGAGCCGTACAAATATCAAACACTCGCCGCGTTCCTGCAGACGCACGCGGGGGGCGCGGAATCGATAACAGCGCGGTTTAAATATTCGTATTTGCGAAACTAAAACGGCGTATCGTTTGTCCAATACGATATTCATGAGCCAGCCGTTGTAATAATTTCAGGGAAGCGCGTTTTCACCCGGTTTGCCTGGCGTCTCTTCCAATTCGACTCTGCCGTCGATCCGTCCCCTCGTTAGCTCCATTTTTCCGTGATATTTCGCGAGCCAGTCGAGTCAATGATCCGTGGAAATTATGCAGGTTCGCTCGGGGCCGGGAAAAAGACAGAGGAAGAAGGACGCATTTCCGTGGTCGCGTTCGAACGCGCGCGCAATTTCCTCGCGATGCGACGTCGCGGCATCGATCGCTGGGAATTAGCATCGGTGTAAGTGCTGCGGCGTATTTACACGTATAAGCTCCGGCTTAACTTTCGGCTCTAACTAGTTTAAACTTAACGCCAGAGAAACTGCGGTTCCAGCAGAACTACCAGGCAAGCGCGCGCGCTCTCCCAGATGTCTGGGGGGATGTCGGAGGAGGGACTTGTCCAACAGTTACGCGATAATAGAGCGGTAAGCGAGTCGACGGAGAGAAAGTAAGATTATATGAATTCTCCTCTTGCCTTTTTCTTGGGGGAGAAGCCTCTGCGAGCGATGGCTAATAATATCGCCCGGCTAATTTCTGACGTAATTCGTTCGGATCACCGTAATCCTGGTCTACGATCTGGACACCAGATACTAGGCTCGAGCGATAAGGGATTTTGAAGGAACATTTCGACATTCCACTTCGACGCGAGCAACGCTTTACTGTCGTTTTTTGCGGGATGAAAGGAGATCAGCCGTGCAATAAATACACGTAGCAATTTCCCCAAGTGCAGAGGCAACGTCGTAAAAACGTCGCGGAATAAAGGCCGGACAGGGACTGGTTTCGCGAGCAACAACGCAGAAGGAACACCCACACGACCCAGACCCAGACTCCGGCGTTCGATCGATCGCGCAAACAACTGGCAACCCCTCGAAAATCGTCGCAACCCCGCGGACGTTCTACCAGCTCGGCATTCGAGTCCCTCAATCCCTGTTAACTCTACCCTCTGCTGGGTTTAATCTATACCAGACCTAACCCGGGCTGTGCGGCACGTACAATTTCTGTGAATCTATGGATCTGTGGGCATGGCGTAGTTGAGCCCAGGCTGCGCAAAATCTCCAATATTTCGCGTTTAACTTGCTCCAGATTTAGATTGCAGGACAACCGATCTGCATTGCCGTTGAATTGTGTTAGATCTTAACTATGGCACACGTGGACGGTGTTGTATTCTAGACTGTGTCAAGTGTTGATCTAGGAATGATCAAGCTCAGGATCATTGAAGCCACTCAAGGTTCCCAACGCTATCAGACTTTCAAGCTCCCAGACAACATCCAAAGCGAGTGGAACCGCGATCAATCCGAATGGCCCCGGAATAGACGACGCGGAGAATTGGCCATACATCAGCACACGTGACAAGGCATCGGGTCTAACCCATTTTCCACGCCGCAGTGCCACAATAGCCCATGAGAAGGCTTTTACCCGGGAATAAGCCGCGGACAGGCCGAGCCTGAATCGACAAAAGGCGAGAAACGCGCGAAACGTGACCCGATATCCTTCGAGGACGCCCTTCGGCAGCGCCCCGCGAAGAAAGGACCCGGGTGCGCGGGCGAAGAGAGAGGGTGGACGGCTGCGGAAGGGAAACCGGATGGAACGGTCTCGGTATCTAGATGATACGGCCGCCACGCTTCGCCCGCTGCCCTTACGAAACCGGATGGCGTTGTTCATCTAGATATCTAGATGAACGATCTGCTCGAATCCCTTTTGCTTCGTCATAATTCGGGGAACGCTTCGACGCAACTCTGGTTGGAAAGCTGAACTCGCACCGGTCTTCTGTTAGAGAAGATAGCGTCTTATTTTGGATGAAAGTTATAGAGGCGTCGGAAATGAATCCAAGAATTCGAGCGACACAGCAGAGGCAAGTAGGGGAGAGGTGGGATGAAAGGGACACGTATTGAAAGGGACATTGCAATTATCTGAAAGATAAAGGATCTTCCCACGACGAAAGTATTTTCATTTTGTAGCAACACTAATACATGCCCAAACGCGCCTAACTGCAAGTCGCTGCCATTTCATAGATGGCGGTGATACACGATTGAATTTTTTCATGCTTCAAAGTAAAATTTTTTATGTTTTTTCGAAACGTTTTGCCAAGTGCTGTTACCAATGACTGATTTCATTACTATTACATCTGGACTGATATTTATTCAGGAACAATAAGACATATGTTAAATAATCTTTTGTTTAATATTGTAACTGTAGGGATTAGATTTTCAATTGTGTTGTCAAATTTATGAATGGGACACAAGAAATATTTATGAAAGGGACACCCTTTTCCTAAGTGTTCCCTTCAAAATCTTACTATGATAAACCGAACATTGGTATTAAAAGAATATTTATCACACATCAAGATGTTTTTGATCAATTTTGGTGCCAATTAAGATCTTTTAATTAACATAGTTAGGATTAATTTAAGGATTATGTGTTTGGTTTTTAATGAAAATATTATCCATTGTTTTTTAATGTGAGGATTATTTTTTGTTATTTAAGTATATAAGCTTAATGCTTAATGTAAAGTTTGTTACAAATATTTTGGCAATATGTACCGTGGTATTTATGTAACTTGCGAAAAAACGTCGACTTTGTAGACTTGTCAACATCAATACTGCGATTTCGGTACCAGCAGAAATAATAGTTAAAAGAATAATATTAATATTACCTTGTTTTATTACACTGTCCCATTCATAAACACCCATGTCCCTTGCAATACAGCCAATTTATGAAAGGGACAAAACACACTGTTTTGGAAAGCGAAAAATAAGATATGTAAATATAGAGAGAAGCTCAATAGGACCGTGTACTCTTATAGCCAGATAACTGGCCTTTCTAATGTGACCAATTACAACTCGAATGGTTATTTAGTTTTTTTACAATCTGGTCCTAAACAGAAATGTCCCTTTCATCCCACCTCTCCCCTAAGTGTTGGTTCTCAGGAGATACGGAACGAGGACGCTCTCCGTCGATGCCCAGATGCAGGTCTCGCTCGAATGTTCGTTAAAGTTTAAGCGAATCCGGACCCCGCTGATCTGGGCTAAACTTTTTAATAAGACGTCGCGCGGCCGTGCCGTGACTTTTTAAGCGAGCTCCGCCTCGCTGCCTCCACGAGATCGCCCGCTAAAATCCGCTTTCGCGACTCGCGAACCGTTAGACCGCGCGCACCGAGACGCGGCGAGGTCTTAAATAAACTCCGCCGTCGACCTAACAAGCGGAGGCGAACTCGACGCGGTTGCGAGCGGAATCTTGAAAGAAGAAGACAGGAGAGCTGGGTGTTCTAGCTGATATTCTCAGACGTATCACGATGGGGTTCCAAAGTTCCTTCTTCCACTGAAATCTATCGTACCGGTCACCAGAATTCATAGAATATAGTTCCCCCGAACCGTCTGTACACGCTGGATTCCTCGGACATCAAAGTGTCTGTAATAAAAACTTATTCCACGCGAAATATCTGCCCTTCGACCCCTAAAACCTCCCCAAATCACCCTTCCCACCTCGCGCCAACGGACCAACATAAAAATTGGTTATATCCGGGCTCGTCGCCGTCTCGGCGTCGCTTTCCCCGAGGTCGACGTCCCTTCGCCCTTCAACGACCATCAGCCGTCGATGTCCCACCAACCCCCGCGGGGGTTGTAGGGCCCTGCGCGATGCGTCGCCGAAAAAGAAGGACGCCTGTTGCTGGCGCTGTGGCCACGGATAGAGGACGTTTTAAAGCGAGCCAGCCAATCGATACGATTCGAGGTCGACCTGATAACCTTTGCTAATGGAGGCTCTCGAGCGTCGTCGAGGTGGAGGGACGTGAATCGCGATCAGGCTACCGTGTGCTGGGGGAGGGGTCAACGACTCGCCGCAAACGCGCGCGCTCTCCTACAAACCAAATCCATATTTTTCAGGGGGACGAATGTAGCAACGAAGCTATTTACTCTGGCGGCTGACGAGCGGGGGTTCCATCCCCTGGTAGGTAAAAGTGTCAGGGGCGTTTCTTTTCAATTGTGCGCTGTAGTGTGCAACTACTCCGGCGGAGGAGGATCAGTTGATTCGATGATAGCGGTGTGTAAAAGTTGGGTCGTTAGAGTCTCTTTCCCTTGATTGCAGGGTGGATGCAAAGGGTGTAGAGATTGAAGATATCGAGTTTACGCTGATCGAGTTCACGCTGATCGATTGTCCTCGCCGAGGTGCTGAAATTTATTAATCTCAGCCGCGATACGTCTATTTACGAGATAAGATCGATAAACGGTGCCGCACGAAAGTGCAACGCCTTCCAGCGTGGAACGAGCGTTTAGAAGGCACGCAAGAATTCCTCCGATAAATTTATCCGCGAGTTCGCGTCGGGGTTATTAAATCGAGCGCGGTAAAACCAGGATTCCCTCTGTTTACGGTCTTCCTTTTTTCTCTGTTTCGCCCCCTTTGCGATGCAGTCCCTCTCTCACTTGAATCCACTGGTCTCTTCCGCGCTTCGAGACAACGTTCAACAGAGATCTGCTTTAACCCTTGTGCATGGAATTTCATCCTGCAATATAAAGAATTGTGTGAAAATTTAAGGGTAGTAGAACTGGAGGTAACAGTGACCGCGAGCTCCAGTTCGATCCGTCGCATCGAGCTTTCCAACGCATCCGCATTGC
This sequence comes from Andrena haemorrhoa, assembly GCA_910592295.1. Taxonomy (NCBI): domain Eukaryota; kingdom Metazoa; phylum Arthropoda; class Insecta; order Hymenoptera; family Andrenidae; genus Andrena; species Andrena haemorrhoa. The sequence goes on along the minus strand of OU342940.1, from coordinate 7,932,777 downwards.
GCAGCACGTGATCGAGCATCCGCTCTAAGGGCTGAGGTGGTTTTCGAGGGGCGAGGGCAAGTTTCTTGCGAGCAAGGAATTGTTTGAGTTCGCTGTACCTTTTTCTCCACGACGAGAGAGAGAGAGAGGTTTCAGAGCCAGAGGCCCAGCCACGGCTTTAATTCCGTCGTCTAGACGCTTTTGTCTGGCCAAGAACCGCGTCTTCCCTTTTGTCGATTCGCATACGATGTACACGCTGGCGCGCGAGACTTGTTATGACGCACTTATACGCATTTCACCGGGCAGATTTCACTGTGATCAGTTCACTGCTCTCTTGCCCGCTCCTTCCCGCTCTAAATGATGAAAATCCGAAGACTTGTGCAACCCAGGTGGTGACACAAGCTGAGGATTAATGGTTCGTTGATTCTTTGCCAGAAATCACAAGTGCCTTCTCATATCCTTCGTATTAAGAAAAGTTACCCAAGGAAATTACGCGTTGAAGGGCCCGAGGCCGCTGAATTCAACTAATTTGAAGAGGAACGATACCCAGTGGTGTACACAGCTTAAGAATTACTCGTAATACTCGAATTACTCTAAAGCCCAAGCGCTGCCGTCGTTCGTGGTGCGGGAAAATTTCGGATCCTGATGGACACCGCAGTCAGATTAAATTGTGGAAGCCGGTGTTGGGTTCGTTCGGTTATCCGGCTCTCCTCGAAGCGTTTCAACGGGCTCGAGCCGCAATATCGGCTGAACGGTACCCGGTGTGCGTGCCACCCCGCGATTATTGTGCGTACGTGGGCCATATTGCGTGCTAAGGTCCACGCCAGCCCGGGCTGGGGCTGGACGTGTCCAGCTTTATATATTTTATGCCCGATACGACGGGCACGCGAGCCAAGGGTACGATAAACCGTGCCAGCAAATGAGAGACAAAGGAGGGGGACCCGCGTTAGAAAAATGCTCCGCGATAGTGGACACAGAGAAGTTTGATTTGTGAGCGCGGCTGCTTGGCGAGTGGCCACTGTGGGCCTGCAAATGGGACTGTTCCGGTTCTACGCCCATGGCGTGGCGGGTTTGAATTATTGCGCTGGGTGCAGATTATGCTGGAGGTGGGAACTAGAGCTGGGATGTCCTAAAAGCACCATACGCTAGCCCTAGGTCAGCCTGAAACCCAGATTAAAGCCCAGGGTAACGAGGATTTAGCCTGCGTTGATCTAGGCTGCTGCGAACCCGGGTTAATCTGGACCTAGGTTACTTAGACTCGGGTTAATCTCGACCCAGACTGCTGGAAACCTAGATTAACCTAGATCTGGGCTACTGCAAACGTAGCGTGTCCCAGACGCACGGTAAACCCAGGCTGCAACTAACTTAACTTGAACCTACGATCGCCTAAATTTGATATCTAAGCTAGGCTGCAGTCTACGGATTCAGCTACGTTGCTATAGACGAGTAAAAAGAGTGAAGAGAAGCAGGACATCCTGCGAGTACATGGCGGGCCGAGTCCATTCAAAGTCGATACGTCCCCAACGAAGGGCCACTTACAACAGCCATAGCACGCAGTTGCAGCGTCCACGTGCAGACGGTGGCACGAGGGACAGCGGATCCTGGCCATCTGCGCTGCAACAGCTGCAATCGCGGATGCAGCGGGGTGCATCGAGCCAGGGCCTCGTCCTTAATCCACTTTCATTATATTTTCGCAATTATCCGTTCGCGCACCGCGGAATCCTCTTTACCAGAGCTGGACGCGCTCCCTGGCCATTGTATGCTTTTCTATATTTCAACAAACGTTGCAGGGACCACGGCGAGTGTTCCCGTTCATAGCTGTTACTCTATGGGGCTTTTTTCAGTTTCGAGAACTATCGCTTGGGGTAGAGTTCCAAGGGGTAGAGCGATGGTTATCGAAAGCTCAATTTTCGATCATATACAAAAACAATTCAGCAAGTTTATTGCCAAGTGAAAAGAACATCTTCCACTTTACTCGTATCGAACGACCCAAAAAATCCGCTTACCCCTTCGAAACGCATCCGAGTACCGATCAAAGGGGAAACGGAGGAAGGCGTTGAACTTCAAAGTAGCCAGGGCCTGGAAAGCAAGAATTAACGAGCGTTCTCGAACATCGCGAGGGTTGTCTTAATTAGATCGCGACTCCCAGGACTCTCTGCCTCCCGTACTTCCTCGGCCGGGAAGCACATCGGTGCGCGGGCAGGCAAGTCGTTGAAACGATGCAGACGTAACGAGAGAAAAAGAGGTCTCGAGTGCGCCGTGGCCCTTCACGGATCAAAGCAGATCCGAAACTTGCCCCCGAAGAACAAGGAGCGCCGAGTGCCTCCTCGCCCGATGTATCAACGATCAAAGGGGTAAACGAGGGCATTCGTTTTTTTCCCCCCCAGTAATTAAACGCCGACCCCGGAGCCGCGCGGAAAGAAGTCACGTGCCGTCGCAAGGATCCTCGCGAATCGTTCCGCAACGGTGAACCGGAAGGCCTGGTCGCGGAAACGGGGAAGGACAGGGCTCGTCGAACGGTTCGCCGCGATGACAAGCGACGTGCAGGGAAGCCTGGAGGCAAAAAAAAACCGTGGCCTGCAGCCATGGAACGGCGAGGCTGCCTCGAAAGCACTAAAAATCCACGCAACAGGTCGTTCTGTTCAGCTTGGGTGAATCGCGACGAATACGTGCGTGTCTCCTCGCCACGCACGTGTTGCCCCTCTCTGTCTGGTCTACCTGTACGCACGCGTGAACGAGCGTGTATCCTTTTACGCTGCAAACCGCCCACTTCCCGTGCTCAATGAAGCCTATCGAGACCGGCTGGTGTATCGCTGAATTAGACGCTTCGCGGAGTAGCGTTTGAATCAAGAAGGTGGACCTGTTTATTGTGAATGAAAGTGGAGTGCGATTTGGAAGTGCGTCGCTGGTTACCGCAGCCCCGGAGAGGAGAACGGCCGCAGAATCAACTGAAACGTTGAGAAATACGAGCACCGCGTCAGCCAATCCTCTCCGCAAGAATTCCTTCGCCATCCCCGTGGCAGCGGGCCGCCTCGTTCCGAGCAGACCTGGCACCAGCCGCCTGGAGGAACGAAGGTCTGCCAGTTACCCGCGCTGGAACAGGTCTCCGGTTCCGCAGACGAGATCTTTGTCTTCGCGCCACAATGATCCTCTGCAGCGAGGACGAACCGCGAAGGCGTTTCACGGGGAAACGTTGTATAACACCGACGTGGTCGAGGCTCGTTTCGTCCCGCGGAGGAGAGGCATGCAAGTGGAGCTCCAACAGCGGAAAACTGGAGCACGTTCTCTCCTCAGAAGAGAACGGAATTGTCCGGAATAGAACAGTCGTGACGCTGTTATCGGTCGGTCGTTCCTTTTTTCAGATCGAGTATTCGGAGAATATCAGGCCACTAGGAATCGAGCAGCCGCTTCTTTCCGTGGAGAATTAATAGAAACACAGAGTGGGGTCCCTACCGGTACTATTTCTAATTCATAGAGTGTCTGCTTGTAGTTTATCTCTGGTGTTCAATACTTCGAAACGAAAGCTCCACTTGAACGACACTCGATTTGCCGGTCAATAAATCCTGCTTCTATCCATCTCCCAAATTCCCACGAGCCTCCAAAATCATAGAACTTCGTGTTTCAAGTTAGCCACCGGGCGAGCCTCCTGCCACCCACCCTCTGCTCAATTACTCCACCCCGGGCGCGTGGGTAATCGGTGGATCATAGACGCCGGTGTCCAAAGGGAGGGTGGCAGGGTGGGCGCAGCCAGCAGATCGCGTATCAGTCGATCGCATAAAGGTTCCAATTAACGGTTACACACACGATATGCCCAGGGAGTCGGGGCACAACGGGGGCATCGGCGTCGCCATTAGGCAGCGTAACGACGGCCGCGACGGTGGCAGAGGGTTGCCGGTTTGCAGTGAACACGCCGGATCGCCGGGGGTTGCGCGCACGTCCAAAGGGGGCGGGTTTGCACTGGACATACACAGACGATAAACAAGGCCGCGGCGCATATAAGGCCTGTACAAACTTGTCAGCACGACAAACCTGACGATGATTTATGACTGAGGTCCTGGGTGAAAGGGGCCTGCGCCACCCCCCATTGTCGCGCGGCGAATCTCCGACCGTGATCGCTCAGGAAGAAAGCAACGGGGCCAGGATGTGGTCCAGCTTCCCATTACCATCTTTCCAGGCTTGGACTGGAAAATCCATGATCTCGGGGGTTGTTCGCATGTCGACTATCAAGTGGACATCAAGCAGGAGGGTGGGTTGAAAGAATCGCTGAGAAATCGTTTCTAATGGCAAGAAAAATGGGGTCAGAAGACTTGAAGCTTCTGTTTTGCCTGCGATTGCGGGAATTTCGGTTGAGGGTAATCGTTCGCGATTAGGAGCGAACCTGATCCAAGATGGTGTTCGGAAGCAATCGAGTCTAGAACCGCTATCCTCCCCATCCGATTGTTCAGCGGTGCAAATCTCCGCCAGGTCCCTCTCGAACTTTATTATATTTACGAGGGAATGCCCGAGGAACTCTCGGCCGTTTTTCGGCAATTAAATTCCGCCGAAGAAACGCAAAAGTTGCTGCAACTCCGACGGCCCCTCCGCCAGCCCCACCCTCGCCGTATTGTTGCAGAACATCGATCCGCCGCCTAATTAGGGGCGCTTTTCAATTTCGCCCAATTGGAGGATCCGCGAAACTCCCCTCTCAAGTTCACTGTTCGGAACTTTCTCCAAATCGTATTTCGGCGCAGCGTGTAAATATAATAGATGACGCGGGAAGGGAGACTCTTCAGGGTGGAGTGTTACGCATGAATTCCCAATACGTTCGGTGAATTCCTAAGCCTCATTTGCATGTGTCAACGAGTGACCGAATGGGGCAATTGGCAATCCAAATGGGTCACGAACGAAGGCTCTTGGAGAACAGTGTTCGCCGAAGCTGTGCCTCAACGAATTTCCCTGAATTTCACTCGTCAGATCCTAGAGTTACCAACAATTAAATTTCCTCCGGTTACACCCTCCGTTTCCCTGACGTTGCCACGATTTCCCATAAACTCGTCTCGCCACCGGCTGCCCGGAACTCCTCCGTCGGCCGAGAATTTTGGAAAACATGAAGCTTCGCGGGACTCGAATTTACGATCCTGTCTCGTGGACACGGCGATCGATCCCCCCGGCGGGCATACAACGATGCCTCGAAACAAAAACGTGACGTGACGCCACGCACGTGCTGCGGGCATAAAATATGCGTGCACGGCGTGTTTGCGAACGTCAATCGGAGCTACGGCATGTCGGATGGATGGATCGATGGTTGAACGGCTGTGAAACACCGTTTCAACGTTGTTGCACCACCAGTGCCTGGCCGGGGATCGATCTGAACCCCTGTACACTCGTGCAAACGTATCGCTGGATCTCTGGTCCGTTAGTGATCCTACAAATCCCTTGGTTTTGTCGCTGGGGCAGGAAATGCACTCCGACTTGATCTCAGTCGATGGAGTGGGAAAATAATTTGATGTACGTGGACACTGAGTAAGCTTTAAGAAACCTGGAATCTTGGAAAAAAGAAAGTCAAGTGAAACATTTATCACTTTGAAAAACACCCTATTCATCAGGCTTCACTGATACACATACAAAGGATAAGTAGAGGAACTGATAGCATCAGGAACGAAGGTTCAATGATTCTCCAAGTGAGAAAAGGAATCCTATTAATTTGTGCGTTAATTGTAACGCAAGCGTGTGTTCAAAAGCAGAGGATGAAGAGAAAGCGACCCTAAATTCCAGACGAGTTGATGGAACAGAAGGGTCGCAATAACCGGAGGATTCGCTTGGAGGATCAACAGGAGCCGTTGTCCAGCGTCGTCCGAGTGCTCCGTTGGAAGGAATCCGACAGGTCGGAGACTGCAGGGCATCTAACAGTCAAGTGCGCCGTCCCTTCGAGCTGTCGATAACATTCGACTGCGGAGCGTTCGGAGGAAGGACAGTCGTGACAAGATGCTCGAGCCAGGCTGGACGTGTCCCCGTGTGTTTCATCACTAAAATCCTATTACCGCCGATATATAGCAAACACAATCGGCATCGATCGTGTCCCGTCGCCGACTCCACCTCCACTTGCAAACGAGAAATCCACCTCGTGCACATGTCGCTCCGAATTACCACACTTTCCAATTCCTCTGATCGCACACCAAGCCCACAAGTGTTTCTCAAATTGTACGACAATCGCCTCGGAGCCCCCGCACACCTCGCGGGCGCGGATAACGAAGTGAGTATCAAGAGTAGCGGAAAGTCTACTGCATCGAAATAGAAAATGAATATTGGAGTACCAATTTTCCAAGCATTTTCAGTTATCAAGATGTCCATGAATTCTACAAAAGTCTCACACTTTAACAGGACCGGCGGGCAACTCAGGAGCGTGTTAAATACGTTTAATCAAGGGTGGCTAGCCCCCCGGGCGCCCACGCCTTCGTGGAATCTTGCAAGGGCTTCGGGAGGACCTTGGCGAAGGGTGTACCCCGCCAGAAGGGCTGATAAACGCGCGCTGTCCGCGACACGAGAGAGAGAGAGAGAGAGAGAGAGAGAGAGAGAGAGAGAGAGAGAGAGAGACCCGATTACACCGGGGGTGTTTATGTGGTCAAGCGAATCCTGGGGAAAAGGGGCCGTCGCTCGATATTGGGCTAAGGGCGAGGGCGGCCGGACAAAGGGCGAGCCCTCGACGCCTTGGACAAGAAGGATCGCGAGCGGGAGGGAGAAACTTTGCCAATTCTACTTCGCGACGTAATAAGTTGTTGCGAGCGGAGGCGACGGTAAAAGGGCCGGTCGATCGATCGGGGCTGGCTCTGCCGGGTTAATTCTTGCCTTTCGTTTACCCCTTAAATCGGGGTCGCGCGGAACAGAAAAGAGCATCCCGAGTCCTTTCACCGGATGCCTTCGAATCTCCGCGGATCACGAGCTCGAGTATCGCATCGGGAGAGGAATCTTTCCGCACAGAGAGAAATATGTTGCGCGCGCCTCGAAGCACGACTAAAATCGAAATTCGAGACGAACGAGATCCTCGGTCGATTTCAAGCCCGCGTTCACAATTTTCCCCGACGATTTCCTGTGTAGACAATCGAAAGATATCCGCAGTCAGCTCGCCGCGCTGGGATAGCAATTTGCCGAACGGTCGATGGGAATTTTCGAGGATGCAACAGCGATGGTTTCGCTGCTCGCTCATTCGCTTGTTCCCTCGCGAATCGCGCGTTTTTCACCCATTATCGTTTGACGTACGGCCGCGTATGGTCGTAACACGTCGATGGATGGCCATCCGCGAACGATGTTCCTATTAATAACTCGGCTGCCGAAGGGGACGGGTCGCGTCGATTTTTCGAAAAACCGCGGAAAACGATTCGACGAATCGGAAATAAATCGGCGCGGCTCGTTTGAAAAATTTTTAATTCCGTTATCGGCGCTCCCGCCTACGCTCTCGACTGTGCGTGTGCCGGTGTGCAAGCGACAAGGCCAGCGGACTGGGGAAAATTGAAAAAGAGCAAAAATATCGGTGAACGAGGGCGACTGTTGGCGCTCCACCATCGGTTCTGTTTAATTTCACTCGATAATTCGACGCTGAATTGGATAGCTCCGGAATGGGGGAATATAGCGGCAAATCAATTAATATTAATGCATCAATAATTTCGTAGGCTAGGATACCGGCGAACTTCTGGAAACAAGTATAAAACAGCAAATTCTTCCAGCACCTTGATAACAACTTCCAAGGAACCAAAATTCTTCAACCTCCGAAATTAATATCCAACTTGCTCGAGATGTTCCAGTAATCCCGACTGAATCCAAATTCTCAAACTCCCGCGTCTCTCCAAGATCGATATACGTATCCGCAAGAACGCAGGAATTCAGCGCCTAATCCCGAATCTGGCGTTCTTATAACGCGCTAATGAGCAGCTTGGAATAAAGAAACGCGCATCAATTACGCGGGAACGGGCTAAAGGAGCAAGCCACTCCGTGGACAATGACTTCGGTAGCACCTCGGTCCATGGAGAATCACCTTTTAAGTGGGAAGAAACAGCTTGTCGTGGATGTACAGAGTGGCACGTGGGCGAGTGGATTCTTCGCGGGGACAGGATTTACAATACCGGCGACGAGGACAGCTCTAACGACGTCCACGATGGCAATAACGACGACAGCCATAAGAAACCCGCCGCAAACGCTATGATAATGTTGCCGCGAGCACAGCATTAGCCCCGAGCGCGCGCGCGCCATTAAGGAGAGAGGAAAGATTATTCGCCAATAAATGGCTCTGCCTCCTTGTAAATCGTATCGACGCAATAATCTTCCCTCGCCAAATACGGCAATGATTTACTCACCGAAACCTCCGATCGAAGGGGATTCGGTCAGCTACGATAATCTCGCCGAAGAAGAGGCTTTATTGATTTCGAGTATCCGTGACGCAAGCCGTTCCTCGCGTTGGCTGGTTCGACGAGTGCCGACTAATTTTGGGCAACCCTGTGAAATTGCACGCTCGGATTCGTCAGCTCCTTTTTGGAATATTGCATCGCCAAAACGAGAGGGTGTTTTCGCAAAAAAAATCGGTGGAAAAAGGGAGTCACCTTCCTTCGATTAACGATTTCATCTTCGGTGATGGCGAGACTGTTCAAGATGTGGGGAGAACAGCGTGGGTGGAGGACGCTTTACCAAACGAGGTGTTCGATTAGAAATTCCGCAGCGCCCCGGAGAACGACTGCGCGTAGGACGAAGGGCCGTGTCGAAGAAACGGCGGCTCGGCTGGGCTGATTGAACAGCAGGCGACAGACTCCGATAGAATTTCGATCGATCGGGCCTGACGTAAATTGCTGCAGACGCACGGACGCTGCGACGCAAAAACCAATTAACCCACATACCGGAAAATTTCGCTCGATACCGAAACGCCCGGCTTTTCCTTCCTTCCTGACATGGGAAGTCGAGGGACAAGGAGCATTCCGGCTCACCGTGAGAAACGCAAGCGACTCGACGAACTACTCCGCCGAGCCGTTTCCTTTCTAATTCTACGATCCTTCGCGCCCTCTCAGTCAAACCGTCGAATCCTCGGACATCTTCCGCAGCAGAGAATTAATTCAATAAAATCAAATACATAAATCGCTGTTGCACACCGTTCCTCCCGCCGCAGCGTACACGATGGATTTGTTTTAACTTGTTTTCGCCGATTCTTTTTTTAATCGCGCCACGACCGTGACACGCGAACAATGGAAAGCAGACGCGCTTTATCGCGCTGGAAACTCGATGATTTCGTTCGCTCCACTTTTGTCGGGTCTTCTGGCAGCCATTGTCCGAACGGTTTCGAAATCGCGGAGAAATTCGCCCGGCGCTCCCCGGCGAACGCCTTCGAGAATGAAATGCACGTTGTATCTGAATTGACCGGGAAAGAAAGCGTGGAATTTACAAAGGGACCGCTAGGGCTGGCCCTGGCCATTCGCGAGGAGAGCAGCCGCGGCTCGCGCGGCCGAATACGCGGGCAATTAGGGTCGCGTGGAATATGAACGGAACACGAGGACAGCGAAAAATAGCCCGTTACTGTCCCAGAAACAATTAACGATATCTAGGCCGTTATAAATAATTACAACGGCGATGTGCACGCCGCGTCGCCCGCATCTCTCTCCTATCTCTCTTAATTAGTCCATTTCATTTTAACGAGCCGTAATCTGCCTGGCGGGCGATTATTTTTTTCGTCGCTTCGGCGCTGTCCCGTCCGACCGAAGTCGCGAAGCGCCGGGGATATTTAAAAGAAAGGGGCAATATGTTATTCCGACTCCTCGGCTCACTATCGCGCGGCCAGACATCTCTCAGATTACTCGACGATGTCCTTCCATCCGCTAGCAATTAACCCCGCCGTGTGATCTACATTTTCATTCCTCCGACGCGGCTTCTGTGCCGGATTCTCTCATTTGTAGGATGATTACGCTAATTAAAGAATCCTTTCTCCCACAAGCGCGATAGTCGGAGGGGGGGCGCGACTGCGAAGACTGTAGCTTACAATTAGATCCGAAGTGCAGCTCGGAGCAGCCACTTCGAATGGCTGGAATGTCTGAGACGGCTGCCAGTGTCCCAGCTATTCGCGGTGCTCGAGGATGCTTTCTTCCGAGTATCACACTCGGCCAGCTGAAACGCGAGGACCCACTTTCCTCGGCGTGGCACGAGAAACCGACTTTAAGGTCACGCTGTCACGCCGACTGGACGGCTGGACGTAACCGGAGCATCGTCGGTGACGTAAACGCAAATCCGAAGCCCGCTGGGAACGGTCGGATTAATGCAGTTATGAGATTCCTCATATCCAGGCATGCGGCACGGCCGCGTCCTTTTTCTACGTTTCCAATCTTCCAACAACGAACTCTAATTGCCGCTGGATTCCATCTTACCGCATCCGGATACTTTTATCCGACGCGATACTGTTATCGAATATCAGTTTCTCGGAATTCTGCCTTGCGCGGAGGTAACCTGGTGTGAAATCCGTTGTGGAAGAATGAGGAGAAGCGACCATATTTTTGGATATTAAATAGCGCAAGAGTCCTGAAGAGTCGTGTGAGTGCAGCCCTGTAATTTGTGGCTTGGCACTTATTTTACTTAGCGGGTCGCAAGTTCGGTCCCCTTGCGCGAAGCACACTGCAGACTCGCTAATTATCGACGTTCGGCAAAGAATCGGAAAAATGCGTCGGAAAAATTCGTTCGCCGTCAAACGCGCGGTAAACGAGTGAGCGATATTGTTAACGAAGCAGCGGGCTGACCACGCGACGCAACAACGACGAACTAACCCAACAAGATCGTTCGACGTTCCATTTCAGCGCCGCTAAAAGTGAATAAAAAAGGGACGGCGCTCCGGCCAGGGAAAATTGTGTTAAAGCGTATAAATCAGTTACGGTACGGCGACCGCGGCAGAAGTCGCGAAAACGCCGACCCTTTTTGCCAGCCGGCGTACGCGACTGACGAAACCGCTTCCGTATTACGAATCTCGAACGCGTGCCCGCGACTTTTCGCGAGCCAATATTTCCCCCGTTTCGCTGCCGCCGAAACGTGGCTGACCTTCGGCCCACTTTAGCCTGTCAATCTCTGGCAGCCCGGCTGCGATCGATCGCGACACGATCGATGGACCCTCGATCGGGAAAGATTAACTACACAGCGGAGGAAGTTAACGAAACGTTGAAAGCCTGAAAGCGAGCACACATCCTGCGGCACCGACGATTGGGGGATGGTAGAGATTCATGGAAATGATAAAAACTGGAGCGATTCGGTGAAAGGGAGCGTTCTATCCGCGGGGAAACAGGGAACCGGCACTGTGTACATTTTAATGCCACTTGGCGGTCATCTATATTCATCGATATTCATCGATATCTATCGATCCACGGTCGATTGCCGCCCGATATCGCTTCCATAGAGCGTGGAGACGCGTCGTCGCGCACACGGACGCATCCAGGCACCTATTAACCGCCGTGCAATTAGCATATCCTGCGTCGCGGCGGTGCACACACGCGTCCACTGCGTGCGCTACATAATGCATCGACCAAGCTGCATGGCAGGGAATCAGGGGAACAGAGGCAAGGGGGCGGACAAGTCCCACGGGGAAACGGTGCAGTGCCGTTGCACCAGATGCGAAGATGACGCGGTGGGGGATGAAGGGCAACGTGAAAATCCGAGGGGAAACTTATAATTAGTTGTTGTGGGGAAAATCGAGGGGGTTGAGTCTGGTGAGGTGTTAGATTCGGCTGGAATAATCAGAAGATTCGGCACTTCCTCTTTGAGGTAGGGTGTTTTTCGTATGAACCTATGTAAAATGCAGCAGGTATTAACAGTCTAGAGATATCTGGTGTTATTTTGTATAAACTATGACTATTATGCTTTAAGTTCACGAAGTTCGTTTGTTGATACTGTTATTTTCCGTTGAGGTATACCACAAAATGTTTGTCAACGCAAAATGCATAGCATAGGGTAGGAATTCCCTAATGTCTTTTCGTGTAATATTAAACTAAATAAGTAAAAAACTCTTTTCGAATCAACAAATATTTATAAAACCAATTCTTTTTCGTATACAATATTGAAAGGAAAGCATGACTTCTTTAACAAGAAAATAAAAATACAATTCAGAGACTCACTTTGAATTAAAAACTACAAAAATCGCTCAACCACAAAAAAAACACTATTTAAAGACTTTGGCATCATTTATTTATACTTTGGCCATCTTATTATGAAAACAAATAATAAAATATACATACAATTATTATTATTATTATTATTAATAAACGTTTTTACTACTTCAGTAAAAGGCGAGGCGCAGCTAGTAAGCTGTTACTATACCTGACCTTACATTACATTACATTACATTACATTACATTACATTACAATCAACAAGGAACATAAAAATAAACATAATCATGATAAGAAAATGAGATATACGAAAAGAAAAGATAGAAAAGGTTATTAAGTTTAATCTTAGCATGCTTGGCTGATACGCTTTTAAACTGTGGTTTACTTCGTATAAAATAATAAAGACGACGTATTTCTTTCAGTTTTCGATACATAAAATACCGAAGGCTTCGTGTAATTCGCACGTACGTCCAGGAGCGACTGGCGACTCTGTGGTCACCTCCGTTTCTTCTCGCCTTTTACGTGGTACACTGCCAAACTCAATAAATTGTTTAGGAATAGAGATTTTAAATTGAGGACTTTTTACCCGCCTGTTTTTTAGCCCCACTCTACCCCGCATCCACCCGCACCCCCATGCCGAACGAAGAATATCTCTGTTTACACAGCAATCCTCGCGCAATTCCCCTAAACCAGAACGTTTCCAGAGACCCGCTAACTTCCGAGGAATCCAAAGCCCCGTCTTTGGCTCCCGAAACCCGCGACACGATATCGATTCAGCCTCCGTCGAGGCGAGCAGCGAGGCGCGCCTTTCAAGCGGCGAGGCTCCGTCGCAAGCGCCCAGGGAGCAGCCGCGGAAACGTTTCCAGGAAGAAAACAGTAAAAGGCGAGGAAAAAGGAGATCGCGTCGCCAGCAGCTTCGCGCCGGATGAACGGCTGCTCTCGCCCACGATTCTAAAACCGTGCTCTTTTCCTTTCTTCCCTCTCCAGCTTAGTCCCTGCCCTTGAAGCACCGACAAAGGCGCGCGGGCATTCGATCCTCGCCAACCTCGTAATTAGTCGACCCACTTTGCAACGCGGAATCGCCGCCACTTTTCCCCTGCCACACGATTTCCACGTTTGCTCCTTTTTCTCTCTCTCTCTCTCTCTCTCTCTCTCTCTCTCACTCGCCTGATTCATCGACTGGAGCCGTCGACTTCGCGCCCTTCTGCTCGCCTGGCCTCGTTCTCTCCTCGTGGAGGCTAATTGAATTACTCTACGGCTCTCGCCTCGTCCCGCGAGAAGCTTTTTGAAACGGGGACTTCGATCTTTCGGCGCAGGCTGTGCGCACCGTGGCCGTTTAATCGCGACGCACCGTGAACGATTGGGTATGCTGTCAAAAGTGATTTCAAGGCAACTGGGTCGAACGCAGCGAAAGTGTTTGAGTGGAGGAGCGGAGTACCTTTCGTCCGTGTGTCCAGTGGGAACGGACGGTGAATAGTCGAGCGAGGTGTCCGACGAGATCCGTCAAGGCGGTCGACGACGTAGGGAAACGGAGCGTGAGCGCGTGCTAAACTATCCAGGCGTCTGCAAGTCAATATCCGAGAAGCACCGCGGCACCTAATTATCGGGCAAGATTAACGTCGGCTTCGGTTATCGATTGTCCACGGTCCAACCGGCGGCCAGACGGATTCGAGATATCTCGACGTAGTCTGCGGGTCGATATTCCGGAGATATCGCGCCCGCTGCGCTGGAACTATCGTTCCAGTGACGGATACGCTGCGACACGTCGACGACAGACTCGAAACCCGATTTACCGATCTCGATCGAGTCCAGGGAATTCCAGATTACTCCTGTCCAACCACACAGTCTGCTTGCCTAGAGTCGTTTAAGATTCGTTTCACGAGTGCAACTGGAAAAGACGTGAGGCTATTAATCGCGCGATTAAATGGCCCTCGTCTCAGAAATCCAATGAAATCATCCACCGATTCCCGAGGAGTAGTTGGATGCCCAGGGCAGCTTCCTCGAATTTTTGCACCTGTTGCGATTCATCAACGCCGCCGAGCACGGAAGGAGCCGAAAAGCGCGATGTTTTCCCTGGCGAATGGGGGCACGTTCTCGATCGCGATAAAAGCTCGGCGAAGAGACAAAGGAAGGGGCGGGTTGTCGCGGAAAACCGGGCACGTGGAAAATGTCACGGTGGTGTTTGGCTCGAATTCCACGCGCCTTTCCATTGTCGAGGCGCGAAACGAAACTGGAGAATTCTGCTCACCTCTGACACGCTAATCACGCGGGCAAAGTCCAACGAGGCTGACGAATTTCCAAGTGAGTAGCACAATTGCTATCTACCTTCGAGAGGGAACTCTAATTCTTCTTAAATTATCAAACAACTCCACTTCGTACTAGAGCTGCTTCGAGACTCGAAACAATCGAGCCGAGACCCGAACGGATTCGGGTAGCTCGATTTTTTCGAGCAGCTTGAATGTGTTTCGGGTAGCTCGATTTTTTCGGGTAGCACGATTTTTTCGGGTAACTCGAATGTTTCGAGCCGCCCGAATATATTTGAGGTATTATGTATAATATAAGGTAAATGTCCCCATTAGCGACCGCGTCCCCATTAGTGACCAATTATTCATTTATTATTATTTATTGCAATACAGAAAGCGAAATATCAACCAGAAAGTTCAGAAATTATAATTAAAGTCTATGTAATTTATTGTTTCATCTTTATGTAAATTAGGAGTTGGTCATTGACACGAAAGTTGACAGATTCTAATAACGTGAGGTTATACTACAGATATCATTAAACTCGCAAATTTTACAATAAAAATACATGGATCCATGCAGTAACTTACTCAAATTAACTAGAAATATATACAGAATTATAAAATAAAAAGAAAATATTCATTTTCGTCCATTATTGTAGCAAGTTGGTCAATAAAGGGGACATCAGGTCCAATATAATTTTCACCATAATTTTTGTGTATATAGTCAAATATCACTCTAAAACTAATTTGATTAAGAAACTAGATGCTTCAAAAAATACAATGATCCATACTTTACTCAAACATTGTCGTATATTAGTAAAGAAATTACTATTTCGAACCAGTCACACTCTTAAGCGGTCGCTAATGGGGATATTTACCTTATATTATACATCTAAATTTATATTCGGTGCCTACAAAATGTTCCAGCTACATCAAGCTGTCACACTGCACCATACAGTCGACTACCTAAAATATATTCGGGCGGCTCGAAACATTCGAGTTACCCGAAAAAATCGAGCTACCCGAAACATTCGGGTTACCCGAAACCGTTCGGGTCTCGGCTCGGCTCGAAAAACCGAGTCCCGCTCGGTGCGAACTTCAAGCTACTCGAATGTTTCGAGTCTCGAAACAGCTCTACTTCGTACCCGATTTCCTTCAATTTCGAGCGAAGCGAATCACCCTTTCCGCGAGCGCAGCGCCGTCTAAAATCTAAAACGAGGGCGGCGAGGAGAGCAACGGGTAATGAAAAATGTCGCGTGCAGAATCCCAGACGGAGCAACTTCACTCCCAACCGAATTTCGCCGTTCCCGGCCGATGACAAATGATGATGACGACAATCGGGATGGTCCATCCATAACAGGACCTCTCTCCCTCCTCTCGCGGCCCCAGTCATCGCACCCTCTTCCTCCCCTACAAAGGTTACCATGACTACAAGGACACCCCGTTTAGGCACAGACGAACATGCGCGCCTGAAAGAACCCTCCAGGTTCGATCGCGCCACCCCTCGATATCTCGATTCTTTTCCCGCCGAGACCGAGGAAATTTCGCTGCAGAGAATTAGGAGATTACGCGATTGCACTTCTCCTCCGTTTCAGGACTCGGAAAATAGAAAAAGGAAGCGTCGAAGCGGGGAAACGAGAGGCAGGGGTTCTCGATGGGCGATGTGGGACTGTTGCGACGATGTTCAACCCCCATCTACTCCAGTTTCCTATATATAATTATAGGACGTTAAATATCAAGACTCGTCCCAAAAGAATGTGTCCCTTAAAAAAATTTGATCATGAGATCGAGAGCTTCTCTTACGCGGTTGGGGATATAACGAAGCTTGGCGCTGGCGACGAAACCAGCTGGAAAAAGTGTTACCCGACGAGCAGCAGGACCGTCAATGTGGGCGAGCAGATATGGGAAATCTAGGGAGCCATCGTGGTCGATTCACATCGCTCAAGCGGAACGCTCGTCACCGTGACAGTCACAATACCGAGTCCGTGCCACAGAAATTACCAGCGGCCGTAATTGTTATCAATATCGCGCTCAACAGGTTCGTCATCGCGGGCTGATATAAAATTCGCCACGGTCGCGAGCCACGATAATGAATCGACGACGAACGTCTGCGCGCGGATCGCGCCGCGGCCCGATCGTAAGTGAAAGTTGCAGACGTTTCTGCATCCTATCGAAACGTGTTTATGATTTACGGCTGGCTCGGTCGCCTCGTTATCAGCGATCCCGATTAGCCCGATAACGCTGCCCCGGCAAAGAAACAGACGCCGCGAAAGCTTGGAAGACGAAGTTGGACTGCTCGCGTTGCAATCTGCGCGGAGTAACGAGAATCTCTGCTCTCCCGGCGAATGGGAGATTAGATTCCGGGGGAACTCGAGGAAACTGTATTTACACCCTCTCAGGGAAATTAAAGAAGCGACTGCGCCAGCTGAGTTCCACCGATTCACGCTCATTGATTGGGCTCGCGACGGGGAATTGTCGGAGGCTTTTGAAATCGCGCGCGCGGCTGCGCGTGTCCGCCGAGAATGTCGGGATTAATGAAATCGCGGGCAACCGCGCGGCGGTTTTTCCACGGATCGCGGGGTCTACTCGATCGAGGGGCGAACGGGAAAACGGCTCAAGGTGTCGGCGGGGAAATCGATTCCTCGACGGTGCTCGCTGGAGATTGCCACGGCGGGAGATCTTCGGGCGCGATAAAAATGTAACAGCCGACCGATTCTATCGGCTGGAGAGCTTGTATCGGGTGATCGATCGGTGTATGGATACAGGGGCGCTCTTCAGCCCCCTGGGGGAGGGAAAAAAAAGGAAATACCAGAAGTGGAAATCGATTTGGGGGGGTTGAAAAAAGCGAGGGCAGGCGTGTGGAAAGTGACCGAGAAATTTCGTGAAAAATTGCGACCAAAGTGGAGAGGAATTTGCGTAACACGTGACTCGGAAGATTGCGCGCCTCCCGTATATTCCGGACGAAAAAGAATTTCGCTAAAGGGCGTCCTGATAATTCACTCGCAAGTATCTCTACGCCCTGAATCTCTTTAAACTTCCTTCTGACCACTACTGTACGCGATATCGTGGTCTAAGGATCAGCGATAAGCTGCGAGACGACTGGCATTGCTTACGATTAACGATGCACCGTGAAACACAGTACTACGTTGCAACAATTACCGTCCGCGATGAGTCACTCGTTATAATACAACTAAATCGATGACTAAACAAGTAGTGTTTTACACAGAGAATTAACAGACAGCCGAGTGTAACGCAGTGATGCATTTTAGTGAGCACCGGCCACAAGTGAGTCAAGTACCGCTGCGTTTATTTCGTTAGCCGAGACCAACGTAGTACCACGTGCATTGTATGTACGCCGCGTTACCTCGAGTCCAGGAACCAGGGGCTGTGTACCCTCGGAACGCTAGATGATCCGTGATGCTTACCTGAAACAAAGGAAACGACGGATCGTTAAAGATTTAACTGGCTGGGGCTGAAACACGATAGAAAGCAAAGCCCCTGACCCGCTGCTCGAGCAATTAGTCGGTTGCTCGATAATCGAACGCGTTTCCCGAGCAACTATTACCGAGCCGTTGATGGACGCTGGCATTAATTAAACGGCTGCGCCCTGCCATAGGTTTAACCGAAGTGCAACGATCGTGCGTTTGGAAAAATGTTGCGCGTAGAGTGGAAAAGGGGGAAAATCGATGGGCGGGTAGAAGAGGGGCCCCAAAGACAAATCGATCCATTGTCCTTTCACTTTCTACTCGGGCTGACGAGTGGAAAGCGTATCATTGCCCGCCGTTAACGGAAATCGCTTTTAGGAATGCGGAATCGAGTGGAAATTTAAAGAAGTAACAGGGTATGTACCAAGTAGATACTGCATTGTCTCTGCTAAACGGTTCCTCGGTGAAAGATCGTAAACAACGGTTCGAGGGATTGCATAATAATCCTCGGGAATGATTTATAGAAGACGGGCCACCGAGGATAGGCGCCTCGAGAGACTTGCTTTCGCACAATTAATCACTGTCGAACCTGGAGCGCGATCGTCGTCGAACGTGAACGCTCCTTTTCTCGATCGAACGGTATTGTTCCTTTCCTCCCGCTGATCTCCCATTGTTCCTGTTGCATAACGGGTCTCGATACATTTTAACGGCGAGGAGAGCATGCACACGGCGGTACCGCAGAGGCGCTGCTAAGCCTGGAGATTTTGAAAGACGCGGGCGACGGTATCAACCGTGTCATCGGAAGTTCGCGGGAGAAAGCTCTGCGAAATTTGCATAAATCTTGGGAACAGCGGAACACCGGGTCTCAATGAATCCTAGCAAAGCTCTCCCCCAATTCTACTTCCCCTTTAACCACGAAACTCCTTCAGCACTCGTGTCTACGAGATTTTATTTATTGCCACCGAGTTCCTTTAGAAACATCACCACCCTTGCAACCTATACTCTATCCACTTCTTTCTGAACGATTCTACTTAGAAAAGTAAATTTGAACAAGTGGTTAGATGTCCAGTTAATACAGGCGACCATCGGTCGCCTCGCACAGGAAACGCTTCCCCGACAATCGTTATGCAACGAAGCTGAAATATTTCGCTGTCCATTAACCTTTATTATTGCAACGTCGCGGTCGCGGCGCACGCGACGCGCGTTCAGCCATTAAAGTCGCATTCCTTCGTGGCCGCAATGCGACCAAATTTTTCCTCGCTGAAAAATTATGCGGTATTAAATTCCTACGGCGGTCCCGCGCCCGCGACTTTGTCCCAGCGCCGCGCTAACGTTCGGCAAATGAATTGAAGAAGCATTCCCGAGGGCCACTGTCGTCATCCATCCCCCGCGATTCATTCCGCTACCGCGCTCCTCTCGTTTTCGGATTCAACGCTCCCACGATTTGACTAATTTAAACGCACGGCATTATGCGTCTACCTTGGAATTATGACAAGACTTTCGAACGCGGAGGTACATGAAAGGGACTTGGAGTCAATTCTAATGCGATGACTGGTTGCGCTACGTCCGCTAGAGTTATGCAGAGCGATTCTGATTTTCAATGCACTTATTCCGACCGATACTATCAGGCGATTTCCCAGCGCTTTACTTATTTCAGCAGTTCGATTTAGCTTCAGTCTAGACTCTGGAGGATGCAGCGTCGACTTAATTATTTCTCAAGAAACGTGGCAGCGGGTTAACGAAGAGACCAGTCGTCGCTATTTCGAGACTAACTACCGACAGCGGGGGAAGGGAAGAAGCCCGATGAAAGGTGAGTAGCTGGTGCTAGTTCGCGGAACTGATAGGCCATTTCCGTTCCTGAAGGGCGAGGGGGCCGAGGGAATTTGGAAGAACCTTCGGCAGAGATGTAGATATCGATTTGTATGCATGCGAAGAGACTACCAGAGAGCAGCGTCCCGACGAAAGTTCATCCACCGTCGGTTGGATGAATATTTATGGTTGCTCGCCACCGCGAAAGAGACTGATACTGTTGGCGAAAAAGGGAGCCCGCGAGACCTCGACGAAGAAGGATCGCCCCTATATACCGTTCGTTGTTAATAACGGCCCGAGGAGGACTCCAGCTTCCACGCCCGAAAACTGGGAACGCCTGAGAAAAACTCAGCTTCCGCTCCCGAAAACCCGGGGACCCTCGAGCTTCCACACCCAAAAGCTAGCTAGCCTCGGGAAAACAAGACAAGCGATCGATCCAAGGCGCTCGGAGGCTGGAGCACGGGCGCCCCGCGCAAAAGGCAGTGCTCGACGGGGAATTGGAAATGCATTACTCGAGAGATCGACCCGCTATCGGGATTTCCGCCCCAGTTGCCGCGAACAAACCCCGAAATTCGAAATTCCAGGGACCGGGCGCGTGTCCCTTAACCGCAGCGCCGACTCCCGGGATACAGCCGGGATCGAATGCCGGCACGTCGATCGTGTTAATCGCGGCCGACACGCGTTCAAACAGCATCCGCGAATCAACTACGACTGGGATACATCGCCCCGCATCTTTCCGCGGAATTTCAAACTAACAGACGGAGGAAAGTTTCCCGCGGCATCGATATTCCTCCCAGGCTCCGCGAGCATTCCTCCCCCGCCATTCTTCCTTTTTATCGACCCGGTTCCTTCATAAAAATCCTCTCCCGACCGAGCTTTCATACGGACCCGCTCCGTAAAGAAGCGAAGGATATTCAGAACGCGCGAAAAGCTGCCCGGCCGTGGAATTCACGGGGTTTCCACGGGCGCACGTGTCAGCCTGGATCGACGGCGATAAGAAAGCTGCGCGGAAACTTGGTCAGCACCCTTTTCCTCCTAGAACATCCCCCCCGTCGAGCTGCCTGGACGCGACAGGGTTTCAGAAACGTTTGTCGTTACGCAGAATACCTGAGCATCAGAATTCTGAATCTCAGTTTCGCGAGTATGGATCGAGGATGTCGCGCAGGACGCGTACGCGGGCATTCCTTTCCTTGCTAGAATCCCTTTTTCGCAGACCGCTGCCCAGCGTTTCGGAATGTCTGATGGGGAACACAGGTGGGAACCGAATAACTGTGGAGTCCGGGGTTAAAGGGATGCCTGAGTTAAAGCAGAAAGCCTGGGCGCAGTCCACGCTGGCCGAGTTCTGCGAGAGCTTCGATCGCGTCAATGGGGGTAGGAAGAGGGGTGGAATACTCCTCGCGACCCCACGGGCCCAGCTTCTTACGTCCACGTAGCGTTCTTTTTGTTCCCCGAGGCTCGGACGTGATTACTTTAACGCCTGGCTGATTCTACGACCCCGGTTTATGTCTCCCTTCGCCTCTCTGCGGTGGGTTTCGCTCATCTCGCGTGAAATTCAATACCTTTGGGGGTCCGCGGCCGGTGGAAGCGAAATAGGGAGGTCGCGGAGGCGCCGGGCGTTAAAGCAAACAAGTTTCGGGCTGTGGGTAAGCACTACGTAAAAAATGGAGTGTTTCGCCTGTGGTTTGGTCTCATTGATGCCGCTGAAAGACGTACGCAACGCTGAACTAAGTTAGAGTAGATTGAGCCTAGGCTTTCCTGTTCCTCTCGGTGCTGAGGGGTAAGCACCTAATTTAGAGGGTAGTAAATGAAGGCTACTTGTTTGTGCAAGTACGTGCACGTGGCACAGCCGATGATTGTTACAAGGTTCCTCGGAGATGATCTCGGCTCCCAGACAAGTCGCCACCGCGATTTTTGCCACAGAGTTGCGTAAGAACGCGAGCGTATAAGGACTTAACCTTGTAATTAGATACCGTGTCGTTTTCCCGTTTTTCTCGCTAACGCCAGACACGATCACACGATCCGGGAGATCGCGGCGATATTGGTGATATCGGAGGCGAGCTGGGAGGAACGACTAGGGAGGGCAAACGAGGAAGTACGCGGAACGATGTAATGAGAGCGTTCAAAGAGTTTTAATTGCAAACTTGCGCTCGAGGGCGAGCTTTTTGCAAGGCCTTTCGTCTAGCCTTCACCTACGGCATTTGCTCCTTTTTCTGGGAGGCACATTGAATCGATTTTGACTAGCAAGTTCTGGGTGATTTAGGTTTGGAGTTCGAGCGAAGTATTGCGCGACGGGATGATGGTTGGTGGGGCGTAGAGTTCGTGTTTCAAAGAGTACGTTTGCACGAGAAACGCTCCCCGACTCGAGCCGCGATTTCCATCGAGTCGTCTTATCGGCACTTCCGGTGCGTGCGGGTTGGTGCAATAAAGCGAGAAATATTGCGCATACGATTCTGTGGCCGCGTGGAAAACTTTCATATTCGTGCGTCCAACGGGGAAAAGCGGTGGAAGAGTTACAGCCACGGCGCAGTTTATCGGAGGCCAGTCTGTATTAGAGAAGTTTCTGTTATGTATCCGTGAATGGGCGAAGATATGGATGAATTTCGAGAATTAAGTGCGTTCGCAGAGAGGTAAATATAGCATTCGCGTGTAAGGGCAGAATACATTACGTCTAGAGTGACCTATACTTGGCATGTTCTATATCTGATGGATCTATGATTAGAAACTCGTATGTCTGCAATCACATATGCATAGTCAATTCTGGGTATAGAAGAATCTATGTATAGCAAGTGGGAAGTGTGGAATAATCTATTCCTAGAATAATCTGGTCATAGGGAATGCTATGTTTAGGATAGCCCATGCCTAGGATATCTCGTGCATGTGGTGTCCCATGCCTAGGGTCTTCCATGTCTACGTCTAGAGTATTCTATGTTTAGAAAGAGCTATGCCTAGAGTATTCCATGCTTAGGAGAATCAATGCTTTGGAGGACCTAGGCCTAAGGTGTTCTATGCCTCGAAGAACTTATGCCTAAGGTGTCCTATGTTTAGGAGGACCTATGCCTAGGGGATCCCATGCTTACGAAAACTCGTGCTTAGGAAAATCCGTGCTTAGGAAACCCCGTGCTTAGGAAAATCAGTGCTTAGGAAAACCAGTGCTTAGGAAAACCAGTGCTCAGAAAAACTCGTGCTTAGGAAAACAGTGCTTAGGAAAACAGTGCTTAGGAAAACAGTGCTTAGCAAGAACAGTGCTTAGCAAGAACAGTGCTTAGGAAAAACAGTGCTTAGGAAAAACAGTGCTTAGGAAGAACAGTGCTTAGGAAGAACAGTGCTTAGGAAAACCCGTGCTTAGGAAAACCAGTGCTCAGAAAAACTCGTGCTTAGGAAGAACAGTGCTTAGGAAGAACAGTGCTTAGGAAGAACAGTGCTTAGAAAAACAGTGCTTAGGAAAAACAGTGCTTAGGAAAAACAGTGCTTAGGAAAAACAGTGCTTAGGAAAAACAGTGCTTAGGAAAACCAGTGCTTAGGAAAACCAGTGCTTAGGAAAACCAGTGCTTAGGAAAACCAGTGCTTAGGAAAACCAGTGCTTAGGAAAACCAGTGCTTAGGAAAACCAGTGCTTAGGAAAACCAGTGCTTAGGAAAACCAGTGCTTAGGAAAACCAGTGCTTAGGAAAAACAGTGCTTAGGAAAAACAGTGCTTAGGAAAAACAGTGCTTAGGAAAAACAATGCTTAGGAAAACCCGTGCTTAGAAAAACATATGGATAGGAAAACATATGCTTAGAAGGACCTATGCCTAGGACATCCTATGCACACAAGAACCCATGCCTAAATTATTATATGCTCAGGAGAACTTACGCCTAGAGTAACCTACATCTACAATCAGCCATTCCTAGAGCAAGCTATACAAAAGTGTATGTACCCCGATAACAGGACAGCTTACGAAACCTGGTTCGCAGCAGGACGCCGAAGTTCGCGCCGGTTGTGCGTAAAAATGTTAAACAGGTCGAGCAAAAGCAGCTCCCCAAGGGTGGAAGTGGTCTGACTCATCGGCGCGAGGACACGCGTGGCCAGAGGCTCAGCCGTATCACTGATAACACTCGGAACACGGCCAGCCAGAGAAGATAAACGACCTTTCGATGCGTTGTCCTGAGACACACAGATAAGGGGCTAGCCTTCGTTTGGAAATCCGTGTGGAAGCGACGCGGAATCGAATATACATATATCTGGGAAAGTTGTCTGCAAACTTTATCCAGCCAATAATTTCTCCACTCAAGAGGCTGGGTCGCGACGAAAACGGCCATTTAAGTGCAAGCTACAGTAATAACTTGAACCTGCTGCAGCACAGTCTTAACATAAACTGGGATTAAGGGAAGATTGGATCTATCGTGGACCAAATTTAGTGGGGATCTACGTGGTCTAGCATAACCTAGCTTCAGCATCAAGTTATCACCCCCTAACCTACGCCTAAGTCACACCTAAACCAAACCTAAACTACATTTAAATACACCTGATCGAATTTCGCTGAACTTCGCTCGGATTCATCCCACCCCAGAAACGCAGACATTCCGCATAAAGCTTTTGCATAAAAATATTAATGCCCAGGAGGTTGCGTCGATAGCTAATTTCCAGGGCTAGTCTGGCGGTGGTCGAAGGGGCGGAAAGCGTCGCGACGTAGCGCAAAAGGAGGGTCGGGTATCGCCATTTTCCAGGGGGTTGCTGTGGCGCGCGCGACAGGGTTCATTTCCATACTGTAATGTACAGCACGTCGTGGACCATAGAAAGGGGTGGACCGCCGAGGGTTTGAATATACGTTTATGCGCCCTAACCGACGCACAGGCTGCGGAGGGCTGGCCAAGATCCTGAAAGCTCTGTACTCTTCACCGCACGACAAAGACTCTGCCGCGTTAACGAGTCAGATTAATCCTGCGCGCCCTTAATCATCCTCGCACCCACCATTTCTACGTCCATTTTTACTCGGTTCTATCTACCATCATAAATGCTTCTCTCGACCCGCCAGCCTCGCCGATTATCCAGCTACAGCTGAGCCACAACGATCGCGGAGTAAACAGAAAAATTTCACTCCTTTTCAAAGCCTCTCCACAAAAGCCCGCGTGCGAGTAATCCCATGGAAATCGTGTTCCCTCGTCCGCGCGTTAACAGCCTGTTCGAAATCCACTAAACCATTTCCCTTTTCCCCGAAACAATCCTGCACGCTGTTCGATTCCTCGTTGGACCCGCCTCGACCGCCTACATCACCCCCGCGATACGGTTTTTATTTATTCGTTAAATTCCACGGAAAGCTCGCAGCGGTCCAGCCCAAGTCCCGCTTAACGAGAGAAAATAACGAGAGAGAGAGAGGCGCGTTTAATCGTGGAATAGTCGCTCGCCCTATTCTCCCAGGCGAAGCAGCTTCGATAAATCGCGCTTTCGCTTTCCGTTTCGAGCGTGTCCACGTGATTTCATTATCTCCGCAGCGGCGCGGCAGGCCGAGCGACTCGTAAGGGCGCCGAGAGCTTTTTAATTGCGCGCGACAAGATTGATGGAGGAGCCGGGGCCACGTGGGATCGAGCCGCGCTCGCGGTTTAATATCCAGACGGATTCCTCGGGATTTGATTACGTGGCTGAGATATCGACAGATTTCGCGCCAATTACGGGGAAGAAATATCGGTGACTGCGCTTGGACGGTCGATCGATTGCGAAAGGAATTCGGAGATGAGAATCGGCGGTTCGGTAACTAGCAATAAAAAAAGGTGAGTCTCTAGAACGGACCAAATATCTGGACGAGATGTTAGCAGTTCCTTTGAATCTGATCTGTGAAAGTAACGACTTCGATGCGTCAAACCGGAGGAATTGCCAAGTCGGTGCTGCCAAGAAGGCTATCGAGAAGCATTTCACACCCGTTGCGTAGTAACAACTCAGACCCATGCCCAATTGTTATCATTATTATTATTTATTTCACGTGACAAACCCGGTAAACACATAACAAAAAAGCACGCAACAGTGTACAGACCAGAGAAACTTAAACCAAAACAAAAAACATTACGCCAAAGATAGGGTAAACCAATCAGTAATTGACCGCATACCAGTGAATGACCATTATGCAAAGAAATGTCGATTATAAATTTAAAAATTATTATATGTTTATAAATGGAGTGTAATTAGACTTTTAACATCCCATATTTTTAGTTACGCGTATTAAACAAACATTAATAAGTACAATTCTTGATAAAAGTATGCGGTCATTTACTGGGCTTCTCATTCAACAATTCGGTCATTCGCTGATTGGTTTACCCTGTACAGAAAGATGAGAGAACCGACCGTCTGAAAGCTTCGATCGAGGAGCCAAAGAAGTTAATCCGGTCGACTACCTCGTTGTGTCGAAAAATATAATTTTCTCCGTAACAGCCAGCCCATTGCTATATCATTACAGAAAGAACTTATCCCAGCCTCGAAATGTTTCTCAATACCATTTCCAAGTTTGCCCATCGCAACGATACGTGGTCGCAAGCGATCCGCAGGCTACCGAGCGATTTCCTTTGGAAAAGCGGGGCACTCGATCGACAATGAACGTGTGCAACGGATGCCATCATCTGGGGCCCCGAATCGGAGGCATGGCGCGCACCAGCTGGCTCTCGCCGGTTCTGTTTTCACCAGCTGTTCCATCCTCGTTGGACGGCACAAAGGGGCCCCGGGTACGCGATCGTTTCGAAAGGAAGAAGTTTCCGTGGCTGGTCGAACGTGGGAGGGCCTCGAGGACGACAAAAGGCCAGGTTGCTACCTGTGCACGGATGCCAGGTGCTCCTCGCCTCCTCCTCCGCCTCCCCCCTTTTTTCTCTCCTCTTACCGGGACCAGTTTCGTGGTAACGTTCAGGTAAAACGCCAGACGCACGTCCCACGTGTAACCTGCGCCTCCGGCCCGCAGCACCTCCGCCAGACTATCCCCGATATCCTCGGGGGTCTGCTGGAAACTCGAGCCCGGCCGATTCCATTTTTCCCCGGATCCCGTGTAATCCGAACGCGGTTTTTTGCCGGTGATCCCGGCGACCTCTCTCTCTCCGCGCGCGTTTTCGTCGAGGGAACCTTCGGAGGTAAGTGCCTCGGACGGATAGCCGCGACCTCGCCTGCGCCGCGGCGGAAAATCGTGGGCAGACGATCTCGCTTCGCGGGATCAAGTTATGATCGCGAGGAGGAAGAAACGAGCGAGCGGGGTCCGCGCGGTGGCCCCGTTTCAGGTGGTCTCGCGACGTGACGGGGCAATTCCAGTTTCCGTTTCTGGCCTCGAACGCTTGTCGACCGGCCTGATACGTCGCAAAGCAGCTGGCTGCAGTGAATCCACAAAGACCGCGGTGAACAGAGTTCAGGCTGGATTCGAAATTCAGTCGACCCTGCTTCCCATTCGCCGCAGCATCGCGTTGCATATGAAGCATTAAACGTGCACGGGGATCGTTAACAGGGAAACGGTACCTCGCTGCTCTCGCGAATAAAGAAGCTCGGCTCGAACAGCGAAGAATTCCTGGGGAACACGGTTCCCGAAGTCCACGTTTCACTTCGGTCATACCACGGAACAGAGTTCCGTCCGCGCTCGCCTAAATCATCCCCTATACGCGATGACCCCTAAATGTAATCTAAACTCTGGTCCCACCACGTCGACATGTGACTGTTTTCGCGCGTCATTCGCGGAGCCCGACCATCAAAGTTAGCCATCAACATTCCGATGTTAATTAAACCGAACGCAGACGCTGGGCCCACCTGTTCCGCAGTAACGTGCAGCATGGCCGCGCAATAATGGCGCCGGAGCGCGGGAAAAGCCAGCGAAAGGGGACGTTCGCCGGATAAATTGGATAAATTTGCAAAGGTGCAGGTCTGTCGGGGAGGAGCGCGTACGACCAAGCGGGTCGCTCGAGATCCCGAGAGGATAACGAGTGGAAAGGCGCGCTAATTCGACGCCGAAGGCTCCCGGCTGGTAGCGCGATTGACAATTAACGGATTTGCCGGCGTGCTATAACGCCAGCTTGCGTAAACGTGCCAAGGTTGGGCATTTCTGCGCTCGCTGGTCGAGAGAACGTCCATCGGACGCTGCAACTTTGGAACTGTTGCCGATGTAGTGTGCCCTACAGTGTACCAGACTTCACGACAACAGGACCACCTTTCAACCTTCACCCCAGCAGCCAAATATGGAAGATGAAGCTTCGTCCTTGAAGCGAGGAACTCGAGCCAGGAATAAACGTGAAGATACGACTGAGTTTCCTCGAGACTAAAGTGGCACAGGGTGGCCCAAACAATCGAAATAAGATTCCAAACAGTTTGAAGGTTCCTCTTAAGTGTCCCATAAACACGTTGCTCTAGGGATTGCCAAAAGTCGATTGTCGAGTCTACCGGGTCCTGGTAAGTGTCAGAAAGGGAGGACCTGGCTTTCGTCAGTCACCAGGCTTAACAGCACTTTCTCTGGCAATAAAACCAGAGCCCCAAGACTTGGACCCTTGACATCCCCTTTGGTAGAACGTTATGTTGTGAATGCTCAGATTTCCCAACACCACGGCCCGCTCCAGTCAGCTGTGGAGTGCATTTCGCGGCCAGGCACAGTTGCGTCGAGATTCGAGGCCTTCTGCCACGGTTCATTAACACCGTGACGAAATCAGAGGGACAGGCTCCTCCTCCTCGAGAAGTGCCCCCTAACGAATGAATAGCAGCGCCGTGGGGGACTGCGATGACAAGTTTCTTCTGGCACTCGACTTGGTCAGATTTCGAGGCGAGCCTGCCTCGAAACGGCGGGACGATATCTTGATCAGAAGGATTTCATCGCGCGCTCCTCTGCCATCCTTGCGCTCGCTCTCCGTCGTCTCAAACGACGAGCTTCTCTTCGCCGACGAACAAGCGACTTATTATCCCCACGTAAGAAGCAATTGTTCTCGAGCAATAAGAGAGCTGGTGTATGGTTGCGGCAGCCGGCTCTTTGTTGGCGCGCTCTAAAACGCTGGGAGACGGTGTTACGACCGAGGCAGCAAAGTCCTCTTAAACGTGTCGCCAGCGAAACGAAGCGCGACTCCTCGCCGCTTATCAGACGCGAATGCGCTGGCCAGCCACGTCCTTTGATAACTTCGATGCTGTGTTTCAATGGTGAACAGCCAAGGAACAGGTGCCGCTGCGCCATTCAGCTCGCGAACGGAGTTTACCGAGCTCCTTAGAAGTGAGACTGGGCCGAGTCGAGCGTAGATGGACAATTCGTTAGTGTTTTTAATCACGGCCAGCAGGGAGTCTGTGAGGTAATTTAATAAAATTCTAATTACACCACAGACCGAAACCTACCAACAGCTAGGATACTGAAGTGAGAGACTATTTCCTCAGGATTCTCGACGAGTTCCAACACTTCAAATCCTCCAAATCGTCTGCCACCCTCGTCCCTCGCCCCAATCAACAGACCTGGCAACCTCGAGATTTCAGAAATCTCTGATTTTCTGCCCGGCATAATTGCAAGGAAAACAGTTATCGATGGGAGGCACGGAAAAGAAGTCCGGCCCTCGAGATTTTTCGTCAAACTATGCAAGGGAGCCTAATGAGACTCGATCGTAAGGGCCAGAGGCGAGGGGGGAATCGGGGCGCAGGTGTGCCGATTCGAGCGGATTCGAGTGCCAATTAGAGAGCACCAGGATTATTATTTACCGGCATTCGCACCCTTTTCGCCCTCCCCTCTGCCGTTTGTCGGGCCTTTCTGCCCATTTCTACCGGCGGGCTTCATTAGAAATTACATCGAGTCGCGAGCAAGTGCTCTCCGCTTATTAAGAGGGGGCTCCTATTAGTCGTTCGTCCGAGTGCCTGTCGCGGAAAGGGGCGAGGGAGAAGGGAATATACGAAAGGGAAAACATAGCCCACCGGCGTCCCTCTTTTCGTCCCTTTTTTCCGTTTCCACGCTCATCGAAATCCGCGAGGCTGTATAGTATCCGGCTTTGAGCCTCGGTGACGCTTCATCGACGTATCAGAAATCGTTTCACGAAGTAGGAGTAATTACACCCCGGTGAGAAGCGATCGGATCTTCTCCAGGTGGAAAATAGTGTCTCCCGCGAATCAGGTGGTTCATCAACGAGAATTGAATCCGCCGGATGAATGGAGGACGAATGGAAACCGACGATGTCGACCATTTAAGTCTCTGAGCAAATAGGTCCATTGCAGATATAATTTTCAGGATTTCTTAGTTAGTATGAGTACTTTGAAAAAATATATTCCAAATCAGGAAACTCCATTCACTACAAGTGAACGTTTGCTTGCGAGATATTTCGAGGATTCCTTCGATTCCCCTGGGTGTTCAAATAGAAACTAGTACAAGTCTCGTATACAGGGTGCCTTAAACCAATCCAAGACACCATACATAATGAAAATCAAGTTTCCTCAGCTATATCTGTCCTATCAGACGCACGACCACTCGATCATTTCCAAGCAGAGAACAGATTTCCCTTGCCAAGTGGAAACAACTGTCCAGAATCGATCAGTCTGCCCCTAATCTACCGAAAGTCTCGCTCTCGCGGCAACGATTAATCGAGCCAGACTCTTGATTAGCCAGATTAGCCGTTTCACCGAGAAGCTCGTAATTTTTCAAGTGACCCGGGTCACAGTGCACGCCGGTCTCTGAATAATTTGCGCGGTGCGCCGCTAAAAACAAACTGGATCCGCGTAGCCTGCAGCCCTGCGCCAAGGACCGCCCGTTTCAACCTCCCCCGAAACGAGGGAATTCCTCTTGAGCGGGCGCGGGATGAATGTTGCAGGTCCCTTCCATAATGCACCGCGCCCCAACGCTGGCTGCGAGGCTCGCGCGATTCTCCAGAGCGATCTGCCCGCCGCGAGCTCGAGCTCCTCCACGCGCCATCCTCCCTGTCACGTATGCAGGGGAGAGCAGAGATTTCAACGTGGAAATCGAGTCGTCTGTCTCGCGCCAGTCACCCACACCGCGCTCCCGCGGAATTATATCGGCTGGCTGGCGGATACTTTCTGATGAAGCCGAATCGCGAACCAGCCTCGCGAATACAACGCTTTGTTCTCTCGCGGTTCAGGGGGACGTTCGTTGGCTTTTTTCCGGGGTATTTTGGAGATTGATTGAAAGCGGGGGTGTTTGGGGGAACTTGGGTCTGTTTGAAGAAGCTTGAGCGAAACAGGGGCTCGTCCTAGAGCACTGATCGTTTACAAGTTGACCGTTCAAGTTTTCACGCACAGAGTATGGCCAGTCGCTTTCTTTTTTCAAAGCTCTGGAATTAAAGCGTTGGATGCAACAGCCTCGATCAGAGCTTTCATAGAGTACAGCCGAAAGCACAGTTGCCCTCTCGACGGGGTTGCACGCCCCTGAATCGAAGCTACCCCCCTATCCGAGTCGCCATAATTCAGCTCGTAAGAGAGCGCCAGCCAGCCAGCTTCTCTCCTTTATTCTCGCATGTAAATACGCCAGTCTGTGTAAACGCGAGCGTGTGCACGCGCAGACAGAAGCGGCGGCCTGTGTATACAAAGAGTTGCTCGACGGCGAGAGATCGGATATTCGACGGTGCAGCCCGGCCCATGCGAGGCTTTTGTGCCCGCCGGATTCGAGGGGGTAATTTCGAGAGGCACCCAACGACGAAAAACCAGCTCTGCCTCCGCGGAGGCCGACATAAGGCTCGAGAATTGCGCGCGCGCTTTACCCTGCTTCCTCTTTTTCCCTCCGCGGGGGCGCGACGCGGATTGAATCCTCCCGACGTTAACGGCGCACACGCTTTCGCCCTGAATAGAAATTATACACGGACCGTTCAATGGAGACTCGTGTCTCGCGGAATGAATCGTTTCCACCCACTTCGTCGAATAATCGTTTTCAGGAGAAACAAGCAAAGGGATCTTGGAAATAATTTGGCAACGACGGACTTCGATTCAACACGGCTGAATAAAGAATCCGCCCAGCAGACGTCCATGGATGCAAGGCTATTTCATTGGGGCTTTTATTGAGAGGGGGTGAGAATCTATTCGAGATTCGACCAGATCGCCCCTCGTGGAAATTTATTCAGTGATTTTAATAAAATATTTCGGGTCAGCCGGGGCTCAGAGATAAGCCGACGCTTTGAATACTATATTCTGTTGCGGGCTGAACCTTTCGACCCCATACGTCGAGGATTTCGAGTCCTCTGCGATCTGCGTCGATGGATCTTGATGGCGGAGGCGATAAAGGGTGGAATAATCGGCGGACACGCGATTCGATCCAAATACCTAATCAACCTCTTCCTAAGGGAACACTGGAACAGTATAATATAATTCAGCCTCCCACGCTGAAATACAATCTAAACCCGACAATCCTTAATATCTGAGAATCATCTCCGAGAATCTTAAGGAACGACCAGAAATCGAGCAACAGTCGATTACCACGGCCCCGAAGAGATTGGCCACTTCCGCAGGAGGCAGCGTCGCTAAGGAAACGAGTCTGTGGAACAACGGACGAGAATGGTCGCGTTTCGCGGGCCACGACAGGATGCAAATAATAATAAGACGAGAGATAAGGGGCCCTGAAAGAACTGGCCGATCCTGAAACCACGAGAACCAGGTCAACAGCCGGAAGTACGACCGCGACGAGCGTCTTCTCGAAGAAAGCGCGCCTCCGTCTCTCTCCCGGCGTTCATTGC
Source organism: Andrena haemorrhoa (assembly GCA_910592295.1). Lineage (NCBI taxonomy): Eukaryota > Metazoa > Arthropoda > Insecta > Hymenoptera > Andrenidae > Andrena > Andrena haemorrhoa. The sequence goes on along the minus strand of OU342940.1, from coordinate 7,900,606 downwards.
ACGAGGCGTGCCTCTTCTTCCTGTTCCCGGGCGCTCGCTCGTTCCTACTTTTGTCCCGATGCACGCGCTCTCTTACCTGCCCCTCCGCAGCAGCCCGGTGGACCGGGTTTTTACGGGGCGGGCATTAGTGTCCGCGGGTAAAAACGGAACGGAATGGGGCAGACAGATTTCCAGCTGGTGGAAGCCTCTTTCAGGCTCCTCGATCACGTTATCGCGGATTCGTGGCCTTTTTGCTCCATCCTGCCTCCGAGGAACAGTCGCCTCTTGATACTGGCGGGATTGATTTTGCGCCACCGCAGTTTCTTCTGTCGCGTACTCGGGCTTTCGTCGTGACGAGTTTGATGGTAGATCCATTACGAAGAGAATTGACTCGTAGGAGGGACTATTTAGTGTAATATTGTGATGCAAGTCTCATTCTCGTTGAAATTCCAAAGAGGTTGCAGAACACTATAGTTTCAAATTCAGTAAGAATGCAGGTAATTACGATTTCGTGGGAAGTAGAGGAGGGTGTAGCTTCCGAATGTACTCTTCCAGAGCTGCAGGTAGACTGCAGGCTGAAACAGCGAAAGGAGAATTCCAAACCATCTGAATAAGGACGAAAATCGTTGGAAATTCGTTTCTCGCTCGCTTCCCTCATCCGAGATTCCCCCGTCTCGCCCAGAGGCCTGCTAGCGATGGTCGATGGAGAATTAATTCGACCAGGCCGGTTTGTTTGGCATAAACTCTGCCACGGCACGAGGAACTCTTGCGCGGAAACGCCTCGAAACCGCCACTTAGTTACACGTAGCGACCGTCAATCGTATCGATTCCGATAACGTATCCTTAGCGCGAATTAGCGTAAAACCTGTTCCCCCTTGCAACGTGCGTTTATGCAAATCCAGTGGAAGCAGACACTAATAACAGCGACACATCCGATCCCCCCCCTCTGGACACACGCGATATCGCCGCTGATCGCCGCGGGCAAAATTGAACGCGAAATTTGTTGGTTCACGGTGGATGTGCCGCGATTACTGTTACTTTTCGAAGTAGATTGATTTATTTTGCCGGAATGAATCACCAGTTGACACGGATGGTATTATCATTACTGGAAACGGCGTTGGGAGCGGAGGGATTTAATCAAAAAGCTACGAAAGCGCGGGATGTTTTATTAAGCTTTTAGCCAGAAATCGAGGTATAATTCCTTGGGGGAGGAGTAACATGAGCTTCGGACGTTTCGAGGCCTCCGAAAACTTGACGAATAACGTTCTGGACAGTGTAGATTGAATATAAAAGTTGTGAGGAACAGAATAACGCAGACTACCAGCTAAGCACGGTTAGCACTCGCAATTTCCATTAAGCCGCCGAGCGGGGAGGAAAAATCGAGAGAGGAGTATGATTTACGGTAATCGCGACGGTTCGTGCGGCCCGGTGTGTTCTGGGAATGCAAAAACGATCCCTGATTGCGATCGTGATTGATAACGGCCGTGCACCGTGGCACGTATGCTCCACAGGTGTGTCGGCGATCGTTAAGGCGCGTCTAATTGAATGTACGCTTCAATTAGGGCCTGACAGTGGTCGCGGTCAGGCACACGCCCGACTTTGGTTGACGCACCGGGGCCATCGAGATGCTGCGCCTGGAAGCTGACGAGTGTGCACCGTCAAAACACTAGCTTCGATTGGCAAACGTGGCGATGAAGGAAAATCTCTAAACACTTCAAGATCCCTTTGCAATTTCTGGATTAATTCTTTGAAAGCCTGAACCGTCGAGATTACAAAGAGTCGAAGTCTCAAGATAATCCTCCATTTCTTGCGTAGAACCATAGAAACCACAGGGGATGATTCTCTACGAAGTCCTCTTACTCGGTAGAAATTAATTTCAATCAGAAACTCCACCACGAATCTTTAACCATTATATATTGTAGGACAAGGTGTTGTACCTTCGACCAGTTTGAAGTTTTTGAATTTTCTCCATCTCAGTTTTGCTAAAAAAATTCCGCAAAGGAATCGTATAAATTTTCAAGGCTTTTACTAACACATATTTTTAGCAAATTTTAATATACATTTTACTATCATTTTACCGTAGATTAAAGAAAAAGGAAAATTGGTCAAAGGTACAACACCTTACCCTACTGAGTTGCAAACAGAAGATTTTCCAATGATAAATAATCAGTTTCCTCCACCAGCCACGATCACATCCCCCTAATCAATGTCAATCCAAGCGCAGCATCGAAACCGAAGTTCGCAGGGTGTGTACAAGGCCGGCGGACCGCAGGTGTACGGTCGTTAAAGACGGCTCTAATTGAACGTAGGTTTCAATTAAGGTTGAACGCTGCTCGGTGGTCGTCGCGAGGACCTGGAGCTTGACCAGGGCCACGGGTTTCCTCACTTCAGCGACCATAAACAGCGGCGGCCGCAACCCCGCGGCCCCCTCGGTCCACCCGCCGTGGGTGCAATGCATCTCGGTTGGAGCACGTGAAACAAGCCGGCCCGCTCAGATATCGCTCTGATTTATACACGCATTACCATCCAGACCGGAGTGCCGCATCGTGACCCGCGTCGTTATTACCACCTCGCGTGGATCGCGCACGGGATGGCGCGGGGTGGCTAGCAAGAAACGGAGGGTGCACCCTCGGAACTCGATTGCAAAAATATTTGGAAATATTCGAAAGAGATAACAGGACCTTCGTTAAAGCCTGTAACATCGACGCTCGTAATTTTACCACCCCACACGGAAGACAAGTGGAAAGTAAGAACGATCCGCGCAGGTGGCGCCAAAGAAATTGATTTCGATTTTGGCTGGCCTAGAAAAGGGTGGGCCACCACCTCGACGACCCTTCCGTCGTTACAGCAGGTTCCCTGATCCACCGCCTACCCCCTCGTCCCGCGAAATATGCGCACGACGGCCTCTCGTGTTTATTCGTGCTCACGTACATGCAAATGAACGCTTATTCCCCGCGGCTTTTATTTCGAAGGGTCACCCGCCGCCCACCCCGAACCCCGGCGCGCTCTTTAATGCCTGAATTTTTCCTCCCCGCTTCTCCCCTTTTTTTTTAATAACCGCGCGGATTACCGCCCGAAACGATATTAAACGCGGCCGGCGGGCGAAATTAACGGTGGCGCGTGTAAATAGCGAATTAACAGCCGGGCGAAGTGCGCGGACCGGAATTAGGGGAATAGAAACGCAGAAAGTGGCGAGAGGGGTAAAGGGGGGCACGCTGAATGGGATCGTGCAACAGCGCGCGTTTTGTTCGTCCTGTGCGGTCCGTCGCGAGGAGGGTAGCTTCTCCAGGGGAAACGTCACTTTTCCAGGCTGATAAAAGATTAAACCCTTTGGCGAGGAGGCGGGACACCGTTGCGCGGGCAGCTTCCGTTTCAAACCCATTAAACTGTGTTAATTAAGCCTCACTTTTCTCGCCAAACCGAGCGAAGCCAGCCGTCTCTGCCACTTGTGTAATTCAGCCGAGGTGTCGAGGTGTGACTCTGTTTTCCCTCGAAGTGGGTAGCTGCAATTAGAGCAGGGGTACCTAGTTGAGCCGAATGAACGCGTGCAGCTGTGTTTGCACTGGTTTCCCAGATCAAGACAGATCTATTTGGAAATCCTACCTTCCGCTATGATAAATCGGAACAATAAATCAGAACGACACGCGAGGAACAGCGTCCAGGGGGATCGAGATTCAGGATTGCTAGCGGTCCAACGTGCGCGGCGGCGCGCATCGCGATAAATAGCTGGAACAATATTCGATACAATCGATAGGCCGCGTGCGAGAATTAACCAGCGGCCGTGCAAACAGCGAGGCAGCGCCTGAAAATTTATGCCCGTCGCAAACGAGCCAGCGACACCCCTGTACCCCGAAACCGAGAGGACTTGCTTAACCCAGCGCGTGTCGCTGATTTTTGGACCGAAGCCAGTCACATCGTTCCCCCTTGACAGTGCACGCGCGCCTCGGTTCGATCGGCTCTCGAAATCGTCGGGCGATTGGCAACGAACGAGAAGAACAACGCTGACCACGATTGCAGCCTGATTCGCACCGTCACCCCTGGATCTATGCACTCTGTTTGAATGATCACGTGGCATATGCGGACGAGCGAGCAGCATTCCGTCAGCCCTGAGTCAGTAAAGCGTTTCGTTCACATTGCGATATACAACGCGCGACGTATCGAGAGCAGTGCAACGGCGAAGGTACCGAGAGTCCCCATGACTATGGAAGATTTTCACTAAGGAATTTTGTGGCCGACGAGGTGCCTCCGAGGATCAACGACTTAACTACCGCTCGGCCGGGTCCCAGAACAGTCGACGGACTCGACTCTGAAAGCAGGTTCGAGACACTGGGAGAATCGCGTGATATCATCGATATTAGGTGTGCGGCGGTGCTTCATGATCTTCCCAGGGAAGCTAGTAACGCTGTATGCACAGCGGCGCGACGCGCACACGCTACTGGCGAGACCTTTAATTACCAATTAGGCGCATTATGCACCTGCGATTATCGGGCGGCTGGATCCAAGGCTCTCGGTGTGGCCCGTTTGAAGGGAATTGTCTTGTGACGCGGTAACAAACATTGAATGGAGCCGTTGAGTAGCAACGTTAACCCTCTGATTGGCCAATAATCGATCGCGCACCCATCAGCGACCGATAAATTTCGTGGCTAGCGGCCCACGCCAAACTCTGCCCCCTCTGTTTGCGCGCCTCGTCTAGAGCGCGCGCGAAACGAGTCGTTGAGACAGCAATTATTCCAATCGAACCACACCCCGGTCCGTTAAACATCCAGCAATTACGATCAATTACAGACATCGGTCAATTAACAGGCCTTTGGTCCACCTTTAATTTCGCTTTATCCGCGTCATTCCATCGCGAGAGCACGCTCCCGATTAGCTGTCGATCCCTAATGATCGACGCGCGTCTACGTTGCGTTAAACGGCCGAGTGCCGTGGCCATTTTTCGCCAGCCGCGCCGCGCCGTTTAATTGCGGACTTTTCATGGAATCGTGGTCGCGGGCGAGACGAACCTCCGCCGGGGCTGATGATAATAGGCGGAGCGGGGAGAGGGTGGGAAAATTTCGCAGGCAACGCGGGGGGGCCGGTGAATGCGCTCATCGACGAAACGCAAATCGAATTCCGAGTTCAGAGCCCGCGGCCACGCGGATCCCCGCTTCCGTCGTCAGACGCGGCGAGGATCCAGGCCTGGGAGCCCCGTCCCTCGACGTCGACGTCGGCGTCGGGAGCGGCGGCTCGTTACACTCGTCGTCGGCGTCGCCGCCCCCGGCGTCGCGACGCTCATCTATTCGAGGGGACCCGCCCCTTCCGCGGACGTTCCAGTGACGTCACTGGAGCCGCGGCACCCCGGCGCGGATTACTCGCCTCGTGCACGCGCGCTCTGCCGTCTGTGCAGCTCTGGCGGATGTAATTGTCACGCCTAATGCAGCGTGCAATGGAGCCTGGGCATATAACAATTGAGAGATCGAATTTCGGGAATGTTGCCACATTTTGGGGATAAAGGGTGGAACGGGCAGGTGCGGGTGTTAGAAATTGAGGGGTGGTTTGCATCCCCTGAACTTTTCTTATTTCTCTGTCCTCTACAACGTATCCAAAAACCACTGCAATCGGAGGCAGGCATCTGGGATACTCTCCTTGGTAGTATTGACTATAGCATCGTTGCATTATTCTCCTAGTTTAGAGTTTTTTCTAACTTACTGTAATGATTCTTTTGTATTTTTTAAACATTTTAATACGTGAGCAGAGAGGTGAGATTGTTTAACAGGTTGGGTCAAGTTGTCACAGAAGGTTTGGAAAGAAGATGAAAGCAAAACGAGTTATTTCGTCCAAGAAAGGAAGAAATAAAAAAAGAGAAAAGTAGCAACAATTAATAGAGATGAAAAAGATAATGAAGAATACTTTTGCCTTAAGTGCCTGTATCTGTATTCAGAAAGCAAATCCAGAGAAATTGGGGTTGTGAGAAAAATTGTCAACTGTTTGTTAGTAATGTTTCTAAGTTTAATTTTGCGTTCAAGACTACAGCATTTATAATTACAATAAAAAAAATGATATTACTTCCTCAATTGAGTCGACTCTTTATTAATAAACTTAGCTATCCAGATTTGTGACACTCACATCCTCGGGATCCTGTATTGTCACAAACTAAATAGTTCCTATAAATAATGTGAATTACCTCCTAATCTGATTGACAAAATCCGCAGGACCATTTTTTTTTATAAAGTCGCACGTACCTACCTACGTAGTTTTATTAATCCAAGTCTGCATGAACTTCCCTGCAGCTATAACCCGTAAAAAAATCAAAATAAGAAAATGAGACAACCATACCTGGTCCTCCCGCCCAGAAATGGGTAAAAAATTATTTGAAATAAAAATTTCGTACACAAATTTTTATTTCAAACAATTTTTTGCCCATCTCTGTCCCTACCCACTACCATGTAAGGGCTGCAGGAAGTAGAATGTGGTACGAATCCCATGCTCTGCTTTATACAAAGTGTATTAGACCTACCTCGTCCTGATACTAGACTACATTCTGCCTCAAGTGGGTTGAGGCTAGTCTCTGTTAGGAAATTATGTGCAGGCTAAATTACGCTGTATTGGGCACCACGGGATCTTGCAAACTTAAGCCAGGGATATCTCATTGCCAACCAGAGCCAAAGTGAAGTTTCCTGATAAAACCTCGACCATCCCACGACAGAGGACTCAATGTCCCTCAAACTTCCTCCCATCCCCAATGCAACTTCCCCATCGCTACCCAATGTTCAAAGCCAAAACCGAAGCCCACCACCGTTCCGCAGAGGCGATCCCCGCGCCACAATGGTAGGGCACCATAAATTCCAGCAGCCTGGGTATCTAGTGGACGAGCAGGTATTTCCAATTGGACCCCCAGGCCGCGCGCTCCCGTCCTTTTTCGTCCCTGAAAGCGCAATCCTGACAATGCGGCTCGCACGGCCATAATGCAACCTGCGCGTGATGCATGGTCGATGGGGCCAGGACACGGGGCAGACTAATGGACAATGCTTATGGTTAATAATCCGGCCGTCGGCGAAGCGGAGCCCAAGGTGGTTCGGTGCAACCGTTATGGGACGACGTCCCATCCAACAGTTGGCAGCGCAGCCCGTACAGCCTGATTAAGCCTCGCGCAGCACAGACTGGATCTCGCCCGTCGATCGGCCGAGTTCCTATCGCGATCGTCTACCAACGATAAACGCTCCGTGTCACTATTCCGATACGTCACGGAAAAAACGGTATCAGCCGCGCGCCGTTGCGATTCTCATTAAGAGGAACAAAGTATTCCCTTCCATTATTTCCCGCAATGCCCACTCGGTAAAGCGACCAATGTACATATTAAGCTCATAACAGCGGCGTGACTGTCCCCCACAACGTGCCATTCTCATTACCATCGCGACTTGGCAGGTCCGAGACACCTGCGGCGATCGTTCAAAGTCTCGTCGACCTCCAGGAGCCTGGCCTATCGGATCGGTAGCATCGAACCAGCAGTCCGATCACACTTGACTCAACGCGCCGTGACAACCAGTTTCCCACGATTAGAGAGAACGGGAAAACGGGAGGGACAGAAGGGCGGCTGAGGAGGGGTCGAAGGGAAAAGAACGATAGCTAATCGGGTAGGTATAGCGTGTGCAGAGGAGACTGGAAAGGCGTCGCTGGATGCTTATGCGCTGGCATCGCTCTGTGCAGCCCGGCGGACGGCCGATGAATTGCAAATTGGAGCGGGCGTTGTAACAGTATTGCGTTACACTGTTAGCCGCGTAATGCGTATTCCAGAAGCTGGATTACCGTAACAATCGGCGCATCCTCTGCCGGCGCGGTGCATCGGTTCATTTCACTCGTTCCCCGGCCCATCCCTCCGCGAGGGGAGACGAGCATCTCTGCCGATTGGAATTCACCGGGCGAAACAGCTCGTCCCTCTTTTTCTCTCCATTTTTTTTTCACCCTTCCCCTCTCCGCCCTTAACGCCGCACGTTTTCACTGGCACGTCTTCCAGTCCCTCCCCCTTCGGCCCGCCCGGGCTTTTTCTCTCCCCCGCCGCAAGCCGATCGCAATCTCCGCGGTGAAAATAAAATATCGGACGGCGGTGGCGCACAGTTGCGCCGTATCGAGCGGCAATAAATTATCGCCGATAATCGTCGCCGCGATAAACGTCATTGTTCCCGGCGGCCGCGATATTTTATCGGCTCGTTAACGGCCGCTCCTTGGCCGCTAATCACCGGTCGAAAATCGCGACAAGCCTCGGCCAGGAGGCGGCGTGAACACGCTTTGTCTCAAGGAGGCCTCCGGTGGACGCGCGCTCTCTCTCTCGCCTCTCCCCTCGTCCGTGGTTTTCCTGTATCGATCGAGGGACCAACCCCCTCGGCGACTTTGCACGCGGGCCAGAGGTGGCGGACGAGCCAGATATTTGTAATATCCGCGGGGTTGGATAGTTGAATAGTTACGCTGGCCGGGTTAATTAATGCGCCCGCGGAGACACCTGATTGGGGATGCTGATAAGCAGTCGGTGCTACATCTGATCGCTGGAGATCGGCTGCTTCTGAAGCCGAGGGCATCTTGATCGTCAGAAATTTTCCAATTTCATTGAACACGGGCTAATCGCAGGTTGGAGCGCAGAGACTGACAGGCTAGGTCCTCTATACCCACGTTTCGATTATTCCATATGTTTGCTCCGCGCGATTAAGTTCCATGAATATTCGACTAACGAGCAATCGATTTGAATTGGGGTGCGGACGAACTGGGTATCGCGGACGGAGTGTGCCCGCGCGTCGAACAAAGACGCCGAAATTTTAATGCAAATCAGGCCGTATCTGGGCATCGGTAATTTCGGCGAGCTCCCTCGACGCGGTATCATCTTCGCCGGTGGATACCGAAAGCGGGCGTGCACGCCAGCGCAAATAGCGCGCAATTAACTACGCATTAACATAAACTGAATTACGGCGGTTGATAGCGGCCCGCGGATACCTTTTCGTGTAAACCGATTAGCTGGCGTTCGCATACATCGACTCTCTGCTTGTCCCACGGACCGATTAGAATTCGCGTTCGATCGGGACGCGCGGATCGAAGGTGCGACGCGCGGTTGGACGTTCGGCTCGTTTCAACTGCGCTGACGAATCGCGTTGCTCTTTAGCCGCCGACGCCAGATACTCCGAGTAATCAGGAACGGCAACTTTCGTCCCGCCTGATGAAACGTAGAGAAAGAAAAAGCGCTTCTGGCGTAAATGAAAGCCTCTATTCCTGCCACGCGCGAAACGGAGGGACAGCAGCGAGAGCCGAGAGGCGACGGATTCCCCTGGTAACCAAACGAAACAACCAGGAGAACCTCGCGGTTGCGAGTATAACAGCGGCTGTGACCGAGCTAAGTACCTGCCCAGGTACTTGGTAATCAGGGCCATTGACTTCTGAAAAGTACCTGGTGCACGCGCTTCTCTCGTCACAACTTCCACGACAGCTACTCTCGCGCATCCCCCGGAGTCGCTTCTCCAAATCCTCCTCCTCCTCCTCCCTTGATCCTCTCATCTAGACCCTTATCACTGTACTCGCTCCTACTTCGTGGTCGACGTACGCCGAATAACAGTCGGAAGCTCGTCATAAGACAGGAAATATCATCGAAGAATGGTGACAATGAAAGTCGAACGCTTCTAGAAAAAGGCAAGGTCTGTGTAAATACAGGCTGATTCTACTGAATCCAACAGTTATTTTTCTAGGGAAGATACGTCTCGCGTGTATGTACTTCGGTGGTTTCGCAAGGTTGTTATTCGCAGGCAGAGACGGACAGGCAGAAGGGAGTGGCAGTTCTGCATTTTACAGAGATTTAACACGTAAGAAGCTACGCCGCGGTGGTTCGGGCGCAAGTGAATATTGCGAAAGGGATTATAATTCGCGCTGAATCGCGTACAATTGAATTGTGTCGAGGTTGAAGTATTTTTAACCGAGAACTCGATCCGCGTGAACTCGCAAAAAAGTTCGGCTTCATAGAGCAGCTGAAGCCAGCGAGCGGAGGGTATTAACGCGCGTTCAATGCCGCGCGAAATTTGTGGTTTCCCTTTGCAAACGGGTCGAAATATTGCATCACGGCGATATCCACCGGAGTCGGATTAGCCCACGATTTCACCTCTGTGAACGGAGCTTGCCAAATTATGGCCAGTGAATAGAAAAAGGAGGATAATTAGGCAGGGAGCCTCGAAGTGATTAGAGCGAACAGAGGATTAGATCTAGAGATACTCTTCGCTACGCTCGCGCTGCTAAATACCCAATGCCATCGAGAACTCAAAGAATCCCCGCGAATACACTAACTACCTATCCGACTCGATATCAGCTAAATCGCTTATTTCATACCCCCGCGTCCCAATTCCATTGGAACACTGTAATCACAAATAATTTAAGCCGCATTGAATGCGGATTTAAATTCCCGGGAGGATCGCGGACAAAGTGGCGCTCGATTCCTTTAATAAAGCTCCCTCCAGGAACTGCGCTCGGCCACCCCCCTCGGGGCCCTTCGAGGAAATAAAATACAAGCTCGCGGACGTGAGATCCCGGTGATAGCTCGCGATGAACAGCCACGGAGGAGTAACTGACCCATAGAACCCTCGGATGTTTATAACACAGTAGGGAGACGCGCACAGGCACGAGGAAAAAGAGCTGCTCGAACGAGAGCGACGAGAGAACGGAGGGAACAGAGAGAACGGGGGAAGAGAGAGAGAGAGGGCGAGGGCGGTTAAGGGGGAGGGTAAAGAGATCGGGAAGACGCAACTCGTCGAGGAAGAATAAAGAACGGCGAAGAAGGCCAGTGGCCGTCACGGTATTGCTCCCAACGCGGGTCGCTTTTCTCTCCACCTATACACAGGGTGATCCTCCTACAGAAGCGCGGAAAAATAAATCGAAAATATAGAATCAAGCTGCCAGGAGTATTATAAAAATCGTGGCTGAAAGGGGCACGATACTCTGGCGAAACAAATCCACAGATGCCCATTTTAATTCCCTTTCTTCGCGTTCGCGAGCAATGGTATTCATTGGCTCGGCGGAGGCAGGACCGAGCACAATCTGCACGGAGTAACGGATCAGCTGTAGTCCGAAGGAATAAACCCTTCGAGCCCTAGTCTTTTTACGCCATTAATCGCCGAGTACACTGTCCCTCGCGGAGCATTGCACTTCTGCTAAAAGAACGAGCTTGGAAGCCAGTGAATCAGCAGCTTCGCTGGATCTCTACTTAGTTCCTGGAGATGGAAACCAGTCTGCAACCGGTCCATTCGCAAGCTCTGTAATTTCGACTTATTTGCTACGCGGGGAACCAGTCCGCAGCCCGGTCGGGGCACGATTTTCGTCGCACCCCGTGTAGAACGGCGCCCAGAGCCAGCAGACACCGTGGATATAGTGGCTGCTCTATAGCCTGCTCGCTCCTCCGCACTCTGTTGTGCTCCCACTGTCCGCAAATAACCTCCGCGATCGCGCAAGTGCGAGGCTGGAAACAGTTCGTTTATTACGCCGAACGACCAGGCCCCAGCCTGAATCCTAACGAAAGCCCGTCGAAACGTAAGTCGTCCCTCGATGCTCGGGAACAAACGAACTTTCCGCCGTCCCGAATTTTCCGCGCTCCCTTTATCGTCTTGCCTGACCTTTCGTGGCAGAAGCTCTCTGGTTCTACGCAAGCAGGCCACGCGAGAGCTTCGTCGTTTCGCATGTTTTGCGATCGATTTCGTGGAATATGTATACTCGGGAATATCTGACGATTCGGGATGGAATTTTTATAGTGACTCAATGGCGAGTAAGTCGAGGTGGAAAAAGGGAATCTTCCTTGTGACGATGAGAATCGCGATTGTTCCGTGTAGGAGCTTCGGAAGAGTCGTCTGTGAGTCACCTCGCCTTCTTATCGTCCCAGCGATAGAAGAAGATGAAGTTTCTGACGCACGCCCACGAGGACGAACTGGAATCGAGGCTTTCCTCCCGGGGCGGCGAGTTATCGCGGCGGACTCTGCCCATTTACGTTGTCCGCCGCGAGAAGTAAGCCCCAGTGTCCTATGCGATTTTAATTACTTTCGCGAACCGGCTGCACCGGACTCCGGAGATTGCTGAACACTCGCGTGCACCGGTAACTACCAACTCCTGCACGAAAGTTGCCCTCCAATCCCACGGAATAAATATTCAGCCGGGACGGCGCGGCGGTTCCCTGAATTTCCTTGGTTTCTAACTCGCGGAAAGATTAGGCCGACGCTGTAGCCTCGTGATAATCGCGAAGCTTCGGAAAATCTTTCTATCGAAACTTTCGAAATTGGAAACACCCCGAATCGGTAGCATTCGTAGGTGCCTTTTAGATCTAATCATCTCCGACCTCGATTTAAAAGAATATCGACTCCCCTGTGTTTATACTCGAGTGGAAAATAGCGAGAGTAGATGTACCGCCAGGATTATCAGAGCAATCAAGAAAGAAGCATCCACTCGGCCACGCTCTCTCTCTCTCTCTCTGCCACACCGCTGCGCGTCTCCTTTTACACCTTGCAGATTCGCAGATTTATTCGCCCATAATTCCGCGGTCGATTAAGAAAAAGCACAAAAGGGCTGACCCGAGGAGGCCCCTTCTTTTTGCATCTCCCTCGGAAGCAGCCTCGCGGTGTCAGTCCGTGGGTAGGGAGAGAAAATTGCATCGACGGCGCATCTGCGCGCAGGATGGTCGCCGTTGCACCTGCGGACGAGGGAAAAGGACTAGCCAACTGGCGATTCGCTGTGCACGAGCGATGCGCGCACCTGCCAGACGAGCGAGCGAAACGCGACGTGTCGCCGACAGACTTGACACCATTGCTTTGTTCCTTTTACGGCGAGATTATGGAGTCTGCCGGGGCATTATCGCAGAAACTGGTTGCCGCAGCTTGCCCATTGAAATGCGTCAAGGTTGTCCCGGCAGGTAGGTCGCCGGGTAACAGTCAATTGAACGTCCAGCACGCGGCACTAGGAGTTAGAAGGCTACCCAACGCGGATCGTTTCGCCTTCATTCCCGCGGCCGTCGTGTCCAGCCTCCGATGCACTTGGGCCTGGCGGGACGTCCAATTACGAGTCAAAGAGGTGACGCAAGGACGGTGAACTTTCACCCGTTGCCACAGAGATTTCTCTCGGATCTGTTCGAATGCTAAAGCTGGGTTTCTTCTACTGATTACCCGAATCTTTTAACATCTGCGACCGTTTGAAGATTTCGGATTTCTTCGTGGAGTGTCTAAGCTTGTTCCCAGAGTTTGAAGTTTCTGCAAGCTTTGGGGAGGAGCGAATGAATTCGAGTGAATGGCTGACACAACTCGAACCGTTCAGTTTCCTGTTAGGTGGAGGCGCAGCTCCTAAGCTCGATTCCCGCAAAGCGACTGCCTCGACGCTGCAAGGCATCCTTCACTTTCCTCGGCTCGATGGGATTTCCACTTCCTCGGACCCGGTTGGGAAGGACAGGTTCGATATCGCGGAAAGAACGATAATGGAACAACGGCGGCGAGGTAAAAGTGAATCGATTGTATTTTCACTAGACGAGGCTCGGTTTTCTCGGAACCCGGACCGGTCAGGGCTCCGGCGACCAGGTAGATCCTGGGATAACGGGTGATTTAAGAAGCGGCCGCAGAAAAGATGCAAATTTTCGCGACCACGGAACGGTGGCGGCTTAAAATAGAGGCTCGATCGAGAAATCGCGCTAAGGACATCGCGATACGAGTTTCTTTAGAATATCAGAAGTAATGGTCCAATTAAGGGGGATACTCTAGTGTAACTACCCGCGTTTCAACGCCATCTTAGGGAATTTATTTAACGAAAACTGTAAGTTTATACTGTCTGGCGTTTTGCCTGCATATTATGGTATCTTTGAAGGAATACTCAGATTTTTTTGAACTTTTTTATCGCACATACCGTCAAGGACCCAATTCCTGATCACTTCAGAGTAACTACCGCGGGTTTTTAAACGTGTAAAGGAGAAATTTAACCAAATTTAAAAGATTTTTTGTTATTTCAGCAAATCTGTGTTTTATCTTTAATTTGGTATTAAAAAAAGTGCACACATAATGATAATTATTTTATAATTTAATTTTCAAAGTGAAAAATGCAAAGGGAGCAGTTTCTGATCACCTTCACACGTTTTACTATGAGCTATCACATTTTGCGTATAAATTTAAAATACTTCATAATTATTTACTAATTTGTTAGAATAAATTTGTATCATAATAAGCTTATTCTTTGGTTTATTGATCAGGAATCGGGTTCTGATCAGGAACTGGGTCCTTGACGGTATAGGTACATAGATATAGGTAGTCGGTAACGCAAACTTCTTCAAAAAAATTCTTCTCCGACAGGCGTTGGTGTGTGAACTGTTCTAGTCATCCAAAATGGAAAAACTAAGGTTTGTTTTCTTTATTAAGTTTGTCTCTATGGTTGGAACCACAGAGGCCCCGTAACAATAAAAATTTGCAGAGTGACAGCATTTTGAAAAAAATGTTCGATTTTTGCTCATAAATTTAGGTGTTTTCGTTCCGTAGAATTAATTTTATACAAGATAGAAACTCGTCCGAGGTTCCGACCATAGCGACACACATAATAAAGAAAAGGAACCTCAGTTTTTCCATTTTGGATGACTAGAACAGTTCCCACACCAACGCCCGCCGAAAAAGAATTCCTTTCCAGAAGCCCGCGCCACCGACTATATGTGCGATAAAAAAGTTCAAACAAATTCTGAGTATTACTTCAAACATACCTTAATATGCAGGCAAAACGTCAGATACTATAAACTTACAGTTTTTGTTAAATAAATTCCCGAAGATGGCGTTGAAAAACGGGCAGTTGCACTAGAGTACCCCCTTAAGACACCAGATACGGTCAGATGAGTCAAGATAAAGACCGTGATCTCTAATCAAACCATAAAGTAGCCACTATCGTAAAAGCTTCTACACGCTACGCATACAATATTTGAACGTTGGAAAATTGAATCAATGCACAAATTATAAATTCCATTCTGAAAGCTCTCTCCTGCTCTGCGCCGCGAGCGAAATAAACAACAGAGTGCTGCCCAAGTGCAACATTTCTATTTAGCGTCGGCGTGAAAGTGTTGCAAGCTCCGATTCACAGGGATGGTATCGATCATGGTGGAAATGTGCTCGAACGAGAGACCCGTCGAAGCACTCTCTCACGACCCTCACCTTTCCGTGTGCTCGGAGCCGGCGCGAGGGTGGCGGAATTGTGTGCAGAGGGATGCAGTCGGTAACCCGTGCAAACACTACACACCGTCTCTAAAGCCGATTTCAGCCCCCTTCGGCCAAACCTCCAAATTCATCGTCCCTCTTTGTCCCGCCCGAATCCCGGGGATATCCTCCAGCGACCAAGTATTTCCGTCTGGGCCTGCTGTTTCGGAGGCCAGCCTCGATAATCGCCTACACAACGCGCTCAACCTTCGCCCGGCTAGCCGTGCAGCGTCTTTCGCCGCGAAATATGCAACTGCAACACACGCCGCGCTTTACGACAACTCGGATTTAACCGGAATTTTCCGCGAGCCACGTCTGGCTCCACTCGAGTTCGAGGAACCGACGGTGAAGTTCCATCGATTCCGAGCGAAATTCATGTTCGCCGCTCGAGCCTCGATTTCCGCAAATTTCTAGCGATCTCGCCGAAGCCTCGCGAACCGGCAAGCTCCGCGACGGACTTTTGCAAAGCTACGGGCGCAGATGGCAAAGTAAAATGAACCCGCACCCGTTGCGCGTGGGGTATTTAATATTCCACATGGATTGAAGCGAATTCCGGTTCGCTGGGAAAATAGCAGCCACCAGGGTGGGAAAGATTGAGGATTAAAAAAAAAGGGTGGAATAATATAAGCGGCACATATTCGAAGGATTATTGGAATTAGATATCGAGTGGCGCGGTTATCGATGTAAAAGATAAATATTGCCCTTTGCACTTTTCCGTCCCGGCAGCGGTGCACGGGCCGCGGGAATCAAGCCACCTCGTTTTACACGGAAATACAATTTCGACAAATTCCCCTGGCACCCTCGCGCCACCCCCGACGGCCCGGTGTACACAGCTCGCCGGAAAACTGAAAAACTGTCGCGCGGCCATATGAGCGCCTCTATTAAACCAACGATTTAACCGTGTTCGATGAGAAGAGGAAAGAGACGACCGTGAAATTGCATTTTTCCGATCATGAGAGATTAAAACACCGTGGCTCGACCCTGTTTGTTCCGCCAGCGATCCAGATGAACGAAATGAATCTGTTAGCGACGGGAAAAAAACCTACCCATCCTCCTAATCCTCCATTCCTCTTTCTTTTCCCTCATCGGAAGACCTGATTCGATTTATGATCCAATATACCACTGGGAAGCTCAGGAAAGGCTGTACAAACTCGTTACAGGATCTGCATTTTTCGAGGACGAAAGTACCATGGACCGCAACCACTCTTTCGTTTCCACGGTGGAAAAGGGAGCCCGGGAAATTTCCTCGAAAATCACATTAGCGGAACGCAGCTGTTCTTAACGAGCTGCATACGTTCGAAAAACTAAGTTCCCGCCGAAAAGAGACATTCCCATTTCAGAGAAGCTTACTTTGAAAACAGTATATGTATTCCCAGGGCGACGAACTTGCTTTAAAAACGTTCACAAACCGCCAGCTTTCTTCGTCAAAGTACCTTCAAATCTCGCTACCATCAAACACCAAGAAACCAACAATAGAACAGTATTAAACCCCGCGGAAAACTGCTTAGTTCCGTAATGAAACCACAGCATACCTTCGAGTGCAAAAGAAGACTACTTAATCATTCGTCCCCGGTGCATTCTGTCTCGTTTTTAGCCAGATTGAATCCCACGCTATCAAAGGGTAATCAGACGGCGTCGGGACGCGTCTCGTTCCCGGTGCCCCGGGCCAATTATTATTTAGCAGACGCGGCCCGATAGAGAAAGAGGGAAAACGACGAGGCGCGACGGCGGGCTGGCAACAATTTTTCTTTGCTGCAGCTGCCAGCGCGCTGCACCGCCGAGTCAAAAGTCACGAGGGGTGCGGCGGGCCGTGCAGCACGCAGGGGGAGACCACGTCGCACCGGAAATACCCGCAAACACATGCTCCGCCGGCTTCCTGTCATGTAGGTGGTTTAACTCCGGGCCCGGGGTGACGATAAAATATCATTTCCAGCCGGCTACGGAGCCGCGACAAACTCTCCGGCTTCGATTCGTCTCGCGCCGGCAACAAGGGAAAATCCACGGCCTGCGATTAATTCTACTTCCCCGTATCGATCTCTCGTTTCACCATCGTAGAGTTAGGCGTGTTTAAATGGAAGATTCGATGGCCGAGGCTCGTGATAATTCTGCGCTGGTGTGCTTCTGTTTCGCGCGGAAGATTAATAACATTGGTTACACAAGGCAACCGAAGGAATGCCATTCTTGGGCTACGACACATTAGTTACTCTCTAATTTTATCTCGGCGTCATTAGACTTTGATCCTTGTGCCACTTACGCCGCGTATTCCTTTCTTCGCTGTTCTGCGGCTGAGAAAGTGGATTTCCAATGCGAAGACAGTTAGGGACGAGTCGGATAAAGGAAGAGTTCTTTCTAGAAATTCTTGCGGGATACGAGGAGAGGAGGTCTGCGGCTAACGTTCCACATTCTCACTTTCAACTCCGCTCCGTGATATTTGGGATTCTACGTGTTCCGTGGAATCCAAGACGCCTCGCCACTGGAGCACCGGGTTTCTTCTTTGGTACAATAATAATTGGAAGCAAGGAGCCACCGAGGTTCTCTTCTCTCTGCCTCGAGAAAGAAAATCCTCGACGCGAGGAAGCTTGGGGAAATTTTTACTCGAATTTCCTCTTTAGTGCCCTCTTTGTTGCGTTTAATAACAAGCTTGAAAGGGCAGCTTGATACCGTGACGGTTAATACGGTCTACATATTTCATAACTAGAATTTCCAGCGCTACATTGCTGAATAACTAGCCTCCTTCGTCAAGGCAAACATGCGAAATTATTCCTTCAGCAGGGTAAGCATTCGAGACTCCGGGAACCGTTGAAACTTTCACGGCTGCTGAGATCCCGAAACAATCGATCCCGTAGCGGAAATCTGACCGATGAACAATTTGCTTCGCGCGCGGAATCGCGGCGTAGAGGGACGCGGGGCAAATCCATCGAGACTCGTGAATCGAATCCAACTGGTGGCGCGAGCCAGTTTCGACCCACAACATTGCTTTCATCCAGTTTAGTAGGATGAAGGCGCGCGCGTATCTGGGGCATGACAAGTTTCCAGATTGTGTGTGCAAAAGGTGGCCCGTTGCTTTTCCGCGGCGCCTATCGGCTCGCGGTGCGCTGTAGCTGGAGCCTTCGGCGAGGTTTCAAGAAACACCGAATCGAATCGAAAGGAATCCGTGGAACGACGGAGGAAAAGGCAGCTTCCTGCCGACCGAAAGGGGCAACACATTGTTCGGCACGTTATATCGCATCGAGATAAGCCGGCCAGCACTCTGCTAGAGGCAGCTGCTATATCACCTGCCCATCTGGCGACTTTCTCGTAAATTAAAAGCCATCCCCGCGGCCACCTTTTCCAGGCGAATACGTATAGAAACGAATTAAGCCTCCGCGCTACACCTTTGCCATCTCTAGAATTCCATTCGAACAGTGGACACGAGACATCGATCGCCGATGTTCGACCCGGACAGAGGCTCCGACTCGCGACGTCCCATCTACCGACAATAACACCCAGATTCCTCGAATTAGCTGCCGAAGCTGGTCGCAGAATTCTCAAGCGTCGATCAGATGCAACGGGGACCGAAACACGACGACATAATGCGAGCTAATAGGTATTCCTGTTACGTAACGTTTACCAGCCCCGCAGAATCCACCAAAATCTGCTCGAAGCACATCCGTGCCACCTAGTTTCTAATTTTTAAATAGCCGCCCAGGTCGACTGTGAAAAGAATCGATGATAGGCTGAAACGATAGTTGCATGCTCCATCCGGGGATATCCTCTCGATGCTGGCCTAAGCCCGACTGCGTCCTCTTAGCCTCTCCCGAGAGCTGGAAAAGCTCGCTCTCCCGGCAGAAAAGCCGCTGGAACCGCAAAGTGTTTCTGGATAGTTGCAGGGAACGAAGTTGGTGGGAACGGGGCCGAGAATTATTCGGCTCCGGGCCGCGCGGCCAGCTCGATTCTCGTTGCTGCCTTTTCGAGAGGAGGAACCACCGAGCATCGATCCCCGGCGACTGGTCCAGGAACGAGAGGGGATCGTCGATGAGAGATGGCTACTGAGAGAGGACGTGCTCTCTCGCAGGCAGCTGCACCATCACCTGCCTGGCAGCTGGCTGCTGGCCTGCGGCTTTTGCCCGCTCCCGAGTCTGGCCGAAAATCAGCCAGACGGGCGCGTCGTTTCGACGACCGGCACACACCGCGAGACCAAGGCTACGCCGGCAGGCTGCCTCGTTCAAGGTTCACGGTTTCTCTTCCACGCTCTATCGATCCGCGGAGCGAACGCCTACAGCTGTTTCCTGTCAAATCCTCTGGCCGCAGCTTGGCAATGAAACGGAGGTCCTTGGAGCGTAGATGGGAGATTGATTTTATCCACTCTCCGGGTTTACAGCAGATAGATCTGAGTATTTAAAGAGATTCCTTAATTAGGGATAGCGATCTAGCGAGTTTTCTGCACGGAATAAGGATTCCTTTGAACGAGGCTTCCCAAGGCTGTCGAAGAAAAACTAGCCGCTAGCAGCGTGGGCGCCTGTCTTCGTTCCAGAGCAGCTGGTTTATTTATGCACGAGGGGCAGCCGGTCGACGAAATTGTCGCGTATGTCGTCCGAGATCTGTTCGCGTGCAGATGAGTGCCTACCTACGTCCGTTTCGAGTGCTGTTATTTCGTTTCGCTCTCTAGCCCCCGATACTATCCTACGTGGTCGTGGAAAAGTGGATGAAGAGGTTGCCGGAGGAAGCCCCGATTCAACGGCGCTCGGGACGGAAGAGCGTTTTCACGGGTCGCGCTGGGAAACGCGTGAACGGGGCGCGATTCATCCCTGAATTTATCGGTGGCTGCACGCCTCGCCTATCGTCACCGAACTGTCGAGAGATCGGATCGCGAGGATCGGCGTTTATCGCGTCGCGCGATCGTGAAAAGGGGCGGCTCGTCTCGAGTGCGCCGGCTCTCGTGTGTCTGGTTTATTAATTAACCTGTGGGTCGCCGTTTGCCTCGTTTCCACCTGGATTACGACCACGAAAACGGTTTAATCCACCGGCGCAGGACTCGTTCCTGTTATCACCTGTCCACGCGAAAAGCTACTCGACTTTCGACTCGACTTTTCTCTACAACGGCTTCCAATTACGAACCACTCCGTGGACGGCGAGCACTTATCTACCGCGCGCCGTACCATTCGACCACGTAAACAGCCTTCGAACAGCCACGTTACATCGATCGTGGAAAATACGGAGCGGGGTGGCAATTAACGCGGCGGATACCGTGGCGAACGTTTGCTCGGCCGCTCGCAGCGAGCAAGGAGGACATTGTTCCCGGTGCCGGTTCAAGAGGGTGGAAGGATGACGCCGCTGAGTCAACTGGAACGCGTTCTAAAGCCGCTCGATTGAAAGGAGCCACGGCCGCGATGAAGACGATACTGTATCGCAGCCGTGCACGGAACCGGGGCGTCGCTGAACGCGCCCGCAGCCATTCAACGCAATCCAAAGACGCGCGAGCTTTTCACCACGGATGCGAATAAACCCCGAGCATCCTCGTCGATCGCTCGAACCGCACGTGGCTCTTCGACGTCGCGCGCGAGAATCCAGCGGACGAGCGGATCGGAAGGGAGACGTTCCCGAGGCGCCACCGTGGAACGGTAATGAGCACCCACGCGGAGAAGCCCGGGGATCCTCCGATCTCGTTGCGCGATCGAAAGTTTCGTGCGACGAGCGTGACACGATTAAATCGTCCACGTGGCGGCCGAGCGAACACGCGCGTCAAGTCAGCCGGAGTCGGTGAACGAGAGCCGCGCTTGTGCAATTTACTCCAATGGCGTGTCCGGAGTCAATGCTAGGACCTTGCACTCGGCGTGCACATGCACACGCCGCGTGCGCGCGTATGCATTACGAGCGGACGCGGTGCACACGGAAGAACGCCGTGTCGAGGAACGAGGGACCGTGGCGGGGCTGCGATGGCAGAGGAAGCAGAAGCGACGCTGGAAAACGCAGGAAGATTTAAGTGCAGCAGAGGCGATCGGCTGAAAATGAGAAAGCAGCTCGATAGAGAAGAGTTCACCTTGGAATTAAGAATCGAGGTGAAATTAGGGATTCCTTCTGAACGGAAGTTCGAGCGTGGACGAGAAGCGATCGTGAATTATAAATCGACTGCAAATTAAGTAGCTGGAGGATGATGTAACTACAGCGGGAATGATTTGGAAAAAAGAAGACGAGCTGCGCGACGAGTGATGGGCGAAAAGCTGTCGCGGGCAGGGGACGCGAAAGCTGCGACGGAGAAAGAAGGAGCAAGAGGAGAAGACTGGGACGAACGGACACTGTCAGTCACGCGTTATTATCTCGCCAGGCGGATCGTTAGGATAAACTGCCGTTCTTTCTCTGCCGCTTTAAAAGTCCCTTTTACTACGGTCGTCCGCATCGGGTTAGTCATTAACGCGCTCGCTTTTCGCGCCTTCCCGCCGGGGTTTACGACAGGGACTTATGCATGTTTATACGTCGTGACCCGTTATTGAGTGGCCTGCTTGTCGTCTGATTTGTCGTGGCCGCGGAAGGCGAGACGGAAGGAGCGCCTCGGCGGCGATAAAACCGCCGATAAAGAAACGTTCCGTTCCGCGCGCCCATTTAAACGCGACGCGTATTCATCAAGCCGCTGGTGCTTCGGAAACACTCGCCCCTCATTTACGACCACTAACGGCCGGCTAATTTTATTTTCCCGTGGAGAAGTATACGTGTTCCGCCGGTGTCCATCCTCTGGATCAAGATGTCCGATCGTATCATCGATGCTATCGTCGCTCTCGCGGCCGGGCTGCGGCGCACCTCCGCTCCGCTCTTTCCTTTTATCGAAACAGCCGTCGTTAAGCCGTTTAAGCTCGTGTTAGAATGTTAGTTACACGATGGACGATCGTCGGCTCTCTATCGCCGATTCCGATCGAACGGGGCACCGATCGACCGGGGTCGTCCTCGACGGGACCGCTGCGAGCATCCGAGGCGTAGGTACTTGAAAGCGTCCAGCTGATAAACTGATCCCGGAGATCGCGAGATCGCTGGGGCAACGATCTCTTTCTCGCAGCCTAGTTTTAACGGAGGACCGAGCTACGTCCGATAAGGAGCAGCTTCGGACGAATATGCGCAGAGGAGTAGCGTGCGAGCGAGGACTCGACCAACCTGTTCACCGTCGCCGCGCAGCACGATTCTTGGCGATTCGCAATTTATCTCGAGCGTTCGACACGGGAAACAGCGCGCGATAAATTGCACAGCGCGTACACGTGCCGCGTTTCGCCGTGATACGCGGAAACGACGCGACGCGACGCATCGGCTGCACGTGCAAAGAAATATGCGTGCGTCATCGGCTGCGAAACGGCCCGCTTCGGCACGCTAGATAGTCGCGCGCGCGGCTGCCGAGGACAGCTCTCGATGCCGCCGCCGGTCGACGTGACAGCGTTCGATGTGCAATTATCGCGTCGCTGCTCGGGGGAAAAAGTCGCGGCGCTCCCCGCGGCAATTTCCTTCCACATCGGAACGGAAAAGAAATTTTCCCTCGACCGCTGGATTCGAGCGCAATTAAAACGTTACGCTCCGACGGACAGCGAGATATTTTTCGTCGATTAAGCCCGCTCGAGAGGAACAACTAGGAACGAAAGCCTTTCGAGCGCGCGGAGAAGATGCATAAATTTGAAAAACGAAAATTCCGCTGGCTCGACGGTCGTCTGGGGCTACGCCGCGCGATACTTGTGAAACTACGAATGTAAAAACCAATCGACGATATTTTGAAGATCGGAGGGTTCTCTTCCAAGCACCGAATTAAAGTTCATCGGACGAAGAGCTTGTTTTCCAGCCGCAAGGAAGGAAAATCTTTTCTCCATCATCATCTGAATCCGATGATATCTAACAATAAGTGAAATGTTTTTTAAGAATGCATTTATGTTGTTTTACGTCATTGAGTTTAATTCTTCGGTTTTATTTCTTCAGTAATCCTTTCAAGTTAGTTATAGTTTATTTTCGTTTTATGATATTTCCATTATTTCATGTTATTGTCTAAGATAATAAATATTTTTTAGAAACTTAATGCGTTATTTGCTCTTAAAGTTCACTGATCGAGTCTCCCTAACTTTCTGATCAAGTCTGCCCTTGAGTGGGAGATAATTGTGCATACCGCCACTGCCAGAAAATGTTTAAATTCAGTCATTAAAATTATTTTTCAACTCAAATTTGTACAAGTATATCGAGAATACTCTAAGAATCACAACTTAAGTAATTAAATGCAAAGAAAGCAAAGCATTATTATTATTTTAATAAGAAAGCAAAACTGTGATCAACTATCCCACCTTTCCCCTAACATTATTATTATCACGCCTTATTACTCTTCAAATGGAAAATATAATACATATAGAGATATGTAAAATTAGAATAAAGACGAGGCAGCAGTAGGAACTCTTAATAAATAAGCCAAACCTTAAGAACATAAAACTAAGAATCAACTTATGGAGATCAGTTTACGCTGACGCCGCAGAGTCGGGACCATTGTTTAAACGTTGCATTCCTTCCGGAGAAAGAAGGCACTGACAAAGTGAGTTCGAGAAGCGTGACAGATATTTCTTCGCGTTGAAATTGATGAAGCCTGAAAGAATGCTTTCCTGGGGTCTGATCGAAGAGCGACGAAGGCAATGAGAGAGACCTATCGTTGCCGAGCATCCCCCTAGCCGGCTCGCCACCCCCAGCTCTGCCCCTGGAAGGAACCGCTTTGCGAGCGCGTCTGTCGCGAAAATTGAACGAGTGGAGAGCGGCTCCCCGCGAAGATCTCGTTTCTATTAGCGATTCAGCGACGAGGGAGGCCAGCATGGGGTGGCGGCGCGATGGGTGCAGCCCTCGTTCCGCCAGCATAAGTTATTCCCTTTATGTCAGCGGCGTCGCGCGACGCAGATGCCTTTTCCCCACGCGAAACGCGAGGGGGGCCCACGGAGAGGAGCTTATGCACGCTTGCACGCGCGTGCACGTGTGCCCTGTGAATGCCGGATAAGAGCAGACGGCGATTTCTTTGTTCGGGGGGCGTATCACGCACACGGGGCGCTTCTCTTTGCACAGCCACGCCGATCGCCGAACACTCGTCGTGCCCTCGATCTTTGAGTCGCTCAAACTGAATCCTCCTTCAATCCGCACCTAACGGCGATTATTTTCGCATAACAAGCTGCAATCGTAACTCGAACACCGGCGAGCTGAAAGAAAAGTGCAAGCGGAGGATCACCGATTTTCAGCCGCGGAACCGCGGCCAGAGGAGACCACGGCCACGTTTCGCAACGCTCGAACAATACATATTCCCTGCTCTGATACGCCTCGCGCTGGAAAGACACGTTTCGCCACGCTCGGAAATAATCCTCCGACGCGCGACCCTGAAAACCCCCGGCACGGTTTTCAACCGCGAGAGCCAGCGTTGCGACGGCGGACACGGACGCGTTTAAAATCCGAATGACGCTTATCTTTTACGGGCGTGCACGCGAGGCCGAAAGGCGGTCGCGTAACAATAGGTGAAAATGCGGCTTTCACATTTTTTCCCCGCGCGGTCGGGGGGCTCGCGAGCGGTCCCCTCGCGTCCCGTGCCCCCCGGCCGCGGTGTCGTTAATATCCTCTTTTCAAATAAACACCGCCTTTTTGTCATTTAAATGCCGTTTAGTCGGCGCCCGCTTCCGGTCCCGGGGCTATTGTAGCCGGTTACACTTGCGGGATCGCGGCGTCGATCGTAGGAATTGAAAGGAGCGGAAAACAAACGGCGCGCTTCTCTTTTTTCCTACGAGACCGACACCGGGTGATGCGACAATCGCAAGCGCGCCGTGAAAGGGCCTAGCAACTAAAAACAGCAGGATCGAAGAGGGACGACGGCAATTTTCAGTCGACCCCGATGACTCTACGAGTCCGTGTCACGTTTCTAAAACGCTCGTAATCGAATCGGATTACAGATTTCGAGCGTCAGTTCGTCGCGACGTACGAGCGTCATTTAAAGCCGAATATATTATGCAACGTGTGCCGGCGTGGGACCGACATCCTTCATTTAAACGTAAAAGCTCGTATACGTAAGCCGGTCACGATTCCTCCTTATCTCGGAATGCAGCGGTCGTCGCGATACGACCTCTCTCTCTCTCTCTCTCTCTCTCTCTCTCTCTCTCTCTCTCTCTCTCTCTCTCTCTCTCTCTCTCTCTCTCTCTCCCTCCCTCTCTCTCATCCTGTAGCTTCAACAAGGGCGCACAAGTTTCCCGCGCTTTTCCGCACCGAAACCTTTGTCCCTTTGCAATCATCAGCAATTTCTTCCAGTGACTTAACACGACTCTACCATACCGCGCCATCCAGCATCGGCACAAGGGGCCAGCCGTAAACGCGTAAACCATTAGGACACCATAAACAAGTGTCCCTGGCTAACAATGAATCGGACGGAGCAACGAAATCCGTCCCGCCTGGCGCAGGCAAGCTAACGGTAATTATACCGAGCACAGATCGCGGCAGAGTTATTGCCCGCTGCTTAAACTACCGTGGCGTTTTTCTGGTGGCCCACATTCTACGGAAAGCCAGCGAAAAACCACCGCCGCCGCCCCCGTCCGCCAGGTAGACCCGTGGAAAGGAACACAAAGGGGCGCAGGCGGCCCTCATTATTCCTAATCCTCCAGGTTCAATTTCCTGCTGGACAAAAGGCAACGCGGGAAATGCTCGACGAGCGGTCGGTAAGCCTCTGCTGGAACGGACGCGTTCGGGATCCGCGGGACTTTCGCCAGGCATCGGGGCGGTCAAGAGTCATAACGATTTCGGGGAATCTCCGCGCTGCTTCAAATCCCTGTATGTAAATGGTGACGCTTCCGACCGGCAACGATATATTTCCCGCGGGAGACCGTGATATCCCGGCTATCTTACGATTCTAGTTAACTTTATTTTGTTTACGCGCCGCCCCGGCGATTTATAGCGCGTCACGGTGAACTCGTTATTCCCCCCGACGGTTCCACCGTTTCGATGCCACCGTCTGCAAAATCGCTGGCAGATTTACAGGCGCTGGCTGTGGATTATTTACGCGAAACCGATCGGTTTTGGTGTTCCTTGTTTGACCGGTGAACAAAGAAATCGAACGGCAGACGGCTTCCTTGTCAACGACCGGGGACTTCCGAGGTAGCTTTTTTTTCATCAATTATCGAGATAAAAGGAGAACGCGATGACCCGCTGAGGCAAACAATAAACACACCGGCGTGGACACGCGTTTTCTGAGCGTCGACGGGTATCCTTTGATACACGGTCGGCTTCTTTGCCTCCGAAGAAGGGGATATTGGCTTTGAAAACCCCCCACGCTGCCCGCGGTGCCCAAGGAAACTCTTTCCGAGAAATATACACGCGGATTCCTAGTCCGCTTACTTAGAAACAGAGCCATTTGCGACTCAAGGCGAGCGACGAGCGAGCCGCGCCGAGAAAGATGTGGCAATTGAATTGGTTTAAGGAGCTCGAGCGCTGGCGATAGGGGGTCGTGTAATTTTAGCGCCCATTCCGGCAAGAATCAACTATCTGCGGCTCTCGAAATGTTTTCGCCGGCCGATGGATACCCTTGACAACGGGAAGCCGAACTGTTCGCAGCGTAAACACAGATTCCGCCGAGTATTTGCTAAAGAATTAACCTCGCCTAAATTCGGTCCCGGTGTTTGCCGGAACGCGCGCTAATCGTGCGCGGACGAAATAAAATAAAAGGAAAGCGATACCCGATTGCGCTGCTGGGTCAACCGGTGACGGAGCGTTAGCTGGATAAATGCCTACCGCGAACTTTCGCCAAAGTTTATCGCCATTTATATCGGCCGCCATATCGAGATCGTGAGAAATTAAAGTCCCCGAGCTTTTATCGTTGCGACAGAGGTAAACGCGATTCTTCGAGCGTCGAGAACCGGTCGAGGATTAATGACGCTGAACGGCCGGCTATAATTCTAGGACGCCGCGAAATTCGGCGAAATCGAGCTGGAAGGCATTCTGTCGGCCAGCGGAAGGAAGGATTATCGATAACCGTTGCGGGATCGCCGCGGAAGAAGCTGCGGCACGTGACGGAGGGAGGAGCGGGATAGATCGAATCCGGAGAGAAAATTTAATGGCGCAGCCGCGTGCTACTTAAGGGCGGATAAATCAAGGGGGCAACTTCTCGCGACAATACGTCATCCTACCTCGCGGCGCGGCGCAAGAAACTACCGCGCGCGCCCGGCGTGGATGCGGAAAAAAGAGTTCGCAGGGTTGCAACGGGGGGGAAAAAAGCCGAGATTTATACCAGCGCTTATCGAACTCACAAATTACGCGGGCCAGAGGAAAAAGCCAACGATTTATGCGCACGCTAAGATGGAAAGTGCGTTTACTCTCTAACGAATCCGGAGAGCTCTCGTTCGACGGCTGGCGAGCGTGGAAAGTGGCGCTAATTAGTCGTGCCAGCGTTCCGCGGATGGAAACGCTTGAAATTCGGGGGGATTTGTCGGGCTCTGTACTTCCCGTCCGATTCTACGTCATTTCGGCGACAATGGAATGGAATAATCGAAAATTTAGGGACGGGCGATGAATGTAAAGTTAATTTGGCGATTAAAGCAGTGTGACAGCTTCAGAAGCTGTTTAGACGTTTTGCCTAAGACTCCTATTAAGCGTTGGAAGGTTCCCTGCACGTGCAAAGTTCGACTGTTTAAATTTTCAGCGAGTATTGAACTAAAGTAGGTAGCAGAACAATATAAAATTCATGCCGAAATGGGTGAGAGCTTGCAACGCTGTAAATACCTCATGAAAATATAAACGCGATGACCATTACTCGAATAACTTCTGATTAAACCTAACCTTCCCACGAAGATTAATCCCAATCGACGTGAATTATTCGCGAATAAAGCTCAAATTTCCCAGTCGCTAGGTATTTGTCATTCGTTATTTAAAATAGTAATTGCCTGAGCGTGCCGGCGGTTGTTACCCTAGGTGTCATTTTTATAGCGGGTCCGCATATTAACGCAAGCATAATATAATGAAAATAGGCTTTTAAATAGTAACATGTCAAGATTTTAAATTTCCCGGGGTTGCTTATTCTCGACGAATTCCTACAAACATTCAATGTTTGATGAGCAGGAAGTTCTAGGAATCTAAAGATTATGTGACTCGTAGAGGGCGGTTTATTTATGATACTAAATAGACGGCGAGGGTAAAGACCGGGCAGAGAAGAGATATGATATGGTTTAGGAGTTTTATGACTCACCAGACGACGCCGAAGGCACCGTATCCGATGGGTCTGTCGGGCTGAACGGGATCCTGGGCCGGGGGCGGTGGCGGGGGCGCAGGAGCGGCGGGGTGATAGTACGTCGGGGGTGGCTGGGCCGCAGCGGCTGCCGCCGCCGCCGCGGCGAGGACCGCTTGCCCCGGGTGGGCCCCCGTTGTCCCGCCGCCGCCTGTCGCCCCCGCCCCACCCCCCTGCATCAGCGACATGGACACGCTCATGGACACCCGCGAGTGCCGGCTGGGCCCAACTACTGCCATCAAAAGCGCTCCTCGTTCCTTAGGGGCCACCCTCCTGCTCGATCCTCTCCTGGTGCACCGCCACCGCCACCGCCACTGTCACCGCCACCACCCCGTGCTGCTTCACGGGGATCCGGGACGCGACACTCTCCTCGCCGATCCGTCTTCTGCTTCCGTAGCTTTCCCGCTCACTCTTACACCTTCCTCGGGACGCACTACCTACTGCTATCGTTCCCCGCGAGGCACGGGACGCGCACGTCACACTGGCACACAACCCGTCGAGGTCCGTCGTTTTATTTTATTCTTCTCTTCCCCGTTCTCTGGCCGCGAGAATCAGCGAGTACCGCGTCTCAGATGCCTGGTCGGGCTGGCCACCGCGCTGGGCCGTAGGATCGAAGCGGCTTCGAGTTTACGAGTGGAACGGTTTCGATGCCGCGGTCGATCCCATGGCACGATCCGATCCCGAGCCTCGCGTCGCCTCGATTAACAGCCTCGCGTTTCGAATAGCGCGCGCTTTCGGAATATGGCGGGAAGGGTCGGTGGCTCGGCGAGAGTAGGGGGGGATCCGTGACACCCCGCTCAAACACAGCGGTAACTGTGGGTGGTCGCGTCCTTTATCGCGACTATGGGCAGACGCGATAACCACGCGGATAGTAACCTCTCTCTCGGGTATGAAATGCCGCGGCTGTCCCGCTGCACGATCCCTCGGCGCTGCTCCGATCGTGGACGGGGCGTTGCGTGTCAGGCGACTCCG
Source organism: Andrena haemorrhoa (assembly GCA_910592295.1). NCBI lineage: Eukaryota > Metazoa > Arthropoda > Insecta > Hymenoptera > Andrenidae > Andrena > Andrena haemorrhoa. The sequence goes on along the minus strand of OU342940.1, from coordinate 7,871,239 downwards.
ACTCGGACGGGGGTCGGGAATGGGCGATGAACGGTCGCGGTTCCTCGAATCCGTTCGGCACTCGATATCTCTTTATCGAGAGGAATCGACGGGGCCCCCGGGGTGCTGCTCAGAAAACCTGCCACGTCTTTTTCCGCGTAGCTGCTACACCCAGAACGGGCGACACGACGCTTAGGTTATGTTTGACACACGCACGCTAGCAGTTTCTCCCTCTTCGCCGTCAGTTACGCTCAGCTGGCCTCATAACGTTGCGCTCGGTGGGACGGCGGTGGAAAGGGGGCGGTGCTTGTCCATAAGAAATACGGTAGCGCGAAACAGAGAAAGGAATGAGAGAAAGAGAAGACTCGATAAGGCTCGGTCGAGTCCTCGATGGCCACGGGTAGGCTCCGGCTTCGCGGGCCAGAATTCTCCGCGGCGATTCCACCGCCGATCGAAGGTACTTCCAAGTGTCCGAGTCTTACGGCCGAGCCAGAAACACTGCCACTTCGCACTGAGTGTTCAATCACGCACACACAGACACGAGGACACGCGCGCGCGTACACACAAGCGGGAGAAGGAGAGAAAGAGAGAAAAAAGGAGTCTCTCGCGTAGCCGCGATGGAGGGATCGTCGCGGTACGAACAAAACACACGTCTTCTCGCAGCCAAGGCTTGCTGGCCACTAGCTGCAGGGGGAGCTGAGCTACGCCGTCGACAGCGCCAGCTGCTCACAAAGGGTGGTCACGTGACCTGCGCGGTCGCTCGACGCGCAGCCCCACCAATCATCCCTGCGTACCTATTCGGAAATGCAATCCGCACGTTCTTTTTATATTCTACTTTCAAGGATTTCGTTAATTACTCCCTTTATTGCGTCGACCATTAAGCCTACCAGCTCCCAATAGACGAACGGCTACTATTTCCTTGCAAGATTATCTAACTTTTTCAAGGATAGAAACGTCGGGATAACAATTTGAAATTCGGATAATGGCGCCAGGATGTTCCAATTTTAAACGATTCGATTTCTTCGATTGGCCACTGGATCAGCGAGTTCGGTTTGTGAAGGGCAATAAACTAGACTTTGAAATAGCGTCGTACAGTTAAACGTGTATATTTACACGATTATTGCGAATCATTGTCGAACGTATTAAATTAACAAATTCATAGTTCCTCCTTCCGTTGCGTCGCAACAATATTCACACTCTTATAAAAAATGGTACACAAGTACGAAGCAAGCAATGTACAAAGCGTGGTTTGTTGTTGGTACGGTTGTAAGAGAAAATCGATAGCGGCTTTTATGTGACAATTTTACGAATTATTCGGATTACGTTCCTGTCGAATTCGAATAACGGTTGAATTTTGAAGAACGTGGCGAAGGAACCGTCATCGGTCTTATCTTACAACCGTAACAGTTTTATTTAACATTTTATTGCATATATCCATGCTTGTATCGATATCCACATTTATCATATACATTTATCGTTTCAAGTGATAAGTATACCCATACAGGAGAGTATTATCTGGTTTCTTCCCTTTCCTTTGTTTCGTTCACTTGTACAGATATTTGCGAGGCATGTATTCACAATTAACAGTACGACGACAGTAGCAAACCCGATAAATTTCCGTTCTGAAGGTAACAAAGGCCAAAATTATTGTGTTCGTACATCCTTTTTCTCTCTCTCTCTCTCTCTCTCTCTCTCTCTCTCTCGCTCTCTCGCTCTCTCTCTCTCTCTTTCTCTATACACAACGAAAATAACTTTCCTCTTTTGTTTTCTAGCAATCACATTGTGCACGTTAACGAACTAGTTGGTACGCGATTAAACCTAATTCATTCTTAAATGTATTCTAACTTCCTAAAATCGCCCGCTCTACATCGTTCTTACTCGTTATAGGTACAAGGTGTGAATACAGGCCTGAAAAACTTACAATACGATCGTGTAGGAAAATATGAAAAGGTCTACATCTCGAATCTTTCATCTTTTCGCGCTAAATAGGCTTTCTATCTTTGGTCTGACCGAATTTCCTTCGACGATATCCCGAGTCCCAAGAAAAATAAATTTTCGCTCTAATATCGTTTCCTCCTCCCTATATTGCAGATAACACAGTCCTCGTGCTCCCTTCTCGCACCTCCACGTTCGCAGGGTTTACGTATAAAAGACCACAGACACGGTAGTTGCAGGAGAATTCAGCTCGAAACGGTCAAGTAGGAGAACAAACACCGCAACACGCTCGATCCGAATATAAACTGGCTTTAAACGGCACAGGGATTTTCGTGAAACCCATGAGCGCCCGTGGACATAATTGTACACGCGCATGCTTCCATGCAGACCATTATTTTACTCTTTTATACATTATCGTGTCAAAAGTTTGTACAAAATTTTGAGAAAATAGCACTCCTTAAAATGGAGCCCCGACTCTCCAGTGATCCGAGAATTTTAGAAATTCGTGAACCCTCTTTTGATTATTCACTGGGCACCGATGGGCACGGACATTCAACGTTGTGTGTTGCTGCTAATTCAGTTCGTTTAACATTAATCCACGGTCCTATGAACTAACAAGCGCACAAGTATTACAGCGATATTAAGCTCATGAGGTACGGCGTACTTTCGCGCCGTAAGTAATCTATCATTTGGCGAGAGATTTGTGTGTACGTAGAATTAAAATTGAAAGCCCATGAAGTTGCTATAAAAGCAAAGTAAGATGTCGCGGATTTAAATCGATCCGCGACACGCGACTCCGATTATGTACGGAGCCGGAAGGTGAATAACGCATACATACAACATAATTACATAGGAATTGTTACGCGCACGCGAAACGAATCTGATGACAACATTTCCGCGTTAATCGCGAATTAAAAGTGAGCCGGATGACATTGATTCGCGAGAATATCGAGAACAGCCTCTTAATATCGAAATCGGATAACAATCAAGTATAACGGAAGCGATAAACTTCGTGTGTATAATGTCCCATCAAATTTGTGCGAATCCTCCGACTTAATTTTAAGAGTTCCACTTTGAATTTTGTACAGAGCTACGCGTTTCGTTCGTTTTAAAGTTTACGGCGTCGTTAGACACGATCACTTTATGGGAATTTTCCTTACGTATTTGTTTCAGTTCACTGTAAAACAACTATAAATTAAGACAGCTCGAAGCCCGTGTTACTAGTGACGGCGTAACGCAGCTTCTCCCGCAATGTACTTTTCTTTTGGTAATTCGGTAATTTAAGAAGATTGAAACACGTGGAAGAGGTGGGTAATCGGTTCTGCGGATCTTTCTTACGGATCGTAAAGAATCCCCTTATCACACTACCTAATTTGAAAAGAGAGAATAAAGATCGCGCACATATAAATCGATATAACACATAGAAGGTATGCGATAATTTAAGTATACTTTCATACCGATTGTATCACCCGTGTCCTCGTCATCGCCAACCTCGACGCAACGAATCGAGAATGGAGGTTCCAAGTGTGCGAAACCCAGCAGAGGTGATTTTGAGCAACTTGTAACAAACTGTGGAACAGACGAGATGTAGAAACCGCGATTGTAACTGCTTTCCAATGGTAATATCGGAGCACGTACCTTCAGGAATAAGCCTCTTTCTTCCTCTGAAAAATCTTTCTCCAATATATCCCATAACCAGCATACTACGCGATGACTGTCGTGGAAACCACCATAATACTGCGTGTGCTTTCGCAAATCTCGTAAGTCTAATGGAACGTTATCGCCCGAAATTAATCTCTGCAACTGAATACAGAAACAATTCAAAGGCAATTGCTCTGCGCAATGGCCGAATGTGATCCGAATTAATTGTTATCTTACTTCTGGAGTTGAGAACAACGCCAACCACTCGGGATTAATTATAGAACGGAATCCCTTGATAAAAGCAGCCGTCTGATCTTTGATTTGCATACGCATTCTGAAGTGGGCCATCAAGTGTATGTAATTAATTTTATTCTCGTTGGTGACCGGCACCGCTCGACCTCCAGGGACCAACTCGTGCGTAACTAGCTTCCCTAAAACGTCTTCGTCAAGGGAGAAAGTTAATTCTAATTGCCTAACGTCGCTTTTGTAATGCTTCACAAGGGTGAGACTCCGATATAGGTCTCGATCGAGAGAAGCCAATTCGTCCAACCAGCTGTACAATGCTCCTCCGGTTTGCCCAGAGAATTGGGAGACAAAGAAGGACGCAAAGGGCACGTCTACAACGATTCCCTGAAAAATATGGTTCGTAAGTAATCAGTCGGCAAAACGGTATCGAGACGTTACTGGCTTCATCGCTTACTTCGTACACCGCTTTACCCAGCATGCGGCCGACAAATTCGAACAGTTGCAAGTGATTATCCTGCATGGCGGATGTGGGAGATGGGTAAAGTCGATTTTCACTGGTAGCTTTAAACAGATTCAACGATGGATCGAAAACTTTCTTTATTGTCTCCTCTAAAAACTCTTTAAATACCCCATCTTGATCGATACCGGCTTCGGCTAAGCCCTGCTCGTTTACGAAACGAACCCTGATCACACCTTTAAGCGCCTGAGAAGGTAACATTGCAAGTTGACGATATCCATCCTCTACTATGCGTGTTCTGCGAATAGTACTCGTATGCTTATTTCGTACGTCTTCAAGCGTCGAGAACGTTTCAGCGACAATAAACAGAAATACCTGTGAACGACAATGAGCGTCGTCGGCGTACTGTTGCAAGCGCTCTCAGTCAAGCCCAATACAGCTTTCTCATTCACCACGTGCTTACGGAACAGTACCACCCGCTCCGAATGAGGAATAACGTGAGGCATTTTCGAAAGGAGAAGGGCAGCGCCGCGTCTACCTTTTTCCAAGTCTGCCAGGAAACCTGACACTCGAACTTCCTGTTATGATAGTGTCTCAATTTTAAAATCACGTAGTACCAGCTGATAAGCAATTAATTTTAAACACTTAACTTTGCCAGCCAGTGCCCATCGGGGCAGAACGTCCGCCTGCAGTCCCGCCGATAGATCGCCATTAAAAGTGTGTGAAGAGAAGTGAACAAAGGATTATTAGGAACCGACTTCACGTCTGGAACATCTAAAACTTTAGTACATAGCTAATCTGCTTATTATTTATAAATACACACAGGGCACATAGAGACGAGTTTAAACATAATGTAAAGGAGCATGATGCAGAGACTGTAATACGCACCAAACAAGTTATTGAGAACTGCCTTGTACAAAAATTGATTTAAAAAATACGATATCGTTACGAAATCGTTCAGCTTGAATGGATCTTGCTGCTCGTACATTTCCATATCATCTAAGATTCTGAAAAACAAAAGGAGCAATGATGGTAACGGCAATTCCGTGCAGCTGTTCCAATACGTTTTAATATACTAACGTTACATAATGCGTCATACAATCAGAAAATAATATCAACATTTGAAATTCGGGCGCTGTACACTTTGTATTGGCAGCTAAATGGTCTAGAAATGCTTTCAGCCCGCAATGTGGACCCAATGTTCCCAGGAATAAATACATGTGGTACAAAATCTTATCTTGATAGCACAAACCTGGCACAACATAAATACACGCATGTTTAGTAATACGCTATCGGAATTACTTGCGAGCGCACATACCAGTTAATATCTCCATCTTCATCTCTGTAAGTGTGTGTAAAGCAATTTGATAAAGGGAACAGATCAGAGCTATCCTGGTAGTCTCCGGGCTCCCTAATTTTCTGTAATTTTTCGTGTTGTTATTCCTATTTGTACGTGCTTCCAAGAACGCCCGTCGAAAGATGTTAGTGCCGACAGATGTACTCTGTTGCTCGATCGGCGACGGTATCTCTTTCTCGATAAGTTCTGTCAACGGTTGACCTAATGGAAGATTACAGGTTTATTTCGATTTCAACGCAAGTACCGCGGGACACGCGAAACATATGAATTTTTACCAATTAATTGTGTGACTATCCTTTCCGTCCACAGACATGCTAATTGCGACTTTACGTATGGTATGGATTCTTGTAAAGGTGTATCAACCTTCTGTGCAAGCCACCCGAGAATGGGGTGCCAATGCGTTAAATTACTTTGTTTCGCGACTACGTATTGTTGACACGCCTCCAACATTTTCGTCACCACAAACTACAAAGTTTTATGAAAAGTTGTAGTTCGCTTCATAAGCTACATAAAACATTCACATGTTCCGGAATAGATGTTTACCGTAAAAGAAGGAAAATATAACTCTTTCAATACTTCCTCCCTTTCGATATTAGCCAGTTGTATTAAGTTGGCTAATAAGCACAGCGCATAGCTACCTTCTAAAGCGTTAAAAACTATTCTCAAATTTTGCTCCAAATTCAACAATTCCAGGCTTCGTGCAAACAAGTTGTACGTAATAAATGATGAAATACACTAGAAATATATAAGTTATTGCACGATTTAAAGCGAAGCTGAAGTCAGGGTATTATTCTTCTAACATACCACTGATGATATATTGTTCAGATGATGGACCAGCGCAGGTACACTAAAAATGTTGATTAAAAACAGGGATACCAAATTGTCTGACATTTGAGAAGAGATTAATGGCCTCATCGCCAACGTGACCGCTGCTGACAGAGCTATAGGTTTCAAAGCAATGTCCACTCTACCCAATCCCTTTATCAAGAAAGCCTAAAAAGAAAAGATAATCAAAGTATTGGCTTCTTTCTAGGAACGATTAAATTACTTCCCAGAGAAAAGCCTGTTAAATAACCGAAGAATCAATGCTAATAGGATAATCACCTGCATAATGGGATAGAACCCATTGTTGACTAGGTGGCCCATTATATTCGCGCAAAGCCGATTCATACCGGTTCTTAGCTTGTCCATTCCCTCTACTTTCTGAATCGCCCATGTTCCTGGGGACGTGAAGCTAACTAACGTGTGTAATCTCAAATGGATGGATTTATGGTCAGCCACTATCTCTGGTTTAAGATTATCCAAGCCGGTCAGACAATACAGTAGCAATCTCTTCATTTGCAATATCCATGATATGTAATGGTCTTTGTTTAATAAGAGTCCTACGTATGAAGTTTCGGGAGACTCCGAATCGAGAGTCAATACTAAATATCTAAAATGTTCAAGGTCCGTTAGAATGATATCGCTGTCTCCCACTACTTGGTGTATCCTTGCGGATATCGTTCGCGTAATCTGCTCCTGTCTGCACATACCTACATAATTTTTCTATTCTTTCTTGATCCCTCTCTTTCTTATATACAAGCAGAAATTTGAAAATAATCTTGTACATGTACAGAGCAGTTTTCAGCTGCAGATTCGTCTCTGTACGACCATCGTTGAGAAAATTTATGTCGAAGTCCTCTCTGAAAATGATAGCCCTCGTTCGATTATTTTATCCACAATCTACCAGTGCAAATACAGATACACCAACGTGCTCCGATACGGATCGAATAAATCGCAGCGAGAAAATATATATATATACACGCTCGAGGTAATTCACCGACACCGATGGAAGATTGCCGAGCGTGTAAATAAATAATTATCGACGATTGATTCAAGATAGAAATACCGTGAAAGCTTCCCGTTGGAGAGCCGCGGAATCGCGGCGAGGGGGCGAGGAGAGGTGACGAGTGCGATTTAACAAACAGAGGACTCACAATATTCTTTTATGGGTCAACCATCTTCTACAATAAGCCTGAATTAAGGTGGCAGCAGCCTCTCTGTCTTTCTCGTGGGCCCTTTCCTCCCTAGCGGCCTTCGTTTGCTGCAGGAAGCTGTCCCTTGACGACTCCCCAGCTTTAAACATCCTGGATTTACCGCGAACGGCCGCTGCTAACCACTAAATTATGCTAATGGCAAAACATTGTCAGCTGGTCATCCGTGGTTACTAGCAGTTGACACCACGATTCAGCCACCCACTAGAAAATCATCCTTCGCAGCAGTATATACGTCACGTTGATCTCATTCGGTAAAAAAACAATCACTCGGACCGATCGGCGGCGATTGCCACACGCCACACGTTTCTCACTCTCGCATTATCTGTGTGTACCGCCGAATGACAGCCAACTGCGACGGCCATTGTTATTAATTTCATTCGAGGATGAGTATCGAGGACAAAGGATATTAGGTTAGGTTGAAAAGCACGTGACCAGTGGCGCCATGAAATCGCCGAAGTAAATTATCGAACTGTGCGATACCGTTCGTCGCTTCATTTCCCCCCGCAATTTGATTTCTCGAAACGCTCGTTAGTTTATGGTCCGCTCCGATACTCGGTTCTCCGAGATCGTTCGGCGGGTTACGGGGCTAAGAGAATTTTAGAATAACGTCTATTTCGCTCCATCTACTCGAAACAATACACTCGAAATTGTATTTTCATTGTTTTAAAAGATATTCTGAGTAGCTACACGACAGTTAAGAAACTTTGTATAATACACTTGGTTCGTTCATAAAAATAATTGCCTATATAATGCTGATTTTATCATACCATGTACTGCTATTTGATATTTGTACTTTGTTTCGCAAGGTATTCGAAACGAATTCATTTAACAATCAACGACACGAATTACTCTTAAGCTTCTTATCTTCTCCGCGCGCAGAACGAACGCGGTAACATTCACTTCTTTCCGTAGGAGTTCGAGATTTAAGCAGAACTTTTGAAATTGTATAAAATATTGGTACAAGAAATAGTTGGATAGCTTTCAGTCGCGACTTTCGGTTTAAGAATCAAGTGGATGACCCTTCGATTCTTCAACCGAAACAGTTAGCCTAAAAAACGATATCAATAGTCGCAAATATAATTCTGTTCCTATGATATAGCTTAACAAGTATCTACAGAAAAGTCGTTGCAATCCGTTCGCTATTAGATCAATTGCTCACATCGTTCCTTTCTAAAAATCCTTTCGAAGAATTTGAAAGTGAAACTTACGAAATTTGAATAGAATAACCGTTCCGTTAAAAGTATTTGTCATTGTTCTTTGTGATCAACTTATGCTATAAGTTCTAATTTAAATTGTCCTTAAATTAATGTGCTTCTGTTATTAAGTATTCAAGGTAGTCCGTAAAGTTTTAATGTCCTGTCCATACTAGTAGAAGCTATATACTGCGCATGCTTCCCAAAACGAACACCGGTCGCGGCCGCCGTGTGATCATTGAGCACTTTCAGTTCTTGCCACTGTTTGCACAAGTACACCCTGAAAATAAGTCAAGCGAAGATTAAAAAAAGACTGTTTCTCGCGCAACGAGTATCGAAAGCATCGAGTGGTATAAAATTCTCACCTCACGTCCGTCCCAGCCACCGCCAAATACGTTCCGCTTTGATCAAAGCAAATATCTTTCACCTCGTACCCTTCTTCCAACTGAAGTGTCTTGAAGTTCTTCAATTTACGCAAATCCCAAAGCTTTACGCAGGAATCCTCCGCAGCGGTAGCTAAATAATAACCGTTCTCGGAGAAGCTAATCGCCGTGATCGGCCCCGAGTGACCCGGGAAGTTGGCTACATTCGATTGCTCCTTCAGATCCCAAATCTTCACCTGAGAATCTGCGGTACCGGTGCCAAAAATCAATCCGTCCGGATGGAACTGAGCTGTTGTCAACGGTTGACCCGCTTGTCCTGCGACCTACAATCAAATCGTGCGCGGAAAATACGTTAAAGTAGATTTTAAATATCGAAGTTCGTTAACACTATTTACCGGACGTACCTTTGTCAGTAATCTACCAGTACGTATATCCGAGAATGCCCAATGTTGATCTAACGACGAACTTAGTAAATAATCGCCAGTTGGATGCAAAGAGAGTCCGGTAACTGGAGCATCGTGAGCTATCAATAACAACGTTGTTTGACTAGTTGCCACGTTCCATACGCGTATCGTAGTATCCGGTGACGCGGTCATTACTATGTCTTCATCTGGGTGATAGATTACTCGAGTAACCTGCACAACATCGTAGAATTGGTAAAGATCTGGATGTTTTACGTATTCGCGAAGAATGTCGGCAATTTATACCTTCTTGGTGTGTCCTTTCAATATCGCAACAACTTGCTCCGTATCTTTGTTGAATACTGTAGCATTCTTATCAGCCCCACCAGTGAGGATCTTGCTAGTATCTGCACTGTGTATGTCGAGTGCGAGTATACCAGGCACACTGGCAGAATGGAGACCCTGGAATAACGATTGTAATAAAGCATTCATCAGTTTCCAATGCAAACGAATAGAAACAATCTTACAGGATGAGATGCGAGCGTTTGAAACGCGCGAATGCTATCTTGCGGGAGCAGGTCTTCAGGGACCGAACGTCCGCGACGTTTTCTCTCCTGAGTGAGCACTGTGGCTCGTTCCTGAAGTTTCTGTATCACATCCTCGGTAATGCCAGCTTGTTCCATAGGCTGGGCAGCTGTACCGCCAGCTTCCACAGCAACTGCCTGTAATCAAGCACGATTCATTGTTAAGTATGCTTGAAGCAACTCGTGAAAAAGATGCTGCGTGTAATACATACTGGTTGCGGAATGGTGGTAGCTTGGACAATTCCAGCCTGTGGTTTCAAAGTAGCCAGAGCCTCTCTGGCTGCTGTTACTTCTTTCGTTAATCTAGCGATCACGCGACAAGCCGCATCGTGCTGGTACAAAGCGTGAGACAGCTCTTGTCGAGCTGTCTGCAGTTGTTGCCTAAGCGTGAACGAGTGTAACATTACCGCGTCCCATTCGTCTTGTAAAATTTTTAATATTGCCGGGATAGACGTGGCGCTCGGCGGTTTGGGCTTAACTATGGGAGTAGCTGCGGAGAAGTGGAAACATGAATTTTACAGAAACTCCTGTAATAATACATCGCAGGATTGAAATGATGGAGCGTACTTTTAATATCGATGAGTTGCTCTATGGTCAATTCCTTTCCAGTTATAGGATCTACCCCATTTTCTGTTACGTATTTCTCAATCAAACGCTTCTCGAATATAGAGCCAGACACAGGAGATACGACCGGGTGTTCCGGCACTTCGTTAGAAACTGAAAATGCATAATTGCGAGTGTGAGTATTGGCGGTAATGTGAAATATTCTAGGTTACGTTCGAAAGTAGCCGGTATGAACCAGAAATTTCGTTGAGGAACACAAATTATTTCTAATCTCGTTGCACAAACGTAACTAGCGCGAATTCAGTACAGATTTATGTATTTCTAAGTAAACAACACTGAAATAAAGAAGAATAACTTACTCGCACAAGAGAGCGCCATTTTCAGACAGGCGAAACGTGTTTACTGCGCATGCATTCGCTCCAAATGTTTAATATGCTTTAAAAACCAACAGGTTGACAGTACTGATGTCGAAGGGGATTGAATAATAATTGTAGTGTCTTTTGTAAGAGCTTCGGGCACTCAGAATTGCTCAGAATACAAAGATACACATAAATAAATGAACTTTTATACGCTTGGATACATTGAACGGGACGAGTTAGTTCATAAGTGCCACCGTTAGGTGTTTATAACGTTTTTGCATTCGTAAACTAAGTAAACAAATTAAAATGCTTTTTACAATAATAAATAAACAAGTTAGATTATACCTGCGCAATTCGTACTTAATTGACAATCTTAAGCATTCGCGACAACATTGATTCATTAATGAATTGCAACCATATCCAATTACTGTTAATAAGTAATTAATTATGAACAAGATAAGCACAAGTTTTACGTGAGAAAGTAATCCGGGATGTATACTTTAAGATTAAACAACTAAAAATAGTTTATCCATCGCTTTAAAGTGCGTTTTATATTTATTCAAATATCCCTCTCAAATGTCTCAAACGTCCCTGCATCAAGCGGATGGGTCGATAGTTTCCTCAAACTGGAAGCACGACAATACTGTGCTTTTTGAAAACGACCGCTCGGTAAATATACCTCTTCGAGGATTATTAAACATCTGAAATAATCTCCCCCGCAAAGGAAAACGCAAGTGATACTTGGCGATACTGTTGCAGAACAGATCCTGCATTCAAGTACGACTTCCGCTTTAGCAACGTAAACATGGCTCCTACTGCAGCTGTCGTCTACTTTCTTGCGTTCGCCTTTGCAGTTTCTAACGTCGATTCAACGAGTACTCGTTACGCATCGGCAAGAGTCGAGGTAACTAAACTATTCTACTTTCACTGGTACAAGCGTTTGCACTGTAGTTTGTCATACTTTCATGTTAAGTCGCAATAGATTAAGACACTGTGAAATCTTTCCAGAGCTGCGGGGGTTGTCAACTGAACCGGCATGCGGCCATAAAACAATTCATTAACGAGGACGTTCCTCAATAGTATCCTTAAACATATAATCGTTAAAATATCATACATTTTCGTAGTTTATTTACTTGTTAACTTTGCTTATTTAAGAAAATATTTGCGGACGAGTTGATGGTTTTCTCTTGCTGGTTTTAAAGACACTTTTCCTTTGTAATCAATGACGGACAATTATTCTTACATAAGATTCCTAATTATGAAGTATGTTCTGCAAAGCCTTTATTTTGTAACGCATACCTGGTTATTTGTGTGTGATTGTGGCAGAATGCTTGGTAACAACAAGGTATAAATGTTTATCGTTGTAAAGAACAGTATTATTGTCTAATTTCATTTACATAAATCCTTACAATACACTATAGCGCCGATGTTGAATTTAAACACATTCAGGGGGCTATTCCAGAACTTGTTCTCTTCGACGAGAACAATGCGGTATAATATAATTACTTATACAATATATTATAAGATAACTTTACATTGTCAACTTTGCAGGAAGTGAAAAGGTTGCACTTGGCAGGATTGTCCAGGGAGGAATGCAACGATTTATTAATATCTAACGGTTTTGTGAAAAAACCGGCAAAGGATGAGATATAATGCATGAAAGCCATCGTACCTTCAGCATCAAAGTGAATAAATATCTATGAATTTGGGAGATCAGTCTACAGTGTTTATTAACGAATGATTTACTTTACTTTGGATGCCAAATTGTTCTGTTCTGTATAATTGTTTTTTTACATTTTTATGTAGATAGAAAGAGGTGTAGCTCTTCTAAATCAAAATGAGTATCCTCTGACCTAATATTAATTACACTAAGTATAATAGCCATATTTTGAACCCAAAGTTGGCTACACGCAAAGTATTAAAACGGGAGCATTACTGTATTAGATGACTAACACTTAAAGTATATTTAAAGCACAAAATAGCGAGTACTTTAGGGATCTTTTGATGCACATGTTGCTGTCCTTTAGCACCTCATCATATAGTTGAGGGAGCATTGTATTATCTCTCAGTGGGACAGCAATCTGTGATACAACTACTAGATCCATAATCTGACGAAATTATGGAGTGCTCTGGCTGCCTCAGAAGTTTTAGTTGTAAACCCTTTAGGGATTTTCATCATTTCAAAAACACTTATAAACATAATTTAAACACCTTTAAAAGTATCGAGAGCGATTGAGATTTCTGTACGTTTTGTGAGGAAACCGAAGGCTTGTGTAGTAGGGTACTCTCTGCTTCTTCATTTTGTTTATCCGCTGCACAGTGTTGTAGGTATACATACCTTTTTTTTTTCATTGAAACGAAAGTTCAGAGGCAGGCACCAAATCGTAACACGAAAATTACGGAGCACGTATTATATTCATCTTTGTTTCGAATATCGTTACAGAGAATTTAAAACAAATTGTCCGTATTATTGAGTATCTGTACTTATGACCTCGAATAAATCGCTGATTTAGTATTTGTGTCGCTTCATGTGTTCGATACTGCAGATCCTATCCCGAGGATGTAATTAGAGGGGGATGGAAAGCTTCTCGTTAAGGAGTGATACATATATTTTTATTTGAAATTTATTCTAGCGGCGATATACTGAATAAACTTATAAGGCACTTTACAATATCTAGCTTTCAAAGGAATTACAAATCGTGTTTGGTGAATAACATCGGTAATGTATTTTTATAAGAAATACGTTCAGTTACAAACATTTCGTTTATGGGGGGATCAATAAATTTCATTTAGCCGACAATACTATACATGGAATGTCGATTTCCAATATCGATTTAAATTGTAAATGACTGAGGTCTACTTTTTTTCTTTCTTTCTAGTTACACGACAGTAATTTACCGTTTCTTAGTTACCTTTCCGTCTTCTATCTCCACAACTCTTAGAGCATATAAACATGGAGGAAGCATGCAATGGGCGAAAATGTAGACGGCGATAGAAAGAAAAAAATATACATTGGGGACACCCTCTCTCTTTCTAACATTAAAAGAAAAACCACTGTCGCCCCTCGCGCTAGAGAGAGAGGGGGTGTCCCCAATGTATATCTGTTTCTTTCTATCGCCGTCTACATTTTCGCCCATTGCATGCTTCCTCCATGTTTATATGCTCTAAGCCACAACTACATTGCACGTAAAAGCAGAAAATAAATAAGCTACGTTTATATGTGTAACGTTATTTCATTTGCATCTGTTTACTTTCATTTAACAACTAGATTATATACATTTGTTTATATAAGCAGCTCGTAAACACTGCGTAGGTCCGTGTTAATGTAATAAAATTACGTTCATCAGGGTTTTACAGAAACCCAATTATGTATGTTTTGCGTGGTGTAAGTAATATCTTACGTGTCTAGAAGTGGTATATTTATATATATGCATATACATATATATGCATATACATAAATATCATAAGAATAGGTTCCAGAATTTCCGAAGCCACAAAAACAACCTGCTTGAATACGCGTGTCCAGTTAAGTAGAACTACAAGAAAACATACTATCCGTTCGTTACATTGCCAATAATACCAACAGCCTTCTGTTTAGATGCTAAATTTATTCTTCTTTTTTTAATATATATATATATATATATATAATCACAAAAGATTAAAAATAAAAGTGTATGTACATTGTACACGTAAAGATGTCGCTACATTAAGACACAACTAAAACCCGTTTGTTTATTCAAGCAGGTGTAGCAGTTACTACAGTGAGTAACAACGATTACACAAACGGGGAAAGATTGATGTATTAATAAAAATGTAATGAATCGATCCAACAAGTGGATAGGATTACAAGATATGGAGCAAGAAGTGTGGTTTAACAGAAATGTTACGCCATCAGAAGCCAACAGATGAACACCAGCGCCACCCATAGAAACACCTTGGAAAGGAATTGCTCCTCTTCGTACTGAGGTGTTCCCCTAGCGGCTACGCAGAAACAAGCACTTCGGTTCAAAGCGTTCTTACAAGTAGAAACCGAAAGCCGTTCGTACAGAATCGTTTACCTGCGCTTGGCCGTGTCTCCCCAGAATTGAAAGTCGACGTGAAAAATGCGAATGGAAATGTTCCGATGCCAAACGACATGTAGGAGCCGTCTCCAAATCCGAAACTGGAAAATCCCATATTGTTCTCTTGCTCTGTTCTCTGGCCGGCAGGACGGGGTGGGATGTTATTCCTGAAATAAAGGACAATGTAACGTTCGGTGTACTATGACCTGAGAATGCACTGCACCGGCGAGAGCAAAGTCTACCTTGGGTCCTCGTGCCTCGTAGCTCCACGTCCGTACAGTGGAATCACTTTGTCTTTGCTGATCGCTGCCTTGCATACCGGGCACATTTTTCTGGCTGGACGTGTCTCTAACCATTGGTGCAAGCACGGCCAACTGTATACGCGATTAAGTTAAGTTACTTTATAATACGCTACGGATATATATCATTTGCCGACAATAATCTCACCAAAACAGATGGCCACACATGCTGATAACTGCATCCTTTGCTGTATCAAGACAAATGTTACACTCAAAGGTTCGAGTATCCTTCTCCTTTTCATCGGTCGTGGAGTCCCACGGTTTCGAGGGTCCAGCCTGCTCCCCTGTGGTGCTCATGATGGACTACTTTCTTCAAAAATGGATTAAACACTGTTACCTCGCAAAAGACCACACGAGACCCTAATCACGAACACGTAGTGATTTTTCTATTAAAGAACGGCAAACAGTACCTCCGTAACGCGAGAATAAAAACATTATGAATTTCGTGTTTTTATGCCTGGCAGTAATAATAAAGTGTAATCGATAATGTATCTAGAGTTATCGCCTGATACCGACGAAATCGCGCGAATTATCATAACAAGAGAAATCAATTTAGGGGAACAGTATGACAGTCCCCGTAAAGCAGCTGGTGCAAACGGGCAGCTATGAAACGTAGATGGCAGGAAATCGTAAAGGTTAAAACTGCGTACAATCGGAAGGAATACGCAATTTGTATTCACAATTGTTTAATATCGTCGGCCTCGCGTCCGTTCCATTTTCTGACGCATTATGCATCCACGAACATGATCGGAAGTCATGTGCCCGCGAGAAAAAAAGAAATGGAAAAAACACGCAGGAGTAACGAGAATGGTAAAAAAAATATAGCATTCAATACGTTTCGTGCGAGGTCCCCACGGAGGAAGCTATCGACGGGGCGATCTGTCACGTATGGAACAGTTCGTTTAAACAAGATATCAGCGAAAAGTTGAATCGTGATCGAAGTTCGTTAGATGATGCTTGGCAGGCAAAGGTCGCGAGTCCCGTCAAAATACGAATAGAGATGGGTCTGCCATTGCTGACACAATTCATGCCACTTACTTCAGCCTTTCGACTACCAGGCCCCCCTGTCCTTCTGTCCGCTGTAAACTCTGACACCCGTTCCAAAAGATGATCCTGACGTATCACTTACACCACCGTCGCAATTGCGCAAGTGCCATCAGATGATTTTCATGATTCCTCGCGAAACGGATGTTCGAAATAACACGTAAGAGATTCGACCTCGGAATATAACGCTTATCCACCGAAATCTTATCGCTGGTGTACGCTCGCGCGAACTTTGCACACTTTCGCGTATTATTTATGCGAAACTCATCCACGGCCGCTGTTACGATCGCCCTACTGCGATTCTAATACGACCAGTTAAAACCACCACTTGATTAACGCTGTACTGAACGTCGGGCAGTTTTATATTTTATCGGCTGCTCGTGGGACACGATTGAAGCTAGTTCTTGGTTGCCTCAGCCGAGGTCGCCATTTGGTACCCGGAACGAGTTATCCAACTATTTTGAATTTTGCATGATTAACAGAGCCTAACGCAACTTTTATTTACACAATTCTATGCAACGCAAATATCGAGCTTTCTATCGCGATGATAACGGATTTAAGAAGATTCAAGTATTTACGTACATACGAGGAATTTACGTACGTTTGGCGAGTTATTTTTGCTGTTAGTTAGTCGATCATTGTACGTTCACGAATATCTTTTAATAGGATTGCAGAGTGGTATTGATGAATCTGTGGTGATTTCGAAATTGATTTCTCCATCACCATGGTGTTAAAGATAATGCTGTTGTTTGAGATGAACTATAAGCGCTTAGGATGATGAAGCTTTATATACCTCAACAGTTTTTGCTAATGAATATTTCGTTTTGAATAAAGAGTAGAAGGTATTGTTACTTGTGCATTCCGAGAGGCACTGATAACGCACCAGGTACTGATAACACGATCTCGCGTTAAATCTCAAAGCCTTTCAACAGATAGTACGTAAGTGGTACAATTTCTTTTTAGAATGAAAGCAGACGGAGTAGATTCTCCGAGCAGGACTCTTTCGAGAGCCCAAAGCAGCAGATTCGAGAGCCCGATGTCCTCGAGGTTAAGGCTCGGCGGGTTAGGGAAGCAGCGTAAGCTTGCCGGCAAGAACCTAACCTCAATTCTGCTGCAACAGCGGCAGGCAATTCGCGTGATAGACGGTGATATTGACCTCACGCCAAAGTTACTGACCCACCCAACATATAGCTCGATCGACGAGCGTCAGATGACTGCGTTCGAGGCGATGGCACTGTCCCAGACCGCCAGTACCACGCAATTGTTGCCTTCAGTTTCTGGCATGAGCACTATGAGGGGAACCTCGTCCACGCTCATTAGGACGTCCTCGATACCTGCTAGCAATATAGTTGCGGACGAGACGCATTTCGAGAGCTTATTTTCTACCCAGACCGACGAACTGGAGGAAATGCTCGACCCCTACAAGGACAAAGCTCCTTCTCAATTTTACCTGCCCAGGTAATTTGAGAGCGGGCAATTTGAGAAGGAGATTCTTAATTTAGCAAATGCCGTAACAATCTTTTTAACTTAACGAGTATCGTCGACTTATATTTACCATACTTGTTAACTGCATCGTCGACGCGATTGCATCGAATAATACTTATGAGAACCTAATCATATCCCGTCTGTCCAGTATCGATCCAAATATTTTCCCCACCCGACCGGAAACGGTGACGCTCACTCTGAGGGAGACGGAAACCTTCTTCATATTCGAAATGCAGCCGCGCACCGGCGATTTACGGGAGCCAGAGGGCCTGGCGATCAAGGAACAGAACGAGACTTACGAGTACAAAACAGTCGGGCCCGGGTCGGTCAGGAAGCTAGTGGAGGCTGAGACGCAGACCATACAGCCGTTGATGAAGTCGCGGGGGACACACGCCGGTAGAGTGCAGCGTAAAAACACGGGCATGTTTGTTAATAATTGGGTCATGCACGACACTTACGCTGCGCCAGAATTGATGACCGAAATGAATGAACTACTTATCGTGCACACGAAGGAGTCTATGGAGCAAATGTTGCAGTCGGAGGTCTGAGCAAATCCTCAGTTCGTACTGTTCTATATTGTTCGTTCAGGTTAAAGATAGGGTGGAGGTAAACGGAATCACGCGAATACACTCTTGGCCAGAACGGTGTATCGACACATCGGACCAGTGGGGATCTGATCGCGTGGAACAGATTCGCTCTATCTTGAACTTGAACGAATGATAGTACCGAATCTCTTTCTATAACACAGCCGTGCAGGATTTCATAGAGTTGAATTTTTGAAAGAGCAGGAACTGAAGTCGAAGCTACCAAAGACCGAGTCCCACACGGTACAGAGAACTCCCGAGGAAGAGTTGACCTACATATTCCGGCACCCTAATTTCGCGGCCGCTGTGAGCGTGATGGAGCGTATAATATCGAACAACATTTTCATCCACGCGCAGAAACGTTTCACTGGTTTGATCAAGCAGGACCCGTGCAGTCTGGACCTAGAGTTCACCTACAGCCTGGATCTCTTGTGGACCCATACCTCCGAGGCGTGCAAGGGCAGGCCCGTGTCCAGTTTTCGCTGGAACCACGTGAACCATAGCATCTTGGCCGTGGGATACGGCGCGAAGGCGAACTCGGATGTGAAGAATGGTCTGGTGGTAATCTGGTCCGCGAAGAATCCCGGTGTACCGGGCCGTTCGTACATTTTCAGCAGCCCGGTGTCCGACATCGACTGGAGTCGCGATCGGCCGAATCTGTTGGCGGTGGGTTTCTACGACGGCCAGCTGAAGGTGATCGACGTGAGCAGCCTGGACGTGAACGTGATAAGGCGAAGCCAGAGCGTCACGTCCCCCTCGTGCTCGCCGCAATGGCAGGTTCAATGGTGGGCGGGCGACGAGCAGTTCGACTACCAGGAGCAAATTTACACCTGCGATCAGGACGGGAAAATGTATTGCTACCGGTACGTGGAGGACTTCCAAGCGACCACGATCATGAAGATCTTCAGGATAGAGGGCACCCTCCCGGGGGTCAGCAGAACTTTCCACTGCAAGGATTACGATATATCGATCAACCGAAGCCCCGGGGCGCTGGTGCTTCGCAGGCACCCCACTTCCACCACCCTTTACTTCGTCGGTTCCGACGAGGGCTGTATCTACAAATGCTCGACGAATTATCTGTACCAACATATCGAGAGCTTCCTGGCGCACGACGGGCCAGTCTACTCGATGATGTTCTCCCCGTTCTGCCCGAAGATCTTTCTAACGTGCGGCGCCGACTGGTACACGCGGATCTGGGCGGAAGGGATCACGGAGCCGTTGATCACCCTGTCCACCACGATGGCCTGCGTCCGGTACGCCGCCTGGTGCCCGACGCACTCGACGATCATCGTCAGCGTCGTCAGCAACGAGATCTGCATCTGGGACATTAGGAGGAAAACCTACACGTCCATGTCTGTCACTGTATCGTCTAGCAATGCCAGATTCGTAATGGCGGACTTCACGTCGGACGGCCATCAGCTAGTGGCCGTGGACGTGGAAGGTACAGTGTACGTTTACAACTTGGAGGGCATGCCGTTCTCACCGTACAATCAGACACAGGTACTGGTCGATTCGCTGAAGAAGTCGCTGATCACGAAGCCGGCCCTTCTGCGGGAGCTGAGGAAACTTGGCCCACCGTTTTCTCAATAAAATGGAATACGCGTGTTCGAGGGGATCGTTTAGCTCGTACCTTAAAGCGCGCGTTAAGATTATCTTTACTTACCTTTCAATAAGCTCGGCACAACACCGCGGCCCTGTATTTATCCTGTATGCCCGGAGTCACCCGACATCGTTACACGGAGGCAGATACGGCATTTTAAACTTCTTTATCGACCGTCCAGCCGGGGGGCAAAATCCAGCACGTGGGGACCCCTTTCGTGTGGGCCCCCGAAGCGAGGCATGGGCCCCAAGGGCTCGCGTGATTCGCGCAAAAGGACGGAAAGCAAAGCGACCATTTGGATCGAGGATGGAAGTCCGGGTGCCGGGGCCCACTCTGAGGCTTGGTAGGCAGGCGAGTCGGCACGGATGGCTGGCTTGCTCGCTTGGAGGAGTTGCAGGAGAGTGCCATGGTAGAGGGGCTTCCATGGCTGCTGCCGCTCGCGGGCACGAACCGCGCTACCGCCGTCAGCAGCCAGTCTTATTACGCCCGCACTCAACTACGCGAACTAAGTACTCTTCTTAGGCCGGGCGAGCATCCGCGAATAATAATCGCGGGCTAGCCTACGCGAGTCGGGGCCCCACCGTAAACGGTGCTGGTTCTACGCAAGCATCATCGGCCTATCTCGTACGTCCTAGGGATACCAGTATAACTGTACGGACACGCGTGCTCGCTCCATCTCCAGACCACTCGCTTTACAAAGCGACGAAATCGGTCTCGGAACACGTTCGCGAGTCGAGCCGGGAGACTACGTGCATCCGTCGAGCCCGATTGATTATCAAGGACCTGCTACCCCTCCAGAGGTAATTTTAGGCTTCTTTCTTTATTCCATTCGGTGTGTCGATGAAACGTGTTTTCGCGTAGGGAGACTCCTTTGATATTCTCTCTCTGTATTTATTCCGTGGCTTGAGAATCTCTCGTTATTCTCCGTCTCGCGTATTAAGTGGACGTTCAGTGTTGACGCGTACGTGCATTCTTGATTTAAGAGCCAATATTTAAAAGATATTCGTAGTTATTTGATCGATTCAGGGAGAATAAGACTTTTAATATCCCCGGCTCGGTTTGAAATAGCGAGCAGAACGCGGGAGCCGAGGTGGTGACATTGTATCCCTCGCGTGTCAATCGGACCAATCAAAATTCGACAGGCACACTTGGCCTGGAATGCCAGTTTCACTCGCGGGGTGGGAGAAGGCACGCGGGCGCGTGAGTTCGGCGTGAAAATCGTAAGCGAGCGGACGTCCTATCGGGTCGCGAGGACGATTAGTCTTGTTTCCTTGCCAGTAGAAGCACGACGGCGTCAACATTCACGGTCATTACGTTGTTTGTCGCGCGCCAAGAATTCGCGGCCGGGCATACCGGGTTGTCGCGATTACCGCGTGTCTCGAATCCATCCTGTGTTTTGATCGACCCAGGACAATCGTGCTGCTTCAACCGAAGCTCGCTTCGAATAATATACAGGCTTACCATCGGCTCACAAACGTCTCAACCGTAACTGCGACAAGTGCAACGCAAAGTGCGAAATCGAAAGTACAGTCACAGTACGAAAGTATAGTCAGAATGGGTTAATCCATTCAGGCATTGGCCACGAGGAACGGAAGGAAAAAAGACCGCGAAAATTCCTTCGCGTCCAGACAGATTCGGTTCGGAAACCCATCGATTTCGTGGCTCTATGTAAACACGCTTTTAATGGCCACTTCCGTTGAGGACCAGCGATGGTTACGTCACCGTCGACCAATCGCCGCTAATTGCTGGTGTTTGCGTGATCCGTGGGTCTGATTTACTGTCAACCGTTTTGTCGAAGGTCGACGTGTCGAATCGGCGGTGTTACGTTTAGTCGAGTGTCCATCTCGGAAGGTGCACGGGGAAGCGAATCAGTGTGAAGACTGCTTCATAGCGACGAACATGTGCGAGCAGGGAATAGTGGCGAAGCCGATGTTGCCGGGGCATGAGCTACACTGTGTCCAGTCCGTTCTAGACGAACCCTGACCGTGTCCGTGCTCGTTTCGCTTCAACTGGCCGACACCGGGTACCTACGAGGGCCGAGACGGGACACGGTGAACGCGCTCGTCTGAAAATCCCGCACGACTCGTGAGCATCGAGAGATCGGGAAAAGTGTCGTTTCGAGTTAACGCGTACCGGCGCAGGGACCCCAGCCTTCGAGGAGCACCGTGTTCCCGCGAAATTACACGGCTCCACGTACATTCGGTACGCTATGAACATCAACGTTCCTGGATGCAACGGGTGGTTCTTAAGTGAGTATCCACACTTTCTCTTATCCACATCATGCATGCTTTTATATAGCAATTCTTCTCTCATTGAAAAGTTATGGCTTCATTATTGTGTGTGTGTATATATACATACGATCGGAAAGTGATAGAATAGGAACGGTGGGAGGTGCTCGCGAATATAGCTGATTTTCAAATCCTGGCTGACACGGCGAAGAATGCAGATTACACAGATTTTTGAATGGGGGAATTAGCCTACGCAAATGAGATTCTCGCGGACTTTATGAAATTTAATTATTCTTTCCGATCATTCTGGCGTTACTTTTGACACTTATTAGTAATCGTGATGCAATCACATGTGCACCACCTGCCTCGACACAATCTTTAGGCAGGTATTCCGTTTCATGCGGTACTGTCCCAATCGAGCATTTTTTATACAATCTTAACTATCCATTTTTCCCAAATTCCTTCCCTGAGCGTATTGTAGAATCGATTGAGATTACATGTTCGGCAGTCTCGATAAGATTCGATAGGGGAGCGTGGCGATAAAGGATCAGTGTCGAGGAATCTCGCCTCTTCCATTTACTTCTCGGTTCATAGGTGACACTGTCCCCCAACAGCACGGCGTCGAGCGTCTAATTAACATTTTTTTCTCCCCGACTAACGGGTCATTGTCGCCTGGATACACGCATCAAAGGGCTTATCTCAGCCACGCGGCCGTGTAACCCAATTAACGTTTCCAATTATACGTTTTAGGGAAGATTAACGAGGCTGGAAGTGTAACCAGGCCTGTTCTGGCCGATACTCGAGCGGCGAAACGCGATTCGTGCGCCTAATTGCGATCCGAGATCGATCTGACGCCGGGCCTTGCGAATCGGGCATATAATGCATATAATGCACTTGTTTCCCTCCCGATGCCTACCCTTTTTGATCCCAGCGAAGGTTTATCGGTAATGGCCCCCGCCTATTGGCCTAATCGTGACCCATGCATCACGCTCCTCTATCTTCATCTAATTCCTCGCCCCTCGTTGCAACGCGCTACCTGCATACGGCCATGTGCATGCATTCTTTCGCCCTCTGCTTCTGATTAACTACATTATATTAATTATATTCGTTTGGAACAGCAACTTCATAGAAAGGGATCTCTTCTCACGGTTCGTCCTTTTTTGGAGGATTAACTGAGGGGTATTGGAATATTCCTTGTTAGTATTTTTTAGAGAGAAATTTTAAGGGGTTTGAGGGTTTTAAGTTACGGGGAACGCAGATCACTCTAGATTTATTAAGATATCTCTTACGGGTTGTTCGTTGAATAAAGGAGCAAAATTATTTAAGACGCAAATCCATTAATCGCAACAAGTTGTAGACATCTTGTATACCTACAACTACTTAGTACAAACTGATGTCGCTACGCAATCTCTTTACCAGCGACGTTTATTTTATCGATCCATTTGCCTTCGATAATGATTAGCGACGGTCTCCTCGATTTCAAGAACTAGAAATATCACCGCGAATTATTCATGAGTTCTTTTCCATTCGACTGGTTATCGCCCGTCCCCTAGGTGTGA
The DNA here is from genome assembly GCA_910592295.1 of Andrena haemorrhoa. Classification (NCBI taxonomy): domain Eukaryota; kingdom Metazoa; phylum Arthropoda; class Insecta; order Hymenoptera; family Andrenidae; genus Andrena; species Andrena haemorrhoa. The sequence continues at coordinate 7,847,244 of OU342940.1, read as the reverse complement.
ATAGACATTTTCCGCCGGGTTTATTTAGCCGTTCGAACGTCGTACAGTGGACATTAGCACGGGAAAGGAGGAACAAGATCTAGAGAAATTGCGTGGGTTTCGTTATCAGCCGGGTAATTTATGTACGCGCGACCGGTAGATTCCTGTTCTTAACGGAGCACTGCATAGAGTGATATATAATCGCGTACAGTGATCGGTACTGAATAATCAATTAATAAGGGGAATGAATGATAGCTTCATCAAGCCAGGGACGTGCATAAATGTCGCGCGCTCCGTTGCTATCACTCCGTGATCATCGTTCCTCGATTCGAATATGCGCGACAGAAGGGGGACACAATGCGACACGGTCCGCCGGATAGAAAGCCGTGCAGCGCAGGTGATAATGCACGGTCACGTCGCGATTTAAAGAAGCGCGAAGGGAATCGCTGACCTGCGTAGGTGTAACGAGAGGTATAACGCGCAGAAAATTGCCAGGTGCCTCGCGTCCACCTCTCCCTCTCGAAATCACCACCTTGAGATACTTATTGGAGGTCGATTAACCGGAACCGCGCGAATACCATCGAGTACAACGTTATACGCGGCTGTGTCGCTCCGGGATGTTCCTGGAAATCTTATCAGGAGCAGTGATAGACACTGTGTAGCGAGTAACGTTACGCGATACCATTGAGCGTGCCTTACGATCTCTGATAATCCCCATTTCCGCGGGAACGACTTTGAAATCGTCCCAGACACGAAGGCGCGGTGTCAGGACAACAATTCTCCCCGGGATGTTTTTATCATCGAGCCACGGCCTGACATTGAAATCGGCCCGGGGCGCAGCGCCGAGTCAAAGAGTGCCCCGTGTAAACACGGCCGATAATAAAGGTACTTGCTCGAGCCTGCTTGTGCCGTAATAGACGAGATTAAGGCAGGAAAAGGAGGGGAGAAATGGGAGCCGGTGTACGCGTTACGAGAAAGCCGCAGCACCGCGGTATAAATAAGATGATAAGACCGCCGTGTCTGCTCCGCCGCGGTAAAGATGTACTAGATCGACGACCCGCGAACAACCGTGGGCGTCGTAACGAGCTTGATAACGTTGGATAGGATTCAGCTATTGTCTCGATGCACAATGTTGCATGGGAAGGGAGAAAAATTGAAACGCGTAGCAACTATCGTGGGCTCGAAAGTGGAGCTGAATTTTGCCTCGAGACCTCTGTTACGTTTATAACGTAGGCGGAGGTTGTTTTCGAATAATTAAATTGGAAGAATCCTGGAGTACTTCTTCTTTGTGGTTGGGTTGAGATAGAGCTGACGAATAGGTGATGGAAAAACTCAAAGTTCCAGCTTTGAGGCCTTCGCGTTAGAAAGATTGGAGAAGAGACGAAGGTGCAGGATGAAAGTGGCCAAGTGCAACGGCAAGATGGCTTTCCGGGGATGCACTCGGGCGACGTAGGTGGCAGGACGGGAGCAATAACACGAGAAAACGCGAGAAGAGCTCGAGCAGCGGCAAGAAGTCGGCCACCGCAACGAAGGAGTCATGCGATAACGCTGCATACATCTCTGCGTCGTGTCAGGACGAGATGAACTGCACGATTAAAGATAGGCGAACAGACCGGGAGTTTGCCACTTATTCGATCGCTGGTTTTAACATCGGAACACGCGAATCTCTCCGCGCCAACGTCTAATCGAGAATAACGAAAGGAAAATAGAAACTCGGGAACCTTTTCCTCGGATGAATTATCGCCACGTTTAAATTCCCAAATAATCAAAAGAAGACCCATGCAAAATTCTCCTATGACCTTCTACAAATCCCAGCAACATCTTCCCAGTCCTCGGTACCCAAAAGCGAGGAAGGAAAGGTCACAGTGGAATCGGACGATCACATTCTCCGGGCAACAAGCAAGGGAAGCGAGAGCTCGTTTTTGTCCCTCGCTGCGCCCCCCCCGTTTCGACCAGAATCCATCTACCGAACACGGCCGAGCGAGCGCGGAGTGAGACATTTTTAAGAGGCGGCCACCGTCGCTTTACATACCCTTAAATCCCGCGGAGCCGCGTGTACTTACAAGCGGACATTTACGCGGCCTAGTCGGAACAAGGTGCACCGAGTGAGATATTGTTTAAAACTCGGTTGCCCGGCGTGGGTGGATGGCCGCCAGATAAAGGCAGTAAGTCATCAGCCGGAGCGGGATTTATGGCCGGTGGTGTTTCACCGGTGTTCACAAGATCGCGCGATACAGGGGACCACGAACTTTCACCGTGCACGGGCCGCAGCAAGGATTCGAGCGACGGAGGAGTTCAGAGTTCACAGAAAGCAGGCGCGCACGCGCCTCTCCGCCGTGTCCAGCTTCTTCACCTACTCTCTCCGCGGAGAAACGAAATCCTCCCCCGCTCGCGGGTGGACAGGGTGATATCTGGTTTTTCATCGGGACGCGAGTAAGACGTTGTTAAATGCAATAGCGAGCGTTCGGGGCGCGCTCGGCTTAGCGGGGGAATCTGGGACGGCGTGTACAGCAGGATCCAGCGGATCAGATTGGAAACCCGTTTTAAGGATTCAGAAGCGAGTCGTGACCAAGACATTAGCGAAATTACTCCGGCTCTCGCCGGTTCGATTCTGCTGCCTATCTAGATAGTATTTCCTGGCGAGGGAAACGCCGCGCCGCGAGCTCAGCCCCGGCTACTTCATTCCGCCGTGTCCGCCGCTTTATTTACGGGCTACAGGACCAGTCATCCCCGCGACACAGATGAAAAACCGACGAATGAAAGGCGCGCAAACGCATCCTGGCGTCCGCGGTGCGGGACCTGTGGCGACAGACTACTGTAGTCTTCCGCTTTTCAAGAGAAGCCGGGGAAGGTCACGGGTGATCTTGGATGAAGTTAGACTTCAGATTCCCCGGGGCGGTATTAGGTTGAATCATGAACGTGTACTGGTGCTGGGCGTTGGGAAGAGCGTGAAAACAACGGGTTAGAGGATGAAACGGTAGAAAAGGATTGGAGGAGGAAGGTTGAATGACTGGGATATTGGGTTGATCGTGCAGGCTGACGAGCGGGAGTTTGAAAGGAGCCTAATCCTTGATGTAGAGCCACTTGGGCGAGCCGACCAGTCCACACGTTTCAAGCCGCCCGGCCGGCTATCTCATCTACCTTGCCTCGTGCCTGCATACCTCGGCATTATTCCTCTGCCCGGGTCTCTCTCACCTTCCTATCGCGTTTGGCTGCGGGATCAGAATTGCCGTCGCTCGGCGACTACCGGACCCCGGACGTGGAAATGCGGGAAAGGGGCAGGAACAGGCTCTGTCCCACTGGGCAAATCAAAGCTTCGATTTACCCGACCCGCTTGGACCCCGGGTTACCGGGTCAGCGTTGATTTCTACCCGCTCGTATCAGCTCAGCTGAAGCAACGTTTATCCGACCCGCCCGAATCCGCGCTATACCCACTCTTCACCCAAGGCTCGCTGTGACTCATTGTCAGGGACGGACGTAAGCCCAAAGCTAATATTTTCTTTGTATTGCAATTATTAACAAAGGGAAAGTAACCAAACTTCAGTTCTGCCTATATTTGCTTATTACTTTGTGGGAGTAACTATTATTCCTCCAATTAACTTTATCTTTGTCTTTTTTTCTTGAGACGTCTTAAGACTTCCATAAGACGCCGCAGCGGGATCAACAGGATTCTATGTATGTCAGAAAATATAACGGGTGCCGCGACAAAATACCCACGCGGACCATCCGAAATCTGGAAATATCCGAGAAACCCGAGTAAATCGTTGTTCTCTCCTTCATTAGCGTGCACGAGGGTCGGCGAATTTATTAAACCGACTCGTGAAAGGTCGGTAAACGGATCCGGCGCGCAGGGACGCGAGTGCGCAGCCCCCGGCGGTGTTTTAAATTATGCCCGAGCAGAGGTGTCGTTCGTTTCGCCGCGAGAGGATCGACACGGTCGCGACCAGCCACGGTTTAGACGCTTTGTTTCGCGCGACACGTCCAGCAATTAGTATTCAGTCCGCTCGGGACACCCAGTGGAACCGTTCGTGTATATATATAAGATGCTTGGCTTCACCAAGTAAACTTGTTTATCAAGTTATACACGGCGGCCCGCCGAGCCGAAGGAGAATCCTCGAGGACGAGGCCGGGTGTGGGACGAGAGAAAGACAATTCCGCGATGCTGCTTTCTCTTTCTCCTCTCGAGGCTGATTCGAATAGACGCAGGGATCCTCCGGTGTTAAATCGAGCCGGTGTATCGAGGCTTTCGGATCCTCCGGGGCAGGATCAAGTTAGAGCCCCGCGGCCACCCATTCGCTTTAATGCCGTCGATTTTCGAGCGTTTACAGTTAGCGCGATAGGTCCCCCGTTGCTGTTTTTTTTCTTCTCGGCCGATTTCGCCGCGCGACGTGCCCCCTCTCCCCGTGAGTCACTCACGGGATTCTTGTCAGAGAGTCAATTTACGTTACGAGCCCCGTACCGCGAAGTTATCAACATAATCGTAAGATAAACGTCCCTCGTAAAATTAAAAAGCTCGCACTCAGCGCGATGTCTGCCTCCCGCCGTCGCTCTTTTTTTTTTTTGCTCCCGTTCGATTCCATCTCGCCGCGCTCCGCCGAGGGCTCTCTCGCGCGTATGTAAATCGACCTTCGGGGAAATGGCGAAGTAACGAAGGGGAGAGTGGACCCGAGGGGTCCCCGGTCGGTTGAATGAAACCATAAAAATCGGATCGCGGGGACACGCGGTTGCGCGCTCGGATCGAATGGTAGCGACACGGGTTATTTAACGTCCTGGGAGCCCTCGACCCCCTTCGACGGTCGTCGCCGCTGCCAGCCGGTAGGAAGGCTTCAAGCCCGAGGACACGCGGCGAAAATCGGCGAAGGACTCTCGGTGCATACCTCTTTGCTCGCGCCGTCCACGGCTCTTCGTTGCATTCGAGCGTGGAAAAAAGTGAGGCCGGAGCAGGGCGCGGGGGACGGAGGGGGCCCGGGCGAAAGAGAGCGGAGCCAGGGGGCTACTAAAAGTCGACCGGTTGGGGAAATAAGAAGAAGACGCGGAGGAAGCTCGGAGAGGAACTCGCGGGGATCTCGGGTACGGCCGGGACGACCTTACGAGTAGGGCGACCGCGACAACGACAGAGACAAAGAGTCGAATGTTAATGAGGGAGATCGACCGGGGAGAGAGAGGAGAGGCCGGGGCCTGAGTTAACCTACGAGGAATCATCCGCGGGGATCCGCTTGGTTTCGTCGCCCCGCTACGGTTACAGCCTCTTGGACGTGGTTGCCAGATCTTGACTGGCGCCTACTCTTCTTCCGTGTCGTTCTCGTTTCAGGAACACGGTGCACAGCCTACACTACCATTCCCTGACTCATGCTCGGCTACCTCTTTGTTCCCGGAACAGCACCGGTCGGTGGTGAAAGGTTTAGTAATCTTGCGCGAGGGAAGGGCTCCGTCTGTGAATTTTATTCTGCTGTTTAATGGACACACGATGCGCCTGTTCATTCCCATTTCAATAGAGGCGCAGCCTCGGCCGCTCTGCCGTTATTCCTATTCCCCGGGCAAGTAGGGGTGTGTACCTCTAATTCGTAAGGCTAGTTTCGTAGCATCAATGAAACTCGATCGCAGTCGTCGGCCGCTTCGTGGCCGTGCAGCGCGGCTGGTCCGCGTTCAGCACGTGTACCGAGTTCGACGGACAGAGAAAAGGAGGAAGGCGAGTGGACGCGAGATGCAACGGCGTCGTGGTTAGACGCTGGCTGGAAGAAGGGCGAGGTGAACGGGGGTCGTGAATGCAGGCAGCATTCGTGATGACGTGAGCGTGACTCGCTTCCTCCTTCTCTCTTTCTCCGTTCTTTTCGAAACGAGAAAGCTCGAACGCATACGCACCGCGCCACGGCCCATTGTCACGTCCCGTCCGGTCCCCGGCCGAGGGATCCTTCACCTCCTCGTCGTGGTTCGGGGTTCAGGCCGAAGCCTTCTTCTCCGGGTAACTGGGCAATAGTCCGCGATTCGGAACGGCGAATTCGTTAGCGTAGCAGAAAGGTATCGTATCGCGAAGCTGCGGAGTCGTCCACAGACACTCGATCGTTTGAACAGCAATCTGGAGAGGCAGCGAGGACCAGAATCGTTCTCCCAAAAGCGACGCTTTCTCCCATGCAAATGGGCGCAGGTTGGCGAGGGAGGCCGAGCTCTCTTCCTTTTGTTCGGCGCGTGAATCCGGTTCTTTGTTACGCGACGAGGCCCCCGGAGCCTCGGATTGATTGACTCCGTGTCTCCTGGCTGGTGGTCCTAATGAGATGCGACGCTCCCGCTTGAAAATCCCGCCGACAATTAGCGGGATTTTCAAGCGGGCGACCGGACGCGGCAGAACACGCTCCGCCGAACTGTGTACACGCCTTAATGCCGTATGCACACACACGTGCCACGCGACCGTGCGGCCCGAGCTCTCCGAAACGCTCGCCGATTCCGGAATATAATACCCTCCTCTCGTATGGCGTGGACGTGCCTCGGCCGCGCACGTACCACGGTCCACGTAGAAATACCTGATAGCTCTGCGATCAATGAACGTGGACTCGGCCGTTTGGAACAGCGAAGGTAAAAAGTTGGGAATTTCATTGAGAATAGCGTTTAAATGATTGGTCGATGTCAGAGGTCGAGTAACGCGGGAAATGAGATTCGATCTAACGAGGATGTAGATATAAATCGCAGAGCCTTGATCGTCCGCGGTGTTCAGTATTTCGACACCGTTTCCGCTTCCGCGATTAATGCCCGAGGTCCGGATAGCAGACGTCGTTCACGTCAGCCATTCCTCGAGAAAAGTGTGGACATTTTTTTGGTACTTGCCCGATGCGGAGGCATCCGTCGTCAATCTTCCATCAGCAGGCAATCAGCGATGTTACCCCGACAACCGTTATGACACTCACACGTGACCGATATGTTCGATGCGTTTCTATTTTTATCCGGCAGCAAGAGGCTCGATGTCGTACTTAATCACGGTTATCGATTGCCTGACAAACTTTTTGCTGGTGCCAGCGAACGATAGGATAGGTTCGGCGGAGGCATTCCGAGAGGCGCGCATGTACGGGGTGTCTTGATAGATTCAGGCGATCATCGTCGATATTTCCGATTACAACTCGTTTTACTAATTCAGCTGCACTGTCAGTGGCCCAGCGTTACCGAAACTTCGGTGAAGGGACACGAAGGCATTCCTCGTTGCTACACCTTCTGTAAACCGACTGGCTGGCGCTTTCAGACGTTACCTAGAAATCAATGGTGTTAAGGTGTGAATCCACCGTGAGATTTTACAAGAGACTTTTCCATCATGAGACAAAAATCTCAGTAATAACATGTAAATAATGGAAATACTCTCGAGAGATGAGATTTTGAAAATATATCACGAAGCTGGTCTCGTGAGAGTCTAATTTCTTGAAATTAATGACAGAATAATTAAACAGTAGTAAAATAATGAGATAATTGTCCGGTGATATTAAACTCTCGTGCGAACCGCGATATTTTCGCCTCATCGTGGATTCGCACCTTTACAGACTCCCCGTATCCGATGCCAGAGACATCAAGTAGCAAAACAGGTGTACAGAGACTGAAAGAGTCTGTCTTCTTGTTAGCTTTCACGAAGTCCGATGATTTATTCCCCGCGAGGATCCCTCGCTTCGATCCTCGATACGTCCGCGGCGCTGTTATTCTTGCATAAATCGCTGATTAACGAGCTGCAACGCCGGGATACGACCACGTCTGAAAATCACGGCTCGCATTCGACGCGGATAAATCGATCGGGCGCACACTCGCGGCGGAATCGGTTAAAATACGAAACGCTGAAAGCCAGCAAGGAATTTTATCCCGCTGCATGTTCCCCGGCGCTCTTCCTCTTCTCTTTTATCCGTTGCTCGCTCGGCGATAGTATTTATTTGAATCTCGGGCTATCTAGCGGCGTAAATCTCCGCGGCGGAGCTTCGGGACGTTCTAAAATCGGCTCGGCCGACCGAATTACGAGATCGCGCGGAAGAAATGAACGAGCCTCGCCGGTAATCTCGAAGATTCCAGCGGTCGATTACGATGGCAAGTTTTCTCTTCGACTAAGCTTCCTGTCTCCGTCTTTCTCTCTCTCACTCACTCCCTCGAGGAGGACGCATTTTCATGGAAATTACATGCTCGTAAATTACTCTGCCCCGCGTAAAGGCCCTCCTCCTCATGCATACATTTTCCCCAACGTACCTAATTCCAAAAAATTTGAACCCACAACTGACGCGCGCTGATGAATTTCATCGTCGAACTCTAATTCGATTCTAATTCCCCGTCGAATCCACCGCGAACTTTCGCGATACACTCATCCATCACGCGGGACTTTTTGCGGGCCGTTTACCTTCGCGAGAACGTGGTGTTCGTTATTAAGATACACGGTGGCCTTAATAACCGCCATTAAGTTCGCACATTAGACGACTCATTTTGCTCGCGTCGCCGTTAATAAGTTCTTTAACGATTTTCTTCCATCGTTGAGCAAACATGCGCTGCCTCGCGACGGAGTGGTTTCCTAGGCGCTGCGTCTTAAACGTCGACGAGAATTCGCCGAAACGATTCGAATTAATTTCACTCGACGGTATTAAAGGGAAACGATCCGGGGGATGGATATTTGCTCGGTATAATGACTTATTAAGAGCGCGGCGGCCGCGGACGGTGGAAGTGGAAGCGAGCCAGGGTAATTGCGCTCCACTGATACCGGGGTTAATTACACACCGTCGGATCTGTTTTCTGCTATCTTAATAATAACCCTTAAGTACACGCGCAGGGACTGCCGACCGACGGGTCCGAAAGAATCGTAACGATTTCCTGTAATATCGCATCGGCCGATGAGATAACGACGCTATGTACCGTTGGCTGGCCAGTGATAAGACTGGGCCCGGCTTGATTACAACTCTCCGGCTTTTCCGCCGGCTCGCTACAATGCGCGGTACCCAGGTGGTGATCGTACGGTACGCCGCGCGTCGCATTGCAACCGAGATGCGTCCTCGGCACTATAAATAAAATGATTTCCTAACGGTACTCGTCTGTGGGTAAACACTTTTTTGCCGCGTCGTCCAACGATTATTTTCCCCGAGTCGCGATAATGATGATTTCCGGCTGCTCTAACGGCGGCGTAATTGCAGAGGAGGTGCACGCGACACGGAAAATTCACACACGTCGCGCGGCCCTGTCATTAGATGTTTAATGCCATTCATCGGCGCGAACGGAAGCGCAACGACCGACGCGACCGAGCAGGAAGGATTAATGGCCACCGATTCCGTTTCACTCGGCGCGCGGGCGCGTTATGCGTGCGATCGTTGCAACGCGGCGCGGAGCGTCGCTGCAAACTTTACCATTAACCGCGATGACAAGACTCTCCTTCGGCGCGCAGGGGGAGATGAAAGAGCGACGCCTAATGCCGGGATGACTGCACAGAAATATCGGCCGAGCCATTTCATTTTTAACGCTCCGAGTGGCGCGGAGGTTTCGAAAAATGCCTCTTTAAGTCGATCAGGCCTTTCGCGCCGAGGACGTTTCGCGCGGCTCGCCCCGAGCAAACGAGTCGCGGGCGCTCGGGCAATACTTTCGACGCCCTCCAGGAGGCACGAGCACGAGAACACGCCGACGCCACTCGAAGTGTTAACGATCCCCGATACTTAATAAGACGCTCGAAAATTTCGCCGCAACTAAAAGCCAGTTAACGCGGCGAAGTCGAGGGGAGGAGTGAAAGAAGGTAGCCCGAGCCGCGTTGAAGTCTGTTGAACCGTACGCTCATCAGCACTGTTAATCTGTAATGACGATCTTGCCGATCGCTGATGCGGTGATTGATGGCGACGCTGATCGACGCCGTCGACAATGGGACTTAGGCGTTGAGTAATGAACGTAATGATACCTCCTCTTGCTGTACACCGGCGATAGTAGCGTGGAATTGTAATGTAATGATCAGAGATAAGCAGTCGTCCGTTCGGAGAGGACGAGGTCGTAGGGAACATATCCTAGCCCAGGTCCAGTTCCTCCGTTTCTTTTAGAAGCCTGTAATCTACCAGTCTCCTCCAGCCGGCCCTTACTTATCCTCATCTCTATCCCAGGACCCCTGCCAATTCCAATTCCCAGTCGGGTCCCAGTAAACTTCCGTGATCTCGGTGTCCAGCATTCGGTCGGTAGCTTGCGTCCTCGTCGGCGAGTCCCCGAGCGTCGACGATCGAGGATTAAGAACAGTAGGGAGAAAGGGTACGCGCGATAGCAGGCGCAATTAGACTTTGCGCGCGATTTATAATAGGGCAATGGAACGCAGCGCGGCCGTCGGCTGCGCTTTACGGCCTCCCCTGCATCCCGGAGGCAAAGGACCGATCATATAACACCGGTACTTGTTAGATCCCGTCCACGTGTCCGGGGCCCCATGAAAACGCGGAGACGCGGAGGAATAAAGGCTTTACAATGGCAGGGATACGCAGCGCAGCGGCCGCTGGACCATGGCCGTGGCTCGCCGCGTTATTATACCGGCGCGCTGCACGCCCGGCTGAAAAAGCCTCTTGAATGTAATCAGCCGCATTCATCCTGCCACTCACTTCTTGCTAGCTTAGAGGGGGCCCACGGCGAGCGCGTTCCGTGTTTACAAGGTGTACTGACCCGCCGCAATATCGCTATTGCCAGGGATATTCAATGGACACGCGCGTCGCGTCGCCGTCGCGTCGGGGCCTCCACCCGGCCTTCGTCAAGGGCGTTAATCAGCTCGACGTAATTGTTGCCGATCTCGCGGATAAACCGAGGGCGAGAGCCGCGAAGGTGACCCGCGCGCGATCTCAACCCAGGGTTATTCCTCCGTCACTGTTCTCCAGATCGCTACCAGTGGCGCAGTCGGCATTTAATCTTGGAGGAGAATATTTTTCATGCAAATTCCATGAAATTCGTTAGGTGATTATAAGAATTCATTTAAAGAATAATATCCGGGGTTGTTTTCTTCTTACAAAGCCTCTTCTTTAGGGGTGCCAGAGCCCTTTTTTTTTACATCGGACAGCGCCAATTTCTAATTCCAGTTTAACTTTAAACTCAGCTTCTCGCTTCGCACGCTCGTCAATCCCACGTACGGCTACGTAAGCGCGGTATAAGTTAGCGCTGAGCCGCGACACTTTGCTCGGGTATGGTTGGAGGATCGCGGCTGGGGGAAGCTTCGGAGCGACGGGACCGAAGCACCCCCGTGAGGAAGGAAGGTACGCGCACCTGGTGCTTCTGTGATCCGTCACGATCCAGCCCGGGGAAAAGTACGACGACGCCGCGCCGTTATTAATGGGGGGACATCATCGTCGGGAGTGGCAGGATACGGCAGGGTATTTATTCGATGTCGTCGACGCCGGCGATAACGATATCTCCGTTGTCGGACGGTCGGTTACCCGCGTTTCATTAGAAATATATCAATGGCCTGCGCGGGGGATTACGGATCATCGTAGCCCCATCAATGTTAAGTGGCTGCCAGGCAGGGGGACTATAGACGCGGAAGAGATGGCCGCCTCGGCGCGGATCGCTACGCGCTACGCGTTCTTCACCGACTAATGATGATTTATCGTGGGACATCGACGGTTTGTTTGCTCGCGTCGCGCGCGCCTATCGATGCTCGATCATTACGACGCGACGCCACGATTCCAGAGACACCTCCGCTCGGTTAGATCGCGCCTAGCCATGACTCTTCCGTCGATCCTAGCCCTCCTGTGGTTCCAGGAAATATTGAATTTCTGGGTTAAGGTTAAGGAGAACCTGGCCACCCGTTCGAGCCTCCTCAGGGAACTTTCAACAGTGGGGATTACGACTGGGTACATTATTATTATATGCAAATGGCGCTGGTGTAGACACCAGAAGGCACAGACCAATTCCATCCACGACATTGTAGCCTATCGACCTATCATTACTGCGCGATATCGCGGAAGCACAGACGATCATCCAGTTATACACGCTTTTACGAGCGTATCGGTAATGCCCTCCCTCTCGATCGCAAATCGAACCCGCCGACAAACGGTGGAGAAGGATCCATGGATTCCCTGGCCACTCCAGCCTCTAACAGCCGCTCGAGAGGTTCGTTAAAAAACTTTCAGCGGAAGTTGATTGAGGATTCCCCAGTAATAGTGGACGCCTTCTGGAGTAGCCGGGTGAACGCGTACCTTCATCTATCGGGGATCGGACGCCACGAAAGGGCGGTTGACAATCAAAGGGACTGCACGAACGGGTAGTCACTCAGAGGTTCGCTGAGAAGACACCGATCAGGACCAAGGATCTTCTCCGAGGACGTGTCTTCGCACCTTCCTCGACAGCAGCTAACGCTGGCTGGATTCGGGACGGTCAACGGTGGTTAACAAGCTCGGTGACGGCGACTATCGTACCCCAACATCCAATACCGGTGACAGCTCCTAAGTAGACCATAGTTGGTCGTTACCTATGCTAACGACCGCGAGCAAACGAGCAGCAAAGTGGAGGAAAGTTGACACGGAAATGGAATTGTTTGCTAATTGCGATCACCTTTAAAGGCGTGAGTGGCCGTGGGTGCTTTTTATCCCTTAATGCTTCAAAGATTATGTTACAGGACGATTCGATTTCTTCGCGAATGCTTGCCGAAGGTTTCCTCCGGGTCGTCGAACACCTCCGCTCTTCCCACGTCCCTTTCGGCCGATCGTAAATTGGCCAGCGTCGTTTCCCTCCCGAAACGCGTCAACCGCGAGATTTACGGCGTCCACCGTGCGTCCAGATTTTGGCGCGACAGCCTGCACACTTTTTGCTCGGTTTGCCCGAGATATCCAGGAATCAGATCCGCGAGACGGGAGGCGGTGGCCCGGCACGGCGAGAAGAGGGACAGTCGGGCGATGTTCTTTAAGCCTGGCATATCGCACTCGGCCCTCTTAATTAGGACATCTAATATCGAGGCGCAGATACCGATCGGGCTATCGCGCTTAATTAACGTTTCCCTCGGACAGCCAGTATTCCTTTTAATCGCCCCCCCGAAAACTCGTCCCATTCTGGTCTACCTGGCGAGCGTGTAAATAACGCATTGGGACCCCTTTCCGCTCCGAAAATCGCCGCCTTAATTAAATAAGACGACGTTAACGTTTAGAGCGCGGCCCTCTGTCGCTGTGGGACCAGCAGTTTCGGGATAAATTGTTGCACGGTCCGACGATAAGCGCTTCATTAATGAGCATGCACCCTGCCGCGTTCCGTTCGGGGTGGGGAGTTGAATTGCGACTCGAGCGATTGCTAATTCGGATATTCACTGGTCAAATTAATAGCAGACAGACCCCGTCCGTATTCTAATTATCACCCGGCAGATTTGCTCTGCCAGAACGTGGGGATTACTGGGACGAAGAGAGAGCTAATTCGGACAATGCACTCGCTGTTAAGTGGTCGGCGAGTGAATCGCCCGTCGAGGACGAAGGATTAAGATCCCAGAAGCTTGCAGATGCGGCGAATAGGAAACGGAGCAACTGGAAACTAGTTTCCCCGTCGGTCTGCGCGCGCGCGCGCGCAAATACGAGGGCGATCCTGTCCCCGGAGGATCGTCCAAGTAAAGAGAAATAAATTAGTCAGTCGGGATAGCTTAGTCCCGGGATCATTAACGGTGTCTCGGCCGATGGAAAGATGGCGAGGCGCGTTTACCTATGGAGCAAAGAATGATTTCCGGTCGGTGAGACGCGGGGCTAACGAACCGCCGATATCCGGTGTCCAGGACATGCCCGTATCCGTTTACCGACCCGAACACGGAGGGTGGTCAGTGTGTTGCGCCTCCTCGCCGTCGTGTAGACATCCTCGCCGCCCCGATCCTGCGTGTACGAAGGTATCGTTTTCTGGTAGGAGAACCATTCCCGGGACACGGGCCAGGAAGCGATCATCCGCGGAGCTTGGATGTTGCCTCGAACTCTTAAACATTAAAGGGAGATCGGTCGGAGTCTCGTCGATTCCCCAGCATCATCGAGCTTCGAGCTTGCGATTCCTGGTCGGCGTGCATCCACTCGAGTGCCGTCGCTGGAATATTCTCGGAGCTCTCGCGAGCGCAATAGGGCGTGCACGCGAATCTCGGGCATCGTCCTCTAAAACGGTGTCTACGCGCGAAATGATTACGTTATCTGCATCGCGTTGTATCGCATGCATTACCTTAATGACGCAATAAATTCTGCCATTGAGTTATAGGCGAGCCGGGCCCGCGAGTATCCCGGCATAATGAACGAAGATGACGTTGCCCAATAAATCGTAGCGGCCACCTATTAATTATCATTTAGCAACGCGGAAGTATCGCGCGCGCGGCGTCGGGCTCGATTCCATTTTTCAGGGAAAGCCAATTTAATTGAATGCCTCCGCGGCGCGCCGTATCGCGAATATTACTCAATTAAAGCGATTTAGTTGCGCCGTACACGTCGAGCGTGTCGTGTTTCCTCTCGTCGCGCGACGTGTTCCTCTTTCAGTGGTGTAGCTACATGCTGCCTTGTCCAGGGGTCAAAGGAACCTTCCATCTTGACGACCCGTGCGGTCGCCGGTGTCTCGTCTTCGTCTCAACTTGAGCTTGATTTTCACGTCAGCTTTTTCTTCTTCTTTTTTTGTCGGCGCAGGGGGAGGGTGAAGGGTATTTAGATTCGAATCTTGCGCCGTGAAGAACGTGGACGTTTCGACTACCCCTGCCCGGTTCTCGTACGAGATACCGTTAGAGGAACAGTTTTAATGTCTCGTAATAAATCCTCGGCTCTGCTCGTTACGGTGGTCTTCTAGCCTCGTCCCGCGATGAACAATCGAATCTCTCGGCCGGCTGAAATTTATCGCGCTTCTGACGACGTTCAAAGGGCTAAATGAGGGATCATTTCGAAGGGAAGAATAGATAGGTGGAGGTATCGGGGATCCTTCAAGATCAACATGAATAACGCTGTTCCATTAATGAAATATACCGTCTTCAAGCTCGTAAAGTGGTAGGCACATCTCAGACGGGTTCAGTGACCCTTCGCGCAGGCTCATTTCAAGATCACCAATGCAAAGCTCCGAAGGCTGAAAATTCCGACCCTTGACCCCGAGGTCGCCTGACCTTGCCTGATACTTAAACGCACAATAGGTACTAATATACCTGCCAACCTGCGGGACAAGGGGGCGCACCCTCGGCCTTGGACTGTCCCCGATGCTTTCATCCATCGATATCTTTCCATAAAACGCTAATGGTCCCCTCGGCTTTAACGGGGTCACAAGGATGCGAGCCGCTCTTCTTCGCGACGAACCTTGTAAAAACCCCATTACGGTTAATGCGCCGGGATGGCGTGGCCGGTGTCGCTCAATTAAAACGATTTATCCGCGTTGAAATTGTTTCTGCCCGCATCGGACGGGCGTCGGCCGTTGAGATGCATGACCGACGCATTCGCGATGCATCGGCCGGAATCGCGAGAGCGCCGGATAGACGCGTGCAGCCGCGATCGTGTCCCGATTCGGAGGGGTCGAAGACGATTTAACCGCGAAACAATCAGAAACGATACATCCAGCTGCGTTATGACTGCTATTATTCCACGGCGGAGCATCCTCGGACCGATCCACGCAACGATCTTATTGCCGTGATCGATTCGATGCACCCAGCTGCGCGCGTATGCATCAGTCGTACTGCTCGCGCATTTACGCTATCTTCGTATTTATATTACGGACTCGGGTATCGTTTTGTCGTCAACTGGTTCTGCGCCGAAGGCTATGATTCTCGGAGCAGCTAAATTAATACCCAGTCGAGGATTAAATTCACCTCCGATTTTATTAGAGACCTCGATGGGGACTGATAAGCCCGAGCTCGTTTACAGCGCATTCCTCGCGCAATTACCAATAACATCCAAAGTGTATCCGTGTCCGAATGCCGAGGTTAACGTTTATTTGACAAGCCGATCACCGTTACTTTTCCGAACACGTAGCGGAAGTTCTTTAAACGCGACTAACAGATTTACTACAGGCATTTCGTGCACTTACACGCGCGGCGCCGCTGAAGGTATCGATGGCTAGATCGTAGGATTTAATTATCGCTGTTAATCTCCCCGCCGGGAACGGTCATTACGTGTAAACGGTGGACGGTACAGTAATTAGCGCGCGTAAATATCTAGTTACAGGCCCGCGTACATTTTCCACCTTTTTCTTCCTCCTTCTTCTTTTAATCCATTATTCGACCGGCGGCAGCCGGTCTCCCGGAGTTCAGATCGAAAAGTTCCCATCTTTTCTGACGAGGCCTCCGTAAAGTTCGTCGTACGGCCTCGCGGCAAAAAAGCTGGCCAGAGGAGAAGTCGCAGGTAACACGTATCGTAATCGGTTGTTTTCTCATTGAGGGGCCTGCAGCGCGTTCGACTTGGCCGGCGAACAACAGCGAACCGCGGGGACCCTGTTACGCCACGGATCCAGTTTTTCGTGGAAGTCGCCTCGATACGCGGTTTAACGATCGCCAGGCAAGCGCATCTCTCGGTGCGCGGGCCCGAGGATCGATCCTCTACGCGTGTATCTGCGAGTGGGGAAAAACCGTGCGTTTTCCTTTCCGCTGGCGAGCAGCGGGCCTCAGCGGGACGATCGCTCAGGTAGATCTGACAAGCCGCAAAAAGGCTTGCCTGTAAAAGGTTTCCCCGGCCTTCTTATTAGTTTCGTTTGAATTTCGTCTGGAATAATAGGCGCGGGCACCCGATCCGCGGCTGGAAAAATGCCCGATGAGTTCTTCTTCGAGGTTGCTGCCTTGGGGTGGTACTGGGAAGTCCGGGGGGTAGGTATTCTTCAGTGTTTGGAGGCTAGGGTTCCCTGGAACTATTTTCCATTCGATCGGAATGCTTCTATCGCGATTTAAGAAATATGGACTAAATTCGTATTTTGACCCGATTCGCCCCGGTCTACCCTAACTGAAATCGTGGAGTTCTTCTTTTTAAAAACCCTGGTAGAACATAGCAATGGCGCACCCAAAGGGAACGCAAGAGGCTCTGGCACCCCTCAAAGAAGGGGCTTTGTAAAAGGAAGAGAAAACTGAATGGTGTTCTTTAAATAAATTTAAATACTTTGATCCGTTCAAGTCGCCACTGGTACATAGTATTATAATTACTAATTACCCACGAAACGCGGAGCGTGGATTTCCGAGTGGCATCCGATCGATCGTGATGCATTGCGGTGGTCAGGTATGGGGCCGATTGTGTCCCAGGAGAGCCGGCCGGAGAAAAGGAGAGCGCAGGGGAGGACGGAAAAGAGAGGCGGCGCAGCGTCCTTGCCCGCAGCTCCGAACTGGTTATGTCAAACAGCCTGGCCGGGTGTGTTGGCCTAACCTGCTTTCAGCCCTACCATCCAACGGTGGACGAGGGATTGGCAGGGTGCCCTGCTCCCCTCTAAATGCCACTTTTTCACCGGGCCACTTCCGGGGCCCCGCGATCCGGCCGTCCATCAACGCGTCGCATTACGTCCCCCGATGTCCCTTACCTCTGCTTTTTGCCCGTCCAATCGAGAAAACCCCTGTCCCATCGATCGTGGATTTACGCGATATCGGTATGCGCTCGATACATCGCGGATCGGAAGATGCAAAGCTCGACGTTTTGCACTTTCCTCGTCGGGGGGAAGAGCGAGACGCTTCATTGGAAGCTGAACCTAGTGGTATCACTTACGTTTGTTTCAACTAGCCTACCTCTGGCCAAGGGACACCGCATAGTCGCCTCTCGACTCGATAGAGGGTGCGAGTCAATGAATGGCGAAACGGCCAGCGCGCGCTTATTGCCCGAGCGTGCTGAATAATTTATTACACCTTGACCGTGTCGTGCAGGCAATGCGTTACGATACGTTATTACGGCGGCCCGTGGCGTGGAAAAGCTCGCGCGTAATTGGCCCGGACTGGCGATGAATTAAAGGGAAAGTCCTCGCTCGAACGCCCGTCTGCTAATCCACCGGAACTCTCCAGGGACACTGGGGCCGTTTTAGGGGGTCGGTGGAAACGCGGAAATCCGCCGACCGTGGCTTATTAAGGCCGCGAGGGACCCCGATATCGTTAATTAGATGCTATAAACTTTGAACCCGCATTTGCATCAGCTACCATATCGCGGCATTAATCTGTTATTTATGCGCGACAAATAAGATAAAACAGAGGCGGAGCCTGGCTCGAACCGTCGCTGTATTCGCTGCCGCTGTTCCACATAATTAGCGATACTAATTAATGGCTGTATCCGAGCTGTAATTATGCCGAAGGAAACACGGCTGGCCCGGCTCACCGTGCGCACGGCTCCGGATACAACGATAAAGGGTCTTAGTGTTTTCAACAACGGGGGCGTGAAATCTCTATGGATCGAGGGGAAACGTAACCATCCGGAGTCTAACGTACGTAAAGCTAGCTATTCTGTGTGTACTTGGTTCTGTAATGAGAAATCACCGAGAATTCTTGGATCAATTCGACGGGCAGTGGCGATAGAAGCCTCGACAACTTTCCTCCTCTATTCCACAGTCGCCGAGTACAGCGGCACTATTATCCTACGACTATCAGCAACCGTGTAAACCTTTTTTGCATGCTTATGCGCAACAACACGGGTACAAATGGTACACAGCAGGCTGCCTTTTCCTCCGGGTTCTACATGCAGCCAGTGCGTTGCGCAATTATCTCAGATCCCGACAACTTTTTCGTCTCCCCCGCTCGTACACAGTACCCTGGTGATGACTGTGAATGATAATTCTATAATACGTATCTATGGCCATGAAATTACCCGACTTCTTATTCGCCTGGAATTCTGATACCGTCGCGTAACTGAGACGCAGCGGTCAACTTCGCCACTGAATCATTTCCAATTCGATTGCCAGCGGACGTTCCAGTTGCTATGAAATTTCGAGGGGGAAAGATATTCATTCCTCCTCCAAAGGAAACGCGAATCCAACCGTCGGTTTAGAACATCGGATCCCAAAGCATTCCTCGCGTGTTTTTGATCCCCTTTGGGATGCATCGACCACTCCTCGGAGTGGAAGCTGACGTATACCTCCCAGCGGGCTCGTTCCATCAGAATTTCAGATGTCACGGAGCCGATGAAAATTTATCGAACCTTCGACAAATTAGACAAATCGTTGAACCTCCTCGCTTCCCTCTCCGTATTCGCCGTTTCACGATGGATTCGCGAGCTGCTGTCCGGGTGGACTTTCCACGTCTACTTGCCGGGAAGCTTGCGTGAGCCAAGTCGTGGAACGGTTGTAAAACGAGTCGTTTATCGTTGCAAGTTGCGATTGGTCCTCCGGGCAGTTCGGTATCGGCGATCGGCGCTGACAAGCCTCGAGGGCGGCGGCGTGGCGAGTAAAATCGCTGTCAACGAGTGCTCTCGGGGAGGGGTTGATCACCTGTCGTTACCTATTAGTCAAGGGGAGCTCGTAATTATCGGTGGACGACTGGTAGCCATTAGCGTTAAGGGAATATCTCCTCTGACACTCGCCGCGCGTTACGCCTCGGGCGTTATGGGTTTACGCTCCGCGAAGTTCGATCGTTCGTCGGTGGGGCCGCTATGAATTTTGATATGCGCTCCGTAATTATCGGCGCGCACGAATAACTGCCGGCCGCGCCGCGTACACGGGGCATTAGGAATTGTAATTTATAGCGCGCCGTCGTGAGATTTACCGTATCTTGATGGCGTGCCGCTCTATGGCCGATCGTGTTAACAAGTTTCCCCCTTTTTTTCCCCACCCTTTTTGCTCGCTTTCAATTAGTTAGTGTCCTAAAAAACGTGACGATGGCGTTGACCGTGGGCTTCTCTTTGCAGGCAGACGTTCAACGAGGTACTAGAGGATGTTCGCCAGGCTCTGCAGACAGGCTCCGAATGGTGAGTGGAAGTTTCGATCTGTATACACAATGGGTGTAATCTCTTCGAGTGAATTTAATTGTAACGTCGCCATTAATCTCCACTAGAACTTGGTCTTGCAATTCATCGACACCTTGGGAATAATAGCTAGAAGATACATCTCTGCTCGTTGCTTTTTTTTTTTAAGTAAATAAAACTCGAGCCCCGCGTCGAAAGCCGAGACAACTCCGCCGAACCGTTGCTTTCGCTGGGACATTGTAATTAATACGAGGAAGAGTCTCGTTGCTCGGTGGCCCGTCGCCGTGAACTTAGTCAGAGACAATGGAGGGACTCGTACGATATATCACTGCCGCCTGCGCATCCCTCTTATAGCTTCCATATACATAGCAGCGCTTAACGTTAAGGCGCGCCGGGAGAGACGATCCCTCGTGATTTACGGTCGACTCCGGGGCTCCCGATTGTTGACTTTCCCGACTTATAATAAATAGAGAACGCGCCCGAGGTGTATCCCTTTACGGGAGAGTCTCCGGGCGATGACGAGTCCCTCCCTTGAAATGACTGCGTCCCTAGAAGGCAGCCTGTCCTTTGATATCGGTGGCGTCCGCTTTTTCTCAAACGTTTCTTTCCGCTCTACGCGCCTCCGTTTCTCCTCGACTAGCCGAGCGATGATTTTGACTCGAGCTCGAGACGACTGGGGGCCAGAGATTCCAAAGATAGACCGCCATGGAGAGCAGCGCAGCCCCGAGGTCTTTAGTTACAAGGCGACCACTGTACTTCCGGCTTGCGCAGAAAGACTGGCCCTTTAGGTAGTAGCCATGAACAGCTTGTTGAACACGCCTTAACCCCGGCGACCTTCGCTTTGCGGTCCAGGCCTAGCCAGACTCCGGTTATTAATACGAATGAAGGGGAATCTGCATAAGGCATCCTCGTAGCCGAACACGCGGCCATCCTCGTGAATCCCAGGAAAGCTCTGCACGTCTGATTGGATATCCCTTGATTGCGTTTCATCTATCTTCTTATTCCTCGGGACTTCGAATGTGCTTCCTTCAGGAACGGGAGTATACAACGACGTGGGGTATGCAGAAATATGCAGCGGAATCATTAGCGTATCACTATACACAAGATTACGTAGGTATTCCTGAGGGTAGCCTATAGAAAGCTGTTAAGAAGCCGATGAAACCATCCCGCGAGTGCACCTTCACGAATCGTCTCACTTTCGTATCCCACTGTTCATCTGGAATTACTACCCCCCCCCCGTGTCCAAGTGACTCGCGACACTCGCGAGTCGACCTGAACGCAGAGATTCGACGACTGCAACTGCCGTGCAGAAAGAGGGGGCCGAACGCGGGGGACGCCGTAATACCAGGGGTTCCTTGAAGCGATTACACGAAGTGGCGATAAGCGGCGACACTTTGGTGGGCGCCAGCGGTCCAACGAACGGGGGCCCCCAGAAGATCGGTAGCCACGCTGAAAGACAGTGCGTGGATGGAAATGAGACATTAAAACCACGGGCCACGGCCGGCTGTAATGGAGTTATTACGCCGATAGATGAGGAGAAGACGCGACGCGAGAGAGGAGGGAGAAGGTGAGGTGGCATTCCTACGAAACACCGAAGCTTCGATAGTCGGAAGCACGAACATTAATGGCTGGCCGGCGTATACCGAGTGAAATGACTTCGTTAATGGATCCAGGATCGGCCGGCATCGGCCACGGTCGTTGCCTCGACTATTAGTACATATGTATATATGTACCAGCGACGAGGCATGCCGGCGTGTGTACCACAGCCTCCATCTACAATCTAGACGGCACGCTCACAGACAGTTGCTCTTGAATCCGTATTAGAAACGGTACTACTGTCCGCTATAATTTCTATACATAGTAACCTGGCCCGTTTCTGCTCGATCCATTGGGATTCATTAGACCAGTCAACGGGGAATTGAGTTTCACGAGAATCTCTTGCCTGCTATCCGCGCCGTTGGGTCTTGCCGAGCCTGTCTTTAAACCTTCAGCGACGGGGATTCGACGAGCTCGGAGCTGAGATATTTTTTAAGCAACCTTCAAGAGTTGCGGGGACTTTGCCCCGAGGTTAGATATAATTTATTAAATGGAGGAATTGAGATCTACGGGCGATTTGGAGAGTACACGGGTCAGAGATGTCGCGGGGAGCAGTCGCCGAGAATCCTGTCGTCGCAAGAAGAGATTCACGGGCTGTTAAGAGACGGTGGTCGCGCCTTCTTGTAGGTTGGCAGTTCTTCTATTAAGGCAGGTCGCGGAGGCGCTGTAAATCAAGGGTCCCAGCGTAAAAGTCCCCTGGAGTTATTGCGCCACCTCCTGTATGTATACGGGTACCCGTGCGATGCCGCGGCTGTTTTATTTCATAAGCAGACGGCCTACCGAACATCACGGCCGGAATATAAAGAAGTGAAAGGAGAGGCATTCGCTTCTTGCCCATGGTCGCCGGCCCTTTGTCATTTTCTTAGCGTCCGCCGCCGATCAGCGATTGCCTCCTCGTCGATCGTGCTAATTTGTACGCGATATCGAGTGACGGGGACGGGGCTAGACGCGCCGGATCAATTCGTCCCGCTATTCGGCCAATCGCAATGGGTTATAAGCGCCCTACGGCTTTCCACCGATGGGGCCTCGCGATATGAGGAAGCGATTACGAATTTCGAAGGGTCTCGGCTCGCGTGCCGAGGTCGTGGCCCTACCAAGAGGCGTGGGAACGGGAACGTCCCCGAGGTTTTAAAGCCTCGAATTAACTCCTTTTTCTTCCCCGTCGCGGAAAGGGTTTCGACGGCGCAAATTGGCGGCCCTTCGAGTCCCGAGACCTTCTTCTCTGGTTACGGCTTCGCGTAACGAGACCT
The DNA here is from genome assembly GCA_910592295.1 of Andrena haemorrhoa. Taxonomy (NCBI): domain Eukaryota; kingdom Metazoa; phylum Arthropoda; class Insecta; order Hymenoptera; family Andrenidae; genus Andrena; species Andrena haemorrhoa. The sequence goes on along the minus strand of OU342940.1, from coordinate 7,824,644 downwards.
TCTCTCGGTCACCCGTTACGTACCACCTCGGGGATCCTTTCGCGGAAACAATTATATCGCAGATTTCCAGACGGACAGCTCCATCATCTTCAAACTGCGCGATAGAAATCACTTTCGAGGCTACACGGGAGCCACTTGAACAGTCGACATTTTTAATTAATGAGCCTCGTTCATTGTCTTTGTAATCGCGGTGGGGTGGGGGGGTGGGGGGGTGACGGCTCGAGAGTCCGACGCGTAATTTCATCGCCCGGGGAACGGTAATGCAGCGGCCCGCGATTCGGAATTAATGTAGCAATTAATGGCTTCATCGTGTGGGCAGCCGGCAAGCGGAAATTATGACGTTGCTCGACGCCGTTCCCGCCATGGTGTTATAAAGCTGGAAGCGCCGGGAGGAGGGCGGACGTTTATGGACAAAGAAGCACAATCGAGCCTGTCCGCGGGGGTAGTCGCGGGGGAAGTAAATTAATCGCGTAATATACGGCTGCGGGGCGCGTATCACGGATAAACCTACGATTTACCTTTCACGGGAATCGCTTGTCCGTTTAAATACCATGAAATCTCATCCCGAGTGACTTCTGCTTCCCACGGAGGAACGTGACGCGATAAATGCCAGGCGCGGTGGATTCTGGCTTCGAGATACGGGCGGAGTAGACTGCCAATGGGTGTGTTCATTGAATTTCGTTCAGTTCCAAAGGGAAACTGTTCTTCGTGGCGAAGAAATGTTGTGTTCGTTGTTTGGAGTAGGATCCTGAAATGATCACTGCCTGAACTTGCACTTGAACTCTACGAAGCCAATGGGAAGTTGACCTCGCCGCGAGTGGCGATCGAGAAGCTCCGTCGACCCTTAAAGAGGTCAGCGCCGTTTAATTATCATGCTAATTAGTCGCAGCGAGCCCCCACGGCGCGAACGACGAAAAACACGGGTCACCGTCGTGCCAGCGTTTCGTGATCGATTCGCGAAACCTCGCAGCGTGATCCTCGTTAATTATTTTATTGTCGGTGCCCGGGGCTCGGGCGTAATAAACAGTCTTCTCGGTCTACGAGCTGGGATGCGATTTATATCGCGGCTATTTAGCCCTTGGCGCGAACAGATCCCTCGATTAAATCGAACACCCTCTGCTTCGCACCGTTGCGAATACAAAATGGTGGAAATTTTCGAATACGGCGCGCGAGGTCCACGGAAACTTGAGTGCTGATTAAGTAGAATTCTAATTAGAAAGCAGCTAAATTGAAGGAAGCCAAAGTACGGTGAAATTCTATCTCAAGAGCAACGAAGAGGTTGCTTTCGCGTGGCGATCCGAGCCGCGATATTTACCTGTGTATTACTATTTACCGGCATCCGTTTCGAATCGGTCAAGCCCAGATTAGAAGTCTGCTTAGCTGTCTGACGTATCTCTGTAATCTTCCTAACGGTGGAACGACGGCGACGTCGCGATTAAACGTCATCGCGTTCCCGGAGCTTCCTCTGGTCACCTTGGGACCGTGCGCGCCAACTTCGCAGAAACCGTACCGTGGAATTCGTGGCCGTTACTTTTGCGGAGCACAAAGTCGCGAGCCAAGTTGCCGCAATTAACAGGAACGTTAGTAGGAATTTAGTATCTTCGACCGGGCTGGATTTTTCCCGCACAGGTCGTCCCGTTTCCACTGGCGGACGTTATAGTTCTTCGCCGTTGCGCCGAGTCAAAGTGTGCGCCCGTGTGCGCAGGTATATGGACGAGAAAGGCAGCGTTTCCGCCTGGTTCGCGCCACGCGGCGTTAAAGCCTGTATTTAAATGGCGTCTCCCTCGCCGAGATAAGGCTTAATGGCCTTAATGATCGTGCGTGCGCAAGGACACGTCGTGACTTTCCCTCTTTACGAGGACCCAGCCAGTCCTCCAGGATCCTCGCTCCTTTTCGCGACAATACGCCCCAGCCCGCCCAAAAATTATGCGCGAATGGGATTCACCCTGATCTCCTACGATCTCCCAACTGCGATCTGCAGAATTCAGAATAGCCTTTGGAGCCTCATTGGTGCTCTCCTGCTTCTAATTCTGGAAGAAGATTCTGATGGGAAGAATAGTGGCTCGAGTAGTAGGGGGACCATTTTGATTCTCGAGAAAATTTTATTCGTGAAACCATTGCAGATCCCAAATTGTGTCTGGGTGTTGAAAGAAGCTTGATGGATTTCCTAACGAATTGAAATCGAGTGTCTGTTATCTGCGAAACCGCGCGGAGCCAAGGGCAGAGTGCTGGTATTGGGTGATTAACAGGCCCCTGAACTGCTCATTAATGATCCCAGCGTGGCTCGTGGAATACCGTTGCACGGTCAAGTTAGAATTCTTACGCGCAACGAAACGCGCCGCGATACCTACATATATTCAGCCGACGAACGGGTCACTTTGGATAAGAGGTGCTTTACGACGGACGCTGGAATAGCGTCCCGTGCTTTCTCGGCCCCTATCTCTCCCCCGTGATTATTCCAGCGTGGAAAGTGGCGCTGATTGGCCGCAGGAATGTTCTCGGCTAATGAAATTTAATTGCCGGCGATTAAGCGGCGCGCCATATCTCTCCTACTAAGACAGCCCGAAAACTTTCCCGCCGAACGAGGAATCCCGAGGGCGTTTAATTGCTTCCAGATGTATGCGCGCGCGATGTATGGCTCGATTACAGCCAGACGTTACCGTAATGAAAAGCGACGCGCGCGTCTATTTCGTGCGCTCCGCGACTTTGTCGTTGATCGCCCATCAGCGATCACTCATCGCAGTTCTGCTGGAGGGATTACGTTTCCTTCTGCGGTACATAACTCTTTCGCTTGAAGACTTGCGTTCCATCAAAGTAGAAGCTTCCCTTCCTGAATACACTCGGGGGGAACAAGCGCAGTCCCTTCGAATCATAAGCTGAAGCGCTTGCAGAGACGATCCTCGGCCCTCTCCGCGAAAGAAACAGCTGTCCAGGTGGAACGAGGAGGAACGGGAACGGTGAAAAGAGTCAGGTGGCGTCGCGGGGTTGTCGCGTGGCTCCTGGACAAAAGGGCCCGGGTCACGAACCCCCCGGTTACGCCAGAGGGTAAAAGGGAAATGGCCGTCGGCGCGTCGGCGGTGCGCTGGCCTGGGCTCCGCGGGTCGCCTTGCAGCGGGCGAGACAAAACATTGTCCGCCCAGCGGGACACGATGTTTAAAGGAGATGGGAAGCCCGGGGTAAGGTGTGCTTCAAATTGATTTGTTGTAAGTGATACGCCACCCTCGGTGAACGAATGGTACAATAATTGGGTACATAAACAATGACCGATGAAACAATTTCTCATGTCGGTAACCGTGCGCGCCGGTTGCGCACCGCGTAGGCAACGCAGCGTACACGGGCGCCGTATAATCTGTGCACGCCTTATCCCGCTATAATTGAACCGCCTTGCTCGGACGATCGCCGTTCAATGAGAGTCGACGTGCACGCTCCACAGCCTGTTATATTTTATCTGGAATCGCGACAAGTGCGTGGAACGGGTCTAGCAGGGCCTAGAACCTACCGACGCGCGTCCCGTTGCGTCGCAACGCGACCGCCGCTGTAATGGATGGCCGTCCCACGGAAATTAACACCGTCGACGTGGATGCTCGAGAGATGACTCGTGTCGATGGGACGCGCGGGGATCGAGAAGCACGAATGAATCGGAAGCTGAGTGGTCGCTGAGATTGCTATTGGTAATGAACCGAGGCTGGCCGCTTTACGTTCGTTCGACGAACGTTCCGCGAGATAGAGGAATACGAGCAAGGATGCGCACCGGGTATCCTTGCTCGAAAGAGGACGGAATTTATGTAGGACGTATCAAGAAGCCCGTTGTTAGGAGGTTTCTGTTACTCGGTGAGCTGATTGACCCTGTTCCAGGGGCGGCATTAGCGACTCGCGCGGAATTATGATCATTAAGGGATCACCGTCGGACTCCGCTCGTTGGATCTGTGTTTCTGTAACGAGCAGCACGGTTGATGGTGATTAGCGATCTCGCGCACACAGGCCACGAGATCCCCCCCATCCGTGGACCGTGAACGGATCCTATCACGCATCGGTACATAGGTATGTAACGTACGTACGTACATAGACACTTGTACATCGGTCCTGCATGGGATTTCTGTATATGGCCTCTCGGCGCACGATTCTTTCTCCGTTCGCGTCTCCTCCGTCTCTGTCTCTGCCACCCACCAAGCCGAACGATACCAGGTCCGGGGCCATTAAACTCGTAATTTGACGTAACGTTCATTTTCGACTGCGCTGCCCGCCGGAGCAGCCGTTCGACGAGCCACGGCGAAAGAGACGGAGGATCGGGAACACGCGAGGGCGCTGGAGCGCGCGCGCGCGAACCATGATAAATAAATCGTCCGTGGCTCGTTTGTATAACAACGCTCGATTTGTATCGTAATAACTACAGCCTGTGGTATTTGTGTTGCGATCAAAGGAGCCGTGTTACTTGTATCCTGACGGTGAAATATCGCGCGCGCACTTGAAGTATGGATCGCGAGCTTTTCCTCTCTCTCTCTCCCACCCCTACGCTCCTCCTTTTTTTTCTCTCCGGGGCCAGTTTCTCTCTTTCACACGGGCCCGCGCAAAAGGAGAAAGGAGCGGAGCGGGGCCGCCTCGCGATTGATAAATTGGCAGCGCGTCGAAAATTTCTGAATGTAGAGCAACAGGCCTGTCCCGGTTTATCTGCGATCGATTAATTTACGCCGGCCGCGAGACACTCGGCCCGCCGCGCCGCTGAAATTTACGAGCGTGGACGACGCGACCGGGGCCTTCTATGGGCCCCGCGCGAGCCAAGGTCGCCTCTATGGGGATTTATTCGCGAATTGCAGCGTGGTAGGGGCGATTTGCAAGCGGAGAACGCCCCGTCCGTGATCTATTGCATAATTGGACACCTCACGGGACCCAGCCGCGGCTCTGTGTTGGAGAGGAAGATTACGGGGAAAGTCCTGGGCCACCTCGCCGTCCGGCGATCATCGTAAAGCCAACAAACTCTACGTCTCTGCTCGCTGCCGGGACCATAAATTTTAATCGCTGGTCCCATTCGCTAATACCCAGCTTCGCGGTCCGTTGACGTTGACGCTGACGCATTCCTCCGTACCCGGGGCGCGCACAGTGTCTTCGTATATGTATGCGCACACCTACCTTGCAACGCAAAGTTTCTTGTATTCTCCGCGCGGAACGTTTGGAGCACAGTTGATGGAGCGCTATCTGATCGCGAGTACCTACCTATGTAGGATAATTGAGACTCCGAGGATGTGCCATTCAAGGTAGATTCCCGCGATAGTCGTCGCGTCCCGCGTCAGTCGCAGCACAGAACGATTTCGAACGGCGCGTAGAGCCACTGTCTACCTAATTTCCGGCGCGCGTAATTTCCGTTTTCGATTCCCCACTTAATGCCCCCGCCGGGCCCAATAATTCGCGGGTAATTTTGTTTATACGATTTAATTGGCATGCGTGCGCAGGCACCGGGGCGCCCCCCCCCCCCCCCCCCGTTCCACTCGCGTGTATAATTTACGGTGCACGTGTAATCTTGACAACGATGTAAACAATTTAATTTTTTTCGAACGGAGCCGCGTCGCTGGAAATGGATCACGGGGCCCTGTGACTCGAGCAACGAGCAACGACCACGGGGCCAGGTGTAGGGCGAAATTGCGTAGCCAGGCCGCTGGTATCTCGGATCTCGCAATTACTTTTCAGCCACGAAGCCAATCTGACCCGTTCCCCTGAAAATATGCGATACAGGGTAGAGTTTTTCGGGGGCCCCTTGTTGCATTCTCATCCCGGGGCCCGCCGTCTTCTCCTCCTCCCCTAACCCCCCGCCCCACGCGGTGTGGCAACTTCTCTCAAAAGAATCCACCGGAGGAGTGGATCTCGGGCCTGCCTTCATTCACTCGGCTGATATCTGGCCCTTCGTATCGCGCTCTTTAAGAATGAGCTCCGCAACGTAATTTCACCCTGCGACGTTTGTACCGTTTCTGGAACAATCAGATACACATCATTCGCAACAGTTTAACTCGGTGTCTAGGATCTTTTATACCATCGAATGTAGAACGTGCCGGAACACAGCGTTTCACGCGAATAACTCGGCTATCTCGCGGGCAGTTACCGCTGATCGGACTTGGGTAAAAGTAGGCGCATCGTAGGATCGTTCAGGCGACCTCGAATTTTACGTGACTTTCTTCTTCGGATAGAAAGTCTCTGGCGGTGGAGCGATCGCGGGGAATACACCCGGGACTGTTCATCGAGTCCGCCGCCACAATGAACATGTATCAAATTTATGGTGTACGGTTGTGGTACCGGTGCGGTTCCGCCCACTCACACTCACGTGCACGGCCGGTGATTTATGCCGCTCGTAAAGCAGCCTCTCCAGGCAACGGGCCCCGCAGAAAAATTGTTTCGTATTTCCACGACGCGAAATGCACCTCGCACGCACGCATGTATGCACGCACCAGACATCCCGGTTGGCCTGTCCTGATGGCGTGCTCGTGTGATGACCTAATTTTTTTGCTCGTCTGCCTCCTTCACCTGTGAATATCGCCACCTCGGAACCCCTTCGATCCAGCCGCATCTAGACGCAGTTGGGTTAAACGAGGTGCAACCTCTGAGCTCTCTGTCCCTCGACTTGTCCGAGGAAAAGGGTAACGATTATTAATGCGCTGATTATGTATCATGCGCTGGATGGTAAGGAGGATGCAGCGGTGCATCGCTGTTTCAGTCCCTCTGGGAATATCTCAGTTCCTTAGAGAATGGATAGGTTAAATGGATCATCGGACGATTTCGCTGGATCCTTGGAGGAGGAATATTGTTTCGCAACGCCCGACACTCTTCGCATGTAATTCGCAAATGATCGTCGATCCACGCCGGTCCAGATTGGACCCCGAAGCCCCCGAAGGTTCGTTATGGGAACTCCGCGAGCTCCCATGGCGAAACGCATTTTCGTTTCGAGAGAATGCGGCCCGAGGCAATTCTCTCACGCAACCGATATGCACCGTCCCGGCAAACACCAACCGGCCTTTTAACGTCGAACCGTGATTTACCGCCGTCTCTAGCCTCGGTCCACTCAATTTCCTTAGCAGATCGATTTGTCAACGAACATTTATCCGTCGTTCCCCTATATAGTAGATTTACTTCCAGTAATTAACCCGTTTGTAATATTCTATATTATATTCGCGATCCGACTGAATCGCAAGAGGAGATCATTGAATTACGAAGCTTACGAAATACTCGTCCATCACGGTGCGTCGATTCCGCGACTACCTTGAGCGCTGAAAATGCAGCTCACGTCTCACGCGCATTAAACGATTAAACGCTGGAGCACAGAGGGTCACAATTTACCAAGAATCTTCGGTACCAGTCTCTCGCCCGACGAAAGAAAAACGAGTTTTACGCAACGCGGAGCGTACGAGCGCCGACGAGAAAGAAATTGTAATTACGCGTGGAGACTCGTGACATTTTACGATACGTTGCCGTAATTTGGCGGGAAGAGCTTTGCGCTTTACGCCGTCCGTCAAAAGGGCAAAGAGTGCCGAGGGAAACGCAGCGTCGCGAGTTGCCCAGGGCGAGCAGGTCGAAATTAGGGATAATTCCATTTCGAGCCTCGACAGTCGGCCTGTTTCACCTGACCGCGCGTCCGAAATGCAAATAAATGTTGCGATAACGAACCTTAATAAGGGCCCTGGAAGCTTTATTCATCCTCCGTTTTGCGCGCCGCGCAACAAGGCTCGTTGATTCCAGAGACAAATACTCGAGTAACAGGAGGCTCGCTCGGAAACCGTCGTGCGTTAAAACGTTAATAAAAACCTCGGTGCAGAAGTAGCGCAACAGCGCTTGCAGTAACAGTCCTCGCCAACGGAATATCGAAGTCGATACACAATTTAAAGCCGACTTCACGGTACGTCTGTGCGAGCCTTAAACAACGTAACGTATTTACGTCCTCGCGTATCCACAGTGCTCGTCGAGTTTCTCTGCGGAACGCCCGTGCAAAACGTATTCGAGACGCAACAGAGTCCGAGGTCCATCCGTTTACGGGTACCGAGGATGGCGAAGAAACTCTGGGTACCTTGAAAAACCTGCGCCTTCCTACGCGTGGTAGACAAGTGTTTTCCGATCCGGCGAAGTAAAGAGAAGTTTGCATGCAAATGGGGCCCTGGGTGTCGTCCCATGGACGGGGCTACCCAAACTCACACTTTCAACGAACCATTCCGCGAAGTCTTTCAATTTTAACACATCCATAGTGCGATAAACTTTTCCTCCAGACGAGGCTCTGTCCAATCGAAAAGAAATTCGCCGTCGAACCGAGGAAATCCTCTAACACCCAGGTACCCAGCTCACATTGTTGCAGACACGCGTGGACGCCGAATTTAAGGCGTCGCCGAGGGCAGGTATCTCGCGTAAAGGTGAGCGCCGCGAGAAGCGGCCGAGGAGGAGTTCTCGCGTGTACGCGCGGGACGTCGTAAAATTAGTCAGCGCGAAAGAACGGCTCGAATTCGTGCGGTTTCCTTCGTGCATAAAGTGCATAATGCCTTCTCTTAAAACCCCGGCCGGATACGACGATTTACCTACGCCGTTCCCTCCTCTCTTCTCGCGAATTTCCCTGCGCGTGTTCCTGAGATACGAGCCTCTTAAGCGCCTTTTCAAACCCCCCTCGGCCGCGATAGAGGCTGCGACGTTACCAACGCTGTATAAACTGATTTATCGGGGACGTATAACGCGGCTTGGATCGCCCCGTCCGCTTGACCACCGTGTCGATCGCGCGCGAGGACTATGAATTTACGCTGGGCTAAAAATCGCGGGGCGTCGCGGGGGGATTAAGGCCCCAATGGACGGGTCCTCGACGATGAATGTAGCTGGGGTTATTGTGCGCGAGGCGTGGTTGGCTCGCGGGGGTGGTTGAATAATTAGCATTGAATTTATGGTATTAGGCGCGTGTGAGGTTGATGGAGTGAGGGTAGGTGGAGAATTTCGGGCACTTTGGATTGGAATTTCAACTACTCTATCAATGAAATTACTCTATCGACTGTTCATTAATTTCTGAGTCACCGACACACTGTGGGGCAGATCGGGTCGAAACGCGGCACAAAACATTTTCTGACTGAAATCATATATTTATTCCTTATTATTTCATTTTATTCGGCTAGGACGTATACCTACTTGTGATCTTGCTGTTACTGAATAATTAATGAAACTTGTCTGTTTAACTGCATTTGTAAATCATTTTTTGGAGAATATTTGAAATCATATAAAATTTAATAGTCATAAAATCTTTATTTATGTTACTTCGAAACTTTTTCACAAACATATTTTAATTAATTTTATTTGTAGTTTCTTTTTCGTTGTTTTTATAAAAAATGAGTTGAATTAAACCAATAACAAAGCTTTAAATAATAATCCTAATTCCGAAGAATTTCGAGGTTGTCCTCTTCAAAACCTCGTAGGTAGTCGCGTTAAAAATTAATGAATGTGAAAAACAATCATGCTACATTATAATCCAAATATTCAATCAACTGCCTGCAAAAAAAAGTATGCGGTTTGGCGATATTTCTGTAAAAGGACTTAGCGCCGCGTTTCGACCCGATCTGCCCCACTGAGCGACATCAAGATAGCCTCTCCTCGGCAATGGGGAACAGAAATTCACGCCTGCAGAATCCACTCGATTGATCCCGGGCCCCTTAACGAGATACGTCGCGCTTGGACGTCGAACAGCACGCACGACAGTCGATCTTGACCGAGCACGATAAGTTGCACGAGACGCGGGCTTTTCAAACAGTGTCTTCTTATCGAAGCAGCCGTGCCTGGCAATGCCCCGTCCCCTGTAACGACGTTTCAGTCCCGGGACAGCCAGAAATCGATACGAGCGAAGAAATGACAGCAACATTGACGGGCCCCGTTGCAAATTCCCCGCCATGAATTATTCATGGAGTAGCTGTCGCGCGTTGACGCGAGCCGCCGCCACGTGGTTCACTTCGTGCAACCTAGTAACAATTTCTTGTCCCCGAGCAAAATATCGCCGTCGTACGGGGCCGCTTATCAAGATCAGCCAGCCTCCACTGACATTTGTCGGGATGATTGAAACGTTTCTGCGATTCGTTCTGCCGCTGCCCCCCTCGGCCCTGCTGAACGGGGGGGGGGCTTGGCAAAATTGCAACAGAGACGGATCTGGGAGCTGTTTCTGCGACAGGAGAATTTTGGTACGAACCTTGAAGGAAAACCGCAGCTGCAAAGGTTGCACATTACTGTTTACATAAAAGCCTGACCCAGGGCCGAGTAAAAGCACGAAAAGGCTAAAGTATATTTAGAGTGCGCTCACTCCCGCGAGACCCAAGTTCCTCTGCGATCGAAATACGTTCTGCGGTGGATAATCCAACGTCAGCGACGGAATGAATGGCGATAAGGGGGCCCGGTAGGCGAAGTGACACTCGCAAAAAGGGTGCTTCATTAGGGGCATAAATATCGACGCGGGAAATTCTGGCGGAGCGGTCTCAGCCAGGGGCATTAATCTGGATTGCCCTGACCGGTTTACGATCGCGTTCTTCTTAAACGTGCCAGCGAGCGAATGGCACGAAATCAGGCTGGATGGGGCCCGCCGGTTGACTATAACCAGAGACGGCGGTAAACCGATTCCACGGCGTTAAGCTTCCGTATCCGCGCGCGCGCTCGGCTTACATCCTCTTAACGCAACGGAATCGGGACAACGGAGGGCGACGTGAGCGCCCGCGCGCGTTCACGGTGCACCTACACCATCGCGCGTTCGATACGTACGCCATATTAATTACAATGATTTCCTGCCACTTACGGCCCGAGCGAGATTTAAATTATAGATATCCAGCGCGGCGTGCACGGGCGGGGGCCCCGGACTCGCCACGTGATTACAGGGTGTGCGCGAGCATTTCAGGAATCAGACTCGCGTCATAACTCTCGGGTCATGGGTCAATCTCTCCCTGCCTCCTCCCTTCCCTCTCTGTACGCCTCCCCTCGCGCGCTATCTTCGAAAATCTATCGACCAATCGATCTCCCGGTGATGCCTCTCCCTTTGGTCCCACTTGGTCCCCTTTGCGCCTTTCTGGTCCCATTCGCTCGTGGCCGTCAAGCCTGCCACGCGGAGCTTGTAATCCTCGAGATTTTCATCTCGGAGCATCATTGGCGAATTTCCGATTTTTAGATCGAATCGAGTGCGTCGACAGTGGGCTATCAGGAGGACAGATAATTGAAGCATTGAGCTACCCTAACTGTTTTATTCCCGCGCTTTGCGATAAGTCACGTCGCGGTATAAACGGTGGAAAGCAGTTTTTAGGTGGCAAGGGGAGATACCCGCGATACGATAGGATGAGTTAGCGAGATTCGCAGTGTTTAGTCCCGCCGGTTAACTTAACGATCGACGCGACTGCCTCGGTTCCGTTTCACCTTCTTCTGCACCGTGCTTAATCGATCTCCTTACACCCGTCATCGTTCTTACCGGCAGCCTTAAAAGCTTCTTCGATGCCGGAAAATCTGCCGCACTGTTCGTCGTTACACGGGAATTTGCCTCTGCCCGCTCGAGGCAACAATTTACCACTTACTCCCGACCGAAGTACCAATCTCCACTTCATTCTACGGAACTGCGGGCGCGTAATGAAAATGTCACTAATTAGATAGTGGACATCAATTCCCGCGGAAGAAGCATGGAGGGTACGTTTAACGGGCAAAGAGGATAAAGAAAGTTCCCATTAACATTCTCAACTTTCACATTAACTCACGCCCCTCCCTGGCCCCGCGAAAAAAGCAGATTTTTGCACGAGCCTCGCGAGCGCTCCCCGCGCGGCAAACAAATGCGCGACGTTGCAACAGCGTCTGCCCGCAGGAGCAACAAAAGTTGGGCCCGTGATTTACGGCGACGCGGGCCGCGGCTGATGCAAAACCGCAACGGCGAAACCGTCGGGGATTGCGGCACGGTAATTTTATTAATATATTAATCCCGTTTCACCGAGCCTCTTAACGTTCTTCGTACGATGGGGGATCCGTGGCGCCCGGGGGCCCCAGCGCCGAGGGTGGACTTAATAAACCGAAAGGGACCACACGCGTCGTGACGTCACGGCTCCGTCGCACCGTGACGATTCGGTTGACGCGAGTTCAGCCCGGCCGTGCAGATTGAAATTTAGCGAATCCACCCACGCGGCCCGCGAGAACGCATACGATTACACGCGGTATAATTATCTCGCGTTCACCGTGCGCCTTTCGAGGATCCCTGCAACGCTTCGACGCGTCTACCACGCAGAATGCGCGCGAGCCTTTCGAATACAATAAAATGTGCATATGAATAATAATTAATAATTAATGACCCTCGAAGATCGTCAAGCGTCGGGCATCAGAGTCGTTGGAACGCTGGAACGGAAACGGTTTCAGTGGAATGCGGTGCGTGTATAGGACGCGCATAATTGTCTGATATTCAAGAGGACTATGTTAATGGCTCTTGGGTAATTAAGACATCCACGCCTTTCCTGCTGGCAACAATATAGAGCCTCGCTTCCTTCGAGCTTGCTCCCTTAGATGATCGTTCCGCCTGGATCACGAACCCTTCCGCCCCTGTTCGCTCTGTTTTCATCGTCGAGCCCGCTAATTGCACGGAATACGACGAGAAGCCGCGAGGAGCTCCGGACGGCGCGGAGCGTCCACGGAGCGGCGCTTAATCGCCTCGTAAAACGTTCTTTTCCCTGGCGAGAGCCACATTCAATTACCCGTTCTTTTCATCGGGGCCGAATTTACGACGCTGCCCAATTAATCTGGCGATAATTCCTGAATTTTCGCGCGCCCCTTGCGCTATTCTTTATTTAATAACGTACGTGGTAATCGCGGGCTCATTCGCTAGTTTATTATCCGCAACAGCCGATGCCGGCCGCTAATTCCTGAGCCACGGCCGTGGCTAATTATTATTAATGCACCGCCAGCGGTTCATCGGCTACGATTTAATCGCGGTTCGGCTGTAGTCGCTGGCGTAGGAGTGCAATTCCTCTTATCTCGCTCCAGATCCCTCCGTTCCCTCTCGAGCCCTCGCGCGCGGGGCGGAGGAGCGTTTCGAGTGGCGAGTTCTGATTTATGGCGTCACGCTGCTTAGAACGATTTGCCACGGCGGTGTCGTCGAAGGTGCTTGTCGCCGACCATTCGCGATTTAATGGCCGGCCGTGTGCGCTACGCTCGGCCGCTATGGGTAGGCCTCGCGAAAACGCGAGCAACGAATGGCAAATCCCGGGACCTTGACGTCTTTCTTTGTGATTCGTGACGTGGCCGGAGTATTTGGAGCAATTAATGATCGGAGCTTTTTCGGTCCACTCTTCGGAGCATTGCCAGCTGTTTCCTTATTTTGAAAAGGGAGATTGGACGAGTAACCGTGGTGCTTTCCGCAAAGAGTTGGTTCGTGGGTCCTCGGGGTTTATGCGCGCCTGTTTACCACCCGGTAAATGTTATGCCCGAGTCATAACGTACATCTTGAAGGGCCGTGAGTCCCGTACGAGACGACCATTAGCCGCATTCAATCACCATTACACGCTCGCGCGCTTTCTGCGCCTGCTTGCCCCTTAAATCCCGGCCTGCACCGACAAAAATATCGCGCGCCGTGGACGACGGCGACGACGACGGTGAAGAACGGCGACGCACGGTTAACCACGTGCTCTGGCCTTTACGCGTGAGAATCGAAAGCCATGAGTCATTCTGCACGGGCTTTTTCTTCCCATTTGGCTTTTCATGATCTCGGAGCGGAGTCGCCGACCAAATTGCCGTGTGATTACTCGAGAAAATGAAGAACACGCGCCGCAACCTGCTGCTCGTCATTCTATCACAATCTGTAACGTATTTTTAATAACCCCAAGCTGCGCGACTCTTATCGAAATCAAACAGCACGGAGCACCTACCGAACGGATTCTCGTTTCTCGTGCAAGCAGAGATAATTCATTCTCTCGCGGAAGATCGAGCCAAGCTGCTCGTTACGAATTTCAAGATCGACCCTTCACCTTCGAAGTTCGATTATCAGGGTGGAAGCGCGTCGATACCATCGGACAGGGTAAAAAATGCACCGCGCCAAAAGATTCGGCCGCGCCACGGTCCCCGGGGTCGATGTTAAAGCACGACGGAATCCAGCGGCGGTGCATTTACACGCGTGGTTCGGCGCAATGAAATTACGACGCGGAAGAGAGAGGGCCCGGTGATCCCCGCCTAAATGGATGGTCGGGTGGAAAGTTTCACGGTAAGGAGGATTTATCCCTCGGCCGGGAGGTTTACGCGTTGTCGCCGTCCTAAGAAGGCCCCATACATCGGCGCGGAAATAGCGACGCGGGCCCCGGGGAACAGCCGCCACCGAGATTGCCCGTGGACGATACAAATTTTCGCCCGTCCACAGCCCCGTCGGCATTATCGAAAAATTTCTCTTTGTAGCCCCGTGCTGGGGCCCATTAGGGGCCCGGCCGGCCGTCCCGGCTGGCCGACTGGCTTTCGAGGAATATCGGCCGCGAAAAAAGACGAGACACTTTAACCGCGAGACGAACAACCGTATACCGTTACTACATCAATCTTCCGTAATGATGCAAAGCAGACGGGGGGACGGGCGAGAGGGGAGCGGCTTCGAATGGTGCTCGCGATCGTTAACGACAATGCTTTCGTCGTGCGAACCTTCTCGCGGCTGCACTGGGAGCAAGGATCACCTGTCTGCTCGATAACTTATCGGGGGATCGAGTACCTCTTTTTTTTGTAGGAACATTCGGATCGATGACGGTCCTCGAAGACGTACCGGCGCCTGGTTTCGTGTTTGGTGAAGCTTTCAGGCAGAGGGTTGACGACGGGAATGCTGCTTTGGAGTAGTTTTCGAGTTGTCAGCAGTGCCTGACTTCGTTTCTGGTAATGAATTCGTGTAGGGTGACGATGAATATTCCGCGGCTACGCGGTGGCTGGAGAGACAAACGGCAAAGAGGAGTATAGGGAACACGTGACGGGGCCCGGAAAGTTATCCCAGCTGGTCACGAAACATTTAATCAAAGCGATCGAGCGCGGTTCCCTTTATTGGGCAATTTGTACCGTTCGAACGTGCTCGATTCACCCGGCGGAATATCAACGGGGGCCTCTCGAGGACAAATTAATTCGCGATCGATGCCGTATTACCCGGCATGCGATTCGAGGGGATTCGAGGTCGCCGCCGGTCGGGCCAGCCAACACTCTTGCGCAAGTATTTCGGCCGGGTGGGTCCGTCGGAATCCCGAGCTTCTTTCTCGAGGAGGCCCTCGAGCCCCTCGTGGTTCCCAGGGGGGTCAGAGGTCGCGGGGCCCTCCTCCGCCTTATTCCTTCGCCCTCCGAACCTCCGTCCACGGCATCGACTCCTCCACCACTTACGGACGTCCGCCCAATCGTGCACGAGAGTCTCTTACCTTTCTCTCGAAATGTTATTTATTGGTTGACGGCGTCCAGGCTTAACGAGATTTTCGACGGGTAGTCGGAGAAATGGAAAAGATGGGCTTGCGCACTTCGTCTTCTTCGATTTCGTTTCGGTGAAAATCGAAGCTTCCGCGGACCGGGGATAAACTCGTTCAATTCGATTCGAGAATCTCACCTTCGGCAATGGTCTTTCTTCCCGCAAAGTAGATCGACATCGTCCCTCCAGCAGCAGGAAAGATCTTCTAAGCGGTGATAGAAAGCATTTGATCAAGTAGAAAAGCACCCATCGTGGACCCAAGATAAACCATCCGGCGGCGGGGTGTCGGTGAGGCGCAGAGTGACGGACAATGTGCCCCCACCGATATAGACTTGAAAAATCCGCCCGGGCACAAAGTAACCGGCCCCGCGGTGTAATGAAAAAGAAAGGGCGGCCGGGGGGTGTGGGGGGAGGGCTGAGCTCCGGGGGAATTTCGAAAGGGTATCCCTCCCCCGTTTTTGTGAATCGTGATACCCGGCAATTACGTGGCGCAGTCACGGTGATTGGCTGGGTCGTTTTCGCGGGAAGCATGGACCAATCGAAGCACCGGTATGCCTCTCCTCTTTCTCTCTCTTTCTCTCCTCTCCTAGAGCAGTACTTGCCGGCAACGAGCACGCTCCCGCCTTTAGTCTAGTCGGAGCTGCACCTGTGAGTGAACCTGTATACAGTGCACCTGCCACCCCGAAAACGTCTACAATTCCATTCGCTCGTCCACGGGGGATGCTCGGCGTCGCGATCCACCTAACGATCGTACCCCGTAGAAGTACCGTACGCTTGTGACCAACGCCCGTGTCGGAGTTACGTCCACTCCTCCGGAATTCCACGGGGATATATCATCCTGCAGTGGGTATCTCCGGTGAACGCATCTGCGCGGTGATCGCACGTGTCAGTGAACATCGCGACGAGCGCGGTGCTCCGGCGAAGACGTCGTCGTGGCCGCGAGGGTGATCGAGTGCGCCGATATACGTTCGATGAACAATAACAGGCTGGTCGATCGCGTTAACCGAGCCTCTGATCGGGCTTCAAGGTTTTAATAACGATCGGGGGAAAAGCGTAGACAACCGTGACTCGTGATACCGCGTTCGCACGAGTGGAGAGGAGTGGCGGTCGCGCGGAGGAAGGGCAGCCCGGGATGCAGGAGGGACAGTGAAGCACGGCGGAGATCATCGATGACCGCGCGAGCCGGGCACGCCAGTTATGCCCGATAACCATAAATAAGGTGGAAATGTAAAGGAGAGCCCGGATGCCTCAGCTCGGACAGGACCGCGACAAGAAACGATGACACGGACAGCGGCATGGATCACCGTCACTGGATCGTGACGATCCGCATTCACGGATCCCCGAGCGACCGTTAGGGACATCGGGGCCGTGAGATCTCGCGGATAAGGCCCGATTTAGGGCTGTTATCGATCGACCCGCGCACGGCCGAGGCCTGCCCGGACGGTTCGGACGGCTCCTCGTTAATCGGCCACGCTGATTGCCCGTTAAATGTTAATGAGTTGCCGCGCTGGGATCGCCGTCGATCATCGGTCGAAAGAACTGGAACAGGTAACGTTCTTTTCGAGCTACCCAGGTCGATTGAGACGTCGCGCGGCCCGTCTATGCCGCGCGTAAGAAATCCAGGCAGATGTGGTAACAGTCGCATTAACTATTTCGCTCCGGACAGAGGCTGACGAGAGAGAGGCTTCCTTGACGAGCTGGCGACGAGCCCGAGGAATCGGCAAGAAACGATTTTCCATCCGGTGGGGGGGCACGTTTGATGCTTATCTTCCCGGATCTCCTTCGCTTGCGATTAGAATTCTTTACCCAGGTGAACTCCGGGAACATTCGTCCATCGTTGGTACAATCTGATTGTTACTCTCCCCTCGATTTCATTTGACTTTACGAAGTGACATTCTACCGTGTTTCGCCCGAGGAAGCTACGCTGGAGCACAGAAACTTGGGACAGGCATCGCTCGATTAACTTTGCTGCATTGAACTTCCCTCTCCCTGTATTAAAACAGTTAAGCCATCCGCCCGTTGCTTCACTTCCGCCTTCCCAGGATCTCGTAAAGTCCAGGAAGCAGTGGGAACGCGATGTCTAATAGCGCAGCCGTCGCAGATTACAGGCAATAAGAGCGAAAGAATGGGATCCGACTGCATCTCGTTGAACATGGCCCGGAAGAGCCACGTGTGCGCGTGCGCACGTGCTTGTAAATTCGCGTGTATCCAGCGTATAGTAGCGGCTCGCGAGACGACAGGAAGTTCCGAGCAGTTGGCGCTCGCAATTCTCGCGGAGCCCGTGTCAAATCGGCGTCCATTATGCTTTATGGCGGCGCGAAACGCGGAGGCGTCCCATGGTTGTTACTTCGCGTTAACAGCCCTATGGAAAATTCGCATTGTACACGGACGAGGGAAGATAATAGAGAAGACAATGAAGTCGAAGCGTACGTCTCTCTGGCAATCTCACTTTCAAGCCCCTCAAGCATGACACGAAGGAGATCGGCAAACTTCTTATCTCTTTCGTGAAAAAATGCCCGCAGACGTTGAAATGGCCCCGCGTAGTCGGATGATTCAGAACCGACGGCTAATAAATAGGGTCTGGGCTGGAATGGCGCGGGAAACGCGTGAAATACGGCCGCTGGAAATAAGCGGGTACGCCGCGGGTACAATGCGATGAAGCTTCGGGGAATATTTTATTGCCGCTCACGCGAGAATCGACGTAATTCACACTTTGACCGGTCGAACCGATAAATTTCCTCTTCGTGATCGCGGCAACTCCACGCTCGCTGTGCGCTACGCGTACCCACATACCTACGAGCGAGTACGTGCACACGGACCAGCTCCTCTCTCTCTCACCCTCTTCTTTCCCGTCGTGGGACCCCGTGGCATTCCACGAAGCGAGTAAACGAGTAAATTTGTAGGTAGAATCCGCGCCTCCTCTGCCCGATCGAATCCCATAAGTCACGTCTCGAATACAGTGTTTAACCCGCAAGCTTATCCTTCGATCATTATCCTCGTTCCAACCGGTGTGCGTCGACCTTAAACGTTTCGCGGGCGCCGATGGAAATCCGCGAAAGCCCCGTCGATGCGCCGCCCAGCCAGCGCTTTTACCTCCATCTTCCGAGGAAGTCTTCAGGGCATCTCTGTGTCGCGTGGTTGTCAATGAATATATGTGTCCCGCCTGGAGAGCGTGCAGCGCAGTATCTCGAGATCAATGATAGTAAAGGGAGCACCGTTTATCGACCGTGTTAGTTGCCACTTTGTAGTAAAACTTGACAGTTTAATTAAATCCGCTCGAATCCAAATAAACTGCTACACGAGACCGCAACTTGAGAGCATTTGAATACCAGTCGTTTTACAAGTTCAAAACGGTACCAGTGTTTACGACACGCTGAACGATTTTCCGGTCGGATGGTCAATCATGTCGACTCCGAATTGGAGCAACGCAACGACTAATCGTTCCAGGCCGTTCCCTCGGAGCGGCTTCGCGCTGTGACGACCGATTTCGTTCGGTGTCTTCCGCTTCAGGCCAGCCGGGAATTAATAACCGTTCGATCGAGCCAGATTCCGTCTGGCTATCATGCTTGTCTTAGACGGGAAATCTAAAGTCCGTAAGAGGAGACGCGTCGTTGTCTGGGGCGACACGCTGTTGGATTATACGCGGCTGTCCAGCGGGCAAGGGCAAAAAGTGGTAGCGGCCAGTTTTGTCAGCCACGCTTCGATTGGCGAGTTGACGTTAAACAGCTGCCGGCGAGATGAACGATAGTGACAATTCTAATTAAGCGGGGCTCGACCGAGTCTGCTTGTATTAATTACCAGGCGATCTCGTGGCACGCGCCATCGGCGTCCACTTTGATTCGTCCCATCGAGGGGTTTTCACGAACGTGAGACACACTTTTGGCGAAACGTAGTTTAGCGTGGAGATTAGTATCGACTGGTGTTACGGGATTTGGAGTAGGTATCTGGGTATTGAAGCTCTGAGCTTCTAGAAATTGGGACTCTAGGATTCCCCAGAAATTCAAGGTGTCGAGGTTTTATTGTACTTTATACGATACAGTATTTTAACAGCTCAGGACTCGAAGTCTCGGGGTCTTCCAGATTCTATCATTCGAGTAGACCTTGGAATCCTCTTCGATCCACTCAGCTGACCCCTTTACCTTGATTCCAGGGGACCTGAAGAGGCGTCACTCGTGGAGCAGCGAGGTCGACTACCAGCCAGCGGAAACGGAAGCGGCAGCGACCCCCGGAGAAGATCCCGCTGCCCCGTCCCCGGAAGACGAGGACAGGGCCTCGTACAAGGTACGCCGCCGCGATTCCTTCTAATCGTAGTCCTAAAAGCATCGAGCACGTGCAACCGTTCCGCGGTGGACGCCTCAATTCCGTGCCACCCGGAAAACAATGTCCCCTTTGTTCGACGGAATCACGACTCGACGGTCCCGTTCCCCCGGGGTAATTAAGCGGCCCCCGAGGGCGTGTACTTGCTTCAAATGGAATCACCCCAGTAATACCTCCGCATTTCCCCCCCGCAAGACGCGCAGAATCGGCCGATTGAAACGGGGAACACCGGTAATTAGCATTTATATGGATCGAAACGTGGATCGAATTAGCAATCTTTCGAGAGCCGGATTTAATTATTGTACACCCGAGCGAGGCACCGCGTAATTGATACGCCCTGTGCACGGAGCATAATAAATTAACTTAGTTACCCCCGTGAAACGGCCAGTTAAAAATAAGGGACGCTCGTATCCTGTCCTCGTGCAAAAGCGGCTCCAGTGAGATTCATTCTGAGAACGTCTATGAAAACGATTTTGTAATGATCCTTTTATGCTTCTCGAAGCTAAGTGTTTCAAATTTTGGGTCTTTCGGATCGAGGACCAAAAGGGTTCGTAATTCCATTTCACAGAGAACCGCCCAAGGCCACGGTTTTCCCGTACATATTCGCAATTTCTTAAAAAATAAATCAGACGATGCACGAGAAGTGCAACGATTTCTGCAGTTGCACTTAAAGCTCGGCCGCTCAGGTTTTATGGTCTACGTTGTCTGGCTGTAGTAGTAAAAGGAAATACACCGTTGCACCAGGGCCGTTACGCATGGACCGTCTCGTGCAATGATCCCCTCGCACATATAAAACGTAATTTTGGTTAAACGCCCCGGAGTCACTCCGCGGACCGCTGGTGTTCCCACCGTTTCCATGGGAAATGCAGCCGACCGCTGGTGGTCGCTTTTTGTCCGATACCCTCGCGATTTCTTTCATGTACAACCATCACGTAGGTACGTCCACGTTCCCTTTTCTTCGAGTCGTTGATCATTAAGCGGTCGACAAACTCCAAACGAGCGTTTCGCCCTCTCGAACCCCTCATTTTAAGATACTCTACAAATTTAAATATGTAAATCTACTCGAATAAGACGAGAAAATTCGATAGAACGTTGGAGCAAACAATGACCCCTTGAAAAGCCCATGAAATCTCGCAATCAGCGTGTAAATTATAAATCCACTTGGACCCCCCCCCCCAAAAGGATTCCCATTGGTGTAAAGGCGACCGCGCGGAGTCTCACGGTGTGGCGGCACAGTTTATCGGGTTTTCGCTGTTGTATCGCGTGTTGTTCGACCAGCACGACCCTTCTCCATCCTCGCGGAGGAAGATCCTCGCGCGCCTCCGCGGCTTCTGGCGGATTGCACGGGTCGACGCGCGACCAAGAAACCGAGAGAAGAGAAACGGTCGGACATAAACGGCGGACGTTCTCGCTCGTTACACCTTCTAAAAATATATCGGCGTCGGCGAGGGCATCCTCGCGTTCCTGCGCGCGATTCTCTACGCCGCGGTGGCGCGTTCCCATCTTCTTCCTCCTGCTTCTTCTCCTCCTTTCGGCCACGGCTTCCGAGAAAACCGGCGGATTTCTCGCACGAAATACGGCTCGAGCGGCTCGCCAGGCTTTATGTAGATTGTTTGTCGGCCGACTCCGCGGCTTCTCGGAAGGATGCGCGCTCGATCCTGTGGGAGGATTGATCGGCCGATCGCCTCCGCGCGGTCAGGTTTTAACGCATCGACTGGTCGCGCGCTGCTTGCCTTACTTACCTATCAGCCGGTTTTTGCATCGCGCCAGGAAATCGTACGTTTCGAGATGCTTCTTGCTCGCGAGAGGATCGCGGTGGACACGATCGCGTCATTGGCGGGAAGCTTTTTTCCCATTTCACGGGTTCGTGTCTCTGGCTCGAGGAAAGTTCGGTGTCTTCTTCTGTGGGTGGTGTGCAATGAGCAGTTACTTTCCGAGAGGGTGAGAAGTGGTACAAACGGCGGAAATTAGGGCCTTTTAATTTAGGGCAAAAGTTAAATCGCTGTCAGTTGAATAATAATTGATATTTTTCGATGCAATTCGTTTCAAAGTAAAGAGAAATTAGTCATCTTTCATGTAGCGTGAGTTAGAATCGTTGAAACCTACAAAGTTTTAATTGGGAATTAAAATACGTAAGACATGCAAAAGTCCGGTCCTGACAAAAGTGTACCTAATATCGCCTATCAAGAAATATTGATTAATTCATTAAAGTCACTTTCACACGAGCTTTTATTATTTCTTACTCCATAAATGTGTTTTTATCAATCTTTGATTTTATTTTTATTACAAAAATATAGGAATAGGATTTTTAAAATATTTTATTCTTTACGTTCGAATTTTATTCTTTACGTACATATTGGACAACTAATGTTTATTTCGGTTGCTCCGCAAATTTCGTGACCCCACCTGTAACAATCATTACATCGAAACCGTTGTTCTCCGGTAGGTGGTATTGAGAACAAGCATACTGTTAAAAAACCCCTATTTTCGTTACAAAAAATATGTGAATCGATTTCATTCCTTAAGTACATCATTAATTAGGTATTTTTAATAGATATTTTTGCATTCACAGAATTAGTAGACTCATCTTTTCCGAATGTGATGTAAACTTGTGGCAGTCCAATAAATGTTTACACTATTAAGATTCACTAAATTATTTCCCATTCTGTAATTATTAATCACATGACGCTGCAATTACAGTACGTTTTCCTACATATGATTAGCTACTAATTCAGTGCATAACCGATAAATTTCAGTGCTTACTTTGTGAGATATAACAATGGGCGATATTAGGTACAGTCACCCTACCCTTTCAACGGAAGATTCAGCGTTAGTTGAAGATCTCCCTGAAGATCGCCATCATACTCACACTACTTTTCCCTGTCAGCCTCCACCTGTCACCCATACCCTCTCCCTTCAATAATCGCTGAAAAGACTTAATATCACTGAAAACGAACGACGACCAGTTGGGCCAGAAATATGACGTAGTAAAGGCGCATTCGCTGCTCCTATCCAGTTTTAGCCATGCAATTGCTGAGGACGAATCGCGTGGCAGGCTCTAAATCAAAGGGAGGCGGAGGAGGCCGCGGCTCGCCGAGGCTCGTTAATTGCTAGACCACGCGGCGCGTCCTCTAAAAGGGACTTTATTGCACCGGAAAATCAGGCAGGGTACCGTTAGTCGCATATACGCGACGGCCATCTGCGTGCACCGGCAAAGAGCATAAACGTGTAAATGGCTGATAATAATCCCGACGGAGGGGGATCCTGAAGGGAACGGAGCAGAGCGCGTTCCAGCGCGCGACCGCGCGCGGGATACCTAGTCGCGCGAGCGCGAGTTTTACGAGCCTACGAACGAGCTTCCCTCTTGGCGCCTCGCCATTCCAAGGTGAATAAAACCTTTCTTCCCCCTCGAAAGCTGTAAAAGAAGCAAAGAAAGGGAGGCATCCGATGGTTTTACAAATTTCCCCATAAATTGAAATCAACGTCGATAAAGACTCCCACAGTAACGACGGTACTGAACTCACTCACTTATCCCTCGCTTGGAAATCAGAACATTTATCGACACTATTCTTCTTCGAAAGAAGCTCAAGCCACATTCTGCGGCTTTTTTATCCTCCTTGTACCTACCCGTTAGCCTTCAGAGAGCAATCAGTCGAGGTGGGAAACGGTGAGGAATAATTGCTCGCACTGGCATCGTTGCCGAGTGACTTGAGAAGTCAAGGCCGTTAATTACCGTCTCCTTTCTCCCAAGGCTGCGCCGCACCATTACCCGGTGGTTACTGTAAACGGATTACAATGTTATTACTGTTAATAGCATCGCGCGATCGCGGGGGCAAATTGCCAGGGCCCGAGGATTCAAGCTCCGCGTTCCATCCGCGCGAAAAATTGCCCGACGAATTTCGCGGGCCTGGCGCGATCGCGTCGCAAAGAATAAGGCACAGGTGATCGAGCAGAAGTCCGTGGAGCAAACTAGACGTCGTAATTACGCTTTACGGGGATAGAAACGAGCCACTTCCGGGCGTGCATCGGGAACGCATTCGACAAACGACACTGGCATGTTGGACGACAAAAAAGATCCGCCGTCGTTCTTATCGAAACGTTATTGGGTACCGTTAGGTGGTTCACGATACCAGCCAGGGCAGAGAGTCGTTGAGATTATGGCCGAGTACAGTCGTCGAAATGCTCTGGGAAACGTTTCGATAACGAGGAAGATCTCCGCGGAGACCTATCGCAGCTGGGTCTATTACGGAGTGGTTCTCTTCTACATATATTTTCTCTATTCTCCGGTCCTAATTCCAGCTTCGATGTCTGGAGAAGTTTCCGAAGCTGGTCCTTGGGGCTCTTCGAGTCTTCCATGATCCATCGCTGTTCGCCGAGTAACCGTCGAGGCGAGGAGCAGAGACCGCGAAAACGCGAGAGGATGGCGTGCACGGTAATTCGAGCTAAGAGGTTGTAATTAACATCGCGAGAGTCGACAGAGAAAGGCGGACGAATCGAAAGGGAACGGGCCGTGGCAAAGGGCGGCGGGGAAGGACGACCGAGGGTCTCCCAGACGTTTGGCCACGGTAGGGAACCAGGATACCGGAGAAACTCCCGGAAGAGGTCGGCGGGGTTAAATATTCTGGGAAGGGTACCTGCGAACACGCGAATAAAAACGTGGAAACGCGTGACCTTTGAATCAATCACTGCCTCGCCGCACTTCATTCTCACGGTTCGTGGTCCAAGAGCGAACTTCACGCTTCCCGTCCTACTTCTTTCTTCGCCGTCTGGGCTCCTCGTGGCGTGTAATTTGTTCGATCGAGCTGCGGGCCTTCTCTCGATCCGGGGAAATGTTCGAAAGCAATTAAAAATTCGTTAACGACCTTTGTACCTTGGCACTGGGCATTGCTAGGAACGATTCCTTCGGCCGCATCAAAGGATCCTGGGGGCCTGGGAAGTTCATAAGTCAGTGGCAACGTCTTCATACGCCTCTCTCAGCCGTGACTCGCCAATTCCATTTTCTGCGTTTTCAGGGTCGTTATTGTGGGAACTTGCGCCGCGTTGGATGGGAGATCGTTGACTCAGACACAGTAATGAATGAGCATATTGCTTGTTCTCTGTAATGATCGCTCGCTGTGTATGCTTATCTTATCTATCGCTGAAATACTTTCGAGGTCCGCGTCTGCGGGCAGCTCGTAAGTCGATCGTCCCTGACGATAACTGTCAAAATTCCTCGACCAGGGGATCTCGTGGAACCTCCTCGCTTACCGCGAACAGTAGCCGGATCGTTATGTGAAAATTGGTGACGAACTGGACGGGCCCCTGGCCCCACAACGTTTCACGTTCCAGGGAAATTGATACTACGCGTCTGAAGGCCGGACAGATAAGATCGTGGTGGCCGGCAGCGAGAGGCTAAACTAATGCTTGGTGCACAGTGGCGCGCGAGATAGATACACATCTTGAGAATTTCATTAGCATGATCCGAGAGGCACGGCTCGCGCCGCCACCTCTTCCCACCCTGTTTAACTTGTCACCTGGGGCTACCTCGCGTGTTCCTTCGCGCCAGGGACCAGCCTTTCTGTCACTTAAGCCGGGCCCCACCTCCGCTCGCGGTGCCCTCGGGACTCATTTCCTTTTTAAACGCCGCGCCGGCCGGCTCGCTTAGTCCAGCACCTCGTCGCTTCCTAATTATTTCACTGGGAAACTCCCTTAACCTTGTACCCTTCTTCTGCGGTTCTTCCCTGATCTCTAAGCGGAGGTTACCTGACTCTCCTGTGTCTTCTAGGTCCTCTAGCTCTGAGTTCTCTGGGGCCTCGAGGGGCCAAAGTTCACGGCAGCTTCTCTGTCCTTTTTTCCCCGGGCTGCTGGTTCGTTCTGCAATCCCTGCGAACCACTCGATTCCGAGGCATCTTTCAGCGACGCTCCACCTTCTCGCACGGACCGATCCCCGAAGACATTACGCGTGGTCCGGGGCGCAAACGCGTCCCAATGAATTATTGTGCCATTAACGTGAGTAATCGCGCCGGCGGGAAAATTATATAGTAATTTGTTCACGGCTGATCGAATACGTCCGGGATTTTGTTCTCCTTTTGGCCGGGATAATGAAGCTGGGCCAGCCCGGAGGAAAACACCGGAACCCCGGGGACTCCTCGCGAGGCCATGAAAAATGAAGACGTTTCACCCGGACCGCTTTCGATTTTACCCGTTGAATGGGCCGGTCGAGTAACCACTCTCGTGCTCGAACAGTGTTATAATTTACACCGTCCCTTTTGTTGTACGAGGTGGTCTTTGTAATAGGATGGACAGGATTTACTGCGAGCCTTTCGGTGCGAATGGGTGAGCATCGTCGCGCGATGATGACCGTTGATTTTTACGATTACAGGAACATGGCTGTTCGGTGCAGACGGTGGACCTGGTGGCGGACTGTCCACTGCAGGTGGTGACACCATCCTCGAGGTCGCCGTCACCGCCTAGATCACAGACGCCCCCGACGCCCCTCGCACCGCCGAGGAGCATGGGGCAGCGGCCAAGCACCCTCTTGCGCCCCAAGATTTCATTGACCTGGGTCCTCCGCGGGCAGCAACAACCTGCCTCCAACAGCGCTCATTCTGCTGCCAATGAGAACGCAGGCAAGTCGAGAATCGAGCCGTGAATACTCTATGAGTCTGGAATAGGTTTAAATGTTTAGAACTCCCACAAACGATTCCATCTTCTTCAAGGTCCGAACAACTGCGGTCGGGACAACTTGTCGCGAGACGGCAAGGAGAGATCCTCGAGGCGGAGCGTGAAGAGCGTGAAGGAGAAGGATGGCTGCAAGGAGAACCTCGACGCGGAGAAACGAGAGAAGAAGATCCTTCACAGGGTGGAAAAAATCGAGAGGACGGAAAAGGTGAGATTTCGAGAAATGGTTTGCTTTCGAAGAGGCGCCCATCTGCACCCGACACATTCAAACACTCGTGCTGACTCGATGCCATTCTTCCAGGCTATCAGTAAGGAAATACTGGTGAACGATAGATCGCTGGACAGCCCCCTGGACAAGCAGTCCGAGAAGGAGTTTCTTGGCGTTAAGGAGACGAAGGAGAAGGAGAAAGTTAAAAGGGCAGTGTCAGAGCCGTCTCTCGTGTCCCGCGAGTCAACGTCGACGCCGAGTGGCCGAGACAAGCACAGGCATCGACGGACCAAACGGTCCCACAAACCCAGACCCCCCAGCAGATTCGGCTACGAGATTGCCGATCTTGACGCGTTCCTCACAAAGGTATACAAACCCGGGCTTGCGTAAGGGAACTTATCATCCCCTCAGACATTATCTGCAGAGTGAATACTTTCAGGCCTCCATCGAGAAGCCAGCAAACATCCCAGTTGTTCTGTCCTTCCCATCGGTCTTGTATCAAACTCAGGGAGGCACCCAGGACGAAATGGCCCTTCCACTCGGCACGGTGGTGAACGCGGTGTTCAAGAACCAGGCCTGGTTGTACGTCCAAACTCCGCACGGCCAGGAAGGCTACGTCGGGTACGCAGCTTGCCTTCCGCTGGGAATACTCCCACAACCGACGAGGGGTCCATGCTGGGAGGACTCCACTGACGTATTTCCTCGTCCCTTAGGTAAAAGAAACCCTATTCTACATCGCCAACATCATCGAACAAATCCAAGAACGTATTTCCCAGTTCCAGTCCCGAAATCCTTTCAAGAAGACCCAGGAGTTGGGCCCAAAGCTGCAGGAGTTTCATTGGGATGGAATAAGGAACTTGTACTGATCAAACCTTCTTTCAGGGAACATGACCGACACGGAGAAGCTGAGGGACACACGGTCAGAGTGTGGAGCACGGGGCAAAAGCTCGAGGGTGAGGCGGGGCTCCAGGGACACGGTTTCCGCCTGCGGGGAGCGCAGCGTGGACAGACTGTACCTCAGGGCCGCGGCGAACGCTAGAACCAAAGGATCGCGTCACACTTTGCTGGTCATACGCAGCGATTACGAGGGTCGCGGGGGGAACGCCCTGAGCGTCACCAAGGGGGACGTTGTCGCTCTGCTGAGCGACCACGTCAGCGATTGGTTCTGGGTTCGCTCGCGGGACGGTAGAGAGGGCTTCATACCCGCCGTCATAGCGGGTCATGGTTTTCTATGACCAGGTTACACTCCAGTAGGACTTGGGGTGGCGCTATTGTACCGGAATCCGAGGATGTGGTTAGGCGAAATCACGAGTAATCTTGTATATTTGTAAAAAGTCTTTATATCATGTTTTATGAAATGAACATTGTATTAATATATTTATTAAAGAGTATATGTATGTGACAGGACCGTTCTCTTTTCTGGATCGCTCGGAGAGTCTGATCGATCACTTCACGCAAACTTTAACGTCAACTCGCGGTAATTGAAGTTCGTGCACACGTCGAGATTGTTCGAGGAACCAGCCACACTCAGTACCTTCTGCGGTGTCTCTTGGTACATTATACTGTACACTGTGTTACTGGAGGTCGGCACTTTGGCTAATGTTTCTCCCTGATACGTTAGATGGTAGACGTGGGGCGCTGTGCCCGCGGCTATCACGCGCTCTTCGTAGATATTCGCGACGTGGATCCCCTCGTCTGGAAGATCGAACACGGTAGCTGCCTCCATCGTGCGCATGTGCCACAGGGACAAACTCGGACCGCCGCCGCACAGCTGAAAAGAAATTAACATACGGCAATTAAATACTGGGCGTTCTTTAATCATTGCCCTGTAACAAATTACGCATTTCTAGGTAGAGTAACTTAGCAACACGCACCAACCAATCCTCCGTAAAGTCTATGGCGCCGATCCATTTACCTAAGGCGGGCCGCGCAACTTTGTCTACCAAATGAGGCGTTAAGATATTCGTATTTTCTTTCTTTCGTAAATCCCATAACCTTACCGTTCCATCTTCGCCGCAGGAAGCTAGTTGGCTACCCCTGGAAATCGCCGTAACATCTCTTGCGTGAAACTTAAGGAAACGTTCGGTGCGTTCAGCGGACTCAACCGCTACGTAGCCGCTCGCCGAGCTCAACAGTGATCGGTCCTGGTTCCGCTGAACGACACTTGGGAGACACTAAACGTGTTGAGCGGTAAGCAACCTAGCGGTAGCGTTCAGCGAAAAATCAGTGAGCGGCTACGTAGCGGTTGAGTCCGCTGAACGCACCCATTATTAGCTAATCCTGCGTAATACGTACATTAAGGAAAGACCATGAATGTAGTCCGTGTGCCCTTGCAAACTCCTAAGGATTTTGCCATCTTCTAGACTAACTATATAAATATGATTATCACCACAGCCGGCATACAATAGCTGATGTGATTTGCAGTATACCATGTAGTTTACGTCTGGCTTCTCATAGCTGTCTCTGAAAGTCAGCTAATATTAATATTGTCAAGCAGCACGCACGATCTACTATTCCTTTATGATTTTATTACGCGCATGGTATTACTTGTTAACTGGAATTTGTATCATCCATGAGACTTTGCTCTTCGCTTTACTCGAAGTAACAACTTTCCAATCCCATCCATATATTTCCCCAGATGTTCCTGTTATTAGAAAATTGTCCGTCGTGGCCATACTCTGCACCTGTTGATTAGGATGGGCCGTGAAGCGATAGCTAGGACCTTGTAATTCATTTTCCTCCACTTTATGGGGCCCCAATGCCTTTGACAACCTACGTGAGTAATGAGAAATATTAAAATCTAGATTATCCTTAACTCTTCGTCACATTCTGTAATGGAACACTGAACCACTTCTCTGCTATGGCCAAAAGTTGGACCAAGGCTTTAGGATTAACTTCGGTTAACATCAATATAACCTATAGTTACGCTTTGTTTACTATTCAGACGAAATGTTTACTTACTCAAAAACCGAGACATCTCCGTAAATATTTCCAGCCACTAGATAATTTCCATCCGGAGAAAACGTTTGCGATAATACTGTGTTGTAGAACAGCTTTTGATTAAACGTTTCTGACATCATCTTTTAAACAATTTTCACTGCGTCGCGTCGTAGTTTGAGGTTAGGAAACCGATGCACCCAACCATAAACAAAGCTAGTTGATAAAACGAACACTTGATGCAACTTTTGCTATGCGACATGTATAGTTGAGCTTTTAGGAAAGGATCAATTTTAAATAGACAAAATAAGAGAAATCAATAGTGTGACTACATTTTATTGAACTTAGTATAATTTTCACTCGTCGAGTTTTTTCCGATACCGAGATTATCTGGCTTAGGCACTCATTATGACATATAAACTAACATTGCTCTCGATTCTATAGAGGCAACCGATACAATTATTTACATAGGCACTAAATTACAACTAATATCAATATTTGTGTTTTCATTCTAAAATATTCTTTCGCATTAAACATTCATTCATATTACAATTTCATATTAACACATTCTGTTGTGAGACAACCGATCCCGTAATAGTAATCGCGTTCCAACGTTTCGTTTCGAGAATGTAAACCAGTTTCGTTTAAAAGTGTAAAAAAATAGCCTTTCCCTTTTAGCTCTCGGTTTAGTAGAAGTCTTCTTCCGTAACTTTCGTTCCAGCCGATTGATTCTTTATTTGCTCCTGGTTGCTGTACATAGCAGCCACTTGTTGAGCAGACGTCGCTGCCTCGCTGTTTTTATCGTCGCGAATACGAATGAATCTCGGAAATCGCAATGATATACCTTTTTCGGGGTCAACTATACCAATGCCCGCCCTGTGAACGGGCGATAGGGACAAATCTGCGCACTTAATTTCCCAAACTTGGGCGGGTTCGAACCAATGATCGGGCTCGTGAGACGTATCGTATCGATAGTATGTCTTCGATTGCGGTACTATATGGTCCTTGAAGAATTCAGTATGCTTTTGAAGATCCTCCTCACTAAATCCAGTGCCGATCTAATCAAACAGGGGAATGTAATGTTACCGAGGTACTGAAATATCCCTCCAACTGCAATCGTTATAATATTAACGATATCCACCTTGCAGATACTTTGATACTCTTCGTTCTCCTCGTCATAGCAAGCCAAGAGAAAACCGCCGTAAGTTCCTGTTCTTTTTCCTTTCCCAATGTACCCTCCTATAACGACTACGTCCAATGTATCACCCACACCGTCTAAATAATCCTTCTTCAGTTTCAACCAATTTCGAGAACGCTTAGCAATCTCGTACGTTGCGTCTTTTTCCAAAGTCTTCACCATGAGACCCTCGCAGTTGCCTATTTAAACATTCTCGTAAGTTTTTCGAAAGTTCGTTGTTTATGAACAGATGCGAAGGTAGACTCGCCTTTTACAGATTCATCTAAAAAGGATTGCACTTCTTCCATGGTCGAAGTGTCTAAACTAGTCGCGAAATTCCATTTTCCAGTTTCTTCCTTAAAATGTTCTTTAAGCAACTCGCGACGTTTGATAAACGGTTGTTGCACTAATGGCTCTCCGTTTAGATACAGTAAATCGAACATAAATACGCACACTTGCACTTTAATGTCTGCCTCATTTGCATCCTGTAGTAAAGACGCGCTTCGGTATTAATTCTGTAATACGAATAGTTTGTAAAGTTTGCATTACCTTGCGTTTCCTTGTGCTGAGTATTTGAAACGGTAGAATTTGCTTCTTTTCGTTATCCCACGCAACTGCTTCGCAGTCAAGAATGCACGTTTTCACACCTTCTCCTCGTGTATTATCGAAACGTCCTATGATATCAGGATACTTGCTCGTATTGTTTTCTTGATTCCTACTATAAATATTGATGTCGCCATTTTCGGCAAGATGTATCTGTAAAATATTTTTATATGATTTCGTAATTCATATCATACAGAACCTCGTTACAGTATTTTCGATTATCGAGAGAACCAAACCGAACCTGTGCCCTTTCTCCATCGTACTTCCACTCGCAAGTGAATTTCAATCCTTCGAAACGCGTCAGTACTTCCTGAACACCTTTAGTGGGATGTGCCAACATAGGTTTCATAGGTATACCGGGTGTGATCTTGCATTTCTTCGGCAACTCTTTAATTCCTTCTTTCAACAATACGGGACATATCTTATCGTAATTTGGGCACTCACTGTAAAGAATATCGCATATTTTACACATGCTAAACCTCAATTGAGATAACTATAATGGAAAAGAATTCGTACCAATAAGTGGTTTTAAGAATAAGCGCGTTCTCGTCGTACTTCTGCTTGAAAGAATCGTTCGACATCTTTTTGCTCGCATCTAAAAGTTCTGGGGGAGAGCCCTGCTCTGGTGGAGTCATTGTACACGCTAACGCTAAAGCCTGTACATGTTAATAATTAATTACATGATTATTACACAATACGATATACGAGTATACTTACTTGTAGGACCGACTGCTCCGCTAGACCAATTCGAAGTTTACCTGCCAACGACCTAATTAGGTATCTAGCTTCGGTAAAACGACACGCCACGAAAAGCGATTGAATTTTATCCAATTTCTTGGATAAAGACTGCAAAGAAAAGTTGCATTTACACGTGGATATGTTTGTAGTAGATTCAGATGTATTAACAAATATTATACCGCGGAACCAGTCATTTGACCGATCTCTTTCAATCTGGAATACACATTTGAAACCGTTAACGGTGCCGGTTGAAACATTGTTCTTTGATTGGACCGACTTCCTTCGGCCACAATACCCAAATCTCCAACCACTTGCACGTCCAGTTTTATTTGAGCTAACGTTCTACCGGTGCATTGTGCTATGGCCTTCATAAGATTTGTTTCTGCCACCCCTAACTCGATTCCTGAAACAGATGCATATGTTAGGTGTCCCTTGGAAATGAATATTTATTCGAACACTTACCTTCGTACGCGGGCGCTAGCTGATTGAGACACAAGTATATGCTGGGGAGTAAATCATATGGACTCAGAGCTATGACGGAACGCATGTAATTCGATAGAATTTCTATTATCTTCAAACGGGCACTCGTATCCTCGATTAACTCCAATGTGCGCGTTAATGCTATATACGGTACCCTATAAACAAAATATCAAAGTAACACATCGATATAATATATACGTAATAGTAAGAAAAAGCACAGAACATACTTCTCGCCTTGTTTCCAAAATGCATCATTTATTGGATGATAACGGGAGGCACTAGGATTGTAAGAATGACTCGGAGATTTCTTCTTATCTGTATTACTATCCTTTGAACTTTCCTTTTGTTTTGGAGCTGAAAACGCAAGTGCGTTAAAAATTGCTGTCTATTTCAACTATAATCGCGAAGTATTTACCAAAGAAATTATGCATTTTCTTAGCGGGCTTTTCGATATTAACTTCCTGCTTCTCGTCTTCCTGGTTTTTATTATCTTCGTTACTGTTTTCAACATCTTCGTCGGATTTCTTTTTCGCCCTGGGCGAAGTTTCTTTCTTTTTCGCACTAGGCGAAGTTTCTTTCTTTTTCGCACCAGGTGAACTTTCTTTCTTTTTCGCAGCAGGTGAACTTTCTTTCTTTGTATCCATATTCGATCTTTTCGGCGAATCCGGTACCTATTTAATACACGCATTTAAATATTAAATTATAACTACGTTTAAAAAAATTCTACAATAAATGAACATACTGGCAATTCCTCTTCTTCGTCACTGGAGTCAACAGGTGCAATTATTCTTGCTCTCTTCTTGACGACTCTCTTAGTAGCAGGTTTTGCCCTCTTCTTCTTACTAGATTCGTGAGGCGAAGATTCTGGCGAATCAGATTTAAGAGAATTTGATTCTTTCTTATCCTTTGCTTCTGAATCTTCTTCTTTCTGAACTTTCACAACTGACTCTTCTTCCTTCTGAACTTTCACATCTGACTCTTCTTCCTTCTGAACTTTCGCATCTGACTCTTCTTCCTTCTGAACTTTCGCATCTGACTCTTCTTCCTTCTGAACTTTCGCATTTGACTCTTCCTCCTTCTGAACTTTCACATCTGACTCTCCTCTTTTCTCTTTCTCCTTCTTTACAGTACCTTTCTTAACAGTCTCTTTTACATCCTCCATCTTCTTCTTCTTTTTAGAAGCAGTAAGAGGAGTTTTTGCTTTTCTCTTCTCACCTTCCTTAGGTGTCCCAGGGGTCAGCTTAATCTTAGGTGTTCCTAAAACATCAGCACATTATAACAAAACTGTTATAAATTATGCTCAAACAATCATATGTATATCTATTTTACCATTTGCCCTCTTCAACGGCGATGGAGTCTTTAACGTTGATTTCATTTTCGAAAGACTATTCTCTGTCTTTTTAGTAGATGAGGGGCTACAAAAGAATCGATTTCCATAAGAAAAAATTAGCACACAGTAAATACACTCGCAAATAATGACTATACTGAAGAATGACACTTGCAAACTCCCCACACAATGAACTTGAGAGCTGTCATTACGATATAACATCATTTACCTGGAAGATGCACTGTTGTTAGCACTACCTTCCCTTTTCCGTTTAACATTGCCTGGACTATCCTGTTCACCATTGTTAACGATTTTGCTGCTAGCACGTATCCAATTAAAAACATTGTTTACAGTGGGAAGAAAAACATTGCGCGAATGCGGCACTTTATTCACGAGTACAAAACAGCAAGAGCAATTATCGAGTACACTCTTCCTCGTGCAGACCACAATAAGTCTGAGCATAATGTCAAAGTCTGATGAAATAGCAAAAAATTAAATTACAACGTACCTTGAATCACTCGCCTCAGAGTTATCTTTCTTCGAAGTCGTTTTAGTAAAGAATGATCTGCGATAACAGGCAACAAGAGATTATAAAAATATTGAAGAATTATTATAGACGTTCGGATTCGATAATTAGGAATCGGTGTGCTTAACAAGCACGTAATTCTAACTTTTTCTCTTCACTTACGTTATACTGCGTTGTGCCATTTTCGCGCCGTTTCTAACCTGTACGCATTATTGCCCAGCGGACTTTCCCGCGCATCCCTTCGGCGCGATCGAGATATCGAAATTTGAAATTGTAACAATTGTTAGCGCGCGAAGTGAAATTGTTCCCACAGGTCGTGTGCCTAAAAATTGCTCGTTCTTCTTAAATAAATGTAGCTTTGTTGAGTAAATGTAGTTATGGTGGGCGAGAAACAAGTTAGAAGACGTTGTGTAGGCTTCCCGTCGGTGTCTATGGTTTAACACGGTGAGTGAACCAAGATGCTCGTTCAATCGAATTTTTTTCCAACTGATTCGCCATTATTATTGATGATTCTTGCAATATTTCGAATGTCTCTTGTGATTTTACTATATATCTAATGGGTGGAGGGATCTCGGAATACAAACACAATGTCCGAACTTTATTTTCGTTACTATATTTCTCAATGTCTCTTGAAATCCAAACACATCTATTTATTATCTATTGATAAAATAATACAATAAATATCCGCATTATCCTAAAATTAACAAAATATCTTCATTTTTTTTATTTTATTCTTTTGTATTCCTTGGTCTAAAGTGTGCAATTCTTTTTCGAAGCTTCATCCAAAAATCGTGTCCTTATAAATTTAAATGCAGTATCCCTGTTAACAACAAACAGCCTTAGCCAATAGTTCATTCAGTGCTTGAGAAAAAGAAAAAGAAAATAAAGCGGACAAATCAAAATCGTCGAGATAACGTATTCGAATATATAAAGTCTTAAAATATCGAGTCTGACATCGAGAGAGAGTACTAAGGCAAACATGGCGGAAAAAAGAATTCATGATCTTTTTGTATTTTTCTTCTGCTCACGCGCCCCTGACCATAAAGTAATCGTAAATAGAAAAGAAAAAGAAATATCGACGGAGGCAAGATACAGTTTGCGCTCGTTATTCTCACGTTTATCTATGGCCTATATTTAACTGTGCTAGCATTATTCATCTAAGAATCATTGAGTTATCATTCAGTAATTTACATTCGATTCTATACATAATGTTGCGAAGAGTGAACCCCAAGAAATTTCTTACCATGACGATTCCCTTTATGACCCCGGTATGAATTCTTTTCCAGTTTTGCTCATCATATTCTTTTCTTTTCTTTTTCTCTTTATCATCATACGAACAGCATAATGCAGATTCTCTTGTACAAATTTTTACCCGCCCAATCTCTTAATTCTTAATCGACGGTCCGAATTATTTAGTTCTAGTATCCTTCTCCATTTTTTTTTCTTTTTTTTTATGAAACACTGCTGGTTGAAAAGCGAACGAAATATACGCAACGAATTTATAATTACCAAACGAATAATAGGATCACAGGAGTGATAAAAAGATAGAACTAATTTTCAGCAGAAGGGTGATCATAGTAAGATAAACTCAGTGGATTCAGGCACTCGCTTCCTATAAATGCTACGAAGCATTGGGCGATAAAAATGAACCTTTACTTTGAGAGCCTTACATAGACAAAGATTAATATTCTCCTGTTACCGTATTGTAAAATAGAAATTTGTAGAAATTACTACGGCTAAGTCAGTTAAGTAGACATCTCTCATTTATCCGATGATTCCAATGGGCTTCAGGGTAGGGTGTAGCGAACGTATGGTACTTCCACGTCATTGCCGTCGATGTCGTTGCAGCAGAGCTCGAACACCAGCGCGTGTACGTGCGGCTCCAGTTTCTTCTTCGACACTTTCTTCACCACCTCTGACATCAGGAGGCCCATACGTTCTAGGCATTTAGGCTTCGCCATGAAAAACGAGTAAAGCATGCAAACACCTTGAGACAGCATAGTGACTTCTAAATTGTGATGTTCCTCGAAGTAATTCAGGAATTCCTTGAGCGTCAGTTCCCCCTTTACTTCGAACCGATCCCATAGTGTCCATTCCGCGTCGTAGTATTTGAGTTTCGGTGCGGCGATAGGTTCAGAGAAGCCAAAGAACGGCAGAGCCAGGTTGACAAAGCCATTCTTGTAGACAGATAGGTCTCTAACGCCGCGAGTCAGCTTGATCAATTCGAGGCATACTAAGCCAGCCACCACCGAGGTCGTGGTAGCAATAGCTGGTATGATCTTACCAGCGATAAGTTTGCTCTTATGCCTATCAGCAGGCGGAATTTTGTAGTTGGTGGCGCGTAGGTTCGAGGCAGCCACGATGAAGTCTATGTGGAAATTAGAGTCGTCATCCTTCTCGAATTCCTGGGGATGAATCACCAGACCGTTTAGATTCTCCACTTTTGGTAGTTCTTCTTGTAACTGTGTAAGCCTCTCGTGATCGATGTTACCGCTGCCGTTGGATACCTGAACCTGAGAGTCTGTCTCAGCGATCTTCACTCCGGACTTCGGCGTGAACTCTGGTACTTGTACGGTGCTTACGATCCTATTGATCTCATCCCGGTTTCTGTTTATGGTGATCCCATAGACCTTCGCTTTCAAATTAGCAGCGGCTACAATGTAATCTAAATGCAATGGATCGTTAACATTGAACGTCAGCGGTTCCGGGCACCTTTTCGGTCCAGACCAGAACGGTTGGCCGCTCGATGTCACTTGGTCTGGGGGAAAGTTGAATAGAAGTTGTCTAATCTGATTGCTATACTGCTCCTGCCAGTGGCAGCGAGCCCATGCGATGCAGTCGGCGAAACTTTTTGGTCTCTCGTCGATCAGTGCAGTCTTAACTGACTCTAACACTTCTAACGGCTGAACTCCAGGCAGCTTCAGTGTTCTTTCCACGAATTGTGAATCGGATATATATTGAGCGGCATTCTCCGCAGCCTGGCGGAACAAACCTTCGAAGTTATCCCTGGCCCATTGTAGAGTATGTTCTATAGCATTGGGAAAGTTCTTTAACGTGCAGATTGGTATACTCTTCTCCGGGGGGTCCTGAGACGAGCTGTAAGACTCGGTCAAGAATGGAACAACAACTTGAGTATTGCCTTTTGTACCTAAGGTACCGGATTCCAACAGAGGCTTTCTATAATATACACAACGACGATCCATATAAATACGAGCGTTCACGTTGTCTAAAGCATTTGCGACTCCATCTAACACTTCAAAGAAATCGTCGTTATATATCTTCTCTGTCTCCGGGCAAACTCTGTTCTCGTGAGCGATGACTTTCATGTCCGGATTCATGCCTCTTACGACTCTGGCGGCTGTGACCGATTTAGATTGCTGGACATCGGATGGTCTGAATAGGAATTGTCTGTTCAAATTCGATTTCTCTATCAAATCCATATCGGTGATCGTTACGCTGCCATTCTCAGCACCGACACCTATCATCGCAAAGTTTTTAAGCAATTCACAACCAATGGCTCCCGCTCCTACGACGAAGTATTTCAAGCTTCCAATCTTCGACTGAAATTTCCGACCGAACACAGCGATCTGTGAATCGTAACGCGATCCCACCGGGCAGCAATCTTCTTCCGTGAGCTCGGAGCGGTCCGCGGGCAAACATTCGATAGCGTCGAAGTACAACCACTGGTATATAGGGTGGAATTTTCCAGAGCAAGCCTTCATAACTTCTTGGGCCACAATTCCACCGATGGTAGCATTCAAAGGATTCAGACTACCAGATGATATCTTCGCAAAGATTTGAAACAGATCAGTATTGATCTCTGTTTCAATGGCTGCCTCCTCCTTCACTGCTTTAGCTAAAGCTAAAAATTCATCTGCGTCCTCCTGATTCCACGGCCTAGGTAGTTTCTCCTTAGTTCCTACGTAACGGTGCAATACCATGAAAGCCAAGTGCAACTGATCCGGATAATCAAACTTCCCGTAATCTGTGATCTGGAATTCTGGCTTCTTCAAAGAATCCTTTAAAGAATTAAAACGTACGATCTTTGGCATCTTCACTTGCGTTACTATACCGCCGCGTATATATTCGCCCCATTTAGATGTGTCACCGATGCTGAAAGTGTACGGGCCCAGAACTTTTATCTTTATCGGATCGCAGCCATTTAGCTCCGTCATTCCCTGCACTTCAGAGAATGTGACGTAGTCACCATCCTCCATGCCGTGGCGGGTGTCGTCCAAGCATGTGACAACACCTTCGGCGTCCTGAGAGATACTAGCGACCATTGCACTTACGGGCGGCTCGCCATTGGTATCGACCACGGTGAACTTTTCCCCAAAGTCGCAAAATACTTGGGAGAACAAGCCGCTAGTATCCGCTATGATAAGTGCTATGTCATTCGCATGGGTAATTTCAGAGATACGCAATTGTTCGCTCAACGAAGCTTCGGTCAAAACAACGACCTTAAACTTCTTGATGTAGGGTTCGGTTAAAGGTCCAGAATGATGACGAGTGGGAACGTAATTGTTCAGCTCGGACAGGCGCTGGCAACAGGCAGCGGCTCGATTTTTACCTGCAAACGAAACAATGGATACAGTTGAAACTGCGTTGAGATGTTATTACAGGATACATAAATATTGCTACAGGTTATCGTTATTAAGTTTACAAGGGGATATTTATTGTAACAGTTTCTACGCTACAGCATATGCGCATATTTCGGTTAAAGTTTTCATAACATCATTGATCGGCGTAACGATGAAATGTACAGGGTGTTTCAGAATCACTGGTACAACCTCAACTACTTACTATGTCCCTTGAATAATACCAAGATCAGCTGATTCGCGATCGATTCTCGTATCCTAGCATACGATACCTTGAAATCCAAATGGATAGATACAATTGTGGAAATATCAATTCTTTACACAATACAGAGCCACGGAAATTAATTTAGTTCGCGGGGGGGTTAAGTTTATGGGCAGTAATTTTGAAACAGCCTGTATCGTCGAAATGGAAAATGAATGACACGATCCGAAGGGATCGGAGATACGGGAATCCTAAGATGAAGCAGCAAGTAAGCCCGTTCCCGTTTAAGGCGCTCACGTGTTCCGCGATCCGCGATTCGCGGTTTCGTGGGCTCACCTATATCCGCCTCGGTGAGGTAGAACTGCGAGCCAAGGTTTGAGATCTGGCACAGCGCGTCATCGTGCAAGGTAACGGACTTGACGCCGCCGAGGATGACGTTTTTCGCGACTTCGACGCCGAGGCCACCAAGACCAGATATCAGCACGTCGGAGGATGCCATGCGACGCATGGCGTCGTGTCCGAGGACGTAAAGCTGCCTGGAGTATAGGCCCTCGTCGATTTCGGCGGGAGCCCGGGACGTCGAGCCATTTTTCGCCATGTCTGCGATCGTCGTCGAGTCGTCGGCTCCTCCCGTGGTGGCAGCAACGCGTCGCTTCTTGGCTGGGGGGTCAACGGAGCTCTCCACCACCTCAGCACTAGACATCGGACTTCACGGGGCGCCGTATTATGTCCGTCGATTGTTTTTTTCAACCCGGCCGACTGCACTTTAATAAAGCCCGTAAACTTCACCGCACGCCACACCGACCTTGCCGCACGCGCCCGCTCTCTCGCTCTCTCTCTCTCGCTCTCTCTCTTCTTCACCGCTCCTCTCTCCGCCTCTTCTTCGCCGATTCCAGTCTACCCTTTCTAGATCGCACTCTGCCTCGATACCGCTGTCCATCCAACAATGATGATTCTCGTTCTTTCATCCGCTCTATTTCTACTTCCTCGCACTCGCACTCGCACCAGCGGCGATCGCTATGTCGTCGATGCCTCCTCGATAAAGGGGGGATGGGGGTTCGCGCGATCGGTAAAACAGCGAAGCCCCTTTCGCTGCCCACTGACCGCGTATCTTGCTGTTCTCTGTCGCGACCGGACCCCCCGTTCGATACCCCCGTCACGATAGGCGGCAAACCGACGCAATAACGGCCGCGATCGAGCATTTCCGCGACGAAATTTTGTTCCGTACCGTTTCTTTGTTTTCCTCTTGCGACATCCTTCCTTCGCGTTACGTCATGAAATTTGTGTTCGAACGCCGGCCGTCGGTTGGCTCGCGGCGCGAACGAATAGAGAGGCAGTATTTGGCGAATAGACGGAAAGGATTGGTGGCTCGGGACCTGTACCGATCGTGGTTGAAGCGACTCCGACCAATGGGTAATTGGACAAGGGACTTGTAACGGATGGGTTTAAACGAGCGCCCTCTGTCCCAGACGTTTATCCTCCGCCACGATCAATGACTAATCTATCCATTTCTGTGTTCCTGCTTATCTGACGTGGCAAGATGCTTATCTAATGAATTATGCACGCGTCACCGGCAAATCATTGGCACGCAATTGCAGAATTGACGCGGGCCGCGTCGATAACGGGCACAATGGGTCACATTGTCTTATTATAGAGTTCCCTTATCGGAATGCGCATACGAGAAACGTTGTTTTTGTCCACTCTATTTGTCCCCCGCATGATTTCCCTTGTATCGAACGCGGTATTTTTAGCGATGCTCAATAACCCACTCGGGAGGATACCAGAATCATTCGGATAGGTGTTAACAAACGATCCAGGGTAAAACAATCAAGTACTTTATTGCATATATGTTGGTCCACACTGTCTCAGAGAGGTAGAATACAATGATATATTTTTCCACGGCCATGGGAGCTCATCCCTAGGGTCTCGCGCATGGCTATGGCACTCTACATGGAAATAATTCGTCGACTACGCGTACTTGCTACACAAATCTTTAATTTCGAAAAACACCTACGATGCCGCGAGTTGCTCCCCACGTCACACTTGACAATTAAACTCCTCCAAAGTGAACATACCTCGCTTACGCTTGGGCACACAGACACCCGTGCTAATTTCATTCTTAGGCAATCACACTCTTCCAACACCCGACCCAGGTCAACATACTGGAACCATGTTATCATCTGTATATCAAGCTTAATCCTAGTTTTCAGAGTGGCTTGTCTTCGTCGATGGGCACCGGGCTCCCAAACGCCCTTCGCGACGTCTCCTCCTCCTTCTCCTTAAATCTCCTCGGCGATCGCCTCGAAGGGACTGCCTCCTCGGGCTCCGGAGTGCCGAACGGCGACGAGACGTGCGACACCGCCGGGAACGGGACGGTGGGGGTCTCGGACTCGGCCGTGTCAGGGGCGGAGTTCACCATGTCCAAAGGGCCGCTGAGAATCGAGTCCGGCGATTCGTCGTACGAGTGATCGGTCGGTTGGACCGGTTCGCCTAGAACTTCGCTGCTCTCCGAGGGCCTCCTCTCTTCAGGGACTGTCGAAGTCCGGCGCAGGTTCGCCTTTCTGTACCTGTTGCCAGGCGTTCCTCCAATTAATGCATAGAATGGCAACAATTCCGCCAGGCGTAACACATTGTGGAGAGAAGACTGCCACAGTCTCTTCCATTCCCGCAAGGAACTTTCATTGTCAAGACACGTAGCTGTGCTTCTCGTCCACAATGTGAGCAATAGTCTTCCCTCGGCAAATAACAGTAGCATTAAAATTGAAGTTTAAAACCCAATCCCATTGGGGGCCGCCCTTAAATTACGTATGGGTAACTTTCACGAATTCTTACCTCGCCCTCGTCCAGTACAAGAATTCTTAAGATTTTCTTATCTCTCTCCTTTGATATTTTTCACATTGCATTTTTTCAGTTATTAAAATTCTTTTAAAGGTTTATCTAACTCCACCATTTAACTCGGTTTCGTGGCGATAATATTATATCGTATTTCAGGATACTAAACTTGAAAATTACTCTCGCCCTTTGTAAGAAAACGTAAGAAATTCGCGATCTCCCCAAAAGCCTTACGTAATTCAAGGACGACCCCTTGGAGACTCGAAAGTGCAAGTCTCCTGGCAAATGGGGTGGATTTGCTTACTGGTTGACGTGTACAGGCGACACCGTTGGGTCAGGGCTCATTCTCGTCGTGCCGTTTCCATTGTCCCACGAATTGTTTCGGCGATGATGGCTTTTGTCCTTGTAAGCCTCGGCTATATTGTTGTAGCTTCCCACTATTCTTCGCTTGTCCAGCTCCTTCTGTATCTTCTCCGGCATGCTGCTCGCTGATCTGTACAGCCCTCGCCTGATCATGTCCTGCAGGTTTTCAATCGCGACTTAGCAGGAAGATTCCAGTCGGCCCGAGCGCGGGGCCTTTGATACGTACGCTGGAAAGGGGGGTGGGCTCCACGTTGGGGTTGGTCCAAACGTTGGTCGCGCCGGGCGCGTCCTCGTTGTTGCTGTCGTTGAGCAGTTCCGCCGAGTAGCTGGGTCTGGCGGGTATGATCGGCGACCGGCAGCACACTCTGCAGTAATAAAACCTACGAGATTAATGAAATATCGACTGTGCCGCGGTCTGGTCGGACTGTATCGCGCTTACGAGTTAACGTCCTCCAGTTTCTTCAGCAGCCTCTCGTTCTCCCTGCAAACGAGTTCCTGGTCCCGTATCACTTGCTCCCTGGTGGCGTACAGTTCCGCGTTCTCCCGCCGAAGGGCCTCGTTCTCGGTTATGTAGGCGTGTATCAGCTGGCTCAACTCCGGCCGCTCCATTTCGGACAGTTTGTCCAGGTCCACCACCGGCGGTGTTAAAGGCAATTTCCTCTCGGCTACGCAAATATCACGGTTTAGGTATGC
Organism: Andrena haemorrhoa; assembly: GCA_910592295.1. Taxonomy (NCBI): domain Eukaryota; kingdom Metazoa; phylum Arthropoda; class Insecta; order Hymenoptera; family Andrenidae; genus Andrena; species Andrena haemorrhoa. Next base: position 7,781,571 of record OU342940.1, on the reverse strand, counting down.
AGCTGGTACTTGTATCAACGCTTGATTAACTCGTTATGAAAGTGTAGACTCGGAGAGATATTCGAGGAATTCAAAGGGGAGGTTTGAATGTACGCTCAAAGTTCCTACCATGTATCGTGCACAGTATTGGGCACAAGAAACTTTAAACTGCGATCGATAATACAAATGAAATAGCTCTGTTAGAAAGTATTATTTATCTCAAAATTTGTAACTCATAGATTGGGGGTTGCCAAAGTAGGCCAGCAGGGGAGACTGGAGCTGGTTGTCTCAAGGGGTAGGTTGACTAATTGCTAATAACTTTGCTTAATTCTTAAAGCCTAGTATTAAGTTAGTTACGCAGATATTAAAGAATATGAGTTTTAAAGTCTGTTGTGACCGATGCTGTGAGTACTTACCTTTGGATTCGCTACGAACGGTGTTCTGGCTGTCGGCGCTGAGGTGCAGGGCCGCCCTCAGATGCTCGTTTTCTGTCTGAAGGGCTCCCACCTCGCGTTTAAGACTGAGAATCAGGGCCTCCCTGGAGTCCTGCAGGATGAAATTTCGCGTATACTCTTGGCATTAGGTGTAACTAACAATCAGTATCCCTCCACTCACCATCACTACGATCGGTTTCGTTCGAATCTTCTTCACCCTCGCCGCGTACCTCAAGGTGTTCAGCGTCTCACTCGCGTTTGACCGTGCTGGCGAAACGCAGGCGACCTAAAAGTGCCATTAAACTTCCACAATGCTACCCGGTCGGAGACCACCCGCCACGTCACTCCATTATAACACAATCACCCGATTTACCATCAGCGTGACACCATTTCCCGCCAAGCTGTCGGCCAGCAGTTTGGTCAGCTTGCTGTCCCGATACGGAATATGGCCACCCTTGCGCTTTCCATCGCTCAGGGAGGATATACAATAGCCTTCGTGAAACAAAGTGTCATTGTAAACACGCGAATCGAGCGTTTCCCGGAAAGAGAAAGTTAGCTAAGTTCGCGGTAGCTTTAGAGAGCTTGCCGCTTCTGCGTATGCAGTAATTCCCGATATCTCGGTGGCCTATCGATTGTCCAAGAGACGTTCGCGTCGCGAGGGAAACGTGCCCTTTCAGTGTCAGCGAACGTCTGAGACGATCGATCCTTCGCGATGCTTCTGCATAATTCACGCCCTAAAGTTTCCAAGTTGCAACATTCAGCGTGATTCGATTATGCCCGATGGTACGCTAACGCAAAAACGGCACAGTTTGGACAAAAATTCCATATGCACGCGTCACACAAGAAGAAAGAGGAAACAAAGTAGAGATAGGGCTTGAATAATAGAGGTGGGCATCGACGAACACTTTTTAAACAGTTCCCTCGCGTGTTTACCTAGAACCATGAGACTTTTATTAATGTTGTTCGCCTCCTCCAAAGTCTTCCCCTCGCTCTGCGTCTTCTTCGTCATCTCGCTGCCGGCCAGATCCACGAAATTGATTTTCCCTTGCTTCGAGATGAACACGCTGTTGTCCATCTATCGGCATTAACCGTTACGCGGCTTTATTTCCCTGGCTTACGCAACGGAGACCGGCTCTTCAGGGTTACTCACTTGTTGCTCGGATGTGATGTTAACCGTGAGGATACTGTGACTTCTGCTGGAGTGATCGTTCATGTTGTGCGCGCCGACAGATCGGTTCCTCATCCCTGCACAGAAATTGGTACCTTAGTCCCAAACATCTTCTAATAATAGTTTCCTATGGTTCTCTCATATTTTCTTACGGCTCTCTAAGAATTTATCAGAATATTCGTGGATCTAATCAGCAGGGATCCGAGGAAGGGAAATTCAAAGGTTCAAAGGTTCTGTGATTAGAGCTAATCGCAAGTTAGCTGGGCACGCGGTTGCCCTACCATAGTGGCGTAGGTTGTTGGAGGGGATCGATTAGAAGGGGTTAAAGCCCATCTGTCAAGGTGCAAAGGTGAGGATCGATAACGGCTACCTTCTTCGAGAACCGCCAGAAGGTCGTCAAGCTCCTCGCACTCGACGGTGAAAAGATTCTCGACGAAGAAGCCTCTCGTCTTTTTGCTCCATCGAACCATCAGCGGTTTCCTCGACGTGCCAGGATTCAGCAGATCTATTACCTAAAGCAAAAGGATCCTGTGAACCGCTCACCGCAACCCTACCCTGGATAAATCAATCGACGCACTCACCTTCTCGTTATAGATCTCCAGAAAGGAGGCCTTCAGGACGAAGTTGCACTGCTGTCGTTCCTGCAGGAGCTTGAATAGGTAGACGAAAGACCGGAAGACCAGGCCGTTTTCCTCCGAGTAATGGTTCACCTTTTCGGTCTGGGATGGGCAAACATGGATCTATGGATCTTACTTGTTAAACATTATTTCAAACGCTTAAGCTCTATTCTTCTAGAATTACATGACACTAGCTTTACTACTCGGCTTCGCCTGGAATTTAGTTTGATTTTACAAAAAAATTTTGTCAGGTTTTTTTTGGTGAAGATAATTAGTCATCCGAATTAGCCAGGCTTAATGAGCTGAGGCACATGTCGTCATCCAAGATTTTAGCGTTAGAAAGTTTTTAGGCGACAGACAAACACAAAAGTATAAACTTTCTGCTTTATATATTAAGGGGTCATTCTACTCTGAACTGCCGAAAAATTAAGCTATTTTTAAACACATTTTTCTGAGTAAATGCAACATATAATGAAATAAATCTTTTTGGTGCCATATTGACTCTGTAAAAAACAATTAAAACAAATTTTAAAAAAATTCCTTTTTATTGATTTTTTTCTATAATATAAGAGTAGCTTAATAAATACCACAAAGATTTATTTAACTTTATATTGTATTTACTGAAAAAAAATCTTTACAAATAGCTTCATTTCTCGGATGATCAAAGTAGAATGACCACTTAAGATTCATCTTGATTTCCTCCTCCAAGGGGACCAGAGACGCACTCAGGATTTAATCTTGGGAGGAGCCCAGTTGAAGGGATACAAATATTTTTAATGCAAATTGAATAAAGTTCATTAGGTGATTATACAAATTTATTTAAAGGATAAAATATATTTTTTTTTACTTTTTACAAAGCCCCTTCTTTGGAGGGTGCCAGGGGCGGCATCTGAGTGCGCCATTGAAGGGGACTATAAAGCGACAATTCTGTCACAATTTTAAAGCACCGTCCACGCATTTGGAGATAACGATCCGTCTGACCGTCTCCTCATTTCATTGCCAATTTTGTTTGCTCCCGCGTAAATGGTCGCGTGGAACATTGCATAATACAAGCAACAAACAAGAGGAGCATTAACTACGCCGTCATTATCTTATCTTCGCATGTCGATCAGCATTAACCTTCTCGTTCATAACGGCCTCCAATATGACCGAGTGCTTTAATATATAATTCCCGCGGGTTACTTCCTGGGTAAAGTTTCTGTAAAGTTGTTCAATGGTTCTAATCGAGGAACGAGGAGCTCCAAAAGCATCGATTTCCATCGAACCTCCCGGCACACCACAAAAAAAAAGGTAACTCCACCGTCTCATCTCGAATCTTTCCAACTCACCATTGCCGGAGGTCCAGTGAGGGTGTGAGTTTTCCCGCTTCCTGTTTGCCCGTAGCAGAAGGCGGTACAGTTGAACCCTTCCACCGCCATCTCGACGAGCTTCTTGACACCGGAAAACTGCAATATATCTTCCTGAGTGGCCGTGGGCTCGAAGACGACATTGTACGAAAATAATTTGCCCTTCTTGTCCCCGGTGCCCGGCGATCCCTCGCACTAAGGAGGAACAGACCACGAGAATTGAGAAATTCCTCTTGGAAGATTCAACAAACGGGACGGCCTTGATTCATCAGCAAGTTATCAGCCGGCTAGCGTTAGAACATTAAAGCAAGATGGATAGCTCACATATATCTGGCCATCTCCGGGGAATTGCACGGCCGTGTCCTCGCCGGCCTTAATTTCCTTACCGCTAAGTGGACGAACTCTGAAAGAGAAAGCACCCGTTCCTGTACGCAGCCCCGTCAACGCTCGAGGCTCGTCGATTCTCCGATCTCGCGGACAGAATGGTCAGAATTTCGGTACCTGACTACAACATTTATGTTGTTCTCTGGAAGCAAGTGTTTCGTGGCGATCACCCTCTTGTCACCGTCTACCAGCCTCTCGATGCTGCCGGTCCTGCAAGCATAAACGAAACGAGACCAGTCACAGCCTCTCTGACCAGCGGCATGGACACGGTCGTCGCCGGGATGCCAACAGTACAGTTGCCTGCGGTCTCTCCTCTCATGATCGAAACGTTTTAACCGAGGCAACCGTCCGTCCGTTCCATGATTGACCTCCAATCGCGGCCGCTCAATAATTGAGGAGGTTCAATCAATCGGGCCAAGTGAAACCGTCGGCGGGAAATCGCGTGATTGGCCAGCCTCATTTACGATTTCGCCTTTTTGTTTTCGCGGCATGCCGTGCCCGCTGAAAAATCGTTGCGGCCTCCCTCAATGATTCACGGGGCTTTGATTGCTCAACTGACAGCCCGACTGATTGCTCGAGTAACCAATGGTACCGAACCTTTAATTATTTATTAACGCTTGAAATCACAAGCGGAAGAAAAAACGAGTTCGATGTAGGTACATTGGCTACATTGTGAGCCTCGCTCTCTCGAAACCGCCCCGGCACCCCAAATGATCATTCCTCCAATTCCCCGAGGCTTATAACTCGAGCCACCGGCCATAGAAATAGCGCGTTCTCGTTTCCAATTATCGCCTCGTTAGTCGGCCATCGATTATTCAAGCGTCTTGTAACGCAAAACATAGGTGGAAACCCCTTATTTTCTCAAACGGAGGGGGGTCAGTGGCGGTTATTGCACTTGAAGGAGCACGTAGCAGGAACAACCCGTTTAACTATTTCCCTTACACCGTCGCAGCACGTAGCTATAATACGTGTTGTACACGCGACACTCGGGCGTGATCCATTCCGCGCGCACGGTCGTGGCGCTTCTAGGTGGCTTTCAATTCTTATCGCCGGGGTGCCGGTGCTCCCCCGATCGGGAATTACAATTATGCTAAAAGCGCGATAAAGAAACAAGCCTCGCGACCCTCGAACGTTGCGTCACGCGTGTTGTCGGCTGGGACGACGTTCTCCAAGCGATGCGCTCTTGCAGAAAATTGCTGCGAAGCAATTTCGATTCCTGAAACGTAGAAGCGACGGACAGCGTCCTCGCTGTTTATTACTTTAATCACGCAAAGGGAAGAGAACTCGTAATCGTTCATGTGTGTTAAAGATTCTATATAGTTCCATTAGATTTCCCAGAAAACCATCCACCAGTCGGCGGAACAAAAATTTCCTCTATCGACCCTGGTGAGTCAGCTGTCCCAGCAAAATCCTGCCTTCCCTTTGTCCAGCGATTACCGCGCTGCAGCTCGTCGCTGGTGACACTTTGAAGTAGCAGCGCACTTTGCACACTCCTAATTCAATTTACGATCGGTATCTGGATTGCATCGGGAAATGATAAAGCCTGGCAATGTTGTAGGAAAGAGCCATCAAATCGGAGTCAGTTCCTGTTCTCCGGGAAGCGGTACCAGCTGGGTTTGCATATATATAACCCTGAAACAGCCTGTATACTATACGCTAACTCCTCGCAGTATTATCGCCATCATTCGGTGTATAACATGTGCATAGCTCGCTTTGAGGAATAATTGGAGACGACCTCTTCTTCCGCTTGCTTTTAATTTCATTCGACTTTATTCCGCGCGGAGTGTTATCCAGCTTCGACCGTGCAGCGCCCCAATCAGCCTTAACGAACAAATATCGCCGTGCACGTTAATCGTGCAGGAAAAATAAATACGTGTTTCACGTGTCTGAACGTCGAGATCTCTTTACATAGGCGCACGCTGGCGATCGTCGCGATATTGACCGACAGAGAGAGACAGCAAGGTCCCGCAATCGATATACGGCATCGAAATATGTCGCAACCACGACATACGTGTCTATCAACGTGCCGACGCGCGTCCAAATGCGCCACGGGGGGTGAGTTTGCTCGACCACCCCTTCGGAAAATTGAATCCAATGAGTAACTGTCCTCTCCGACGCTCCCCATCGAGCCTATCCGTGGCCCGGATCTCCGGGGGATGATTTCCAGGCAACGATTGCCCTTAATTCGCTGCTCGGGGCGTGTTTGCGAGTCTCTTTCGCGAGGAATCGTCGGGCGTAGCTTCCGACCAGTCGATAATTCGCAATTTTCTTAGCGAGAGCGGTAGAGTACAGGTTGCTTTCCACTTGGACAAGTTACTCTGTTGCTCTAACACGAAGATCGCAGTGCATCGTTTAGCGATAATTTCGAGCGGTAGGTAGCTTTCCGCCGGTCGATAGTTTTCTTCTATCATTTTCGTTGCTGGTAATAGTCTCGGTGGATCTTCTTCCCTCGAGTACCTGTGTATCTCCTTGTTCGCGTTGTTTCGCTCCGTTTTTACACGGCGAAGGTTTTTCTGCTCGTCAGTAATTGGATGATTGCGAATAGGATGGATCAGCCTCGCGTTATCGCGGGGAATTGAAACGATAAGGTGCCTCGGACGAACCGAATTGAATTGCTTCTTCTTATCTGGCCAGTGCAATCTTTAATATGTACATAAATTGATCGATAACAGAACGGCACTCTTATGAATATCGACTTTACGCCAGTAAAAGGAACGCGGTTTTTGTACAGAAATATTTAGACAGATCAATAATACAGTGGTTAACGACTGTTTACGTCCTCCCCTTAGAAGGGGCGCAACGAAATTGCGATGGAAGTATTGATGTTCCGTCAAACACTGTCACCGCGAGTTATCGGACTTCCACCGTTCACCAAAAAATGTATCTTCGCGTGGAATACACTTTGCCTTTACTATGTACGTGTCTAACTGGAGCGATTACGAGCCCGCGCCCAGGCCTCACGTGTTTAGTGCCCCGCTCGCCGAATTTCACTTTTACTTTCATCGAATACATTATCTCAGCCTCGCGATCTTCCCGAGACAGTCACGAACGGCAATTTCAGTTACGACACCCATGCCGCGGACAAAGAGCAAACGGATACTCACTCGTTTCCTCTGGACCGCTGCAAGCTGCTCTTCACCACCCTCTTGACGACGGTGCCACCCTTCCCGGGACTGTTCCCCCTCGACGCAGTCTGATCCGTTGGACTATTGCCACGCGACAGGCGGCCCTTTCTCTTATCCTTACCCGCATTTTCTTTTTGTGGGCTCCCGCCTCGGGTGGGCGACGGATCTTTCACCAGCACCATTCGTCCACCTTTCAACCAAGAAACGCCGCTTTGGAAACCGGAGCGCGCGCCTGCAATAATTCAATTTCCCCGCTCAAACAAGGGTTTCACTTATCCCCCGTCGGTTACGATCTCCTGCGATTCTCGTGGAACCCCGTCCCAACCGCAACGCTCCGAATCGTCGCGAGCAATTAGGATCGCCCGAGGGGGATCGAAGCGAAACGCTTGATTTTCCACAATAGTGAAAGCCTTCTCCGCCTGGCGTGCGCGCGGATCCGACGGAAATTTATACAATACGGACCAGTTAATTACCCGCGTTTGCCTGCGAGATGAGGTCTCTAGACGATAATTAACCGTCGCCGTAATTGAAGCGAAAGTTCTGACTAATTGCGGCTCCATAGAAACCGCTCGTCGCCGATAATTGAATCGCGAACGGGCAACAAATCGTATGCCGCTGGTAATAATGAGGTGAAAAGTTCCGCGGACCGTGTCCCCGCGCGTCTTGTGTGCAAATCAAGCCGGTCACAATGAATGAAAAGCACGAGCCTTTCAGCTGTGCAACCTATCGCCTCTCGCGCGTGCCTCTCGCGCCGTGATCCGGACGGAGTCGCCGTAGATCATGGATCTCGGTTAATTCGCCACTCCGTTCCGGTCACCACACAAGGTGCACCTTTCATTTCGCACCTTTCCTTTTTCACGACAATTAACGCAAACGCGGCGGTTTGGCGGGATTTTAAAAGTGAAAGCTAATGGGATCGGGGCATTAAAACCGTTCCGCGCGAGTCGCCAGGCGTTGCTTGAACAAAAATTCTTGCGGGGGGTCTCTTTTTCCGTGGACGAGCGCGGCCAGAGATTAACGAGCGGATAAACGGCCTCTAACGTTTTAACGATCCAAACGATACCGGTGGATCGTTGGCTTTTTCCTTTCCAACGCTGCTTCATTCAGCGATGGTCTCACGGTGGAAAATTGGCCTGGCAAGACGGTAAAGTTTCGAGCATTCGCCGATCGAACCTTCGGCTTCTCGCGTTTCAAGGACCGATAAACGAAACCCTTATAGCTCCTCGATGCCCACTCGGACGAGACTCACATTCGAAGTTTCATGGATCGTTGAAAAATGCCCCATCAGCCGCGCGCGTGTTTTCCTCGTTGATCAATCCTCCCGTCACAAGGCTGATTTATTTACGCCGCGGTCGTCTGCGAACCCCGCGACTCCTTATCGGTGGTCTTCCGCGGAAGCGTCGCAAGCGTCCAGCGACTGGTGTATCAATTTCCCTGGATTAAGGTGACCTCGCGTTGGACAGCGGAAACTCGTGCAATAGCAACAGCAGGCGGCACGCTACTGACACTTGAAGGGGGTGGTTTCGAGCTAGGGTGGCGGTTTTTCCTATAGTCGGCGTCGGCCACCGATCGAAACGCCCTGGCCGGCGTTGTGTGCGTGCACCGGTATCCGAGCGAACCATCCCGGTCGCGCGGTCATCGTCCACGTGGGTCGTTACGTCAGAGCGAACTTGACACGTTGCGTCGCCGAGGTGCACGATCGCCGGACAGCTTCAACTTGAACTTCTTCGCGAAGAGCTTCGGTAAGAATAGACGTTGTCTATGATTCGACGATCACCTATAGACAACGCAAGGCATAAGCTCCGTTCAATTATTGACGGGGGAGGCGGTTCAATCACTGAATGATTCATATTTGCCCGCGGCCTTGAGAGAGCTTCACGAGGGCTCGCGAAATATCCCCGAGGCGAGGAGAAAATTCCAGAGTTGTACGACGGTGCGAAAATTGAATGGAAGTGTGACGAGTGATTCATCCGCGCTGCACTTCGCCTATTTTTAATCCCCGCGGCTGTTGGCGATGCGACGCGCGCGAGCCTCGAGGAGCCTCGGGGTTGGGAGAGGGCCCGAAGGGATCCTCGACGTGCGCGCGTAGCCGTCCAGCTCGAAAATTACGGCAGGATCGGCGCGGAAATGACCGGCTATAAATACAACGGTAGTCAGCGGTGTAAACTTTATTGCGGCTCGTTTTCCGCTGAAAACGCGCGCTCTTGAAAAAATTCCACGCCGCCGCGCCAACCCCCCTTCAAGAGTCATATTCCTCGCTGGTATTTTCGCACAGCCGCGGTTTATTCTCGGTTCCTGCGCGTCAAATTTTGCCCGTCCACCTCGCTGCATTGCTGCGGCCTGCTGTCATCCCGTCGAATCTCTTCCACCAACTCTAGCGCAGGCTTCGGCCACAGGAAAGGGCGAAAGGGTTCGAAGGGAAGGTAATAGGAGCGCGTTTGGTGGTCCCGTCAATCATTAGTAGTCGTGGCTTGAGCGTTGTCCGACCTAACGGTTAGCTATGTACAAATCTACTGTAGCGGTGTTTATCGTAAATGCTGGATAGGACGCACTTGGCATAGTGATCGGTACGCTGTTTCATGCGTAGGGGAGAGATCGTTGAAAAGGTGATGTTTTTCAGCAGTCGATAAACAGGTGAATCATACGTGATGTCAGGTGTTAAATGAGCTTCAGAATTCTGATTGGGTGGGGCTAGAATTTCAGCAAGATTTAGCTCTAATTCTCGGAATACTGAAAGCTCTTGATTTAAAATGAAATTTGATTTTGAATTGGGTATCGCACTTTGGGCTTCTGCTAAGAAGATCCGAGCATCCACCGTGGACACGGACTAACGCTGTCCAAAAGGAAACGCGGATATTGAGTTATTCCACCTGGTTACGAGATTGCTGCGTGGCTGCAGTTGTCACAGGATTAATGATGGAAAGCCGAGTACGTCCCGCGGAAGTTCTTTTTGCCTGCGTGCAACCTTTGGACTCGGTGATTTCATGAAAGCAGGAAATTACTCCGGGTAATCAAATAACTCTTCGCTGCTGGCATGGAAGTAGGGTTTGATCACTAATTGGAAAGCAATAATAATTCTCGTTTGCCTGTTCGTAAAGGAATGCTTCCAATACTTCACGGACGGGGAAGAAGGAGTATTGCATCCCGTTTGCAACTGATTCTTAGATTATAGTCTGCTATTATTTATATTTTTGCTGCCAGCCAAACGCCGCTGTTACCGAGGCGTTCTTCGACGTTGTAATAGCGGTGTTTAATGATTCTAAGGATGACATATTAGCATTAGCGAGACTCGGGAGTGAAAAACAGCGCGGGCTATCATTCGTTGGTAGAAAATTATTATCGCGGTCCAGGGGATAGCCGAGAGCTGTAGGTTATTCCAGGGCGAAAGTGGCATTTATCGTATTTCGTGCCAACTTGCCTGGCTGACATTAAGCCAAGTGCAGACGATGCAGCCTGCACATGCTGCAGCCTTAATACCGGTTTAGCTAGGGGGCTCGTGTTGCAAGTCGCGTAGTTCTCATAAATAAGTAATTGTTGAGGAAGACGGTCGTGACACAATGTAAATTTCCTTCGGTTCGATACGGGGTAGATCTCTGCTAAATCTTATTCAACGCTGAATCATTCAAGAGATCTCTATTAGATTCGCTCAAAAGTCGGCTACATCCCGATCGGGATTAAATCGACTCGTGTTAAGCTCGCTAATACGGTTCTTTATTCCTCGCGTTAATATTGAAATAGCAGGGAAATAAACAATTCATGCCGCGGTATTTATAGTGACATGCAATACCATTACGATGGCCGTGCAGGCTTATCAATGCAGATCTATATCCTCATGAATATATAGCTTACACGGAAGCATGGGATATAAGTGAATTATAGTACAGAAGGGCGATGCACATTTTGGCTTCCTAACGCAAAGGTGCAGTTTCCCCGGCGATTACCGTAGCTGCCGTTATTAAAGAGCGATTACAGCTTCTTACACCTTGCCAATCGCATTTCATCCCGCTGAATCTTGACGGGGCTTTTTCCTACGACTCTTTTTTTATCGATACAGGACCGATTAGGTGGAATATCAATACCGCCTCGCCTAATACCGCTAGAAAGGTTCAGCGAATTCGCGGAAGCGCGGCCAAGTCGAGTGCGCTCAATTATGTATTGTAGGAAGTGCACTTAGGTCGTTAGGGAGAAACGTTTTATTCAACGAAAGGAAATGCGCGCGCGCGCCTTTCCATTCATCCAGATTGCCCTCGCGAAACGCTTCCTCTGCGCGCAATATGACGTTTACATCGTTTTCATGCGCGGCGCCCCGGGATAACGATCAGCGATTTAAACGAAGTTCGCACAGCGGCTAACTTAAAACGATTAAGAAACCCAACCGCTAGCTACTCCCGCGACGGTCGTGTATCTGTTTAACGCGCGAACTCCTACGAAGCTTAGAGCCTCGTCCTTAAAAAGATTATCAACACCGCGACACGCTCCCCAAAAAATATCTCCCAATCACCCGCACACGCGAATGGCCCCAGAATCTGTTTAAAAATCGTAATTGCGCCAGGGATTTCGACACGGTGACCGCCGAGATACGATTACGCGAGCGCCATCTGTCCCGTGCGCGCGGCCAGCCAGCATAATACGTACCTGTTGTTCCCCATGATTTTGACATTCCCCCCGAAAAGCGTCCCCCTCCGCCGACGCACACAGTCGCGCGTGCAGTCGACCGCGAGCTCTCCCCGTGCACACACGTGCCCTGCCGGCACGCACACAGCGCGAGCGAGCGCCGAGGGAATGGGCCATTTCTCCTTCTCTGTTGTGCCCTCGGACCTCTTCCTCCTCTACGCCGCCACCTTCTTTCTACGGCACAGAGAGTTCCTTTAAGCCGGCAGTTTCGTCAGTTACACCGTGGCGTGTGCATACAAGACACCGCAGAAGTTCGCTCGGGGGCCGAGCACAAAAGGGACGCGCCGGGAACGAGTTCTCCAGGTGTCATCCAGGTGTCCAGGTCGGGGAGACTCGCGCACGGTCTCGAGCAAAGGGCAGGGAAAAGGAAAACGGATCTCCTCTGGGATCGTTTTAAAGCGGCGTGCCGCGTCGGGCGAAGTTTCGAAAGTGCACGTCTTTGTTCGGTTACTGCCGGCCGGTTGTGTGATCGCGCGCGATTGTGATGTGACAGGTCCGGTGGGTGCACGCAGTCTCACGTTTCGCGAGAGGCTGACCAGCGGGAGCGTAAGTTTGAATCCGTTTTACTCGGTATATATGTACTCCTTAATTACTCTGTATGGGTTGTCACGTGACGCCGAGCAGGTGCACGGGTGACATTACTGTAGGATCATGACAGAAGTTTCGGTTTCTGTTATGTACATATATTTGTCAATCCGAGTGGTCGTCGCCGTCTCGCGGCAAGTCTGCCATAACCTCTGACTGAAGCCTCTGTCTATGAAAGAGAGCTACAGTAGTGTCATCTCGCAGTCCCATGCGTGCCTCTCGCTTGGTCGTTTTTTCGTCGAAAATGTATAAGAAGTAAGGGGCTCGGAAAGCCGTGCTCTGTGCCATTGACATCTGGAACGTGAGTCATTGAAACGAAGTCGCGAGGATCTCGGGCTTTTATTAGGCGATGCAGGGATTGCTGCAGATGCGCCACGAGGTGGCCCGGCGACGTCCCTTTTTTCTCTCTTCTCTTTCTCGTAAATCAGCTGTACCGCGTCGTCCTCTCGTGTAATTTATCCCGCGACCCTGCTTCGCGACATTCCCGCGGCAATCCTGCTGCAAGGCGAAACAATTTCGGTCGTGAAATACGCCCGACTGTTTAAGAGTGCCATATTTCACGGGGGGCCTATTTAAAGAACGCTCGCACCCGGGTTATTTCGGTTGCACATCGGTGTTTTAATATCGATTTCTCGAATCGCGGGTTACAGCTCGTGATTGCCGTAACGGTTTCCGAAGTGGAGGCGCGCTCGGGCATCGGTCTGTATATTTAGAACTCGATTTGCAGGCAACTATAATTGACCACGTGCGAGTGGCGGATTCGGTAAAAGGGTCAGGCCGGTTTATTAAGGCGACGGCTCAGGGAACCCGCTAATTCGTCTCGATCGACGTTCGGTTAACGGCTCAACTGCTTCGATAAACATGTCATTGGTCAGCCAAGGTCGATTTCGAGCCGCCATTGTGTTACACGTTCGTTAATGGTCCTCGTAAAGTATGCCGACATGCGGACGGAAAGAAAGGTTTCCCGTGTCACGAGAAAACAGAATTCTGCTCCTTAGACGGTACTTTTCGTTTCACCACGATTTTTCCGTATCAGTCGCTTATCTGCTATTCAAACATCCGCGTCGGTCAAGACGAGGGTGTGGCATAAATAATCGCGGATTCGCCTAAATATACCAATCTTTTACGAAGAGTATCCATAAGGGTCATTGGAGGAAAGACGGTTGCGCGCATCGGTGCATGATCCACTGGCTGGGGATCAGTCGGTACGATCGAGTATCGATACGTATACCTACCACTTACTCGTTACAACAGACGGTGACGTCAAACTATTGTACCCGTCGCGATAATAGTTATCTGGCATCGTTAAGTCGAATTTCTTCGGTGGCTTGTTACTATCAATGAACTTTATCGATCCTTAAAGAATCCTAACTTCCCTTCCATTCTTCAATTACCATTTCTACAAAGGAAACGTTTTATTGCAACCGTTTATTTCTAGAAACGGAAGAGACTCGATCCCTCGTTCGCCATCTCGAACAGTCGCGTAGGAAATTTCGCGCGGGTAGATCTCGAGATCTCGCTATTCCTTGAACTCGCCGACGCGCTGTCTTTCTAGGAAACGGTAGAGAAAGAAGCGGCGGAGAAAAAGCCTCTCATTGTTCCTCCGTACGGATCGCGTTCATCCTGTAAACGTGAGACCTGTCCTCCACGTTTTTAGCTCCGTCGAAGGGGGCAGCGGGAGCGTAGATTATGGGTCATTGTTTAGCCAAAGATTCTTGACCTCGAAACGCGTGCAACCGCTCGGGACAGGTATAAATAGCGAGGAAGAGGAACGCCTCGGCTTCGAGCTGTCGGAGCTTTTACCCAGCGGACGTAAATCCTTGCTAGGTGTTCCCGATGCTACAGAGTCCGCGGAAAGAATCGTCTTCGTTTTTTTGGTTCACATTTCGGACCGTTTCGCGCAAAGTTGAGCGGAGAATGTCAGGCAGGCGGCTATGACTAATCGCGCGCTATCGCTCGAAGGAGCAGAGTGGGTCATCTCTGCCGCCTCGAAGGCTGAGGCGCGCGCGCGCGCGCAAATCCTTGAAAGAGTAGTAAACGACGAAGGAGAAACGTCTCACCTTCGCTCCGTCGACCTCTTCTTCGAAACGTATGGCTGCAGTCGGGTCATCGGTCACTGGACGCGAGATACGACAATTAAACGCGAGTGAGTCACGATACAGGCTGGGTTACCATATTTTTACGGTGCGGCACACTCGACCAGGTCCATTAGTCATGTCTGGACGTAGGTTCTTTCCCTCGACCGGCGTGTTCGGTGCAAGCCACTTGTCTGGTGGTTGGTAGGGTAAACGCGCCAATAAATGGACACTTAAGGCTAATAAATGGACACTTTTATAAAATTATTTTTGCAGCGCGATTGATTCCACGTGCTGCGAAAATTGTTTGGATATGAAGCAAGAAATTAAAAGAAGTCTCTAACTAATTAGTTGCTTATTTTAATAACTTATTTTACTCATTTTAATATAAAATGTCCATTCACTGGTACGTGTCCATTTACTGGTACATCCACCCTACTAGAGAGGCTGCAGTGTTTTAGCCTCCGTAATGGATGACGGAGAGTTGACGCGCCTCGCGCGGTGTGTCAAGGTTCGTTATCAAGACAGAAAGTGACGAACATGTGCAGCCAGTGACGTTTGTCCGAAGAAGCTCCAGCTTCTTGTATTCGAGCAGCGTCCATTGAGCGAATCGTTTGATTGGCTGGCTTCTGGCGTTACGTGTTCATTGCAGCGGTCATCGCGTCGTTTGAACGAAACTGGCGTTCATCTGTTCCTCGTTTATCCACTTAGAATGTCATTTGTTTTGCGGTCGGCGAGTTTATTAGTCGTCCCTAAGTTCGCCGAGAACGTTGGAGGAAGTCAAGGCTCGTATAGATGATAGATTTACCGAAGGCAACAGACCTCCATTGATCAGTCAGTCGAACAGATAGGAGAACCGCGAGTCTGTTCGCCACAGTGTTGTGACAGCAATGAGTTACTCAGCGAACAAGAAAATAGATAAACAGAAGTCTGCAAAGAAGCCAAACGATGTCAACGACACTGATTTCCCCGAGATACGTATTGCAAACTGTTTTCCAAACGGCGTTTACTTTGACTAGGGCAACGTCTTCCGTGGCTTATCCAGGCTTTTGAAAAGAAATCTGAATAGATATCAGAGCTGTGTTATTTGGCCTAGTCGATATCTAGTCAGCAAGTTTATATTTATCTTCTTACGCTGCCCATCCTTTTTATTCTCGTCACGCGCAGCGGCACGCTTCTGAAATATTAATTTCTATATTATGACCTGTAAAATCCTTTCGTATCAAGCACTTCTCATTCTTGCTCCTCGCTTTATGACGCGTTAAAAATACACAGCAATATCGTTTGTAGCGCATGTATAAAAACTTCTTCCAGTAGAAAGAAACTTATTGTTAGTCAGTTTGGTATTAATTTCGTGCACAGCAGGTGTCCGCCTCTTCCCCTGACATAACGAACTAAAACTGTCGATCACGGCACTCGGGATCTATGATTTTAGCGCATTCCGTTCCCTCTACGTTCAGCTGACTCAGAAGCCATCGGATATTTCCCATGTACTCCCAAGAAATAGCTTACACCTGTGATTTCATCGCGGATCGGCTAGCCGCACCTGCATAATTTTACGCTTTCTGCGGCTCGCGTCTAGCCTTCCTTTACGAATCATAAGATGTAATCGAAGCCTTCGACATTTTTAATCTATATCCCCTGCGGACTTCTGATTCATCTGCGATATTGGATCGCACAGTAGCGAGTGCAAATGTAACACTGATTCGAGTAATAAAATTCTCAAAGCCCGCTCGGAAATATCGGACTCGACAGAGCTATTGGGCTCTAAAATAGCGTAGGCGTGATATTTATTTACCTGGGGACAATCTCGATGCCGCGTTGTGTGCTCTAACAACAAAGTTTCCGCCAGCTCGGCTGCGCGCAGTGATATTTTACGGTCCGCGAATATCCGGTCTCGCCTCGCAAACTCGGCAACCGTTCGCGATAGTAAAGTTTCACAACAACGAAGTTCCTTAAAAAGATTTTTATCGCCGGGTAACCGGTGTAACCGACCAATTTACCATTTCTCAAACTACTTCTCGCTCGATAATTTCCCCGCGCTTTATCTTCGACGGGCGACCAGTTCTCGATCCTAGTCACTCATTAGCTACTGGGCTCGATTAATAATCGCCGCTGTCAACGGAGAACACTGGTTCATATATTACAAATCGGTCATTGTAAATGGAAGTTCGTCGAGCGTTCAAAAGTCACTCCTTACCGGCCTCGTAATCTTAATTAGCGAGTGCTCGAGCCAAGTAATGTATTTATCTAGTACCTGAAGATATGGAAACTAATTGGAGTCCACCGACGCTGCGTATCCGCTGCACTTTCTAACTCCACGGTGCAGGCCAGTCCTGTTGCATATGCAAATACTGGACACTGGCTGGATCGTAAAGAATTTGTTTATCTCCTCTTTCGTCAGTATTGCGCAACTATTCGCCGGGGTGTATTGTTTGCAAACACGCGCAAGCATTTCCAGCGGCAAGATTACGCGCGTTTACCTCGGTAATTTTGTTGTTTCTTCGAAGAAACAAGGCTATATACGGAACGGGCGTATAATGTGGTAGATATTGTCTTTCTAGGTCTGGGAAATTTGGAAAGCGTTTTTATCCGGTGACAACTGTTGCAAATTGCTATCCTAGGGTAAAGAGACCATCTTTCATCTTCTGTTCATCCACGGAGACCCTCGCGTTTAGATGCTTGACTCCTCCGTAGTACAAGTTCAGTAAAATATGTAAACAGGGGCGGATTTGGAGATTTCGTGAAATATCTCTTCCCAGGAAATATCATGAAATGTTTTAATTTAAAAGAGTTGAGACGATTTTGAAATTAATCCAACATGACAACTCACATATGAGTTATTACTAATTTGCTAAATGAAAAAAAAAAGTGAATTGTTCTAAAGTTGTCCCAATTTCAAGCGCCCTAAAATTTGCCGCCCTCGGCTGCAGCCTACTTAGCCTAGGTACACGTACACAAATCCGCTCCAGTATGTAACTCTAACTCGTCCACCATCCGTGCACTGCTCTACAATCCTCGGATGTCGAAATTGGAGCATACGGACACCCCCGCGGTTCGGTAGCCGAGCCCGTCGTTGTCCCCCTGTTAAAGTGGCGATGTAATTTACGACCGAACGTCCGCGGGGCAGCCTGCGGCCAGATTTAAAGCGTTTCGGGGAGCCCGCGAAGGCGTAACCTGACGTTTCTTCTCCGAATCTTCCCCGAAAAACCGGTTGGTCGGTTGTGATTCAGGCCGACCTCAAGGTCAGTCAGCAGCGTGGCTGAAGTTCAGGGCTCTCAAGGTGCTCTGTCGCGAGTCTTAATAAGCCTCGGCGAGGCCGGAGGAGCGGGGCGAGAGAGAGAGATAGAGAGAAAACGCGTCGCGTATGACGTCTGGAGGGATGCGAGAATACCGTGTGTAATAATAAACCGAACTCCGGTGCATGACGCTCCGCGGAACCGGCGAGCTCCTCGAGGACAGTAAAAAGAAGGGAAAAAGGAAGTGCCGAGAGAGAAGAGGAGCGGAGCGTGGCCGATCCACCGAAATAACCGGCGATCTATTTTCGAGGCGGCTTTCGCGCGATGCTCCCCGTAGGAAAAACACCGGGAGGGCTTTGGCGACATTTGAATCGGTCATTCGAGGCATCTCGCGCGCTTAGCAGTCGCTTAGGAAGAATACTAAACAGAGAAGATGAAAAGATTCTCTTTCCTTTCAGGATCGTCTGGGTTGCGAGGGACTTTGCATTAGAAATTAGAGAACCGCATGGATCTCTTCACGGGCCGCTAATTAGTCCGCATAATTGGAGACGCTCGCGTGCAATTAAGCAGCCGGAACGGCCACGGCCCCGGCTTTTACCGTTTCCCGATCCCGCCGATTGTTTCTCGAGCGTGAATGCCCGTAAACGATTTCGTCTCGGCGCGCATGCGTGCGCGCGGCCGCGCGAAACATCTCCGGCGAACGGTACCCGCGAAAAGGGACGCGTACCGGCGAGGCGCGGCGGCGGCCGGAAGTGTCGCGCGAGCCGCAATGCGGGCCTCGTGTCCTCTTCCTTCTTTTTATCGGCGAGATAAGGGGCGGCAACGTGCTTGCAATGCGCCACGGGTACGGTAATGGAGGCAACCGGAAGCTCTTGTGCGGTGGCCGGCTGCCTGCCACGCGCCGCTGCCAATCTCCAATGGCAGTCGCACCTTACAACCGACTTCTTTCATTGCGATCAGTGCGATATGATTTGGAGCACTCGGATAGTTCCCCGTCTTAGGTAGCTGCACGTTTGTCTGATAACATCTCGAATCCCGCTGCTAGCTCCGCACTCTTATTTTCACGATGGTATTCATATCACGAGAAAGTCTTCCCACGGCCATACTTTCCTCGAATCATGCAGCTAATACACCTGCAAAGGGGAGAGGCGAGAAGTGCTTTCAAGGTGGATCGCCTTCTTCACTCCTCCATTTACGGTTGCCGGTTGGAGTTTTTATATCCGGTGAGAAGCTGAGGTACGAAGGTCGAGGGAGGCCTCGCGCGGTTCGTCGCGGGAAAGTGGCGGAATTATCGTTCGAGGGGGATAAATTTACGGGCATGCACGGCGGTGAGGCGAGCTGCAGAAAATAGGAGACGCTCGATGATTTCACGCGATGCAGAGAAAACCCGTCCGTCTTCTACGGCGAGCTCGAGAAGCCGACAAAAGGCTAACCGGCTTCCGGAAATGGGTAATTTCTTTATTGTACTCATCCGCACACGCGTGACCTTTTTTACCCCACGGTACACGCCTGCGTACGACCTAGGAGCTAGTAACTCCAGCGACCGAGCTCCAAGATTTGCCCTACTCCGTTGTCTCCGTTCGAACGTACCGAATTGTTGGACTAAACCAGAGTTGGGCAAAATGTAATCTAATTACAAATTGCAAATTACGATTAAACTGTAATTGTGTAATTGATTACATATTATTTTCTATAACCGTTCATTTAGATAGTTGACAAAACCGAATGGTCAACTACCTACATGAACGATTACAGAAAATAATGTGTAATCAATTACACAATTACAGTTTAATCGTAATTTGCAATTTGTAATTAGATTACATTTTGCCCAACTCTGGACCAAACTCTGTTTCCTCTGGTCTCCACGACGGTAATACCTAGTAGCCGTAGTGATTTTACCGCGAGAGGACCCGCAGGCCCTTTCGACTCATCCAGCGATGACGCGACGCTGGAAACGAAGGCGACCCCGTTTCTGCCGTGAAAAACCACTTCGCGCGACAATAACCGCCGCTCGCTTACACGTTAAACCTGCGCGCGTTAGAAAGTGCGGCCGATCCGATTGCCCGTCGAAGACGCGCCTCGTCGGGAGAGAAAATAGCCCGAGACCCACGGTCCCGGTTCTACGATGAAAAGCGAAACACCGATCGAAATCGATATCGAATCGCAAAAACTTCCCGTCCCGGGCAGACCTTTAACGCCAAATTGGGAGCTTTCGCGCGGAGTTTCTAGTTGGAAACTCTCTCCTCCGCGTTCAGTTCCATCGAATTCAGATGCTTCTCACGCGGCGGGAGTGCTTGGGAAATAGCTCTGTCGATGGGGGGAACGTACTCGGCCCACCCGCAGGTGGCGTATCTCCCTCCGCCCTTATCAGCGGCGTTTGCGCAACGAGACCTCAATTAAGCGACCGCGAGAGCCTCCGTCGCTAATTGTCTCTATCGGTAGAAAGCCGACGCGGGGCCCCGACATTGTTCCGCCGCCAGTGGAAATTCATTAGGCGTTGAAACGGGAGACCCCGGGTGTAGAATTAATTGCTTCTTAAGCAAACGCTGGATATTTATTCGAGGCTCGAGGTGGACAATCAACGGCCTATATAGCTATGTATGCGCGTACGCGCTCCTCCTCGTTCGCGTTTCGCCGACGTCGATCCATGACGGCATCGCGCATGACTAGACGGGACAATGAAAGCCGCCTTCACACCGATTCCTTCGGCGGTACTTTTAGCGCAAGATCGGCCGCGAAATTAGTCATCGAGTGAAAGGTCACGACCGAGACAGTGACTCAGATCGATTCCCCTTTTCTGGGGAGAATGAGTCGCGATCGACAGCCACGCTCGAACTAAAATTCAGATTTGTTCGCGGAAATGTTTATCGCCGATTTGTGAGATTCGAAGTGACACATCTTTGTGCACGGGGAAGGATGTTTAAATAGATAGGGCAAGTTTTTTACTGGTCCCTTTAAATTCTTCTTTGAAAGAGTCATTACTCGTGTAAGACACGTCACCTTAGAATTATTATGATTAGCGTCTTTTTATCGGCCGTTCGATCAGCCATAAGAAAGGTAACGATCCTCGTATTTTATCGCCTCCGCTCCCCTGTCTCTGTTATTTCTGTTGTTTGATTTACAAGTCGCCAGCGAGAATCGCTCGCGTTCCAGTTCCGGCGCGACTGAGATGTAACACAGGTCTCGTCGAGGAGATTGAAAAGAATGTCGCTATAAATCATTCCGACAGCCTTCGAAAATAGGTAATTAACGACTTGACTCGTCTCCCGGTGTATTTATATCATTCGTTCTCCCGGTGAAGCTTGACGCCGAGTCTTTTTAAACGCCTGCCGAAATAGACCGTTTCAAGTGACCAGTATAATAGGACGAAAGGTATCCTCGCTCCAGTTTGGAGGGCCGCGGTTCCCTTAGAAAGATTCCGAAGAAACGAACGACTCTTCGCGAAAGGGGTAGAATAGATGCCGTCGTCGTGGCGTAAATCAGCTAATTTCCGCGAGATTGGAAAAGAACCGGCGAGGGATTGCACGTCGACGTCCCGCGGAGAATCAGAGGCGGCGACAGCATTATGACTTTCGATTCGCGGAAACGAATCGTAGACTTATTGTGAGAGTGCTTGATCCGAGTCGTTGACCCGACAGAAAGGATTGATTGGACGCGGCGAGCGAATCACCCCCGTTCGGGCGCCGTCGTGACGATTCTTTGCTGCACACTTTGGCACCTATTCGCGGAGCATGGTCCCATTTTAAATGTAAATTAGTATCTGCATCGTAGCCGCCGGCAGATAACAGGCGTGCTGGATAACCCGCGTATGCCACTCGCCTCTTTAGACTCTGAAAATTAACGGAGCACAATTATGTCGCGCGCGATACGTTTCGCCCTAATGTCCCCGCGAAAAATGGCGAGGAAGATTGATAGGCTATTGTGAGAAGTAGCTCGATCAAAGAGTTTGTTTACTTGGAAAAAGTGTCTGCACATTGGCTGCACGACCGGCGTCCAGCGATTGACTCCCCGTATCGATAACAACGAGGTCACGGAACATATTCACCAGTGCCCCGTTGCATCTGCATTTTCCTCTCCTCGCGTTTCTCCCAGTATTCTTGCAACATTCGTCGCGTTTGCGTTTAAAGAACCATCGTTCTTTAAGTCGAATCGAGCCGTCGTGGTCCCTCGAGAGATGCCAACGGTACTCCCTTCGGAAGTCCTGGAAACTATGAAGCTCAGGTAAAGCCCACTCGTAAAGATAACACATCTGCAATTAAACCAGAAAAATAACGCGTTCGATCATCGAGGAAACCGTTATCGCGTAACCACAGATGCAACGCGTGTCCCTTTAAAGTAGCGTAATCACGGCTAGCGGAAAGAATGGCAAATATGATAATACGGAGCTCGAAGACAAAGTATTCGTGTTCGGTGCAAATACTCCGGCCGTGCGTTTACACTTGCGCGTGTTGTCTGCGAAAAATCTGAATAGGTAGATTAGATTAGATCTCTCGTAACCGATATCGCAGACCTCTTTACTGAATTCCTTGGAGGATTCGATGTTTTCAGATCCGAATTTCGTAAAATTTAATTCGTTGCCGAAACTGTTAAATAGACTTGGAGAATCCTCGGAGGCCCAGAATTCCATGCCCGAGTGTCTCGAATTTTAATCGAGTACGATTGGCCGATATGTTTTCCATTGTAACTCAGCTGGATTCGTTGTCGTATCAGTGGTGGATAGAGGAGCGTCGGCGAGGAGGTAGGAGAAGTCGCGCACAGTCCGCGATAAACCGAAGGTGGACACTGTTAAGTCACTGTTGAGTAGCGGCCGTAGGTGAATCGATCCTCCGGTGATCTCGGCACCACCGATCGCGTTCTGGATCCCCAGTGGAACGTGTGAGCTCGATCGATCGACTTTGGAGCACCGGGAGTGTCGGTTGAACCCACGATCGGCGAGAACCAGTAAAATCGACAGTGTCGCCGAGTTGTTCTCGCGCCTGGTGGCTCGTTAATCTTCGGTGATCATTGGTGACGTTGATCGATTAATCGATCGAAACGTTATTCGCGATCGATCGGATCGGCAAGCGAGGAGTGTCCTCGCTAATTTCGCTTCATTGGCGTTAATGCGTCGCTCGTCGAACAGTGCGGCTAATTAACAATTCATGGCTCGATAAGGAACCAAGAAAAGTGTGGCGCGTTTGCGGCGACCCGTCGCGAATACACTCGACCAGGAAAGTGTCGAATCTAAAAATAATTTCGAAAGGGAAAGACGACTTTGCTCCGCGATGTTTCAGCGTTTCGCGTCAGTCCGATTCGCGCGCGAAAATTAACGATTTCGGTACGCGAGAGGCGTGGAACGCGTAGAAATCGTAGCGCCACGATTTTCGCGGTAAATGTAGAATCGGGAATGTGACGGACTGCTCTTAGAATATTATAACGAAGGAATCGTACAAGTGTCTTCCTCCGAGATTAAACCTCGCGATACTTCGATAACGACTAATCTCACGTCGATAACGGAGAGCCGCGATACACTGCATGCTTGTCTTTTTACAATTTGCAATTGGTCAATTTGAAGGATGAGGTGGTTGACGCGTGTACGCCAACACTCGACACTGAACACGCGTCCGAGGAATTTATAGATCCCTTGGTTGCGCGAGAGATTGCACCAAGCTCGTTGCAAAACACATCCACGTACGCCTAAGCGGTTCCTCGACAGAGCAACCGTCTTCCCCGTCGCAGAATTCATTTTCTCGATCGCCGATCTTCCGCTAAGCACAGCTGCCAGGAGATTCCCTTTGGCGGAAAAATCAGTATTCCCCAGAAGCTGCCTCGATGGCAATGACCGCGATTCGTCGCTCGCCTTTATGGAATAGCAACCAGCCGATTAATCCGGTGCAGTTTTCCCTCGAATAGCGCGCGCGAAGCCTTGAGGAGTTTTTTCTCCAACGACCGTTTCAGAGATTTCGCCGAGCGACGAAGGGAGTCGCGAAAGGAGCGTCGCGGGGACGTGTCGCAAGGGAACTCGCAACGATCGGTCGCCTCTAACGATGCACTTTAATTGGTTCGAATCGGAGGGGAGAAAATAAGGGTTAATTGGTTACGCGAATCGAAAGGAGCGACGCTTGCGTAACGCTCGTCCATTTTGCTAGGCAGATACTTTTGCGCTCGGAAAGAATGCTCGTGCAAACAGTCGGCGATCTAATCAACGCGATATAAAAGTCTCTGTGCCCAGGACTCTTAGTGATAACTGGCTGGCGTCTCTTTTTATCAGCGCCCGTGCAATTGTTCGTTGTATCGCGAGTACAATACGAGAAACGTATCGGAAGGCACAAGACTCTATTCGCTTGCAGTGAAATGAAAATTGATCGCGAGAAATGTGAAACAATTGCCGGAGATTTTGAGAAATTGCCTTTCTATCGGACTTTTAAGAAAAGTTTCATTGGGGTAGAAGATGAAGAAAGTCACAGAGGATCGATAGATTGTCGAGCGAAATCGAGATCCGTTTCCACGTAGCTCGCCTATCTTATCTCGCGATCTAATGATAGATTTCACCGGGAAACAGAACGAGCATCAGTCGCGGGAACACCAGCGCCCGTTCCGCGCCGGCGATAACAATAACGCGCGATTACTTAATTTATTAATCTCTTCTGGGTGTTAATCAGGGAGCGAGAACAGCGTTGCAACATGGGGTGAGTGTGGCGACCGCTCTTTTTCCTATTATCGGGGCAAATATTTGCTATGCATTCGTGTTTAAGCAAGTAACGGGGTTGACGGCTCGTGAAACGGAGCCTCTTGCATCGAAATGTTTTCTCCGCTTTCGAGCAACCCTCGCTGGGCAACAGAGTGGGGTGGAATAGCTCAAGCTGCGTCTTGCAAACATACCTGCTTGGTTATTAACGGTCGTCTACCTGAAACTTCCTGTATTCCGTGCTCAGTCCGCTGTTGTGTCACGGATGGAGCGCAGGGAAGCTGAACAGCTTGCAGGAATAAGTAGAATTTATTCCTTGGCAATGTTTCGCGGGCATTTTGTAGTTTGTATTAGTGAAACGACTTAGGGTAAGTGCTGTTAAGTATTTCAACGGATATAGTGGAATGTAGAACTGTCTTTTTTTTTGTCAAAGTTCCAACCCTCAAGCTGACAAGATATTAGTTAAACGCAGTATGGATCTCATAATTTTGTGATCTTCCTTTTACAAGAATTACCAAGCCATAGAACGACTCTTACATTATACAATTATTAAAACTACCAAGCCATAGTTCCATTTTAGGCTTAAAGAGCGAAAGCTGCAGAAAATTTTAAGAATATATTAATTATACTACTCACCATTAAATATCCCATTAAAAAACATTGTAAAACAAGAAATAGAAATAAAATGTACCCAATAGAAATAAAGCTACCCTTCTTTCACAATGAAAATCTTCAAACTAAATTTACTAAATTTCAGATCATTGAAGCTTCTTAGCTTTCTGCATAACTTTGGCTTATGTCTCACTACTTTAAAGTATTTGGAGGACGAAATCGTGAAATCGAAATAGTTTATCGATCCTTGAACGACCATTAACACAACATATTTCAATATCTAATCGGGGACTTTATCACCCACGGTTCACTCCAATCAAGTAATTGTTTTTCCGGGAACCCAAGTAGAATAACACAGTTAAGTCTCGGTAACAATAAGCGGTTTATACAGGAAAAGATATTAAACCCAGTGCACGGAACCGAGCGACGATACATTTCCCTATTCGTTTCGTGCTTTCTGCACACAATAATGCCCCGTTTGACGGGAAAGGCAGTAATCGGTGCAGCATCATTTATCAATAGCCGTTCAAAAAAAAAACGCGGCAATTCTCGTCGTACGTCACTCGACACCGACGCGAGAAAGTGCAGGCTGCGAGTATTGTTCCGACCGCCGGAAACGAAATCAACACCCTGAACTTCTCTGGCGCGCTTCACGCGATCGGTGTCGATTTTCCGCGTGCGGTCGCGGCTTCGACACGGGATACACGCGGTGCAAAAATACCCCGCGCCAGGCCGTCCATCTCGCCTCTTTCGATATCTGCTACCTAAATTACGCGACCCCAGAGTCGAATTGTTTCTTCATAGATGCGAGGAAGTTGCCAGACAGCTGACAAGATCCTCATTTAAAAGATTAGGGATGAAGACAGATAAGGAGGGAAATATATCCACCGTCGTGAATTATTTGTTCGCTTCTTGTTGGCCCTGCTAAGTATATAATTTGGTTTCGGGGCTGTTGCAGCGAGGAACGGGCGGTATCCGACACTGGAGGTGGTGTAAGCGGTTCCGGTAGAGCACCGGAAGTCCCTGGCACCGGCAAGGAATTACAGAGGAAGATGGAACGTGGTCTGCACGAGCGTGACCGCGTCGGTGTCCAGGACTTCGTTCTCATCGAGGACTTCCGGAGCGAGTCTGCCTTCATCGATAATTTGCGAAAGCGATTCAACGAGGATCTCATTTACGTAAGCGAACGGTT
Organism: Andrena haemorrhoa; assembly: GCA_910592295.1. Lineage (NCBI taxonomy): Eukaryota > Metazoa > Arthropoda > Insecta > Hymenoptera > Andrenidae > Andrena > Andrena haemorrhoa. Next base: position 7,755,474 of record OU342940.1, on the reverse strand, counting down.
GTTCGCCAATTTCTGTAGCCTTTTTGACGGTTCATAGATTTTCCAGACTTTGCGTATGAATTCGGGAATTTTGAGAGAAGCGCAGAAATATTAGACTAAGTAGAACTTTGTTATAGGAAGTATCATTCGAGTGTTACTTGGTACTCGCGTCTGCCGCAACTTCGCTAATTCAATTATCCGCACTTAAGACAAGTGTTCCGGGATTTATGCCTCGATAATTGTATTAACAACCCGGTCTCCTTCGTTTGATCACCTTCGTTGCAATAATTTAAAACGCTGCTTGCAGACGTACATCGGTCAGGTGCTGGTCTCCGTGAATCCGTACAAGAAATTACAGATTTACAACGCGGAAACCATCCAACACTACCATGGAAGGAACTTCTTCGAGGCCCCGCCACATATGTAAGAGAGAATTCTGATCCAAGTAGATAATATTACGTTCCGCGAGTAGTGCATTCATTCAGAACTCTTTTGGTCCAGTTTCGCACTGGCTGACACCGCCTACCAATCCCTTGCGAAGGAGAACCTGGATCAGTGCATCCTCATCTCAGGTACGAAGCAAGTTGGAACAACTCAAGATCCCTTGAACATTGATCTACGAGCGCGATCTCCTTTCCGCCATTCGGCAAACAACGTGCGATTTAAATTCAATGTCCCTTGCACTGGTTTCGCAGGTGAATCAGGCTCAGGAAAGACCGAGGCTTCGAAGAAAGTGCTGGAATTCATTGCGGCTGCTACCGGGCACAAGAAGCAAGTGGAGGAAGTAAACGATAAATTGATCGGTAGCAATCCGGTGCTCGAAGCTTTCGGGAACGCGAAAACCAATCGCAATGATAACTCGTCCCGTTTCGGCAAGTACATGGATATCCAATTTAATTTCCAGGTACAAACGAAAGACGTTTCGTTGTCTTTATTAATGTTGTGCTATCCAATTACCTTGTGCATGAGGTGCTTAAAGAACAGGGTTGGAAGACATAGCAAAGATTATCTCGTTATCGTAAATACAAACTAAAGGCGAATTAAATAACTTCCACAGTAGTGATTGCTCCTTTTTCTTAAGCACCCTGTACCGTGACATACTTTTCTACGCACGAAACGAAGGCCCTTTTTTATATATTTATACGATGCAATATCGCATTCGTAGGGAGATCCAATCGGCGGGAATATCTTGAATTACCTGCTCGAGAAATCGAGAGTGGTACATCAGTTCTCTGGGGAGCGGAACTTCCACATTTTCTATCAGCTACTGGCCGGAGCGAACGATGAGACTCTGAGGAAATTGTTCCTTAAGAGGAACTTGGATACGTTCTATTACCTCAGCAACGGAGTAAGCTGCTGTACTTTTTAAACCACCTGCTTTCAAATATGCAGTATGTTAACACTTTCCACTTGTTCGTTCTGCAGACGAAAGGCACGGTGGAAACTATCGACGACGCCAGCCAATACAAAGAGGTGATAAAGGCCATGAGGACCATGGAAATGAGCCAGATGGAGCAGGATGACTTGTTCGGGATAGTTGCGTCCGTTTTGCACATGGGGAACGTTGGTTTCACCGAGGAGGATGGTGTTGCCCAAATCTTGAAGCCAGCTTCCGTTGACGCCGTTGCCACTGTGAGTATACGGAGCATTGGGGAAAGATGATAGGAAAGATAGTAGAGCAATGAGTTTGCAAGAAGGCTTATCGGAAGTTAAAGCGAGGGACATTGATTTGCTGTAGTTACTGGGCTGCGACGTGAAGGAACTGGCTGAGGCTTTTACGCATCGCACCATAGACGCCCGTGGCGACGTGGTCGTTTCCCCTTTGAACAGGGAGCTCGCGATTTATGCGCGAGATGCGCTGGCAAAAGCTGTATACGACAGATTGTTCACGTGGCTCGTGACCAGGTTGAATAAATCGTTGCAGCCGGTTCGCAATCCTCCGCGGAAGACTGTCATGGGGATTTTGGATATTTACGGCTTCGAGATCTTCCAGAAGAATAGGTATGAGATCTCCGTCCAGCCGAGCGGTAGCTTTATTAACAACAATTCATTGGAAATATTGTCCTAACAGCTTTGAGCAATTCTGTATAAATTATTGTAATGAAAAGTTGCAACAGTTGTTCATACAACTGACCCTGAAATCGGAGCAAGAGGAATACCTGAGGGAGGGGATCACTTGGGAGAATGTTCAATACTTTAATAACAAAGTTATATGCGACTTGATCGAGGAGAAGTATAAAGGTGTGTATTCTGTGTGCTTGTCGCGATGTTTTTGTGATAATTGGATGATTATTTATAGGAATAATATCTCTGATGGACGAGGAATGCCTTCGACCCGGCGATCCCACGGATCTAAGTTTCCTGGAGAAGTTGAATGTGAATTTGAACAATCATCCTCATTATATAAGCCACATGAAAGCGGACTTGCAAACGCAGAAGATTATGGGGCGAGACGTGAGGCTCGAATCTTTTTAATCTCCTCTGTAAAATCGTGATCCCTATTGTCCTCAATGCAATCGTACATTCCAGGAATTTAGATTAGTGCATTACGCCGGCGACGTGACTTACAATGTCCGCGGATTCCTCGAGAAGAATAACGACCTGTTGTTCAGGGATCTGCGCGAAGTAATGTCGCACACGACAAACTCCATCACCAAGGTAACTTCGCGGATTCACTTGCAGGCGTTTCTCTTTAACAAGTTGCTCAGTTGAAAATTTCTGGTTCCTTATAGAATGTGTTTGATGTGAAAGATTTAACTAGCAAAAAGCGACCGGACACGGCCGTCACGCAATTTAAAAACAGTTTGAATAATCTTATGGAGATCCTCCTGGGCAAAGAACCTTCTTACATTCGCTGCATTAAGCCCAACGACTATAAAATGCCCCGTGAGTATAAATCTGAATTTCATTACTTGTCGTCGTTGAAGCACGTTCTCATTTGATCATTTATCTTTCCAGATCAATTCAATGATAAGATTGTGCTACATCAAGTGAAGTATCTAGGTCTGATGGAGAATCTGCGAGTGAGGCGAGCTGGTTTTGCCTACAGAAGACCGTACGAACAGTTCCTGCAGCGCTACAAGTCTCTGTGTCCACAAACTTGGCCCAACTACCGTGGTTCGGCTAAAGAGGGTGTACAGCTGCTGGTATGTCACCTTGGGTTCGAGCACGACGAATACCGGATGGGCAAGTAAGATTTCTTTAAGAGTCAAATGCAGTAGGTTCGGAGTTGTGTATATTACGAGACACTCCTAAAATTGGGTAATATCTTCTTGGCAGCACAAAGTTGTTCATTCGATTCCCTAAGACGCTATTCGACACTGAAGATGCCTTCCAAGTAAAGAAGCACGAGATAGCTGCCATTATCCAGAGTAAGTGGAAATGTATATTAGCGAGACGAAGATACTTGAAGAAAAGGCAGGCGACAATTGTCTTCCAAAAATATACACGGAGATGGCTCGCGAAACGCGAAGCTGATAGGAGACGGAAGGCGGTCATTACTATTCGAAGGTACTGTGGATCAGTTCGCTTGTTTCTACGGGATTTAAACGTAGCAGTAAGTAACAATGTATTACAACGATTCTACGCAGATTTATCGAAGGCTTCATCACACGAAACGGACCGCCAACTGAGATTAATATAGCGTTTATCGAGTTAGCAAAGTCCCAATGGTTAATCAAGCTCTCTAAAACGCTTCCTCCTGGCGTCTTAAATAATTATTGGCCACCGTGCCCGTACTCCTGTCGAGAAGTAAGATACACAGTCTATTACTTGGATATAGTTAAACATTTTGTTTAGAAATAAGAGAATAATGGTAATTAAATACTTTCAGGCCTCTGAACACTTACGTACCATGTATAAAAAGTGGAAAGCACGTAACTACAGGTTGTCTCTGTCAAAGGAGGACAAGGAGCAGTTCGAATTAAAGATTTTGGCCGAATCTCTGTTTAAAGGGAAAAAGAAATCGTACGCTAAATGTTTGGGCCCGAGATTCCAAACCGATCGACTTGGCGCGGAGTATAAACCGCTGCGGCAGAGTTTCATCAGCAATGTTCTTCCTAGGGATGAAACTATAAAGGTAGAATATCTCCCTAAATTTCTTTCATATCTCTATTAGAATGCAGGTGATTATAATAAGAAAATTTCATCCTGTTCGTTTAGTACGCCGCTCCTGTTATTAAGTATGACCGACACGGTTACAAACCTCGCGAAAGGGTACTAATTTTAACAGAAAACGCAGTATATATTTTAGACACTTTGAAAACTTTCAAGCTTAAACATCGACTACCTTACAAAACTATCGAAGAATTGGTTGTTACCGGAGAGTCGGATAATTTACTGATCGTCAGGATACCGCCGGAATTAAAGAAAGACAAGGTTTGTCATTGTCGCGCTATCAAACGGATATCTAATCTGTGACATTTAATCACTTTTCCCGTTTGTATTTCGCTCAGGGTGATTTAATATTAGAAGTACCAAATATAATAGAAGCATTAACGAAAGCAATCGACATCACCAACAATCCAAATATTCTTAAAATCGTTCATACGGAGTCGTAAGTATAGAAACAGATATTGCTCCTTTCTAACAGCTACATTAATAATCAACTCTTGTTTTGAATGATACTTTAGGGTCTCACACAAACTAGTCAGTGGCAAAGAAGGTGTAATCGAGTTCAGAACTGGTACTACACCAGCTATTAGTAAAAACAGACAAAGTGGACATTTGCTAGTGGTAAATACAAATTGAAATTTGTATTCAATACGAAGCAGTCAATGAAAACCCTTTGTACTGATACTCACGCATAATATTACAGGTGGCATCCCCATAGTGTTTGGAACAAGTTTTGAACAGGGATAACCGTGTACTTAGAAGAACGTGTTCAGCATAGAAAGTATGATATATGAAGCAGCCTTAATCAATGTGATCAAGAATGGGAGACTATTAAGAAGAGATAATATATTAAAATTAGTACATTTGTTGAACGACAACTCGCAGTTTTGTACCTTGTTATACGATATCAGTTGTGTAAAGTATCTTGTGAAATAATGTTTATTTTTGTAATTAGTGGATCCCCAGGGAAATGGAAAACTTTCGCGAAACAATCTGGATTGCTTAACAACGGAGTATCCGTGCCTTTTATGAAATTATTATCGAGTACCTAATCGCACAACATAATTTATTACCGAATGTCCTGCAGGTGCACTAAAATACTTCCTTTTTCTATATTTATATCGTGTAAGTCATTGTGCCATTGAGAATGCCTCATGTTCAGAATTATCTTATGAAATATTGACAATATAATATTAAGTTAAACTAACAACCCTGACTCTTATTTCTCCTTCATTAAAAGCACGAGAATAGGTAACTATGAAGTGTATACAGTAGCCTGCAAAGTTATTATACGTATTTAAGGGCGTGGTTTGTACCAAATAAAATTAGTCCAATTATAAAATGTTAAATTTCTTTTATTTCACCTTCAATTCCATTTTGTAATACAGAACATTATTTACAGATATATTAACTCGGACTAATAGCTAGGTGGGAAAAACAATTCCTTATCTTAAGATAGCGTACTTCACTATTTCTTCTGCGAAGTAGAAGGTGCTTTGTTCGTAAGCGACTTCTTCCCCCCCAAAGCTTTTTCGCGTAGCTCATTTTCCATCGCTTTGTTAACATTTCTAGTGATCATTTGCTTCAACTTGTGGGTTTCCTCGAATTTTCTCTTTTTCGGCTGAATGGGTGCATCTATAGATCGAAGAATTTAAACATTTTAATAATACATTGAGCAGAAATTTACGTTGACCGAGATGCACAAATTCCTCCAATTAGAAGTAATCTCTAAGACTAATTAAAGCCACTACATATCATTGCGTTTACACGTATTATTTAAAGATACTTGTTTTCGAAAGGCGCGTCAGAGTGAGCAGTTATGAAATCGAACGTGCATATAAATATTACTCACTATTGCGACGTTTTACAGCAAGCCCCTTCTTATTTTTATCTTTAGCTTTTCCTTTCACTGACGGCAACTTTGTTTTCACCTTTAATTTTCCCTGCGCCATCTTTTAAATCTTCAATGGACAATGATAGTTTCCGCGAAGATAGTAGTATCAACACGCAACACGTGTAGGTGCAGAAACAAGCCGCTCTCTGGTCTCAGATTCGTCAGGTATTACCTTAAATGCACGAAGACGGGAATAAGGAAGCACTTGCAGCTTGCAAGTGATTTATTTAGTTACTTAGTTATTCATTTGACAACTTCTACGTCTTGGTTAGGAGGACCACGGTATTGTGCAATAACATTGGTAATTCATTGCTCTAAATAGCGGTTTAAGCGTTCATTTGGTTTATGGCAAACAAATACTAGCGGCGCGTAGTGGTAAAAAGTATGAACTGAAGTGGACGACAAAACACGCCTAGTTTGCCAGTTTTAGGGAACTGTGTAACAAAGTTGCCTTCACCTGGCGTCGCCGTATTTTTACAAACATTTCTGCAAATCCTTAAATCGGTTTTTCAGTCGCTACATCATTTCTACACCATTTCGACATTATTTCAACTCTATTCCCGTGAGAACGCAACAAAGTTGCCAAGAACGGAGGTCAACTATTCTTTTCGGGCTGCATCTCCCAAAATCCGAAATTTCACCTCGCAACTTCTTTTGCAGGTGCAGCGCGAAAATCTGCTTCTCTTGCAGGTGCAGCAACTGAAAACGATCTGTTCCGAAATTCATTGCACGATTCTTGCACCTGTAAGATAGCCAGAATTTCGAGCTGCACCTGCAAGAGAAGTTGCTAGGTGAAATTTCGGGGTTTGCAGGTGCAGCGCGAAACTCTGCAGGTGCATCTTGAAACGCAACATAGTTGCAAACCGGGACTTTATCTCCCGAGCCCGGAACCTCAATTTTCAACATTGTTGTGAAATTTTGTTGTTAGCAACTTTGTTGCATTTCCGTGGGAAGCTTAAAACCTGTTTGTCATCTTATGGGCTGTGGTGGGTGACGTGTGATGTGTAGTGTTGTGTGTGAACGGTATAGTGTCATGTGTGAAGTGTAGAGAACGAAATGCGAATAGTGCAACGATGTGGGAATAGAGTTAGAATGATGTTGAAAGGATGTTAAAATAATGAACTGTAACGTAGGTGCTGTGGACACCATTGTGAATGCTTTTGGTGCTGAACAGCGCCGTGAATGGGCCCAGCACCGGTTTTTACGGTTTTCCGGCGAAAGGTATTCGATTAAGGTGCGATTTCATGCTGACCGCGTGTATCGATGTTTCACTGCAACATGTATCCGCTTCTGGAGGATCCTTATAAGTAAGGAATTCCGTACTTCTCACTGACTCTGCACTGGTGCCAGTAAATTACATAGATTGGTTGTTTCTGAGAGAAACGAAGATAGCTCTATAAGAATCAACCAATCCAAGTCATTTTTTGGCACCAGTGCAGAGTCAGTGCGCGTTACCGAATTCGCTATTAATAATCGTGTACATTTCTGTGTCACAGATAAGGAATTTTTACATAAAAGGCGTTAAATGCGATGACCGAAAATTGCACAAGATATTGCTACATCTGAATTATCAATTACTTACCACATGTATCTTCTATACATGTAAGATTCGATTGTATTGCATTTCACTTATTTGAATAAAATGCAGCTAAGTGATAAACGAGTATTATTATTTAACGAACCTTTCTTCCACTACTTACTCCTTCCTATTCCAAATCGTATATAAGAGACATGCTAAAAAGAACACCTAAAATGATAACTTAAACTTATCCTGAAAGCTGATATTAAATAATCCTTCTAAACTAAGTTACTGTAAAAAGTGTTTACATTAACTATATTTCAGTGTCGATGCCTTTTGAAACCTCTTTGTCAAATAGTTCTGTCTTCGATTGGCTTTCCAGAGACGATACTTGTTACCACCTCTTTCAACGTCATGTACTCCTGTTACGAAGCTCAATTTTAGAGCGTTCAGAAAATTTTGGCCAGGTTTTGGAGCAATGTATCAGGAGAACATGATACGCAAAGAGGTAACGAACAAGAGCTGCGTCTTTCGTGAGACTTAAGGAAATACCGCAGATATTTAAAATTACAGATTTGGAAGTTGGATAGGACTGCGTAAAAGGTATTTCTGAATAATACAGTTTTTTTCAAGTTTCTCTCAATTTATTCGCATAAAAGACCTTTACAGTGTTACAATAATGTATAAAATATACAATTTCACTTGCCTTCATTATTGAGGTTTCTATCATTTGGCCCATATAACGTTCCCATCCATTGAGGAATAGTCCCAAGCGTCAAAAACAATTACGTAACCGACGCTCGACCAGTGGTGGGTTAGATAGATATAGTGTTTGATTGGATTTAGCTTTCGCTGATACCACAACATTTAATTCCTTCTTCCTTCCACTTTGTATCCTTTGTGTCTTGCTTCGTTATCTGAAATTATTTGTTTGCTTTGTTGGATCTCTTATCAGTGGTGGGTTTACTACGTTACATCGAATTTACTACGTGACACGCGTAAAAAATGTAAATAATTGTAGAAAATGTAGAAAATGTCAAAAATTCAAATATAAACTATTAACCTCTACCTTTTGCATTGAATTTTTCTGCACAATATTTTAAATTCCTTTAAAAAGAAAGATTGGAATGTAATTGTAAGAATTATAAATAATTGAAATTTTTTAGTAAATTTCATATCTTTGGTGTGCAAAAGATACTCGAATTTTTACATATATCAACATGGATTCTGAAAAAATTGATAAAGCTTTAGCACATTATTTATTTGGAACTTTAGGAACTTTGTTCATAAATTGAATCCAGCTTATAAAATTCCAACTCGAAAGACATTGTTGAATGATTTACTTAACACAAAATTTCAAGATTACAAAAATCAATAATCAATGTGGAATCCAAAGATGCAGTTCTACTTTTAGATGGTTGGAAAAATTCAGCATCCAACGATAAGTAAGTTGTAATTCTGTGCTGGCACCGTCGCCGTGTCGCCGACGGTGCTCACTTTCCGAGCACCGTTCTCAACGGTGCTGCGGCGCTTTTACAATGCATAACTTTGTTGCACAATATGTACATATATTGTAATATATATTGCATGCACGTGACACTTGAATAGAGTGATGCAATTGCAATAAAATAATTACATACGTAAATGGGGATTACATAAAGAAATTTATATATATATATATATATATATATATATACCTACTTCTTATTCGCCTTGTATGTTGTATGTAAATTACCTTGTATGTGCAAATCACTTGAGTGATTGCACACAGTATGACCGTACGATAAAGTTTAAAACCTTTCAATTACAAAACGAAAGAGAATTCGTAAACCTTTGAATAGAGTCCATTCATTGAGATAAAACTTTCAAGGATACGACGAAATTCAGCGATATCTTTATCGAACATTCGCTTATCTAATGATTAACATTACTATCTTCGGCAAAAGCATTGAAAATTGAATGCACCGCGTTCGACAGTTCGTAACATTCACCGTGATTCGTTCCGTTTACACTTCACGGAACATTGTTTTATGTTTCGTTTCAGTTTTCTTAACCTACCACTCGACGCAAATAATCCAGAGTAAAGTGAAAAAAGAATGGCATTCTCAAAACCGAATATAATTCTGCAGCTTACCAGTGCGTATTTCGAGCGTCTTTATACCAGTCCAATAAAGACCAAAGCAATCACCAGGTAAGCAAGTTGTTCTAAATCAACACGAAATACAAACTATACGATCCATTAGTTTCAACAATTATATTTTATAATAACACCCTTCCATTTTCGCAGTTGCATTATCGCCGTTGCCGGCAATTACTTATCGCAAAAGATTTCTGGAGTCAAACATGTCAACAAGGACAGTTTACTCGCGTTTGCTCTTTTTGGGTAAATTTAAATAAATTGCAATTTTAATCCAACAGCTTCCTTATGGTATAAATATAATATTCTTTATAGATTACTGTTCGGTGGTCCCGTGCCGCATTATTTTTACATGTATATACATCCATTGGTGAAGAATCCTCTCATGCTTTTAGCGATTGAAAGATGTTTGTACATGCCATGTTTTCAAGCACTAGCATTGTACATGTTAGCTCTGCTCGAGGTACATATATCATTTTAATTATGTTTTTATAAATTCAAGTTTAGTTTCTAAGGATTCAAAATCATTAACTTGCATTTCTCGCAGGGTAATACACATAACGATGCTTGCAAGCAGATGAAAAGATTATACTGGCCTATACTTGGTGCAAATTTAAGATATCTAACGTTGTTGCAGTACATCAACATGAGATACGTTCCACCAGTGGTAGGTTTTATACGTAGCTCGAAACATTTACAAAACCCCAGATCTCAGAGAGGACTAAGGATACATGTATCTAACGATTCCTTTCCAGTTACGTGTTTTGATGGTAAACTTGATTGGGTTCTTCTGGACTATATTCCTTGCGCAACAGAGAGCCAAACAAGAAAAGGTCAAAGGTGGAAGGAAGTAATATATTAATACACGGAGATAACTTTATCATCATCAGTTGCGATGATTACGAAATATAGAAAGAGTCCACGTCTGCGAAGGGGAACATATTTTCTATAAGACTTGTGTAAATAATTTCATTCCAATGTTGAATTTTTTATTTTTGTGCGTAATTTAAATATAGCCGATTATTTGTATAAAATATATTATGTAAAGAAAGTATAAATAAATTCTGTAAACATTTTGAAAGAAACCGACTCTCCTTTCGTTTTTTTTTAAGCCTTTTGATTTAATCACACAACAACAATACAGAGTATATTACAGATATAATCAGAATCTCTTCCATTTCAACGATGGTAACATTCGATGACTGTAAATTATGAATAATAAATATCGAAGTCAACAGCCATGGTGGGCGAAGTTTAACAGGTTTTAGATTTTCGTGACCGTATAAACAAATCTTATTTTACACTCCGTCAAACTGTACGATATTGTAAAATTTCCGACCTATCTTCGTATTGATTGTACAAAACAAATGCTCGGTGATAGGTGTGCACTTACATTACGTTGGTGTTACATAGATATGCATCAATGAAAGGATAATATTGCAACACCATGACGATTGACAATCTCCTTTTTTTTTATTAAAACTGAGTCAGTCGTTATGCAAGAGCTAGTTCTAAGGTTTTTTTCTCTCCTACTTATAAACAACGTAGACTTTCCAAATACGACTTTTAACCCTATACATACAGTTTCAAGACTTAACTTTGAAGAATCGAGACTAGTCTAATTGTCTTTTGGTATGCTGCCTGGCCTTACAGCCGAGGATGAAACTTTCCGACTAGTATTCAGATAAATTGAGTATCGCAAGTTACAGAAGGTTTGGAAAGTTCCACAACACTTTTCCGTACTTCTTTCTTGCCCTTAAAGTTGACTATATAATGACTAGCACAGTATAACATGAATAAATAAATAAATAAGATATAAAATAAATAGACGAATAAATAAAATATACAATTCTTTAAATATCGAGTATCTAAAATGGAAAGAAAATGAGCAAAGTGCTAATACTTCGTTACGGACAGTAACATCTATGTACAAAAGGAACAGGTGTAAAGCATTGCACTAAAACATCAGTTTCTAATTCTCTGAGAAATTGATAGATCATTTCAAAGAACGCTAGTGTTTTTAACCATTAATGGAATATCTAAAATTTGACTAGCTGGTGTTTGTATAACAAACAGTTACATGATTTAAATAATCACGTGGACGTTAGAACTACCACTGTAGTCTCGAATGAATCGTTAAATAATATAGGTAGCTATTCGATAATAATGTGAGATCTTAAGAAGCTGCAACTAACCACGACTAATGATGCTTACAATCGTCATTGCATCCTTATTGCTTAAGTATTCGAATGTATGTAAAGTTTGCAAAGAACGTCGTAATAATACATGGAGACTTGAAGTTCTCAAAAGTTGCGACACAACACAAACCATGGTAACGACTATAATGTCCCCTTCCGAGAACGGTCGTATTAAAAAATGTTACCATGACGTTATCCTTATTATTAAAATATCTTCTTGAGTTACTCTTGCACGTATGTCTTTGGAATCTCACTCGAATTCATAAAATCATAGAATGAGCAATTGACTAAAACTTTCCTATCGTTTCTTGTCGAAATTCACGCTACAACTAATTCTTTACCAATATCAATAGAAGTGTATTACATTGTATCTACCATCGAAATCACTTAACGCCTAATCGAAACAAGAGTATAGTTAAAGAAACAATATTAGTGTTAGTCGTGAAAAACAAAGAATGATTGTTTCTAACGACGTACATACTAATACTGAAACGAATGGGCCTTACGGTGGATCACCATCGATGAGTATTATTAAGTCATGAGATCAGAAGTGTAAATGCGTATTACGAATTTACAGGGACTTAAAGATGATGCACCAAACTCAGAATGGTGTCTTCTTTGCATCTTTAGATTATGCTTGCCGACACAAGAAACTGCGTAAAAATTCATTTGGGAATGTGCCATGTGAATGTTCAACATCACAAGCACGGTTCCCCTGCAGTGTAGGACTGATAGAAAAAGCATCAGTGGATCTCTTCCGGGTTCGCACGCACCATTCCATCCGACACATAAAAGGAACCGTCGAGTGTCTTTAGGGATCCGCTTGATCACTTCAACGCGTGTACGATGGGCTCCGACTTGGGGAACAACTTGACCGATGACTTGGACTTGACCAATTACTGTGTCTGCTGCTATCTGAGCTACTCGGTGACGAAGGTGGTGTCGGAGTAGGTCGGTGATATGGAATTGGTCGTTTCCTTGCGCTAAAATTAATCGCCGTCAATATTGTGGCTGCATACACGTAAACACTTATATGCAATAATAGAAACACATCTTGTTAAAATTCATAACTGTGAAGAACTGTTAGGTGAATCAAGGTATTTGCCATCAGAGAATTAATGTTAGAAACGCCTTGGGTCAACCTACGCTATTAGAATTAATATTTTAGTGGTGTTAAAGAGAGGAGCGCGCCAAAGGAACCATGCAATGCAACAGAAACAACATGCAAAATAAAAATTGTGTCACTTACCTTGCCATAACTTTTATCATGGAAGGCGGTGGGTGAAAAACGTATCAGAAAACCATAATAAAAGAAATGTCCAACTAAAGAGACAGGCTTGCTTTGGTAGCAGTAAATACATTTTATTTGTGACTGACATAAAATAAAAGAATCTCTACTGTAAATGTTTGATTTACAATAATTTATAAGGGAAATACACGCATGCTACATCTATATAATATTTGTAGATCGTTTGTAAGCGATTAGATACAAATGAAAAGAGAACGAAAAGGTAAAGGAAAAAATCATACAAACACAAGTGTACTCGGATTGACTTTAAACGACATTCTTGTATCGGCGCGGTGGAGTAAATGTGGATTACTCCGAGAGATGAAATAATACCGAGGCTCATTGATTATTGAACGTGTTGTTTACAGGTTGGAAATTACTGTAACGCTTAAAATACAGTCCCTTAGAAAATTATTTGATAAACTTGTAATTCGTCATAGCGTTCACAAAGTTATAACAAAAGGACACGATCCGTTACACTTAATCATTAATCATTAAGTTAATCTTCGCATCAGCAGCTAAGCTGCTTCTAATTACTCGTACGAGAAGAAATGAAATTCGACATATCGTGTTTACTACTACGTGAACGGTAGGAAAGTAATAGAAACATCTGTGCGAAGCCGTTACTTTATCTTCTATGCCTGTCCCTCGATCTGTCCCTGTAGGACACAACACAAAATGGCATTAGATTAAACATACAAAAGTAATGGTGGCAAGACTTATCAATATCGTCATTTTACTATTGTTTGCTTTAACGCCCGACTTTTTCTAACTCGATGGGGTCGCGTGAAAGGCGAGTCAACGACGGAAAATAAAAAATGAAAACGTAAAAAAAAACAACAGAAGAAGGTAGGTTTGAAAAGATAAACATTTCTACGACTGATGCAGTGGGCTTACAAAATTTGGCATGGTGCGCTGTAAAATCTGCTGCTACAATATGGAATTCTACTGGCCAGAGTGCCTACCTTGTGATACGACGTCTGTCTAGGAAACTAGGTGAACCGTGACGTCGAGGTATAGACGGGGAACGAGACCTGCTAGAAGCTGAACTACTGGACGTCGAGCGGGAGGATCTGCTGGAAACGCTGCTCGATGATCGCGATGAGCTAGAGAAACTTCGACGACTGTGCCTTGAACTGAACACAAACAAGGAACATTTAACATAAAATATCGTAGCGTATCACAGGAATAACAGAACCCTCTTACCTCGCAGAAGAACGCGAACTGCTTCTGGAGCGGCTTCTCTTCTCCTTGTCCCGCGATAACCTGGACAGGGATCGTGAACGGCTCCGCGACTTCTTCGACAACGATCGACTCCTGGATTTTTTTGACAACGACCGGCTTCGCGATTTCTTCGACAGTGACCGACTCCTCGACTTCTTCGACAGAGAACGACTCCTGGACCTCTTCGACAACGACCTGGTCCTGCTCCTGGACCTCGATTTCTCCGGCGAACGAGAGGGAGACTTTTTCGAGCGCGACAGAGACCTCGACGCGGAGCGTTTCGACTCCGAAGAGGATCTCGATCGACTTACTCGTTTCTGTCTAGCTGGAGATTTCGGTGACTTCTTGGATCTTGCCGGAGACACCGGGGACCTGTGCCTGGGGGACACTGACTTCTTGCTGCTCGCCGGAGAACGTGACTTCTTTTCTCTGGAGAGAGATCTTGGCGAACGATGTCTAGGTGATCTGGAAGACCGTTTCTCCAACGACACCGATCTTGTGTAGGACCTAGAAGGTGACCTAGAATAAGACTTCTCTCTCGGAGAGTGCTTTCTTGAAGTAGGTGGGCTCTTTTTCGAGGTGCTCGGAGAGGCAGACCGTTTCGAGGTTTTGTTCGCATTGCTCGGTGGTAGAGGAGGAGGAGATTCGCTTGGAGAACGTAATTTCATAGCTGCGTCTTTGTGACAAACGGGTGGCGAGTGCGAGGATGACTTACTCTCTTTCCGCAACGCGACCGGAGAGTCTTTTTTAGAGGTACTCGGAGACTTTGAACGATGGTTCGTTTTGGACGTCACGCTTGGAGATCTGGAGTTAATCTTGTTTAAAGCTTGCGGTAATGGGGGAGGTGATTCGCTGGGCGATCGTATTTTAATAGCTGCCTCTTCACGGGTCAACGGTAACGCTGGTGACGGCGATCTGCTAGATACCGGCGATTGAATAGCAGGTAGATGAGATATAGGCGACTTCGACTTAGACTTCTCTCGAACGGGACCAACAATGTTTTGTAGCATTTTTGGCGGGTCATTTGGTAAAGCAATATCAAGTATACTCTCTTCTTTCTTCTCCATTTTAACTTTCACAGGGCTTATTACCTTCTTACCCAGGCTTTCTCTAGCTTTTGCGGCAAGGCCACTTTGTAAACGCTTCAGAGTATGTAGTTCCTTCATTTTCTCTTCGTCCTCTGGTTTCGGTTCGTCGTCAGCCATGTCAGTTTCGTCTTCGCTCGAGGATCGAAGCCTGACCCTCGGCGTGATCGTCCGCATCTTTCTGGTCCTAGAGCTCGATCGTGACTTCCGTCTGATGTCCTGGCCCTTCTTCGGATCTCGTTTCTTCTTCTCCTCCAATATGTGCTTGTACCGTTCTGGATTCTTCCTCACCGGAGAGTAGCTTAAGGTGGATCGTCGAGATCTACTCCTTGTCCTGCTGCGGCTTCTTCGGCGATCCCTCGACTTCTCTCGTTTCTCGCGCTGTCTCCTAGGCGACTTTGATCTCTTTCGCGAGTCGGATCTCCTGCGTCTGGGTGCCGGTGACACTCTGCGTCGCGATCCATAACGTTCGTACCTCGAGCGACTTCTGCTTCTGGAGACTGAGTATCTGTTGTATCTTCTCGGAGATCTTGAAATCCTTCTTCTTCTCGGCGAAGGGCTGACTCGTCGGGACCTGGAGTATCTCCTCGGAGACCTTCCTCTCTCGACTCTGCTTCTCGACGGTGATCTATGTCGCCTTGGCGGAGGACTCTTGTGCACAACCGGAGACTTGTCCTTTTTCTCGGATACGACCTTTTTAACCGGAGAATCTTTCTTTTTAATGGGTGGAGTTTCGTTTCGACTCTTTTCTTGCTTCTTTGGTGAACGGTTCGATCGAGGTTCTTTCGTGGTAATCTCTGCCTCTTCGTTTTTAGACTTTTCCACGGCTTTATCATGTTTCATAGATTTTTTCGGTCTCTCCGGAGAACTGGAAATTAAATAATTTGGTATATTATATTAAGCCCTCTGTTTAGCCAAGTACCTATAATGCTCAGAGATGCTCGTGCCCTGTACGCGACAGGTAACGTACCTGTCCGACGAGCTCTCGGATGACTGATGCTTCCTCTTGACAGCTACTTTTTTCTTCTAAAAGAAGAACAGCACAGATTACTAAGTTAGACGAAATCAGGTAGTGAACACCAATCATGCATATGTACTTGTTTGTAGGATAAAAAAATATATCGCAAAATCTTTAAAGATATTCTGGAGTCTGCTCATTCGGTATGGTACAAGTTCATTTAACAGATTATCTAAGATGTAGAGAGTGTTCGGACTGAAAGATTGTAATGTGTCAGTAAAGAAAGCTATCAAGAAAGTAGGAATCAGATAGAGTTTATACGTGGACGTTATATGCACTAATTCACTTCGCATCGCACCTATATATCGAAGAACAAGCAGTCTCCTATTGTTACTTTCTCGTAAATGTGATGGTGCTTGACACAAAACGAGTGAAAGGCAACAACAATCGCAAAGTTTGTACGAATATAAATCACAAATTATTATTACATTGAGTAGCGGCATATCTGGTACTCACTCAGGGAATATATCCTGTCAAATGGCGCTGATAATTACAAACAATACTGAGATTTACACTTTTGAAATAATGACTGTTAACTTGAAATCAGATAAAAATCTTTACAGAAACAAGCAATGAGTCATGCTTATTCAAAGATAGGCCAGCAACAAAAAATGTTCGATAATCCAATGTTAATTAATAACTAATCGGGGGAAGATGAACGCAAAGTAGATGTCACATGCTCCTGCTTCACGTGCTAAGGTATATATGGATAATATATATGTATGTATATATATACCTATTAATATGTATATATATAAATATGTATATGTATATGTATAGAAAGAGACAGGTAGATAGAAATTTCAAATCTGTTCCCTTTTCATTATATTTTCCCTACCTCATGTTTTTCTTTTGCTTCCGCCTTAGCCTTCTTCTTCTTCTTTTTCTTTTTCTTCTTTGACTCAGTCTCAGAAGAGCTGCGCAACGAGTGCAAATTACATTACGTTAGCCCGCATACGGAATGAAAATACAACAGGCGGCGTTTAAAAGCCTTTGTGCGAAAAGTTTCGCGCTTTCGCTGTTACCTGCTATCATCTGAAGCTTCGCTAGAATCACTGTCGGAGGAACTAGCCTCGGCCTTCTTGTGCTTCTTCTCCTTTTTCTTCTTCTTGGATTTCTCTTTCTTCTTGTTGGCCTTCGGCGATTCCGACCTAGGAATCACATTTGTCGTTATTCCAAGTGTCTCGCCCATTGCGATTATGATTTGTTGTTTTCTTTTAAATAATATTCTGTTTTTAAGTTCTTGCAGTGGGCGTCTTCCTGTCGACAAGTGCATACCTTGTGCTGACAATAAAGAAAGCTGTAGTACAATGTATCCGTGTGTGAAATAAATACTTTTATATCTATGATACAAGCTACCTGCTCTTAAACGAACTCGACCAACGCAACGAATAAATTCGAAAGTAAACCGAGAACAGTGTAATCCGATGGAAATTTCGCGCCGAACTATTTTCAGCGCCTGGACAAGGTCTCAAATTCGAAAATAGAACTAACTCGTACATACATGTATATGTATAGGAAATGCGGCGTGTAGACACTCCCGATTTCTTATCGATATTTATAAAAGGAAAAGAAAAACCGCCTCTTTCTTTCACTGCAATCCCAAGTGAATTAATTAAGAAAAAAATATATAAATACAACGATACATATACAGGTGAAAGTCACAATATCGGGCTATAGCTAACAAACCGACTACATAATCGTTTATTTGAAAGATTTGGTTTCTCATGGATTCATCGAAATCTCGTTCGAGCTGTCTACGGCGCGTGCGCTTATGCAAGACCACATCTTTCAAAATGTTACAAAAGACAAGTATACAAAATATGAGGAGTATTGATATAATATGGGATTAGCATTACCTTGATAACCATCGATAGGGACGGACTTGTCAGAAAAAAATAGAGAGATGACATTAACAACAAGCTTTATCGATAACAACAACAAAGATAGAAATGCATGATTCGCGCGTCAGATTGTTACGCTATTTGTCAAGAGACCCGCGTTTATGCTGTATATCAAGTAAATGTTTGCCAGTATCGTTTTTTTACTCAGACAATGGAATTATCGATGCATCACCGACGTTTCAGGATATCTAGGCACAGCAAACATTTACCTCGAATATGCGCCTATTAGACAAAATTCCTAAACACAAGGCAACGGGCGGACTCGATTATCTATTTTTCTTTTCTTTTCTCGGCGCAGAGATTATATATCGGTTTTCGAGTGTTTTGGAAAGTAGACGCGACGACCACACTTACCTACTGGAGCCTACTGGGTAGGCACTCAGTCCTCCTCAGTTCTGTTTGAAACAGAGAAAGGTGTATGGGACATGAAATAGTAGGTGAGTCATGAGTCAGTATCTGACAAGAGGTGTGTAGTAAGCAAATGAACGAGTGTGGACCTTGCGGTAAATGAATAATTAACTGGAGGGAGGAGAGGAGTCACTACAGGGGGACGGCTGTTCGGTCTTGGAGCCTGGATTCGCGTATGCAGCTTCGAACATATTGCACAGAATAATCAATTAGTCCCATCGCGGTGAACCTATACTCGACTATAGTGTATGTATTATTATATTGCACTATAACAGAAAATATATCGGGCACTGTTCCGTCACTACTGTACTATAGAATGCTGTAGTATACCGTTTATTAGTACTACTGCTATAGTACACAGTGTACGTTATCGCTTAATATATCCTAGTATGTACAATGTAGTAATATA
Source organism: Andrena haemorrhoa (assembly GCA_910592295.1). Classification (NCBI taxonomy): domain Eukaryota; kingdom Metazoa; phylum Arthropoda; class Insecta; order Hymenoptera; family Andrenidae; genus Andrena; species Andrena haemorrhoa. The sequence goes on along the minus strand of OU342940.1, from coordinate 7,736,298 downwards.
TAACTACTATAGCCAATTCGAGCTCTATTACTCGTGAATGATCAGTGGCAGTGATCGGTTACGTTGAGAATCCAGCCTCCACTGACCCGTGCACCATTACGTTGTCTTTTACCTTTCCTTCTTGTGCTTCTTCCCCTTTTTCTTCTTGGTCGTGCTGCCGGATCTTTTTCGCTTCTTCTTCTCCGGAACGGACGTCGTGTCCGGAGCTGGACTAGGGGTTCGCACTAATTCGTACACTTTGCTCGCAGCAGCTCTTGCCTCCGCTTCGCGCGCGTGCCTCTCCGGATCTAGGCTACTTCCCTCCACGAAGAACTCCGATATGCCGAAGGCCTCCCGCAGTTTCGCATTCTTCTCTTGCTGGGCCTCGGCAATCTGATGTGTTTCGCGAACACTGCAACAGGAATCACACACGTCTCAATCCACGATACCATTGGAAAAGATCGTCGACAACAGAGGCGTCCTTAACGGAGGGAACCGCTGAGCGCAGGGCACTCCAATGGGATCCAAAGTTATCGTGGTGCACCATACGTGACACAGCAGCCTTCTCAAGTTTGGGCACGGAAGCCCGGAGGCACGTGATCGTCGATATCAATCCAAAGACACCTTTGTGCGAAAGAAGGCCGATCAATGTCGAGTATAAAAATAAACACACCGGGGAGAACACCGTGACCTATATCGTTTGTATTATTAATTTTTTTTCTCGTCGCAGATCGCGGAGAGATTGGAAACTAATGCCGAAGATGAGAATTCGTACCGCGTCGAGATTTTCACCGTCATCGCCGCGCGTGTGGACCTCTCCGAGGAATATCACTGAGGTCCGATTTCGCGACGATCCATAGAGAGACTCGCGAGCTTTAGGCTGGCGAAGGGTGCTGCGCTGGGTGCCCTGTTGTTCCTCAAAGCGGCCGAGAGACGATGGTTGTCGAAGAGGCGACCGGACAATGCGGCAAAAGCAGTGACATAACACTGGAGAAAGAGACTATAACACCGAGGAGAAATCGAGGCGGCCCCTCTTCTTCCCCGCGAGTGAAAAGCGGCAAGCAGCGAGGCCGGGGTCGCTCGAGCCACCCCTACGCCAACGCTCGGGCGCGGATCAATACAATCCAGCTGTTCTCTTTTCTGGTATCCCTTTCGCGCCACTCGCCCGCTACACACTCAAATTCACGAGCCAGCCCCGCTTCCTCGCTCTTTCCGAGTCACCCCACTTCGATCAAACCCGGGTCAGCGGATAAAAAAATATTCTCCCTCGCCCTTTGAACCGCCGCTTCCCGTTTCCTTCCACGGCAAGATACACCAACCCCCTCAGACTTATAATTTCTCATTCGAATTTCTCGCGAAGGTCTGGTTGAAACGTTCGTTGTTTCCGCGGACGTTGAAAATTGTGACTTTAAAGGTGGTAGTTATTTACGGGCGAATGCCTCCCTTCCACAGGGGATTGGGGAGTCAATAGCATGATTCACCCCTGAGCTTGCCACGCAGAAAGAAACTGTTTGCCTCTTTAATCCTCAGCTTGTCCCCGTTTTCCCCACTAACCCCTGTTACAATCTGAATATTTTCCACGCCTTTATAATTACTGAATCTGTAACGAGATGCTCGTGCATCAACGTCAACCAACAATGAAGGGTATTATAAGCGACTAGCTCGAGTCGCAAATAGGATCGATGAAAATCTTTTATGGTATCTCGCGAGCGGTTTTCGAGTAGGGATTGTAGAAGATGGAAGAAAATAATAATCTACTGTCCATATGTGAAGCTATTCCTGGTTTCTACCTAATACTGTGCCAGTGAACGTATCAGATATCCTGGCGGAACAAGTGGACACCGATAATCTGCGGTTGGAGAAATCCAATTCCGTGTGTTACCCTTCCAACACGAGCATCGAGAGAGTTAACCCAGATTTATTTGTAAAGCTGACCTGCGCCTCCAATTTCGCGGTAGAGACTTCTGGAATTATGCTGCGTTTACACAGAGGGATGATTTCTAGAGTTTTCTTCAGCGAAAAGCTTTGGGGGCACCTAATTCGGGGAATAAGTTCTCCGATTATACTACTCTGTTCGAATAAAAAGATGAAAGTTTCAGCTTTGATATATGCGAGGTAAAAATTAAATTAAAATCAATAGCAGGCGAATTGCTGGAGTATAAATTCACCTGACGACGGAGCGCATGTTGCTTCGCCGTCCGGCAAGGAGGTGCAGCTGTATGCGCTGGCAACAGCAACAATGCTGCCGCATCTGCAGCTGTGCGCGCTTCTTTCCGTTGGCCGCTTGCAATTTCCGTTTCCGCGACTTCTTCATCACTTTCTGCCGATCCAAGAAGTAATTCCCGCGCCACAGGGTCTCGAAAAATGCACGACCATCGGCTGGACCGCGTCCACGCGCTGGTTTCAGTGGGGATACCGTCACAGACATAGTCATTCCTCGAGTTCAAAGTTCCGGTAAAAAATCCTTCCCCCTTAATCGTCGGTTCTCAAATTTCCTTGAATTCGATCCTCCAATTCTGATCTCTATATAAAAGTACGTTGATTGATCCCTCTATTGAAATGTGCCTCGACGACTCCTTTGCATGAAATTTCAACCCCTTGTTTCTGAACATAAACTTCGATCTATGATTTCTCAACAGCGTTGCGAGCAAATCGTTTCGAATTCGTTTAAGCGTCCAATTTAGCCGACCGCCTGGCGAGCCGGGGGCACGATCTGCGCTCGTGAATAATTAACGGCTAAGTAATTAGGCGAGCATTAAGCGCGTTCGGCCGCTAATTTACGCTAAGGAGCTCTGCACGCTGCCTAAGTAGCCTCGACGCGGCTTAATCCCTTCTCAACGGAGGCTTTGATGGTTTTTGAGGGCGGAAAGGGGACGAAGGTGGAGGCGAAGGTAATGGCTTCCTCCCCTGATTGCGCCACGCAGCCTCTTGTATTCGGACGCTCTGCTGCCCGACGGGGAACAATTATCCGGCAGCGATGATGAAAATGTCAGCTTCGTTTCTCGTTACTTCCTTCCTCCCACTCTTTCTTCGCCGAGGAGAAGCAGTTTCTCGCTGGAGTTGATCGATTGTTTCTCCTGGAAGTAATCAGCGTTGAAACGTTTCTCCTCCTAAATCATCCCTGGCCGTCTTTTCTTCTTTCCCCTTGGAATCTCTTCGTCGATCACGAAATGTTCCAGCGACTTTTCCTTTTACTGTAATACCCTTATGCGTGTATATGTTATTGTATATAGATACATCTCGGTGGCTCGTGTAAGAATATAGGAATATATCGACGGTAGCCTTATTTCCTAGCTTAACGAGTTTAAGGAAGACTTCAGATCAGGCACACTATCGTCGATACTTCTGCCGTACACCAGGTATACAGGCAACGCGACACGACGGTTTATCTTAGCGAATAATTGTCGATCGATCGACTTGGAGACACATGGATTATATAGAAAAGTGCAGTATCTCTTACGATATCTGAACCTCTCGGTTGCACGCACGTGGGGGGTTAGTTCCTCTTGGTAAATCTTCGGCTACACCTCCTTCTTGCTTCCTTCCTCCCCCAATCAAATTACGTGCCTCTCTATGTCATTCGACTGGCAAAATTCAATAGACGTGCGTGAATCGGATCCAATTCTAACGGAGGCCTAAAGTGTACGGCGATCACGCGGAATCCAGCTTCTTTTCCAGGTGGAATCTTACGGGTACCTTAGGCTACACTTAAACACGATACTTAGCACTTACGATTACTTAAAGATACTAATATCATTGGACTACACGCTAATGGAAGACTTTTGTGATTTTTTTTCGAGAATCACGAAACCGTTACATGTTCCCTCGTTTATTTATTTCCTCCGAGGGCTGTTTTCTCTCGGTATTATCCTCCGAGGATCGGTGCACCCGACGAGAGTCGACGACGCTGAGCGTCGCAACGCCGGTCCATCCTCGCACTGAGGCGAAAAAGTCGAGTGAGAGATGCTGGAACAAACTCTCTCCCTCTCTCCGTGCCCTCGAGCATCTCCGTTGCTCTCTCCCTCCGTGCAACCCCCCCCCCCCCCGTGTCTCTCCCTTTTCGTGGGTGGCGCCGGCGCCATGGTGTACGTCGATACCGACAGCGTAACACCCCCTGAAAGCCGGCTCGAGAATGCGACCATCTCCACCCTCCAATAATATTGGGCTTAGCGGCAACCTGGCGTTTCCACGGGAGGGTGCCGGCACTCGGAAATTGCACTTGCACGTCCTTTCATCGCGAAAGCTAACAGAGATTCCCACATTCAGATCTCCGGCCACCTTCCTTTCTAATTCCTTCGCCGAATCTTTTAGTAGTTTTACACGGTTTCTTGGTACCGTTTCAACAGCTAGTACAGATAAATAAGTTACATGGCGTTTTTCGCAGCACAGCTGTTACATTTCTCCCTTCTGATAAAGCAAAGTGGGATCTTGGGAGAATCGGAATTCTTTTACATAATATTCTATATCAAAATTTGGATCAACTATGAACCAGACAAGTTTGCTATACCGAGGAAATATCTGAAGTTGCCCTTTCATATGGAATCCCACTGAGGGATCGTCAGGTGGAACTGCAGTCTACTGTAATCTACTGTAGATCTTAAGTTAGATTACTAGGAGAAATACGAGGCATAATTCTTCTCCATACAATTCCTGCAGTGTCCAACTAGTTTGAACTTTCAAACACTGATACACTTAAATCAATGACCCATGCAATTTAATATTACTACAGAATATACTTCTATTCGTATTAATATAATTTTCAGCAAAGAATATATATGTACCAACGTGTGATATGAAAATAGAAACAATAGTACACTTACTTTACACGCCCGAACTCGTCTCGTGGTACTTGTGGCTTAGCGTCGCTTCCCATTAACATCGACCTGTACGACTCTACTTTCTTTATTACCTCTTCAGTTGTAAATCTGTAACACACGAGATTCTAAATGAATGATTGTTCCAGGATTCTTTGTACCATGGGTGGTGTGAACTACAGGAAGAATACGCTGCATAGGAAGAATATATTGAAGCCAAAGGCAAGCTAAATCCAATTGAAGTTTAGAATCTCATTTGGTATCGGGTTCAAGGAATTGATGAAGCTTCATGTTTGTTACATATAATACTTGTCAACAAGAATGGCGATTTCAAGTCCCTAAATCGGATCCTGCGTTGATCTCATTATCCCGTCGTTAAAAACATACTTACCCTTGTTCCTCCAAGATGTCTGCCAATTCCGCACACTTGACTTCGACCTTCCTTTTCCTGACATGATCGAGAATCTCCTTGTTAGGTTGTTTGTTAAGCTGATCTAATTTCCCCTCGTCGGATTTATACGTGACTTTGTCTTTTGTTTTGCGGACAATAGCCCAGTTCCTTTGGACGTGCCCATTGGTTCCAGAGCCGCGAGGTGTCTGTAATCCAATTCCATTGTACATCTTGTATCACACCTGCAAATATAAAATAGAAGAAAGTGTTAGCCAATGCCGATTATTACGTCGCGCGAAAGCTCTCGGGGAAAGAATCTTTAGCATAACTTCACGAGGCTAATGGAAGCAAAGATACAAACGAGCTCGAGGGAACAGAATGTTCATAAGTATCTGTTAACTCGACGCGCGAAGTTCTCGATCGCATTTAAGTATTCATGAAGAGAGAAAGCTTTGAAAAGGGATAAGTATATGCATGTTTTCCCCACAGCCGCGTAACAATAAGCAGCAGAGGCACGTCGCTATACACAAGACGATTGAACGAGTACCTCAACAATGAGTGACAGTAAGTACATAACAGCCATAGTGGTTACATTTCGAAATCTGAATAAAGATTCTTTTCAGAACGCCTGCAGAGCGGATTAACGGAATCACGTCAAGTGTGCGGCGTCGAATCTCAGCTAAATTGCCACGAATCGATCGACAATGCGACGTGATTGAACTAATAACTTAAGGAGGGAGCGGGAAGGTAGGTTAGAATAGAACGCACGCAAATCAATTATCGATCCGGCGAGCGCTGCGCAAATTTCGCGTGCGTCCGTTCGGCTTGCTCGCGGAGCCTCACCTTTGCATCAGTGACACCCTCAGCGATCTCGCTCTGCCATTCACGCAACTGTCGATTTCGCGACTCGTCCCGAAACGGAGTTGACCAGTGAAAAAAACACAACGAGCACCGCGATTTCCGTGGCGTTACCGTTTCACGCGGCAGCCTTGTGGGGTGCCGCGAGGTGGCGCCACTGTCCCCCATAAGCGTAGGAGTGCGAGAGGATTACGTTACGCGCCCCGTAATCGGTTCACGTGGCAACAGCACCATTTCCCTCTTGAATATTCAATTAATCCTACGATTCGCCTGAAATTCAGAAGCGATTACGTCGAAAATGGAAGTTAGTTTACTTTCGACGCGGTTGAATTAGAATTTCAATACCAACCATCGCGCGATTGATTGGATTAATTTATGCAAATTATACTGCGCAATCGCCGCGTCACGTTTTCGAACGAGCGCGCGGCTGACCAGCAGAACACGCGTTCAGCTTGTCAGGGTTAGACGCGCGTCAACGCACGTGGTGCGATGTAACCACGTTCATGAAATGTAGAATCGATGTAATTCTTGTAGAGAATGATGTATGGTATTAATTGATATCATCTACGGTTACGAAGTAATGAAAAGCATCAAGTAGCGCTACACGTTTGTAAGCACCGATATTGCATCGCACCTCGAGAGAAACGTTATTCACCCGCAATGGAAGTTAGCGTGGGCGATGTAGTAATGCCTGGCGATATTTTGAAAGATATTGCAACGGTTAACAAAAAGCATGTAGTCATTCTAGGACCTGGCTTACGTCGCGAAGCTGATACAGTCTTTTCGTACAAAGCAGGCGTGCTTAAGAAATTAGATCCCGCTGTATATTACGTAGATAGCTACCAGAAACGGTAATTATTGTTGCAGTAAAAACGTAGTCGACAATAGCATCTGTATTTACGTAACGGGCAATTATTGCTTCCAGGTACGTACCGAATCATGGGGAGAATGTAGTTGGTATAGTAACGCAAAGGGGTGGCGACATTTTCAAAGTGGATATAGGAGGCAGCGAGCAGGCGTCCCTTTCCTATCTGGCGTTCGAAGGCGCCACTAAGAAGAACCGCCCTGACATTCAAGTGGGAGATCTTGTTTTCGCGAAGCTTCTAGTCGCCAGTAAAGATATGGAACCAGAACTGGTGTGTGTAGACTCGCATGGCAAAGAAAAGAAATTAGGTGCTCTGAGCTCCGACGGCATGCTCTTTACTTGTTCCTTGAGTCTCATCAGAAAGATATTAAACCCTAATCTGCCGCTGTTTAATACGCTCGCGCATAGTCACGCCTTCGAAGTAGCGGCTGGCATGAACGGAAGAGTGTGGGTGAAAGCGAGAACTATTCAAGAAACAATAGCGGTGGCGAATGCTATTTTAGCTGCCGAATACGCTGCACCTGGCGACATAAAGAAACTATGCTCGGACATTGAAAAGACTTTACTTCTGACGGACACTGATAATAATGATCAATTGTAATAACGGGATACAGCCATCTGTTATGAATGATTATTTATTGTATCAATACTTTTTAATTAGTTTTATAAATAAATCTGTATGATTTCTTATATGAATTATGGTGATTATAGCGACAACCGTTGTGACAACCATCGTGATAGAAATGTAGAATTAGAGCTACACGTAGTAAATACAGTATCGTTGAGTATGCTGGTCGTGTATGCAGCCGTTTGTAATACAAAGATAACACAAATATTGTTACAGTCAATGAATGGTAAAGAGAAACGAAATATATTTGAATTTTCATACTACTGCCGTACTGTCTTTCATTTCGACTGCAATTTAGAATTCGAAATTATTCAATTGGTAAATCATCTTCGTAAGATACTAGAACGAATGAATGATTGAATGAGAACATGTTTTTTTAAGATGATACAACGAAGTACTTTTTCTAAAGAGATCTATTGTAATCAGCATCTAGGTGTAGGTGTAAAAGTGAATAAAATGATTGCTCTATCTTCTCTGATATGTAACTAATATTTGTCTTTTAACTATAGTCCGAAAGCTACGTTCTAACTAATGATAGTATCAGATATTCAAGCACAACCTTGACTTTCTTTATTCTTTTTTCCACAAAAATACTTAAATAACTTTTTAAATCAAGCACATTACATTTTCATATTTTTCCCCCGTTTTTTTCAATACACGATTTGTACGTGATGGAATGTGCATTGTTTATAGTCTATAAAGTAAACCGCGAACATATCCGTACCACGAGAACAGTTTGTCCAGCCACTATAACCATGTACAACGGCGATGGAACAAATTCGTACGCTGGCTGATGTAACATTGATTAACGCGGACAATTTCTACACATACATGGAGTATTATTAAATTTTAAATAACAATAATGCAACACATTACATTTGGCATAAATAAAGTAAATTAATATAATGAAGCGTGCACGTTTAACAATTCATAGAAAATATAAAAGCAGAACAATAAACGCGTAATAGTATATACAAATTTTGTTTCCTATCTATCCTTGTGCTTTTCTACAAGACAAAGATCTGAGTTTACTTAATTAAAGAAATTCACTAAGAGACGCTTTGGGATAAATACGCAACGTACTAACTTAACGCAGAACTAATACAGCGATTAATATCATTTCGTGTTAACATTATTTCCGGAATTACAATTATAAATCTCTTTCACCGTCGCTTAACGTAAGGATGTAAAACTAACGTTATTACTCTAATAGATAACGACACGACAGATCTGTAGTTTTTACAAAAAGTAATGAATTTAGAAACACCTTGATATTCACAACTGCATTCGGTTGTAAATACAAATGTTATATAAAAATCCTATACGTAGAACTGAAGAGAGCTTAAAGCTTTTTGTAAAAACCACACTGAGTTTCCTTTCCTCTGGTATGTCATAGGCAGGCAATATGTATGTTAGGGACGATTTATGGTGCTACCAGCAACCATTATACTATTCTATGGTATCGTGCTTTACTTAGTATATAATTCACATGTGTGTGCTATGTGAAGTAAATATATTACTGTAGATACCTTTAACTACAGACGTATAATGATAAATGCTATGCACACTTTGTGCTTAATAGTTTTTTTTTATCTTAAAGATACATGACCGTAGATGGAGAATGAAACCCAAGTGAAAGAAAGGATCACGTAAAATAAGGACTCACTGATAGATTTATACAATCTGTAGTATAAACATAAGATATCTGCCATTATCACTGTAGGTACACATAGATTTAAGTTTCTATTATCTTGATCTACCTCATAAAAATATATCTATGTTATATTGTTATATGATCAGAACAACTTTTTGGTATAGAAAAGGTAAAACAACGTTCTATTACGGAATTAAATTCAGTGATGTTTTTGATTTCAATGTTAGCACTGCGGAGAATTTAGAATATCTAATTAAGAGAAAAAGAAAGGTATTTCCCGTGATGTTAAAAAAATATTGCTGATTATATTGCTTATTATAAAACAACTCATAATGATTACCTTACTGATCACTCTTGCTTTTAATGATATTACTTTATTGATTGTATCCTCTAACATGATAAAAGTCGTTTCGTGAACATCCTATTATCGCATAGGTAGATATGCAGATCTTCTACTATATGCAATGGCAGAACTCTAAACACAGAAGACTAAGCGTTATTGTTAGTTCCTGTAGCAGCTGGTAGTTATAAGAATAATTTTTCATTTTATATAGCATGTTATCATTTATACTTTTCCTTCTTTTTTATCAAGTTTCGCCAAGTTGTTAATGCCACTAAATGTAAAACCTACGCCTTCACCAGTTAGCTTTGATAGAGACAGGTAAACACTTAATTTATACTACACCTATTGTTATATATGTCAGCAGAAATAAGTGATTATATCCTTATTTGAATGTGCATGAGATAGAAAGGGTCGTGTCGCGTAGTACGATGATTTTAAAGTATTATCATTATCGAGCCGTTTTGAATAAAATACACTTTCTTTGCAGAATGAAACTGCGTTCGACGTATCACCCAGTTTGAAGTTCAGAATTTCGATAGTTTCAGGTTTGGAGTTTCGTGAATTATAAAATCTGTGGCGAAAGAAAGAATGCTTGAACACGACTCTTCTAAAAGGAAAGAGGAACATGATACTCTACATGAAATACTCTTAACGAGCAAACCTATTAGATCACTCTTGAAGCTCGATATCATAGCACAAAATTATCTATATATGAATATGTAGATAAATATTATCATTGCATTCCAGCATAATTATTATATATATAAAAAATTGTCTTTGCTTATAGCTAAAATATTATGATGCCTCGGCTATATAAATATATATATTTATATCATTATCATTATTGTTATTATCATATTATTCTTCATTAGCGCGTTTATATATACCATTCACAACACAGAGTGCATAGTACGAAGCCGAATTGAATCTGTTCACCCCTATGAAATTATGCTAAAGGGAGGAACAGATCACGAAGCTTCAATGTAACAACGCACAACCAATTTTTTTATACAACCTGCGTGCACCGAATTGCTTTTTGTCAGTTTATCATATTGACAAAAGCAACATTTTATAACTTACGTAATTGTATTAAGTAGAATCGTTAAGGTATTATGTTTCTGACATTCTGAGCTGTACTAATAACAGATGAAAGACTAACAGAGACGAGAATCAATTTCCACTACCAATTTTCGTATTCGTCACTTTCAGTGCTTCTAACAGAATCAATAAAAAAAAACAAAGAAACACGATCTGAGAAGAACATATATTCTGTTTTCGTTTCCTGAGAAAAATTTCATCTAAACTGTTTGAAACCAACGTCGAAATAAATTTGTTCCCGCCTGACTAAGAAAAGCCTTAACACTCAACGCTCGTTATAACTCTTACAAGAATGAATTTTATGCGATGACAAACTCCGATATGGTGCTACTTGTAAATTGTGGAAAATAATTGTATATTTATTTGTACAGGAAGAACTCTTATCAAAATCATCAACCTTCTTGATTGACTAAGTTATTCTTTTTTGTATGTAATATGAGTAGGATGATATCATGTTTCATTAAAAATGAATTTCTGAAAAAGGCCTATTACAATGATCGATTATCAAACTTGATTCTATCAAAGATGATATCCAAAATATATTAACTTATTCTACCTTTGCCCCTATATTTACTGCTAACTCGAATGGAATAATTTAAACCGAATTGCTTCACGTTCGGGTGTGATCGTAACATCGTGAATATCCCTGATTGCGAGACTAGCGAATTTTAATCTTACTGTTTATGGAATTGTGCTATTTCGTATCTGCCAAGATTCCGTTTTGATGAGATTTGATTTTATAGCTTCTTATAATTCAGTAGCAGTAGATATTGCGTTTGTTATTAAGGTAGTGCAAAAGCATGTTGAAGCATTATACATTGTTCGAATGGCCACATGCAAAAGTTAAAAGCATGGAGAATATAACGTCGCTAAGAATAACGTTAAACGTAGCAGAATTATCTCTACGATTATAGTACTATGGTCTTTACATTGTACATTCTCTGATTCACAGGATTTTTCAAGAAAGAACATTGCACTAGGTTCTTTGGGAAAGAATTATGAAAATATTCGTCGAAAAAAATAAAAATGGACGAAAATAAACGAATCCTTATATTGATAAATAAAAAAATAATAACCCTTATATAAAGAGACTAAAAAAGGAACTTTCTCACCAACGACTTCTGCACACCTTAAAACGGCAGTAAGCAAGCCTTTATCGTAACCTCGCATCTCACAAGATCTGTTGAATTGGATGATGTATATACTGTTGGCAAAGATCTTACTCTCTGCACGATACTCGTAAAATTTCGTCTATGCTCGGTGGTAATCGTTAAAAATAATTGCGTACAAAACACGTTACATTCGTGCAGAGCGTAAGACGGAAGTTTTGCCGTTTATATGAATGTCATTTGTGACTTCGGTTTCACGGAAATTTCGGTTTTCGTTCTTAGAATTACAGTCTTACTAAGAATATTATCTCGACTTACAGGAGTTCTTTACTTTAAGCTCGATTAATGAGCAATAACATATCGAATGTCAATGTTCGAACTTCCCGATAAACTTCCTCAAAAATGTGCTACTCCGTTTCGCAAAATCTAGCAGAGTCTTACAATATGCTTTGAACACTTTACATTGTATTGTAAGTGAAAAAGAATTTACTTCTTCCGAACACACGGAGTGAACGATGCCGGTTGCTCAGTTTCTTTATCCATAAGCATAAACAGGTGTTGATTTCTCGCGACGATCGCCGTTAACTTTCATTGCTTACCTGCTGACTCTGAGTGCTGCAATGTTTCACGGATTCGAGGCCCTTTTGTTGTAATTCCAGTTACTTACGTTTAAAGGTGACACGTAAATTGTGCTCAAGCCACTTGTTAATAAAAAAAGCCACGAAACCTAAGTATTTAGTCGCTAAAGTCGCCTAGGTTGCACAACGCTGTTATTGTTCAGACGCGTGGTGGTTTGGTTGTTGAAATTCTCATCTTGCGGAACGTGCTCTGTTCTTTCGTCGAAAAATCCTGGGTTCAGAATGATGTTGGGAACGAGCTCAATCACTTCCTGCTCCTCCAGCTGCGCTGCAATTCGGGAACGGAGATTAATTTTCATTGGTCTAGGCCACGAGTTATATTAGCTTCTACCCTCTCCCTTTACCATTGTTTTGCTGGGCCATATATAATATGTATATACAAACGTTTTGCATTGTATCTGTCGATAATTGAGTTCTTAAAGTTCTGATTAAAATTCAGTCTGTACAATAAATTTAACTGACATGAAAAACAGTAGGAGACTTTGATTCAATAGATTGCTTACCCAGCAAATATATGTGCTATCTTTGACCTACATTTCGTACAGTCAAAGACGTTGCTAATAGCACATAATGTTATCTAGGCCATAATGCTCTATTACTATCACAATACTCTCTATACATGGCACTAATCATTCTGCATAACAAATTTTATACAAACCACCAAAGCTTATCAATTAGAGGTACAAGATATCTTACAAAATTAGTAAACAAATAGGGTAAGAAAGTTCCTTGTAAAGTAGATAGGCAGTAAGTTTGGTGGTTGACGAAGTCACAGTTCCATTCGTAAGAATCAGGTTTCATTCCTATAAGGATAGTAAAAAGGTGCTACTTACAGGCAAACTGTATAGAAAAGATAAAAGTATGTTACAGATTAATTTAGTGCCTTATATTGTAAAGTGTTCAGTGCAGAAGTTAAGGAAGTGTTATATTGTTAAACACGTATCACAAAGAGAGTCTGTTGAACGCTAGTAAATTTTTTTAACGTTAAATACTAGAGAATTCGTTAAATGCTAATGAATTTGCAGAGCGCTTGCAGTAGGGAAATATCAGTGGAAGATAATTGGCACTGTATTAGAATAGCACTAAATTGATTGGAAGGAGAATGGCTGATGTAAAGAAAGCTAGAGATCAGGGCCATAGATAAGTTGAGTGGTTAGTGATGCTATCGTTTCTGCTGCAGATCTTCTCCCCTAGATAATTCTGTTACGGACTTGTACTCGCTTCTAAAATTACATGATGTAGCATTACTCTACTTCGGTTTAGTTGCATGGAAGAAGGTGATTTTCATCAGCAGAAATAAATAGCATGAAAGAGAAAGAGTAGAAGCACAAGCTTTTAGATAGAGTTACCAGGAAATGCTTACAGGGTACTTTGCACTCACGATAGAGGAGGTAACAAGTACCTATACCAAGAATCATAAGTGTACCCATAACTATGCCTACCGCTGCCACCCAGACACGAGTGTCAAAATTTTCTACACCTGCTAAGAGATGTCTTGCAAGTTCTGAAATAATTGTCAATTATAAATTATAAGCTACATAATTTTATATAAATGTATTAAATTCTTCGCATGCACCGTTATATCTGGCATAGTCGCCGAACTCGTATGGTATACCTAATTCTTCGACACTGTGATGCGTGTGACCTTCAACCTCAACGGTTTTTCCTCTTCCCAGCTGGTTTGTTGCCCACACACGGAAAGAATATGTTGTGTTTGGCACCAAGTGATACACATCGATTTGCCTCTATAAAGAATATTACTTTAAGCGTGAGCGAGATCTGGCGATGGCATAAGATTTATCTCGCTCGAGAGAGAAAGAGAGATCATTTACAGAATTTGGAGGAATGTGCGTTGGGACAATAGGCTTCCAGTCTTCTGGTTCTTCACCCACATTCGGTTTAAGACGATATTCGGCAGTGAAATCTATGATAGGATAACCACCTGTGCCTGCTACTTCCCAAAGAATGTTTGCCAATATCGTAGATGGTTTTACCCATACATTATGCAAAGCTGGAGGAGGAGCTGAGAATATAACAGAATTATAATCATTCTAATACACAATTATATCTGAGATATACTTGGAAATTTAACGACTCACTGTTAACTTGTACATTAATTCTAGTCTTGACAGCATCGCGATCATCATCTAAGGTGCATGAATAGTTCCCAGCATCGTCTGCGCTAACATTGATAAGATCCAAAGCCCCATTAGGCTCAACCTTCAGTCGTTCAATTTGTCCATCTTCACGTCCCTCCCTTATCCACATCACTCCTACAGATTCTCCTGACTGTGGTAGTGCATCTTCCTCTGCACAAGCTACAGTCAAGTTCTGACCAATGTCTATCTCCACAGAGCGCACTGGCACTAAAGTTACTGCTTCCTGCCATGCTACGCACGAGAAATTATTATTTAAGCAATTACTCCCGTAAACATCGAGATGTACTTCAATTACAAGCATTCATGTATTTCAATCGAATGTATTACAATTGAACTTCGTAGCAACAATTGGTGAAAAGTGAACATTTCTGGCATGCCAATTAAAAATTTCTGTAAGATTAACAGGTCTCAAAATTACACGAACAATATAAAAATTGGGCCCCACGATTTTCTGCATTTAAAAACAATAATAGTAGCAACGAATTAATACTAATTCGTAGGTTTGTGACACGTCGTGCAGTTATATTGAAATAGTACATATAATCCATGTAAACAACTCTGTATGCCGCACAGATACATACGCGTAATAAATTCATAGGATCGAATAAAAAAAAAATTGCGAATCGTCGGAAGCGCCGCTATTCTAAAGCAGCCTAGCGAAACACAGAACGAGAATCAGGTACGAGGTAGATCAGTCCGCACGGGGATACGAGATACATGATAAAATTTGCATAACTCGACCCTGAATCGTAACGATCGTGCACTTAGCACGATTTGCAACAATGCA
Source organism: Andrena haemorrhoa (assembly GCA_910592295.1). Lineage (NCBI taxonomy): Eukaryota > Metazoa > Arthropoda > Insecta > Hymenoptera > Andrenidae > Andrena > Andrena haemorrhoa. The sequence goes on along the minus strand of OU342940.1, from coordinate 7,720,975 downwards.
CGTATACAGGCGCACAAAGGAACCGAACACTATGTAGTGTCACATTGATCGGCAGGTGTAACTTACGCTCGAGCGGATCTTGTTTCTTACCTGCCAGAAAGAGTATCAGCGTGATAATTCTACGTCCAACCATTCTCCCATTATTAGACGGCCTTTCGTGGATGCATATGGAAACGCGTTAAGGATCTCTTTTCGACCGCATCTTTCGATCGATTTTTTCTGCCCTTTTCACTTTTTTTGAACGACGTTCAGTACGCGGGAGCTGTCAAACTCATCACGCTTCGCGGAACACCGCCCGTCCGGCGCTCTTTGGATTTTATTGAGTTGCCGATGGCGCACCCTCGAGGCGACGCTGTGAACCTCGACGGTGGACAGGGCTGCAACCGTGGCGAAAATGAAAGTAACAGCTGTTAAAATCACAGCGTATCGAGAGCCGTCGTAATAAGAGAATTCGCTACATGCGTCGGTGACGCGCGCCCGAAAGCCGAGCAATTTCTTTTCCGATCGGTAATCGCACGCTGGCGGTGCATCCACGAGATCGTGGCTGTTTCGAGAAACTCGAAGGGTCCAGAAATGACTAGTTACCTCGTTACGTTCTATCCCTGCACAAGCGGGAACAAGTGCATCGATACTCGTATCGTAGAACTGGTTGAATCTGCTTTACTGATTGAGGAACAGCGGCTCGATATTTTTCTCCGTCAGGATTAACCCCGACAAAAACGATAGACACCTCGCAATGGGATAATCACCGCGGTAGTTGCGTATGATTGCTCGCGCCTTTTGTGTGAGTGCACGCGTGCACACGGTGAACGTTATTATACACAAGTGAACCGAGGAAACAAGAGTACTGGTTGAATCCCGTCGCTGAATTGGGTACGTATGCATGGTTCGCGCGTGATGCATGCCGCACGCGACGCAACGTAACCGCGATCGATCAGATTCTCAAAGAATTTAACAGGGATCTATTGCCAACCACTCGTGCCTGCGATTATACGAAACTCCGGACCGTTAGCGAGACACCGACTGTCCACGTATTTTCATACATCCGACATCCTGTTTTTATGTAACAAACAGAAGCAGATAGCCCTTTGGTAACGATCGAACAAATGCAGCTTCCTAATTACACGTCATTATTGAGAGGCTTTCAATTGAAATCTTTTGTAAATATACGCTGACCGCATGGAATTTTGGTTTTCAATAATTGCGGATGACACTCTTCTTTAGAATAATCGATTCTTCTCTGTACCGAAGTGTCATTCAGTCGAGTCGAAAGCGCGTAATGTGTACAAAACATTGCTGCAACGTTTACCTTTGCGAGAGCGCCTTGAAACCTGATCAAACAATACTGATCTTTCCTAATTTCATTGCGATTCACCGTGCTTATCGTTCCTCTTCTTGTGCAATTATTTGCCGCCTTGTTGTTGACACTTGGTAACTTCGAAGAACCTTGTCAGGCGGCTGTAGATTTATTTGGCGCGAACAGTTGCGACCTGGCGATTGAATGACAGTTTCTATAAGAAGTGCTATTATAAATGATATCATCTGCAACTAGAACATATCTTTTCTAGAAATATGGTTTTTATTTTTAGATTGAGGCAAAACTGAATCGGTAATCGAAGATCACGTTTTAAAAGGGAACGAAACGCAGGAATTGTTCAGAGAAATAGCAAATAAAGATGTATAAAAGAAACTGTGACAATAAATATTCGTGAGACATACGTGTTTGCAGGCATTTTAGTTATTTATTCTCGTTATACGGCATCGTCGTTCGAAGGGTTTTGGAAAAGCCCGCTACAATACTTGCGCTATCTCACGCGCTCTCCATCTTTGTCTATGTGACGTAACCAGTGACGTCAACGAATCGGAGGATCGATCGAATTCAAATACGCTTCTCCGCGGTTCTTCTTCGACGTACTTTTACTTTCCGACGGAATTAATTTGGAACAGCACACTTTGCGATAATTTACGAGCGATTAAATCTATCGCACCATCACACTCGAGTTCGCGAACACACCAAATGCACTCAAATTCGAATAGAATGACCATTTGTCAGAAAAGATCCTTTCGACTCGTGGAGAGTGTCCCGTGCAACAACTCGTCCTCGCAACGTTCTCACAAGTACAAGGGTGGTATTACTGCGCGTTAATTTAATGCGTTTTTACCAGTAACGATGGCTCATTAGGGTCCCGCCCAGGAATAGTCCATAATGCGTTTCAATGTCAGCTTAATGCACTTCGCTAATAATGAACCGTAAAGGGAGCCGATGCAACACAGCTGCGCGATAGCACGTAATCAAGCTAATGTAATCCTCTTACAGAATTTGTGGCGTGCAGACGATACCGAAAGGTTCGCTGAACTCGTAGGGTTTTCAGTCCTCTCGGAAAGCCGTGTCTAAAAATAATTCATCGATACATCTGTTTCCGTCCCAGGGATCGGGAAAAATGCAGCTAACTAGAAGATCAACGACCTCGTATTTACAGTCCCCTGTGCAAATTCGCGCCTGTAGTTCTCTGGATTAGCAACTTCGCGTTATCGCTCCTCCTCGAGCTATACCGAAATTGAATCGCTCCCATTTCCAAGCGTCGAGACACCTCGGCTGGAATAACGCTTCTTCTATCCGTTCGCGAACGGCAGATAGAGGCGTTGATTATCAAGGTTCACTTGCGGATGACATTTTGGAACCTCGGAACTCGGGATATCCACGCGAGCACGGTGTGCCAGTGCTCTGAGAATCAGTGTTGATTATTTGCAGGGCAAATATCAGGGGTGCAGTATTATTTACAGGCCAATCAACGCGGGAGCAAATTACATAATCTTCGAACCTCTCGAATTACTCTGAACAAGAAATTCTTATCATCGTCCAAGATAAAAATTGTAATCTCAATAACAACGGAAGCAATTAATGCGAACAAACCGCATGGTTCACCACGTACATTGATAAGGCACCTTTTAATAGGATCTCGAATCAACCCGTTCGCTATGTAGTTACACGCAAATTGGAGCGTCTATTAAAGGGAAAGGAAAAAAAGTTTCCATCGACCTAGTTTCTCCCTGGAGTTACTTCCGTCGCGTCTTCCGCGACTACATCCTGAACCGAAGGACTTCCGCGCAACTTTCCAATTAGGATTTCCCTTTCGAATGGAAAAGAGAGGCTCGTCCCTATCCCTCAACGCGAAACTCGGTTTTCCAAGAGTGTTTCACCCCCCCCCCCCCCCGCCAACCCCCTCGCCGCGTCTTCTTCGCTCGATGTATACACGTTTCGGGTGTATACCTACGGGCACCTAGGCCAGGAGGGTGGAAACTTCGACCCGTCCTATCGAAATGTCAAAGGTTGCCGCGCAAGTCGCTTCGACGTATCCCCGTTTCCCAAGAACCGACCGGATCCCATTGTTCCTGCTCTATCGTCGGGGAATAATTATCATCGTCGTTTCCATTCTGCGCCACTCGGTGATCCAAGTCCTCTGATCTCTGAACTCCGAGGGATGTTCCTGTCTGGAGGACTCCAGGCCTCGAATGGATTATTCCCGATGAAACTAAATGCAGGCTCATTTGTGATCCCCCATTTACCTTGATTATGATTTTTTATTGTGCGCCTGAAGCCTGCTCCAGCGGTAGGTCTATTCCTGAATTCTATCTCGTCCCTCGAGCTCTATTGTTAGAGCACAATCGCGGTTTCCGTTCTGCAACGCCTGACCGTTTCGCTGCTCGCGTTTCACCAGTTCCAGTGGATTACTTTCGCGAGAACGAACAGCCCCTGTTACTCATCTTCGCTGTTAGCTCGTCGCTCTTGAAACGGGGGGAAGTGACTTCTAAATAATATTCTAGCGAATCCTCCTTGGGAATAAACAACGGTCCGTTCGTTTGTACGATTGCGACGCGATCGCAAATATTTGCGACCCTCGGGGAGTGGGAGTTGATTTATCGCGCCAATTAAGGATCGATAAGACTATTATTCGCTTACATTGGACGGTCCTTAAATATTTGTAGGAACGGAGGAGGCTGTCGCGGTTGCGAGCTTCAGTGACGTCATCGGGCGAAATCGATGGCACGATTGTAGCCCCCGCGGAGAGGAATTAATTATTTTGTTTTCATTCAACTTCGCGATTGAATTGTCCTTGCGGCAGCTTCGCTAGAAAATTAACGCCGACGGTGCAGTTTCTGTGCAATGAAAATGTACAGTCACAGTACTCGTTCTGCCCGATAATTGTTGTCTTTCCCGGCCCGCTTTTAATTAATTACTCCCGCGCGCTCGTCAACGTTATCCTTCGCGCCGTCGCGGAACCCCTTCAATTTCCAGTTCTGCGCGAGCGATAAAAATTTCAGAGCGAAAGGGGACGCTCTCCTTGGAAATTGCTATGTAATGTCAAAGGCTCGGAGTTCCTTCGCGAACTTGGAACATCACGATATTACGGCATGGATCTCGTGGGCTCTTCGTGACTCCGACATTAAATTACTATCCTCCGCTGATTCGCATCGCGACTTCTTTGCATACAGAAATATGCGTTTTACGCAACTAATAAAGTAAATAAATCGTTTGGTAGCAGGGGTAATTAACTTCGCGAACAACTCGACGGAGGAACGTGTCGCGTTTCCGCGAATCATAAAGTGATCCCACTCGAAGTATGAGTGTGGTAAGAAGTAACGACAAAATGATTTTCCGGGTTTCCCATTTCTGGCCAGGGGGTGTGATATATAGACGACTACATGTTTACTGGTCTCCACTGACCCCAGACACTCCGGCGCTCCGATGAAATACATTTCAAGCAACGTGCCGCCCCATTTATCCTGCTGCACATTTATCCACCGGAGGTGTCCCGATTCCATTAATCTTATTCGATAGAGATTTTCAATGAACACGCGATGATGCCTCATCAAAACACAGCTTACACGAATGCGCTTCTTGAAGCGCAAAAAAGCACCCTCCTAGTTCATGATTCACTAACTCTAACACCTCCAGGAGTAACTAACTATTACGCGGTAAGAAGATTTGCAGTTACAAGAGATGTTATCGGCTAATTTCGCAGTATAGAATATTACTCGCTAGTCGATGAAAATTACATACTTTCCGACAGGTGATCGTTTACAAACGCCTCCGAAGCTGCCGCCTCCGCGTATATCGCACCTGGTTGGACTCCACGGCGATCGCTCGAACGAAACTCACGAATTTCCGCGAAACCGCGTTGCGAATACAAACAGAGAAGCTAGAAGGCTGCTATAAATACGGTTGATTTGCAAACGTCACGGAAACTGCGTTCGTGCACAGGAAACGCGATGCTCGCCATGAAAACATAGATAACGCCTGGGAACCGAGCGGCTTATTTCAGACACCGAGGCAGTAAACTGCAGCGTTGGAAGGATTAACAAATTATCTGATCCGGTGCAATAAATGAGGAACAATAGTGGCCGGCCGGTCGTAGTCGCGCGAGGTTATTTTCGATTAAAAGCTGGAATAACAAAAGGTGCGAGATAGGAGGCGAGAGATTGAGCAGCCGGTCGAGAAGTCGCAGTTACGCTTTTGTCGAAGCCCTCGACTGTGAAGCGAATTTGTCAGGGGAAATGTCAGACCGCTTGGATTCCTTGAATATCAGTGCACGTGAAAATATGCTGGAGGGAACAAAGGCGAATAAATTTTGACGACAGAAGCGTTTGCAATCGCGGCTCGAGACAGCCGTGGTTCTCGGTTTCATGGCCGTGTAAAAAATGAATCATACTAGCCCACGAGTGTATTCACGAAACTCGCGTTAAATTTCAGAGCGGTAAAAAAAAAAAATTGCAGTATGGGGATGGCTACTCTTCTACGCAGGCTAAAAACCGCGTCGCGGCGATCTGTCGCGAGCGTCAACGAAATATTGGGCTCCCCATTAATCAGGCGGAACGCCGAAGCCGCCCGAGTACTGTTTCTAGCGAATAAAAGTGGAAGCATTGTCCACGAGGATGGGAAAATTATGCACACGCGACATTATTCGCGGAATACGAGGGACATTTCGTCAAGACACGAACCGTGGAGGAGGAAACCGTTGGCGAGCGGAGGTACTTATAGGGTTCCTTCGTGTATTCTCTCCCTCTTCGCAATAGAATATCCGCGGCGGCGTTGTATATCTTTCAATCGGGACAGAGACTCCGTAACGGCGACACCTCTCAATTTGGCGCGCTGACGTCACGGCGAATTTCGTTTCAGAGAGGAACGTGTCCAACCGCGTGTCCTCCTCGAGGTACGCCTGCATGGACTTACACGATCGTTGCGTCGAAATGAGAAAGTACACCGGAAGAAGGGCTTCCTTCCTGAGCGGAGGATCCCCGATTGCTCTGAGGCTCACTTTGCCAACGATCTACCACACTTGGAAGTTCTCCAAGGAGCTTTGTCCTTGGACAGAGCGCGGCGTCTCGAACGGAAGAAAGTTCTCCAACTGGTCGATCGTTTATTCCTCTATGAATGATATAGGTTGTAAGACGATCCCAGGGAGGACGAATGATTTATGCAAACGGTCGTCTCGTCGGAGGGATCCCCCCAGATGTTTCTCCTCCGAAGGGAACTCCGGCAACAAAACGACGAAGCCGCCCGAGTGTCACGATCAAGTGACAACCGCGGGAAAAAGCGAAGGAGAAATCGCCAAGGACTGTTCGGCGACGAATTGTGACACTTCCTCGAAACCTTCCACGGCAGAGTTTTATCCCGAGTGCTCGACACCCTGCAAGCCATCCGTTAAGGATCCTTGTTGCAAGCCCCGTCCTCCACCTTCGTGCCCCTCTTCGGCTTTCTCTTCTCCTTGTCCGAACGTGGTGGACTATTGTCCCAAGGAAGGTAACTCTCGAGGCTCTTGGGCTGAGCTCTCTCTTCTCGATTTACTTCATCGCGAGCTGCTAGTCTGCAGGCTGATTCACTTATTGCTGCTTTGGTGTGTTTGAAATGGTAGGTGTCGAAGATAAAAAGGTAAAGAGGGCCTTTCCGGTCTGAGGGTTTCTTTGCAAGCAGAGGTGTTCGCTCGTGACGCCACGCCAGCAATAGTGAATCACTCTGTGTATAGAAGGGTGGCTCTTATTTTCGACTTTTGAATTTTCTTCGGGGCCCCCTGCAGAATAGTTCCAAAAAATAAAAAAGAATCTGCGTAAAGTTTGAGCCCGATCGGATAACGGGAAAAGGTGACCCTGGGCCCTTAAATATTTAATTATTTAACAGCTCACAATGTCGATTTTATATAATAGCCTCCAAGTTATTGATTAAATAAAAAAATGTGTCAAACAAAAGTTGTAGAAAAAGTAATAGAGCATACAAGATACTCCTTGTCCGGATATAGAACAAAAATTTTACCAAGAGTATAATAAGAGCCACCCTAGTGTATACTACCAGATATTAAATAGAAGGATTTGGTAATCTTCAGAAAACTTCCACTGAAATCCTCAGATTTATTCTCGAATCCCTTTGCAGTACTCAAGGAAGTGTAGGCACACGCTTGCACATTTATTTATCAAATCGTGACAATTTTGTAGGCCGGATAGATAAAAGGGTGGAGCGAAACGCGCCATATATTATCACCGATATCACTGATAATCAATAGTTTAGTAACGATCCAACCGTCACTCTCGCGGCAGCGTCTTTATCTTACCAACTGCATTGTCACCTAGCGTTGCGAAATACTCGTGGTTGCACAGTACAATAGTGGCAGCGTGTAAAAATTCGAGCGCAAAAAGGTGTACGCCTCAGCTGGGAAAGCCAAGGGGTTGAAATTCACATCTTCAACGGTCAACGATGCGCGAAATGCTTTACAATTAGTCACTGTTAGCCGCGCGCGGTGTGACGTTTAACAATGTGGTTTGTACAGAGTGCCCACATCAAAGATTCTGGCGAACGCTCTCGGTATTCGTGATGATGCCAGTGCTACTAGCCACGACGGCCTATGTTTACACGACGGTAATGGAAAGCAAGAAGGAGCCGCGGCCCGAGTTCATCGACTACCCCTTCATGCGGCGAATAATCAAGGTAGACGCCCATTTTCGGCAGACGAATATTCATCGATATTCTATCGGGCCAATTAATCACGATTTTGCTAGCAAATTCCGGTTAAACTTCTCAAATTCTCTGTATCAGCTTTCGCGCGCTAGTTTTACACCGATCCTCTTGTCTAACGAAGCATTCCATAAAAGGTAACCCATTCGCGCGGCAATCGATTAATGAAATCGTACGATTCGCCCACCGGCGCCGCAGGAATTTTATATTTCTTTTTCCTTCGGCTTCTTCGCCGCGCGGTATTCTTCTTTTTCTTCCGTGTCCCGTTTCAAGCGCGCCGTTGTGCTCGATTATTATGCCGTCGAATCGAGATCGATTACCTCGTCCCTGCGAGTAACTTATAAATATTTCCCTCGCGACAGCCTTACCCGTGGGGCGACGGCAGGCACACGTTTTTCCACAATCCCGTGAAAAATCCAATATCCCCGCACGGGTACGAAGTGCCAGACCCGAATGCAGCGAAGACAAGCCAGCGGAAGGATTAACGGACACGCCACGATACGCGTAAGAGAAAAGGGACAATAAAATTGCCTGCCGTGGCCGCATTAGCCGTCCACCGTCCCGGGAAATTGCCTCGAAATAGATCGGTTCAGCGCCGTTAAACCTACCCCCGGATTCGGATACTTCTCGACGAATACTCCGACCCCTGCATCTCAGGAAAATTCAGGACGACCGCTACTCGGAGCTTTCCAGCGAACGCGTTTCCCCTCGGATACTCGCCGGCCGAATTATCCGCCGTGAACACGGTAGTCGAGTGCCGGATACCCTGCATCCGGCGGGCCAATGAATCTATATAACGCGACGATTATCGTTGGTTGACCGCGTTCGACTCTTTGTGGACACGTTTCCCGTCCCACCCATACTTTTCTGTACCACGGCGGCCAATAAAGTTTCAATTGTTCAACGCAACTGACGGGGTAAAACAGTCGAAGTGAATCCTCGTGAAACGTGAAATTGCTACCACTCGATTTGTCGCGATGCCAGTAATTGTGATAGTAATGGCACCCTTCTTGGTCGGAGACGCTACTACAACCGTAACATTGTTCCTCACTGTAGTTAGCTTGACGGTACTCATTAGCAGGCTATTTTCCGCACGACTCTCGCCGATGAGGAGCAAAAAACAGAACACGATTGGGGCCACTTCGCTCAACTGTAGAGTATAACACCGCGCCTGCTAGTTAATCTGCCAGCGTCACTTCTCTCCTTAACGACGTCTCGAGCAAAGTCCCAGATGTTGATACATACCGCATAAGGTGGTCATACAACACGTCTCGCTCGCGCGTGTCGCGAGTTGAACGTCGGCCATGTGGATCCTCGGAAGGTCAACGGTGGACGAGTCCCCTGAGCACATTCTTGCCCCTCCTTTCGTCGCCTGGAGAAATCCTCTGCTTGCGTCACCGCGCCATGTGCATATTGTGCCAACAGACTCTTAATAATTTTGTTTGACGTCACGCGTGTACCTTGACCATGTGGGAATGGAACTTGAGACTGCCAGATAATTAGTTTCTCTGTGCTCGGTTCTCTCAAATCTAAGAGACGATCATTTAGGTTTAGGTTTATTATTTTCTGTGCTGCATGTCACAAGATGGCGCTTCAAGTTATCACGTGTATTCCGCTGAATGAACTATCGTCTCTCAACGATCATTTAGGATATGGTTCATTGAAAGTATAGTAAGTTTTAATAATAAAAATATACAAGACGGTGTGCGACTACAAAAGGATGGTTACAGTGATATGGACACCGAATTTGTCGTTAACTCGGGGCACGCACGTGTATCCTCGGTCACGAGATCGCTCTGAATCGCCGATCCGAACATCCGCGAAACGGCCCGAGGTTTCGCGAATCGGTCCGAGGAGTCTTCGGACTCCTTCGATGCGCACTATTAAACTGCTACAAAAGGTTGCCTCTTTATCGTGAAAAGGCTATAAACTAAAGTAAAACTTACAAAACGATCAGCCCCTTTTTAAGCTTTTGTACGAATCAAACCGCGTCTATCTATTCATAAACGGTCTCCTATATTACGCCGCGAAAGGTGGAGAGGGAGGGACGGAGGGAGAATGGTTTCTGCCGTCCATCGAGCGACCTCCCGGCGCTTTTGTGCCAAATCACAGGGAAAGCGTCACTAACCTTCCGCAATCTCTATCCTTTTCATAGGCGAATTTCATTCTCCTCTCCCATCTATCGCGAAATAGGCCGAGCTCCCTGGCTCCGCGCGCGGTCGTAACATTTGATTTGCTGAGCGGGATAAGGAATATCGCGAGTGCACTCGGCTAATGTCAGAGGTCAGTATTCTTCATCAACCGCCGCACGGCAAATTTCAATGTAATCGCGCGTGCACAATGCTCCAGGAACTTTGCGTGGACAAGTGCACCTCGTCTCGCATATTAATGCAATTTCACAGAGTTCATGCCAATGACGATGCTGCTGCGTGGCTTTTTCTGAACTTTGTACTTTTCTGCCTCCTTCTGCCTGATTAGAAATCGACTCTTCCCCTGTTATCACTGCCTTCTCCCTTTCCTGCTTATCGCTCTCCACCCTCTGACAACTAATTTTCAATACACTAAATATTTCAATTGCCTATTCATTTCTTCTTCAGAGTCTAGAGTACATCCATAGGTCAGAAGAGTCAACCAAGCCTAACAATTTCAACCAACATCCACCCCCGTCCCTTAAAGAGTTCCTCCCTGCTCTATAAAAAGCAGATTCTCGAAAGGGCGTGTGGAAGAGGTGTTGCGCGAGAATAAACAAGCTTGGTTCTCGCCCACCCTCTGCCCCCGTGTCGCGGGAACGATGAGAGTGGCTTTCAGCTTGAGCTATTCCGAGGACGGAGAAGAAGAAAGGATTCTCGCCCCGACAAGTGGCGTGCTCCCTCCTTCGTGGGTGTCGCTCGTCATTCTAAGATCATACATAAAACGCCGGTAGGGGTGTCGGCGCGGTTGTTCGCCAAGCAGCTCCAGCCTCGTGGAACACGCGCGTCCACCCTCCTCGGCGAGCGTTTCTAGTCTCTCGCCTCGAAGCTCGCTGGCGTGTTATGGCGCATCTGGTCTCGCGTTCTCTTGCCCGCTCGGGGATCGATCAATAGGCCAGAGAGGCGGCGGAGGCGGCTAACGGTGGCTTGTCCAGCCAGTGACGGACTCGAAAATTTCCATTGCTAATGACATATCATTAAGGCCCCCGAGGAACCGTTGCAAATTCTCCTCGCAACGTCATTCGCATCTGCGCCACCTCGAACGTCCTCCTGAACTCTGGCATTCCCCAGTATCGATGCACTCGAATCAATAAGAAATTCCCCCCATAGAATCGCTTGCAAAAACTCGTCCCACGAGTTCAAAGGTACCCTGGTTGCTTCGGTGCCACCGATACCCGAAAGTTTCCGGCGATAAACCGAAGTCGAAGCGTAACTTCGGTATTTAGAGCGACGAGGGTGCTCCAGAGGGACGGAAAGGGTGCGCGTCCCCGTCTCACGGCCCTGCGTCCGGATCACCGGGTTGCGGGGGCGGCAGGGGGCGCTCCGATTGGTCCAGCTCGATTTCGCGGGTTCGCGCGTGCCAACGGGCCCGCCAATGGCAGCCACCTCCGGCCCGTCAGTCAGTGGCCGCGCGTTGCCGATGGAACGTCGCGACGTTTTTGGGTCGCGTCTACCCTCCGCCGACCCTCTCACGAACCCTCGGCAATCTTCGCCTTAACAATCTTCCCAGAAGCAGCACGTGATACAGTTTCACGCATCTCTCCGTCGCACCCTCGTTCTCGCTCGCTGTCAGTCGCTTTAACGAGCAGGCCAGCGCCGTTTCGCAACCTTGTGCCCCATGCCTTTCGAACACTTTTACTTGGAAGTCGAACGACGCGACAGCGCAAAGTCCGCCTGAGAATCGTTTTGCATTCCCGACGGAGCAGTGGCACGCGCCGTGGCCCCAACTATCTCAGACCGATCCCAACACCATTCGCGTACAGAACGGCGCGCCTCGATGCTCGTTCGTTAGCGGCTCTATCGACACAGTCGGGCGCCGGTGGCCCCGTGGATCGTGGCGTACCGCAGCTTATCCTGGCTTCCCGCGATTTATCCTGCTACGCGGCCAAGGTGTGGCGCGAAAACTGCTGTGCACCCGGGGGAACAGGACGAGCGATCGTCTTCCACGCCGACCACGGAGCCTGGCCCATTTCCGCGATGCCCAAGGTTAAGGAAACCCTTTGCTCGTAAGTACGCGGTGGCGACGGCTCGCGTGTCCCCTCGACTATTTACGACGCGTGCAGACGACAGGGCTCGCGTCAAGCGCTGCGAGACTGCCAGTCGAGCACGTCCGAGACGATTGGGCCCATCTGACTGGTCACAGTCCAATCGCAGGTTCCAGCGCTCCACTCAGCTACCGAGAATGGGATTACGTTCGAGCGCCACTCTGAAGACCGAGATCCCACTGTAAAAAAACTCTTTTGAATGAAGTTCCTGGTAAAAAGCACACCGCGTGTTAGCTACAAGATCGTTGTAGAGCGCAGTTTCTTGCACGAGAGTTTACAAGTATTCTGAATTATGGTTGCTTCTAATAATAATTCTCGCTAGTAATTTTCCCGCTGAAAGAGCGATTTCGGGTGTGTGGGATTACGGTGGTACAGGTGGGTAGGTATAAATACGCGTGTTGCGCAACATTTTGTTTATTGCTCTTCCGCAGCCTCGGGAAACCCAGACTCCGTTATCGCGGTGCTGTTCCATTGGCATTTCATAGAGCGTGAATCGTTTACTGGGCAGTTTTAATATATCTCGGGCGAAATGGAGGGTAAGGGGAGAAACAGAGAATGCCACAGCGTTATAGGGAAAATTAAGGCTATTAAGCAGTCGTTCCTGTCTAAAATGAAGCGTTTCTGTTTCAATTAATGACTTGTTCTTTGGCATGAGGTTTATTAGCATCATAAGATTTAAAAAACTTGTTTTAGGACATTCCGTACTTCGTTCCAGTGCGGAGTGGAAATTTCTTGTTCTTAACAAGTATACCAAATCTTTAACGTTATTTTACGGGGATTTTTGAACCTTATAACTATAAATTTATACTATAAATCGCAGACTAACGAAAAATGGACATTCCCCTTTTTTCTCCGTACCCTTCAAATGATATTCATGAAATAAAAGTATGTGGTTGACGATTGAGCGAAAAACCCAAGTAAACGGCGAAGAGAATACACGTTCGCTGTTTAGGTAGAAGAAGACCAACTTCAATGCAATCGATATAATCAATGATCTAGCCTTCTGCCTCTGAAAGAATGCGATTTGTTAATGGTAACGAGATTAAGTTCGTTGCAACGTTATTATTAATGCCCATTGAACCGCCGATGGCTGACCCAGTGCGAGGATTTGCGTGGAGACACGCGGAGCAAACACAGGCGATACGGCATTTGACGTGCTTCAATTATAAGGGTGGAGAGAAAACCGCCAGTCGATGCTCGCGAAGGTCTTTCTGTTTCAAACGCACGAGAAACCACCGACAGGCGCGAGCTTTCGTGCTTTCGAACGAATATCTGATGGATCGAGCCACGGACAGAGAGACGAATATCGTGCAAATCGCACGTGGAACACGACACGTACGATTCCCTGATAACGCCTCTGATATTCCGAATCGATTGCGCGGCAAAGTTTCCAGGGGGAAATATAACAATTTTTATTATGATTCGTCGCGTCCACGAGGGGAAGCTTGATAACGAATCTAGAACGTTCCTCCTCTGGGCTTAACGGTGTCTTAATGGTCGTTGCTCTTTTTCAAGGATCACGCCTGTGCTACCATGAGGTTGAATGGTAAATGCGAGACGAAAGCCTTCGAGCGAGAAGCGTTCTACACGGCAGCGGATCGACGATAAATAACAGCGGCAAAATGTTGATAAAAGAGTATCGAATACCACTGCCTCTCACCGTGGAGGAGTACAGAATTGCTCAGCTTTATATGATAGCGGTAATTATCTCACAACCATAGGCACAGTCGTAGCGTATCGCTTATCAGCGATTAGGGGGATCAAGCTCCATGGAAATGGGCCAAATGCTATTGTCGTAATCGAGGAATAGTCTATATGCCTACCTTCTTAACACGATTAGCGTCTGGTGTTAATATTCTTAATGGTCGCGCATTAGGGGCCAAAAGTATGAGGTCACTTCTCAGTGAAAGCGCGGCAGAGCAAATAACCCGTAGGAAGATGGACAGCAGCGATAAGACGGTCTCATACTGTTGGCCCAGTGCGCGCGGGTCGCAGTTTGTTAGAACGAATCGTACCACTTGCAGAAAAAGTCTCGCGAGGAGAGTCAAGGAGCTGGCAGCGGCGTGGAGATCTTAGTAAACGAGCCCTACAACAACGGCCCAGGTGGGAGCGGCCAGTACACGCGCAAGCTTTACCACGTGGGAAGACACCTGCCGGAATGGTTCAAGAGCTTGCTACCCAGGTCGGCGTTGATCGCGAACGAGGAGGCGTGGAACTCTTATCCCTACACGAAGACGCGCTTCACCAACCCGTTAGTCGAGAAATTCTCCATCGAGATAGAGACTTATTACTTTCCTGACAACGGCTACCAGGAGAACGTGTTCCAGCTCAGCGGCAGCGATCTGAGGAACCGAATCGTCGGTACGTGCTCGTCGCTCGCATTCCTGGCTTTTCGTTTCCACCTCGGCGCGTTATCGATTGGTTGAATGGATTTTCAGACGTGATCGACATCGTCAAGGATCAATACGCGGGCGACTACGTGAAAGAGGAGGATCCGAAGTTGTACGTGTCCCAGAAGACTAACCGGGGACCGCTGACTGAGTCATGGCTGGAGGAGTACTGGGCAGACGTAAAAGTATTTAGTCCCTTTCCAGTCCCTTAGACGAGTCTCCACTGTGATTAATCGATGCTGGATGCTAATTGGGATCATTTTCGACGGCTGTTTAGGGAAAGCAACAGCCAACTGCGTCTGGCAAGTCACTGATGTGTGCCTATAAGCTGTGTCGCGTGGAGTTCCGTTATTGGGGCCTGCAGACGAAGTTGGAGAAGTTCATACACGACACAGGTCAGTGTACAGTATTCACAGACGCATCCCTTGGCTTCTACGTCTGTATTACACCGCATGAAATGTAACACGATGAATTGTAGCGTTGAGGAAGACCATGCTGCGCGCACACATGCAAGTCTGGGCCTGGCAAGACGAATGGGACGGTCTGACGATGGAGGATATTCGAGAAATCGAACGGCAAACTCAGCTGGCGCTGCAACGGAGGATGGGCGCGGTGGAGGGCAGCGAAGAAGCCACGGAAGAGAACCAGGAGAAGGGTACCTCCAACGCGACGATGACACCCCAGGAAACCGACGTAGCCATGACTTTAGCCGCCACACTCGGAAGCATCGAGAAGAACGAGGACCCGCAGAGCCCACCGAGTCTCAGGAAGTCGTCCGACATAGGTATGACCAGCACGGCGGTCAGCTCCGAGGGCGAGGCCAGCCCCGAAGACTCGCCGACCGAAGTACCCGAGCTTAGGTAAAAGCGGAAGTAAAATCAGGAACCTATCTGCTTGCGTGGAACCCCGCCTGTACGGTGCTTGAGACGAGCGCGTTCGTTTCAGAAATGTTCCTGCCGAGGAGACGGGAGACGCTAAGAAGGGCTGGAAGACCAAGGCGGCGATGCACTCGCCGATCTCGAATAAGAGCTTCGACATGCAGATGGTGAACTGGCGGATGGAGAGTATCGTGAGGGAGTCTGAGTCGGGCAGCGAAGAGGAGTTCTTCGATTGCCAAGGTAAAATGCCGATTTGCATAGGGACAGCATGATCATTGTTCTTTCGAAGGGTCTGCGTGCATGAAACTAACCGGCGCGACTGAACGACGAGGCAGACTGTTGGCGAATTCTCTTGGACACGTAATACTCTAGAAACTCGCACGTTCAGAGTAGGGAATACAGCATGAGCTGGCTGATCGATCGATACTTTCTGTTCTCATTATGTGTACCCTCTGTTTCTTATGTTGCATTCCACACTGCAGCTGGGTTCGTTATACCTATTATACGCAAAGGTAGGGCACGTAGATAGCGATGAATACGTAGAACTGCAGTCTTCTTAGCGTGTTCAAGATGTACCCGAAGGATTATAGATCGACGATGATGCTAGTGCCTGTATTCGGAAACATTGCGCGATTGCGTTCATGCATCTAGTAGAGGAAGTAGGACTCTTCTTGGGGAAATCCAGTTATTTACCGCAGCATGAAGCAATGATTACGTGGATCATGCGCCATACGTAATGCCACAGGCTGCTTATGTTACTATGCTTCTTAACAACCATTCTGATCTGACTAGGGGAACGTCCCGATTGCGTGCTCTTGTATTTCCTGTCTTAACACGTGTCACGGCTTCTGAAAAAGGCGCGATGCATAAGCAATGTTAAAATTTCTGATTATGCAGAGCACTTCGGAGGTAACTCTTCATTAGCTAAATGGAGTTCTTTGGATCTTCTAGCAGAAGAGGAGGACAATACGTTCACTCCGCCACACACGGCGAACAAAGAAGGTAAATGGCCACAGGTGATCCAAGAAATCTCTGCGTTCCATTAACTGTCGCTGTAGTTCGTTCTCATTGCACGTTTCCAGACGACACGATATTCTCGCCTTCCTATCTTCAACGAATGGCCAGTGAACGTAGCAGTAAGAGATTGCAGATCTCCACATCGGCGAGCATCGATGCCTCGTGTCCGGCTTCGCCTCAGCACTCTCCCACTCATCAGCCGTGCAAAACTACCATGCTCATTATCGCGATGCACGCGGGAAGTGTGTTAGGTAACCAGCATCCCAGCGTAAATTCTATCGTGTAAACTCTTCGCGCGACTGACGTTGCATCTGCATATTCCAGACGCCAATGTCGATTTGACCGCAAAAAAGTCCGACATTACAACGTTCAAAGGGGCCTTCGAGTCTGTCATGAGACAACACTATCCCAGCATGGTTGGACATGTCTCCATTAAGTTCGTCCCCTGCCCCTCCATCTGTACCGAGGGTCTTGGTATTTTATCGAGGTAAAGCTGAGAGAGCCAGGTGAAAAGTCCAACCTTTATACCCTTCGCGGTTTCATTCTTGATCGCTCTTTTTAATCTGTTCCCTTGGCAGTCTAAGTCCGTACAGTTTCGACGTGTCGCCATCCTCCACGAGCACTCCTCAAGTGACACACGACACGATCCCAATCGGCGCGATACCATTGCTGGCTAGCTCCACTCCCGAGTATCAGGACGCGGTCTCGCGAGTGATAGCCGGGGCGAATCAGGTCTACCACGAGTTCGTGAGAAGCGAGGAGGGTCGCTGTTTCGCGGGGCAGATATGCTTCATCGGGGACTCGGTAGGGGCAATCTTAACGTACGACGCTTTGTGTAGATCAGCCAACTCTAGGCACAACAGCGAGAACAATGTTCTGGACACCCAAGGCGTTGAGAACAGCGCGAGCCTCGAAGAGGGTAGACACTTGGCAGCGCCCTCTCCCAGAAGGAAGTCTTCTAGCCCCAGGTGAATGATTAATTAACGCGTGCTCGATAAAGTCGCGAGATTAACCATCTTCCTCTTTCAGCGATAGCCAACATAGCCAACATAGCCAACAGCATTGTAGATTGGACTTCGAAGTAGGGGAATTTTTCATGTTCGGTAGCCCGCTAGCTGTAGTTCTGGCGTACAGGAAGATCTCTCTGGGCGGCGATAAGAGTAGTAATATACAACGGCCGTTGGTGAACCAGGTGTACAATTTGTTCCACCCCACCGATCCTGTGGCTGCCAGGCTAGAGCCACTGATCTCCGCGAGATTCTCTCTTCTTCCGCCCGTTATCGTGGCTCGATACCAGAAGTATCCGCTTGGGAACGGCCAGCCTTACCACTTGCGTACGTATCGATCGTTCGGGAGTCCGCTCTCGGGTCGACGAGTCCCGGGAATCATTGGTAACATGATACTTTCAGTGGAAGCCATTCAAACGAATCCACAGTTATTCACGGACAGTCTGAACGTTCCAGTCATGTCGATCTCTCACCTTAGACGACTGTCCGATATATCGATTCACAGTACCATGTCCGGTATGGTGGAGAATGTTTCTTTACAAACAATGTCCAATTGTAAGCGAACCACCAGCGACTGGCAATACCGCGAGCGCCGACAGTCTGTTACCGCTCTGGGTTGTCTGTTGCAGTAACGCAAAAGTGGTGGGGCAACAAGAGATTAGACTATGCGCTCTACTGTCCGGAGGGTTTAGCGAACTTCCCCACGAACGCTTTGCCTCATCTTTTTCACGCCAGCTACTGGGAATCCTCCGACGTTATTGCGTTCATCCTAAGGCAGCTGGGCAGATTCGACTTGCCATTACTCACCAACGAGGAGAAACAGTTAACTTGCTTCCGTCCAGGTCAACCAAGGGAAAAGTGGAATAAGAAACGTACTTCCGTTAAGTTAAAGGTAAGCTATCGGTATCCTTGGCGGTATTCTCCGATGCTCGTAATGCTTGAGAGAACTCCTCGCTCCAGAATGTTGCTGCCAATCATAGAGCGAACGATGTAATTGTTAGAGAAGGAGCAATGCAGGTGTTGGTTGCGAGGTTTATGTACAGCCCAATCGACGTTATCGCTTTGACAGGTACGATAACCGCAATTTTCTGTATGAAATCTATATCTTAAGCACTCCCCTCGATTATAATCGATCTTCTAGGCGAGAAAGTGGATATCCACATCATGAAGGACGCCCCAGCAGGTGAATGGACGTACTTATCTACCGAAGTGACTGATAAAAATGGTAGAATAACGTATAAAATACCGGACGACAAAGCGTTCAGCTACGGACTCTATCCGGTTAAAATGATCGTTAGGTAGTATCGTCGATCCACATGTACTAGGCGTAACGTAATATATCTGAAGCATAAATGTTCGTCTTCCAGAGGTGATCATACATCTGTAGACTTCTTCTTGGCTGTGATTCCACCGAAAACAGAGTGCGTGGTATTTAGCATAGATGGTTCGTTCACTGCGAGCATGTCTGTCAGCGGGAAGGATCCGAAGGTCAGAGCAGGGGCTGTGGACGTTGTCAGGTGGGTGTCAAGCCGCTGCGTCCGAGAATACATTCCCCTACTGTTTATAACTCGGGGTCCTTGGTTGTTTAAATTAGGCACTGGCAAGAACTGGGTTATTTAATTATTTATATTACCGCGAGGCCTGACATGCAGCAGCAGAAAGTTGTTTCCTGGCTGTCCCAACATAACTTCCCCCATGGTCTTGTATCTTTCGCGGATGGTCTGTCGACGGATCCGCTTGGCCATAAAGCTGCGTACTTAAACAAGCTTGTGCAGGTGAATAGCTGCCCAGCGTATATACAGCTCTGTTCGCTTCCTGTTTACCATTGATCCGGGATAACGCCGAGCCACGTAACTCGTTGATTCCAGGAGCACGGAATGATGATTCACCACGCGTACGGCAGCAGTAAAGACATTAGCGTTTACACTGCGATTAATCTTAAGCCGAGTCAAATCTTCATCATTGGGAAAGCGCCAAAGAAGCATCACGCTCTGGCAACGATCCTCCACGACGGTTACGCCGCTCACCTGACCACGCTGCAGGCCCACGGTGGCTCGAGGCCTGCCCAGGGTAACGCGCGGATGGTGATACCAAGAGGTCAGTTCGGTTTACCGGGACAAAACGCTTCTCTGCGACGGAGAAGGTGAGTTATCCGTCCGTCGAACGTGATATTCTATGTGGATATTGTGCCTCTGTCGCTTACATCTTGCCGTGATTGCGGGCATTTTTAAGGTAATAATCCTTTCGATCCTCGTTGCTATCCTCGGCGTTCAGATGTGTCGGTTGCTGCGGAATGCTGGAATTGTCACGCGTGTATGCGATTAAATGTTGTCTCCTAGAAAGAAGATCGCGCGGAGTTGGGCGTAAGGCATTCCGGCGACCAATCAAACCTTCTCTTCTCTGTACATAGATAATGCCTGTATTTTTATAGCTCGCCATACTGTGCGGTCAGTATGGGAATTTCAAGCGAGAGTAGTTGTTTCAGAGGCGATCAATGATGTCTGACCCTCCTATTCGAGTCGCGACCGTCAATGTTAAACCAAAAACCCACGTATGTCGAGTGATTTCTCTGTAAAACAATCGTAACCACAAGAACAAGGTACACACACTGAATAATCTACGTAGTCTTGGCATGGTATAATCCGTAAGAATCTCGACAAACGATACAGACGAGCAAATTGCTTCCAAAGCTTGCCTTCTTGCCCACGAGAAGTGGTGGCAGGTGCTTCTTAGTCTGTATCGTATGCTCGGATATAGGAATCATCCCTGTATGACGTCCACTGTACGTTTTGGTAATAACTCAGCAGTTCAGTTCTCGACAACGTATAATTTCAATTGGAAAGTTCTCCCTAGTTACAGCTAGTCTACATCTATGTGACCTATGTACAGTATTTTCATTCTTCTTGGTACCATCCGCATCCACCCCTTTGCGTCTCCCTTTTCCGCTTGTCGTGTTAGAGCGATGCTGGGTTCACAGATAGTAAACAAGCGTTTTTAATAAGTTCCACTTTAGTTTCTCGCCAACCATGTGTATTAAACCCCTGAAGCTTCATTCGGACTGTGTATCACTCGGCGTAATGTAAATGATCTATCGTTCTCCAATGCTGGAGCGACCTTCGTGGCAACTTGTTCTAACTTCTAATGCATTACCAACCTGTCTTGACTCTTTTTAGCTGGTAGCTAAGACGTTTGAACAGTGTCTAAAGCTGATCAGTTTGTTCGTTACAGGTACCTGTTATGAAGACGCGTCGCATTACGCGGCATAGTTGATATGATCGTGATCTCGGCAAGAGCCGCCACCGTTCTACGCTCAAACTTAATGTTTTATCTATCGGCCGTACATATGTCCAGAATTTATGGTTAATCGACCTATGAGTGTCTAGATGTACAGAGACTAAACAGTTTTTTCGTTACCTCCCGAAATGGTCTGATCTCACTTTAGCGACCAAGGTAAACTAGAGCCCCATACCGCTTGAAATCTGTTAGGTGAATGATTGTGTTACACACAACATTGCAGCTGGATCTACCACCTGTATCAATTTCGTTTCTCCTCGGTGTATTTATTTAATCCAGAAGAGCTGAGAATACGAACGAGGGTTTAGTCCTCTCGCGTTCCGGTGGTAGATCGGGCTAAGACATTGCTTGTACAAGAGACTAACAGCACGTCTGAACAAAAGCTCTGACACCATGCACGATTGTACACGTGAATGCCGTTTAAACGAACATCACAACTCACGGACATGCGGGGCGTGTACCGCCGTACAGGAAATAGTCGACAGCTATTCTCACGAAAATCACGCGTCTTTCGAATGTTTCTATCTATGCTTATCACATGATATTCGACTATCCTTTCCAGCTATGTGTTTCACCCCCGCGGATGGAGCAGATGTGCGGATCCTGCAGCGGTTGAAATCATTTCTTCCACCCTCGGGATCACTCGACTTGACCCCCTGCCTGTAAAGCTGAACTGACTCTCCTAATCTCGTAACTTGTTGTACCGTTCTCTGTCCCGAAGCAACTTTCATTGTGAAAGCTCTGTCGCAGTTGCAGGGTACAGGTCTCTCGGCGAAGAAGCTAGACGGTTGCTTGCACAATGAATGGTGTTCCGTACTCGTTTAAGGAATGAGCAAGTAACCCGCTCTGCGTCGCTGTCATTGCAGACGGGGCAGCCGTTCGTCTTCGTCGTCGCTCGAATCACTCGCCAATGCTTCTTCTTCATGGATATGTTACGTTTCTGTCACGCTTTCAGTATAAACATCCAAACACACCGCTAGCTCTACTACGCTGCTAATCCATGTCCTCATCTGCTTCCACTACAGGCGATCTACGCCTACCTCGTTCACCGATACGCTGCGCTTTACGGTTCGATAACGTCCAAGAGGTCCCCCCTCAGTGGAACGTACATGTACCTTAGTCTTAGCCTCTTAGCTGGTAGTCAAATCTAATTACATACATGCTAGAGTGTTGCCGGAAAGTAGCTTGGAATAATTGCGACGAGAAATAGCAAGATGGAGCAAAAGTTACTGCGACTATCTAAAAATCTAACGGAATCCTGATTCGTTAAGGAGAACGCGTTTTATGTCTCGACGCCGGGAACTTGAACGCCAGGTTCAGCTTCCCAGCGTGACTCGGGAAGGAACATCTACCTTGGTTCTTCAGGCATGACTCATGAAACCCCTGCAGCTGATAGTG
This sequence comes from Andrena haemorrhoa, assembly GCA_910592295.1. Lineage (NCBI taxonomy): Eukaryota > Metazoa > Arthropoda > Insecta > Hymenoptera > Andrenidae > Andrena > Andrena haemorrhoa. The sequence goes on along the minus strand of OU342940.1, from coordinate 7,698,752 downwards.
AATCAAACATGTTTGATGCTTATCCTGTCTGTCAGTTTTCATTCTACTTCTAACATTGAGAGATGCCTAAGAAAATACACCGCTGAGGCCACTTAGAGGATCGCGTCAGAATGCTAGCAGTAACCTGAATTAAGAAAGCGATCCTCCAATTGCTCTGAGCACTGTAGTAGACTGGTGGACCGAGTTAACTATATGCACTACCAAGTTCTTAAAACACGAAGGCTTCCTTCGTCGCCCGATTACTAATCCCAACGAACGATAGCTCTTTCAGACTGGCGAAGCGAACAATATCGCAACCCATCCCGAGCAAGATTATACTCCCTCTGGAACGATCAACGAGCGTCGGGCCCCCAATCTCGCAGCAGACCGCACCAGCCATAAGATCCACAGCGCCGGAGAAGCACTGACGGTTCGCGCGCTGCCGGTCGTTCTTCGAGTCCCGGCAGTAGGTGACACGAGATCACGCCAAACCGAAGGAGCCCTCGCGCGCTCGGGCCGACGTCTGCTCAACAACTCGAAGAAGAAGATAATTCTACTTTGTTACTCCACTTTTGTATCCTCTATGTACACCCTTAAAATGCTCGCGCGCCACGCGCGGGATCGTACAGACTTCCTCCGAACAAAATGGCCCGAGGGCGCGAGAGCCTTCTTATCCGCGCGATGACGATCACACGGCTCCCTTATCAGAGACACCTTCTACGCGACGCGGTGCGATTCACCTTTTTTTACCGGGGCGCGACCAGAGCTTCTTTTCCAGCGACCCTCCGACTAAAACCTTCGTAAACGCTCGAGAGCTACCCGTGGCTGACGGAAGGGTGTCGCCCGAGCGCCCCGCGCGAACACGATCGAGCACGATCAAAAACTTTTGATAAGATAGTCCGAGATACAGCGTCTAGTTCCTAATACCGACGGCGAGCGAAAGCATGCGACCTTTTCCTACGGAGAACGAGCACCGTTTTGTAGAGTCTGTTCCAGTTCGAGCGATGTGTGTACAATCATCTTTTACATAGTCTTATTATCATCACTGTGTTTGTAGACGCTAAGTGAGACGTGAAATCGGTTCGCCGAGATTGTTACCCGAGCCCCTTCGTTGCTACCGCGAGGAATGTAACGCTAATCGTGACGTTCGCTGTTAGAGGTAATTAGCCAGTAAGCCCCCCGTTAGCACTGTAATCATTGCCAAGAGCTGTTGGATATGTAATGTATAATGTTGCGCCCAAGTTCCTTCGGTGCTGTGTTAATTTCAACGCGATCATTCGTTATCGATCTCCGCGGAGAACAACGCGGGAGAAGAATGGAATTAAGTGTAACACCGTTTTGTACGTTGTCTATCGAGAAACCTTAAGAGTAACGGAATAGATGTTTCCCGGGCGAACGTTGGTACAAAGACACATCCCTCTAATCGCGTAGCTCCGTGTCGCGATCGGCAATGCGAGCGCGACACCGATGTACATAAATAAGTCGCTGCAATGTTCATGGGTAACTTTAGACTATGCGGGTATGGTTTATCAATTAGCCGTGAACCTCGTCGGCGGGCGTGTGCTGTCCAGATGATAATAAAAGTAGCCTCTCGCGGCGCGAACAATACGGACAGCTCGGCGACGAACAGGGCTAACGTTAGTTACCGATTCGTTCTCGGCAAATTGTGCGCTTGACATTTGTGATTAGATGGATAATTATTGCCCGGCTGTCGGCGGAGAGAATATATTTAGTTTTGTAATTGGTAACGATCCGAATTGTCGCGTCGCTTACTGTTACGACTAATTACCAGGGTAGTTAGTCAGCTCGGTAGATAGATCTGCGGTTCAGCCTTGGGCTGTTCGAGCAACGATGTCTAAAAAAGAGGCGCAGATTAGACGCGATGCCGCTCGACTCTCTGGATCTCGCGTCACCGTAGATATAACGGATCATCCTATTCTTTTCTTCGTCTTCTTTCCGAGCTAAGTGACTCTTCGGGCGAGATTAGAGTAATCGTACGATGATTAGTTGATTAACTCATTGTCGTGCTCATCATTGTTCCTTGACTGTTTTCAATAATACGGTAGTCGCGATCAAACACCTGCCATTGATCTAGTCCTGGCGCGGAAGGGTATCCGCGCGTTACTCGGCCGTTGTCCTCGCTGCGATGCGGTACCATGAAAGAAATTTATTAAATGAAATTATCGACTGTTTGTATCGTTGTAAAGTGGCACGAGCTCTAGTTCTGTATGCAGATGTACGATGTACCGTGTTGCTCTGTATACACATGTATACGTCTATAAGTATGTGACCGTGTACGTGTATACATACATGTGTATATAAATGTGTATATGTGCGTGCAGGGTGTTTGCGGAAGCGTGTAACTTCGTTGGATAGTCGTGGGATCGGTGGGATAGAATTAAGGAGAAGCGCTTGAAAGTTTCGGCATGGTCAGAGTAACTACAGCAGAGCTACTCGTGAAATGCCCTGCACGCACATATATATATGTATACGATGACGTAAATGTTTAAGATATATACATACATATATATATATTTATTCGTAGTCTATAAGCGACTGCAAAGATATTTTACTTATATGGATGAACGATTATCACCACTGGTAATAAGAGTTATATTTTTGTTAGCATAACTTAAATGACATGTTGTAATAACTAATCAAGAGTCATTGTTTTATATTATGCGACCTCGCTCTAACGTAACGATTGTTTTATATACCGTTGAATCATAATTTTCTTGATCAGCCTCAGCGGGAAAGGATCTCAATAGAACGCCTGGCCGACGAAACTGTATTCCCACTTTCTTCATTGGATATTACAATAAATGATAAATCATTGTCGTTTAAATTTCACCACGTTCGCTTCCCTCCAATTTAATTGCCAGGCTATTTCTAAGGTTTAAACAGTACGGCATGCACGAACATGGAGACTGCTCGACTTATCGACGAGCAAGATTCAAGTTTAAAAGGAATCGCGCAGGCGTGTTTATTCCAATCGAGGCGTAGCAGAAACATTACCGCCAAGTGTTCGTTTATTTTGGGTCCGCTGCGCTTTAATTTGCGTGGAACTCACCGAATGATAGAGTGCAGAAACGACATGGAGAACGGCACGAGAAGCCCGACAATGACGACGAAGCTGAGAAGTCGCGACGCCGCGAATAAAATCAGACATGGATCGCCGAAATTGCAGGAAGTCCTTAGGGAGGTTAGTTTACATGTATCCCAAGAATTTCTCCACATCCGAGAGAGCCGCGCAGCGATTCCAGTTCGACGGCAATTACGCGATTCGTGATTAATAAACGTGATTTCAGAGGTGCCGGCAGAGAATGCGGGAGAAACGGGGACAGTTGTTCAACAGGGGTAGATTCAACCTGGAGATCAAGTCAAGAGACGTCCAAGAGACGTTAACAGAGATCGTGCGCAAAGAGTTGAAAAATCTCGCGACCACGGACTTGGATCCGGCAGTGAACCCCTTCTCTCATATCGTCAACGAGCCTCTCGATCCGGAAGAGGCATTCGAACTTGAAACAGAAATACTCAACGAGGAAGGTGAGCCTCGCTCGCTTTTAAGCTTCGAAAGCTACGAGTAGTTTCATACATAATTGCGCGTGAATTACAGAACAGTGGATATTGCAAGAGTACGAGAAAATGTCCCAAGAAGAAATCGAGATGCTAGCCCTGGCTGCGGACCAAGAGGTCGATCAAGTTATCTGCCCCGTCTGTCAGACGTCCAACTTGACGGAGGAAGCGAATCGAGTAATCTGCAAGTCCTGTGATTTCATGTTGAACAGTGGTGTGAACGTAAGGGACTTGGGTTCCTTGATAAACAGCTGCGTGAACACTCACTCCTCGATGTGCAGAGAGTCCCCCGGTTTCCTGCCACTCCCCGAGAACAATAATATAGGCCTGTATTTGGTCTGTGATAAGTGTTCAACTTTGACACCGATAGTGTAAACACGCTCGCTTAGGATTATTTACAAACGTCTCTTCGAACGCGAATTACTGCTTAAGCTAAGAAAAATTAGCCTAATTGTTTCTATATTTTTGTACGATTGTTGTTTAACATAAATTATTACTAGTATCTTAACTTATTGATTAATAAAGTATGTAACAACTCTACATACCGATATACAGATATCACTCTGGTATTGGCTGAAAGATCATGAAAGTATATAAAGTGTGTTTTTGTTTTATTAAATAATATAGCAGTAGAAAAAAGTTGAACAAAGAGCACGCCATTTCTGATGCTAGGCAGCACAGGGTAGTGACAAAGAGAGGAAGCGAATTTCAACTTTTTTTTTATGGAAGTAAACATCCGAACAGTATAGTACATGAATGTTCATATGATCATATGATACATATTGTACAAAAAAAAACATCCCTTCGCTGATTTGTTTATATTATTTATCACTTATACATACACAGTATAAACTCCGAGTAAAAGACATCTGCGTATCGTGAACGTTAATGGGACAAATGTTCGTAAAATGTACAATTTATATCTCGAATGGTCGTTACAAGGAAAACAGCTTAAGAAATCTCTGCAGATTGTTCGTCGCTTATAACGCTCTGTTATATACAATCACGTAAACTCTAACACCGCTACGATACGCAGATTTCTTTTAATAGCTTAGGCTCTAATATTTGAATCTTTATAAATGATTTGTACATTATCACATGAAATTTCGCATTAAAAACTTCATATCTAATAACATTAGTATATAATATATACTCATAATTCGTGAGCAACCCATTTTATCCGTTTTGCGTGCAGCCAGATTATCCGGGCATATGAATTTTCAGTTTTCCCCAAAGTTATTACTATGCATGTGTCAACAGCTGCATATTTTATCATAGAGTGCAAGGTCGTTCAAAAAATGTTCTACGTTGTTCGGTTAAATTTCAACTGCAGTTCTCAAAGCGAAAACGCGACAGCTTCTGTTCTCCAGCCTCCTCTGTTACGATAGAATTTCATGGCACCGGTTTCTGTGTCAGGTATCTCTGAGACACGTTTGCGTGTAGCGTAAGAAAGTTTAAACAGTTATTTGCATCGCACGACGTAAGCAATTATTTATTTATTCGACAACGTTCGATAGTAGAATCTTCGATTCTAAAGGGTTCGTTCAAAATAAACTTGCGTATATTTTGATTATTATAAAAATATACCGTCATTGTAATATATGTATTCATACTCCGGTCCGCGATATACGTTTTTCTCACAATTTCCTCGCCTTAAGAGTAAAAAGAATCGTTAGATAATGAAAAACAGAACAATCAAACATTTTTTTTTATAACACGACATACATTTCGTAAAATATTAACATTTTAGTCATTGCCAAGAATGTCATACTTAGTCCAAAACAAATAAAGTAAAAATATAATGGAATGGTTTTGCTCTACATATTTTTCCTTTTTCCCTCCTTTTCGTCTTTTAAATATTACGTAAACATGTAGGCAAGTACTACCAACGAGTGCAATGAGTCGATGAGAAAGGAGAACTACAAAAAAAAAAGAAGATTTGACATGAACGTTTCATTGTCGCAATTTATAAAGATGCGAATAAGTTTCCTTCATGCTTGATGAACGCAGAACACGCGATGTACACAGTCGTGTAATAAATACAAATGTACTTCTCCGAGTCGTTGATATTCATATACGAATGACTTTGCGGCAACGTTTATAAAAATGGAAAGTTCTTTTTAAAAATCTCAACGTGTTCCAATTTCTAACAGTCTATATATAAATATATAATAGTTTGTTAACCATCGTTCGCGACGCGAATTGGTGTTACAAATTCCAAGATCACAATTTCGAGAAGGGGACAGGGTAGAATTGCACTTAAGTTTTTTTCCATCCTCAACCATGCGATCGTTGCGAAAGGAAATCTGGAAGTCTACTGTAAAAAAGAAAAAGAAAAACGACCGTTTTAAGAATTCTCTCACGTTTCTCCTAAACTGGCTTAAGCTACGGTAACTGCTTTTCCCTCAGCTCGCACGTGACTAAATGTTAAACTGTGTACGCAAATACGTTCCCGCGCGAGATTGCACAAACGTGATTGGTCACTGAGTCGATCGTCGCCGTTCCGTGCAATTTACTGCTGCGCGTGCTTCGTCCGGTAGGCGACCAGGATCTGATAAAATATCAGTGGTAGTAGACAGATACCTTAGAGAGTTCAGAACGGCTGGAACAGAAAAGAAGGGAAGACCCGCAACATTTAACGATCGGACTGTAAGTATAACACACGCGTTCAATTTCCTTTTAAAGCACACGAACCTGGTCTGAGATCGACGAGCGAGCAATGCTGCTCAACCCACAATATTGTACTTCTGTATAGATCCTCGATACTCGCGGTTGACACCGAAGTATTGAACGAAATCATCAAAGGCTCGAGTAATATACTGAACTAATGACTTTGTCAGGGAATATAAATCGCAATCTGCTGTGTGCGCGTTCAATAAAACTGAAGAAAACTAGCAAGAGCTCTCTCGAAAAGGATACAATCCAGAATTTCCAATTCTCCCGTGTCCGTGTGCGCACGTACTCGTCGAACATCTCCTTCATTTTGCTAGTCCGGTGTCTAGAAACTGGAGCACCCGTTGCAGGAAGCATAGATTGACAGTTACTGCAACAGAGCATCCGATTAACGAGCTGTTAGCGCGATCACCTAGCCATCGACGCAGAAGATTCTTCTCCCATTATCCAATATCTTATTACCTAATCGACGTATTAAGGCACTCAATTTGATGTCTTAAGCTATCCATCTCCTCCTTCAACTGATTCCTCTCCACCCTTAGCTGTCTGATGTAATCCGCCCCCTTCTGCAGCATAGCAGCCTTGCTCAGTTTCGTGTTCGGATGCTGGCTGAGCTGCGGTATCAGGCTGTGCAGCATGTCGAAACCATTCTTAATGTTGTATCTGCGCTTCTGTTCCGCGTGTATGTGCCCGACCCTCCTCTGCTCCTTGTACTGTCCCCGCTCCGTCTCACCCTTTATGTACCCGCGAGTAGGCGACAATGGGCTCCCTATGCTCATCGGGCTGTGCAGCGGGCTGAGGCTCAACGCTTGGGGACTATGCGCGTTGGTCGAACTGTCCTTCGGCGAGCCGGGGCTGTTTTGCGGCTGATGCGCCTGGCTGTTTGTGTTTAACAACATCTGTTGGCTGCAAGCGGACTGTTGCATTGCCTAATAATATGCAACGTGCAGTTAATGGATTATTGATTGCGCAACACGCTCGCTTTTATTGTTGTCGATATCAGGCGTTATATAATCTGCTGCATATTGGAGTTATAAATAGTCGTACAGGATGCTCCTTTATTGGCGGGGGCTACCTTGCCGCTGAGTTAAATCCTAGAGTAGATCCCGCCAAACGAGGAAGACTATACGCATTCTCTCCCGACAGATTAAAATTTTCAAAGTGTACCTGCTGCTGCGACTGCGCCGTAGAGGTCTGCATCGTCTGGACAGTGACCGGCGTGGTGATATGGTGGGTGGTGGTCACCTGGGTGGGCGAGGCTGAAGGTGGAAGCATGGGTAACATGTGTTTGGCGGCGGCGGCGGTGGTTGTCGTTTGGCTCGCCGTCGGCATTACGCTATCAGCCGGGCTATTCATTGTGTACACACCAGATGTGTCTGTGCAACGACAGTGAAGCTCTCATAATATTCTCCTTTTACGTCAAGCAACCACGAGCGTGATCTCTCGAAGCAAAGATAACATTGTTCCTTAGAATACATACTATTCGTGAGCAACTGAGCGAGCAAAACATTGTTATTTAGATTTAGAGCGGGATCGCTCGCTGCGGAGACTAACGGCGGCGGGTGCATTCTCGGCGCAGTTAACGACGAGCTACTTCGAGATCTATTCCTTGCTTTCATCTGATACTGAAACAAATGAATATTCGCGCCGCGCGACTCTCGGTTACGAAGGAAAATCAAGACAGATGAAGAAAAAAAAACCTATCGATATTCATACGACAAGTAATGATTATTCTCTGTTCTGATGTACGTATTAACCTTGGGCACGGCGAAGACCTCCTCCTTCTCCGAATTCGATGCGGCAGGTTGCGGCAGCAGCTTCGCGGGCTGCACGGTCGGCGTGGTGAGATCCAGACCGGAGGGCCTGCACTGCAGCAGGATCGACGATTGCGACGTTTGCTCGCCGGAGACCGACACAACCTGTTGCGATGGGTGTGTCTGCAAAGCAACTCTCTGATAATTCGATTCCGATCGCTGCTCGGGCTTCTTATTTCCCGCCGATGCATTATTCAACGGGAGCATGCATGTAACAGGACAGATTATCTATCAGTACCTTGAAATTATTGGCATTGAATTTACATTGCTGCGCATTAAAGTTTTGCGGAAGGGCGGAGAACTTGTAGCACTGCTGCGGTTGAACGACCTTGTACGGTTTCGTGGATATGGGGGCGACGGGTGGCAGGGGCCTGATCGCTCTGTGCTGAGTGGGCACCGGCGAGGTGCTCGTCTGCCCGAAGCTCTGCTGCACCGTCACCAAATTCTGAACGTGCCCAGCGATCGACTGGTCGTTCAAAGCGGTCATTTGCACCTCGTTCTGGACCGGCGTCAACTGAACGGTTTGAATCTCCATGGCGAACTGCTGAGGCGTCTGCTGGTACCCCGAGCTCTGTTGCTGCGTTGTTCGTTGGTAAGCATTCTGTTGTTGTTGTTGTTGCTGCTGCTGCTGCTGCTGCGGTTGCTGTATCACTCGACCGGACCTCCCGGAGACTCTGCTCGGCCTGCTCTTCTCCCTGACAGGCTGGCTCGGTGGAGAGTGCTCGTAGCCTTGCTGCATGGCGTTGTAATTCTCGTTCAGAGTCCTGCAAACGTGCCCCAAGTTATTGATATACAAATCTCGTCGGATCGAAAGGCAGCCGGCGAGTATTTAAAGCTCACATGCTATTCCTGAACGTGTTCGTCGGCTCCGGCTGAGGTTGAGTATATATTTTAGCGGTGTACTGAAGATTCTGTATAGGATTTCCTTGGTCGTTCTGCGGTAACGCCGCCTGCTGCGAACTTTGCTCGTTCTTCACCGCCGATTCCTGCTCCAGCTCGTTCATCTGATTCATGGGCGTCATCAGGTCGAGATCGGGATAGCTCGCGTTCAGCGCGCCGCTTCGAAACATGTCGTCCTCCTCGGGGACAGGGGGCAGCTTCGAATTTAAAAATTCTAAAATACGATCGTTTACATTATCGCCTACTAGTTTAACGCATACGGGAGTAAGTGAGCGTTGACGGTTTACCTTGCAGCGGCTCCAGAGTGTCCATAAAGTCGTCCAGATTCGGTTGGAGCGGGCCCAGGCTGGGCTGTATGAAATCCGCCAGGCTGGCTCCGCGCGCTGCGATTTCAAATAAGTGCTTTAAGGTACAACGTTCAATTCCTATTCCGTCTACGTAGTAGTATATTTATTTAGATCGATCAAGCTGTTAGTCGCTTATATCCTTGAATATAGCGCGCGCACACGACGGCCGAGTTTAGCCTGCGTTCTCGCGCGGCCACTTGAAATTAGCGAGTTACCGATTTCTCTGGGATCGGGAAAGTATATTGGTTGATTCGAGCTGATTGTTGAGAATAACGTATCAGTCATGAGCTCCATGTAATCCTCGTCAACCATCATACTGTCTCCTCCGGGAGTCCCACTGGTCCCTCCGTGAGTGTTGCCTGCACCTGCCCCGTAGCTGGCCGAGTTTCCCAAACCGCTGCCCCAATCTAACACGTCCATCGATTCCATCTGAAAATCCATTCTCTGCTATGAACGAGAAACACCGGTATAAACATTACTGGATCCCTAATGGATGTGGCGCCAGCGTCAGATAAATACCATCTCCGTTCCATCCTTGTTCGTCCAGCCAAGGATCTTGTTCCTGTAGAACATACGCCATTTCTTGTATTCCGCAGTAACCGCAGCAAGTTTTCGCTTCCAGTATTTGCCCTCCAAGACCACCGCCTGATAAGAGACACGCCGTTGATTTGCGCATAAACGAGCAGCTCGCGCGAGAGGAGCGCGAGCTAGCACGCGTCCCCTCGCCGTTGCAAGCGGTCGGATTTCTCTCGCGATTTAGGAATCCCGCGATAAGAACGTTGCGCAATCTAACGCGGAACCGTTTGTTCCGTTCTTTTTCCGGGTCACCGCCGCTGGCGACGAGCGTGCGTTCGAGCAGCTCCCAGCGATCCGCGAAAGCAAATCTCAAATTTGGCGTCGTGAAATCTTGTCGATTAATGTACCGCGTGTCTCAAGAAACAAACTGTCGCCGGAGACAATCTGTACGCCGGCTAGCGCGATGATTGTCTTGAGACACCCTGTACAGAACAATCTACCCGTTAGTTGCTCTAATAGTTTGATAAGTGAACGTACCTCGGGTTTATTATGAGTATCAACATCCAACGGGGATGCGAACTGGCACACCAACGTGTTCTGCTTCAGTATAACTGAAACGACACGAAATTACATTGCATCGTGAATGGAGCAGGATCGGGGCAGCATCCGTCGCGCCGCGGGCAACTTCGATCTTTGCGCGCAAAAGAATTACAATTACAGCGCAATAAACCACCGCGCGGCGGTTCTCATTGCACGGGGCGGACCGGCTCGAACGAGTGAACGCGGTTCTAAAAGTAGAGGCGATTTATCGGTCCAGCGATCTGGGAAGTACGGGGAGCGTGCTTCGTCGTAACGGAGGTCCCGCAGAAGTAGCGAAAGGGGATCGAGTATACGAACCACCGACGTGCGACTTCCTCGACGAGTGAGACACGCAAATACTTCGCGACCAAACTGGAACAGTTAGCTGCCCTTTAACCTAAGACCATCTTTGATGAGGTCGGTGTAGCGGAGCAGAGACGCGGCCGTCCCGATGCCGATTTTGCGGCGACGCATTCTGTGGCGTTGTCGCGATACACTTGTCGCAAGGAGCAACCACGGCAGGTACAAAGGTCCTGGCACTCTCGAGTAATCAGCTTCCCCTGCACACCGGTTCCGACTTCCCCTCCGTTCGACGCCACGTGTTCACCCTCGCCTCTGCTGCCTTCTGGTCCCCTCTGCGCTATTATATGCCTATGTTGCGCCCTTTCAGAGGACACCGAGGTAAAGTAATTTCAAATCAGTGCAACTAATCAATTTCTTCCTATGATCCAGCTTTAAGAAAATGAGTCCAAGAGGTGAAATAGTATTTTCTCGTACGGGCCTCCGTTTCGCTGAGCATTGAAGCTCGATTCTCTTAGGGTGAAGGCTCGCACGAGAAAACTATTCTACACTTTTCATTCATTTTTTTCGCATGCTGAATCTTGTGTAACAATAACCATGGAATCCTGTCTTCAAGTTTGAAATAGTTTTGAGTCAAGGGCAGTCTTAGTCGACGGGCAATTTATTTGTGCTAATTATTTAAACGCGATAATGATGCCGTTATCGGTGTTAATTCTTTATCGAATGCGTTTAGAATCTAGAGGGTAGCAACGGCTTAAGGGATTATAGCTAATCAGGAGACCGAAAAGAGGCGAATTCTTTTGGAAGGTGCAGAAGCATATATTTTTACAGATCTTTTTGCACTTAAAAGAGTAACATTTAAAGAACATTTGGTAATTTTTGTAGAAAAATATTTGCGTTTATAATAGAAATACAAGGACATCCAAGAAGCCTTTTTAAAAACGGAGAGCAAGATATCTTAAAAATTACTATACCAATCTTTCTGAAATTTTCTGGGCTTATTTTTTATATAAAAATCTACTGAATGTCGGATGGATTTTTTTTCCACTGTATACTGTCGATTTTATCAACGAAAAACGGCTTCATGGTTATCACTAATGGCCGTTTTTCGTTGATAAAATCGAAACTATACAATGGAGAGAAAAAAGTCCCTCCGTCATTCAGTAGATTTTTATATAAAATATAAGTCCACAAAATTTCAGAAAGGTTGGTGCAGTAGTTTTTCAGATATCTTGCTCACCGTTTTTAAAAAGGCTTCTTTGATGTCGTTGTATTTCTAGTAAAAACATAAATATTTTTCTACAAAAAAATTACCAAATGTTCTTTGAATCTTACTCCTTTAAATGCAAAAAGTTCTGTAAAAATTTATGCTTCCGCTTTTTAAAAAAAAATTCACAAACATTCGCCTCTTTTCGGCCTCCTGACTAGGGATAACAACAACGAGTGGATGTCTCCCCAGCCGTTTCAGAACGGACAGATCGATCTATCTATCGTTCCGTGGCGCTACGATTCCGCCGCATGTCAACGAACGAGGAACTGCTCGAGATGCGCGCACGTGAGAAAAATTGCACGACCTTTTTCCATCGTTTTTCCAGCCCCCTCTTCCCTAGGCTTTACGTAACCCGCGATTGAAAACACGGGTGACGTGGCGTTAAGCAATAACGAGAGGCGTTACGTGTTGGTGAATCGGTATCGAGCACCATCGCGGGCAGCAACGACGTTTATTGACAGCCGATCGCGGTGTTCGTGGCGATTTCCCGAAGCCAAGACGGATCGAGATCGGAAGCGTGCGATGCGAGAGGAGCGTGGACCAAGCTTAAAAATAACGGCTGGCAACGTTGTTGCGATCGAAATGTCAGTGAACGAGGGAGCGAAGCTGCATCCGTGCATCGATTGCACAACTGCAACTCAATGATCGAGCTTTATTTAAAAGTTCGCGACGTTTTAACGTTCCGCCCTGTCGACTACCGTGTTCGCTACCGCGGCACACAACGCGCGAGTAATTCGTAAAGATTCGAACGACGCGCAAGATTCCTCGCTCGTCCGACGAAGCTGCTAACGAGACTGAAGTATTCAAGCTTCGATCACGATTATCCCCTCTATCTGTGCAACGACGAAGATTCCACAGTCCTTGTTTTTACGAAGTTCGCCTCTCAGGATTTACCTGGATTTTTCCTCTAGTGCACTGACTCGAGTCGGACGCTCCGGCCCGTGTAAATCGCGCGAAGCCGGACGGCGAGGAGAATTCGAGAGACGAGCGTCAAGGGTCGAACGGAAGGGCGATTCGAGGGAGTATCGCGACGGCGCCGACGACGATTTCGTAGCCCAGGATGGCGGTATTCGCGAAACTGAAATCCACGGGCGGTTAACGGGGAAGCGTGGAGAAACCGTGCGCGATACTGGCAGGGATTCTTTGTCACTGCTCCGTCACGTGCAAGATATTTCTTTATCTTGTACAACTCCGACACCGCTCTATCTGTCGCGTATATCGCCTTATTTTCGCGCGGCCATTCGCGTGCGCCGTCAGATATCTTGAATCAATTTAATTTGGCTTTAGATTACGCGCCTTTATCTCCGGCACCTTTGTTTTGTTCAATCGCGCCGCGATGGAAAAGGCGACGGCTGCTGTTCCCTCTCGCGGAGGACCCTCGCCGTTCCGCGAACGTCACTGACGTCAGAGGAAATCTCGCGGCGCGAGGAGAGCCTCGCGGTTACTCGAGATGAAAAATCAACGCGACCCGGGGCGGCCGAGCAGCCGCCGCGATCGAGATGAAAAGCGCGGGCCAGAAGTGGGAGGGCGTTTCGACAGAATTTCCCGCGTTACGAAACAGCTGAACCGCTATCGGGGCTCCTTTTTTCGTAATCTCGAATTTATCGCTCTTCAGTTGGGAAACTTTCGAGGTTGATAATCAAGGGGACCACTGAAGATGGGACGGGAAGTAGGGTGCCGTGTTAAAAATAGGTGACGGGTCGAGCATCGAATCTCTTCAACTTTATCTTCTTCCACTTCGCCAGATACCCGCTTACATCTTTCTTTTACTGGGCCGATCGGATCGAAGTTTCGCTGGCGATAAATCCCGTGGGCCAACGACCCACGTGGCCCAGTTAACATTATCGTGTTGTCCGGGGATATTTTATTAGACAGCACTGTCTGACACAAAGTTTCAGAGTTCTATGCGATTGGAACGGGCACAGCTCGAGCCGATGTGACTCAACAGATAGAGTAGAGTTCAAACTGTTAAACTCGCCGACGGGCAGTTTTGAAAGAACGATAGGAGGCGAAGGACGCCCGGCTGGAACGAAGTTGCAATCGGATTTCTGTTTTCGATGAAAAGCCACTTCCTCTTGTAACTATCGGCCGTCGAGCGACGATCTGACCCCTCGAACCGCGACTATTGACCATGACAAGTTATCCAAGGCAAGGCGACAGCAAAACGGGCGTCGAACGGAGAAAAAAAGCTAAAAAGAATCGCGACGTTATCAGCACCGCCGCGCGGGTTATCGTGCGAAACGATTGTTAAAGGTCAGCGAAATTAGCCAGTCGATGCGTCTCGCCGTTCTGTGCAGTATTTCCGGTTGCTTCGCGCGCCGCAGGCGCTTTGTACGCCGCTCCAAACAACAAGGGGAATTTTTCAATGGCTCTCAAGTGGCTCCGAGATATTAGGCACCGATTAAAAGCTCTACGCTCGGCACAGTGGCGTTTCTGCTAAATAAGCGCTTATTCCTTCGGTGGCTTTAAAACACCGAGAGATAAATTGATCGGAGCAGGCGATCCCCCGGTTATTTTGAGCAGTGAATTATCCCACGGTAAATAACCGCCCCGTCCCGCTATGGATCGAATTTATCGCGTGCGCTTCCTTACATTGCATGTGCCAGCACCTCCAGATCACGTTGTTCAGCCTGATCTTGTCCTTCCATCTCAGCCTGATGCCTTTGAACCGATTCCACTTGGGCGATGTCAATTTCTGTCTGGAACAAATTCAAATGCCCATACGTCATACCCACTGTAGACCAGCGCCGTACAATCGATCGGCGACATCGATAAATAATTCAGCTCCACCCGGCCCTTAAAGCGAGAACCGAGAAATTAGGACGCCCGAGTGCCGAGGTGTACCGCGCCGTTCGGAATAACGTCGAGGTAAATTTGCTCCCCGAGTAAAGCGGCATTGCGAGTGCCGTGCCGTCGAGCGCGGTAGCTCCAGGAAGTTCTCGAGAGAGCTTATATTTCGCTACGAGCGGTTGGCTGAAGCTAATCCGCGCAGCTTACTTCCAATTCATGGTCAAAGCTAATCCAACTTTATCGCGCAGTTGCATCGGGCCCCGAGCTTCCGCGACTGTAGAAATAGAGCAATTAGATCGCCCGGTATTCGTCGGCTCTCTGGGAATGTATTTTGCGATTCGCCGAACACAGCGCGAATTCATCATCGAGGATGGTTCTCGAGGCGTGTTTATTCATCCGCGGTAAACACTTTGCCCTGTTTATCCGACGCGAGCGAATCGTTCTAAATATAAACCCGCGGTAGAAAATACCGACAGAGGTGGGAAACACCGCGACTTTCCACGCGCGTGTGCCCCGCTCTTTGTCAGAGGAACGCCGATCGCTCTCCACCCAAACGTCCTTCGATATCGCAGGGAAGCTTCGTTAACCCTCTCGATGGGAGCGTGGGATGAAATCTGATCAACTTGAGAAGCTTCTGTCGACGGAAATATGAAGAACGAGATAGAAGGATACTGGAAGCCTGCTGCACGATGAATGCAGTGATAAGAGTGGCGTCACTGAAAGAGGAGCATGAATACTGGATGGAAGCCAAAGGGTAGAAGATCTCTCGTCATTCAGAACTAGGGTTGCCAACCGTACTGTAATATACAGTATTCTACTACATTTTTCTATAGTGTACTATACATATACTGCTAGAAAAATATATAGCACGTAAAACACTATACTTCTGATAGATCGATAAAATTCTACAATTTTTACTTATTTTTTTATTCAGCACCCAAGCTTTAATTGCGAATTTAAACTTCAAACTTCTGAGCGAGACTTAAAGAAGGTATTTTCATAGATACTTTCTCTCTATTCCCGCCACTTCAGCTTTTACAGAGGGGTGTTTCTGCAATGAAGCTGAAGTGGCGGGAAGAGGGAAGCAGAGCCTATCTCTCATAAAAAATGAGCTCCTCATATATGTTAATTTGGACTTTCAGTGTAATCAAATCTTTGACACATTTGTTAAAGATAACAAATTAATTAATAATGCAGAATGCACAGAATATATACATTTCAGAAAGATGTTATTTTAATGTAGTTTTATTTTGTACCACTGGTATACATTTTTTCACAATGTACCTACAATATATTTTTTACCTCATTTGGCCGTAAAGTATTTACTATATGTTTCTGAAAAATGTTGGCAACCTTACTCAGAACTCAGAAGCTACTTTTAATGCCACTTCCTTCCATTTCCTATTTCGTCTGTTTATGAACCTAGAGGAACCTTATGTGCAATTAGTGCCTAATAGGTCAGTTGATAGCGTAATCGTGTCGCGCGAGCGCCGATTTACGGAGAACGAAATCTTCGTTATCAACGTTCGCCGATATGTCATCGTCGAAAAGTCAACACAAATAGGAACGACAGTAGGAAGATTTCCACTGGCTGTTCGCGCTGCGACGAACGTTGCAGGCGGTTTCCTTGGCATTAGACCCTAGCCAATCGACTTCCCTGCTGGCATTTTCCTTTTTCTGCTCGGACGATTAGATAAGAAACCGAAGACATATGGCCAGAGCGTGGAACGCATCACTTCGATGCTGCTTTGCATGAAAATTCGCGATGGTACAATTGTGACGCAACGATACTCCGAAAATCGACAAGGTAATCTGGCAAGTAACTGAGCCCACTTTCAAGTTTTCTGTTTACTCACGTGCTGCCTAAGCCCCGACATTAACGAAGGATTCCCGAAGAAGTGGTGTATCGTTATCTTAGAAAACTATAAACCAAACGTTTCTTAATTTCGAGTCGATCGCTTATCAGCCAAAGATCTCAAGGGTCTCGAGAATCGCAAACACGGCAATTCGACGACAATAAAATCCTATTCCTCTATTTCAACAGATCGAAAGCCATCGCTGTGGGATCCAGCCTCTTCGTCTACCTTTAATAAAACAATTAAAGAGGATCACGCGATTAGGCGCGTTTACAAAGCGTTAAAGCGGAGTTTCGAAAGCTCGAACGTAGTTGCAAGTCACCACGAGATTTCCGAGCTCGAGGATGCCTTCTTCTCTCTCGTTTAACAAAGCGAATATTTTCTCGATCAATTCGGCACGACGAGCGAAGATCCCGTTATCAGATAACGAGTTATTTGCTCGTCGTACAACTTTGATGGCCTGATTTATCCGGACAAGTAGAAGCGACGTCGATTGCCATCGTCGTTTGTCAAAGAATTCGCTAGGCCGTCCTCTCATCCCTTTCTATTTCCTCGAGTACTCGAGCCATGTACGGTGGATCGGTAGATGACGGTAAGTAAATGACCATTTTTTATTAAATCCAGCAAAACAAGTTAGTAAAATAAACGAGTAATTAATTAGAGACTTCTTTAGTTTCTTGCTTCGCGCTGCAAACATAATTTTATAATAGTGGTAATTCATTACCATTAAGAGGTCTCCCTACCTTGACGGCCTAAAAATTAGGGCGATATTTGGGATTTTTTAAAGAGAAACACATATTTAGGCAACGTTTAAAAAAAATAATTAAAAAACCGGTACCTAAAACTTTAAACGCGTTTTTCTCAAAACGATGTGTTTCGAATTTGTTAGGATCAAACTTGGCATATATCTTCAGTAGATGTCCCATTCTCGCCGGTACTAAAACTGCGTCGGTTTTTGCAAAATTAGACTTTTGCGACTTAAAAAACCAGGGAATTTTTTGCAGAAATCTAAGTCTATTTTAGACGCTGTCATTTTTATTTGAAGCACTATAACTCCAGATATAACCACTATTTTTGCATACAATTTTTTTTACATATTCTCTAAAGATTGACAAATGAATCCACAAAGCTGGAAATAAGTATATATAATGGTTTTGTTTTAAAAAATTCCCAAAGTTCGCATAATTTTTCGTCCGTCAAAGTAAGGAGACCCCTGAAGTGTTCATTTACCGTTGCGTTTACCCAATTTCTGAAACGATATTGTTCCAGGACGCTGTGTTCCGAGCACCTTGGATATACACTCACAATCAGAAAAATTCCTCGCAACGTTATATGAGAACCAACGAAAACAGAACGAGAAGCTGCTCGACTGGATTGTTGCTGGAAAAGAAGCATGACAAAGAGCAGACAAGGCAAGGCGAGGGAGGAGAGCTTGGGAAGGAAAAAAGCCCCGAGAGTTGGGCACGAAAATAGGCGCTGAAATGGTTAACCATTCGAGGACAGGGAAGTATGGAAATCGGGGAGCGGAAGCGGGCCCCGAGAGGCTCGCGAAAGAAACACGTTTCACGTGGGCGGGAAAAGGAGGGAAAACGGTCTCGACCCGCGCGAGTCCAAGCGTGTTGCACGTATATTGGCGGCGGTGATGATGGTATCTGTGCCCGCTGACGCAGTGGCCTTGCATGATAAAAGACACGCTGTGTGCGGCACACACATACGTAGGCCTTTACGGTAATTTAGCTCGATTCACTTTTTCGAGTTGCACGCGTAGCACGAGAGCACGGCCACGGTCCAACGAGAAGAACCCGCCCGCACGAGACCAGATTCACGGATCGCGGAAGACCTCCTTCGCTCCGTTCGATCGACTGCGCGACAGGATAAAATAGCTTTCGCGTGCATCTCGGGTCTAATTATAGATATTATTTGAGGAAGATTCGGGGGAAGGCTCACGTGCAGCTAGTCTAGGTACGCTGCTCCAAATGATTGGGCAATCACCTTTTTTTAAGAGCTTGGGAGTACACCGGGACACCTCAAACATCAGAGATAGAAATTCTTCTATATTTATTCGATACCTAAGTGGACAATAAAGGCATTCAGTTAGCTCGAATCCCCTGGTTAATACGAGCAGTTTATCTACTCCACGTGCAGCCCAGATACTACTCTCACCGAAAACACAGCACGACCGTTTGACGCGCTGCCAGAGGTGAATATCAATCGAATTTAAATGGACAAAGTGCTGGCTGGTCGCACAGCGGCCTCAGCGGCAACGATAGTTCGCGGAGTCGAAATGCTATCGTTCATTATTATCGACAGGTCGAGCCCAGAGAACCATCGCGAGGATTACGAGATCTGACGCGGCTGCTCGGGCACACACCTACCGTAAACATTGTCATCCAGTTAAACAAAGAATAAAAGAGCCTTAAGGAAAGCTCACGGCGACCGCGCCAGCTCGTAACGTACGCATCACGGTTTTAAAGACGAACGAATTAAGTTCGTGACGATGCACAAATGTCGCGCGGAATAGCAAACCGTCCGCTCCTCCTCCTACGCAAGGGGAAATCGAAGATATTAAAAAACGGAGTCATTGAGCCGCTATCGAACGTTGAAAACAGCGACTTCGCTAAAAATGATTACCCGCGATGCTCGTTTATTGCTGAGGTCAGTTGTAATTAGCATGGCTGATGTTACCATCTAATTGCACGCCGCTATTATTGCGTACTTTTTAACAGCGTAAGCGACTCGTTCCAAAACAGATCGTTTCATTGAAGAATAAAGCCGGGAATCCACCGGGAAGCTAAGCTATGCTACGTTTTAAATAAAATTAGCTTCAATACATTCTTGTGGAACCGTTTCCACCAAAAGCTACGTTAAAGCATAGCATCGCATAGCACAGCTTAACTTAGCTTAGCTTCCCGGCTTAATTGCTCGTTTTCAGCGCAATCCCTCCACTGCTGGGCCGTCGCATGCCGATTGCGAATATTTCGGCAACACGGCAATTTAATTCCCCGATGCCTCGAAGGATTTGCACGCCCGATAAATTGCAATCGAATATATCGATAAGATACAGAAATTTATCAGCGACACGTACGCGAATGATTCAGATGACTCGCCACGGAACCTCCTCCCCGATTATTTCGTGAGAGTTTCTACGACACAAACGTTACTTAACTAATCCGCGAGGGGAACGGCGGCGAGTACACTATCGCGATGCTCGAAGAGCCCAAGAAAGCGCGATCTTATTGCCGCATTTCCTGACGAGCACTGTAAACGAAATTTACGAGCCTGTTGTTCAGGATAGACGTTTACGTTGCGTCACTGAGACAATAATATCTTTCCTCTACCGACAGATAAATATATATATATACACGCCTTTTCAGTTCGCGCGTCCAATTACAGTTCCGTCATAAATCATCATCAATTGATTAACTCCTTCGCCGCGAAGGCGGAACAATAAGCGTGCAACGTTATCGGCGGAATTACGATATCAGTTCATTTATTATCCAATCTTGATAATAGTTCCGATGCACCACCTCCGGCTCCCCGCGTTTACTCCGAGTCGCACCTACCTACAGCGGCTGAACGAACCGAGGCGCTAGATGACGCGGGAGCTTCTTTTCAGAGACTCCCGAACCGCGCGCAAACTGTTGGGCCACGTTAATTGCTAAATACTTCGCTAATCACACGGGCGTACCGTGCAAGAAGAGAAGAGTAGCTGCGATTGTTCGAGCAGCCTTGAATGTTGAGGATCTTTTCGCACGTGCCTCGTTCACGGGCAAAGGTGGCTCTCGATCTTTTCGTATTATCATGTAACGAAATCAGATAACCGGCGTCATCGCGCGATAACCGTATTACAACGACCTGAACCACGTATCGTTAGCTGGTCGGGACCGATTCTGGTTGTGGCTACGAATTCAAATAGATACTTTACGAGGCTCCTATAATTAAGTTCACGTGTGCGGAGCAAACACATCTGTTCGCCTAGGCAGGCAACCCTCCCCGCGCGTTCTCCCGGTGAATTCGATACTCGACGCGACTCCAGAGCGAGAAATTTCGTTACAGATAAATGCCCGGCCAATATACATTTATTTATATCCACGGGGCCGGAGATATTCGGCATCTGACCGATTCGATGTTAAAAATACTCCAAGACGGAGTGTCGCTGTTGATTAAATTACAGGCAGCAGACTGTTTGCTGAGCCTCGATACACGGGCGCGTGCGCGCCAGTCGATTGTTTCCAGCGCGAGTAACGAATCCGGGACCGTTCTCCTCGCGATAGAGGGAAATCGGAACGGAAAGGGAGAGGAAAACCGTGCAGATAAGCTACTCGTTAGCCGTTATCTTCGCGAAACGCCATCCGCGTTAATCCGAAATCGATCGGAGGCAGTGAAATCCTTAACGATCGATCGGCAGATCGACTGCCCCCCGCGCCTCTCTGCGAAGCCTTTACGGCGGGGCGTTCAATTAGAGTAGAATAAACGCGAGAAGACATTGAAGCGTTGGTAGGGGAGACGGTTTAAAGAGAAAACGGAAATTGCGGCGCAGGCACGAAGCCGAGGACGAGCTTAATTGCGATGTTGTCGTTTGGTTCTACGGCCTCTTCTCCATTAATTCAATTGTCTCTTATCAGCCGGAATGCCGGCGGCGCGGCATTTGTTTGGTTGCTCGAAATACACTTGGAATCTGCGCTGCCCTACTGATATATTATCTCGAATGCGTGGCTCGCGAGTGGGCCGCAGCATTGTCGCGCTAATAGAACTGTCGCGTCCACCAGGTGCACGCATACATTCCCTTCGATTTTATCCCGCGAATAAAATAAGATCGGGGAGCAATGCGCGCGCGCGCTCCTCGTTTGGTGTCCGACCACCGACTTGTTGCGCCTCCGATCGATCCTCCCGATCCATACGCGCCCGCGCGGAGTCTCGCGAGCAACAGGCAACCTGGAGACTCGGGCATCGACGTTCCTCCGCGTGGATTTCGTCTGCTATCTGGATCTCTCTGAGCACGTCGCTCGGGGGAGCAACGAGGCGCTGTATTATCGGCGAATGAAAAAACCGAGGGAAATGAGAAACTCACCTGTAGGCGAGGGACATGCACTGGAACAGCTTGTTCAAGGACGTCTCGATGCTGAGCTGCTGGGAGGTCTTGTCGGCGCAGGAGATGCTGATGAACTTCTCGTAGGAGAAGCCGGTGGCCGCGATGATCGCCACCTTGGCGGCCTCCTCGTCCGGCACCGGGACCGCCAGCTCGTCCTCGTCGTCCTGGGCCTCCGCCTCGAAATCGGAGACCATGAAGTGGCCGGAGTGGATGGACTCCCTCGAGTCCTTGCCGCCCATCTCCTTCTTCCCGGCGCCGGGACGATGGAAGCTCGGGCTCATCGCGGTCATCGCCGTCATCATCAACGGTTTTCTGTACATCAGCTCGGTCTGCATCCCTCTGTTTGGCGCCACTCTGCGGAGCACAGTCGCGGTCGGAACGTAATCCCACGCGTGGTCGAGATTTCTTTGCCGTTCACGACCGCGCGTCGTGTTTCTCTTTGTACGTTCCCGATCGTCCATGCCGGGGGTTCACGGGCACGGCCGGCGAGCCCTGACGGGACAGGAGCGCGGCGGACGGCGAGGCAGCGGAATCGTAAACAACCGGCGGCGTTCGCTTCTGCCCCCGAGTGGTCTATTAAGAAAACGGCACGAAGGAGAGGACGCGTCGCGCGCGTACGATTTCCACCGGCCCGATATATCTTCGCGCTTTGATCGTCCGGAAAGCGATCGCGGGATTTACACCGCGGGCCGGGGCCCGCTCGTGGCACGCGGAACGAGGTCGCTTGCGCGTGGAATTTAATGGTATTAGTCGACCCCGTTTCGCGAAATCGCTAGGCTGCAAAGTCTACGCTCGATTCCGATAGAACCAGTACTTGTTGCCAGACACAACAAGCCGCCTTTATCGAATGCCCGATAAGGTTAGAGAATATACTCTCTGCTCGATGCTTTCCTATCGTCCCGTTCGTTAATCTCGACTTTGTTTCCGCTCGACTGTTTCGTTGGCTCCGCGGTGCCGGGTGGCCGAGCCGCGCTCCCGTTTCCCGCGATGCGCTCCTTTTCCGAACACGATCGAGGAGAAGGTGCGCCCCGCGGGACACTTTCTATGCCGACGGGAGAATTCGTAACACGTAAACAACCTTGCACGGCTCGGTTCAATGACCCGGGGCGTCGTTAAAATCGTTGTTTTGCTGGATAAGTTTCCATGAAAGTGCAGTTGCGCGCCAGGATCCCCGATGGTCAGTGACTCCTCCGCGAGGAGCGCGGGTAAAATCGCGGCTAAAATTAAACGCGATGCGCATTTTGTCAGCAATTTCGGGGGAGCAAATGGAATAAGAATTGCCCGCTTTTGCCGGGAGAGCGTGACGCTTTGTTTGCAAGAGCGCGGCTGCCTCGATATTTCTATTGACAAGCTGCCCTGCTCGTAAGAAGCTCCGACGGAGATTAGAAAGTTTCCGAGCCTGGATACCAATGGCAGAATTAATTAACGCGTCGGGTGACAACGTGGAAAAGCTGTACGCGTATTTGCGCCGGTCGCGAAGAAGCTAGGAGAAACATAATCTATATCGAAACGACCGTGCGTACTTTCCAAATCTATTCCTATTTGTTCCACGCAGTCGCATGTATGCCGCAGAACGTTGGAAGAAAAGCTCGCGTGATCTATGCGAACGAGCCGCGAGGAAATGAAACTTTCCACGGATCTTGGGAGCTGAAGATTAATCGCCTGATTAAAATGGAACCTTCTTCAAGGACCTTCGAAAGGCAACCCACGTGTGGCTCGTCGATTTTAATATGTGCCACATGTTACACACTTCTAACGCGTCTAAGCACAAACCTTCGCCGAGGCACACGCGTTACGAAAACGTGTAACGGAAATTGAAGACCACCGTAATGGGCATCGAGCACAGCGAATTAGAGACAAATCCATTACAACCGGTTTCGGGCATTCAAGATTTTTCCAAGCTGTCGACCATACGCGGTCGTGGTATATGGCTCTTGTACTACATACTAAACAACCTTTAAGATACTAATTTTCGTGCAGTAAAATCGCCCACTCGAAAACACGTGCTTGGAAGTAGGTGTAGTCGACGGGCTGCTAACATTGTTCACAGAATCGCATAGATTTTTTTTTTAGAAAACTGCTTTTATCGAAGCGAATTTCCTCTGCAACTATTCGGTTTCATACGTGTTCTTAACACTGCACGACATTATTATCTCAAAAGTGTATTGCCCTTTCACCCCAGAGTCAGTTCGTATCGGTGAGGTTAGCCGCCTTATCCAATTCGTTCACGAGCGTTTTTTCCTTTCCCATGTGATTTTCGAGACTCGTTTACGTTTTCAGAAAGGGAAATATGATTCGGGGCACGGCCCCTCTACGAGTTCCTTTCGGCGTGTATCGCGGTTGTAGGCTCTATCGATAAAAACCATCGATAAATTAGGAGAGCAGAAAATCACGCGATCTTACGGAAAGATAGCAGACATCGCGCCGTGACGTAATCGAAAATAGCGCGCGTTTCCTCCGTCAGTCGTGCCACCATAATTATCTTTTCTTTCGACGATCGTCCGATTCTCTACGCTGCAGGAATTACACATCATACATCTGAAGAAAAGAGACACAGCATACGCTCCGTTCTATCTCTCTCTCTTTTTTTCTAATCGGACTCAATCGCGACCTGGCAAAGCCTCGGAGATAAAAACAGGCATAGATTGTTTTCTTTACGAGACGCCAGAACCCTTTTCGAGCGGGCACATCTCGATCTCTCTTATGCAACTGTCGGGGTCGTATTTAGGAGCTCTTCGCGGCGCAAACAAAAACATTCTGCTTCGCCCACACGTGCGCGCGTACGACCGCGTGAAACGTGTTTTTCAGTTGAGGGTGGAAGAACATGGCCGTCCCAATTGCGCGATAACAACGACATATTTAAACAGCCTGTCAGAATAACGGAATCAGAGAAAAATTTCCATGAAACGCGATAAGGAAACTTCTAATCGTCGCAAACGATAAATGAAAGTGTATTCCCAATCGCAGATACGCGTGTCCAGTGACGAAACGGTAACTGGTAAATACCAGGCGTTTAGAACGCCGCGCGCACAGTGCAATTACGAATCTAGACAGCTAATCCCCGTGAAAACATTGCACGGGACGATTATAACGTTCCAAGGCGACACGATGGATTTGGCAATGGTGCACGCATGGGCACCTGTCACGATGCAGCGTACGATCTAAGCTCAACCAGCCCCGACTACCGTACTACGCCTATATGTATACCTCTCCTTTCCCTTTTCCACGTATTTATCCAGCCTGCTCGATAAGTCACTTAAAACTCTGCCCGGATCCTGGCTTGTCTTCCCCTCGTACCCTTCGAGCACTCGTGGAAACTCGGGGAAACCTCTCCGCGTCGACTAACGAACGCGAGGGACTGCGGAATATATGAGATTACCATTGGTTTACTAAACGATTTCTGGACGATCGAGAACGTGGGGCTTGCACCGCGTCATCGATTATATCTTTCCTTCGATTCCGCGAAATAACGCTCGCGTACGCGTGTAACACGGCACTTCTCGCGACGGTCGCGAGTCGCCTCCTGGCCGACTCGTTTTCTATCTGGCACTCACCTCTCTTTCTCACTGCGTGTCACCACTCGTCGTCGATACGTACACACCGTCGCAACGTCGACGTCGATTTTAACGATCCCCTTGTATTATGTTATTTGTCGGATCGAGGCTTAATATCGTCGCACACACGCTCGCCGTCAGTCTGGGCCGCGCGGCGCCGCGCCCGGACGAGGCCCGTACGCGTTATTAGACAGCATACGCTCGCTCATACTGGCAGCGACGCCATTTGCACGAATCCGCGTCTACAGACGGACGACGGCCGACTCTGCCGCACAGCTGACAGAGGCGCGATGGGTTCGACCAATCACTGAACGATCACGAGCACAGCGCCGCCAAATAACCGAATAGGCGAGCGCGCCCGAGTTCCGTCCCCTGTTTCCGCCGTTTTTGAAATGCCGCGGCATTTTCCTGCCTTGCTTTTCCTAACTTCTTTCCCCCATCCTCGAGAGAAGTCGATGAGATAGAATCAACTGATGGCAAAGCTTTCAGATCCGTCGGAACGGATATCAACGACGAACGTTCGTAAATGGAAAGTGGGAATATGTTTCAAGAAGATTCATTGTTCAAGCAGGGATCTTAAGGAAGATGATTTATGAAAGCGGTGGTATAGTAAGTAGGCGATATGTTCTGTGATGAAATCAAGTTGTAGTATCGTCAGCTTACGGAATTATAGACGTGATATTCATAGAATTGATATTACGTGGCGAATAGATTTTTTGTCAGATCAGATCAATGTCACGTCCAACATTATCGATTCGCGATGGAATGAGATTGCCGCTCAGATTCATAGTTGCGTCCAGAGGTCGTGTCTTGAGGAAAATGTTGTTCAAATAAGTAAATCCTCGTATGACGTCACACGTGTCAAAAGAGACGATAAAGCGTGGTTATATTTTCAAGACAGCGTTTTAGATGCTTGAGACGGTCTTGAGACCAACCCATACGTCATTACTTGCGTAAAGGAAGCGAGAGTGACGCGAATGAAAATGGATTTTAAAGAAGACATCGATATTAATATTTATATTAGCGATATCGACGATGATAATATAGCGGACAATAGAGTTATTAGAAGATATATTCGTGACGTGCAAAATCAGGTGAGATTCCACTCGCAGCATTGTATTCTTATTTTAGGCCGAATCGATAACGTTGGGTGTTACACGAAAATGGTAAGAGGGCTCGCGAGATCCCCGAGCGTGTGACACAAGATTATATTACGTGATAAGTCTATCCTATATGATCCTACACCTGGTCTATGGTAACACGACTCCCATAATATGATAGATCTATCCTATTATAGGATATATATATAGGATCACAGACCATGTATCACAGACCAGGTATAGGATAGACCTATCACGCAATATAATAATTTTGTGTCACACGCTCGGGGGGCTCGCGAGCCCCCTTACCATTTTCGTGTCACGTGCAACGTTACCGGTGAAGTCTCGACACAGATTGTAACGCTACGCGTGGGAGGAATTAGAATTCACGAAGTAGAAATTTAGGTTATTCGAAACCCGCGATTTACAAATGATTCTGTTAGAGTAACAATTTAAAGATCGTTTTATAAACGTATTCCGTGCAACGACCGAGAAAGAAGGATCACAACAAATCAAGAACACATTCGCCTTTTAACCTTGCTGTCCTATCCTTTAAACGCAATTAAACGCAAAATAAATTTATTTAACATAAAAATTTATATAAACAACAACATTATTTGTGGAAGACATGCTTTCACGATGTAACGTGGAATACCACGCCAAGGAATTGTACCTTGGTATGTTCAATAACGTGCTGAAGCAGAGAGGACTTTAAAAATCGTCAAAAACCCATCAGTTCGAGTATCTCGCTGAAATATTCCAATTTGCACTTATTCCGTTGAGATATACTCGTTACTTGGAGAAATATGAGTGACATACTTGTTTCTCCCCCTTAGTTACTAACATTGACGAAGTATTATAAATATTCCTGCAACGATTCATTTACACCAGGTTCAACTAAAATGTATTTATACATTATAAATAATACTATGTGATATGTATAAGCATTAACATTAATGTATCGAACGATTAAACATTGAGAATAAAAGAGAATTCATTCGGCGTAGTTGCAAATCCAAGGCCAAATGCTACTAATTGCTTGATATCTCGAGTTCTATCGATCATAGTTAATAATAATGTATACCGGGCGGTTAGTGTAAATGTTGTTAACATTATTTGTCATAGCAATAGCCACTGGAATGGATATTTTAGCGGAAAATCCATTTTTACCGAAGAATTCGTTGGATTTCGCAGTTGTAAATAACCGTCGTCCTTGTTTTGATCGGGGGACATTGTTTCTCGAAGTTTACGTGGGGAGCTCACGGAGCTCGATGTACTCAGTCGTCGTCGGTCCTCCGAGCTTGGAGGACGTCCGGGGACCTGTTCAGGGTTTCAACCCTGGTTCTCCCCCCGCCCCACCCCGCCCCCTGCCGCCCTGCTACAACCCTTATTCGGTTGGTGCCGATGAAATTTTGTGGTTCGTTAAGCCATTTAAATATTTATTGTTCTGCCAAGTTCAGAACTGATTCCCCTCCCTTTGTAACTGATTTCTTCGATTGTTTTACATCATCTGTCCGATTTCATGCATTCCTTCAAGGATTTTTGCGCGAGTCGTTCTATTTCGTGTATTTCTTCGATGGATTTGCATGATTATTTGATGCATTTATTCGATGGATTTAAATGATTTATTTAATTTCATGGATTTCTTCGATGGTTTTGTATGACTTCTGTCACTCTGTCATGCATCTCATCGATGGTTTTGCATGGTTTATTCTACTTCCCTGCTCTCCTTCATGTATCTCAACGATGGTTTTGCATGGTTTATTCTACTTCATGCATTTCTTCGATGGTTTGGCATGATTTATTTAATTTCGTGGATTTCTTCGATGATTGTCCATGATTCATTTCGTTTCGTCGATTTCTTCGATGGTTTTGTATGACTTCTGTTACTCTGTCATGCATCTCATCGATGGGTCTACATTCTCTGCTCTTTCCTTCATGTGCTTATCTCTGCGATGGTTCTGCATGCTCGTGCGTGCTCTTCTATAGGTCGAAATTATCTCGATCAGCTCCAACTCAATAAGCTTTTGCTCAATTTCCTTCCAGGCCGACCACACCGTTACTAACATAAAGCAGTTGATTGTTTCAGCTTTTCAGGTTCACCGTTACGCGGGGAATGGATTTAATAACATAAAATATTTAAAAAGAAACTAGTGAAAAGTGATAGTGGAAAGTAATAGTGAAAAGTGATAGTGGAAAGTGACAGTGAAAAGTGATAGTGAAAAGTGTGTTATAACATGAAGTATTTAAGGCCCCGTGTAAAATTGCGAAGTAGTCACTAACTCATTAGCATTGTTGTTCGTTTATTGGCTCCTCATCTTGGATGAGGAGGTCACCGCTGCTTCCGTTTCCGGAAGCAAGTGACTAAGCATGGAATCGGTATGGATGGATCGGTTTCATCCTCTGGTGTTCTTGTCGAAAGGGAAAAGTTTCGGGCGTAGGGGGTGTACCTTTTGGTACACTGTCTGCGTAAGTCACCCGGTCCGATACCCAGTCTCTGGGTTAGTCGGCTCAAGTCAGGTCACACCTAGTGTTGCTCCTGGCGAGTCGCACGGTGCAAGAGGAATCGTCTGGGAGGCGCCGAGTGCTTTTCCCTTTCGACTCGGACAGCAGGGTGGTAGAAACTGCGCCGTCCAATACTCCTTTCATGCTTACCGTTCGTCTTTCCTTCTTTCCTGAGTTTCTTTTAATCGTGTGATTGCTTGGCAGTTCCCTAGATTCTACATCTAAACCGAAGGGATCGATGGAGCTTTGTTTCCATCCATCTCTTTGGTTTAGTAGGGTTTCATGTACAGGGAGATCGATGGAACTTTGATTCCATCTATCTCTCTACGGGTCTCGAAACGCAGCAACCTCCTCGTGGTGAGACCTGGTAATCGGTGAGAACCGAGCCGATAGCTGCGATTGTCAAATACTCTAGTCGTATATAAGAATTTTTTTTAACTTGCAATACTATGGTACAATGTAACATGGAATGTTGTTTGATTGTTCGTACCGGACCCCAGAACACGAGTACAGTGTTAAGATAGAAGGATAAGTACAAGTTGGATTATTTCAGCGAGATACTCGAACTGATGGGTTTTTGACAATTTTTAAAGTCCTCTCTGCTTCAGCACCTTATTGAAATATACTAAGTTACAATTCCTTGGTGAGGTATTCCACGTTACATCGTGAAAGCATGTCTTCCACAAATAATGTTGTTGTTTATATAAATTTTTATGTGAAACAAATTTGTTTTGCATTAAATAAACCCGAATAGGATAGCAAAGTTAAAAGGCGTACGAGTTCTTGTATTGTTGTGATCCTTCTTTCTCGGTCGTTGCACGAAACTGGTTTATAAAACGATCTTTAAATTGTTACTCAAACAGAATCATTTGTAAATCGCGGGTTTCGAATGACCTAAATTTCCACTTCTTGAATTCTAATTCCTACCACGCGTAGCGTTACAATCTCTGTCGAGACTTCACCGGTAACGTTGGGTAACGTTGCACGTGACACGAAAATGGTAAGGGGGCTCGCGAGCCCCCTGAGCGTGTGACACAAAATTACATTGCGTGATAGGTCTATCCTATACCTGGTCTGTGATACTTCGTCGATGTTTCTATACTGTTGCCTGTTTTATCAGTCAATGATATGATAATATAATATGATAACGAAGTCAATAAAGTAGAATTCTTTGATCGATAATATTGCAAGTCATTCCCATGTGGTCGTTTGGACTATCGATGCAAAGGTTAGGTCGGTTAGGTCTAGGATAGGTTGCGATGCCTCGAGATCAGTAATTATCGTGTTAAATATTTACTAATATTACTAATTACTGCGTACGCATCATTTAAAAGAGTCCAGAATGACGAAACAAGACGCACTGAAAGGTTGGCGTATTATATGGTGGTTGTTTAAGTTATTTGGATTTCCAATAACTATTCCATGGTTGATATATCATTTTGTCGACATTATGCAACATAAACGAAGGAAAACTACACTTGGCGGAAAAGTAAATCACACTTTGTCTCAGTCCTCCTTCGTATTTTCACGAATTAAAAACATGTCGCCGTTTAATCGAAATTCGCAATTCAGGTTGTAATGATAACTGGAGCTAGTTCAGGATTGGGGGAAGCATTAGCTCATGTTTTCTACGATTGTGGTTGTAAAGTTATTCTAATATCTAGACGAAAGGAAGAACTGGAAAGAGTGAAGAATGCTCTAATGAACACTTATCATGTATGTCCGGATACAAACGACAGAACTATTCTTTAATCTTTGCCGTTGGTTGACCAGTTTATTTTATAGACGATACCAACTCATCCTCCTGTAATTTTGCCACTGGATATAACTAACATTAATTCTCTACAATCCGAAGTAGGGAAAATAATTGAAATTCATGGACAAGTTGACATCTTGGTCAACAATGCCGGTATTTCTTACAGAGGGGAAGTTCTTAACACTAACGTGGATGTGGATATAAAAGTAATGCTCACAAATTATTTTGCGCAAATTGCTTTAGCGAAGGGTAAATATCGATGAATTATTATCCGAAGAATATTTACTTCTTGTTTAAACATTTATAAATTCCACAGCTGTTCTTCCATTTATGATCAAACAGAAGTCTGGTCATATAGTATGCGTAAGCAGCGTGCAGGGCAAGATTTCTATTCCATATAGGTTGGCGTATTCTCCATTAATATTTATACTAAGTTTCTTATATCGAAGCACTTTCCGTAATATGATAATTATTATATCAGGTCCGCGTATGCTGCGTCAAAGCATGCATTGCAAGCATGGTGCGATAGTTGCAGAGCAGAATTGGCTGATCAAAATATAAAAGTTACTGTTGTCAGTCCTGGTTACGTTCAAACTGCTCTTTCTCTTAATGCATTAACAGGCAGTGGGCAGGTTTACGGAGGTCAGTAACTTGGGAAACTTAGCTTCGAGTACATGTAAATATTCTCATAAAACGTTGTATTACAGTAATGGATAAAACCACAGAAGAAGGATACTCTCCGGAATATGTAGCAGATTGTATTTTGAGAGCAGTATTAAAACAGGAGAAAGATGTGCTAGTATCCCCGTTTACTCCGAGGGTCGCGATATATTTGCGAACTCTATGTCCGTCTTTATACTTCTGGATCATGTATAAACGGGCAAAAAGATCGGAAAAAGAAGAGTAACTTTGTTTACATTATCTTATCACGCGGTGTCTGTACCAGTTATTTTTGTATATTTTATACTATTTTTACGAAATACTCCACTTGTTATTGTATTAGTAAGACCTGTTGTTGATCTTAAATCTATTATAAATAGATTGAAACATACATTATAATAAATTATGTTGATATAGTTGTAATAGCACTTATGAAATATACTATTTTTAATTACACTTCTCCAGAACGGAGCGACCATAGTAAATGAATCAAGCATAGTTATATCCAAATTATATTTTATTATTATGCCACTCAACAGTGGAATATGTTTACATTATATACATTTTAATACTACTAACAGTTTAATGGAATCGAGGCTGAAGCACTTTCAAGTACATGTGCCATCTATTACTTGAGAAGAGTCATGAAATATTCTATAGCAAAACGGAAATAGTTGATATCCGATGAAAGTTTGCTTTATCAATATAGCGCTACTTTAAGAGGATAGAAAGCATACAGTTAAATTTGCTCCATTAGTTTCGAGTAAGTACGAAGTAAATGCTTGGAGATGTTAATGACACGGTTTCAAGTGATAAATGACACACAATGCATCTTTTTAACAAACAGTTCGTCAGAAGTAAAGCTGTACTTATTGTTGGTATTTTATTATGTATCCTCTCATATGTTACAACTATATAATCACTGTTATGTCATACCAAATATTTGGCTAGTAGTTCCGACATTTAGTGTCATACGTAATGTACAACGATAGTATGAATTTCCTTTGTCATGGCAGGAATAGTAACAGTTAGAGTTTTTATGTAGTTTTTTTTTATATTATGGTAGTAAAAATTAATTGACGTTAATTCAATTAAAAATAAATCTAACAGAAACGCATACCTTTGTATATAAACATAATAAAGTATATGTTTGTAATGCATATGGAACAATAGACAACGTGCGATAGTAATATAGATTAGTTTAATTTTAAATTCATTTGTAAACAAAATACGCAAAACAAACTCTTAAATTCTACTTATAGTATTCTACTAAAGTGTTGCTGACTTTATCCCCCCTTCATTCTTGTTTTACACCGTAGTTCGCTCCCTTAACATCAGAATTAAATAAAGTAAATGAGCATTAGGAAACACAATTTCTTAAATAAACTTTTATATTTTTGTATGTCATAAAAAAATGTGTACATTACTTAACGTCTTTAAAGCGGTAGATTCCTTTATTCGTGATGTAAGTGGCAACTTTTGTGCTATGGCTGTTGTATAGCTACAGAATAATTCTAAAAGATGTTGCTTAGCTTTCGTGTTTCTTTGAGATCACCGGACTAAAGCTTGAAATGCATTATTCCTCGTACATCGATGGCTTTTATGACATATGTACACGTACGCGCAAGAATTTCTTTGTATACTCATGGACTGCGAATTCCTCCAGAAATTTTTATTCAGCTGGATGTACATTGTATGTATCATGACCGTTCACTTACAGGAATGTTTGTGATGTTTATTTTTAGTATCCCGTATGTTTGTAAATTGCCTGATAAGGGTTGCATGATTGATAAAAAATGATGTGGATTATGCTAATTAACGTATTTGCCAATTAAGAATAAAGTACGCTTCTAAAAGGTGCTTTTCAATGCGGGCAATACCTTTGGGTGAGAAAATCCAGGCAACATTCTCTTTAGTATATCATATGCAGTGTATTCTATCTACTTTATTTACAATCTAAAAATATATAATTCTAAATCCAACTTTCCAGATGTACGGTTGCAATTTTGTATAACTCTAAGAACACTTATACCGGTAGTTGTTTTACTTAAGTGATTGCGTGATTATGACCGTGTCTTTCTTTTTCCATTGAAGTTAACGCGTGACAATATAATCAACAAGATGGAGATCATAGAGTAACAATGTGAAGCCTTAAGAGACAGTACTGTTTATGTTGAAAACGTTCTTGGAACACGCCGCCCTAACTTCTTTCCATTTCCTATTGTAAAATCAGCATCCACCCTGCGAGGTAGCGTCAAAGCATAAAAAGAACTTAAGCATCGAATGAAAACAGATCCTTCGTGTGGCTCGACAATCTCCATTAATATATGTGAAAACGTATCTGTATTTTTCTTTGTAATTCACAGATTGCTATGCTAGGCCTTGATACGATCATATACAGTGCATCGTACGGCCTACCTTACTGCTTTTTACAACTTAGATTCTTTCTTTCCAGATAGTAATCATTTCATTTAAATGCCTGATAAACCCTCCAGGCGCTAATGCTGAGTGCTACCAACGTAATGGTTGTGTGAAGGATTCTTCTTCTCGTGTCATCTTTCCTTACGAGAAACGTTGGAGACGACGGTCCTAAAACGGCTAACAACTCTACGTGCGGTAGCTTACTTGTGTCAGTCTCGACTTGGTACTGGCAACACGGATCAAATTGCCAAGAAACTGTATAGAGCCCACAGGATATCACGGATATGAAACCCAGCGAGCCGCAAATGTAGGGCCGGTCGCCCCAAAGAAGACCTACAACACACGTAACGATCCGTTTTAAATAGACAATAATGCTTGCGCGCGCAGAGCGTAAAACGTCGTCTCTAAGAACCTGTGGTTATGGCTGTAAGACCCGCCAACGCTGCGGTCTTGTGAAGGCAGTTTCCCACTGCTATCCATCTGGACGTTTCATCACCCAATTTGGATGGTTCTATAACGATTAAACTGCATTCAGATTCTAACGCTCTCTCTAACTCATACTCAAATGTTTCATGTGCATTCTCATTATCGTACACCTCCCGTATGATGGCGACATTCGAGGAATCATCCCTGCAAGAAGTTGACGTTTAATTTTCAAGTAAGTATTTTCCTTAAGTTACATAATTCATAATCATAATTACAATCGCATGTACAACGATAGCTGGTTAATCGTCTACGAGACAAAAAGCTTCGTTCTAATCATTCGTATATACCCGGATTGGGTTCGTTAATCGAAATTTATGGCACATCTGTGTGTACCTTTCGAGTGATGTACACACATCTTTATGATCTTAATCACAAACAAATGCTTTGGTGTTATGTAAGATGATGGTTACATCTGATCTGCGTCAGATTTGTTTAAATACAAATGTATGTATAAACGGGGATAAAAATATTGTTTCTAACGTTGGACAGCGATTTACTGAATTGGTACGAAATGCTGTACATTGTAAATACAATGTAGTACAACAGTAGAGAAATCGTAGTGAAACTGACAGGAGATATAGAAAATTTATAAAAACAGTGGACGTAACATGCAAAAACAACTCGCTGCCGATAAGAAATCGTTTTCAGTCTCACCCGGAGACGGGAATTTACGAGTTAGTAAGATATTCATGGTCATGTAAGAGAGATTATGAAAGATTAATCTTTCGTAAACGAAGGAATAAATACGTAGATTAATTTTGTTTCGGCGCGAATATTGTGCCATCCTAACGAATTCCGTTACGTATGTTGGTGCTAGGTAGACGCATGAGACTCGTGCAAGAAATTGAAAATAATTTCGCCTACGAACCTGTCACCAGCTTCATCTACCATCTTTACAGTCAGTCTTCCAAGCGCTGGAACGTTGGTCTGGATGAACCGGAAGAGGAACCGCGAACATCGAACCGGACGTGAAAATCAGCTGATCCGTTCAGCCACTCGCATGACCCGAGTTGTACTTTTATATTCTGGTTCTATTCGAACGTGCTCCTTTTATCAAAACACGAAATAGTTTCTAACAGTTTCTACCACAATTTAGGAAAAATCGAAAACAGCCGCGAGCGGAGCAATAATCGCGAAGCTGCTTGGAATTATTCAGCAATTAAACTACACGGACCGATTCATCCATTTTGTCATATTTCCTACGAGGTCAGTACCGAGAAATGTTCTCCCACTCGTTACTGATTTCTTGGCTACCATAATCAGTGAAGTTTAATCTGAATGTTACTAACAACATACGTGCCATCCGAATTCTTACGTTCGTGCTATCGACCAGTGTGGCGTAACACTTGATTCGTGTTCAAATATTTTCGCGCCTTGGCTTAGCTAATGGATACACTCGTATTTACCAAACGCAATTGATATCGAGGAAGTAGGCAGCATTTTACACGCGTTGATCTAATAATACGAGAATTACGGAGAAAAGGCAGACGTGAAACGGTGAATTAGAATTCTTACGCCGGCGTTTTGTGTGTACACTTCGTAGGTGGAGCAGGGACTAGTTTGTTGCGGCGCAGGAGCACGGCGGTACTGCGCGCTGCGGTCGATCGAGCGAGAGTGAGCGCTGCGAACGGCACAGGGGCCGAGTTAAACGGGCCAGATCGCAGATGGACGTCCGCGGGAGCGTTCTGTCATGGAGAGCAGAACGCGACGTGTTGTGAGCGTGCTCGAGTGTCGTCGTCGTCGCCGTACTCGTGGTCGTAGTCGTTGCCGTAGTCGTCGCGTGTGCCGCGTATTCGGCCTGGCCGCGGTATTATCGCAGTGACAGTCGACAGAGGAACAGACGTGCGCGAGGTTCGGGTGGTGCTCTCGTGGTGCTACTATCGATACGCATCGTGAACCGTGGCAGCCGAATAATTACACAGCAGCCACGTCCCCGTGGATCCGTGGCGGGTTCTCTTTTGCCAGCAGCAGTGGCCTATTCCCATCGATCGATCGCACCCACACGTGCGCTCGACGGCTGCTTCGTCGAGCGATCGATAGATCGGTGAACGGTGCTGTGACACGGCAACCAAGGTACACGCGAGTGCGTCTGTTAATAGATCGGTGTGATTCGGAGTGTCGCCTTTAATCCACGTGCGTCCTCGAGGCGAAAAACAGTTACGGAGGAGAGCTTGTTCGTCGCGAAGAAGGAACCGAAGCAGGGGCGAGCCGGAGGGAAACGGGGACAGAATACGCTCACCTGCCGTCAGACTCGGGAGAGCGTGGCTCGCCAACGGTTCGTGTCAATGTCGACAACCCGGCCTGACATAGACGCATGAACGTAAGTAAACACGCGCCGCGCACTCGTCTGTTTTCACGAAATTCCTGTAGAATCATCCAGTATATTCTTCCCAGTACTCGCCTATGTAAACAAGGCCTACTGCGCCGGCGAGCAATCGGCGGTGTCCCGTGGATTCCTCCCGAGGTAATCGATCATCTCGATCTCGTTTACATCTCTGGGACTCGGAGCCTCGATAGACAGTCGACTGGTGGATCTCGCGGGATTCAGGCGGGAGAGGACTGTTGCTGAAAGTGCGATATCCGTCGGAGGAGGAGAATACGAAATCCTGTTAACTCGATCCGTTAAACGTAACGGGCACGAACGAGTTGGTCGAGGACTGGTGCTCGGGTTGCGCGTGTGCCCGCCCCGAACGAAAATCGCGCGTGAATACGGAACTGTCGTTCCCAGGACGCGTTGCTCCGCGCGCGAGCGCGTGTAAAGCTGCACACGCTTCTGAAGCGGAGCAGGAAGAATAATCGAACGTTCGGCGGAGGAGGTTGATTGCCGGGGCTGCTGACGGCGTGGCGGACGTAAAGGAGGCGTGAGAGGCGAACGATGCTGTCCGGTCGTCGCGGTTAATTCGCACGTGTCGCGATGTCGGGCGGCACGGCGGGCGTCCGTGGCACCGGCGCCGAGTGCAGGAAGTTCGCGCCGAACATATTCAACAAGAGCAAGTGCAGCAGCTGCTTCAAGCAGAAGGAGGAGCACAGCGCGGAGGCTCTGGAATGCAACAGGGTGAGTTTTGCTTGATGGACTATCTCTGTCTCTTTCTCTTCCCTCATCCGTGTATGTGCGCGAGCGGCGCGCGTGTGCGTGCACGCGCGTCTCACTCTCTCTTCCCTTGTTTGTTGGCGGGATCGCGCGCGCACGCCCTCTATCCTTGCCTCTCGTATCGTCGCGCATCTATCGCAGCCTCGGTCGCTCTCACGTGTGCGTACGCGCTCGGTCCATCTCGCGACCGGGCATTTTCTCTTTCCTGCTCGCCCCTTCGAATTCCTCGCCGCGTTCGTCCCGCGATCGGGACCGGGTGGAGAAGGACGAAGGTCCTGTCCGAGAGGGACGTCGATGTTATGTAAGACGAGAGCGTACCGGTGAAGGCGATTAGTACGTACGAGCGGAGGAATGAATGGTTTTCGGTCGTCTTTCTTTTCTCCAATCCCTCACTCGTGTACGTCGTTAAGGCTGCCCATTGCGATGGAATTCCTTGCCATTGTGTTATTCACGATGGACGATTAACGCTCTGCATTATGAACGCTTGCCTGTGTCGAAATATAGATCGTGCCCGTATCGATTCTGTTAATAAAATCTCGTCAAGAGTGTCCGGCTTTAATGCGTGTGCACATTAATGTATCTAAGACGCGCGCGTACGTCGCGCTGCCGAGGCAAGTGGAGTACGTAGACGTTGCCGGAGGTGGTAGGAGTTGTTATCAGTAGGTGGAGATGTCGAGGACGTCTCGACGCCGACTACCATTTCTTTTCCGAACCGAGATTTATAAATAAGCGCGTTAAAAATAGCCCCGCTCGGCCATGGACATAAATATGGGTCGCGGTATAATTTAGGGAACACCGAGAGGGGAACAGGAATCTTTATCGCACGGTTCCCTTTCGTCCCTCGCGGTTTTTATTTACAACCGGGGCTCGGAGTGCCCGTCGATGAGTAGAATTGCCTCGTAAAAGGCAGAGGGTCGCAAAATAAAAGCATTAAAAATCGATTCACGCTGCGGATCCGTACGGTACCGCCGCACGGCAGTACGAGAATATAATATACGTATGTTAATGTACCGCGTAGCGGTTCTCCGTTTAAAGTTCACCCACGATAAGCCAAGATAGTCTTCTCTGTCTCATCTGAGTTGCTACGATCTTCTCGGAGATTCTCACTGTCCTGGCAGCCCCTTTAAACTTTGTTATTAAACACGATTCTTAAGAAGCTATTCCGAAAGACTGGCACATATACCGACGTGCATAGAGGCTTTCGGTATTAAGCGGGAGGAAGTTACGTAAGTTTGAATTCCGAGGTTCCTTCTTCTTTCGAAACTGCGGCTTATCGCGTTGCATAGTCACGGAACGGTGTCTCGAAGGCGAATGATAGTAATCACGTGGGATATAGGAAACGCAGAACGGCAGAGAGAAATATAGGTAAGGCACTGAAATATTCCAGCGCACGTAACTACGAGGCGTTTCCAAGGTTGGGATCGCTGGAAAAAGGGTGCGGTTGGTCAGAAAACTTTGCCGCGGGGAGGGCCAGGTCGATTTGGCGGGCGCACAATGGGATACGGTCTTCCCTGCGGTTACCACCGTCGCAAATTTCGGAATGTCGGCAGCCTTGCGACCTGTTCCCGGTGCATTCCAGCCGTCTTCTCTCCCAGCACCCCTACAACAGGCCCTTTCGAGAGTTGTTGGCTTGTCGGCTTTCGCCTGGACGCGGTATCTCTGTATCGGTTTGTTCTCCTCCTCTCTCTCTCTCTCTCTCTCTCTCTCTCTCTCTCTCTCTCTCTCACCCTCGCGCTCCGTCCCCGCCGACTTTCTCTGTCCCTCTGCCGCCCCCCTTTCTCTCTTCCCCCTTTGCTGTCCACCGTGTAACCGCAAATAACGAATGCATACGCAATCCAACCTTTCTTTGCCCGGTCGCGTTGCGTCGCGTCGCGTCGGTCGCACGGTTCTTCGTCCCGCGGCTCGTAATTTGACGAGGAGAGCCTCGAATCGAAGGAATTTGACCTTTCCGCAATGTTTCTCGCGGCCGCGGCTCTCGCGAGATCGTTTGTAAGTTTACGCTGTACGCTCAGGGACCAGCGTTCTCGCGGAAGTTGCAAATGGCTGCGCGGTGAGCCTCGAGACGCGAGTTCCAGGACTTCCACTTCATCCGCGACATAGATTCGCGCGTCGCAACTCTGAGGAACAGGAGGACAGTCAGGAGAGTTCGTAACCCCTGCGACACTGTCCCGTAAGATCCAACCGTCCCGCGTACAGTGGCTTCGCAGTCGGACACTGAAGCCCTCGAGTCACTCTCGAAACGACAACCGTTTGCTATCGTAAATATCCCTCGGAGTGTAATCACGTTGCATCGCGAACGCGGCCGCGGAGGGTTAAACACCACCGTTGGCCCCACGAGTCCCGTACCAGGAAAGGCCGAGGCCCGAATTCACTCGTGCACGTTTAATTACGATTTTCGCGCCACTCCAGCCCCGAACTCGATTCCCACTTTAATGCCCCGTAATCAGCGGGCCACGGGGCCCGGCTGCGTTCCGCGTTGCAACGTGAGAAAGTGATCAAAAGTAGCCGTGCGCGGGATCGAACGAGCAACGATCGATAAAAGCAACGTTCTGCGTACGCGTCGCGTTGTTTCTGAGCTGGAGGATCCAGGCCCCCGGGGGCCAAGCTCTGCCTGACCGGCCATTATCGGTCCGCGGCTCCGTATTTTCTGTCCGATTACTTCTTCGTGAGCGCCTCGGTAAAGTGGCCCTCGAGAAATAATTTCCTGGGCCCCGGCGGGGGGGTCCCGAGGGGGGGCGACTCGAGCCCCTGAAATTTTGATCCGGTGAAACGATCCGCAGGATGCCTTACGGTACCCTCCTCCTCTCCTCCCTCCTTCCTTCGGCGAGCACGTTCCATCGCGAGCCTCGCGTACCCGTGTTTTCGCTGTCGATTACGAGCCTCCGCGGTCACGCGAGCCCTCACGAATCCTCCAGCAGCCGTTTCCTCTCGTACGTCTCAATTTTGGAATATTTCTGCCTCGACGAGAGGCGAGAACTCTCCGACGCGCGACCTTGGGTCGAGCCGCGAGAATTTCAGTGGGGAAAAAAAGGACGAAGGGCCGAGTGAGTTTCAGGCTTCGCGGTGGCTCGACGCGGAGAGAGTTCGTCGGGAAGTTCGATACGGCGGCGGTCTTCGTTCCTTGTCGTTCAGAATCGTGGGAGTTTCGAACCAGCAAGTGGTCGCTTCTACTTATCTGTTGTTACTCATTTTCTTGCACATCTGCCCGCCTTGCGTCATTATTCCCCTCGTTACGCACGTGTGATAAGCACGCCTGTTATCTGTTGGTGCGAATCTGTGAGTCAGAGCGTCGGGTTAGGCGAATATTCGACGCCTGATCTGGGTATTATGGAGCGGAGGGAATTATAGCGGTGAGTAAAGGTTGACGGCTTATCGTTTCGCCGATTCATTATTTTAATCTCTTCTAATGGTTCGAAGCGGAGCGAGACACGAGCCCAAGCTTCCTCTACACAGAAGCGTAACGCTACTGTTCTGTTACGGCCGGCCAGGTGATTCGTTGTCCTGCGCGTGCATTCAATTAATTAACGGTATTCACGATCGCTGGGTACTTTCTCATTCCTCGATTCGACCATTGGTAATTAACGTTTGTTATTGCGCAACCATTAACCAGGGTATCTGTAACGATAATTTCCTCCCGCTTCTCGCTGTCCGACGAACCCCCTCGATGACGCTGGACAATGGGACACTCGCGTGTACAGGGCGCCGTGGTTATTTCGCAATTGTGCCGGCATAGTTCTTGCAAACGGGGGAAAGTGCAGTTTCGTAGCAAGTTCGCAAAATGTCTGCTGTACCTATCTTGAAACTGAAAATGATCTCGAAATGAAATTTCAGCAGCGGAGATGAATGGATCGCGGTTTCTAAAGGGGCAAGGAGGCCTTGGGTCGTTCCATCGGTGGTTATTGTTCGGATTTACTCAAGGAGATGTAAATGCACGGCTCGAGAAGCTCGACGAGGCGAGACACGCGGACGTACACGTGTGCGCTTCATCCGAGGACAATTTATAATTCGATGATTATCTGTACACACGCGGCTGCGCGGTTTGCGCGATGTCGATAACGCGCGGATCTGCGTGCCGCGAGGGCATAAATTTCGCGTTAAAAGAGGTCCGGCCGCTTTCTTTTCGGAGTCACGACAAATTATTGATGATCTTATGGACAGGCAATAGAGATGGCTATCGGGCTCGCTTCGCAGAAAGCTTGTGTCGTGCCACACGACACTGCAAAAAGCATTAAATACCTGTTGCTCGCGTTTTGCTCCGCTCGTGGAAGAAACCTGCGAGATAGTAGGAGGACGAGGAGCCGTGGATCGTTTCTTGCGTTGCTCCAGTGCGTTCGTTGTAACGCCGTGTGTAGGGTAAACTCGGGTAAGTCCGTGATAGGATAGTAGAATTTGTCTATTATAATATAACTATAACTGCTAATATCCACATGTTCTGAAAGTGAGCCTACGATATAATGATAGGTCAGACATCATACAAATAAATAATAGGTTAGCAGAAATTTACAAAGTTAGCAAAATGTATAAGTATATTTAATTGAAAATATACAATTTTAAATTTTAACGATATACTCTGGTTACTCTGTGATAGCTTTGGTAACTCCGCGATAGTTCTCGCTGGCCCGATATATGTTCACCAGCTCCTTCTTTATATTATTTTATACAATTTTATATTATTTTTCATTATTTTATGTTATCTTATATTGTTTCATATTATTTTAAATTATTGTTATTTTGTGCGTAATCAATCGTTTCATGATCGTTAGATGTCTGAGACGTAAGGCAACATTGTTTCTTTTATTGACCATCAGAATTTCTCAAACAGCGCAATCAGAAACGCAGTCTCAGGCCCACGAAAAATAAGAATTTAGTCACGTCTCATAAGCAAAAATAGCACTGATGCCTTATTCTATGATAATTTCAAGAGTAAGACTTGTTAAAGTGTCATTTTTACCGTCGCTTACCTGCAGTTTGAATTTTCCATTTATCTTCTAAAGCACATATAATACATAGACAAGCGAAAGTCCACAACTAAGAGCACGAAGAATTTCACGAATAATGCGCTGCTGGAACAAAAAACGCTCTCTCACTCTGTCACACTAACTTGAATTGTCTAATTCTTTCACCACAACATAAACTAGGAGATCAACGCTGTCAGTTAGTTTTCGTTCCATCTAAATTGAGTCACACAATTTCGAGTTATAGAGAAATGAAGAAGTATCGCGGACTTACCCGAGTTTACCCTACCTCGATGTTAGTCGAACTGCAACTTCCAACTTGGAGGTTGTGTCGTTAATATGGAGAAAAGAGTAAATATATTTGAAGGAATGGCAGTTTAAACGAGAACCTGCCGAGATAGGGTCCGAAGGGTTTTCGCCAGCGTGAAAGGTAGCTTTCACACACGTTTGCAAATATCGCGCGGCGCTGAAAGAGATAAAGCATCGGTTTAAAGAGCATCAGTATGCAGAAGGTCGCCGCGACAAGAATTTTGGGCCCGTCCCACGGGCGAGGAACTTTTGCCCTCTCCTCCGAGTCCTCTGATCCTCTTCAGACGTGGACAATACATCTACCGACTCGGCGGAGCCGTAACCTGTCCATTGTTAGCCGCATATATTTACTTTGCTTACGACGTCGTGCCATAAGCGAGAAGTACTGTTACCCGCGGTGGTGCGCGTATGACGTATCGCCCGGTTCATCTTCATATTTCTTTCTCGCGCACGACGATCCCGTCTCACTTTTTCAGATCACTTCTCTGGTATATCGCCGCGAAGCACCGTGGCCATTAGCCCTCAAGCTGGGTCCATATCCTCTGCTCCGTGAAGAAAGAATCAGAGGTGCAGAGTTCGAAGAACACGTTTGCAAGAAGATTCTGAAAGCCTTGATTGCTAATTATAATCTTGAATCTGGGTTGAGCTGGGCTATTTTAAAAAATTCTACCGTGGTTCAGATAGACGCGAATATCTCGATGGGTAAAAGTGAACGCCCTTACACCTGGGCGAGATCAATAAAAGTCGCCTTCCTCATCCAAGAACCTCCGGCTCTGTCTGCCTCGCGCACCCATCCACGCCAGTAAACCGCGGTGCAATTCTTCTCTATCACCTATCCGCAGAATTCTTCCAGTTGCACGAGCCCGGCCTCGCGATTTCCTGCATTCTAATCAGCAATTTCGCGATGCAGACCGGCAGCGTGATGCCCCAATTAGAGTTAACGCGGGCCCCGCGCAGTTTTTCCCCGGGACTATCGTGGCCGGCCGATCGGCGGGTCGTCGCGAACCGTCGTGTATCGCGATCGTCGATCTCGATCGTCGATCTCGATCGTCGATCCTGCCGGGCGAAGCCGAGAGACGACGCGCCGCTGCAAAAAGACCGCGAGGCGCAGAAAATCGTAAAGACTGGGCATATCCAGTTGTAACGGTACACCCGTACGCGTGCACCACCGACAGAAGGAGAAAGAAGCCTACCGCTGGTAGCTGAAGGCGACGCCAAACGAAAGCTCCTAGTGAATGGAGCACCGTCGGTGGCCTCCCTTGCGGTGCATTCATCCCGGATCGATAGCCCCGCGGCGATTAATCGAATCTGGGAAGCCGGAGGAGAGGCCACTCTTCTCCTTTCCTTCGAATCGAAGGTTTTTCCGCCGTCCCACCAGCACGCTTCGTACCTTTATAAGGACTTCATTGAAAACGCGCTCGTCGCGTCGCCTCGCGTTGCCTCCGGGCGGTCGTGCCGATAGCCGGGGCCTTCGATTCTCGTTATCGAGGGAATCGGATTGTCGCCGATCGGTCGGGGAGAAATTGGGGAGTACCGTTCGCTGGGGAGTGACCTTGGAATTCTCGAAGCTCGATTCCTTGAGTACCACTGCGATCAGAGTTCAGAAATGAGGACGATCGAGTGCTTTGTTCCCTAGGCGATCGACTTCTGTGCCGATCTAGCGCTCGAGTCCATCCCCCTTTCCCTCGTAACAGCAGAAGGAAACTGATCGACGAGCGTGTCCATTAAGTACGCCCGTACCCCGACGAGGATCAGGGATCATTATCTCGTCAGTGGTGATTTTTCTGCCAGCGAAACGGTTGGCTGTTAATAGAAAAATAAAACCGCTGAATGGCCGGCGTTTGGCGTGGCCGGTTGCCAGTCGTTCTCAGCAAGATCTAGATGGGCTCTGCCATCAATGAGCGATACCAGTCGACTTTACGTTTACGGAGTTCCTCTTAACGAGAACTTCTCCCGTTCCCGGTAACGCGAATTCTGCGTAACCGCGTCTTCGAAGGAGAACGCCAGCCTACCTGGCCGTACCTCCCAGCTATTTCTTGCCCCGTCAAACAAACATTCTGCTTATGATTTCCCTGCGAGTTTCATCGATCGGTAGAATATCGAGCCCAAGGCCCGGAATTCTGGCACGACAGCCGCAACTTCGATAGAGGAATACAAGGGGACTTG
This sequence comes from Andrena haemorrhoa, assembly GCA_910592295.1. Taxonomy (NCBI): domain Eukaryota; kingdom Metazoa; phylum Arthropoda; class Insecta; order Hymenoptera; family Andrenidae; genus Andrena; species Andrena haemorrhoa. Next base: position 7,654,057 of record OU342940.1, on the reverse strand, counting down.
CCTCTCCAGTCTCGCAACGCGGCTGATGCGCGTTGCCGACCGATTTAGAAAAATCCCCCGACGCACAGCGAAGAAGTGGAGTGAAAAAGCCGGCTGGCTCCGAGTCATCTATCTTTCCCAGAAGGCTTATAAGCGTCTCGGCCGAGAGACGTCCTTTCGGAGGACCCGCGATGATGGATGGTGAAGCCACGATGAAAATAAAGCAGCTGGATGCTCTCTTCCCTCCCGCTTGATCCGACTTCGTTCGGGCGACATCCACCATCGGAATCAGCGTGATATTTCGCCTTCGCCTTATGCGCCGTCACCACCGTCGCCGCTATTTATCCTCTGCCAACGTTCGTTCTCCTGCTGACCACCGGCAATTAGCCTCTCACGGTCACGACAAGGACATCCACTTCGTGATAGGCTAAACACAGGTCCGCTGCTCTATGAGATATTGCCTACCGATCAGCCCCCTCGGACCGGACGGATAATTTGTGATCGTCGCGGTGTTCGGGTCCCCTCGCGGCCTTTCTTCGCCCGCAGATAGCTTCTTGGGGCGGAACGTTCGTTGCTTTCGATCGCTAGAAGCGAAGTGATTCTTGCTCCCCGGCGTTAGGCTCGAAGTTGACGGAGCACCTATTAGCCTTCGAGGTTTTAACTTGAGGTGGAATTGTTGGTGCTTGAGTCGTATACAATGGCCACACGGGACGACTTGCTACTAAACATGTATCTACCATTTAGAAACGAGCGGTGGTTTTAAACGCCGGGGCTGATAGGGCGCGATAGATCACGCGGAATCGAATGAAAAGGGTATCTATTTGCAGCGGAGACACGGCTCTCGCTTAGGCCTTGGATGATCGCTTCTCTCCCCCTCGTTGCACAGCGGCGAATCGAATTCGCCGTGCTTCGTGTCGAATAGCAGTTTATCGAATACCAGAACAGCAGTGGTATCTCGCGATTAACGCGTTCTTTACGATCTCGATCTCGCGGTTTCATAGATCCTCCGAACACGTGCGCCGTTCCGAGGAATAATCGCACGTTTATGCCGGCCGCGATTGGATAACTCATCAGAGCAGAGAGCGCGCCGCTACTATAACCGCGATTCCCCCAGCCCGATTTATAGGTCGATGAAGTCCGATCGCGGGCTGATTATCTGTAATCGAACGGGCATAACGTAGTGCCAGATCTTATTCTCTCGATACCGCGCAACCTCTCCTACCCTCTCGGTCTCTTCTTCCCTCCTCTCGGCCAGGCTCGCACGCTGCCCCCTTCGCTGGAGATGCCCTGTAAACGTCCGGTGTTTACGTTACGCCGTAACAGCCACGAGTGCTTCTTCCTGCGCGATGAATTTTCACGTCTCCCTGGTCCGCGCTTTTTTGCTCTGTTTAATTCTGAATGCTGAAGTGGACTTTGGAGCCACACTGTGGATCTCCTTTCCTCCGGCGTTTCAGGGATGTGTACACAGTTTTATGGGAACTTTTACAGCTTCCAGGAGTGCTCGAAGAAGAAGAAGAAGGCTTCTTTGTGTAATTTCGAGCAGCACCTCGGCCTCTTCCGCTCCACTTTTCCCTCCTCTGGTGGAAAAAGCTTTGATAGCAGTAGCTCTAGGCAACGCAGCTCCTCCGTCGTCGACTTTGTAAACGATTAGAGCGAGCCTCTCTCCGCCGGTTTCTTCTCTAAAGACTTTCCCTCGCGATAGGTCACTCGGAGGATCATAAAAGCCCGGCTGTATCTCTGTTTCCTCCCGCGGACCTTAGATCTTATCCGACCTTGCCGTTGGCGCATAAACGATTTATAAATAATGTATGGGCGTTTATTTATACACACGCGTAGTCCTGCGCGAAGTGGGCCGTGGAAGGAGCGATCTGAGCAAAAAGGAGCACGGCCAAGCACGGGGCTTCGATGCAGAGGAAGGGGCACACGCGATTGCCCGTACTCGTTTTGGTTGAACGTGATTCATTCAGATGTTACGTCCGCGAGCTCTCTTCAAACCAGTCGAACGCTTTTACAAGCACAAATCCCGGAGGACTGCAGACTCGCAATTAACACGATCCCTTCCCTGGTTAACTCTGAAATCTTCATCCGCACAATTTTAACCGCGTCAAAGACGCTCGATCGGCAGAAATCTGTTATCCTCGAGTCTTCGCTGCGTCTGGCCACGCACAAAATGGGGTTGGGAAGCAAGGGAAAGGGAGGCGGTGTTTACAGCGGAGAGGAGCCGGGGCGGAATCGGCGCGCGGCCGCACTCGCATTTCCAATGGTCAATCGTCCAAGACGGGGGCAATTTTTACGGCAAAAAGCGTTGCACGGTACGATGTGCTCCGATCGAGAGACGTCTTCCCTCTTTCGCGGGACGGTTTTTCGCGTCATTTGCGGTCCGATGTGAGCTACTACCTCGCCGTAATGACTCATCCTGCCCCGGCGAAAAGTTGATTCCCCGCCGTCTCCTCCGGGCCGCCGGGTATCAGACGACAATCCAGCTCCCCGGGTACCGTAATGCACGCAAGAAAGGGACACAGACTCGATTTTGTGCGAGGCGATGGCTTCGCCAGCATGGACCCGACCGAAATCATCAATGAGCCGCCCTGGGATCGGTTTGACCTGGCCGGGCTCCTCCCGGGCAACTGCGAAGGGAGAAAAACAGAGGCGGGCAGGCAGACAGGAAGAAGATAATGCCAAGCGCGGCGATGTCAGCCGAGAAGGTTCATCTCCTGGCTGGGAAGGGATCGCAGGAAACCGATGAGTAATCGAATTTCGGAGCGCGGCGGTGTCGGACAGTGGACAGTGCGCGATCGTTGGTTTCATTCAGGAGACTGTGCGCGAGAGGAGATGGGAGTGGATCGTGGTAGAAGTACGTACAGGTTTAGTGAACTGCTCGGGAATCGTTACTGGGAAGGTATCGACCTCAGGTATCGACCTCAGCAGCCGCTCTTCTTCGTTTTCTCAATAAACTTGCCATCGAAGGTATGGATGAAAAACCGGCTACCCGAGGAACAACGTGACCCAAACGCTTGATCACCGCTGATAATCGAAGATAATTCGTGGATCGCCACAATTTGGCCACCCGAACGAGACACATCGGCTCCGAGTAAAAACGCTGATTGCATTCTTCAGCGGCGTGGAACGGAGAAAAGATTTTTCGCCCCCCCCCCGTTGTTGCGCGAGGCGAAAGCAAGAAGATAACGCTCGATCAGGTTCCTCTTTCCTTCTGCTCCCGGGAGGCTCGATACTTTTCTGACGCGTGGACCTAGTTCGCCCGCCGGGTTATTCTCACGTTCCTCTTTCCCCGGGCTTTTAATCCCGACAGGGCGCGACCATTCCTAATTCTAATCCCTCTGACCCGTCGAGTCGCAGCTCCGTCCCCGAGCCGCCGGGACGCGGTGAAACACGGAGTCGCGTGGGAGCTCCGTGAGCTTTCCACCTGTCCTCGATCTTATCTCAGGGAGCGAGGAGACGCGCAGTGCTCTCGGGTGCACGTGCATCGCTATGAATGGCGCGGTGCATGCACCGCGGAGCGTGCAGCTAATTTCGAAGCGAGGAGTCGATCTCAGCTGGCTTTGACGATATACCAGAACCGATGTTTCCCGGTGCGATTCTAATGGAAATAATTTTAACGCCAGATGATGCAACCCACAGAAATATCCTCGAACGGCTCGCTGGAACGGTGCGGACTTTCCACCTGCTCCGGATCTTATCTCGAGCGATGAAACGCGAGCGTTGCATAGGTGCATAGGCGGACGCGTGCACGTGTGCAGCCCTGGATGCATCCCGCGGCGTGAATGGAGGGCGAGCGTTGCGCGTGTGCCGCCGCGGAAGATTAATTAATATCGCAATATCGCTGGGCCGCGCGCCAATGACAAATTGGAGAAAGTGAGCGGCCCTCGCGGTGGCCGTGGCTCCTCCGGCTAGGAACGTCATCGTGATAAAGGGACCATGAAGGGATTGCGCTCCGGGGAAACCTTGAGCCTCGTTCCTCTTCTACTGGCTGCTTCAGAGACAGGTGGCCAAAGTTATCCTACGCTCCGCGCGCTCGTCAAGTTTGCCAATCTAGTTCAGCTGGAAAAAGCCGCGTGTAATAGCGACCTCGAATGGATACGTTGCCTCGCGAGGAATTCAGTTTACACGGCAGCGCGCTGGCAAAGGCTAGACGAATCTGTATTCAACAGGAAACGATTATGTTAGGATTCTCGGCTCTGGAAACTGGTTCAGGGGTTTTATCGTAATTGGGTTTATCTCCGCGGAGACGGTTGATTATCGTACCGTCCGGGAGCGCCTTTTAAACAGTCAGGGTTACGAGGGAATTCAGTGGCAATCGTAACGAAGCGTTTCTGGTACGGTGCCGTGTAATTCCTCCAGTCACGTATGATCGGTTTAGACGAGCTCCCCGGTCTCTGCTTCTCGTCGTTTTGCCATGGGATGCAGGCTCGATCCTCGCCTACGATCCGCGTTCCCACGTGAGATTTCACGCACACGCACACGCACGTTGCGTAACTTGCACGCGGTACGAACAATCGCGCTTGTGTGCGGGGCAGCGGTGTGCGGCTGCTGTTGTTGCTTGATTCCCTGCGTAGGAAGAGGAGTGCACCGTGTCGAGCGGAAATATCGATTCGTGCGTGACTTTTGTCACGTTTTCTGTGTCGCCTTAAACGGGACTTTGTGGGGGGAATTAATATCAGGCATTGAAATCTGAAACCCCTCGAGATCCCGAGCTCCGGTGATTCCAAGCTACTAGGCTACCGAGTTCTCGAGATCCCAGGCTCCTGAAGTCTGAAAATTCACGTATACTAGAGTTTTCAGAACTCTGAACTCGTGAATTTTTTAGATTCCAGATTTTTGGGGTCAAAATCCCAAAATCTCAAAACCTCAAAAGATTGCAAGATGATACCCCTACTGCCTTACGCAGTGCTGTGCCGCAAAATGGTAAATTTTCAGATCGTTTTGACAAGTCGAGAAATAACGCCTGGGGTTCAATTACTATTGCAAACGTTTCGATCGCGCAAACTTGGCTCGAATTTCGAATCGCCAGTAGTGAGCACGGGCCTGCCCGTTAACGTCACGGTGGAAATTCGCAACAGCTGGCCGCGGTATCTCGTCGGGTAGCTCGTCGTTGTGAAATTCGCGCTCTTCGGAAACCGATAAGAATCGCGAGCGGCGTCGAGGCAATTGGATTTGCCGGGGCCTCTCGCAGAAAATTATTCGCAGTCTCTCGAGGGGCAGGAAACTCTTAGGTAAACGGTTCTCAGGCTCCGCGGAGGCACTTCCTGCTCCACTTCATCGCCTGCAACTCTTAAATGGAGACAAGAGAAAGGCGTGGAGGAGATTTCTTTGGAAATTATTAAGACCCCTGCGTACTCCTGGCGATCGAATGGTGGCGCCGAGACATCGAACGCACCATCGACTGTCCCCAAGAAGAAAAATCACTCGGAATCCTCTGGGAAGTCACGTGTTGGAAAGACCATCGAATTGTGCACTGGCCAGCAAAAATTTCGCGACGCATTCAATGTTATTCCTTCGACAGGCGTGCCTTTCGGTTGTTGTTCTTCCTGGACAACGATAACCGCAGCTGGTCCATTCACGAGTGACTTTACGACGCGCGGGCAGCGGTGCAGCACGCCTACGTCGCTTCCTCGTCGGGCGTTCGACGAAATTACGCAATCGTCGCGTTTCCAGACGAGGCGAATTAGCCCCGCGTGGAAACGAGCATGTAAATTAGCTACTCGGCGACGTTTATCGGTCCCGTCAACTGTCGTCGAGGCGTTCACCGCGATGTCGGGTCCGGCTCCACTGCAAATTGGGGCTGGAATTCACACGAACGACGCTGAATTATCGCCATTAACAGAGATACCTACTACTCGTCGCAGGACTTTTGTAGGTAATTAGTTCCACTCGATCCCACCGATTGCTGATCACGGTTGGTTACACGGCCGTCTTAGATAACCGTTACTCCAAATGCTTGGGTTTCATGGACAGGTGATTCAACTAATTCAGCGGTATCGCAGCGTTCTCCAGACGCAACTCAATCGGAGCACCGACCATTTCCCTGCCTCGCCATCTGGGATATACAATCATCCTTCCCAGAATCGTTTCTCGGTCTCTCGCGACCGAGCGATAAGTCGCCAACAAAGTAACGTGTCGTTTGAAGCATTGCCGCAAATTGTCCGATCCCAGTCTCTTTGCACGAGACACGGCGGAACGACGATAATGGCAGGCGGAACAGGACAAAATGTTGTCGACTTGAGACATTAATTCCGATGCTCGGTTTACGGGGCGCGGGCTCTCCGCCGAAGAATAATAACGGCGAACAGTCGGTCGAAATTGCCGGGCGAATAAAATCACCGCTATTACGCGTGTTCCGCGTCGTTCGGTTTCCTCCTCGCGGCGATTTATCCGGCCGCGACACACTGTCGTGTCTCCCTGTTTGGACAGTAGCCTAATTGTAGTTCACCGTAATTGCGGCCAGAAGCGTTGCGCAAGGCCTCCGCTTCCTGCGACCGTGCTCCAAACGAACACGCGATAATTCAGCCAGAACCAATCACGAGATCGGCCGCCGTTTTACAAGCGGAGGCTTGTTCCGCCTCTGACAGCCGCGCGCGCCGGCCAAGGGATTTCGTTTCTGGAGATTGCCCGTCCCTTTTCACCCTGGCCCGCTCACTATCATCACCTCCCGCCATTATTATCGCCAGCACGCTCTTCTGGGTCGCGCGTGTGTCGCGCCCCTGCTGAAAATTAATCACCGTTTTCTCCGCCGCTCGTTCCTTCGCCATCGGCACTCGTTTCGATCGCCCTGTGCGCACCCAATACGTTGTGCCCTCCCTTGTGTTTCACGCGCGAGGATTCGGAGCGAGCTTGTTGGCGAATTTCATCGACCGAAGGCAACGTTCGGCGGACATCCTTCGGCTAAGCCTTCAGGATCTGTCTCTGTTCACTCCGTGCACTCTGTTGCTAGTTTCCCGCGCGTCGGCGATAGTCAGTGGATATCAGGCGCGACGGTTTTACGGACAGGACAGTCGGAACGATAATAGCGGTTAAGCGAGTTCCGTACGCGCGGTTTCGTGCTGGCAAAAACGAGCCGCGCGTCGAATGTGAAACGAGTGGCGAGGTTTATTTACGTTTCGGTGCGTTGCCTTCTCGCTGGGATTATGAAAGAAGTGGAAATAGTCTAGGCAGGCTGCTGGAATGGTTTTCCGCGGAGAAATATTTAATTGAACCCGCGACGTCGCCGGGGGACCGGAGGTAGTGGAAAAATGCTTAATCCTCCGCGATAGAGGTGCGTTTACCTCGATTTTTCCGCGTTCGAGTGTCTGTCTGTTAATCGAACGATTATGCTTACCCTCGCCGAGAAGGTTCAACGATTTGTCGCGGTGTTCGTCGTCTGCTTAGCATACTGATTGTTAATCGAACATCGCTCGTACTCGCTCTCCTTGCAACGCGTATATTCCACTGATAAAACGTGCCACACTTGGCTATCGCCTACTTGTCTCTGTCGAACCTTCTGCAACATTGCTCTGGGAATGCGCCAGGTTCCTATCGTCACCGATCCGCTTTCTATTTCGCCGTAAACAAGCCTCTCTTTCTCGCGGCCATTTTCGGCGCGTTTTTCGCCGAACAACCGTCACCACTCGATAATGCCTCGACGGAGAGAGACTCTCCCCGAGTATTTATCGGATGATTCAGGCCTCGTGCCGGGGATCGGAATGCTCGGGGTAGAATTTTCGAGTCGTGACTTGAGAGTGTATCGCGGACAATCGGCGTCGACGGAATACGGAATCCTGGCGTTCTATAAATACGCATTTTCCGCTGGCAAGATGGCAGTCGGAAGGCCTTAAAACGAACGCTCGAACAGGAGAGTGACGAGCGCTCGTTACTCGAAAAAGGTTCCTCGCGTGGTCGATGCGCCGATCGAGCGAAATCGCTTTCGTGGAAGCCGCTCTATTGTTAGAGGCGCGCCGGTCCCGATCCGTCCCGATCGTAGCCGGGCTCCAGGAGCGGAGACTTTCCCCGTCGCGTCCAGCCAAGTGTCATCGGTCGTTTATGCGACAACGCCCGAACAGATTAGCGAACGCAACGATTTCGCGGCCACGTAACTTGCGCGCAGCCTGTTCTTTACGAGTTAATCCCGGCGCGATGCTGTCCCCTGCCGGTAATACAATATTGGCCATAGATACAGGATCTGATCGGTAATCGATAGGCCTGGGCAGCGAGTACGTGTCGACCGGCGGCTGGATTTTAGTCGAACACGATTGCGTTTCTCGGCTCTTTAAAGTCCTCAGTTTTGTACTTCATTCGACACCGCCTCTCGGCGACATGCCCCCCGCTTTTCTTTCTCGCGATCAGGTGGCTGAAACGTTTTCTTGGAGACGATCGCGTCAGGTTTTCGGGCAGAGGTGTTCGTGATCCCGGGACGTTGCTGGTCGGTCAGTTCCTTGCTCCTCGGACTCGTTGGTGAATCGACGGGAATGAAGGAAGAGGGGCAGCAGCGGTGTCGGGAGAAATAACCTTTGGGTAACACGAGGTAGCTGGCTGCTGCGACGTGTCTGCTGAGTGGACGAGGGAGAGGCGAGGACGAAGAAGGTGGATCATAGGAGGGCGAAGAGGAGACAGCGAGATAGAAGGCGTCCTTGATAGACAGGATGCCCCTGCCTGCCGCTTCGTACCGTGTAATCTTCTCTCTCATCTTATTCGGCCCCCTTGCACGGGGTGTCGGGCAACGATTTGCACCCATGCCTTGTCGGGGGCACAACTTGGCCTGCTGCTCGAATCCCAGCGCACCGGTCGGGACCATTCGCGGGCTCGTTCGCGGTGCCTGCTCGTCCGAAACGCCTGACGAACCGAATCGATTAGCCCGTTAACAGGACAAACGCTTCGGGGACACGTGAATCGTCTTTGACCCTCGGTTGTCACACCTTTTTCGAACGTAGTTGTCACGCTGGGTCAATTTGACCCAATCAATTTTCAATCAGTTGTTATTTGAAAACCTATTTGTTAAATTAGGTCGCGAAAATTCTGATAATAAAGTTTGAATATTGTAGAATATATGCCCATTGGTGAAAGTTGACATTTAAAGTATCAGCATGCTTAAAGTTTTTGTTGAAAGAATAAGGTATCCGAAAAAAGGCTGTTGCTTAAAAAAATCATAACTTTTTTAATTTTTAATATTTTGAGCTAAAAATTTATAGTTATACTCTTGAGATATGCTGCTTTGATAAAAAAAATAGTCCTATATCGGAACTTTCAAAATATATATTTATTTATTTGGCATACTGAATGGTGCAATCTTTTAAGTTGAATAACTCATGCATTTGTATAGGAAAAAAACATTTATTATTATTTCAATAATACAAAATTCCACGCAAACTGATGCTTCCACACAGTCGCGAAGTATCTCTACTCGTAGAGAATACATGAAACTACTACTACATGGCGCCAGTAGTATAATTCTTAATGATGCCTCGAAGATATTTGACCGCAAAGTCGAACTCCGAGTCAATTTGACTCAGTGTGACAACTGAGGGTTAAAAAGTCGAGCTGCTAGAGCAACCCTTCAATCCCCCACTCATTTAAATTGGGTGGGTTTCTTAGGTCGCACCCTTTGAAGGGACAAAGGGAAAATTGAGCCTCCGAAAGGATAATAATTGTAAACAGGTGGAAAGTGATTTGAAAGGTTCAGCGACAGGAACTGTGGACTGGTTCAGGATCTGTCTTATAGACTCGTAAACGATGCCCATAGAGAGAACCTTAGTGGACGTCGTAAGCAACGTTTGCAACACTTTCATTTGAATTAACAGCCAGTAGAAGTTCGCAATTTGTACGCATTTGTAGTAGAGTTATCCCGCACCGATCGAAGGCATCTGGCTCTGTCGCGTCTGCAGGTGGACTGTTTTTGCAGGGAAACGGGAATCAGTTACGACGCTGCGTTACCGTTATTAATGTTATTGGCGAGTCACGTTACGAGAAATTCTCCGCTCGTAGCAGCGCAGGCGAAACCTGCTTTCGACTCGTATCGTAGAATAATGAAGCTTTATCAGCCACGCCCACGGCTTGGATCCGAGTGATCAATCTGCGATTCGGTCCGCGCCGTTTATGTTTGCTTAACAGAGGGAAATGTCTCTGGATCTTGTTTGCGAATCATTGCGGCAACACTTGCAAACGTGCCATGGAAAGCGAGCAGCACAAGGAGAATCGAGGATGCATTTCCACGCGTCGGATCTAACTGTTTGCATGATCGGGGTTGATGGATAATGGATGTTAGATTTCGCTTCTATCACCGCGATTTGTCTGCCGGTTACACGTCCTTGTCTCTGGCCAGAGCTGGTGTACCCCTTGCTCAGCGCACGGAAACCCGTGTCCCCCATTCCGCTTCCTCCTTGTTAGGTATTTCCAAGTTTGATGCACTCCGGTTATCCACGCGATATCATTGGAGGCAATTAAAAAAAAGCAGCCACGGCAGCCGTGCACAGTTAGGTGCTAATTACTGACACCGTAACAGCTCCTCCTCCTCTTTCCAGCGAAGAGGTATGCAGCGATCGCGGGCAGCAATAAATCCTTGTATCACCGCGGCCCGTAATCCGAATTGATCGGAAGGATGGATTTCACGTGCTGAATAATCTCGGAGTTTAGACTCCGCTGGCTCGCTCTATTGAATTATGGAATCCACGCGAAATGGCTGTGCCTCGTGCCTGTTGCTCGTTTTTCCCCGGCATCGACGTTTCCATCGATGTCGTTGGCGGTTCCTCGATCGCGGCTGCTCCGCCAGGCGGAATTCCATCTTCCGTCCAACACCAGATCGCTCGATCTGAAAGCCCGGGCCTCTTGATTACAATCTCCCGGCCACTATGGCGGCATGCAATCTGAAACTCGGCGGAGAAGCATGTCACTCGGCTGTTCGCAGCTGCCAAGGCCTATGGTTATCCCATCGTCGGGCATCCTGTTCCTTTTGCTGGCCGCGGACCCGCGGAATCCCGATCCCCGTGGATCGGCAGCCAGCCACCCCGGCTCTAGCTCGTAGATCGCGCCGATCGATAGATCCCCCTCGCCGCTCAGTAGCTCGGATCACTGTAATATCGACCCTTGCCTCCCGTATTCACGGGCTGAAAAAGGGGCGAGGGGTGCGGCGGCAGGGGGGGAGGGAGCTGCAACCAGACGGATGCCCTCGGGGTGTACTGAACTCGATCCCTCGTTTCATCATCGATAGACACGTAGCTGATAAATTATTCGACTCGCCGTGCTTCGTGCTGTCTTTGATCGTTCGTGAGCAGCCAAACATGCGGGATTAATTGGCGCCTCGATCTTTAGTTCCTGCTCAAAGCTTTTCCGTGGAAACCGGTCGGATTTGTATTCCCTAGGACCCACGGTAACTCTGTGGCGCGGAGGTTGCACTCGAGGCAACTGCTTGCCCTGTTTACACAAAGCATAAAGCCAAAGGCTATTATCGTATAAATAACCACGCGGGATACTTGTCGAGCAGCCACGGCCTAATACCTGACCTATAAAACGCTCCGTTTCGAGATGTTTACACTGGGCGATTTTCGCGCCAGCGCTCCAGGAAGGTTCTCGCGTACCCCGATTGGCAATAAACGGTGGCACGAAGCCAAACCGAGGGAACAAAGGACCCGAGAGCTATCGGTTTCCACCGGGATGCTCTGGAAATGTGCCATTGGCAGGGGAGGCTTTTAGCCACGAGACGTCGCGTTCGCGCGTCCCCCCATCGATCGCGCGCGGTCTTCTGGGAGATTAAAAGTGGGGACGGCGGTGTACGGTTAGAACCTTTTAAACGAGATTAACGCCGGAGCTCCAGAGTAGTCTAGAGCCTCTCGAGCACCTGTGCCTCGAGGAGGAGCTCGATCGAGGGAGCTTGACTCGGGGGACTTGACTCTCATCGTTGCGAGCACACCTCCACTTTGTAGCGAAAATATGCGGTTTCAATTTCTCAGACGTCGCGGCGTTCGAGAGTCATGACTCCGGGACTCTGTCGAGGGTATTTGTCAAGAGGTATCGGTAATACCTATTCGATGACGGGGCCGTTTCCGACAGTCACCAGACGCGAAAGGGATTGCGGTCGTTCCCTTTTCCAGCGAGAAACAGTTTTGTGCAATGGAAAAAGCGGGTGTCGCGAGCAAATAGGTGTACACACAGCGCGCCCCGGGTAAAAACACGGGACAGAACGGCGTAACGGAGCCGTTGCAGAACGCTGGTTTCGTGAGGATTTCCAATCGGGCAGCGCGGCGAGTCGCGCAATTCTACGCTGCCTTAATCTCGCCATCAATCGCAATCAGTCGAGCCCACGAGGCGAAAGCAAAAGTATTCCAGCCCTTTCTCTGGATTCCCTTTCACGAATCCTTCCCCCGCTATTTTTCTCCGCCTATGGCATTGCGCGCAAACGAGCATGGCCCTCTTGGTCACCCTAGCCGCTAACCATCTCCTCAAATTCCGTAACAGTGACAGCTAATCACTGATAGAGATCTCCGCCTGTTCTTAAACCTTCCTGCGACCACCCGGACACACACCTACGCCGAATCACAGCCCGATCGGGCTGCACGTGTTCCTCTGGCAGCGGGCACACGAGCCAGCTTTCTGTGATCGTTGCGGGCGATGCACGATCACGTATCAGTTCGATAAAGGCGCGACAAAAGCGCGGAACGACGATAAAACGAGATCTCCCTTTCCCCGTGACCCCGACATTGTCTTGGCACGATGTGAATGCAGTTATTCGGCCTGGCCGCGATACAGTTTTAATAGGGGCCCGCCCGCGACTAACCGTCTCCCGTATCCACGATTCTGCTTTTATCCCCGAGCCTGTTGCTGCTTCTCTTTCTGCGTTAGGCACGCCAGGTCGTTTACACTGGTATTAGAGGCGGATAAGATAGCCATTGCCAGGGAGAAACCTTCATTTACGTTGCCGCGCAATGCGCGACGATTTTCCTTACCCGCGCTGATTGTTACCCCGGTCGATATCTAATCTGGACTCTGCGCGGTGTCATCAATTTCTCAGTAATTAATGAATATAAACGACATCTGTTGATGAAAATATCAAGTAATTGCGAAATGAGAAATAGGAACAAAACCTTTGGAGCTTACACCTTATTCTGTGCGTGCTATAAATATTTAAAAAAATCAGGTATGATTGATGTAACTTTTTACCAGTTTATCTTAGCTGATAATAATCAAACAATGCAGTTTCATCCTGTATTTTTGTATTTTTCTAAAAGCGGGTTTAATGTAGAATATTTGACATTCATTTTAAGTACGTATTACATTCATTGTAAAGTTTAAATTGATATTTAGAAATAAATTGGCCCTGTTTCTTAAATGGTACCACTACCATCGTACTAAGGATTTGAGAATAGGTTATGTCATATAGGTTACGTACAAATATCATTCACATAGGTTATTGCGACCTCTGTGTGATCTATATACGCACGTATATGTAACTATATAATAATCATTACTTTACGTTGAATATTTTCTTCTTTATTTGTTATTGACGCTACTTTTACAAGAGGTACGATTTTGGAAACCGAGGGGTACGATTTAGGAGACCGGTTGCCTAAATCGTACCTTTTACAGCATGTCACAAAAAGATTAATAACAATTGAATTTGTCCTGAACTAAAGGTTAAGCATATAATAGCAGGTGCCTAAAAGATCAAGCTACAATATCCAGTAGTCACTTGCGTTCAAATTAGTACCTACCAAATCTGAAATATAACGTAAAATGTCTTAAGTGGTACGATATAGGAAACTCTCCCCTATATACGTGCCACTCGCGCGTCCCTCGAGCGTATCACTCGAATCCTCTGAACGCGTGCTTTTCAAAGGTGTACCTACCTCGGACACCTCACCACTGTCCTCCGCCGCGTCGTCGATCCCGTTCGATAACACTCGAGCTGACCGATAACCCATCTTCAGACGGCGTGTCATTGCCGTGAATCTGCCCCGGGATAACGTCCACACCGAGTCCCCGTATCGTTACCGAGCGTTCGTTTTTGCCCCGCGATCATCCTAACGAGGAGTCCGGCTCCGCGCACTTACGTGTAACACGTGTGTATCCACCTATACACGCGCGCATTTCGGTACTCCGTCGCGTGTTATCGGGGCGATTTAATAGATCGTAAATGTTTATCGTCGGGTCTAATCTGCCGTTCGGCCGGGGCATCGGGGATCCTCGTAAATAGGGGGAGATCGCGGAACGAGATCGGCTCGGGGAGGAATTTCTCAGGCGGGGCCGTTTTTTCCCACGTGCCCGCGGATAGAGGAGGGCGGATCAGCGCGATAAGGCACGGTTGATTTGCTGGTCTGGCCGCGATGATGCGGCCCCGCGACAGACCGGGTGCATCGGTCGCTCGCGGTTCGCCGGTGTGTCGCGAGGACTCTCGCGGCGCAAACGTCGGCGACGAAGCGGCGCAACGCGTCTAATCGCAAGGCAACCCGATGGCCAAGCCTGCTATTCCTGTACCTTCTATACTAGACGGCGTAGCACAGGGCAATGACACTCGCTCGTCCCTAGCTCGACTGGCTTCTTCGCGCGCCCGTTGCAGGTGCGCCTCCGCCTCTTGCGTGCAACCGACCACGCTAATTTAATCAATCCCCGAACGAACCGACCGCGGAACACGAGTCTGATCCGGCCACTTGCACGCGTAGAGACTGTCGCGCGTTCTGCACGACTCCCGCCGAGCGAACTCTCCGGGCCATTTCGAGGATTTCGTAATCCCGGGGGGCATAGCCATGGATCATAGAACGTCAGACGTTTTTCTGAGATCGAAGGTAAAGTCTGACTGGCCGGTCTGAACGTTATTATCATTAAAATGAAGCTTTTTCTGTCCCGAGTTGGTCTTAAAATCACAAGATCGCCTTGGCTTCCTCCACACTTTTTCCTCAAACCCGCCTTCGAGTTTGACTCAAGGTGAGAGTTAGGACTCGCCGTTGATCACCGGTGTCTCTCGCGAGGGGAGCAAAAAGTCTAGCGAAATTAATGCGGCGAGAAGCTAGACGAAGAGGAAGGCGATGATCGGTTGTTCACGTGCTCGTTGGCCAGGCGGAGTTTCCTCTCGCAATTTCACGCGTTCGCTCGCTCGCTAACGGCCGGTGCGTGTCCGCTCTCGGGGCCGCTTCGATTCTTTCAATCCCTACACGTGACAAATCTCTAATTAACGTCGTCGACCGCCTCGGCGTTATTGAATTTCCGCCAGCGTGCGCTTTTCCGCGCGGGGATACGTTTCTGCTCGCGCGACAGCTGGGCAAATGGAAATTGGAGCGGATCCAATGCTTCTAATGTTTTCTGACTCGTCGTTGAGGTGAATCAACGATTATCGTTGTCCCTGACGCGGCGCGATAGCTTCGCCAGTCGAACGGCCTCTATTTTTATTCCGCCGTACGAATGCAGTATTAACGCGAGAGGGTATCGAATGATTCACCCTGGTGTACTGCCGCGAATTTTGGCAGAGGTAGCCATCGAAAATATCCCTCTCGGCCGAGATACAATCATTTCGAATTCCAGACTCCGAATAGAGTGGCTGGAGATCGAAGCGCATCTCGTCGACCGGTCGAAAGTCGAAACTTTGATCATCCATCATAAAAGGAGAACGGTGACACAGAACGTACGTACTTCATTACGCTTCCTTCGCTTGATTACGCGACTGGCGATCCCGAGTGACCCTGTGTCAGCGGTTATTTGTCATCGATCCACGAATGTACTTACATCGTTCCACTTGGAAAGTCGAAGCTGACCTTGAGATGTCCTCAAGGCGGACGTCTCCACCTAGAAATTAATCGTTTCCATCGCGCCACCTCTCCTCCAAGTGTCCTCGAACCACGGCCACCGGTCTCGTCCGATTTTCACCATTTCCCTCGGCGGCCAAACTTGATCTTGATTTTTGATCGGCCTGTACGCCCGCGGCGTTGGCAGAATTGGCAGGGGATTTCTTTTTCTCTAGCTGGCTGGTCCAAGAATACGTAAGGCGGGGAGAGCAGTCGGCCATCGGGGAAAACCAACGTGTCAAGCTTCCCTTCTGGCCGCACGTGGGCGTCTCTTGGCCGTTTATACTTAGTTTCGTCATTTGGGTCGCGCCGAATTGCAACGGGTGCAGCCGTGCGCTCTGCCACGTTCGCCACCAGCGCTCCGGGTGCAATAAACTTTGCATCCTTACGTCACAGCGCCGTGACTCTGCAACAACGCGCCGTTCACCCCCTAGCCGCTGCCAGAATGCCCCCTCTGAACGCCACCTTTGTTCCTCGGTGGTTCTGCTGTCTCTTGCCGCGGAAATTGGAAGTATTCGCCTCATCGATCACCGCGACGGCGCGTTGGTTTCGAACCGTCGCGAGCTCACCCCCTTCCTCGCGTGTAAATCTTTCAAAGCTGCCGCCAACTCCCGATAGAAAACGCTCTCTCGTACTCGGGAGAAACGGCCCACAATACGGGGCGCAGCTACCGGAAATTGGTTTCCCATGGTCGGTGTCCCGCGTGCACGGTGTATCGAGATCGCTACCGCATGCATTATCGTAGTCATCGTGCGAAGCTGGTAGCAAATTGAAGGGCAGTCCGGAGCCCGGTTCGTTTGGCGAACCGCCGGTACCGGCAGCCTGCTATTTCTGCGTCACGGAGCGTGATTATCGATCTCTTTTGTTGTCCGGTTTGCATCGCGTAAGAGGCAGCGTTGATGCAGCATCATTCGCGGGCCCCTCGAGACACCGGTCGCGTGAATAACCCACCCGTGACTTTGACGGCCCCTGTCCGTTTGAAATCCGCTTGAAATCCGCGCCGATTCAATGCGCCGGTGCCGGAAGGAACGCCATCGTTCGACTTTCCTCCAGCATTCGAGGCTCCAGCCGTAACCGCCATATGGCAGCGTGTCTCGTTGTTCCCGGGCTCGATGCCAAGATACGCGCGTCTCTACATCAACATCGTTTAGAGATCATCCCGGCAGATACCGGGATGGAACGCTGTTAACTGGCAATTTCGCCAACAGCCGTCCCCATTAAACGTCTGAAAAATGCCTGGCCAACTACCGGCTTTCGATGTCGTCGAGCAACGGACTTGCGCGCGGACATTTCCCGCAGCATCTTGGCGATCGCGAGAATTGGGACCGTCGTTCTGCTCGCTGCGCCGACAGTCTCCTAGCATTTCATATTCCGCGGTCGTTTTTAGGAGCGACGGTTATCCAGCCGTCAGTCGAGGGATCAGTGAACAATCTCGTGCTCTCTCCGCTCCGCTAGATGGTATTTAAGATAAACACGTATTTGCCCACCGCTTCACGCAGGTAGCGTTTTCCGAACGTAATTTCAGCCGGCGCGGTAATGAACGCGTGGACGAAGCTTACCGCCGCGGAGCGTTAAATGAAGCTGAGAGAAGAGGCGTCGTAATTGCCTGGACGGAACGAAAAGCGCATCGTCTTCGGAATTAGACAATCGCTTAATAAGCCGGCGGCGTAATAAGCCTTCCCGCAGAGTTTCGAGAGTCTAATTCCAGCTCGAGGAAGCCTCTCTCGGTTCGTTGCTCAATTCTTCATTTCGTCGAGGCTCCTCCTCTTAATAGCTCCGCCGAACATCATCGTCGCTGATGATACAACCGTCGCGCAATCGGGGGAACGTTGCTCAATGAGAGATCCGTCGCGCAGGCTCGTTTCGCCACCAGGCCTGCCTCGGGCCGCGACGGTGCGTCGACACCGCGCGGCGGCGAGGAAAAAAATGGCCACTGTTTCGCGCGCTCGGCTCCCATGGCGATTACCATTTCGCGAGGTGTCATTGCCGGCCGTTCGTCCGGTTTCGTATCGCGAGGTGTCGGAGGCGTGGTATCGCGCAGGTGCTTTCGAGAATAGCGAGCCGGTTGAGGCCGGCTCTTAAGCGTGCCACTGTGTCAGTAACAGTACTCCTCGTAAAAGAGAGGCTCGACCTCGGAGGTCGCGCGACCTACGACCCGCGCACGTGATACCCCTTAACGCGTAACGAGCTTTAAACAGTCCTCGAAAGCACCTGCCTGGCGAGGCCTATTAAAACGTCGCTAATAAGCCGGTCTGCTTAAGGAGGCCTCGTTTCGAGATCCAGTCTGCGGTGCCCACGACTCGCTCCGAGGTATATACCCGGCATTATCGCGGAACGGAGGGTTGAATTTCTCATTCCTGGCTCGTTCGCTGGCGCCGGAGAGCCTAGGGAGCTTCTAGCTCTTCCAGGTTGAAAGACACGGGACTCGTTGAATCGTCGACAGGAAAGTAAGAGTGCGTGGCTGTCGGGCACCGTTCGCTTTCGAAATTTCGCGGCAGGCATCGATCTTATCGTCGTATTTCCTCCCCTCGGCAGCTTGAAACGTGTCAATTATCGGCGGGACCGCGTTTCCTCGGGCCAGACGTTTCTCAGAGGCGAGCGGCCGCGGGTTCGATGGCTTTTCCCTTGCCTCCGCTGCCCGTGGTGCCCAGCGATTTCCATCGGCGAAGTCTGCCTAGAAGACTGGTAAGGTTCAGTGACGAAACCGGGGATACCGTATTAGACAGGAATCCGTGCAGGCCGTGTTTCGAGGTCCGCGTCTTTCCAGTGAAAGGCCCAACGCGTCGTGAAACCCGCAGGAGAGGAGAGAGGGACACGATGGGAGACCGCGGTTGCTCAACTTTGACGGCCGATACTGAAACTGAAATTCGAGAAACTGCCGTGAGAAATTGGACGTGAATCCTGCTGGCTAAGCCGAGTCGTCGGTGGGAATCCAAAGCGACAGTAGTAGGCTCCGTGGCGCTCGTTTCCCTGGCAGCAGGTTCGTGGTGGCAAAATTGAATTCGACCCGATTCATTGACCCCCGAGAACCGTCACGACCCGTCGCGACACTGTTAACCGGTTAACGGTCGACGCTAACTGCCCGTGGAATCAGAGCTTAAACGATTCTATTCATGGCCGCCCTGGTGCATCGGGTTCTGGCGTGTTCGAGCGCCTTTTCTACGCCGGTGGTCGTCGAAAAGTTCGTGAACTAGAGGCTCTGTGCGGACGCTAGTGACTCGAGCCGCGGAGGCACTCCATATCTGGAGTGCGAGAAGTATCGACTTGGAATTTCAAGTCATCTGTCTCCGATTCGTCTCGGATGGAGCATTATCGCTCTAGAGCGCGAGGGTCGTTGCATGCAGAAGAAAAATTAGCGCACCGATCGGCGAACGCCTGCTAAAGGCGAGTCGCGGCACGCTCGAGACCATCTTTGGAGCCGAAACGCATCTCGCGCGGCGTTTCCTTTCAAGGTTAACCTAATTCGACCTGCCTAATTACTATTTCTGTCTCGGCCGAGCGCGGCGAGCTCGTCGACGTCGACTTTCCTTTCGGGCTCGTTTCAAACGCCCACGTGGCGCGAGCGTGACTTTATGCGGCGTCGGTCGCGTGAATATCGATATATTGTAACATATTAATTTGGAGTAACGGGAGATTCTTTTGTCCTCGATACAAAGGCTGCTCGTTTTACGACGCGTGCGGTCGTTGGCCAAGGTATCGGTATGCAAGAGTGCCGTGCGGGTCATAACGTTACTTATAAAATATTCATGCTTAGAAATCATGTTAGAGCTCCTAATCAGTAAGATTCTTTGCCCTCTCCCGTCGTCCAGTCGACACCTTCTATGATGAGTGTGTTAGAAACGATTTTTGAAGGGGTTGTAAGATGGTCGCTCCAGGACAGCTCTGGGGTAAGGACTCAGCGGTCTATCACAGTTTGCATACCGGAAGGCGTAGTCTTCCTCACTCTGTGGCCAGATCCTCCAGGAACAGAGTCCCTATTCTTCGGCAATACGGCGTCAGGTCGCTTGCCATAACGAAACTCATAGCGAATTCGGCACCCTGCACTGGTGCGCAACGAGTGCGAACTTTTTCGGTGCCAAGATTACTAGTGCATTCGCTGGGTCGTATGCAGTGGTGGGTCCGAGTTTTACCTAATGTAGAAAAGTGAATTTTCTACGCGTAGAATAAGGCGTAGTTAACTTTACTACGTCATGCATTTTATGTATAAAATCATATATTTTGATAAAACCGACTGTGGAACGTCATGTCACAACCTGCATGGACACATCGTAGATCATTAAATACAGAATTGCAACTTACTTATCGTTGGATGATGAATTTTTCCAACCATCTAAAAGTAGAACTGCATCTTTGGATTCCACACTGATTATTGATTTTTTGTAATCTTGAAATTTTGTGTTAAGTAAATTATTCAACAATGTCTTTCGAGTTGGAATTTTATAAGCTGGATTAAATTTATTAACAAAGTTCCTATAGTTCCAAATAAATAATCTGCTAAAGCTTTATCAATTTTTTCAGAATTTTTTCACACCAAAGATATGAAATTTACTAAAAAATTTCAAATTATTTATAATCTTTACAATTACATTCCAATCTTTCTTTTTAAAGGAATTAAAAATATTGTGCAGTAAAATTCAATGCAAATGGTAGAGGTTAATAGTTTATATTTGAATTTTTGACATTCTCTACATTTTTTACATTTTATACAATTATTTACATTTTTCACGCGTGTCACGTAGTAAATTCGATGTAACGTAGTAAACCAACCACTGGTCGTGTGTAATCCAATGTAATCGATGCTAGGGAATCCGCACTGGCATCGTTCTGGTGTTGCACTAGTGCAGTGCCAGCGCCAGTCTCTGCCGAATTCGCTATCTGTCTTTCCCAACATTCAAACAAGCAATCCTTCGACACCCAATATGTAGTTGGTAGACCCAAAGCGGTCGCCAGCCATCGCCTGACGCCAGGACTGTTTAGTCTCACGCACCCCTATTCGGGAACACCCACAGCCTAAGTGTCAGTCGTAAACCATCGATGGCAGGACAGCGTGGAGCCATCCACCCTCGATCTTACCCTCAAATTTGGTGACGCTAACAAGCGAAAGTTTGTTATCTCCTTGGTATCGAGGAAGATCTAAAGATTGAACCGCAACTGCCGATGCATACAGAGCGCACACAGATTCGCGCTTTTCGAAACACTTCTTCGCGCGAATTCCAGTGAAAGTCCCCCCTCGTGGAGCTGCCGTGAGATCTGCCCGGAATGCCAAGTGGCGAGAACAGCCGCGGAAGACATTAAATCGCGGCCTACCTTCTATGACGGTCCAACAAACGCGCGCCTAACGATCGCCATGTACAGGGAAACCGAACGCCCCGTGTCGATCGATCCTTCCAGCTTCCCTCCGCGTGTACTTTCCTCGTCGTCTAAAAGGGAATATCCCGGCGTCACATTACTCGCAATCCAGCCCCGGCTAACGAATTCAACTGTCGAGTTAAGGTGAACGGGCATGTAACGCTGCTAACGGTACCGGCGGCGGTTCACGCATATCGTACGTGGAGCCAGCCAGCCTCTATACGAGCTACCGGTTCGATTGTTTCCGTATCGATTTCCATTTCTCTCTTATGCCGACCCTTAGGCTAATGACAATGAAACGTATTGCCCGGCCGGGCCGTACACACCGTCAGCGGGACTCTGTTGCGACATTTTAGGGCTCGTTACCCGCGCCGGAGCGAGAGATACAGGCGCGTATATAGGGAAACGAGCGATTGCCGCGCGGCAGCGCGGCGAGACAATAAGGAACACGAAAAATAGAACAGGCGCGGGCCAGCTTCGCAGATGGAACGCAGATTACACGCCGCGATATCGCGGCCGTTCCGTTCGACGGCCGTCGGCGGTTGAAAGTCGGCTGCATTATCGTGCGACTGGAGCTCCGCAAGTAAGCCAGGCAGACGAAAGTGATACCACCCCCGCCGCACCGTGGAAAGTACATGCCCGCGGTGCCCGGTATACGTTTCGACGATTATACCACGGTCTTATTAGGATTCCAGCGACCGGGTGACCGTGAAATCCATGTTACGCCGGTGAAAGAAAGCGCGCCGGGCGCATTGTCGCGATCCGTGCGGTCAATGAAGGATCTGTGTTTTCACCGGAGACTCCGGGGCCCCGGAGCGTTTGCTATTCGAGGGACGTCGGATGAAAGCAAGAAACCAGCCACTCTCTTATGCGCGCACGCCAGGCTACTCCCGATTTTCTTGTTCCCCCGTTGAAATCGCAGTCGAGGCACGTTCGCGTTTCACGGTGTCCCTGGTCGTTACTCTCTCCCCCTTTCGCGAATCTCGCCGCCATTTCCTTGGAAGCTCCCTTCGGCGCGTCCGGCAGGCTCGGTCTACGTCGATTTCTTAATCAGCGGCGTGTCGCGGCCGGCGTCTTTCCGCTCGGGCCATCTCGCGCTGTCCGGTTGCGCTGCGATCGTGAGATCGGTGCCGTGACCGATAGCGCACGGTTCAACGATTCTCAGCGCTCGCTTTGGGTTTCGATTCACCTCGGGGTAGATAGGAGCGGGTTCGCGGCACCGTGCACGCTCCCTCCAGACTCCGTAGTGCCTACAGTTGCACATTATGCCCGTGGATCGCCCGAGGCAACCACGAGCGGGAGGCTCGGCCAGTCATTCTCGACAAGTGCGCATCACGACATCGGTCTACCTTATATCCACCTACGTTTACATCCACCCACGTCCTCCGCCTTATTCACCTTAACCCGCGGCCGCTTTCGGGATCTCTCTCACGGCGTGCCTCTAACTCTGGCCGCGTGGCCTGTGGGTCAGGTCAAGAAACCGCCTCGTCCCGCGATCGGTCAACGATATATCGGTCGCGACCGATACCCGCAACCGTCCTTGACACGATTCCAACGACCCCCCTTCGACGCTCTTCCTTGGTCCCACCTGGGCAGCCAGGCTACGCTGCGCTACTCGAGAGTCGAGGGCTCGTCGAGGATCGGCTTCCGCTACGTTTCGAAGATTCCAAGAAGAAGCGGGGAAAGTGGAGGACGGGGGAAACGAACGTTCGTCTTCGTTGGAGGAACGGTCGCTAGTTAGCAGAAAGAGCACGTAACGTCGCAACGCGGAGGAGAGGCCAGTAATATCCGTGAAATGTCAATAACCGACACAGCTACACCGTTTACATTTTACATAATGAGCCGCCGCGTAGACGGGCACGGCGGTTCATTCTCGATCGATATTTTCGTCCATCCGCGTCCTTCCGGCTCGCATATTTTTCTCCCTTTCACGCGACGGCGCACGCACCGTGGCGCATTCTCACCTCTTGGAGTAGCTCGTTAGCGATTTGCGTGGCAACAATGGTCGACGGGAGTCTGGGTAATTATTCTGTACACATGCACACGTCCCGATCCCTCTACGCCTCTCTTCGTCCCTCTGGTTGGCTATCTGGCTCTCCGCTTCTCTCTCTCTCTCTCTCTCTCTCTCTCTCTCTCTCTCTCTCTCTCTCGTTCCCCTCGAAACAGCCTGTTCGATCCCACGTCTTCGACCTCCAACGCTCTTCTCTCTTGGGTAATTCTTTCGATGCCCGGCTAACCAGCCGGGGTTATTTGTATGCATTTGTATGCACAGCTGTATTGTTGTTGCAAAACATGCGAGCCAGTAATCGACGTAACACGCCGAGAGGGGCCAGTGTCTGGGAAGAGAGGCGGGTTAATCTTGCGTAACGTAATGATTCTCTTCTCTCTGTACGACGCTGCTGCTGCTGCTGCTGCTGCTGCTGCCGTAGCGTTTCCATCTCTCGCGTCCAGGGTATGATCGATGACGGTAAATCGTACGAATGCTTCACGACGATAATGATACGTTACGATTCTACGCCTGCCTTCTGCGGCTCGAGAAATCGCGGGATTTCTCCGTTTCGACGGGGGACACCACGGAATAATCACTCCTCCGCTGATGGGGGGGACTCAGTTCGATCGTTGATTCGCTTTTTTCTCTCACTACCGCTTGCGTCACGTTTCTATCGTAAAAACCAGCGACCCTCGATGAGGATTATCGTTGTTACGTCTGACGTCGCGATGGAGGAACACTTTGGTTACCTCTTGGCCTTCTTCTTTTCTCGTTTATGCCGCATGACAAGAAACTACGTTTCAGGGGTTCAGATGTTCACGGTAACAGTTCACCAGGCCTTCCAATGTCTCGGTCCTCAACTTCGACACAATCCTACTTAATAGCAATGTAAACCGATCATCGAGCACACTCTCTCGCGATCCCCCCTCGCCGTGTCCTCGTTCACGCCGTTTAAAAACGAGCCACGCACGGTGGTCGCCGATCTTTTGCGCAACCAACGCTCCCCGCGCAGGTGAACGTCATTAACGGCCGCGAGTCGTTTCGTCGAACGACGCTGAACAGTTTTTCCACCTTTTTTTTTCTCTCCTCCGTTTTTTCCCTTTGCCTCCGCTCCTTCGACAGGCTCGCCGAGACGTTAACAGAATACCGCGCCGGCTTGTTTAGTCAAGACGGTGCAAGTTCACTTTTCCCGGGCGGAGGTTTAACGACCACTTAATTGTAGGACTCGCGTTACGAACGCTTCGTTAATTGCAGCTCGCGTGGAAACGGAGTACGGTTCCCCTTCGTGGGAAAGAGACGAGCGCGCGTCCCCCGAGAAAATGAGAAAAGGCCACCGTGGCGTCGGCCGGGGCTCGATTTTTACGCGATTATCGATGAGCGATTGGAGGCGGGAAGCTTTTGTCCTGTTATCGGCGACGTTCCTATCTCCGCCCTTTGTGATTTCAACAGGAATCTCCCATTTTCCCATTGCGAACGGATCGAGGCTATCGTCGAGCGCCACTTCCTGAATCCACCGCTTCGTGGATACATAGATATGTTTAGTCGGAGGCTGCGGACGGGGCACGCGATGCAAATCGACTCTTCAGACGCGACCGAGTATCGGGGATAAGACAAAGTATTCAGCCTGTTCGTGGAATCCACGGCGGAACAGTAATTCCTTGAGGTTTTCCTCGGCTGTTGCGCGGCCCCGAGGCTAATTGAGTAGAAAGCCACTCGGACTGGAAATCGGTCGTATCAAACGGCAGTGGGTATCGTCGATTTGGTCGCGACGCGACGCCTCTGCCGCAGGATTCGTTCTATTGATGGAATCGAGGCTGGGTATTTTTCGCGTTCTGCCTAACTGCGGAAGAGAAAGGTTGGAATTATGCCTGCAATGCTGGCGACAAACTCGTTCGCGCCCCTCTCGTCCCGTTTCTTCCATTCGCGGCCTTCGAGCGAGCTGCCCGCTCTTTTTTCCTCTCGCGAAAGTGTCAGGATCCGCGATTGAAGGGGATTATCTGCGTCGTTGGCTCTCGGAACGTGTGAAAACGATCATCCGGCGGAGGATAGACTTCGCTTCGATCCCGGACACCCTTGTTACACTGGGGTGGCTCTTATTTATACGTGTCGAATTTGTTTTTCGTATATCCCTTGCTCTTATCCTCTAGTGTGCTTCCATTTCATAAAAAAATAATCCCTGAAAAAGTTTATTGCAATCGGACAACAGGAAAGGGTTCTGACCAGCCTTAGAATTTAGGATTCGTTAATGATTTGGATTTAAAGAGTTTCTCAAAAATGATAAGCCCTATCGAAATTTTGTTCAAATAACAGTAAAAGAGCATTCAATTTTCTACAATTAATGTAGATATAATTTTTTCGTGCTGGCAACCATGTTTTAGATAATAGCGTTTGAACACAAAGAAGTCCGCGCTACCACCTCTGCGTGGCGTATCGTCGTTGAAGAATAAAGGACTCGCGGCGAATGTAGAATCATATTTTGCATATAGTGATACGTTGCCAAGGAGTAGTGCACTTCGCACGGGCGAAAGGGGCCCGGCCCTCTTGCCTTTAATCCTTTCGTCGATCGATTTCTCGACTCGATAACATCTCCGCGGCTAGGCGGGGACAGGTTTGCTGTGGACGGGGGTCCGAGAGGGCCGGCGGACACCGGATGTGGGATATGCAGACGACGAGACGCGTGGGATTCCTGTGTGATGCACGCGAGCGTGGCTGTCCTGGTGTCGGCCGACCAGACCAGGACAGCTTCGACCAGCGTGCTGGTGTTAGGAACCGTCGTCCGTGCCTCTGGTATTGCCTGGACAAATCGTCGATTGCACCGCAAAGATCGGTGGGAAAGGAAGCTTCGACGAGGAGGTGGCTAATGGCAAGTGGCGCGCTTTCAAGCAATCGTAGCGGTATCGCGGGTGGAAGGAATCTACCGTGACACTTGCGGCATGTCCAAGTGCTGCCCAAAGCCGTACCCTGGTTCCTGGGGGTTGGTGTTCGGCAGCGAGTTAGCTCGCCCTTAGCAACGGGATCCTGTTATTGGCATCGCCCACGCCCCGATTGGTTGACAAGGTGGCCAACGAGCCCGGTCTTTAATTGCCTTAATAAAGCGCGGAGCTAGGGACGCTTGTTACGCCAGGCGTCGTAGCTGAGGCGGGCCGAGGCACCTACGCCGACGGCGGGGGCACCTTTTGCATCGCGACCTTATTAGAGAGATTAGAGGCGAGTGGGCCTGCATCTGGGTCGCGTTTAGAGCTTAAGGACTGGCAAGGACTCCGGCCGAACCGTGTCAAGGACGACCGCGAGGAAGCGGGCCCCTCTACCCCGCCCTCCCCGCCGACGATCAACCTGCTCCGTCCAATTATTGCCAATCGCGAGACAAGTGTCTTTGATTGTGCAACGGCGAGCCAGCGGGTTGTTGCGCCGCTCTTTCGGCCTCGGACTAGCGAATCGACGTCTGATCGATCGTCGGCCCACTAGAAGTCGATGGATGTTTAGCACCACGGCCAGAGGAAGCATCCTCGGATGGCCTGTCCGCGGATGATTTATGGCCGCCTCGATGGAGATTGCGATATTAATTAGTATCGGTCATGGTTCCCCCGTGGGAGCTCCAGTCAGGCCAGACCGCGGGGATATTGGTCTCTGAATCTGAATTAGATACCGCGGCGCTGGTGGGATGTACGTGGAAGATGCTGCTGAATAGTTAAAGCCTCTGCTGGCTTTGCTTATGGAAGGGTTTCAAGCTGAAACTCCGTTTCGCGGGAATCCTTAATCCCGTTTAAGGCTTGAATTTTTAATTTCCACTCCGCGAGTTGTACGTTTCCCATTGTGCTTCCATCAGCAGCGGCAATAAAGTCCCGGCGCGATAGCGAGAGCCCATTGAATCGCCCGGTAGTTTTCCAGCACGCTTTTGTCCAATGGAATATCGTGGCGTATGCGACGGCCGACGGGCCGGAAGTCAATTGTGAACGTGCGACGGACGACAGGAAATCAGCGGAGCCCGGACGGAAAGCGGTTAAACAGAGCGTAGATTCGACGCAATCGAATCGAACCGACAAAAACCTGCGCCGAGAGCGTTGAGTTATCTCCGCGGGTGGATCGATCTCGCTGAATCGCTCATTCGTCACACCGATTTGCCATGATTCCGCGACAAATGTGCTCCTAAACGAGCGATCCCCTAAACCGGATATTTCTCGAAACAATAGCCCTTAGAATCTGTGCACGCGATTCTTCAGAAACAAGGAAGCACAGCGGAGGCTTATTTCGATGCTAAACACGTACAGCCACAAAATGCATCGTATTTTCCCGGAGACGCGCTATTTCCCCGCGAGTTCGCCGTCGTTGCACGCGAATTCCGCTCGGCGAGCGACACGGGGCGGTGAGTCGAACGCGTTCTTCGACGCTGAACCGCGACAGTAATAATCCCAGGCGATGGTTGATGTGTCGCGCGAGTAATTGCACACTCGCCGCGTAAATTAGTTGATCGTGGACAAGGTTTCTGTTAAGCGCGCTCGCAATGGAGTTGCCTTTGCAGCTCGGTGTTTAGGCATCGGTGGTTCTTGCCGGTGGCCGTGATCTTTTGTTTAGCCCCGTACAAGGGAGCGGCATAATTCCCTCCGAAAGAAAGACGCGCGCCGCTCGAGAGTCTGACTTTATTTCTCCATAAAGCAGAGTGAATTCACGTTCTTGCCTCGGCCGGGGCAAGGATGATGATCGCCTCGTTTCGCGATTGCCACGCACTGGAAAATGACTCGTCGGCAACGAAGACGTATTGCTCTGTTCTTGCGGGCACCACCCTTTTTACCCAAGGCGGAGCGCCAACCGCGCGAGACCCGCGCGCTGAAAATATTTCATTTTAGCCAGCGCGATTGCTTTTTCCGTCCCGGTGCTTGTATTCTCCCGTGGATATCGCGATTATTCAAAGGTTTTTGCGCCGCCGTTAACAATCCCTCGAACTAGCGCCGCTCCGTTGTAGCATGCCGGCGCTCCGGAGCGTCTCTCGCCCGTCTTTCTGGGACGACTCCGCTCGGCTCGAAAAAGAAGTACGCGACGCTGGGTCGCGATGAAATTAAAGCCACTCCGCCGTCGTTCGAACGGTAACCAGCGTTGCTCCATTTAGCGTTCTAATTGGGTTTCACGCGTGCCACGCGCGCGGCATTAATTGCGCCGAAATCCGGGTCGGCGAGGAGGCATTATTCTAGGTGAAATTCGCTGGGCGGTCGAACGGAGCCGGGCACACTCGCGGTTCATTCCAGGCGTTTAAGCTCGTGGCAGACGGGGCAGAGAGGAGGAGAAAAACCTCGCAGGATCGTGTGCGGCGAGTTCCCTTAGCCCGCAGATGCAGCTTTCGTAACGAGCGAAAGTGACGCGACGTATATCTCCGCGCGATCGTTTTCTTCCCTGCTCGAGAGGCGATGCTGGACGCGGGTTTCCTTTGAAATATTTGGAAAGTCCCCGCCACGAATGAATCTGCCACAGAGCCGCGAGCTCGACTGTTAGTGGACGTTTACTCCGCGGGAAGTTTCCGTTTTCCGCGCGCAACGCTGGAATAATGCATCGCGAGAGGAGTATTGCGAACGTCCATTAACATATTTCCAAGGAAAACCGTCGAGTGGCATTCTGTCGGTGAAAGACAGTAAAAATACGCGCGGAGTACGCGTTGACGCGGGCACATTTCCTGGTGCGTTTCCAGGCATGGATGTTGCGAAATTCCTTAGTTCTCAATGGATTGCTACTGCGGACTATTTGCTGGTGGTATCTTTCTTGGGAAACTTTGGGTGTAAAGTTGTTGGGCTGAGTTCAGTGGATTCTTTTTTAAGCTGGTGTTAGTGGAGTCCTACGAGAAATAGTAGTAGGTTCTTTAATAATCCTTTCGAACAGATGGGAATATTTTACGGTCTCCATTGACGAACAACTGGACACGTAAGCCAGACGAGAGAAAACGCTGGTAGGTTTCGTCCGGTGTTCTTGATGAATGACTGATTTAAGATTCTGGGGCGATACGTGCTGGCTCACGTGACTTTCCTTTCCACCTGCATGGCCGACGTATCTGTTCCCCTTTCTCCGCGCAGCGTAGCCCTTCGATCCTTCCTCCCCGTTTCTCCTATCCGCTGGTAGCCCCTAAATCTTCCTCCAAACATAATAATAGAGTTTGAAGGGGATCCCGGTGCATAGCTGGGCTGCTGGAAAGTTTGATTAGCTGCTGGTGCGCGGGGATGAAGAGGCTCGTAGGCGAGACTGGAGATTGCTTTTCGCGGTTGGTGCCCTCGCTACGTTTCCCGTGGAAATTGAAACTTCTTTCTCTCTCGTAATTATTTATTCTATCGTTGAAAGATCGAAGTTATGTATATAGACGGATCTGCCTGCTTGAAGAATTGTATATAGGTAGGTTGATGAGAAGAGGGAGGACCGAGAAGGTATATGTATAGAGTATTGTGGGACAAGTGTACGCACTTAAAGGTTAGACTTTCCTAAAACCCTTGGTATTAAACTGATAGCACATATCATTTTCTGAGAAATAACTACAATCCTTTATTATTCGATAGGCACTGACTTCATGTAAATTTACCTGTCACAACTTATATAAAATAAATATTTCCAAAAAGTGTAAAATGCGAACTTTTACCCGACATGTGGGGCAAAAATTCGCCTGTTACGGGGTAAAAGAACGGAACGAGAAATTTCCACAATAGTGTTTTATTTTCCTACATGCAGTACTTGTGGTAATACAGCAAAACGACTAATAGTTTATAATTAATTTTTTGTTAAATCCTACCATCTCCATCATCCCGAAACACTAATGTCTTTTTACCAGGAAACTGGTTAATCGATCAACGTTGAGCGGTTTTAATAATAATCTCCTTTGCTCCGTGTTGCAGGCAACCAGGAAGATATCAAAATGCGGATACCTGTTCGTCGCCCCCGGCTGGGACTTCTCGAATCCCCTGAACCGGACGAAGGTAAGAGAGAGCCACGCTGCTCGCTGCTCAACCCTCTTTATCTCTCTCTGTCTGTGGGTTAATTGAAAAGCCCCGGTGTCGTTTATCGTCTCGGTTACACCAGCGTCCGTACCGTTAAGATCCAGTCATAGATCGCTATCCCCGCGGAAGCGTCGTGGTGCGATCGGAGGTGGAGATCGGAAACGCTACGTCTGGGCCATCGATCACTTCCGTTCCGATGCCTCGAGCTACGTGGCGCTTTATCGACAGTCTATGATCGCGAGATCGTGTTACAAGATCGATCGAACCGGGCAATTTTCTCATTATCGTGAAAGCGAAGGGGTATATATATACCTAACTAACCGCGTGTGCTCGCCCGTATCTTCTGTATCGCCGACGCGCTGAAACGCGATCGAGAACAGATCCCCTGTTTCTCCCCCTTTCTCCGATTTTTCCATCCCCATCTAGGTACGTCGCCCTCTCGAGGATCGTATATTCGCCCGTTCGCCCGTCGCGTCCCTTCCGCTCGTCCCCGGTTTTACGGTAACGCTGCACGCGGAACGTGACTCGTAAAGCGTAAACAGTCGATCGTCCGGTTTTTTTCCCCTCTCGTTTTATATTTACGACCGCGAGCGGATATCTCGCTCCTTTCTAAACTTTCTCCCGCGAGCGACGTGTACGATCCTTGACGCGCTTCGCTTTTCGTATCGGATTTTTTCACCCCGTCGCGTCGCGTCGCGGATCGATAAGCCGGCCGCCGATCTCCGGTGGCGATCTCCCCGGGAAAAAGCGAGCGCGTCGCTCGGTCTCTCTCTCTCTCTCTCTCTTGGTCATTGAAAACGCTGATTTATATCGATCGCCAGCGTTTTCTAGCAGCCTGATCGGCGAGTGATATTAATTCCCCTTCCGATATCCCGATTTTTTCCCCACGGACGTTTATCGATCGGAGAGAAACAGAGAAATCGGCCGGATAACAGGTGTCCTGCGATCCCGAGGAGGGTCCTTGCCGCGTCTAACGATTTCTTTCCCGTGGACTTAGACGGCAGACCGGACGTCCAGGCGATCATTTATCGAAACCCATGGTGTTCTTTTAAAGACCGCGAGTCCACGCGGCGAGAAACGCACGAATAGAAAGCGGTGTCATGTATGACCGTGTTTGGCCTCGATCAACAGACTCTCCCCTGATTTTCTATGACAGCTGCGACTGGCCTTCCGCGAGTTTTTCACGCTTCCACGAAGAACGGGGATCCCTCTTCCGGTTACCTGCGCCTCGTTCCACGACTACCCAGCGTCGCGATGATCGCGGAGGGGCGACGAACACGGCGAACACCGAGGGTATTTTGGTCACGGGGCAGTCTTCCGCGCTGAACTTGCAGCCTCCGGAGTCGAGTGCTCGTCACAGAGTAGAAAATAGACGTGGCGGACGATGAATAGAGGCTGAACGTCGGAACATTGATAAATCAGCGGCGAGCAACGCGGAAGCGCGGAGGACGCGCGCGCGCGGATCGAATCGACAGCAGAGGTTCTCGAGAGTCATTGTCGTGTTCCCCGCGTCGAAACCGTCATCGAAATTACATCGGGCGAGACGCGAGCCCGTATATCCCGGCCGTTTCACCGCGAGACGTCGGAGAAAGTGAATAATTAGAAGGCGCCTTAAGGCCTTAAAGGCCTTTAAAGACCGTGCGACGCGAAAGGTGCGTAACCAGCCGCCTGGCCGCCTCGCCGCGCGCTACCGACTCCTTAATTAAGTGGACCTTGTTAATTCATGCGTGCCGTGGCGACCATCCAGCATTTTCACTCTATTTTGCCCTGTTTGGCAACGGGTCCCTCTTCTATTCCTGATTTGCCTCGTCGATTCGCGCCGTCCCAACTCTCCCGGCGAAATTCCCTCGCCGGGGCGTGCTGCGCTCAGGTGACTGTATCGAGGATCCCGCTGGTACCACCGGGGAACGAGTCTTCCAGTCTGAGACTCTTCGACGATCGCGACGTTTAAACGCACGCCAAATATAGGAGCACCGAGTCCACGAATTCTTCGAGCCACTGCGCAATAAAATAAATTAAATGTCCCGTTCCAGCGGCTTACACCGTCATCGCAATGCCCGAGGCGATAAGGAGCCACACCGCCGCCGATAAGGCGCTCTTAACGTGGTCTTTTTCAACGCTTTCCGTTGCATAATCGCAATTAAACCCGAGCCCGAACTCGCGATTGTTCGCGAGCCGGTACACGCTCGCACACCATCGACGTAATACGAACTTTTCACCTAGGAACCGTGCAAAAAGGACACCTCCGAGTTGACACACCGATTTTACCTGTCCGTCGGACTGGCGACGATTAGTTGCATAACGATAATGACGCAGAGTGCACGCGTGCAAGCAAAGTGTCTCTGCCGCGTCAGCATGCCCGCGGGTTTGCGCGGTATCGGTGCATACACCAGGCCATCCGAATTGTTGACACGTGTTAACGTTTGTCGGCCTGTTTTTTCGTCGTTTTCTTTCGTGTCTCCGCGGTATCGTTAAACAATAATATCCTCAATCGTGCCACAGTCACGTTCCGTGTTTCTGTTGGTAATGTTGCTCGGGGTACACTGTTTTATTACACAATCAGCATACGCGTATATACACGCGTTTTATTGCGTAACAGACATACATACCTCATTGTTGGCCCGGCTCCGCGTAGCCGAGAAAACAGTCTTATCAGGTGTGGAATGAACGCGCGCTTTCCTTTTGTCGGCTGTCGTTATCCTACGTGCGCGGTGCGCTGTTATGGAGTTTATGCTCTATTAAATCTGACGCTGGGGATGCTTCGTAGCAGGTTTGCGTAGGATAAGCCTAGTCCGGGATGTGCTAGCTCCATGCCGGGTCCAAGATGCGGGAGATTTGGGAAGTGATAAGCTAGGGCTGTGCTAGGAGCTGGGTAGATTATATTTGAAGTGTAAGGGGAAAGCAGGGAATGTTTGAGACTCGACAGTTCACAGAGTTAACAAAATATGCTATAAATCGAAGAATCATGAAAAATGGACATTCCTCCTATTTTCCGCTTACCCTTTATCTGGGTTGTCTTTAGGGTAGATTCTAGATTCGGCGTGCTATATTCGGGGTGACAAGCTGGAACTGGTTTATACATGGGTTATGTCAGCTCACGAGCCAGGGGTGATAGGCGATTCGAGGCACCCTAGGTCTACAGCGCATCCAACTTCCGCCAGATGTAGGCTAGAGCGATCCACATTCGGCCTGCCTCGGGTCTAGGTTGCGATACACTTGGGTTGCCCATACTCGTGGCCTGTATTTCAACGAAACAAATAAGGTGGCACGGAGTAGGTTCTCCCACGAACGTTTGGCTATCTTAGATCTCGATTAAGCTCGAATCCGGAGACCCACGCCTCGACTCGGAGCCAGAATTTCTATCGTTTCCCCGCGAACGAACGCTTCCAGTATTTTCCGGATGGCACCTCGCGGACGAGCCACTCGGCCGATTCGATCGAATTTAACGCTGGCGACGTTGCGCCACGGCTTCCTTTAATTACCCAATTAACGCGTTACACCGGCTTAATTTGTTCTTGGGAATGAAACGCCGCGCCGCCGAGGCCTGAATCGTGCCCGGGGAATTCGCGCACAAAGATATTTTCCCAGACGCGGAGCGGGAGACGCGGGACGCGGCGGGAGTCGGCGATGAAATTGGCACACTCTAATGAACCAGCAACTCGTGGAAAAAAAATCGAGGCCGGCCCTCGCGCGCAAAATTCCGCGAGCCGCGTTAATTTGCATCATAATGGGTCGCGCTCGCGCTTGTCCTTTCTATCGCGGTCCGTCGCTTTTAGATCCCCGCCCGCCAGCCCCCGCCGCTCCTCTCCTTTTCTTTTTTCGGTTTCTTCGTTCTTTCCACCGATGTGTTGTCCCGGTTTTCGATGAAAAATAAGTAGCGCGTCTCTAATGTTATGCTTTCACTGGCTCCAAGATCAAGGCGAGCCACAATGGGGCCCACGATGCATGCGGATAATCACATTAATTCCCGGGGAATCCGGGGCACGATGCATCGGGCCGAGTTTTCATCGCGACGCTCGCGAATTTCATTTTTTTTTCCGAGCCACTGCCCGCCAATTCGGTGCGCGGCGCCGCGCGGCACGCTTAAACGCGTACCAAGTGAAAGAAGCTTTCATGACGAACGTTCACTCGCCCGGGGATCCTGTCACGATCATATTTTTCAATCCCCGAAGAAAGTGAGACTCTTTTCTCGTGCTCCGTACACGCGTACGTACCTCGATGCTCGGCAAAAGGTTCGGAAAGAGCCTGGCGTCGAAGTTCTCCGCGCAGGGGTGGACCGAAATACATGCGCGGTACCAGGAAGGTGGATTCGTTCCCATCCACGGTTTCGGCGCACCTCGAAGCGACGGAATATCGCGAGAGTATCGTTTCGAGACTCTCGTACGATCGGCGCTGCAAATTGCCCGTCGCTATCCCCGCAAGAAGAGGTGTTCCTTTTCCAACAAGCGGCCGCTGGTCGAGCGAAATTACTCGCATCACGCGAAATCGTTCGTAATTCCACGGGGATTATCCGGGGCAAAAGGGCGGGTTCCTTCGGCATCCTTTCGCTGTCCGGGGACTTTACGAGCTTTTAATTGAACAATATTGAATGAAGACAAGTCGCCGCCGCGCACCCCTCGCGAGTTCTTGTTAAACATCCACGCGGATGGACCGGGGGCTGGCGGAGGTCTAGCGCGAGACTTTAACGAGCGCGGTCCGGCGACGTAATCGACGACGAGCGCGCGCATGCAGGCACGGCTTAAGGCCCGCCGCGCGTCTTCTGCAAAATGCATTTGCTTACGGCTCGCTCACGTACGCCCGTATAAAACGGCGCATTATTCGCGAGTTATGCCCCGTACGCACGTCGCTGCTTCTTTTTTTTCTTCCCTCACCCCCGTGCAGACCCTTTGTGAGGAGCCTCTTAAAGCCTTAAGGCGGCCCTTCGTGCACGCGTCCTTCCTTTCTCTCCTCCACCCTCCTTTCCGTGCCTTTTTTCCCCTCTCTATTTTTACGCTCCTCGCCGCCAGGGAACGCGCGACACATGCAAATGAGGACTCGCGCCTGTCCCACCGACGCGCGTTATCTAATCGATTCGCCGCAGTATTTACTCTTGAAAGTGCCAGGCTGACGCTGCCAGAGTGGGCAAGTGTTTCTGGGGGCTCGTCCTTCTCTGCCGAGAGGGTTTCAGCGCTGGCGGGGATAAAGGGAAAACTGTCTGCCGGAGTGTACGCCCACGCAGCTTTGTACGCGATTGAATTACACGTGTTAAATGGCGGCGCGTCGTCCAGCGCCGGCGGTGTAAGTTCTCTGGCTGTGAATAATTAAAGGTTCGAGGGGCATTTTCTCGGCAATGGTCAGGCGATCGGCGCAGACAGAACAGCGCGGAACAGTCGGCACGTAGCTCCAATCAAAACTGCTTTCTCTCCGTGGCCCGGGAGAGGTTGGCATTACTGACCCCGAGCGGAGCGCGTTCCAGAGATTGATTGCCTTATCGATAATTAGCCTACCACGACGAGCGTTCCGTGAACCTTTTGTTTCACTTCCCGACCCTATGCCGCCTTGCGCCCCGACTTCTGCGACTCCGCGAAATTCCACTAGCGATCGGCCAAATGTCAAATTTCGAAACAGTGCCGCCGCGGCTCGCCGAGGCCGAGGAATCCACGAAAATGCCTAGATCCCGATGATTCTAAGCCACGGGACTCACGCGATCGGTCCGCGGATCCCACTACTCTGTGTTTAAGCAGATCTCCTCTGACAATCACGACGGAGCACGCAACATGGCCCGTCGATTATCCTGCACGGAAAAATGAGGTCAGAGATGATCCTTCTCCCTTCTAACATGTCGAAACGCGGAGATCGCGTGATCGGGCTCATAGTCGCGATCCTATCGAGACACGGGTCGACCTTATTTCCCAGCAACATGCCAGAGGAAACCTTCGGAGCTTTCTTTCGAGTTGCAGCGAACTTTGAAGGAAAAAGAATACAGGCGGAGCAGCGATGCAAGAGAGCCGTAGCCGCCGTCGGTGATCCCGATTAGGAAACCCGCGAGCTTTCGATGCAGCGATCGAGATACGATCTTAATAAAGTATAACACTTTGAGCATCTTAAATGCAACGTGTTGAAGCATCATCGCGATAACTCGGTGCAAGGGGTACGTTTTTTTCTTATCACGGCTAAGGAGTTTCCTTTTAGAAGCGCGTTAAGAGGATCGATAGGCAGCGCGATCAATATGATTAACGTGATCGTTTAACCCGTGACACCATCAACCTCGTTGCTCCACTTCTCGACCACGTGGGTCGAGGCGATATCCCCCCCACGCGCAATTAACTTTTCACGCCGCGATCGAGACAAACTTTCATGCAGAGCTGGCCGAGCCCCCTCCGCCCTCGCCCGTTATTGCCTCAATCACCATAATTTTATGCGACATTAATCGCCCGGTGTAAAGATACCCGTGGCCTAATTAACCCCCTCGACGTGGACGTTTAATGGACCTTCCACTCTGGCCCCCAGTCGCTTGCTGCGAACATTTTATAAATTTATAATACGGCCAGCAGGCGTGTCGCGTTCGTTGTGCGCGGCGGTGTTGTACAGATTTGTAGGACTTTGTCAGGAGCGGTTGTTATCGGGGGGCAACGATCTCTGGAAAGTGAAAATGTTGAGCGCTGCCTGAGCCAATTATGAGGACTTTATTCTCATCTGCACGGCTTCGCAACAGCTCCCTGCGCCACCGTGGACAATGGGATTACTCGAATCACCGATCCAGCCGGGCGATCGATTCTTTAATAGATCAGGCATTATACTCGCTTGGATTAGGTTTCCAGCTCGAGATCCACTTATCGTCGCAAGCCCGATACCATCCGGAGAGTGTAGGGTCGCGTTTGTGAGACAAGAGCACGTCGCTCGTGAATGAACCTTATCTGAATCTCTGTAAGGTTTCTTTCGCGGATGGTTGATCGGGGACGCGGGATCGACATCCACCGGGGATCTCTACTGGCTATCGAGCGTACACCTATGTAGTTCGCGATAGAAATTGGTAGAGTTTCCCAGCGTTTTTCCCAGCTGCGAGTTGAGCCTCGTGAATCATGATTCTCGGTTCCCAGCGGGACACGGTCCCGAGCAGTTTCTGTCTCGTCGAGAATGGTCATGTTTGGCCGACTCTTTACTCTTTAGCCAAGGTTGTACTCTCGATGCAGGACACCGGCACCGCCTAGTCGCTCGCGAAACGCTCTCGCTAGTCGCCTCGAACGCCGCTATTTGGCCGCGGCAAAATGCCCACAATGTTGGAACACGGAGTTGTGTCGTGACTTCATCGTCTGGTACCTCGATGCCGCCTATTGTTCTATGAATAGAGCGCTCGCCTATCTCTTCCCTTCGCTCTCTCGCCACTGTCGCTCTCTTCGTCCACCTTTCACCGTGATGCCTGCCACGTTTTCGACCATTCGCACGCGGATCGTACCGATCCATGCTCCGTTTTTCAATCGCGATGATCGCTCGGTAGACGGTGCGAGCGTGGCTTCTTCGAGATGCAGCCTCTAAAACGGAGCTCCGTTCCCCGATCGTGCGGGGATAAAATGTTGCGACACGCGAGCCTCTGGCAGCGAGCGCGCTGAAAGAAGATCGAATCTGATCTGTGGTAATTCGATCGTGAAAAGAGGGAGACAGGAAGGAATCGGCAGTGAGGTATCGTCCCCCGCGGCGTTTGGTCCTGCCGCGGTATTAAAATTCTTGGCGTGATTTTTCAGCCGGCCAGTTCGTTTCACGACTCAACAACCGCGCGTTGTAGTCGCGAGGGACTTGGAGTAATTTTTTTCCTGGCGTCGTTCGAGAGACGATTCTCATGCTGTTCTTTGTCTGAGATGACCCGTAACCTTTCGTTGAAACCGGAAACGTGTCGAGGAGGAAGAGCTGGAAGTTGCGTAAGCTGAAGGACGCGTAAACGCCGCGATCGCTGAGAATAGGCGAGTTTTCACCTCTGCCGGTTCCCTCGCCTGTTATGCCGCTTCTGCTCCGAGGATTGTCGCTGGCTTCGTCGAAGAGTGGCAGATATTTCGTTGCACAATCCAAGCCAGATTTCTCTCGGGGCTAACCAGCAAAAACCTCTTCGTTAATACGACACGATGCCGTCGTACTCGGGACTCGGTGACTAGTTCGATCGGTAATTCGAGCCGGGAGAAGTGGCAAGAAGACCCGGAAGAGCCGCAAGAAGAAAACCTTCTGGTAACAGTGCAGGAGGATCGGCTCCGCGGTGAATGGCGTATATACCACGCGATATTATCTCTTTGTTGCATCGGCTGTTAGGGTTGGGCTGTGCGCTAAACTCTAAAGACTCCCCAGAAAATCCAACTGCTTTGGA
This sequence comes from Andrena haemorrhoa, assembly GCA_910592295.1. Classification (NCBI taxonomy): domain Eukaryota; kingdom Metazoa; phylum Arthropoda; class Insecta; order Hymenoptera; family Andrenidae; genus Andrena; species Andrena haemorrhoa. The sequence continues at coordinate 7,615,687 of OU342940.1, read as the reverse complement.
CTGATGATTGCAGAAATATTCGAGCTGAAAGTGGTACGGGAAAGGTGTCTAAAAGGATCCCTCGGGGTAAAATTATTCCTGGCTGTTCTGCGGCTGCTAGCGCTGCTATTTCTTAATAGCGATGTACAAAAGTTCGGTTTGTACTTCGTCTAGTGTCGCGCGAAGTGCCATGTAAATATCAGGGCTGTGTGTGTTATAAACAAAAAAAAATCAGAATTAGGTACTGCCTTTTATTTAAGGTCTTTTTCAATGTTGTGGAACTTTTGTCATAAACGGCTTAGTGTGACAGCTGTTTTTTAATACCTTTTTTCGCGAATTAAATGACAATTCAACAATAATTTAATGTATGTTTCGTTACCGAATGTAATAGTTTGGCGTTATATTCAACCACTGAATGTGAGGTGGATGTTTGGGGTCGTATGATTCCTCTCTACTAAGGTAAAATAATCCCAGGAATCCCAGGGGGTGCGCGAAAAAATTTGAATCTATGAAGCTGATTTCATTTTCTTACGTTTGTTACTTGATTTTAAGTAGGTATTTCTATTCATTGATTATGTACCAAAAATGATTTAACACTTGATTTTTTTAAAAACTTCTATTAATTTATTGTGTTCGCATATTTTGCGATTGAGTTTAATTCCTGTAATTAGACTCTCATGAGACAAGTTTTCACGACTATTTCCATTATTTCCATTTAGAAGTTACTGAAATTTTTGTCTCATGATAAAAAAGTCTCATGGAAAATCTCTTCGTGAATTCGCACCTTTAGAAGAAGTTTAACTCGAAGCCGAAAACCTAATCCATTGTTCCCCCCAGATCCAAGCTGGTTGCCTTAATCCTGAGAATCTACACTGCGTATTGTTTTCCTCGGAGCGATTGCTCCTCTCCCTGACGCTTCTTTTAATTGGTGGGATAAGAATCTTCCGAAGGGTTGCGTAAACGGCCACTCGCCTCTAATACAGGCGAGCAGGCTCGAGTACAGCTGGAAACCGAAGAAACCTGCGTCCACCGAATTGCAGTTGGCGAGTGCGCACTTGGCACACATTCCCCGTGGCGCAAAAAACGCTGGTGGCCCGGGAGAAAGGGAGAAGCGGCGCAGAAGAGGCGGAGAAAAGGTAGCGACTCCGGTGGAGAGCGTGCGAAAGCGTTTCTCGTCAGCTCCGTTTGAAAAAGAGCACGCGGATTACCGAGATACGTGCCGGCAGGGAGCAGCGCTCGCCCCGCTACGCGTCACCGACCGCGGAAGCACAATAAAAAGGACACGCGCCGATGGAAATGCCGCTACCAGCGAGCACGGTGCTTGTAATTGTCCGTTTCTCGAATTATCGACGCGGCTCGATCTCGCCGGAGCCGCCGCCGCCGCCGCGCCGTTTCCTAGCCGCGAGATCGCGCGATCCATCGTCGTTTGCGCGGGACGATCCAGGCGGTTCCGACGCCGGCCCGCTCTGCCGTCGATTTACGAACTCGACCGACGCAAACCGTAAGGATAAACCGTTGGAAAGCCTTTCCCGTGAGAGACTTTGGCCTGGCTCGTCCACCAGACCACGGGACGATCGAGTTTTTTTCCCCCAGCGGACGTCGGCGAAGCGGCGAGGCCAGGCTGTATCGCACCCGTCTTCGCCTGGTCCACTCGGGGAATCGTGACACGCAGCTTGCAACGGGTCCGAGCTTTGCTCGATCATTGCTGAAACTTGCATCCCACACGAGGCCACCGCTGTTGCGGAACGACCGAGCGTCGGTTGCGGATTCTTTCCTTCCGTGCGGCGGGGTTGCTTGATTTTTCGTCCCAGCGCGTAGGCTTAATGAGGCGGCGAACCCGCGGCTAATGCAAATTTTTCCGCCGCCGCGCGCAATCAATCATGCTTTGAACCGGGTATGGAAATTACATCTGTGATGTGATTAATGAAGCCGCGACGATGGTAGTACAGGGTCCTCGCGGGTTTCTACGCTCCAACATTCGTATACATCTAATATATTGCAGGTGGAAAATGGTAGCTCGATAATTGAAACTCTCGTCCTACGTTTCCTATTCGCCGTCACGGGGCGATCACGTTTCTCTGTCCCCCTCACCGCGGATTATCGGCGATATTGCATCAACCTTGCAATAATCTCTGAGCTTATCGCATCACCCTGCTCTTATTGTGTCGCTGGGAAAAATGCGCGGACTAAGTGGACGCGTCTTGGAAGCTTGGCGACACGCGAGTCCGCCTGCTTCTTTTCCCCGCTGCGGGGCCACCGTCTTGTTGGTCGTGGGACAGTAGCCATATCCACGAGGGATCTGAGAGAGCAAACGGTATGCTAATTAGATTTCCACCTGCCAGGGGTTTAAAGCTGGTACGCGAGTCACAGAAAAGCAGGCCCCGGAACTGCCGCTGCCTCGAGTTTGCTCGACTTTGCTTGTGCTTGCGAATACAACCACCACGAACGCTCCACAGGCTCTTCGAAAGCTTGAAACAGGAGAATGGATTTTACATGCGGAAGTATAAGCACCGTTGCATCCTCCTCCTCCTCTCATATTAATCTTGGAAGAGCGTTTCGTGTGTCAGAAGATGCTTGGCGTGAAATACGGGACGCCTCGGGCCATGTACGTAGAAGACGCGGCTCGTCGATAAAGAATTACTTCTCTAATTCACGAATTAGTATGACGGATCCCAGGCCCGCGAGATATATGCGCTTACACAGATGAAGCCTGGAGGTTCGCGAATGGAAACTTAAAGATGAAAGTCGGAAGCTGGGAGACCGAGAGGCAGAGTTGGCAGCGCGAGGAAGGAAAGTTGGCGATGGCGCATAATGCGCCGCGGAAGGAGAAGACCCCTCTGATCGCGGCGAGATCGAATAACTTTGATAGGAAGATTGCTAACCTATTGCACCGGCGGTGTTGTTCCGCGGATGATAATTTGCGGCTCGTCCACTTGAGAAACTTGCGCGCGGAATGCCGTGAGAACGCGAAAAAAAAAAAAAAAAAGAACGCCTCGGATCTGCCGGCGCGCGGCGGTGAACGTTTTGCCATTTGCAACGGAGAAGAAGGTAGGCAGACAATCGAGCGGTTAGGAGTAAATTAAGGTCGACGTCCTCCGCGGCACGAGCCGGAGACCTCGATTTTAAAATTCACTTTCATCAGAGCCGGCCCTCGGGCGACGCCAGGTGCAGCACCGGCCCGGGGCGGCCCCCGCTGTCGCCGCGCGTGGAAAAATCATCCCCGTTCTAATGATTAATCCGGCGATGAAACCGCGCGAGAGGAGCCGCCCGGCGCACGAGCAACCGGCAACGAGGAAAGACTAATGTTTCCATTATGTCTGGATAGTCGGCCGGTTGCGACTCAATTCAGCCGACAGCGCCGCCACGAAATTGGACCAGTAAATCTACTGAATCTCAGAATGCCACGGGGAATCGATATTTCAATCGGACGTGACGCAACCGGCCGGGTCCATTTAGTCTTTGAACGCCGTTTCACGACATTCCTTGTAAAACAAAGTAGCGGCTCGCGTTTCGCAACCGCCGCCGCCGCCTGCACCTTGGCGATTTATCGGCCCGCGCGTAACCGTGCTCGTTTTTCGTGCCGGTCAACTTCTTTCCCCGGCGCTCGCGTTTCGTCCAGTTGCCGCCATCGGGCGCCCTAACGGGGCCGTTTGCTAATGACGAGTGCACGCGCATCGTGCACTCATTCGGATTATCTGATCGAACGTCCGCGCGTCGGGCAGGTTCGATAGTGTCGTTGACGAGTGGGCAGGTGGCCACGTCGAACGTATGCACGAGCACACGTCCCTATCGGGAATAGAATGGTAACTATGTGCAAATGTCCCCCCGATCTTTCATTCACGCGCTCTCGATTCGGCGGGGGTCGAGGTTGGCGCGTCCAATTAAAGCCAGAGGGAAAAGGAGCGCGGGGGCAGAGAGGAATAATTGAAATATCGGCCGCTAATTGAGTAAGCAGCAGCAGCAGCCGTGGTCGGAATTAATTCGGATCGAGTAACGGTAGCGTGGCGGAGACGCCTCGAAAGCGGCGCCCGATTGTCTCTCCCCCCCCTCTCTCTCTTCTCGCCCGGCATTAACGAGTTTTAATTAATTCATATCGGTGTACGCGACTCGCGAATGACATTTATTTGGGCCACTAACGGATTACGTTCCAGCGTGGCTGCTTAAAAAGGAGGCGATGTAACTGATAACCGTTACCTCGGGTTTATGAAGTTGGAGTTTCATTGCCCGGTCGGTGGGACCGCGCGGTGTATCTTTTACTTTTAATCGGGCCCCGTCCAGTGGCGAGGAGGATATTTCGCAGAGGTACACGGGACGAATGAAATTCCACGGTTCGGCCGTCCGGGCGAAAGCCGCGGTGGCGTTTCTGGAATACGCGCGCACCGAGGACCATAGCGGGATTAGTCTCGATCGGGCAGAACCGCCTCTCGCGGCTTCGCTCGCCAAAAGATGTATGAAACTTTTCCGCAATTCCGAATTAAATTGTGTACGTGTTGCGGGAGCTTTATAGACTGGATAACCAGCCGCGTACACACGATCGTTCCGAGCGGTCTACGTGCAGGGGATCGTGTCGGTGGTGGTGCGGGCCGGGATAGTCCATACCTAGAATGAGTTATATCGCATTGAATATCAGCCGATAGGATCTCACTCGCGGCTGGCTGCCTCCTCTTCCTGCTGGCTCTCAAAGCGGCCGCGCGCGAGCCATACCCTTTTACAATATTACGTACATCGTTCCACCAGTCCACTCCAATTCGTGCTCCCGAAGAGTCATTGCGCTACTTTGTTCCCTACCGAGGACTGTATTCTTTGGAGGCGGCCAGCCGACCAGGATTCCGCGGTTCGCGCTTGGGAAACCGCTCCGCGGAACGCCGCATACAACTGTAATTGCTTCTTCATTTGCTCCGAGTGGGGTTCGCTGCGGCTTGACGGATAAGCGAGCAGGTTCAACGATGCTGGGAATTAGTGAGGTTTCTAGAGTTTCGTAGCGTGACAATGTTGAGACGTAGCAGGTAGCTACTTCGAAGGAATTCCAGGGGAATTTGCATTTAGGGAAGCAGCTGGAACACGTTGCAGACCTTTTCCTCCGTGCAAGTATTATCGTTGAGATGTTCAGCTGGAATGCGATGGATCGCACGCAACTCCTGCCGATCTCGAATCGCCTTTTGTCAAGGTGATTCGGATGACAGGCCGAGTCTCGTGCTCCGCTCCGGGACTACATTCCACATCAGTGAGATACGCGATTATGCGAAAAAACCGTTCTGCGAATGAAAGTCACGCGCGTCCACGCGAATTCTTTCCCTCCCCTTGGCGATTTTATTGTGCGATCTGCTGGGATCCTCCTGGCGGACGTCGATCGACGGATGAAGATATGTTTTTGCCCCGCGCAGCTCTCGCCGATGACCGACTCCGTCCTGGCTCTCGTCCGATTCCACCGTTCGCCGCAGAGTTTCCAGCTGGCTCGTAAGATTCCTAAGGAGCTCGCGCAACGCCCAGCCCGATATCCGTCGAGATTCAGGAATTCCCCGCGAGTGACTCGACAGATTCCGCGTAACCTGTGCTACGTCGATGCTGTTACATCACCGGGAATCGGAGAGAAATATTCATCTCGCCGAGTACAGTTATGCGGCTTGGCCCGAGGAGGACACGTCCGGCGCCCGATGTAGCACCTGGAGCAGCGTCTAGAGCCAGATCCTCGCGGTATAATCTGCTCGGAACGGTAAATCCTCCGGGGTCCCGTAAAAAGATCGATCCAGCCGGGCAACAATAAAGTTACGCGGGCGGACGGCGACGATGTAGCCGTGCTTATCAGCGAAATGTTAACAAGCGCGGTATCTCGGATCTCGGGACGGTGGCGAGGGCAATTTTATCAGCGAAATCACGCGTCGACGGCCGCGGTAATTGTTGTTATCGCGGGCCGCGAGGGACCGGCCACGCGAATCCTCCTTCCTGAAACGCGGCCGGGAAGTATGCGAGCGCGTTCGCCTTGGAAAGGTCACGAGGAGGTGGCTCCGAAAGGTCGTGTCGGTTTCACCGGTCCCGTGGCCGAGGAAGAGGCAGATGATGATGACGCTAACGACCAACACGCCGCGGCCCGGCGAGGAAGGAGAGGCGAGGGGAGGCGAACGGTGAAAGCGAATCTCCATTAATGTTCCTCCTCGTCGAGGACTTCAAAGCTCGGTTGCACACCGCTCTCTGTATACCTGCATATTTAAGCGCGCTGCCCCGGAGACTTCCGGTCAGCGCTCCCCGCTACGACGCGCGACCGGGAGTGACGCGTCTCAAGGAGCTCGGATGATGGACCAACCTCGGCCACGTATATTTACGGTCATTAGAGCTCGTTGCGGGCCCCGCTCTCGCCGGTCCTCGGTGCCGCGATCAGGGGTGGCACCGAGGTGTATTTATTTGCGCTGTCCGCGGGAGCAGCCGAGGGAAATAATAACGGTGCCCGGCGAACGGGGAAATTGAAAGTTCGTTGAAAGTAGGAAAGGCAAGATTTATGGAGTGTGGCGCGGTGGCCCGGAGTGGCGAGAAATTTTGGAAAGTCGACTGAACACCGCGGCGGAGTGTCTCTCGCCCGGGGAAATTCACTTTTGGCGGAGTTGCGCAATGACGCGTGACGATGCCCCGTTATCACGACTTGTTTGTAAACAGGATCTGGAATTAGGTAGGACGCCATAACCGAGATACGTAGAATCCGCTGGAGATCCTGTTGAACGATGCCGCAGGTTGTAATCGTGATCCTTCGAGGTGGGTCTTATCTCTCTAACTGTACCTGGCTCGGCGCGGTCCGACTAAGCTGTCGCGACTGTGCTATTGTAGATCCTCGAAATTCCGCTGACAATGAGAACCCTTTGGTCCCTGGCATTTCGGTGCCGGAACAGGTGACGCCGCGTACGCTTCTGTTACGTAAAACGCGAGGCCAGATTTATTATGCATTCAGTGAAACTTATGCGACCAAAGAGAGTGCCGCTGGGATCCTGCAGCCTTTCGTTTCACCTGTTTCATCCGCGCCTATTTAACGGGGATCGACAAGGTTGTCGCAGTCGTCCCGGCGCTCGCATCTCGGGGCGGCGTTTTTTTCCCCCGCGCGAGAATTTGCCGGCGGAAGATTGATCCGCCGTTGGTGGGACCGGCGAAAAAAGCAGGGTCCGGCAAAAAGGTCTGCAATCGAATTACGGAAATTCCGGAATGCGAGAACGTGCCGCGGGAGGAGGCGATCCTTCGAGGTGGTCTTATCTGTATAACTGTACCTGTCCACGGGCAGTCCGCGATTGCTCGCCGCAACCACTATTAGCGATTCTCCCGTTAGGATAAATACGTGCCAGGCGCCACGGGATCGTAACGATTAATGGCCGATTAACCTGGCCGCGTAACGCTGTTCCAGAATTTCGCGGAAAGCTGCAGTTAGGATGCAACGGGCCTGCTTTCCTGCTGCCCACTGTATCGCCATTATCCGCGCACGATAGTTAGACGGGCCCGAGAAAATTGCTGGCACGCGATTCTCTTTGTTTTGCTTCCCTACCCGCTTCTTTCAGCCGGCTGTCACTATCGAGGACAGCAAATTCGCGGGTACAGTTAACCCTGGCGTCACTGTAAACCGTCCTCCAAAAAGTTCTAATTCTTTGGAGCTTCAGTCTCCCCGGACCTCTCTGAATTCTGATAACTTCCCGCGTCCCTTGGATTAGAATTCCCTGGAGTGGTTTCTGCACCCTCGAACAGGGGGGTCCATTGAGAAGAGGGCAGAATTGGCCCCTAAAACCCTATCACCATTAGTCAAATAAGAAGATCCCTGGAACCTTGTGGAACCTCATCTGAGGTGTCCACAGTGCCCAGGGTATCTACGCAGGACAGCTCTGAAAGTGTCGCAGAAGGAGCACCTGGCCTGCTCATGACACGTTAGGCGCGCTGGCCAGGTGAGTCATTCGCGGGGGACGAAGAAGGACGTCGGCGACGGATCTAGGGGGGTTGGTCATCGCAGGTGGTTCCACCGAGGACTGTTCCACACCATGGTCGGTGGTGTGCGCCGGTGGAGGCGCGTCTGTGCCGTCGTCGGCGGTGGTGGTGGTGTTACGGTAGGTTATGCCTTGCATTCCACTCGAGGTCGACGAACCGAGACGAACGCCTGCATGCGCGGCCACGTTGCTCGCTCCTGGCCACTGTCCGGCCAGGCTGCCTTGCCCTTTCCTTTCCTTTCCCTTCCTGCGCCTCTCTTTTCCCTTTCTTTTCGTCCTTTCCTCGAGAGCTCGCCTCGTCCCAGCGCCGGCCGGGGCTGCCGCCCGAGACACTTCCTCGTCCTTCCACTGTTCTCCGGGTGCTTCTGCTTTCGGACGCTTCCTCTTCTTCCCGTTCTTACCTTCCATCCCTCAGGGGAGCACATTTCCAGGCCGGACGCTAGTGTTTCACGAGTTCCAGATAAATCCACGCACGCAGCACCGGCCTCGCGCCTCCTCCTCCTCCGCGTGGCGTCAGAACTAGGTTCCCGGAGCCTCAAGAAAGTCGCACCAGCGCTTTCCCGTTTTTTACGCGCAGGAAAATCTGGATTCCTCCGGTGGAGCCAGTTTTTTCCCCGCCGCTATCATTATCGCGGATTAATACCGCGTCCTTTCACCGTCCAAGTTTTCCCTTTTCTCAGCCCCCGTGCTAATCGACGCCTGTCGAGTCCCCCGCGCGGACGTGTCGCCGACGTTCGGGGAGAAAGTCGTCGATCCTCTTTCCAATTATCGTAATACGGCGCGGCTGCCATTTAAGAGAGCCGGCCTCGAACTTTTCGCAGCTCGCGACGGCGGATTTTCGTCCGCTCAGGGCTTAGGAGGAGGAAACGTTGTCACCTTTCGTATGTCCCCGGTTTTCACGATCAATCACGTGGCTTGTCGCGGAGAAAGTACCGGTACCTTGTCCCGTGCGTTTCAATTACCGTTTTCACCGTGCGCGTATCGCTGGCTCGACAAAGTCGCGCCACGGGCGCCGACAACTTGGGTAAATGTCCGCAATTAGGCGCACAATCGGTGCAATTAGCGTACCCCGTGCGCTCGTGCACCGGGCCCCGATTGCTATTCGTCATGAACGTTTCGCGTACGCGGCCACGGGCATCGTTGGAAACGTTAGCCAACAGGCTAAAACTGATAATCCCGGCTAAATATAACGGGTGATTGCAAATGACGTGAAAGAGAGATTGATGACTTGTCGGTCGGACAATGGGGGCTGGCTGTATCCATCAGCGGTGCGAGAAATTTCGTTAAATCGATCCGCGTAAAAACAAGCGAAATCAACCACGCTGGGAGTCATAGGTTATCCCGCGGAGACCGTCTGCTCAAGATACGCCGTTTCGATAACTGTTCCTCGGCGTGCAATTGTAGCGGCGAAAGGTGCAGCCTTAGTTGCCGTTTCAGAGCTTAATCCTAATTTAAAGTATCCTCCGTACAAGCGTGCAACTATGGGCAACGAAATCTCTGATCTTCTCCGTGCACTCTTCGTTACGCGGAGATACCAGAATCTGTCGGCTGGCGAAAGAAAGGCGTTCATGCCGGCGCGGGTTTACCCCGTCCAAGCAACGATTCAATTACGATCCGTGGAATTTCATCAGAACGGTATCCCGTGATAAATGAACCGCGAGCGTTCATCGACGCCGACGCGCGGTATTAATTAATTCAGCCGCGGAACGAGCAAACAATCGCCCCCGTGCCAAACATTTATCTTCCTCCACCTCCGCCTAATCGCTACGCCGCGTGATTTTATTAGACCGTATTACGCTCCGATCATTTATCCACCGATGAATTATATCTGCGCCCGCGAGCGCGGGCGCCCCCCCCGTGCCCATCTCCGCTGAGAATTTCATCTTCCCGCGGTTATTTATCGTCTAATAAATTGCCGGCCGATAATAAATAAAAGGCTGATTACGAGCAGCGGCGCGTGAAATGCCCGCCGGATGGAACAAGCGATCGTAATCGACTGTAATTCGACATCGAGTGCCCCGCCGCGGCGCGCTCGCCGCGGAGCCCACTATTTGCTCGCCGATCGGAGCAAATAGAAATCCGAACGGCCGTGCGCCGCCGCGATTCGCGTTTATCGCTCGTCCTTCGATCGCGATTCGCGCGAGCCCGTCGCCACCGCGCTATCGAGCCAGCCGCACGGGATAAACAATAACGCGGCGCGGACGATAACAATTGATCGGGAGGGACGGGAATTAATTATTGCTCCGGCCGGCACCGTCGATTCAGCTTTCTCGCGCCTCATTAGATAAAGCTGGGTCGCGCGACGGAAAAGGGAATGGCATTCCTTTTTATCGTTCCTCTTTGGCTATCCAATTAATTGCGCCGGCAGGTGCGGAGAGGGGAAGCAGGCCCAATCAGGCCGACAGAAGGGTGCGATCGTGAAAGTCGACCTGTCGAAAGCAGAGACGTCTGAGGCTGTGAGACGGTTCTGCAATTGGGCCCTGGACGGTTGGATATGTTGGGCAATTAAGCTTATTAAGAGGAATAGTAGCCAGGCGATAATTAGGGGCGGTAACAGCCGCTCTGGGGGCGAATCAGCTTTCTAGAAACTATCTCGGCACGAGGACAACAGGGTGGCGTTCTTTCACTGGGTGTAGCTTAAAGAGAATCTCTGTTGAGGAATGGTGTATACTCGGAGGAGGATGTTTATCGGAGCATGGTTTCGTTTCTGCATACGAGTCGAGCGTGGCAGACGGACCCTGCACGTGCTCCTTTTCAATCAATGGCACCCTCGTAAGAGCACTCGACATTCTCCTCGCACGTGCCGATGGCAGTAACCTCGGAGACAATGACATGCCGGCGACGAGCGCGTCGCCGCATGTAAATGTAACCTTTTGTGAGTCTATGGAAGACGCTGCGCGAATCGCGCCAGTGAAAGGTGCGACGCGTCTCGATTCCGCCAGACCGAGCCTCGCTTCTCTCGGGATTAGGAAATGTCAGCTGATGGTAGTCTGCGAGAGAATCGCGCTTTTCTGCTCCCTCAACTTCCACGCTGTTGTAGAAGCCTTCCAGAAGTTTTCAGCAGACTTTAACGAATGAGAAGCTTGCGAATTATCAGAGCTCCGAGGGGATCAGAATTCTCGCGGATCCATAGTTGACACCCTCGCAATTCGTACGTTAACTAAACGAATATTCTCCAAGATTGTGTGCAACGTTGTACACAGTCGCATCCACGAAGAACGAAACAGAAGTGCGATCGCCATTCACCGCGCTCCAACCAGAAGGCTCCGCGATCCTTTCGCATCCTTCGGCTGCTAGAATCCTCGTCGCGAGGCTGGCTCGTTACGCAACGCGATTCTATTCTACGGCAGACCGTTAATTTAATTCGCGCTTTCCAGTTAATTAATCCCAATTACACGTAGCAGCCACCTACTCGCGTACTCGCAGCAGCCGCCTCCTTGGACGCGTCCACCTGAATGCCCCCTTAATCCAGGTAAACACCTGGTTCCACGGCCAGGCCGCGCGCGTTACTCGCCTCGATAAATTAATGACTGACGCGGTTATTAGCCGTTAAGTCGATTAATGACCCCCCCCAGGATGGGGGGTAACGAGGCGACGCGTCTTTCCGAAAGCGTGGCTCTCGCACCTCGTTGCGAAAACGTTCTTCGTTATCGCCTCTCTCTTGGTATCGCGTGGCTTTCGCATCTTCGAACTAAGGCAAGATACTCGTCAGTTCGCCATCCAGAAGTGCATCTACCTTTGCACTCCCCGTTCGACTAAACTATTCCCTCGTAAAACGGTGATTTGTCGCACACTCGCGGCTCGAGCTTCTAGCCACCCTCCCGTGTCGCGCGAAAAATCAATTCGCGCGGCTCCGCGGACAGTTTCGCTGAAAAGTGTGCCTCGGTTCTCTTCCACCGCGGAGCGCTGTGCAATCGTAATTTCCACCTGCAGCGCGGGTCGATTTGCATTCGCGTGCAAACGGTGGCTGCTGTCGAGGCCGCTCTCCGGGGCTCGGGACAATTAATCGGTCCGCCATGAGCTTAAAGGACTGTTATTTCGCGGCGTGTAACGCATTTAAATGAGGTTACGTGTCAGCCAACGCTGCTCGCGATCCTCGTTTTTGCCGGAGCCCGATAAGCCCGTTCCCCCCGGGCCGATTTTTCCCTCCTACCCGACTTTTCTCTCTGCCTCGCGTGTCCCTCGTAGCTGCCTCCTCTTCTCCCGCGCGCTTCCGCCACGGCCCCCTGTCCCCGCGATGACTCGTACACGCGTCGAAGAAGTCATGCCGAAGATGTTTCAGCCCGGTGAATATAACTGTGCAGCCGAACAGCTTCGTAATTCGTATTTCACCGACAGGTGAGAATCTCGAGCTTCGTGCCTCGAGCGACGCCGCCTCCGTCTTCCTCTCTCGTTCGCGGCGCACGTCCCCCTCGCCCGTGTACGCCCGACCGGAGTACAAATTTTAATGGACAGCTTTAATTGCCGATTTCTGTGTCGCCGCGACACGCTAACGGACCGAACGGCGTTGTCGAGAGCGGGACTTTCAGGTGTCCCGAACCCGTGTTCGACTCGATGCTCGCTGCACGTGAGTACCGGTGTCACGCGAATCTTCCGACCGCGTGTTCTTCGCTCCTCGCGGGCGACGCTCTTCCTCCCGATGCGTCGTTTATGCTTCAGTGGTTTATTAGACTGAGTACATCGATCGCTAGGCATGCGTAGCTTACGCAGTGCTCCATCGACCAGCCTTTTCTGCGCTATGGTAATCGAGCCAAGGTGGAGGCAACACGGGGGTTTGGCTTCCGGAGGCAAGCACGAGCGGGCCTCTTAATCGCTCGGTTTTCCTCTCGGACTTAATTGCCCCGATCGCCGGTGAAAACGCGAGAAACCAGGCCTAACGACGCCGAGCCGCGGCGTTGTTAAACGGGAGGGACAGGATTTAGCCTGACCGCGGTAAAAATCCCGCGAAATTCCATTAGCCCCGCGGAAAATTCCGAGGCAATTTCCAAGCAGCCCCGTCGTCGTTCGCGTTTCTGCTCCACGGGGTGCCTCTGGCTGAACGTAGCGAACGCGACCTTATTTAGCGCGCCAGGAATTCCAGGCTGGCCGTCCCTCCTCGGGCAGCTCCAGCTTCGGCACCCTGCCAGAGAATTCGCCCGCGAATTCCTCGGGAATTCGTTCAGGTGGAATCACCTTGTTCCCTGCGACCGCTGGACAAGCGTAGTTCGAGGGAACCCGGGTCCCTTGAGAGCGCAACTGGACCTCAGCTTCCAGGCTCGTTGATTACACCTTTTTCACCGGCTTTCCTCCCACTTCGCTGTTCCTGCTCCTCGAGCGGTGGACGAGTCTTCTTTCACTGATATCGTTGGGTCGCCTCAAAGGTCGCCTCGTTAGGAGTTTACCCGGCGAACGTTCGCCTCTGCAATAATTTGTTGCGCAACCACGGCTGAAGGCGGCACCTCTTCGGTCGTGTGTCGCGCACCTACGTCCGGGATCTTCGGCAGGGTCCTTTAACCTCGAGTTCTCGTGCCTGAGAGATATTGCGTAACGATCCTGAAGCGTGTTCGTTTGGTACTCGTCACATTACCAGCGGCGTGTAAATCAATCAGTCGGGGAGATTAAAATCGAGGACTGCAGGCACACGTGCCGCTCAGTTCTGTGGAAAGATATGCACCTACCGTGCCCCGCGTCTTTGCAGCGACTGTGGAACGTGAAACGTACACCGCGTGCGGGACGCTAATTGATATAGCGCGGTAACACGTTCGCCGGACGCTTATAGGCGTTTCCCGCACGCGGCACCGTGATTGCGCAGCTCCGGCACGTGACACTTTCTCGGGGAATCTCTCTTTCGAGTGGAAAAACGCGTCGCTTTAATCTGAAACGTTAAGTAGGAAAGCCTTCCATCCTCAATTAACGGTAGTGTCGCGATAGCGTCGACCATTCTCTGCTGTCCTTTTACCAGAGGGATTGCAGCCCGTTTCCTCGGTGCCGTCGATAGCCAGGGACCCGCGTATCGACCTTCCGTTGTCGACGATACGTCGGAGAATCGATAGTTCGACATGCCTTACACACTTTGCTACTTAGATCGTGTCCTACCGCAGGACATCCCGCACGATAACGACCCCGCCGCTCCTCCAGCCTCTACGCGGACAGATAAGGGCCACTTTTCACCGCCACGGGGAGAACGCATGGCGTGTTCAACCCTTACAAAGAATCCACAGAGAGCGGTGGCTGGTTCTTTCGCTTCCGGTCAATTTCTAGAACACAATTCTTCGCCGTTCTCTCCTTAACCATTTTCGTGCCGGACTCTTTGCACATCAACGAGAACAGTGCCCCATTTTTCGTAGGATGCTCCACTTGCCTATTATCGGTGTTCTATTTATTCATTCATTGCCATTCGATTCATAGGATATATATACATAGTCCTTCGGCGTACACTCGAAGGATTTCTCTTCTCCGTGCACCAGCTTCCACCAAGCGATTCTAACTATAGACCCCGGGGAATTAGCACCTGCTTCTTCTCCGCCAGTAGTTAGCAGCGTTACCTAATCAGATTTGCCAAGAACGTTATCTGAATGAGCGACGAGTGTTTGCGCGCGCCGCCGACAAAAAGAAGGATACAGGTTCGCCTGGATCCCCCGGCCAAGGAGGCTGGCCAGGGCGCGCGGCGTTCATTCTGTTTTCGTAATAATTCGTTGCGCAACAGCCGTTTCGAGCAATGTTAGCCGAGTTATATTACCGCGGGTAATCCGACCGGTGGCATTTTATTAAGGCTGTATAATACCTCTCCGCCTCGGCTCTCTTCGCGGAACGTGTCTTACGGCTAGTAGGACGTAATGTTTACAGTTCTCTCGAAACGTCGTTGCCCGTGCTCGGCGGCGAGCGTGCCCCGTGCAATCTGCATAAACGGTTAGAGGCTGTACGCTACCTGGAACCAGAGTTTCGTTCAATTAACGGTGTACACGCGTCTTATTCCTAGAGGCCTTCAAAATCCTGCTCCCTTTCACGCTGAAACTCGCGCCACGAGACAACAGGTGTCCACCGCTCGTAGCATCGGCGTCTCCAAGCGTCCCTGTCCCTCGAAACGAACCCTAGATTCACGCCGGAGCGCGCCGAGAAACCGCGAGGCAATCTCGCCGATCTCATAAATTCTGCCCGACCTGCCGCGCAAGGATAAGTCCGCGGTGTATCCTCGATCTCTCTCCTTGCTCTCCCTCGATCGAGCGTATTAAATCGTCGCGTAATTAATTCGCGGGCTAAATACGGTTATCCGTGGCGGCCGCGGTACCTGGAATCCGTCGCGGCGCATTTGAAATTAAAATCGCCCGGTAACCGTGAAAAGCGAGTCGAGCCCGTTGCCGCGGCAACGGGCTCGTGATATATTAGTTCGATTTCTAATCTTCCGCGAGCGTGCACCACGGTACCGTACCCCGGCCTGCTCCATAAAATATCATCGGCCGTACGTCATGGCGAACGTGTCCAGCGCTGTAATTGGTATTGCATCGCGTGGCGGTGCACCGATTCCCCTCCTGCGCCGGCCAGGAAGAGCCTCCCCGATCTGCATAGACGATTACGCGAGTTAGCACCAGGAAGAACGTCCTCTACGCCGTCCCATCAGAGCCGCCGGTGTGTAGCGCGCCGCGCGTGTGCCCGCCTGTCTGTGTTCCTGTAATAGAGGCCAGGATAAATGTGTCGCCGGACCTCGGTTCCTGTACGTCTGGCCTTGCCGCAGAATTATTGGCTATCCGCGTTCCGTGTTCGTGACGTGGATACACGTACGGATTAACGTCGGACACACGCCGTTTTCTGGACGTTGGCGTTGCGAAATGAAAGCCAGCCACGGCGGGGCCCCGGGTATCGGGATTGTCGGTTATTAGTCTTGCTATTGTTCGTTGCGGCGACGAAACGACGCAGGACGCGAGGGAATTGCGGGGGAGGTAGGCTCCTTTGGAAGGTGACGAGTCTTTCACGCGTTGATCCGTCACGGAGGAGGGTGACGAGGCGGTGGACATTTTGGACCACTTCGCTCACTCGTTTCTGTGGGCAAGTTGCTTGCTCGAGTAGTTGAGATATTAGACTTTTACTTGAAGGTATTTAGAGACACGAGGATATATTCTTGCCGCGTAAGACTCTTTCAAAGTAGCCTTCTACTTACTGAAACTCTGCGTGCCAAGGTTTCTTTCGCCTAGCAATGCAAAGTCAAATAAAAAGCGTTTAAAGTTGACCACGCTTGTCCGAGTCCTCCGGGCCTCTTTCACCTCCGTTCCTCGTTCTGGATTCTGCAGCTCCCTTTCGATGCTCCTCGTCTTGTTTCTATTCCGCTGCCGGGCCCGGCATTGTCCCCGCGGCGCGAGGAGTAATGTAACGGGGGGCCCCCGAACCAACGGGGCCTACGCCATTGTGTCGGGATTTATTGGACGCGGCCGAGGACAAAGGTTTGTCACTGCAAATTATGATTCGTGCACGTGCCCCTTTTCCAGCCGCGAGAAAGTCACTTGGCCAATTACCGCCTTTCTATTCCACTGTCGCCTCGCTCGGCTCTTGATGAGTTCTAGGCCCTCGGATCCTGGCTTCGATCATCTTCCAGCTGCTTGTCGCTCGGGGACCGACCTTTCGGGAGCGACTCTAAATGATATTTCTAATCAACAGGCGAACTCCGAATTCTAATTAGATGCTTAGAGCAACGCGTTCGTCCCTGCCAGTCGCTCTGAATTCTGAATCGAGGATATCTTGTCCTCGCTTTACCCGCGCTGTCACCGTACGTCATTCGTAACGGTGCGGGGCCAGAGAGCTCACGGCAACGCAGAAATTACGAGGCCTTTTTTTTTTCAGCCAACGCCATCACCTTCGTTCCGACTTCGTAAATCCGACGTATCTGGCGCAGATAAATTACAAGCCGGCTGGAAGGTTAGCTCCACGTGGGCGGAATGCTGCCTTCACGGCGAAATTCGTATTTGCATCCGCGAGAGAGAACTCGGAAGCGGTCTTGAGAAGGAAGTCGAGGTGAAAGGTTATCGGGGTATTCCTGTCGGTGCGCGTTAACAGCAACGGCACAGCGTTTATTCGGGATTTTCAGGAATCTCCGGGCTGTGCTCTCGCATGCTACGCATACCGCACCGTAAAATAGTTGTAAACTCCGAAACCTTACCTTGGGAATTACTCGCACTAAAAGATAACGAACACTTGGATCTGTGTTTCTTGTAATCAGCCCAGAGACATCTGCAGGGGTTGGAGATGTTCGTTCCCTCCGAAGTCCAAGTAGACGTCTACTAAGTAGATCCCTCGAGTTTCGATCGCAGATATTTTTGCATCGCCATTTTCGACAGCCTTCGCTGGACGCAAGGAGAAACCTCCGTCCGTGGCCGGACAAATTGAACACAGGTGAAACCGCGCCGAGGATCGGCACACTTGACCTTTCCTCTAGGTGTGGCCGTGGTTAAATAATCGCAAACCGGCCGAATTATCGCGGCGCACGGCCGGCAGAGCGTGAAGATAAAAATCAGCATAGTCGTCGACACGTTGATCATCGTCTCGCCTCAGGTGATTTCGCCGGGCGAGTATTTACTGGCGCGAACTATAGCGCCAGGAAAGCGGTGACCCGCGACACACTTGGTCGTCGTCTCAGGATAACCAGATCCATATCGTTTCAACGCTCGTTTGTAACTCGCCTGGAAATTCCAGCGGCGATTACTCGCTGCCCCGCGGAAACTCGCCCGGATAACGAACAATGATCGACGACCCAAGTTCCCGACACTCCTGACCTGTCTTTTAACGGGGGGCCTTTATCTTTCAACTTAAATGCCCCGCATTAATCACCGATACACGATCTGGGCGAATCGAGATCACCGGGCATTTTTTAAATCGGTGTCTTGGTCACTTGCAAGTTCTTGTCGTTTTCACGCAGAGTTGGGCATTATTCGAATAAAGATTAGGAATAAAATGAAGTTACCTATTCTGAAATAACGGATACAATTTTATTCGAATGACCTCGAATAAGAATTGCGAATAAAAGTTATTCGAGAATAATGAATAATTTTATATTCGAATAATGCCCAACTCTGTTTTCATGTTAGAGACTCCAGACAATTTCTACTTGTGCAAATTCTACCTTGCAACTACGTTGCTCCAAACTCTAACTTCTACGTTGCCCGAAGTTAATCTTCATTCCGCGAAGTGTCTTTCCACTTCGAGCGTTTCAATATCGATCCCCAGCCCCAGTTACGTACATCTCGACTTTTCATCGTCCACGTTTACTCATTGTGAGCCCGCACAGTTCGTAGAACTTGAATTCCACGCCGCGTGTTCGCGCGCGTTCCGCAACGTCCATCTTCGACGATGATTTATCGCGTCGTTTTAATTGGCCGCCTCTCGCGGCCGATCCCCTCGATGCGTCTCGTTTAACAAACGGTTTAATTAGAGAGCGCCCGCCGATTTTCCCGCTGGTGAAAACGTCTCGTTGTCCGCGGGTAGATGAACACGCCAGATAGATTTTGTAACCAGTTAGTCGCGGCGGCTACGCGCAGCTTTCATCAAGGTCGAGGATTTCTCCTTCGGCTCTCATCGAAATGCGCTGATAACGGTCGAACCTGCTCGGTGGCCAGCCACTAGACTCCGGATTCCACATTTTTCCCATCGTCCCCCCGATTTCTCCGCTCGCCCCTTTCTCTCCCGGCTCGGTTAGCCCCTGGATTGGAAAAACAGTCCATTAACAATCGCAGCTGAAACTTACATTAGCCGCGCCAATTAGCTGGACACCGTCTAAACAAGCGATCGCTGCTGGTCGCGTTATGCATCGTCGTCGTCGTCGCGGAGATCGCGCCAGCGACTTTCACTCGGCCTGACGTCCCGTACTTTCTCCGATGCACCTGTCTAACTTTAATTAAAAGCCCCCCGTGGACGTCGAGTGTCGTCGACGGTCGGTTTTCGTAACGATCGTTGCATCGCACCTGCGGCAGCCAGGCTGCTGGTGTGGCGAGGCACCGCATCCGTTCGACGCACTCGCAGAACGCAGCCGATTGCGAGCCGTTGACTGCGGTATCGCGAGGAGACGGCGATGAAAAATCCTAATGCCCGAAGGTTGAAAGCAACAGAGTCATCGCGCGGATATCCAATAAACGTGTACGCTATCACCGATCGATCTCGGCGCAATCACATTACGACTCGTGCCTCTCGTCGCGGATTAGACACGGACGTTTTCCCTCGAGGATCGATCCGTCCCTCGGGCCCTCAGCGTCCGTCGCCGGGGATCGCGATAGGGAGCGTATCATGACTGGAACGGGCACCGATCGCGGGGGATACGGTCCACGGGAGATAATCAGCCACCAGGAAGTCCAAGTGAAGCCGTAACGACCGATTCGATCGTAGATTATCCCGTCAAGGGCTGCCCGGGAGTCACGAGGAAATGAGGAAGGCTCGGGGACCGGCGGGGGGAGGGCAGGGAAACCGTGGTAATGATTAATTAATGGTCCCTTCGTAGCGCGGACGGGGCCGATGCCGCGGTAGGTGTCTCGCGATCGATCGATTTCCAACGCGGAGCGATGACGGTGGGTGTTTCCATCGGTCGCTGCCGACGCGCGGCTAGATCGAACACCGCGATACATACGGTAAATTGATATATTCGCGCAACAGGAAAACCAAGCCAGTAGCCTACATTCTTGATAAGACACCGTGACTAAACGTCGGCCTCGGTGCGCAGAATCGTTATGGACGGTTAAGTGGTCGAAGATAATCGATAACCAGGAAGCTCGGGTGAAATTGGAACGTTCGGTCGGCGACGGGATAGCAGATCTGCTTATCAAGGTCGGCGAACAGTTGCCGCGGCGGGGGAATTTCTTTTCCCCAGCCGAGCCGCTGGTGGGGGACCGGCGTTGGGTATCCGTCTGCCGTTTCCTGAGAGGATCGACCAGATTCTTAAGTAGTCGAATAGGGTAATAGAAGCAGCTAGGAGATTAAGTTGCTCGATGTAAAAATAAGGGAGGAGGAAAAGTGTTCGAAAGCGTGGAATCGCAATTGCTCGATCCCCTCGATCCTCGCGGATCGGTTGGGAACCAGGATGGGTCAGAATCGTGGCGTTTTGATCGAAGAATCGGCTTGGAGTATCGCCGGGTCACGTTACCGTTGAGGTCAGATTGGTCCCTTCAGCAACCTCGCCCATTCTACGGCGCGGCGGCGCAACACGCGGGGTCCCCGAGTGATAGCGGCTGGTCTGTGCATGGTAGCACGCTACGACCACGCCACGTGAGAATCGTGAGGTAAACACGGACACGGAGTCGAAGAAGATACAAGCCTGATCGGTGACCAGGAAGTCGGGACATTCGGTGCCAAGTTACAATGTCACGAACACCTACGAATCGTCCCTCTGGAGACGATTCCTCTTCCCTTCTTGCCGCCGTGTTCCCATAACGATTATTAACCCGTGTAGGATGCAACGGAACCGTGCCCGGCGCGGTTTAATGTTATTGGCCAGGAGAGTAATGTCGGGTCGGCGTCGAAATCACTGGTGGTACCTACCTTCGGCCGGGACCTCGTTTCTTTCCTTTTTTTCTCCCCCCCCGTCGAATTTACAGCGGCGCTCGTGCGCACGTTAATAGCGTTATCCGCGCGGATCGTTGTACACGTACGTCCGCGTCCTCGTCCTCGGGGTTCACGCGATCCATTCCACTCTAAATCCTGATCTTATCGCGCGACATTACGTGCATCTTCGCGCTCGACATCAGCGCGCATCAACGCGTCCTCGCGGTGTAATAAATTCGTCCGTTGCTCCGCGCGGCCTCGGTGGACGGCCGACGCCGGCTGGACGGACGCTTCTTCCCCGCTTCCGTAATCGATGGATCTGGAAAGAAAGGATGGCCGCGCGATAATGTGCCGGAAGAACGGTCCAGCGGGCCCCGCTGGTGATTTCAACGGCCGCGCTGGAAGCGTTTTGCCGCGGAGCGCTGAAAGGACGCCACGCAACGATCACCTGGCCTATTCAGCGCGCGATGACTTGATCTTATTATTGGGGCGACAGAATTGCACGCGACGCCACGATGAGCATGGAGGTTGCCCGAGACTTCTCTTCTGATCGATCGTTGAAAAATTCGCGACGAACGCATCTGTAAGAACTGTCGCCGTGGATAGAGCTGATGCGAATTGGCGAAGCGTCCAGTCGGATCGAGGGCCCTCGATCGTGGCGATGCGAAATTCCCCGCGTCACCAGTGACAAAGTGGTATGTTCACCTTTTTGCCCACCTTCCTGTCGAGGAAGCATCCCGTCCCGGATGATCGACGCGATGCTCGTGCGCCGATGAAACCAGAAGTCCTTGATCCGTGGGCGATGCAAAACGATCGTCGCTATAGTACCCGGAAGAAGGTGCGGTAGGTCAGCGTTCCGAAGTTGCCTGTGTTCCAGGTTCCCGGCTCTTCGTCCTCCATGATCGACGTTGAATTCGCAACACCCCCTGCTATAATAGAATTCGCTCCTGAAATTTATTCTCCCCTTCATTATGAAACTAGCGGTCAGAAGGTATCCCAAATAAGTCCTCGTCGAACACCCGCCAAACGGAGCGAGTTGCTTCAGAAAAAGATTGCGATAGGTCAGGAGCACGCGGGTCCCTCGATGCACGAAACGACGAGCGTGCCCTCCGAGGAAGACCCATTTCCTCCATCGGCACTTTCCTGCCCCGTCTGCATGTTCAGAGGGAACAGCCTGCCACGAGCACCTTTCGTTTTACACACCGTGTGGTAGCGCAAGCGAACCCGAGCGGTGCCGGGGTGTGCAGAATTTTCGCACGTATCCCCGAGAAGCGTCTATTGAAGCGAGAAGCCACGGCGCGGAGGTTGCAGCGAGCGTTACACGAGGAAGAGATTACGGGCTGTTCGGGTTCCGTGCTTTCTCTTCCACCGTCTCAATCCTCTGGCATTGTTCGGGGCCCTGGCGTCGCGTCCTCCTCCTCTTCTTCTTCTTCTGCTTCCTCCTCTCTTCCTCATCTTCCTCCTCTTTCTCCTCTTCCTCCGCAGCGAGATCTTCCCACGCACGTGCCGGGGTCCGCGGGGCCCGCTGAATAATTACCAGATGAAGATACCGCCGCCTCGTGTAGGCTGAAATCGCGCCTCTCTTTCCACGTCGCCGGGCTCCTTCTTCATCGCACGCTCGCCCTCGTCGATGCTCGGGGATTTTGCAACGGTACCCGTGCGCCTATTTGACGACACGACGCGACGCTACGCGTCCCTTTGCGGGCCGGCAACCCACGAGGATCGACCCCTGCTGAACTATCGCCGAGGGTCCCGCGAGAGCCGCTCCGCCAGCCAGGGTATAGGTGCACAATCTCTGGCCAGGCCAGCTCTCCTCGGGTTAGTTCCATTCAGCCCGCGATTACCAGCCTCTGCTTATCAATGGAACATTGTCTTGGGCCGTGAAACGGGTGGACTCGATCGCGAACCAGATAGATGATGGTTAAGTAATTAAGGTCGTCGAGTAGTTGGTTCGTGGCAACCATGGTTATCAGCTCGGCTGTGAATGGGATATTGTTCTTGGGGTAATAGACGGAGAGCAGTGGCCTGGGGAATGTTGAACCAGTGGTTCCTAAATATTTGGAGATAGGAGTGTCGTGTGACATCCCTCTGGTCACCTAAAGTCCCTCGTTTATCGAATTACGCGTACTGTGCCCAGATCCCACGAAGAAGTGGCTAAGTCATGGATCTAGGCCACGCTAGGCGTAGACTCCTCGATGACACAGCGGCGTTATCGTTCCCCGCGATTCAGTCGCGAGTAATCGCGTCGAGGCGATCTTCCCCGCGGAAAGTGACAAACCGGGCATTGTGCCCGAACGAAAAGTGCCCTGCCCGACTCTCTCCCGCTTAAAATATTCCCCGAACTTTCTCTCCGCGCTGAGATTCGCCGCGATCGGAGCCAGCGACGCTCGCTCCTGTTGCGTCACGTCATAACGCTGTCCCCCGGCGGGACATCGCGGGGATAAGCGAGACGGTGGATCGCGCGAGCGTGTAACCGCGCGTCCAGCCGCGAACTTTATGCGCGCATTTGCATACAATCGCCGCGCAAGCCTCCCGTTCGCTGACGGCTGTCCCACAAACGTCGCGATCCTTCTGATCCTCGACCGTCAAATTCGCGGCTGCTACGTCAACGTTTCCGAGCGTGTCCGCCCCGCGGAATCGCCGACAGCGTGAAATTCATCGCGGAATGCGAGGTAGGCTTTCCGAAGGGCGGTGGACGTCCGAAGCCAGCCGGACGACGGTCGAACTCGCTCCGCGGAGGAACGAAAGAGAAATCGCGAGGACTCGCGCGGCAGCTTCTTCTTTTCTCTAGCGTTGCTTCTAATTAACGGCAGCAGCGTGTTAATTGTCCAGCTGCCCGTGTCGTCGGTACGCCATGGAGAATTCCTTGGCGCGGGTTGAGCAGGTTCAGCCTTGGGTTCAGCGGAATTCTTGCCGCTTGACGCAATAAGTGCTTCCACGAAAACGGCCAAGTGTCATCGAAAGTGAATTCCTCGAGTTTCTCGTGCAGCCCGGGCTGCGGTAAAAACAAAGCCGGCGGGGATTGCAAAGCTGCTCCCTAAATCTAAGGATTTCTATTCACCCAACGCGCTTAACGACATCCCTTGTCTCTTTCTGTTTCAGAGGTGGCAGAGAAGATGGTTCGTCCTGTACGACGACGGAGAGCTGACTTACTCGGTGGACGAGCACGTGAGTTTCATGCAAAAACGATTTAATGGAAATTTCCGGCACGACGCCAGCTGCACGCGGCAAATCGAATCCTCTTAGTTCGCCGTTCCCGCGGGAACGACGCGCCACGCGTATTCGCGCACGAAATCCACTTTGCCGCTGACAAATCCGTTTAACGTCCTGATACGGTTTCATTCGGCTCCGTCGGAAACGATTGCCGCGGAAGCGTTGACCCCAATGTAAACTCACCGACGAGGATACGACACCAAGGTAGCCGCGCCGAAGCCAGCCTTGCTTCCGAAAAACGCCGACGCTTTTTCCAACAGGCTCGTTCACATAATAATGTCGCGAATCTCGTCGCTGATGAATGTCCCCGCGAAGGGCTCGAAGCCATTCGACCTGTTCCACGGGTACGCGCTGCCCATCGCGAATCGTGAACCGTCAGACATCCAACGTTATGGCAGGCAGTGAATCAAAGGCTGCCCCTTGAAGTGGCTCCCTCGGAGTCTAGGAGTGCCAAAGGTCCGCGTCAATTGTGGTTACCTAGCCTCCTGCGCGGCCATCGGGCAGCACCATCAATACTGCCAGAGTGTCAGCCGAGAAACGAGTGCGAGTCTTCTGCCTCTCGTCGTTCCTGGCCATCGTCTTCTGACGTCGACGACCGTGGTAATGCTAGAAAACGTCAGAATTGATTTAAACCCAGACAGACGGCTGGGTAAAAGGTGCACTCCGCGATCCCTTAGTAGGTACTTTCTTCGTTGTTAGTGGGAAGAGATAATGTTAGCGGTAACCTTCCCGGAGAAGTGTCTTTGATTTTCAGACTCATTATCTGCCAGACCCTTTCGTTTGCCTGCGTGAAAAATGGCATTTCTCGGGCCACCCTGCCTGTTGCCTGCTCCACTATTTACCGTGGGCAGTTCTCGCCACGGTGTATAGATCACGAATGTCCTGGCGCGGGAGCCGTGAGTTTAATCTGAGTCCTGGATGGGACGTGATTTTTCCAGGGCGTTCTATTATTGGCAATGAGCACGCGAAGACGAAATTAAAGTAACGAGACGCGCGTTCGATCGCGAGGCCGATACCCGCGGTGGACGCCGCTCGATTTCAGCGTGCAACAGACAACTCGGCCATCTTCGAAGCCAGATTAATGATCCGGTCGCGGGGCTTAAGAGGGCCATTCGTTTCGAGAATAATCTCGACCGAAAAATGCGAGAAGATAATAAGCGGCGTGGCCGCGGATATGCGTGTCTCTACCCCTTCGACGGCGGCGGACCTGGTCGTCCTTGAGGTGGAATGAGAAATTGGGCTAACGGGTCGGAATAAGTCAGACGAAAGTGGTGCCCGCCAGACGGTCCATTGCTTCTCCTCGCGCGAAATGTTTCGCAAAGGTGGGTCAAGCGCGATTCGCCGGAATCGGCGGTAGAATTTAGAGGCTGCATGGCGAGCGCCGCTACCGCGGAGGCAAAAGGAGTCGAAGCGTCCCGCGGCGCGTACATGCATTTATCAGCGCGCTCTTTGAACGGGACAAGCCTAATCGGTCGATTCGCTGGTCGGTCGCGCGAGCCCAATAATCGATAGTTAATTGGAAATGGCGTTTCTCGTGGGGCCTCGTCCCCGCTGTTGGCGGAGCCAGCGATACACGGCGGAACGGTCACCGGTGGCCAATTATGCAAATCCGTTTGCGGGAAAGGGAGGAACTGTTGCGGAATTAATCGGTCTGAATTGGAACGATTAGCCCGAGGAATCGAGTGTTCTTTTAATTATCGCGTGCGTCGCGGCGGGCAGAGGACGTACGCGCGTCGGAAAATTGGATCCCTCGGCCCGCCATTAATTACGGCACCGCAAGCCGAGAAAGCTTCTATATTCTATCGCTTTCGTCGCCGAGGAAGGAGCAGGACGATGATGGCGTCTCGATACGCGACGCCTGGAGAACTCGATGACTGAGGCCGATTGCGAGCGAGCCAGGCGGCTTGATTTACCTGTAAGACTAATTAAATGAATTGGCCACTTGCCACCGGCATAAATTATTCAAGGGATGGGATCGAGTCTGTTTGCTCGTCCAGATGATTTCGAGCACGCTGGTCGACGAGATTCTTGCACTCGGACGTGCATAGAAATCATCGGGCCGTGACGCGATTTCGGTGCGGGAATTGCGTTTTCAACTGCTGTCGGCCGTTGCTCGTCAGCTGAATAACGCGGACGATCGAACAACAAGCCCATTCACCGTATTATTCTCGTCCTGTCATTAGCTTCTTTCTTTAGCGGACGAGCTATTCATACGGACGGGGCTAATAGGAAACGTATCATCGGTTCAGTAACGTTACAGGACGCTGATGACGTTGGCGACGTTGACGAGGACGATAAGATCGGCGAGGATAAGCGCGACCCCCTTTTCTGGCGGCCCGGCGATGCGTTCCTCGGTCCAAGCGCCAGTTAATCAGCTGACCCAAATTAAACGATAGCCATCGGCTAGCCCAGGCGAGACCACGGCTGCGCACGTCGATAAATGTTAATGAACCGTGGCGTAATAGCATCATACCACGATAATAACCGGGGGAATCTGTTGCCCGGCCATTAAGGGTGCCTTTGTTCCACCTACGATTCGATTATTCCGTCGCGCGCATTACGTACCTACGTATACCGTAACGGTGTCCGTTCCCAATTACTCTGCGGTTTAATTGCGAGCAACAGTCAGCCGTGCTTCTCTCTTAATAGGAGGACTACGGTGCGGTTGTTCTGGGTGTATGAGAAAAGAGCAACTACCGGTTCGTTAACAAACGTTTATGCCATCAATCGTGGAATGTGCATACCTGCGTACAGTGTATATAGACTTAGAGATAGAGTTTGGTATTTCAGTGCCGCCTGTAGAATTATACCGATCTGGAAGCTAGAAGTGGAGCGCTTAAAAGTTCACCGTGCGCGGGGGCACGATGGGGAATTTCCAATTAGCAGGTATCAGAATAATCTGTGTCCCTCGTAAGGCTGCGTTTGCTCGTCGAGCAGTCGCCGCGATTTATCCGCAGACTAGACACCAGGAATAATCCAAGAATCCTCCTCCCTGCCCGCCCCAACCCTCGTCATCGAGATGCTCCAATCAGGAGATATCTGGGCGATCTGTTTGCTCGTTCCGCGGTACGTCAAGCACGGCCTGATTATCCCTTCGTTCCTCCTTTTACACCCGTTGGCCGTGTCGATGATGCTACCATCGGCAGTCCTCCTTGCCCCTTCCCGTATTCGATATTAATACCGATACGCGTGCAGGGATTTGCATTGATGGCCTCCTCTCGCCGTGTCCGCGGTGTCCACACATCGTCGGCGGTCGCGTGTGCAGCCTGCACGCGCTGTCTTCTGGCTGCGTTTAATCCGGCTCCCTTACGCAATGCCTGTCGAGCCGAGAGCCGAGAGCGGCCGAGATAACGACGAGCGCTAGGAAGTGGCGAGGGGAGGCTTGCATTAGGGATGACGGCGCTCCGGCCATGTTTTATCTGCACGAGGAAGTATGTACTCGCTAGGATCCGAGGGATGCGCGGCGCGAGCTGGCGGACGATACGGCCCGGTGCGTACGTAAATGACGATGCAGGGGAATTGATTTTTGCCTGAATAAATGCTCGATACCTTATCCAGGGAACACCGTCGGGCCCCGGCAGATTGCGGATAGCTCGTGAAAGCTGATAGCCGGCGATACATCGGCCGGGAAACGTTCACGACCGGCAGGCTCGTAATCAAATTAGACCCTAATTGAAACCTCGGTCGCGACCTCACGGACCAGAGGCACGGCTATCTTGTCATCGGCTCATCCTACACGGTCGCGTCGTGGGTAGGGAAATTAACGATCCCGTCTCGCCGCGTTTGCACCTGCCGCGGCCGTTCTGCTCGCATCTAATTCCAGGATCGCCGGAGAGACCCGCGCGTCGTGGCTTACCGCGACGTAACGGTACCGATTTCCCCCAAAAGTCCAACCGGTCGCCGGCATTCCGCCGCGATAAAGCCGCCTCGAAAAGCTGCAAGCGAGCCAAACGGGCCCGTTTCGTCGCTCTATCTGCCCTCCCAAATGGACGTGCCGCTTGGAAGGGCAGGGGATCGACGTGTCCGGTCGGACAGTATCGGGAAAATTAACGATCCCGTCGCCATTTACACCTGGCAGCCGGTGGCGTGCAACGCTCCGAGTGCTCGCATCTAATTCCCGGATCGGCGCTCGGCTTGCCCTTCTAAGGCTGCAACGGTCCCTCGCCGGCCTCCCGTCCCTTATTCTGGGCTATCTTCATCGCGGCTACGCGAGCGAAACTCATGGAAATGCGTCGGTGGCTATCTGGCGATCGAGCACGTGGTCGCGCGACCTTGTTCAGCTCTCTCGCCGTTGCCACGACGGTGGTGGTTGGTAGCAGGTCCCGGAGGGAGAGGTGTGGCGAGCATGGAATCCGTCGTTCGCTGGTGCCGGAGACACGCACCGGGGCTCCAAATTCCTCGCGTTAATTTCCACGTTGGACGCCCGCGTCCTAGCAGCCTCGGTCTTCCAGGAAGACAATAGCGGTAGGAGCGGAGGTGGAATGGAAGGCTGGTCGAGCGCGTCGCCTTTAAAGCGGCGCAGATAACAGAAGCTGGTACCGCTAGCGGAGAGATGTGGGCGCCCTCCATTACCCAACTGTTCAACCTGTTCAACCCGCAATCAGACTCACGCGAGACCTGCCCGACGACGGCTTTAAACTAGACCGAACCAACGACGAGAGGCCTATGTTTAATGGCCAAGCGTTGCTGTGCTTGTCTCTCCCTCTTCCTCTCCATTCCTCTCTCTCTCTCTCTCTCTCTCTCTCTCTCTCTCTCTCTCTCTCTCTCTCTCTCTCTCTCTCTCTCTCTCCATCGCTCTCCACTTTTCTCTTCCTCTCTCGCGCCTATCGTCGCGTCTCCCTTCGGCCTCTCTTTCGTGTTCGTCCTTCTACGACGGTGTGCGCGGTCCCCGCGGTGAACAGTTAGCCGGAACACGGAAGCTGGGCTTTTACGGTTCAATGGAACGCGATCCTTGGCGGGCTGTATCGATCCAGGGGATCGGCTCTTGTCGATTCGACGAAACCGAGGCGGCTGTCGCCTTGACGAAGGTCGATGGTTTCCGTGGTCGGTGTTCTGTGATGACACCTCGGCGCCTGGATACTCGTTTCTCTCCTCTCTTTGAGACGATCTGGGATTCTCCTGTCGCGAATTAGCAATTGGAGGGTTCAGCGTTTCCTGGGAAATTTGTTCGGCGTTCTAGGAATCCCAGAGCCCCGGGTGTCGAATAGAATCGTGATTTACCGCGTCGTTATACAGACTCCAATCTTCCTGGCGGTCGAATTTTCACGAGGGACCCTGATTCTCCGGAGTAAAGGGACACTTATCGGCGCTGGGAGTCGAGGATGCGGGTCGAACGAAATCCTCGTGGCCGGGCGAGAGAGGGGCTGGAACTCATTTCGAAAATTCCTCAGGCAGAAGTATGTAATTATCTGGGAATAATGGACACCCTAGGCGGGCCGGGTATCTTTGGTCCAGCTGCATCCAGCCGGGCTTGGCTGAAACGCCTGCGGATTTATTGTCCACGCCCGCTTGTCCCCTTCTCGAAACCTGTTGATATGCAGAGTAGTCCCTTTCGAAGGTAATATCATCCTTCCATTACTATCATATTTTCCGGAATAGGTACTCAAGATTCCAGCCGCTTCGACGAGATCGGAGGCATACGACCCTTCGCCTCCGCCATACGTAGGCGCGTACGTATAATCCGTCGAAATCCCTGCGACCCAAACATCCCAGGAGCATTAGCAGCCAAGGGCCTGGCGTTTCCGACCGCGACCAGATACGCAAACAGAACGATAGTAAGCTGTCGTAAAAATGCCTGCTTTCTGCGCGGAGAGACCCCAGAGGATAGGTGCGCGAACGGCTGGATCCTCCAGGCACGAGAGGCTTTTGTCGAATTTTCTGCAGACCGGCTGGCAAGACTGGTCGACCTCTGGTCGCTGGTTTTTGTTCCTCCTTTTCCCGCAGACATCCTGTTGTCGTATTGCTCCCGTCCATTTGTGGCTCGATCCGGCCTGGACGGGCAAGAAACAGTCACGAGGATAAGGGGATCCTCGGTTGGGACGAGGTGTTAGCCAACCGCAATTATCAGTAATGATAGGCCCGTGGCCGGTTCCCTCCTGTTCTATCGTAGCAGCGACAGTTATTCACCGCTGTGCTGATCACCGGTCGCGCATCAACGAATGTACGTGACCCCGCGGGATCATTGAATCATACCAGGACCACGGGCATTCCGTTAGGTCTCCCCTGGAACGTAGAATCACGCGGATACAGCAAATTCTGCTTCTGGCTAGCTCGCCGTGCTGCGGAGCACCGGGAATAAAATTATTATAGTAGGTTCCTCTGGAAATTGATCTTGTCTCTTCTCTAACTCTTTTATCTCCTCCCCATGCATTCTTCATGCTTGTCTCTTCGTCTTCGCCTACAATGTTCATCCAAGCAGCGTTGAGAGAGCCTGCTCGCGGTTGTTGCCAGTCCCCCCAGTCAGCAACAAACAGCCGTCCGTGCTCGCAAACATCGATGATAATAATTATCGTGTTACGATGAATGACTTTCTCGTTCGGTGGTTGCAACCGTTGCCATAGCTGGGCGCACAGCGCGCCGGTGCGTGTGTGCACGTGTACAGAGATATCGGATCGTTTGTCTCGAACTGTCTGCCGCTTCCGTCACTCCGATCCCGGGCTGTTCGCCCGGATCACCGTAGAGGAGCCACGTACTCGTCGTTACTCGAGCGGATTCCTATCAGTGACATGCAAATCGATCTCCCTGCTCGACCTTTGCTACGAAACGGACGTATCTCTGGTAGGCGGTGGTGTATCTACCAGCCCACCACGTACATATTTACGTATAGGTATCGTTGCCTTCGATCTATACCCTTCGGAGGAAGACCCTCCGCCCTTCGGCCCCTGTCTCGGCTGCGGGAACATCGTCCCGGCTCGCCCTGGGATTTCTCGGAGCCAGTGGCTCCGAAGGACCGGCGTTTAGTTTGCAGGACGCTCCGTTCGTCTGGAATCTGGACAGTCGAGTCGAGAGATCTGTGGTATTAGCATTTTGCGAAATACATACTGCGAAACTCGAGTGTTTAATTTGTTGGGTGACCGAGTAGTAGAAGATTGAAATGCTTGTCTCAATTGGAGCAGTACTTTGGATTTCAACTACCTACACAAAGTTTTTATTCTTTTTTTGAAGGAGACAAGAGCTTTGTGTTGTGTACCACGCGCAAGAAAAGCGTGTTCAAATGTTGCTGAATCGTTGGGATTTTACCAAGGAAGAACACTGTCCCCTAGAACAATAAGAAGCTCGTGTCTCTAACACGATCCTCTTGCTTCCTCCCAGTGTCTCATCTTCCTTTTGAAAACCGGCCTTCGGCGTCTCTCGGGCTTTATTTGCCTGGTGGTCCTGCTCTTTTCTGTTCCCTCCCCGCCTCCTTCGTCTCCTTCGTCTTCTTCTTTTCTGGTCCAGATGCTGCACGAAATCACTGAAGTGTTCTCCTCGGCGAGAGTTGGCCTCGCCGTGGCGCCCAAACGAGTTTTAAATTGCACCGGCCGGGCATTTGAATGCGAAAACACGCGAGGATGCGAGCCCGGGCCGCCTAAACGCACCTGATCGTCCAGCTCTCTAAGTCCTTTGCCTTTGTGCGCGCCATTCGCCTGAAGGCGCAAATTGAAAGTCTGAAAGTGGATGATGCGGCTGTTTCTTTCAAGATTGTCTAGTTCCGCGAATAGCTTGAATCTATTTCACGCTACTGGTAAGTCTAGAATTCTAGAAGAACACAGCGTTCCGGAACTGCGGGCCGAGCGTTCTCTGATGTTAGGCGGGATTTAAGCTGCTTTGGGATAGACGAACGTGAGTTACATGGATTCTAGGGTTACAGTAGGCCTAGGGGGCCTAGACCAAGTGAGTATTCAGGTTGCCGTATGTAAGCCGGGGCTGGACAGGGCTGAGCCTACGGCTACACTGGATTTAAGTTGGCATAAGGTTAGATTACCGTAAATAACGTTGATCCTATCGCCGCAATAAGCTCGCAACATTGCGGCCGGTGGCAGCTCGCCACTCAAGGCCTACCACCGCCGCGAAATATCGAAAAGCCAGGGACACCCTGGGCCGGGAATAAAAGTTAGCAACTTCTCGAATTTATCATCCGCGAGATCTACGGTCTGCTTTGAACGCTCGTCGACTCGTAAGTCCTCGAGGTGTCCAGCCTTCTGGGCACGGTGGTTGCTCGTTGTAAATCAGACAGAATGCCACCGACGTCGGGGGATTCCGCGAAATTTGCTGGCTCCACCGACTTCCTGCGATCGGGGCCTCATAGATCCAGCGATACCAGGATTTAGATCGGAAATTATGCGACAGGTGGTCGGGTGCAACGCGTGCAAGGTTACCAACAGGGCTTAATCCAACTTACGATCTTGCGTAAAGCCGAACAGGCGTGCTTCCCTCCGCGCTGTCAGCCTCGTTCACCAATTCTTTTTACGACGGATTTGGTGCTTCTTTGCCCTCGGGGAGCGTAAACTCCGTGGTTCGCGGAGCCCTCAAAGTCTCCGAGTCCCCGTTTCTGCGCGAATGCGATCGACACTGTGCGTTAATGGGCGTCGGCACAAAACGTGGCGAGGATTCGGAATCGCGGTTTTTCAATGTAACCACTTGTGCGCGCGTCGATGCGTAATTAGCATTATCTGGGGACCTTTTGGAGAGTCGACTTAAGTGGCTCTGCTCCGACTGAGCGGAGAATAATTTGTATCGATATCGAGTAATGGAAACAAGCGTCCAGCAAGGGACGTTAAGAGGGACACGGGATTTGCATACGCGTCTGTTCGCCCGGAGACACGCGACGTGCTCCGTGTTCGAGCTTCTCGAATATCGATCAGGCTCGGAGGTGATGCGGTCGTGTTTAGCGACTGTTTTGCTCTCCCTTCCGCCCCGAATATTCTAACTCTTAAATCCCTCGACCCTTCTTCGTGATCGCCCTATGAATAATGCAACGAATCTAGAATTGTCCAATTACCTCCACGCTGGTCCACTTCGCTCCACTGTTTTCTAATCAACTCCTATCCCGTTCGCGAGCGGTCGCCGAAGCACGTCGATCCGAGATTCGAGATCTTTCCCACTTCGATTCACCGTGCCTCCTCCAAGCCCTCCTCGAATGATTCGTCCAATCGCAGCCTCGGTTCGGACCGGGGTAAAAAATTCAATTTACCAGCTGTCCAGATTGACGAGGATGAGCCGGATACTTGGTTCTCTGTTTTGCGCGAATTCGCCACTACAGACGGTCCAGATCAGCCTAGTTACAAGGGGGCAATTCCAGGGATAATTTTAGGCCGGATTGTCCGCGTGATACGGAGACGTCTTGGAAATGCTGTTCGGGGGCATCAGATACGCCCATACTGAAGCATACACGAGCGGTTCGGCCGGGTCCCTGCAGAACAGTTCTTTGGATTCTGCTCAGGGAGAATCCCAGGGTGAAAGCGATCTTTGGGAGCCGCGAGGATCCACCTGCGCGTTCGTTTGCTCGAATGGGCGGTTTAGGAGTTGATTGACGAGTGAAAGGAGCAGGGCTGAGGAGATTAATCGGACGCCGATGGAGCAGCGCATGCACCAGGATTCACCACTTTACGCGGGAATAACGTTCGAAAGAGTCCATTCATCGGTACCCGTCTGATTTATCGTATACCACCACTACTACTAGAAGCTGATGATCTAGATCCTAGGACTCGGAGAGTACCTACCAGATAGCTGGCCCGCCAGTGTCTCAAAGAGGCACAAAGAAACTCGATAAGATCCACGCTGAAAGCATCACGAGACGAGAGGAGAATCTCCTTGGAACAAAGCGCAGGGAGGGAAGGCGCGATCAGCAGGCAGGGAGCGATCCTGACGCGCGGCTGGATCGGGGCACGCCCCTCAATCGAATTTAACGGACGCGTTATTAAAACGCGTCACGGCGGCCTCCGCTCGACGCTGAAAACCTTCGGGACGCCGTGAAGCATCGCCTGACGGGCGAATATCGGTTCGAATTACCCGATCCGTTCACGTCCATTCACCACGTCCCCTTTCGGCCCCCGGTCGCAACATCCGCGCAGCCGAGCCCGGCTCTTCCCGGAAGAACGAGCGCGTTCGGGACCCTCGGCCGGTGTGTGCGCGCACGCGAGAAAAAGGGGAACGCCGGGTAAACTGAATTCGGTGACTGGCAGCGAGCGAGTGGCAGCACAAAAGGGCTGCTAATTTGGCGGGGTGCTCTTCAGAACCCGGAGGAAGACGCAACCAAGAGCCTTTTCACCACGGAGATCAAACGGGGTCGAGAGGGAGGATGAGAGGCTAGTTGCATGCGACACGATGAAAAACCTGACGCTCCGGGCATGCGCGGATACACGCGACCTCTTTCAGACCACCCTTTTCACCCTCGAGAATCAGCAATCTTCGCCTCCCATTGTTCGCCGAGCGGCTGCCCTCGTTGCTCGTTAAACGCGGCTGTTTGGCTGCTGCGTTGGCATTACCAATGATCACGCTGTATCAAAGGGAGCTACTCGGGGATCCGGGGTAAAGGCGCGTCAAAGTAATCTGGGATGGATTCGGTACGATTGCGAAGAAAAGTGCGGCTGGCACGTGGAATGATCCGACTGCTACGACCTCGGACACTTCGGAAGGAGCAGGAAGTTTCTCAGGGCTCGCGTTCGGTAGCCGAGGCGAACGAATTCGAAGAATCGACTTCGTTAAGTTGTCCTATTGTTCAGGTGGCTAACGGGCCCAGGAGTGAATCCCTCGAAAGCTGCCGCGACGACAGGTTCGCGGGGAGCAGTGGGACTGTACAAAGTCGTTACTCGGTAGCTGGTAGCTGGTCGAATTAGACCGTGGCACGGTCGATCAGAGTCCGTTGGTGTTCGTCGCTCCTCTAATTGCATCTAATTAGATTAGAATCCCGTGTTGTCCCGGGGGCCGGTGTTGATCAGGGTACCAGCAGCGGTGCAACCGGCAGGTCGTCCTGTTGATCGAGCCTCGAATTAGATTACCGTTGGCGCTTTTAATCGGCCCCGAGCACACATGCACGCTCGGGAACGGCGTTAATTGAAAGCTCGGACGTAGCTCCAATTATGCGCGATATACGGCCCAGTATCGGGGGCCTATTTTCTTCGTCGACGCTCGTAACGGATCCTTACATTTCAGCGCGTTGCACGGGGCCTCTTTTAAATATCTCCCGTGAGATCCACGTTCAGAGGGTCTTTCTCACAGCGGAGAAATGGTGGCTTCATAGGTTCTAACCTCTTTGTGCAGCTCGGACATTCTTGCTGTTAGTTGCGTCTGACAAAGAGAGCTCCTTCCAATAAAAATCCTCGTTCCGTGGATCGCATTTATCAGAACCCTCCGTCATATCAAAGCCCACGAGGGGTTGAAAAACGCGCAATGATTTATCGCGGTGTGATTCGCGTCGCAGTGTCTCGCCGAGGGTTTTCAGGTTTCTCCTGCGGGGAGGGACGGGAAAAATTGCCTCCCTCGTTCCACCAGGTTTTTTTTCTTCTCTTGCGCCGCTCTATGGTCTACTCGTATTATATCGAATAGCACACGAGCCGGCTACGGTGTTCCTGATCGCGCGGTGTCCCTTACAATCGCCGTACAACGAGCCTCGCACCATGCTTCACCGATCTCGTACGCGCTCGCTCGCTCGGCTATCTGTCGGACTTCATTAAGAGGGTCATATACCACTCTGCGGCGAAGAAGGTCTGCCCTGGCAGACCGGGCCAGGGCCTTCCTTGATTGTGCCCCGCCGACAGGAACCGCGAGAGGAACGCGTAGCCGCGCTTTTTCTCACCCCGCGCTCCCGCTAATTCAGCCGCGTCGCGGCCGCGATTTATCGCGCCTTTCTGCGCGCATTTTCAACGCAGGTGAACCGAGCGCCTCCGACTTCCTCCTCGACCTTCTTCGAACCTTAGCGAACGGAGAAACAAGAGCATGAATTCCGAGCCGGGGCGATTCTCTCCGAAATCGACGTCTTCGTTATCCCGAATTGCCGGTTGCTGGCTACTCGCAGCTTCGCCGTTCTCGCTTGCAATTTCAGCGGCTCTCCGCGATGCTTTCTCCCGCGTTTCGAGCTCGACGTCTTTCGCGTTGGTTTAATTACGGCCGACGGTGGTGAAGTTTACTGGGTTGTGCGCCCGCTGCGAGAGATCGATTCTCGCGGTGGTGGCTCGTGTAAATCGTGCATTAACGAGGGCCGCGGCGCGGCACGGCGCGCCTTCCACGCTGGAAATCGATATTTTATCGGAGTCGGAGCGTATCGGTGTCGTTCCCCGGTTTCTGGGTGGTCAGAATTCTTCGGCGCGCTTAAGAAAAATTCTCTCGAGGGACGCGTTACAGGCCCTCCTGGACAACGACGGGCGAAAGCGAACCGGGGTTGAAGTATTTACGGTCTCGTCGAGACAATGCTCGCGCACGCACCGCGCGGCTCTCCGGGCTTCTTTCCTTGCTACCTTGTCGAGCTCTACCGACACGCGGGGAAAAGAAACGCCTGGCCATGGCCCCAGCGTCTTCCGGTTGCCGTTTAAGGCAAATATCCAGCCTGTTGGCTTCGGCTGAAAGATCGTTTCTTTCGCTGCGCTGGCGAGGGTTAGAGGCTCGAGTTCGATGCTCGTCCTATCGTTCCACGAGCTGCTGCTTTCCAGAGCGAGGGAAGTCGCGGCGCACCGGGAACAAGCTAAAACGAGGAGATGATATCCCGCGAGGCTATACCAATTCCCTTATCCATGCTGGCATCTTCCGTCCTTGATGACACCCTCACACGTACCTAGACCCACGCACAATAGGGCTCCAATCTTGAGGCACTCGATTGATATCCTTACGACCGCGGCTCGCGAGTGCATGCTCCCATTCCCTTCACCCCGAGAATTCTGCGAAACTGTTCCCACAGGAGTTTATCTCTCGAGGCAGATCGTGAATCGAAGTTCAGCGGGTATAAACACCGTGCCTGCTCGAACTTCAATTCGTGTGTCTCCGAAGGAAGACCGAAAAGGAGCAGGGGAGAACGGGGGGCAAGCATCTTTGACTAGATAAAAGCGCGCGAACCCCACGGATCCTCGTTCGATTTCCACAGGGGGGACGTGGACGCGATGGCTGGCCGAAGTCAGAGGAAGAATCAAGGAGACCATTATCCGATGTACCGAGCATTCAACCGACCAAGCCCCCACCCCCATTACCATTTATCCTGGCGGTCGAGTGCCGGAATCGGAATTCGTGCTTTCGCGGGGAACGAACCGAGCGAATTTATAATAACAAGCGAGTCCCCTTGTTGCAAGGGTCGTAAGAGGGATCCCGGACCACGAAGGATGTGCCTCGATACGAATGAATCTCCAGAGAAAGCCGGAGTACAATGCGCCCCTTATCGTCCCTTGCCCAGTAACGTCGTAAATGGCACTCTGCCGTGTTTGAGTGTCGATCAACCATCCCGCGAACCTTCCGCGCGAGCGGACACCTCCTCTAACGAGTTCCGATACTCCCCTTTGGGGGTCCAATTTCTTCCAATTCGGAAGCCAGTCTTATCTGCCGAGAAACACTTGCTGAGAACACTCTTCTCTCTGCCCAGCGAATGTGGGTGGGCAAAATGCAGAGACCAAGCAAAGGTACCTACAGCTAGAAGAATCCTCGGAAGACGCTTCCTTCGCAGAGGAGCTGTTGAAAAACTGGCGTGAAAGGAGGAGCCGAAAATCGGATTGCAGCGCGAATCGATTCGCGCAAGAGAAGCACGCGGCCGCGTAGACGGTGAAAGAAGAAAGGTAAGAAGGGCTACTCGCGAGCCAGTGAGAATGAGGAAACCGGCGGCGAACAATTAACGGCGAGGATCCGCGAGCGACGGTTTTTGCGAGGCCTCGATCCTCTAACGGCCAGCGGGATTGAGGCGCGCGATGCGGATAATCGCGGGGCCGCTGTTCGGCTGTTCCTCGGGGCCCGATCTTCGAGGGAATATTGCCGGCAGACACGCCACCGAGAAAAAGGGACCGACGGTAGAAGCAGGCGGCGGCCGGGGCACCGCTCGGCGATTTATCGCGGTGGATCGCGCGCGTGAAAGTGCACCGCGCCGAGCAGCACTTTGTCTTTATGATTCCCCCGCGACGGACAGCTATGCCGTGTATCCGACTGATCGCCGATAGATCATAGAACTGTTACCAGCTGTCGTCGGCCAGCACTGCTACCCGTCCGGACACTCTTCAGCGACAGATCACAACAGCACTTTCCATCTCGGGACCGATTAACGCCGGGACGAGGAACCCGTTTCATAAGCTCGCCATGTAGGCGAGACTAGGGGGCCTGCGAGGAGTGTCGTCCGATTTTTCTGGGACCGGACGCGAAGGGCAGAAGAAGCGGTGTCCGTGTGGCTCGTTTCGAGGATTCATTGGCGCTGATCGTTTTCGGCACGTCGACCTGCGGTCGTCGTAAACCAACCTGGAACGCTTCTGTATCTTTTTCATGCAGGTGTTCCGTTCTTTTCTTCTGTTTCTCGAGCCCTCGGAATGTGACGTTTGGTGGATCTTTTAGCATTCTGTCCCTTGACTGGCAATCTTCCTCTTCATTGTAGCCAGCGTGCGTGTATGTCACTCTCGTGTGTCGTCGACGGTTTATGCGTGTACCTCGCTACGTTTCTTCTCGCCCCCCCTTCGCTGGTCGAGCACGAAGATAGAGGAGGAGCAGATACCTGGCGAGATGGACCGTCGTCATCATCGGTCAGACCGGAACACGCTCGTTGGCTTGCGGTGGAAACAAGAAACGCCGGTCTTGTTCCTGGTAATCGGGTGCATATAGTTGGAAAGCGCTTCGGGTTATCTGCGTATTCCTCCGCGTACTCTGCCCGCAAGAAACCGCCGGGGCAGCTCTGCTCCTCCCTTCGATCTTCCAGCTTACTTATTACCGGATGAAAGCGAGGATCGATATGGATTAGCATTGTTATTAATCTAAAACGCGGCTGGGGATACTGGCCAAGGCCGATTGCTTGAGTAGTTAGTGTTTGCATGAGATTATGAAGAAACGCGCTAAGGTCGATCCCAGGACGATGGACTCTAAGCTTCAAAATTCAGAAATTCAGTGTAACGTAGTAATGAGAGGATCGAAAGACTTCTCGATCAGGAACAAGAAGCTCGAGGAGCTCGGGCAGGTAGCGTTGATTAACAAATTACAGGGGCGTAGAGCAGGGAATTACGCGAAGCTACCACGCGAGCGCAATTCCGCCGTGCCTTCGATATCGAAGCAAATTCAATATCGAGAATCGGCTTAATGGGCAAGGGTAACTATGAAGAATGGTGCCCCCAGTACGACTCCATTACAGAAATTAATCGTCCGTCGAGCGGACGGTGCAAATCGCTTTGGTAATCAGTAATCACGGAGATGCAGCACCGCTTCACCCTCTCTTCGTGTCCGCGATCTTTCTCTTCTTCTATCTTCCCTCTTCGCTTTCGTTTATCCTTGGTCCACGCGTCTTACCTAGATCAGTGCCTCCCAACCGATCAGTCCTCGGCCCATTTCCGATTGCCGTGGGTGGTCTTCGAAATGAACGCACGTTTGTTTCGTCCTAGGCACTCGCGCGATCTGGGAAATCGACCTAGACCGTCGCAAGGGATCGAGGAATCGCGAATGGCGTGTGCTAGCGTAGATGGGAATGAGATCCTTGCGTTGCGAGGCGAGTGAAGAAAGTGATTCGATTCTCTGATTGTGAACTTAGACTCTAAGTTACTCCAGGCACAAGTTTCACTAGTCTTAGGCTGCATTAGACCTAAGTTACACTAAATTTAAGGTATGCTGGTTCTTCGTGCTACTAAAAGTGGGTACAGGGGGTAATTATAACTGAGGTCCAGCATAATAATAATTTAATCTATTTTTTTTTATTTCACTTATCAATTTTAATGCTCCTACTCGACTCGTCAGAACACCTACCTATACTCTTCAGACCATCGTTCTTCTCATCACGTTTCCACGTTGCAGCTCCAATTTGCAGAATTTGTACTTTGGCGAATAATTACAATGCCAGATTAGATATTCTTGCATGGAACATCAATGTGTTTAGGTCTGAACTGCTTAGAGTTCTGGGTTAGGTGGTTAATAACCTCGCGTGCCGTAATGTATTTTGTCTCTTTTTATATTGTAAACAATGGAGTCTATTAGTAAAAGGGAATAAATCAATAATTAATCTGGGGCCCATACAATCATCTGGAAACGAAGCTCAAGCTGCAAAGCTAGACTGACCATTGGAGGGACATTGGGAAACACTGGCCTAGGTCGAGCGTGCACCGTTCGATTCGCGTGCTGGCATTAATCGGCGGTGATACTTTAACGACACTTTAACGACGCTTTAACGCGCCATGGTTCCAACCGCACCATGGTGATGGTGGTAAAAGGAAACCCCGGTCCATTGGATTTATTCCTCTTCAGGCCTACGTTTTCTGAAACTTTGAGATCACGGCGATTTTGACAACCATAGACTGTTTTACAGAAATATGAAGGAACTAATCTCATTTGTTCTTCTTTCCCTCGTCTTCCGTGCACTCAGACCATCTTCAGCTCTCCACACAATTCGCCTCAATGTATCCTAATCGATGCATCGGTCGCATCCCGATATTTTACTGTCCACCACTTAATATCTCGTTTGCCAAGTATTCAGTGCGACGCTAGTTCGTTCGCATACTCGCCCAGAATCGGGCGCAGGATACGGCGCCGCTTCCCACCCTCGAACATCCACTTTGGCGTATCTGTCGGCGCTTCGATCGATCACTCGGTGACTTATTTCCCGGCGGAGTCGGGGAAACGTGTAATATACTTTTGATTGTGTTTAGATGCGATTTTAAACGCGGCGGAACGAGCAACGCGGGCGCTCATCAGTTTACCAGGGTGTTCCCTCCGTTAACATGATCTCGACTCGTTGATTCATTCGTTGCCACCGACTTGAGGCATGGAAATGGCTGCCGTTTGGTATACGGGGTGGCTGGGCGCGAATGAAAGCTCGAACTTCCCCCGGGACCGCGATCGAAACCGCTGCGCACTCTCCTCCGTGTCCTGTTCTTGCCTGGGTTCGTTGCATCGTCGCTGTCGGTTGCACCCGACAGGATAAGTAAGGGTAACTACGTCTCAATAGCCGGAGCGCATCGCGGTAGACCGAGCGGCACGACTCCTAATATGGATTTGCTCGCAACAACCACCGACAGTTGGGGGAAGGAAGGCGAGAGAGAGAGCAGCGAGGGAGTAGGCTGTGGAAGGAAGCAGCAGAAGAAGGAAGACCGAGAGCGCTGCTGAGGAGAAAGAGTACTGTAAATTATTATTGCCGCTAGTTTCTTGCCCCCGTGGGCTGTTGGTAGTCTACCTACTGCCTGCTGCCACGCAGTTCGCGCTACTTATCTCGCGGCCTATCCGTTGCAGAAGTCCTCCTCCCGTCCCCTTCTTCGTGGCCGCTCTTGTTCTCGGAAAGAAGCGGCCGAAGGGCCTTCGATCCCGCGGCAGTTGCCTCCCACTGGACTCTGCCTCGAGTCCCCAGTCCAAAGTGGCCTGGAACATCGCGGGCAAAAAGCCTGGTCGCTGCTTCGGATCACGCTGGAAACCGAGAACGACGATTTCCACCAAGGCGTAACGCACCGTCGATGATCGCCTTTCTGGTGAAACTGTCCGGGCGTAGCAGGAAGTCCGCGTCCGAGAAAGGCGGGCCGTGGTATTCGCGTTTCTTGCGGCACGCGGAAATTCCTCAGCTTCTTCTGTGGACATCGAAGATGTCCGCGAAGGAGTTTGGCCAGCGCAGCGTCGCTCCGTGGCACTCGGGCTGGGAAAATGCTCGAGACCCAGGGGCAGCTTGGAGCCAGCTCCTCCGCGGAGGTGACACTGGTTTCCTGCAGAATGCGGCGGATGATCGAAGGGACAGGTTTCATCGGGAACCCGTGGATCACGAGGTGGAGCCTGGGCTGGTTTAGAGGACGCGGTTACGACATCTCTGCAACCGCGATCACTATCTTTACGAGCGGATTCCGCGTCGAGCTCGATCCCTGGCAGGTGTCCGCGTCCGGTGTTTTACTGGCAGCATTGCGATGCATCGTGACTCGCGCTCCGCAGTCAAAGATCAGAGTGAACGAACCGGTTGCCAGGAGAATCCCGACGAAATCAGCGAATAATCGCAGGCAACGCGACTCTGCCGCTCGACACTTTCGCCTGCCTCGTGTGTACCGAGAGGACAAAACTCTTCGGTTGGGCACGGTGTTGCGCAACGATGCAACGATTCGTGGAGAATTGGAGTCGTTAGAGCCTCTGTTCGCTCGTGGATCGCGTGTCGATCCGCGGCTCGAAACGATGATTCATCTGGACACGAGGAGGGCACCTGCAGCGACACGAGGACTCCTCTCGGTCGGGTCGTGACACCGGCAGTCCTCTATTTTCACCGTTACGCAATAGGAGATAGTTACCGAGCGCAGCAGAGTCACGGGAATCTTCTTCTCTTCCTGGCCGCGCCAGGTCGACCAGCTTTCGGCCCTCGCCGAGCAAATGTCGTGCGAATCCCGTGGCTAGGTTTCATCTTCTTACGCGCCGCGTTGCGTCACGCTGCCACTCTTTCCACTGGCTGCAGCCTCGATGGGAGAATCCGCGGATCGATGCCGCGCGGAGAGCGACGACGATTGTTCGCGGATTTTTCAGTGTCGGAGGATTAGAGAGACTAAAGCATGGTAACTTGGCTAATTTCCCAACCCACTGTGCACGCCAGCGATCGGACGCGAATTAACTTGTTTTGCCCACAGCGAATGCTACGCCTGACGCAACCACGTATTTACTCATTTTATATGGCAGTGTTGCTCAATCCAAGTAATTTCCCATGACGAGTTCACACATCGTCCTCCGTCCAACTTTCCATCGTCGTGTTGAACTGTTTGAACCTCGTTGCTGCACCTGGTGCCTTCTATCCTTTTCAATTAAAGCTGCTCGCGAGGGCTTTGAAGCTTCCTCTCCGATCCATATTGGCAGCGATCGATCGCTCGATCCCCCAGCGTCATAACGCTGACACGAACACGGCGC
The DNA here is from genome assembly GCA_910592295.1 of Andrena haemorrhoa. Taxonomy (NCBI): domain Eukaryota; kingdom Metazoa; phylum Arthropoda; class Insecta; order Hymenoptera; family Andrenidae; genus Andrena; species Andrena haemorrhoa. Next base: position 7,573,064 of record OU342940.1, on the reverse strand, counting down.
TGTCCCATCCCCGACGCATAATTATACAGTCCGCGAGTGATTGTGCAAGGCTTGGGCGAGGCCAGCGCATAGAATATTCAAGTCTCTTAAGTTTCTTCTAGTAGTAAATATTGTTATGCTAAGCGCGGTCGTTGTCACGCCTTCCCCGCTCGGCTACGGGCTCCTCTTCGTCCGCTTGCTCCTCTTCTCGCCTCCGTCTACCGATCTTTCACTCTCTCCCCGCCTTCTCCCCTTGTATTCTCCTCTTTCCCCAAGCCCGCGCCAGGGAAATCGTCGCGATGCTCGCGTTTCACTCCGTCCTTCCTCTGGGCGCATTAAATCTCCCTTATCTGCGACAAAAGCTGCAATTTTGATACGCGCCCCTCGAGAGGCCTGGCCGGTTTCCTCGATTTTCAGAAACCTGGAAGTTGCAACTCGTCCACTGGAATGCTCGCGATCACTGTAATCTAATCCCCGCGCGGACGGGGAGGAAGATCGAATGCGGGGCAGACCAGTAGTTCGATTGAAATTGGCGCTCGCGGTCGGCGGCCGATCATGGCGGATCGCACGACAAATCGCGCGAGCTGGAATCGAAACACTGTTATTCCAGCATCCGCGGACCGTCAAAACCGATCAGCACTCGTCAAACGGCTCGCAATTAACTCGCGCCAGATGTGGCAGCCTACTATTTCCTTATCGGCACCACCGATCGCCGCGCAACGAAATCAGTTTTCGTCCCGCGCGCTCGGAATCCGTCCGCAAGATCTCTATCGCTCGATTCAGCGACCCCCTAACCGTCTCGCTGGCAAAAACAAGCTTCCAGGACGGTTTGGTCATTTACATTCTCGCCGCGTAATTGCGCGGACGCAAGGGTCAACCGAGCATTCGACGATGGCTCGGAACAAAGTCGCGTAATAACAGTGATTACGCCTGAAGATCGAGCTACTTTCTCGTCCCGCCGCCGCGCCGCGGCCGCCACGGGGCACCGGCAAATTAATCGCGAAACTGGCTTTTTCGCTGCAACTCTCACGACCGTCGATTCACGTGGAATGGTTCGCCCGAGCCGATCGATCCGGCTGGCCTCTGGCTTTACGAGCGTGTTTTCACTTATCACGTAGCAGCAGGCGGCCGTGGCGACGCGAGTCGCGAATCCACGCGCGGACGGTTCTCGCAATTAGAAAGTACGCGCGTATTTCGCGCGTAATCGTCGCCGCGAGAGATAATATCGCCGTGGCGTTTCGCAACGACACATAGCCGGTGTACCGGCTGTCCCCCCCTCTTCGTACACGCCAGGCTAATGGCGAAATTACAATGGGCCCGGGGAGCGGCGACGATCAATCGATAAGTCGAGGCGAGCTCGTCTCGTTGACTGTTATTAGACGGATGTGTGCATGCACGCGGACATCGCTGTCGTCTGGCGAAACGAGAAAACGCTTCTTGACACTGTACCCTGCAATTGAATTGTTCCCGGCTTTTAAAGAACACGCTGCGCGGAGGTAGACGTCGCTCCGTGGAAAGCGATCGGCGATGCACGGCTGCGTGCGATGACCATTTTGGGACTCGGTACCCTCGGGCACAGAGGCAATATCTGTAGGGTTGCCATAATTGCCAAGCAGTGATACGGGACGTTTAAGTGATAAATAAATAAAACATGAAAAAAGTGGGTAGGTAATGGTTTATTTTTAGGCTTGCTATAATTGCCAAGCATTGATATCGAGCGTTTAAGTGCTAAATAAATAAAACATGAATAAATGGGAGGGTAATGGTTTAGTTTACTCTGTAAGTAGGGTAGACCGGGGGCAATAGTAACAGGGGGGCGATTGTAACACGTTAAATATCTCAAAACATATGGTACATATTAACACAAATTTTGGATATATGATGAAGAATGACATTTCGAATACACACATCCATATCCTAGCAGAATAGATACACAATAGACATGCATAGTGAAGAAAATAACTTTTTGGTACCCTAAAGTAACTTTTCCTTACTGATTTAAAATTCTAATATAAATACTCCCTTTGCAAGTACGTGTTTTCTCTATTTTTTAATATTTACTCTGGACATTTTTAGAGTAATACTGATCGTTACTTATCACTTTTAAGTGTCGTGTTAATAAGAATTTATAAGTTAAGTTCAAAAGCCAGGTCGGGGGCGATTGTAACATGGGCAGTCAGGGTCGGTTGTACCGCGACAGAAGCCAATAGTGACGAAAAAGATTAATAATATTGTCTTGATTGCATGGAATCCTATAGCACAGCACAAGCAAACCAAATAAAAAGTGGGTGCAATGTACTGAATGTAAGGATTGATCACATGAAGAATGCACCAGCCGAAACGTTTTCTATGTCTGCCACAATGGCGACACTGCATAATTGGTTATGAATTTTACTTTTTTTCATTTATTATTATAATTAAAATCAATAAATATTTTTCTCTCCATGCAGTGTTACAACCGACCCGGGGTCAAGGACGGTTGTAACACTTTACACGCTTCTCAATTTTTATTAATAACCGGAATATCACTTGACATACAACGAAACTGTTGTGGCTCAAATAATGTCAGATACGTAAGTGACATTTTCGTTAAAAAACTGTTGCTGTAACTGTAATAGTTTTTGCGTAATCGTATTCCAAAGTCAAAGTGTTACTACCGCCCCCGGTCTATCCTACCAGTGAAATACGGGGCAGTCTACGGGACGGATGGCAACCCTAAATATCTGAGATACCGAAAGGCGAGTGACGCGATGTCCGCGATGTAGATATCGATGAAAAAGCAAGCGGCGTACGAACCAGCGATTCCATTATTCCCTCGTTCCCCGGTGACCAGGCTGAAATCAGCTTAGCCGTATCAGCGGCTCGTCGAAGAAAGCATTAGCAATCGGGTCGCCAACGGGGAAACCATTACACGCTGCAGCTACGGCGAGCTCTCCGCGAGTGAAAGTCTGCCGCGTTACGTCGCTCCAGCCGAAAGGTACCGAAAAACTTGCGCTCGAGTAAAAACTCGCTAGTGTACCTAACCGTCCGCGTGGGTAATCGGGCGCGGATTGCGCAACGGATCGCGCGTTGCACGTCGGTAAATAACGAGCAGGTAGCTGTCTCGGGACACTCGTTCACAATGAATTCCATTCTTCTCGCGGCCGGTCGTTAGTCGAGATGACGAGTCCACGAATTCTATTCCCATCAGATTCCCTGGCGGGCTCAGCTGTGGAGGAAGGGAATGGATAGAAGGAAGGAAGTAAAAGAAGCGGCGTCGCTTTCTCTCGGCTAGACCGACGTCGCCGCCGCTATCCCACGCGGCGCTTTATTATCCTTCATTATCGGGGCACAAATTATAATCCGCAAATAGCGTTTGGCGTTTATGGTGGCAGCACCCATGAAAACTAACCGGCACTCTTTTATTCCGGGTGTATATCGTCGGAGCCGTCGTCGGGTCGAACAATGCGCTCGTCCCACGCCTGCGCCACGTCGCGCCGAGGCGACTCCACGCTCCGCTCCGCTCTGCTACGCTCGGGCCCGTGTCGAGTCGCGGGGCACCACGAATATAATTCCCGATCGCGGCTAGGAAATCCCACCTTAACACGTGTACGTTCGAACGACCGCGGAACCTAATTTATTGGCGCGCCGCGGCCGCGAGAGGCCCGAGCCGACGCCTAGACAATCCGGAGAGAAATTAGAAGTGGCCGAGCGGCGGTTTCGTGGGCGTAATTGCCGCGACATGCGGCGCGGCGCTGCGGCCTGAGGAGAGCTGCCTTTTGGGATCGACGATCCCTCCACTTGTCGATATTAACCTAGATCTCCTGGGCTGATGGTAATTGCAGTAATTCCTGGGCCGGTTCGTTCTGGATGCAGATGCTTCTGGTTTTAGAGGATCGTAAGTTGGAAATGGAAGGAAGCGATGCCTAGATAGGGACGTACAAGGGGCAGGGATCGATAGAGGACCCTCCAATGCCAGAAGAACCGCCAGATCCTCTTTCTTCTCAGTCTCAAGAGACAGCGTCTCAAGTTTCAAAGTTTCGGGGCGAAAGTAGCGAGTCTCGTTCGGGGATTCTGCGGTTTCCGCGACACGGAAATCGATATATCTCGCCGTCCAAAAGGAAGAAAGCCCTGCGATGCTTCTGCGCTCACGTCAACAGGGAAGCATTAGAGCCCTGGCGATTGGGTTTCTTGGGGCAACCCAGGGAACGGGCAAGAAAATCTGCGGACAAGACAGAGTTGGTCGGAGCAGTATCGTGCCGCTACGTTGTGCACAGTTGGGAATTACGTGATTGATCATCTGGGAACTGCAATGGCCATCGGGTCCATTACGAGTCCATCGAAATCGTGGGTTCCTATAGTTAACTGACCACTGTGGTCGATGCTTGTCGACGCAAAGGGCGTACGTACTATCGTTCGCCGAATCTCGACGGCTCTTGAATGAACCACAACCACGTTCGCGGCCCACGAGGTAGACCTGTCGCTCTCTCGACTCTGCACGTGCCATTGTGCCAGGAACAAAATACGGTACGATATACATACGTCCGTGGTCTCGTCTGTCCCGCCTTGTGCTTTCTATGAGAGCGACGACGCGTTTAGAGCCCGTGTGTGTCCCACAGTCGGCGTGGGTCGGGCATTGTTCCTTCGACGGACAACCGTTTCCCAGCGAATCGCTTCGCGGCGACTGCGAAATCTTATTTGCGAAATGCGATTCGCACCGCGTAATAATGCCACCGCGTCGAACTTCTGCTCCGTCTCTCCCCTCTGCCTTTTTTCCTCCGTCCAGCGTGTCGGATGAGAAACGTCATCCCCGGACGTTTCCCCTTGCAAAACGTGGCTTTCGTCCCCGCGCTTCTTCACTCTAGGAAACGCCGTATCATTAATCCTCCGCGCGCGCGCGCGCGTCAAGGAAATGCGAAGGGACGGTCGCCCGAGAACCGGCCTTTACGTAATCTCGATTCATCCTCGGAAACCGCGCGCTGTCGCGGATGTAATTAGCGCCAGCCAACGCGTAATTAACGCGGCTATCGTTGGGATGGAAAAACTCGATATCATTGGGACGAGATGTCTGACGCCTCATCCACTTCTTTCCCCCTTGATGGACGGCCGCGGGGATCGAAGGTAGGTTTTCTGGAAAGTGTCGCTGGCGTAACGTAGGATATGCTACACAGTCGGAGGACGCGAGAGAAATGATGGAAGAAACGTGAATGAAACGATGGCGGGTGTGGGCAATCGTCACTGCTATTACTCCGCGCGGTATCAGCCGAAGCAGCGCGGTGAAAAAGCGAGCATACAGCAACGGCCATTAATATTGATTACTCTTTCCGAGTAGACGAAGGTAGGAAAGGAGAAAGGCATAATAGGAGCACGTTCCTCGCGTGCGTTGCGTACGATATTTACATTGTAACGGGGAGCTGGTGTGTCGATGACCTCGTATCTTCGGTTATACATTCCTGCTCGTCCAACTGCTAATGCGATACTCCTAATTAGTATAACGAGCCGCGTTTGCTCCATTGTGCTGAGTTATTGCTGATAATTATTTCTCCACCTATGCGAGGAAGCTCCTCGCATTTAACTTCTCGCGTCTACGAATTCTTTCAGAGGATCTTTGAGATCTTCATACTCGGCTGGCCTCCTACACAGAGGAGCCTGCTCGTAACAGGCTCGCCGTGGACGCAGGCTTACATTCGGTTTGGGAGGCATCGCCGCCGAACCAGATAAAGCCTTAGGCCTGAACAGCAAGGGATCGACGCGTTCGGGGTCATAAATAAGACATTAGAGTAGCTCGCGGGAGAAAAATAGGATTCCCAATAGGATCCTCGGTTGCCGAAGCGAGGCTCTCTCGCTGCGGCCGGGTGCAACGATCCCGTGTTGCTCAGAAATGGCATTTCAACGCGCGGACTACATGCACACCTGCGCCACACAGTCACGCGAACGTGTGCACAGGCATCTCTAGTAAAGCCGCGAACCGCTGCGGCTACTCGTTAAAATACACCTGATTACCGAACATTATCGTGCCGAGGGGGTAATGATCGCGGTGCTTGCACGTAATAGAAATCGTTCGAGTCGAACGAGAGAAGACGGGCCCGGACTCTCGTCGGGAATCATCGTTCTCTCGTCGAAAATCCCGGCCCGCACGGACACACGCCTCGTCCGCCGCCGGACTATTTCCTCGGCTATGCGAACAAACCGCCGCCGCGTCCCGCAATTACTGGCGTCGTTGGCGTCGTTCAGCGACAATAGACGCGATTCCAGTTTAATCGCCGCAAAGTGGCCCGACTTCATCTCACCGGCATTATGGTAAACTGTCGTCTCACGGGTGTTTTTGCATCGGCTAGAAATTTCACCAGCTCGCCGCGGCTCATTTGCATGAACGCGTGTTTTACGCGCCGAGAGGGCCCCGTTGTTCCACTTCGCCTCTGCTCGCCGAGAAAAACCCGTCGACAATGGCAAAACGACCCCGTGGAATGAGAAAGTGCGTGCCTCCGATCGGCGGGCAGCCGCGCGGTATTGACCCTGATAGATGCGATGCGATTTGAAATTTTAATTGGAACGTTCTTTCGCCGTCGTTTCTTTCGATACCCGCGCCGGCGTCTTGCGCCAATTAGCGAAGGGAATGTAGGACAAGGAACAGGTAGAGGGTTTCGTGTTCTGCCATCGATTCTCCCGGGTAAAACATAAATTGCTTCCTTATGAGGGAATCGCGAAAATAGCCTGGTGAAAGTGATCCCGATTACACGTTAATTCCCCCCGCCTTCTTTTATTCCATTTTCAATCAAGTGTACAGCTGGCAGGCTACATCGATCAGGAATCAGGAAGCGCGAGACTCCGTTGCTTTCAAATTCTCGAAAATCCATTCGTCCAGCTTGGCTGCGATCTCAGGGGTCAGGGTGTCTCTTCAGACCGCTATTTTCCCTCGTCTGATGTAGTTTCGTGGTTTGATGGCTGATATCTCTTTGGGATAGGGCACGTTCACTACGAACTTCGCTTGGAACTCCTCGATAGACACGCGAGGGGTAAATTTCGCGACGTCCTCGTCGCTGTAGCGTTTGTTTAAGAACGCAGATACTCGCTTCACGGTTCCTGGTATGTCCTGGAAAGCGGAGAATCGCCAGACTGTGTTCTAGGAAACGATAGATTGGCGCGGGCTGTCTGTACACTGACTTTTACTACTTCCTCGTAGAAGAGGACTAGCAGATTTGGACAGTGACGCCGCACAGTGGGCCGGATTTAAAATTTGGTGCCTTTTGGGTCTTTTTTTTAAGATATCGGAATAAAATTTGCGCCAAAAAATAGGAAAAAATTATTCCTTTCTAATGATGTATAATTTAATATTTTTTAAATTTATTTATTTATTTATTTTTCATTTTTTTTACTGATTTGTGATAAAAAAAATTTAATTCTGTTTATTTGGTACCTTATTTAATGCCCTATTCAATAGTTTAAATGGAATGTTCGGGAAACTTTTCGTTTCCAAGTTATAAGCAAAAGTCGAATAATAAATGAATTGCAGCCAAATATCGTGTTGTTTGAATTAAAGACCAATTTTTTGCGCTAAACATCATCTTCTATTAGTAATTAATGTAAATGATGTGTTGAAAAATAATTCTGAATATAGTGAGGAAATTTACGATATTTTTAAAAATTGACAAGGAATATCTTCCAAGTCCCAACGAGTCCCAACTTCTAATCAATTGGAATATTTTCAGTACACCCTCTTCTACATGATTATGTAAAAACCACATCCCACTTCGACCCACTTCGAAAATTAAATTTTTCTATCGTAAATTTCCTTACTATATTCAGAATTATTTTTCAACACATCATTTACGTTAATTACTAATAGAAGAAGATGTTTAGCGCAAAAAATTGGTCTTTAATTCAAACAACACGATATTTGGCTGCATTCATTTATTATTCGACTTTTGCTTATAACTTGGAAACGAAAAGTTTCCCGAACATTCCATTCAAACTACTGAAAATGGCATTAAATAAGGTACCAAATAAACAGAATTAATTTTTTTTATCCCAAATTAGTAAAAAAATTGAAAAATAAATAAATAAATAATTTTAAAAAATATTAAATTATACACCATTCGAAAGGAATAATTATTTCCTATTTTTTGGCGCAAATTTTATTCCGATATCTTAAAAAAAAAGACCTAAAAGGCACCAAATTTTAAATCCGGCCCACTGTGCGCCGGGACCTGGCGGTTTTCGCGTGTTTCCAGTACGGCGATTATATAACTTGAGGATATGAAATGGATAACGCCAGTAATTTAAGGAAAGTGGACGAAAACTAAAGAATCTACTTAAAGTGTTGCTACTTTTGCATTTATTTTGCAGGTAGATAACAGTCTACTATTAGTATCGGATAGATAAGGTGACTCACACACGGCCTTGTTGTTCTTGGAAAAATTATACCAGGATACCACTACGTCTTTAGGATTTCGTATCATATAAATGATCTGAAAGTATCGAATGCCGGAACCAGTGTTACGTTGATGGAGTGCTAAATATCATACCTTGCAGCCGCTCTTTTGTACGTTAGCTATGAATCTAAAGGGCAAGTGTGTGTTGATAAACCTCTGCGAGGACATAGAGGCCAAGGAATCGAGGATCGGAGCCGCGAAGCGTCCTCCCGCGTTCTTCCTATGCTCCTCTCTTACGACCACGTCAAACCCGAACAAACCAACATTAATATCTCAGATCTGAAGGTAATCAATGCCGGGCACCAAAACACGAAAAATTCTAATCTCCAGACCGCGATAAGCCGAGGGTGCACGAAGCATGAACACACATCGCGATAATTCAGTAATTCCGCGGATCATCAATAATTCATAAGAGTTCAAGATCCTTTTCCTACGGTTCTACGTCCTCTGAAAGAATCAGCCACTCACTCGAAGAAGGAGAACCTCTCTATCAGAGCACGTACCCTCGCTTTGCCAAGATCCAAGTCGTTGGCCACCAGCCACGCCAGCTCCGCCGTCAGTGTGGTACCTAAACACATTCGACGAGTGTCTTATTCCCCGGACACCTGAGAAAATAAGCTTCCAGGCATTTACCCGATCTGGGCATGGAGCGGGCGCAAATATCCTCCGGGCTGAACTGGAACTCGCGCATTTGCGATTGAAATTTCGCGTAAGAGCCCGGCATTAGTCGCTCTCTCCTACTCGGAGGAAGCCGTTTCCCGTCCACCGGGAACGTTTTAATCAATTCCTCGTTTAGCCGTGGCTCGAGCGGCTCGCGCTTCGCGGCTGGATTCGTCGTCATCTTCCATTGGCTGCGCACGAATAACAATCAGCGGGCAATATAAACGATTGCCGTGGAGGCAAGGCGAGTAACGGTGTGCTGCGTAAAACTGAAGCGTAATGGCGCTCGAAACTCACCGTCGCGGCTAATAAAGTCCGGAGTGGCTGGCGTTATTACCGGCTACCTTGGACGTAACAGTATAATGGCGAAATTGGTGTGCCAGCGTAGCCGCGGTGCTCGCGACGGGAAGGAAGGAGGAACAATTCCTTCGCTGGCTTTAAAATGTACGAGGAGGAAGAAGCGTAGGAGGAAGGGAAACGGCACGTTACCTGTTTATTCAGGGTGTTTAACAGAGTGCCCCGAGAAGACCAAAAGTATTTTCGAAGTATGTCGAATTTTCTGCTCGACTCGAGCAGTGCGGGGAAGAAGTGGAAGACGGCATTGTTTCGTTCGATCCATCATTGGATTGGCATATAGACGAGCTGAAAATGAAGCGTGACACAGTGGTCGCCGCTGTATTGGCCGTGTATACACGCAGTTGGGATTGCGACACGCCCAGCCACGAGAGCAACCAGGAAACGACTACGTGTGCACCGTCCTGGCTATCCCACATAACATATTTATGCAGCCACGTAGTACGCGCGTACCGCGAGCGAGTTAAGCAGCCTCTGGTTCGCTCAAGCCGGCGTACACCGCTCGGTATCGCGTATATTGGACATCACAGACATTCCGTCGACCGGTATATGAATATACATACCTGAACGCACGGGCGAGATCTCCTCCAGTGGTCGGACGGATCGCCGTGGCACGCTACTCTCGCTAGCCCCGCAGAGATCCTCGGGATTCCCTCACCCTCGATCATAGTTCGCGTCCCGTTTCGCGAAACGGACTCAAAGTGTGCTAACAAGAAGTATTTCTATCGGGGAATCGATCTACCCTCAGATCCGCGAGAGATCTCTGCGAAGTTTCTTGGTCTCCCGGTGCCGGCCGTTCTTCCGCGCTGGAAACTAGTGCAATCGCGCGTGACACACATTCTCCATTCCACTGTTATCGCTATCTGCGAGTCAGGGTTATCAGAGGTGCGCTCGTTGCACCAACGAGCCTTACGCGGCGCGTTATTAGAGCCGCTGACGGCCGAACAATGTTTCCAGCCCGTTCAATTTCCCGAGACTAATTGTTTCAAAGTTCGCGATGACTGATTGCCGAGGGAGGAACAGACCTCGAGCATGGCCATAGCCAGCCACCCAGTAGGGCCGTGCCCTTCTCGCTCGTGTAATGCGTGTGCTCTTTATTCTCCCGGCTCGACCTCGAGATTATCATTAAGACGTTGCAGCGGTACTACCGACGCAGCGAGAGTATGGGAGATAGATGATGGCCGCGGGAGGAGGGCGAAGGAGATTACAGAGAGGAAGAGAAAAGAGGAAGAAAGCGAGGGCCTCGCCCCGTTGTCGAGCGGCAAACAGCTAATGACGGGATTAAATGAAGCTCACTTGACCCGGCCAGGGACGAGGATCTCTGGAAAAGAGCTGCTCTCCGCGACAAAGCCCGGCCGTGCACAATGGATTTCAATAACTTCCCCGTTAATTATGTCGCTGAATGGGAACACAGGCGTTTTCAACGTCGATCCTTTGCCGGCCGATTGGGCTCCCTTCTCTGCTATTGTTGTCAGCCATTCGATAGGGCGGGGAAACAATGAGCGGATCAAGTTTTAGAGCGTTTCTTCTTGGAGAGCGCAGGGTTCAGACACTGCAGATAGCAATAGAACGAAACGATCGGGGAGTTCCTTTGAGTTTAGTGATTGTACATGCCGCTCGGGTACGATTTCTATTTCGTTTCACGATTAAAGAACTCTCCCGGAGCTATTCCCCGTTAAATTTCGTGTATCCGTCCGCCCGTCGCGAGACGCGCGGATCCTCCTCGAGCTCTTCGTCCATCGATCCTCGGGGCCCCGATCGATAACTTACGAACGGTATTCCTTTCCCAGGCGACCTTCGCCATTCCACGATCGAATCGAATCTCGGGGGACCTTCGATCCTTCGATCCCTCGATCCCGTTACTCCTCGCGCGTACGCACACCTTCTCCAGCGGCAGTCATCCTGGCGGAATGCATCGCGAACGACGCACGCGCGCCGCGCGCTCAAACACGCCGCGACGCGCCGCGCCGCTTCGCTCGCGCTCTCCTCCCCACTGTGTCGCGCGAGGATGATCTCAAAGGTTAACGATGTTCCACGCTTCGCTCGGAGATCTCCGCCGATCGCTGGAAAAGGTGAGGGGAAGCTGCTGCCTCGATCGTTCGTGAAATCTAGAAAAACGCAGAGGATCAAGGACACCGATCGTTGCCTCGTTTCGCGGCACGCAATTCGCCGCGATCTTTCTGCCAGAAGATCGTTTTCCAGGGCTTGCGTAATCCCCCTCGACATTTTCCTTTGTCGAGCTTCGGATCGCTCGCCTCACTCTTTGCTCCCGAACGTTACGTAACGGAGCGGCTCGTCGCGCGTTACCACTTTTCGCTTTCAATGGTGGATGGGGTGATTTCAATTGGAGCTTGTGAAGAATTGTGGGGAGGATCGAAGGGGAACGAGGCGGAGATTGAGAGGTAGGATTTTACGATACCTCTCGATTCTTCCCGCTGTTGCAGGAAGCCTTGAACCTATAGGCACGGTGTACTAGACGGGTTGGAGTGCAATGTACATATCTGCGTTTTAACGCCCGTTCAATCAGTCGAGCGATTCTTTCTGAAAGCGTGCGGTGGCATTATTATTGCCATTGCAATGTTTATTAACGGTGGTACACGCGCCGGTCGGCACGCGCATTAATCTTGCCCAGCCGCGAGATAAGCAAACGGTCGCGTCACTTCCAACGACTGTCTGCATATTATTTACGTCATCGATAAATCTTCTTAACGTAACATTAACGGCGACCGTGATAGAATCGTCGGCCACGATTAATCGACTTTCGTGCACAGAGCCCGCGCGGGGCCACGTTCCATGATGAAGAGTCGTAGGTTTTTAGGGGGGGACGAGGATCGCTGCGATTGAAATCGCGCTGGGGTGTGCGTAGAGACGTAACTGTTCGCGAAAATTGAATTAGACAGGTGGGCGTTTGGTGTGAGAACACAGGAGGATCGGAAGAGGCTGCGAGTCTCGTTAAACGCGTATCCCCGTTTCCGAACTTTTCACTCGGCTCGATCCCCACGGCCGGTCGAATCAGATTACTCCAATCTGGCAACCACTTAAGATCGACCTTCTGCGATCCCCTGTTAGCCAGCAGCGTGGTAATGAAAGCAGCCACCGGCTCCCCGGCCTAGCAGGCTGGCAATTTGTAACCGGGGCGAAGTCAATTAATAAGGACATCGGCCCATTAATTCAATTGTGCCAGGGCGAAATCGAGCCGCTCCCCGCCGTCTAAACATCGAGATTTATTGATTGCGAAATTTCCTCGTGGCGGAGCACGCGAGCTCCTGACTATTAAAGGTCTCCAGGAGGTCGTGCGCGGTGGCTGACGATCGCTGGCGGATGGAATCGTCGACGAGTGTTGGACGTAGTCCGCGAAGACGCTGCGAAAGCCCGACGACACCTCGTTCGTTACAGGAAAATGAAAAAAATGGTAAAATATCGATTCCTCGGTTGGGTTTGGCTCGGGGATCGCGCGCATTAGCTGGGTAATCTGTCGAGGGGAAGGTTAACCTTTCGAGCGTAACCTTTCGCGCAAATTACCTCGCGGCGGACGTTTGAGATGCTCCAATACGCACCGCAGCAGTTCGGGCGATCCCTGGCTGGTGAAATTCTCATCCAGCTTCGGGAATAGCTGAGGGAAAAAGCGATCGCATTCCGTTGCGAGGCGGCGGAGTCTCGTTAGCATCAGGCCTATAGGAATTCCATCGAAGGAAGGTGCGTGGACGCGCCGCGTGTAAACTCATCTCGCGAGGCGCAAAAGGCACTAGGCTCGGCTCGTGTGCATTCCGTCACGTTGCAGGGGAGGAGCCGCTCGCGCCGCGCCGCACCGCGCCGCGAGGAAATCCCTGGTATTCTAATCAGTTTCTAGCCCCCTACCCCTTGTATCCCCTGGTATATCCCCCTTGGCCAGACGACCGACAAAGCTGCTTCAGAGAAATCGATGGATCGGTAGTCACGGCGTGTCGTAATAATCATTAAACGAATATTAAATTCCCAGGCGGATTAGAATGTTGAGCAGCCGTCGATTGGGATCGATGAGCCGCGCGTTGAATGGAGATTGACCCGGGGTTGGTTGGGTCGAGCTGGCATTGGAACATTCGAAAGTTCGCCTCGGTGTAAGCTGTGCCAAGTAAAAGTCGAGACGGCTGTGCTTTCGGTCAAGTGTAATCCCAGGCAGAATCTGGATCGGGCAAAAAAGTCTTGGCTATTAGAGCTCACGTCCGCTACAAGCTGGACCAATGATTTAAGCTTGGTTCGTGTGATTCAGACGGCGCATACCTAACCAGAGCCAGCAGCCATTTAGATGAACGCACCAGATACATGTTAGGACCGGCACGACTCGAGCCACGCGCGATTTAGACGAAATTACAAGCCGCAGCTTGCATAACTCGTGCCAGGCATTACATGATCGGCCATAACTTAGGGGCTGGCATAACTTAATCGAATTATAAGTTAGATCGGTCGGTTACGGGGCGACGGTAGTAGATTAAGGCTAGCCTTGCCGCATGGTAGATGGGGATCTAGCATAATCGAGACGGACGATAAATCGAAGCTATCAGAATTTGATCGTACACGGCTTGGCGAGGGATATCGAGCTTCAATTTCGCCCGTTTCTAATTTAGTCCCCGCGATTATCGTCGGCGAGAGCGGCTATTTGTCGCTGAAATCCCAATGAGCGTGCAGGAGGAAGGGCGTCGCGTCGCGTCGGTGGCTCATCCTCTGGCCACGGGGCTCTCGATGGGTTCCGGTTTTATCGATCGTTTTTCGTTCCCCTGGACACCGGTGGGACCTGTTTTCACCGATGAAAAGTTACCAGATCGTTCAGCGTCGACGACGATACGCCCGACAGACCCCCGTTGCTTTTCCAGATGGAACTGGTCGACCGTGCGAAAACGACAGCGCAGAATCGCAAATATACATATATATATACAGTACACCGAGGGAGAAAAAGATCCTCGCCGTACGCAGCTTCCTTTAACTCGTGCCCCATCGTCGCCGGAGTTAGGCCTCTTCGACGAATCGACAGGAACGTTTACCCGCCGGGTATTTTTAGGCGGCGATGCTCCCGATCAGCTTACGTTCGTCTCGTAAATTACACCTGGACGAGGGTAGCCCTGGTATCTGACCCGTGATCTCAGGCGCAACGCTGCGTACGTAGCGGACAGAGACGAGGCTGGACGGGGGCCCGATAAGCGTCGCTAATTTCCGTAAATTCGCCAGCGACTCAACCGGGGCGTTACGTTTTAATTGCCGCAATTAATTAGACCTGGATCGAGCCGGACTCCAGGCCCCTTAAGTGGATATCTCCACGGCGCGGGAGAACCTTGGCAGGCTCGTTCCAGACGGCCTCGCGCGTCCCAGCGGACGGAAGGTTGCGCCGAGGAAGCTGTCGAAGACGAAGTCGTACGGAAGACACGCGGGGTGTGTTCCACTAACTGGGCAGCGGGCCGAGCAACGTCTATAAGCGAGACGGGGAAAGCTCGAGGACGAGGAAGGCTGATCGGCGTGGGGCGAAGGAGAGGACAGGAAGATGCGGAGGAAGATGAAGAGACCGCCACGGGGCGCGACAACTCGTGTTTTACATAAGCAACGCGGATCTTATCTCTGTTCTGGTACGCTCCGGACACCGCAACCGGGTCACGAAGAAGCTGGGTACCAGATCCCGGGGACCTGGACCAGGCTTGTTTTTATTTTTATTTTCTGACGTACAGCCTCCTCGCGCTTCCCCTGGTCGCTTCTTGCGCCTCTTGGCACCTTGTTCGCCGCCTTTTTCTCACTGGCATGGAGGTGGACTGTGTTTTTACTGGACGCTGAATCGAGGCAGGATCCGAAGCAATTAGCGGCGAGCGGACGAGAGAACCGAATCTAGGGAGCGTGGCCCTGAACACGCATCTCTATGAATTTCACCAGCCACCGACGCCTCGCAGCCGCATTCTTCCACGCGACTCGGGTCGCGAGGCGCGCAAGTGGAAACGGACGGACACGGGGCAGACACGCCGAGTGGGGCCCGGCCACGGCTGGCCGCAATCACGCCGCGCAGAGTTAATGACATTCCGAAGGGGCCGTTCGAAATAAATCAAAAAGCGTATGTATCCGCGCGAGGACATCTCGGAGGGACCCTCGCCCGCTAATAAATACGTCGTATGAACAAAAACCCACGGAGCGGGGCGGTTTCCCGTGTGCATAACGGCCGGACAACACCGGGCATGATGTATCGCCGCGTTGGACAAGTCTCGAGCCTTGTGTACCGGGCATAATCCGACGGGCTATGTGGAGCACATTGCTGCGCAGAGCCAGCTTAATAGAGGCGGGCGCCTGTCCGGTCCCTCGCTCGATTTATCTCGAATTTTATATTTACAGCGACCCACCAGCCTCCCCATTTCCTTTTCGGGCAATAATCGCCCCCTCGACTCGGTCGATCCCTGTCGGAAGCTGGCTCAAGGACCGAACGGAAGTCGTGCGGCCGGCCGATACGCCCGCGGTCTAATTTAAACGGTCATAAATCGCTGTTTTAATTAACCCTCTGTCCTTGCGTCCTCTCCGCTGCGCGCAACGAAGAAACGTCCACGTTCTGCTTTACGTTTTGCGGTTTCTGGACGCGCCCAAGGCCTCGGAGGCCTGCTTTCTGGACGGCGATACGTAATGTGGAGCACCGAAACCAGATCGAACGTACGGTGCGGTGGTCAAGGGACTGGTTAAAATTGATACTTTTATGGACGCATCGGGACGCGGGCTAATGTAATGTTAACCACCGTGCAATGTACCCGTGGCTCACACCCGGAAGCTTTCCTCTGCGTCGAAAACCCTCAAGGATCCTTCAAAGCAGCCGCAGAAACGGTATTCGAGGTTCGCTTTATTTAAAAGCTCAGGTCCCTGTGGCTTTGCGTCACATGGGATCAGCTGGAAATCAAATTTCGCAAGAGGAAAAAGGTGCTCGAGTCGCGAGATTAAACAAACACGGGAGATTAGCCTGCCTGTTTGAAATCTATCGCGATTCAGTCCGTCTGTCGTTACGCAACCGCCGGAGCACGTGCGACGCGCGTTTTGCGCCTGTAGTACGCGCTGTGGGCTCGCCTTAATGCCTCCCACGTAATGCCCGCCGTAGCGTATAAACAAATAACAAATTGTAGTCGCCGGGCAACAAAGTAAACCGAGCCAGGAGCGTTGGACACGTTTCATGGATCGCTGTGCCTGAACGTCAAGTGTACTTAATTGTGCGGTCTCCATTCAGCCGTGGCAAGAACGCGGATAGTAGAAAGTAAGACGCCGTGCCAGCCGAACTGGAATTTCGGTCGGGCGTAGTCATTTCTAAATCCCCCATTTTATTAGCGTCCGACTATCGTAGATCCTCGAGATCTCGTGCTTTTCCCTCCCAGAGAAAACGATCGCAACGTTCGCAGCTGCTAGTTGAGCGTGTACGTTTTCCGCAGAAGGAACTGTTTCTCTGAAATGGTACCTTATGACCGTCTGGGAACTCAAACTCCAAGAAATCATCCCCCGAAGTCATCCCTAATTTCTTGGAGTTTCGTTAATCTAAAAACCAACCCAAAGGGCATACCGATCGTTCGTCAGGATCGCGGCACGGCCACGCGCCCAACAGCGGCGCATAATTCAAAGCGCGCCGCGGTCCCGGGCAGCAATTTTTCTCGCGCGCAGACCAGCGACATTATTCTCGAAACGCAAGCGGTTCATTTGCCGCGCGCATCTTTCTGCGGCGGCGCGGCCATATTTCTCAACATCCCTCGGCTCGCGTGCACGCGAAAATTTACATTTTACAAATCCCCCTGTACCCCTTACTGTTTCGTGCCTCTCCCCTGCCTCGTCCCTCGCGGAGCAGGGCTCGATTTAACGGGGATTTCTTCCTCGATCTCTCTCTCACCTCCTCGCCTGCCCCTTTACCGAGACGACCGCGTTACCCACGGCGCAGACTCTTCTTGTTTCACGCGGCGCTTGATTAAGCGGTATAAGAGAGGTCCCGCTGACGAACCTTTACCGTTACGCAGGCTCTTTTATTGCGAGGGCAGGCTAATGAACCGCTTCCACCACGCAAAAATCTACATTTAACAAATTTTTCGCCGCCGAGCCGCGCGCTGGGATAAACGAGCGGACGGGGATAATTTAAGGCACCCCCCTCGCGATGTTTCTCCGGCCTTAACGGCCGGTCGTTCCCGAATCTCCACGATCGTTCCACCGCCTCTTGTCTCTTACATTATTCGAGTTCCGCACGTTTCATGCGCGACTCGGCCGCTCGGGCCACGGTTACGAGCGTTCCTGCGATTCGGTGATTCGTATCCCTCGGGCTAATTCGTGGCGTCTCCTTCGACAAATTGGGGTGGAGAGAGGTACATGCAGTGGAATTCTGAGGCATTGCTCGCACTTGGAGAGGCAAGTCTGTGACCCAATCGACATCCGCCCCTCGTTTGTATACCGTGACTAGTTTCTATGGTTCATCTATCCAGTCGCCTGACCCAGAGTCGCGGCGATCCACGGCGCGCTGGACAGCTCGGTTTCGTTTTACGAGGCGAGAACTATTCGCGGACATAGTAATAAGGCGTTATTCCGTCGGAAGCACCGCGTTTACGAGCGGCCGCTCGAATAGCAGGCTGGTAACGAGGCGATCTCCGGCCTCCGCTGCCTTCGGTTGCGCTCGAAAATGACACGTTTCCGGGGGAAATAACGCCGATGCACGCTGTCCCCGCGCTGGCGCCCTGAAACGCCCCGAAATCGGCGACAAAGTAACCGCCGTAAGATTTTATTCGATCCATCGCCGCCGCGGTGGTGGCGGCCACCTTGCCGCGTTCGCCCGCGGTTTTTACTGTCGCCCGTATACGACGCACTAAATTATCCCCGTGCAATAAAACCGTGTACGCGGCGCTGAACAAATAAACGCGGAATCACGGCGAAACCTGCCTCTACCCCCTCTGGCTGTCCGCGCTCGTGAAAGCCGTCGAAAATGGCCGATAAAAAGGTCATTCTGTTACGTGGACGTTTCCTAGCCGCGGATATTTATTCGAACCGTTGCCGCGGCGAGATTTACTATTCGGAAAGAGTTATCAGTCGTAAAAGGAGGGAAACGATAGGAATCGAAGTGGAAAGAGCGGGAGGAGGTTCGGGCGATTGTTAGAATTATTGCGCACGGGCGATTGAATAATGGCCCCTTGGATCGTGATTAATGGGTGACTTGTGGTTTTTGTCTTGCAGCCGGAGACGGTCCCTCAAGCGAGGATCGACATGACCCGCGTCCTGGAGGTGGCCGCTGCCGAGGACATCACCGGGCACCCTTACAGCCTGGCGATCACCTCCCCCGAGGGTGTGACGTTCGTGAAGGGCACGTGCCGCGAGGAGACCAGATGGTGGGCTGATGTGCTTCAAGTCTACTCGAGGAACAAGGTTGGTCTCGCGTCTCTAGTAGTGTTCACGTATTTGCACCGTTACGAGTCATCAGAGATGAATAATTTCGCGCGCGAGTGGTGCTTCAGTCCTAATCCTCGCCACGCAAGTAGTAACCGTCAATAATAAAAGTGGCGCCCGGTGTCTGATCTTATTCGCTGCGTAGGAAATGGTTTCGAGGGATCCATTAATCTTCCCTCGACTATGGAAGATGGAATCCTCCGCTCCGAGTGTGTACCTGTACGGCCGAGTAAAAGAAAGAAAAAGGTGTCCTCGTATCGTGTGATAGAGATCGATGAGCTTCTCCATACTCTGCCGCTCAATCTCTGGGTAGAATTTCATTTCTGTCGAATTACAAATAAGCCACGGTGTCCATGCAACGAATTACACGTCTGATGCCCGGGGGCCTGAAAAAGAAGCCACGTTTTATTGGCGGGGCTGCTGTCATTCGTTGATTACGGTGCACTCGCATAATCATTACTACATCCTTCAGCGTCATGCTTGTTACGCGTGCAGTAATACCAGTCGCGGCCAGACGCGGCTTGTCTCACCGGCGGAAATAGCTTTAATAGGGCGCGGTTTCAAGCGTCTCGGGACACCGATTCGGGAAAAACGATACGCGGCCGGCAATTATCCGCGCAGCTACATTTTCCGCGTGTCCACCCCGTCCGAACGGTCTCGTTTTTCGCCTTTCCTCGAAAGCGGGAAGCTGCGCGTAACCCGCCTGGTATCATGGCGAAACGATCCTTATCTCGGGCGCAGAAATCGTTCGATTGATGTATCGCATTTCCATCGAGACTTGCCACTCGGAGCGCCAAGTGGATTGGGCTTGGCGATCAGACGTTCCGCTCGAGATGCCCGGCTAATCGTTGACTTCGCTTTAATCGTTGCTCCGGCGACGTTCGCCTTTAATGGAGAATCCTATAAACGGGAAATTGAACTGCCACGTAAAGGGACTGCGGTTATACTTTAGTCGAGACTCCGGCCCTAATAAACATTCTACGCGATGCTTTGTAAATGTCCAGGTCGCAGTTAACGCGACAGAATCGGGGATCCGGCGCGAGGAGTTAATTCCCCGATGGCATCGGGGAGGACGATGAAGCGAGAGAGGAGAAACGTGCCCGGCAAAAGTGCGATAATGCTCGATCATTAGTGCGAGCTGTCGCTGCGTCGCGCTCGTTACCGCTCGAAATAATGCCAGTTGTACGCTAGTTGCCGCGGCGAAACTGCTTTTCTGCGATTCACCGGTCGTTCAGCGCGCCTCAAAGGGCTCCTTCTCCACCCGAGTTCTTCGCTCGTTTCTTTTCGCCACCGGCTGGAATGGCGGAGGCGATTATGCGGCCGACGGGCAGAAGGGGAGCGATGACGGACCCGACGCTCCAGCCCGGGGGATGGGTCGTCGATGTTTGTTAATTCTCCAGGCCGATTCAATTCGATCCCGGAGCGATTCACTCCACCTGACAGCCATTCACCATCCGCGGGATTAGCTTTGTACAGAGGCGTTCGCCATTCAATTAATTTTAATTGAACGAGGGCCACGGGTCTATCCGTCCCCTCGGCTCTAAACGTTCCCGATCGCATCGATCTTCCTGCTCCCAGGTGCCATTGAGTCGCGCGGGAAATTTTGTGGATCGAGGCTGATCCAGAGGCAGGGCTATTTTGAAAGGCGGGCTCCGGCGAATTAATGCCGGCGTTGAAACGATAAAAGAGAGCCCCGTCGACTTTATCTTCCCGTGTGATCTACGCGCTCGCCGAGGTGTTCGCTCGGAGTTCGCAGCGATCGATCGAGAATCGTGTACCCTGTCGTCGAGGGACTGTCATTTGCCACATTAGTTGAAGTGTTCGACAGGGACGTGGATCGCGTTGCTCAAGCGATGATCGATCGCTGGAATAGGGGCGCTCCTCTTCTTCCACGCGTGGGAGATAAAAGTCCCGAGTTCGACGATCGTCCACCCTTTTCTCACCGAATTCCTCCCGCGCAGATTATAAACAGGACAGCTTGATCTCTCGTGACGCGTATTCAAATCTACTGCGCGGAATCTCCAAAGATTCGATTTTGTGTCGGATAATCCGCGGCTCTTGTAACCGTTCCAGAGCCGACAGACGCGCAGCGTGACGAACGTACTCGTTAACGACGCTGCTGCCTGCAACACCGTACAATGTTTCATCACTTTGAAAGGGGAATTTTTCATCGATCCGCGATCGCTCGTCCTCGCGCGGACCGTTTAGGATCCCGTGGTCGTTCCACGCGCATTGTTCGCGAAGGCTTGCCGTCCGCGTCGTATCGATTCCGTTACGCAAGGAATGATCGATCGGCAAATGGAAACACCTCGTCGTCGTCGCCCGGTGGACCTGCCGGTGTAAACGTACGGTTACGTTACGAGGCCAAGGCGACGCATACGTACGCCAACACGTACGGGAACGGTGAACGCGCAGGAAACAGGGCTCCCGTTTTATTTTTCGCTCGGGCTGTTTGTCGCGAGCGCGCGTTACGGCCTGCCCGTAAAAGACACGCGGCACCGGCCAGTGCCAAGCGAAATGACTGGCGATCCTTGTGTTATTCCAAAGCGAATAGAGTGTTCTCCCGTGGCTGAACACCTGTTCGATCGCGCTCGGACGCGAGCTGCTCGCTAATTGCGAAGCCATTCGAGGAGCGGAGCGACGGGGAGAGAGGCCGTGACACGGCGGCGATCGTGATTCAGAGCCGTGCGTCGCAGAAAATCCGCCCTTTAATTGGGGGAAAGCCTTTGCATCGAGTTAACGCGACGTCGCAGGCCTGGCAAGTCGGGACACCACCGTTTTCTAGAGCGCCGTAGCCTGTCAAAGCAGCATTTCTCGACTAGGAGATCAAGTATTACGGGGACCTAGCTCGCCATGGTCGATTGAATCGTTCATGTTCGCGTTCATTCGGCGTCGTATGCTACGCGGTCCCCGCTCTTATGAATTATGCACGCCGGGAAGAGCGGCCCCGCGGAATATTATCAGCGTTACTCTTATCTGCCGTTATTGCGGCCGCCTACCGCGACCTGGTCGCGAGCTATACGTGCCCTCGTACCTTCGCCCACGTACAAATTCTACGGCATTCCGTTACGTCGATGCAAACGTTGTGAGAAAGCAAAGACCAAAACGATCTTTTAATCCGCGCGACCCTCCAGCCGCGATACTGTGCTATCGCGGGCTGCTCATTTTATCCGCCATTGATCTACTTATTATAGCGTTAACGTGCTGTAGAATTCAGACGGATATGGGAAGCTGAGAGAGAGTTAAACGTTTGTATTGTTCCAGGGTCGACATAAACGGAACGCAACGTTCCCTGGCGGGCAGACGACCATCCTCCAGGTCACGCCAACCATCAGAAGTAAGTGACTGAGCTGTTAACATCTACTTCTACCCCTCCGATTCACAGAAACGATGGTTCGTTAAGGGGTAATCAAAGACTTCGCTGGGGAAATGATTTATGTGACCATACTGCGCCGACGGGCAGCTTTTTTTGTTGGGGTTACTCTTGGAAATGCTACTAGTGGCCGGAAAGTCGACGATAGGGGAATTAGACATGACTGTAAACGGAAGCACGTGTTGCTTGTTGGGGCAGGTTGTTCAAGGGAAGAATGAGGGAGAGGGGAACTAAGGGCTTAGGGTCGTACGAACCGATCAAGGGTGATGAGATTGTTCGGGGTAAGAGGGTTTGGAAGGGTGTCTAACGACCCGAGGTCGTATCGCGGCCGAGTACGAAATGGGGAAAACGGGGTGTGCCAGGTAACAGGCCTGTGGCGAATCACGTAACACTTATCCCAGGTCCTTCAAATCGAAGTCATATCCCTCGCTCGCGATCTGCTTCGCCAGCCATCGAACCCAACTTCCCACCAACTCCTCAGCCCCAGAATTCTCAGCTACACGTCGACCAACGTGAAAACTCGTTCACTCGCAGGCAATACACCAAATCCTCCAAGGCCCCGCTTCAACAGCTGTCGGTCGGAGCCGCGTGGCAGCGCCTGGATCCCGGAAACCAGTGTGTCGACGGATCTCTGCCCTTCGGTGTTCTCGTCGTCGCCGGCCCTGGTGACAAGCAACGTGGCGACAACCTCTAGTGCCACGTCGATGAGCAACGGGAGCGCAGAGGCCAGCAACGTGTCCCCTTTGAGGACCAGCACCCCTCTGGAGAACGGTGGCTCGAGTTATTTGCCCTCCGTTCCCTCCACGTCCTCGATGAACGGCGGCGTGGTGAGCACCGTGTACTCCATCACGTCGACGACGATGTCCACGACGTCCTCGTTGACGGAGAAGCCACCGGTGGTCCCCAGCGAGGGTAGAAGCAGCTACAGGGACCAGCCGGCCAGCAGCGCGTCACCCCCGACCAGGGACAAGCTGAGGGCTGAGGACAAAGCCAGGCGCAGGATGAATCAGCACGGAGAACGGGCCAGCATTGGCACTGGGACAGCCTGCACCACCGAGAAACTAGGTAGGCTTCTCTGAACACTGTACGAGTGGGAATCATCTTTGACTTTTCGATCGTTAGCGAGGCCCTTTCTGTGGTTTTTTTTCTCGGGGTAACTGGTCTTCGTGATTTTGGGGAATCGGATACGGTAGGAGTAGTTATCCGTTCGTGATCGTAGTTGGGAAATATATGACTCGAGTTACTTCATGGCACAGTATCCTAAGGGGATTGTATTGTCCGGACATTGTGCTCGCAGAGAAATTCGTTGCAACGTGCGCTGGTAACACGATTCAGTTTTACGCCAACAATGGTGTCTCATTGAATTGGAGAGGAAACTGGGTCGTCTGTCAGCGGCGACTATTCCTCTCGGTGGCGATGATTTGCGCTCCGCGTTAAATCGTACCTGACCCATTTTTCCCCTGACAATTGACGGTATAAACAAAACAGTTAGTGTGTCGACGCAACCGAGAGCGAACGATCCGTGTGAAAATCCACTTGGCGAATCCCCCGCTGCAGCGTTTTCAAGTACCAACAATTTCGTCATCTCTTCCGCCGTTTTATAAGAGAAATCTTCTTAGCAGATTAATCTCGAGAACCCGCGGCAGCGGTGGCGTTATTGAAACTGTTAGCTGATTATTCGTCGCAGCCTCTGTTGCACTTGAATTTACAAATTCGTATGACACAGCCGCGACAAATTGTCCCTTCGGGAACGATCAGACATCTGGGCACGATTAAGAGTGACATAATTTAATCAGCGGGGGAAATATGCATGCCGCGGACGAGGGTCAGTAATCTGTAAGCAGTGTCTGTTTGTCATTACCACTGCGCGAATCGTTGCGGCTGAAATTAATCAGCGTCCCGCGCGAGAGTCCATACTTCCACTCCGATAGGGGATTCCAATTAAATCCGTGGGGTTTTCTACGTGGCGTTCCCACCATTGGTATCGCGTACGTGCTTTCCAATCGGCGATAAGTCAGCCTGTCGTTTCCAGTGAGCTACGAGCCTTTAATCGCGATATGATTCGCCTTCGCGCTCACGAACGCTTCCTCTGACCAATGGATAGGCTCGAGCAAGCCTGCACTTGCAATTGCAATGGTATTTTACATTTTTCGGTAAAGGATTACGCGATACCGCGAAGCCTACAAATCCCCATGGTTGAGCACTCACTCGATTGGCAGATTTCTTCTTCATTCGCATTCGGATTACCTTTTTGGAGTAACAAGCTTGGGTAGAGATCTCGTCGAACCAAGAGTTTAGTTCTCCAGTCGCCAGCCACCTGTCCTGTATTCAGAATATTAGGAAGGAGGCTGAGGAAGGCCTAAAGAGAGATCCAAGTTGGAACGTTAGCTTGTGCACTGGGTTGTTCGCTCTCGGTTCTCCCGGCATTAGGAATCAGTTGCAGAGAACGAGAATCTCCGCGGGAATGGGCGGTTATTTACGAAGCAGTCGGCGTATCTTTCGGCAATCAGCATCCGCAGTAAATCGCGGGATCACCCGTAGGACTTGGCGTCGCGTTCTCGGTCGTTCGTTCGACGCCAATCTAAATGAAATCTACGGATCAGCCGCGGAGAGCAGAGATCACGCCGCGCACCCAGCCTGCCGGCAGATTGTCTCGGAGATTGTACGCACGCAATTACGCAACCACCCAAGGAAAGGGAGGTGTAATCGCGCGAGGCAGAATTCTACGCGGTCGGGACGAACGATCGTCGGTGAAGACACAGCTGGAGCAACGCTATCGGTGTCTATACTCCTTGACTATTCGTTCGTTTGCTCTAAACGGGACCAGTGCTTCGACACAATCAAGTGGGATAGCGGTGTAGCCAATTTTTCGAAGCTCGAGGTGATCTAGCTGGCTCCAAAGCCGCGCTGCACTCCTCTCGGAGCGTTCGCAGCAGATGCAAAGCATTGGATGACAGTGGACATTAGAGGCGTTCCTCGATGAAAAACTACCAAGATTGCCGTGGACACGGAAGATGTTGCCGTGTAACGACCACATGCATTATAATTACGGAAGTCGCCGGGGAATCATCATGACATGGACCAAAGTGCGGCGCGAGGGCCTTGCTTAGCCTCAGCACGGTGTTGGCACGCTGGTTGTTATCAAACATTCGTCTCGGTGCGTCGCTAGCTTAACCAATTAACTTCTTTTCCATTCGAGTGGAACCCCCCCGGCCTAACGCGGCGATGCCTGCACGCCCTGACGACCACTCCGTTAATTGACTGCCGACTAATTAATAACCGGGGCCTCCCTCGTCGGCGGGCAACCGAGGAGGAGGCCTTATCTCGCTCGTTTATCCGCGGTTTTTATCGATCCCTCATCGAAATCTAACCGCCTCGCCATTACTACGTTAATAACAGTTTCCCCGTGTACCGCCTCGCGAACCTCGTTCCGCCAAAAAACGATACCGCTCCAGACACTAGGGAACAATAGGGATTGACTCTCAGCGATTCATCATTCAACGTCAGCGAAGCTGTAGGCGGAGGGTCTGGCACTGGGAGTATTGATCTTGGCTAGGAGGAATCCTAAAAGAAATGTGGCGCGCAGTGTCTGGCTTAAGCTCCAAAGTGGAACGCTCCACTTTTCTAGCGTTGCCAAACGAGGTTACTGAAAAACCAAGTGCTCGATGTGTTCTTCCAGACGACGACGCCTGTCGAAGGATCCTGCTGGAGCACGAGAGGGAGAGGGAGGGAAAGCTTCGAGATATCGCGGCCTCTTTGACCCAGCCTCGCGTTCGAAGGATCAAACCCAGGACCTCCGAGCCAACCAGGGACGTGGTGGATGCTGCGAACGCGGCGTACCAGGACAAGCTCGTGAGTATTCGATATCTCCTGCCGCGTCAAGAGCTTCCATTTCACTAATGCTTCTCTGGGTGACTTTGCTACAGATCAGAGGAGACCCTGACGGATGCGGCCTGGACATTTCTGGCATCAGATACTCTCCCACCTCGGAGCTGAGGGTCGACTTGCCTGCGGAGGACTTGCTGAACATCAAGAAGGGCTGGTTGATGAAGCAGGGACTCAACAAGGTTCGTGCTGATTCATTCTCCTCGCTTCTAAACGCGCGCCCCGTTCCGCTACAAAATAATCGGCCCTTTGTTCGACAAGCTCACCCGAAACGAAACGCTGTCTCTTGAGCGTAAATACAGCTGCCCCCGCGCCGAACAAACGACAAATTAAAGCAGCTTCCTATCGTGCTCGCTCGCCGCTAAGCACCGGCGTGCACGTGTAACGAGTGGTACGTTTGTTCAGGAATGGAACAAGCACTGGTTCGTGCTAAGAGGCTGCGGCCTCATGTACTACAGAGATCCCTGCGCGGAAGATAAGGGTATCATGGACGGCGTCATAGATCTGAATACCGTTACCGCCGTCACGCCCCTTCAAGTCGCCAGGAATTATGGATTCCAGACCGTGGTGAGTGTGATTTACGGCAATTAACATTCCGCGCGCGCGGAAATCCCGGTTGGACGAGGGGCGGAATTTTCGCGGCAGCTTTCCACGGCGAAGAAAGTAGAAGGGGGACGACACGGTTCACGGTGTCCACCGGCCTGGCGATGGGCGCGATTAACCCGTGGGGAATCGTGTCGGTGCGGCTCGCGAAAGGATAGAGTGGCTGGAGCAGTGTACAACTGTCAGCGGGAACCGTAGTTAGCGGGGTAACCGTGAATCTCCTCGATTGGATTGCCGGAATTAACTTCCGTGTGCCTAGGCTTAGGCGTGGCTGTAAAGAGGAGCCGTCGGGTAACTCAATTTCACGGTAGAAGAGATCGCGCGGACTCCTCGCTCTATTCGTGTCACTGATCTCGCTCCGCGGATGTCCCGCTGATCGTCCTACATAGACAATGACCAATTCCATTTTATTACATTCTCCGCGGATCGACGCGTCGGCGTCGGCTCTGGATGGTTCTGGATGGTTGTTGTGTCTGTTCTAGGCCTGGGACGAGCGGGGATCCACCGTGCTGTCCGCGGTGACGGCTGGCATTCGGGCCAGCTGGATGTCGGCCATTCGAAGGGCCGCCAATCTGCCCGACCCCGACAGCAACGCGGACTCCTTGACGATCTGCCAGGACGGCCAGCAAGACAACACACCGCAGTCGCCGACAGCGTAAGTCGAACGACACTGCGCGCTGTGGGTGGAGGGAATGTGGCGTGTACTCGGTGAACGCTTAAGTGGCGTATAAAGTGACACAGATCACACGAGGAACACTTACACGTCAGACGTGAAACCTGCTCTCACACCGCGCACACCGTCATATCGGAGTAGTTATTGTTATCGCTTGAACGCAGGCAGTCGTAGTCCTGCATGCGCCGTATCTGCATCACCCCATTCGATCTACAATCCAATTTCAACTAGCTCTTATGGCACTCGTTTATCGCAAGAGCAGCGGTATCTATCATCGCGGAACGACCGTCCTACGATCGCAACGTTATGCCCACGGCTTGGCATCGCCTTCTGTTTCTAGATCCATCACGGATCGCGAGAGGGACTCCGTGGTTCCGTCCACCTCTGTGACACCGCGATCGGTCCTGTTCTCGTCGGACGAGGAGTACAGGACGGCGTCAGAGGGTGGCAGAAGGGAGTCGGGCGACTGGTCCGAAGTGCCTGTGTCGCCGCCGTTGGTTAGGAACGGCGATTGGTCCGGTGCACTGAAGGGCTCCAGCTGGTCGGATTCGGCGAACCACGAGTGGTCGGAGCTACCCCCGTCGCCGCCGCTCACCAGGACCGCTCTGTCTCGGGTGAAGGCACGGTCGCGGTCGAGCTCCAGGTCCAGGGTGTACAAGAGGAGTCGCAGCTCCCCTCCCAGCTCGAGGAGGAGCACTCTGGACAGCGTGAGGTCGGAGGATCTCATGATGGCCTGCTGCGAGCTCGGCGAGGACGAGGAGCAGCCGAATGGTCACATGCAGAGCAACGAGAGCCCGTTGATCGTCGAATTGCTGGAGAACCAGGTGTCCCTGTTGCGGGATCAGCTGGACCAGAACAATCAGTCCCACCCAAGCACGCTACTAGTCATTATTGAGCGTCAGGAGACCGAGATCGAGAGCCTCAAGTCCCAGCTGAACGCGGCGCGGGCGGACGTAGCGAACGTCGAGAAGGAGCTGTCCAGGCTGAGGCAGCAGAAGGTAGAGGCCTCCATCAGGGAGAAGCAGGTCGACGAGCTGCTGAACACGATACAGAGGACGGAGCAGCAAAGGGACAAGGACCTGGAGGACCTGGAGAAGATGAAGAAGATGTACACCAGGGACAAGGAGATGCTAGAGTGCAAGCTGCTGGAGACCGTGGCCATCCTCAGGGAGACCACTGAACGGTGCGAGATGCTCACGAAGGAGTTGGCGTCGAGTCACAGAACCGTCGAACACCTGCAGACGGAAATAGCTTCTCTGAGCGACAGGCTGTCGCAAGGTGCGTTGAATAAAAGAAGGAAGAAGATTGCGATTGGTAAACGAGAGTCATGGGTTTGATTATGATTGTTCCAGGAATCGAAGAAAACGAGCGATTGTACAGCAAGGTTAGAGAGCTGGAAGAAAAGGGTGGATTGTCCTCGTCGAGGGAGCGAGGAAGGAGCTTCGACTCGCTCAGCGATTTGACGAACATCGAGCTCGACCTGGACTTGAATTCTCTCGACAAGGAAAGGTAATGTTCTGAAATGTCTCCGATGTCTGTCATATTTTTTCACACGCCCAAAGGCAGCAGAGTTATCCACGATTTTGCGCGCAGATCTGACCGATATTTTTCTGTATTTTTTGTTTGCAGAATCGTGGAAGAGTACGATGAGCTTCGAAGCCGATTCGAGAAGGCTATTCTGGAAATACGAGCGATGCGTAAGGAGCTCCGCGAGGCTCACGCGATGCAGGACGCGCTGGAGCTGGAGATGTTTGCGCACAAGCAGGACGCGGCCAGCGTGAGCGAGACGAACCAGGCCCAGGCTCAGTTGATGGCGGCCAGGATTCAGGATCTGACGAATAAACTGGCCGCCAGCGAGAAGCAGGTGAGGACGCTGAAGCAGAAACTGACGAAGGTCGAGACCAGGGACAAGAGAAGGTCGCTGTCGTTGAAGGGGCGTGAGTCCTTCCAGATCTCTCAGGAGATGGAGGACAAGTTGCTGGACCTGGAGAACAAGATCTGCGCGATAGAGCGCGGCAAGAGTGTCACCGCGACGGTGTCGACGGGGAGCAGCTCGAAGGAGTCGAGTCCCAATCCAAAGAAGGAGAAAAGGCGGGAGAGCAAGAACTTGGACCGCACCAGGCTACGAAGAAAGTCGCTGGACAGCGCGACGAGCTCCGAACCGATGAAGGTCCTGATCAGATTGAGCACGCTGGAAACTAAGGTGGCGAACGTGACGGAGAACATGGCGAGCGACGCGGAGAAGGACTCGAGCGAGTGCAGTGAGGTGAGCGCGTCCTCCACCAGCGAGGTGTCGCTGGAGATCATCGCGAGGCTGAGGAAACTGGAGAGGGTGGTGTCGAAGTCGAAGAGACGGCTGGAGAAATGTCTGGGCTCGACGCAGGCGGAGGACAAGGCGGAGAAGTGTTTGCGCGAGGTGAACGACATACTGGACTCGTGTTTAGAGTGTAAGAGGAGCCAGGCAGGCGCCCAAGTGACCGAGTCAGTAGGCGTAGTGGTATCTAGGCTAGAAGCTATACTTAAGGATAAGCTGAGCGAGCTAGCGGCGAGGCGGCAGACGCTCGCGCAGAACGGTCAGCTGGACGACAGGGAGAAGATGAGGCTGATCGCGGAGAGGGTGGCGTTCGAGTTCGTCGTTCTCAGGCAGATCAAGTGCGCGATCGGCCGGACGTTCGAGAGGAGCGCCGTTCTCGGTGAATTGGTCGAAACTAGTCAGCTTGCCTCAAGCTTAACGCGTAAGATTCACGGAACCAAGCCCAAAACGTACCAAAACACCAGTTACATTCAGTATCTTACTAAAGTGTTAGCGAATAAGTTAGTGCTGGTAGGCGGCGTGACCACGACGGACACGTCCAAGGAAGTTGCCGCCGCTCGCGGCGAGACCCTAAGCTTTCTGCTGCAGAAGCAGCGGGAGGTGAACGAGATCGTAAGGAGGTACAAGGAGACGAAACTGAGGCAGCTCGCCGAGGCTCTGGCCGCGGAGACGCTGAGCATGTCCGAGCAGGAGGATCTCGGCAAGCAGCTGAGCAACTCCAGCAAGAAGCTGCTGGAGGATCGTCGAATCCGCGAGGCGTGGGCGGTGGCCCAGGAAACGGTCAGCAAGGAGCTGGTGCAGGCTGAAGTCTCCCACGTGATCATGCGGTGCGGCCAGATGTACGAGCAGAACGTGACGAGCATCACCGATGCCTGCCTCAGTTTCGAGAACGCGGAGAACGTCACGTTGGAGTCCTGGATCGACTCCGCACAGGCGAGGCTGCGGCAGGAGATGGAGCTTTCGACTCGCGAGCTCTCCGATGCGTACGAGGAGTGTCTTCGTGTGATGAAGAAGAACAAGACGACGGTGGAGTCCAAGTACGAGTCCAGGCAGCTGTTGACGGACTACGCGGACGTGATCGCTCACAAAGCTTTAATAGACGCCCGGCTCGGCCTTCTTCAGGAGAACACGAGGCAGCTGACCACCATTCCCGGGGAGACTTTCGTATCTAGTCTAATTCGAAACGACGACGTCCTTTCGTGCCTGTTGGGGGAGGACTGTGAGTTCCAAAGCAGCCCGATCCTCGACGCGGAGTACAGTTACCTTTACCAGCAGTTCAGCAAGGAGTGCGAGGAGAGGATAGCCGGGAAGCGGGGCTCCAAGGAGCAGCTGAAGAGCGTGAGTCAGAGTTTATTCTATCTGGAGGAGGACTTGATGGGGCTGAGCAAGCGTATTCGGGATAAATCGTGCGAGAAGCTCGAGACCGTCTCCTGGTCGAAGTCGTCGGCGGCTATTAGCGACTGGTCGACCGTCTGCGAGAAGTGCTCTCAACTGCGCGAGCAGATCAGGAAGATGAGCGACTACATGAACAACTTGTCCTGTAAGCAGTGCGAGCAGCTGCAGGACACTATCCAAAGGATAACCGCCGAGCACAGCGAAGAGCTGGAGACGCTGAAACTCAATCAGGATCGGGATCTGATGGACATTAAGGGCGAGCTGGACAATCAGAGGCTGTCCTTGACGTCCCAGTACGAGCACGAAGCGGCGAGCCTCCGCGAGAAGGCCAGGAAACTGGAGCACAGACTAAACGCGATGGATTCCGAGCACTCTGCTCACGTGAACGAGCTAAGGGCCGCTTATCAGAGGTCGATGAGCGCGGAATTGGACACGGACGCGGAGACGCGGAAGAGGTACAAGGAGGAGATCAAACAGCTGCGCGCGCTGTGCGAGAAGGGACTGCTCGCGATGGAGAACTCTCACAGACGTATCATCTCCGAGATGGAGGAGAAGCATCGACAGGAACTGGAGAACCTACGGGTGGAGAAGGAACAGGCGCTCTCCGAGGAGACTCAGGCCACCCTGGCTGCGTTGGACGCTATGAGGAAGGCGCACGAGCACGAGGTGCAGAAGGAGATAGCTAAATTCAAGCAGGAGTTCATCAAGCAGATGCAGGCGCGCGAGGACATTGGCGTGCTTCACAAGGAACACGAGTAAGTGACCATGCGATCGATCTTTAATCGTACAACTCGAATCAGGCGTAATCGAACTTGTGTTTCACAAGCCCCTTTCCCGCGAAATTCTATTCGTTCAGGGAAGAAATGGAGGAGATAAAGCAGGAGATCCTCTCCCTCTCTGCAAAGTATTCCTCCAAGTGCGTGGAGTCCGCTGCCCTGGAAGAGAAAGTAGGCTCCCTCACTAAACAACTTGCTCAAGCGCAACAGCACATCATGCAGCTAGACGTTAGGAACAAACAGCTGAGGGCGCATCTGGTGTTGGAGACGAACGACGGCGCGATCAACGACACGATGCACTTGCTGAGGGGCAGGGACAACGAGACAGCCGAGCCCAGAGACGACATCCACAGGCTGCAACAACTGAAGGTAACTGTAGGTTCGCTATGGACTCGCAAACACGTAGATGTGGTTAACAAATGTACATTACTAAATGATTAACTCCACCGCAATTACAACCCCCCGCGAGCTTTCTGCAGTTACACCGGAACCTCTGACGCCTGCTCGTCGGAGATACCCAAACTGACACGTGACGATTGTACATAGGCGGTGACATTGCCAGTCAGAGGTACATTTAGGTACAGCAAAGCTTCTGCGTCCGCGAGCCTTGTATCTGTACATATTTTACCTCCCAAGTAGCAGGATACAGTCGCACCACGATGTTACCGATCACGAAGGCTTTACTGTACCTACAACTGTCGCTGAAAAGTTTGGGTACACCCCTTTGAACTGTCTCCGAGCCCCGTAATTCGTGTACCCGTCGCACAGTCCCCCGGCACCGATCTAACCGATCGTTAACCCACCACCCATCGGCCGCGCGCCGCACTGACGCATCTATATTTTCGATATTTCACTAACAGCATGGGGACGCCGTTCGCGACACGAAATCATCTACGCCGCTAAACTGCTCGCCGCCGTATTCGCCGCACCGCGTCCGGAGTAGTCACGAGTCGTCGCCGCTGGCCCGGGCGAATAGTAGCAGCGAGGAGCAGAGATTAGCGGGCGAACGGCCGAGAAGCTCGGCGTCCACGTTGCAAAAGGCCCCGCTGTCCGCCACGGACAAGCCGGCCAGCGCGTTCTCGTACAAGGTTGAACGCATTAAATCGGTGTCGTTGCCTTACTCGAGTAACTTGGTTAGGCAGGGGAGTAGTACCGGCGTTCCGTCGCACGATAGCAAAGAGGTGAGCTTAGGGCAAAAGAGTCAAGAGCGTAACGGCCTGGCCTCGCCACTATGGGACAGCTTAAGGCCCAGGAGCGGATTGCCCCATCAGTATCAAGGTACAGAAGAAAGATGAACCCACTCGTGGAAACGTTGCCTCCTCCTTCACCCCCGGCGCGACGGTGGTGGCGGTGGATCGCGTTTCGAGATACCCACTGGAACGCCTCTGCTTCTCTCTATCGAAAAGTATCCTGCAATTCATCGTACTCGAGCGTGTACCGGAGGGACACGTTCCATCGAACCGACTGTCTCGTTGCTTTCTTATCGATGCTACTTGGCTGTAACACACTCGCGGATCACTCGACGATCGTTCGTTCGCTCGAGCTCTTTCTTCTTCCGCTCGCGATCTAGCCAACTCCAGCATGCGAAACTCTCGTGGCTCGATCTCTGTTATCTGTCGCGAGGGAGAATCTTTGCGATCCGTTCACTGTGCGTTAAAGGATGAGAAGGGGAAACGTGAGACTAACCGGGTGCTTTCGTCTACACATTAACCGCTTCGAGGATATTAATCGTTGCTAACGTCTGTCGCCTGCGCGTGCTCCAGATTTAACATGCATCACTGCGCGTATCATTTCGACGTTTGTACGTGCTTTCACGGCTCGTCAAGTACGATACGCATAAACCGTTCGAGGGTCGTCTAACTTGGCTACTTTGCTAACGGGAGACATGTGATTGTACGCATTAACGGTATGCAGTAACGCAAAAGTAACCCTGCCTTGCGATGAATGTGATCCTGTGCTACTTGAATGTCTAATCTCTACGATGGCTAATTTACTTTGCGCATAATTTTCAGTGTGTATGTACATCAACGCGAGAAGTGCGCAGGAATCGAACGCAACGCTATATATCATAACATTGAACTTTTCTAGATCCACTATTCTGACCAGACTTTTTCACCCTTTTTACGAATAACATATTTTTGCAACGTACAATACGACACTGAACTGCAGCTCGGATTTCTGCGCGCTTCTAAGTATCGACGAGTATAACTTCCAACGAATAACGTCGCTTAACCACTGATAACATCTTAGATGTATAAGATAGTCATTCGATTCATCTATTCTACCCATCGTGCATCGTTCAGAAAGTAATCAAAGGCCTTGAATGGCAGTGTAAGAATAATGGAAAGCGTTTCTGTTATACATTTATAATAGAGCCTCGATACAGACATTTTCTATGTTTTCGCACAGCGACTTGTAACTCTGTTTGTAATGTGGGTGTAGAAAGGGAAAGAGAACCGTGCTGACGGGATAATCGTATTTGGATGATTCTTTGACACGAAAGGTGGCACAGCAGAGATGCGAGTCGGCGGCGCTGGTACCCGGTGGCAGGACAGCAAGCAAAGTGAAAAGCAGCAACATTCGGCGGCATACAGCCTCCGTGCCAACAATCCTCACACGTCCCGCCTCACCCCGGAACCCCCAGCTCTCTCCGTTGCAGGTGTGTGCAGTTCTTTGCCGATTGCAACGAGAATTTTATCAAATCAGACTATCTTTCGCTTCGTTTTTTATGCTACTGGCCTTCCGCGGTAGCAAAGGGCTAACTAGATCAGCCAGCATCTGCGCAGAGGTTTGCTTATGCATATAAAATAGATTTCGTGCGACGATAACGTCAGACGTTCTAGTATTTGGATTGGTATGCATAAACAGACCAAAGTGGATGGTACTGGTATAGTTTCCTTAAAACTCCGGGTTTCCCGATGCCTACCTTGAGTTTCTAAGCTTGCTAACGTTGCTAAGCATTCGACGTTCGAAGTTGGATAATTCTGTGCAATTCTATTTGCAGAGCTGATGAGGTCTCCAGCAGTGAGGTGGTCCAGCAGAAGTTGTCGCAGCCTGCCTCCTACACCCACACCGAGTTACCATCACCCGCTCCACCCCCCACTGCCAGCGGTGGGCATGGTCGCCGAGAGGAAGAAACGTTTTGAGCTCTAAATCCTTGCTACCTTCCAAAGCCTCGAATCAGAGATACAGCACAGATCTTATAGGATTTCCAATCAGCCCCGCGGGTCGGTCACTCGCTCTGTATGGTGCTACAGTGGTCGCTCGCTTCTACACCGCTGTCTTCCTCGTCGAAGAGGAGGTTTCGATTCCGATTCGTCATCCTCTAGAATATACTGTCTTCGAGCGTTCCTCGACCAACCAACCGAGTAACACTTTCCAACGACAATCCACAAGCATTTCGTCACTGCCACGCACGCAATTAGAGCTTGTTCGGCGGTAGAACGGAGCAGGACGTAATCTCGTGTCAATTAAATTACGGTCGCCCGGGATCGAGCTCGTCGCCACTTAACAATATTGAGCATGTTTATCAGGTAAACATGATTCAATAGCCGAAACGAGGCTCGCGTCTCGCGCGATATGATCGCCAGTTCTGCATCACGATTAGAACGGATAGAGCGGATTCATTGGACGTCTGTCACGGTCGTGGTGCCGTGCTCTGTGCTCTTTCCAAGGGACTTTTTACCACTGAGACTTTTGCTAAGTACGTTTACATAGCCGCCAGCGGGCGTCGTTTGATATGCATTTAGACTTTGATACGCGAATATTTCCCCCGCAGGTGCGAAGTAGCGGTCGCCTCGAACCGCCGTTCTCTCGAGCGACGAGCATTTTTCGGGCATTATTACATTGTCAGCCGTTTCTCGAGCCTGCCTAGTTATTTCTCCAGGGGTGAGAGTTGGAGGACTCGTTGGTAATTGTCTGCACCGTTTGTTTCTACGGCACTGATTCATTATTTAGCATGGTTCGAGTCCATGATTTGTTCCCTTTTGTAAAAGGTTTGCTCGGGCGCGGTTGCCAGAACAAACCTTTCCCAACGAGCCTGCTGTGTAGGTAACGGGTCTCGTTCAGGTTTAAGTCGACGAGTCAGTTCTGTTCGTAATCGTAGTTTCATCTATCGTGCAATGTAGTCGTAATCGTCGAGAGCTTAGCATCTCGTACCGAAGGGGTTGAAGAACTGGTCCTGGAGGTGTTTAGGGGCAACGAGAAACGGCCAAAAAAGCAGTAGCTGCAGAGGAGGTATCGTAGAACGCCGATTGTCTAGAGAAGAGACGGGGGAGTTGATTGAGAAAGAGAGCAGGGGATAAATGGTAAGGCGAGGGAAAGTTGATGTAGAGAAAAGTATGAATAGGCAAGTAAATTAGTCAGTTATCAAATGTTTTATTCGGCTGAATCAGAGTTTGCCTGTCCCTGGACGCAGTAGCTAATAAATCAGGCGCAGCAGAGAGCGTAAGTGCGGATAACCGGCGTTTTATCGTACCACATATCATGTATACAAGTGTCGTGATAATTAATGCAATGTAACGCATACGTGTTTATCGGTGTGAAAGCGTACGGGCGAATATTAATCGTCAAAATCGTTGCAATTTGTTAATTTCGCGGTGTTACGTTCTTGAAATGTTCTCTATCTTGTGACTCTACGAGGGGGCTAATTTTAAACCGACGACGATTGGCTGAAAGTTCGTCATTTACGGAGGCTTCGATTTCTGTTTTCATTTGTTGACACGTTGATCGCGGTTGTATTTCATCACCCTTTCCCCAATTTTCATCGTTTTGTACAGTGAAATTCGGCGAACGCGCTAGAACGGAAACCGGAGAACGCTCCATCTCGTGTAACGTCCCACGGACACAAGTACTTCCCTTCTTTCGTCAATTCTCCTCCTCCGTTTTCGCCTCTTTCCTTTTCTCCCTTATCTCGTTAATCTTCGAGGGTTCGAAAGAAACTACCTTTACGCTTGTTTCGCTCTTGTTATGTATAGATTTTGCACATATGAATATACAGCGTTGTCGCGTTGCACTGTGTATTACCGCATCTTCTCATCGTGTAAATTGTTTTGTCGAGTCGCGATCATTTTTTTGATGTTAATACTGTATAGTTTATGACGTTTCAATTTAAGAAGCAAAAGTATAAATACCCTAGAATTAACCCCTTCCATAATGAAAGTGGATTGTTTATATGATATGTTATTATTGTATTCTATATTATATATTGCCGCGGTTCGTTCCATCGACGGGTGTCCCACAGACACTCGGGGATTGGGGGGAGGGGCGGGCGACATTGAACGAAGCGAAAAAAAAGGAATAATCGATAACAATACGATTCATTATCTCTTATGTAGAGTAATTACTCAGGATTGTTTAACATTTATAATATATTACGATTATACTTATTGTATTTGTATTATAATTTATAACAACGTTTGAAATAAAATATAGTAACCATTGACGTGAACTCGCGCTGCTCAGGTCGACTTTCTCTGAATTTAATTGCTAATAATTCCAACCCCAAACCGTTGGTAACACTTCAATGGAATCTTTCAGCAGGTAGAATTTTATTAAAGAAACTAGCAGAATAACGCCACCTTTTGAATTCGTATTCCCGCGCGTCGCGACCATCTGCCGCGCATGCGCGCGAGTTTGCGAGGGATCACGTGACACGATTCGAATAGCAACGCGTCAGTCGTCTGTGGGATCGTCAGGCGTGCATCGAGAGTCGTATAAGAGTCGTATTATTTGTCAGAATGAACCCGTCATTTCAGCTACAGGATGAAGATATGGATGCGAAGCTAATCCGCATGAAGTCCAGCCTGATGTCACACGACGAGTGCGCTCAGGTAAGTCTTTCTCACTAAAAATTCTCATTCGACAATATCCAACGTCCCATGGGCCCTCGAGTACGCGTGCAAGCTTACCTACGGAAATTTCGCTGTATTTGCGTGATACTTGTGGCTCGTTGTCACGATTATCGTGTCGGGAGCAGAAATTAAGCTACGAAAGTAGGGTGCACGCAAGAATTTCGATAGAAACGATGAGGAATGTTGCAGTTGTCGTCCCTGGAGCGAATCTCAAACTTGTTGCTCAGTGGGGGCGCTGCGGTCAAAGAGGCGGTTTTTTCAAAGCTGGTCAAGCTCGACGTCCTGTCGACTGTATTCGAAATTCTCCACACTCCCAGCGATCGTGTTCTTTCGTACGTTTCGGACGATTATCAGAATCTTTAATGGAATACAGATTTTTCGAGGTTGTTTAATATTTATTTGTTGTTAATAGGCGTATTCTCGACTTTCTGAGCTGGATAAGCTTACACAGAAAGTTTTACGAATGCCACATAGTGATGGATGCCATGGACTCGATATTGAAAGTCACTATTTGTGTCTTAAAATCTCGTGACAAAGAGACACTGCTGTTGGAGAAACTAGTATCAATTATTCACGATATATTGAATAGGTAATTGATTCTGTAGAAGGGTTTGCCTCGCCAAGTTTTCGAAACGTTAACTTTTCAGAGCCTTAGAGTTTAATATCGATTTCGATGCAGTCTGTGTGCCAAGTCAACTTGTATTTCTCTTGAAATCTTTAATCTTGCGCAATAACTTGGAGCAGAAGTTGAAGTTCTCCGCCGTCTCGTTACTAAATATCGTTCTTCAAAATATCGACACGGAGGACGAGGGGAAGGACAGTCTGTTTGAACTTTGCCATAAAGCTCTCGATTTAATGAAAGAGATTGTCGAGTATAGCGACGACGTTGCCTCGATTCCCCTCGCACGCATTGCGCTTTGCTCTGTTTGCGCTTCCGGCACTCGGTGAGATACATATTTATTACTTTACATTCGAAGCAAATCTGCGATCTTTCCTCAATTCGATTCTTTTGAAACATCGTTGGATCCTCTTCGAGATTATTTCTACCAGGCTGTGCGTCGCGGAAAGTGATACTCGAGGGAGTTTCGATAGCGCCATTCAATCCAGAGAATCTTTAACCAAGGCTATTTATACGACCACGATGAACACGCTAATACCGTGCGCGAAAGTAAGTTCTCCAATATCAGATCGCTATCGTGTGACTCGCCCAATCGTGCCTGTCGTGCGCCGATGCGACATATTTAATTAGAAGCGTCAAAGGCCCTTTTATTCCTGTCCGATAGAGCGCAGAGTCAAACGAAACGGACAGGGTCAAATTCCACAGGAACCTCGTGACTTGTCTGAACAGCCTTTACAAGCTGAGTAACTGCAGCCGCGACAACTTGTCAAACCACTTGACCGGCAACGGATATCTGAAGTACCTCTTGCTTTTAACCACGAGGCTTCCGTAAGTCTCACGGTTAACTCCACCTATCCGAGGGAGCGCGACTAAGGCGACGAGCATCGTCGCGCAATTTTCCGTTCAAGAATCTAGAGTCTAGAGTATCTCGTACAGAAGGGTTTCTAGGACACGTTGCATGAATCGTTTAGCGGTCACCAACTTCAAAATTGCCTAGGATCTCTTCAGCAGTGGCGCATCCAGAGGGGGCTTTGTAAAAAGAAAAGAAAACTGGACTTTATTCTTTATTTTTATAATCACCTACTGAATTCTATTGAATTTGCATTAAAAATATTGTTATCCCTTCAGCTCGGCTCCCCCAAGATTAAATCCTGAGCGCGCCACTGCTCTTTAGTATCAGATGTCTCTCAGGATGATTGATGGTATCTTCTGTTATTTTAGAGAAAACTTGCGCCGCAGCACTTGCATTCTCTTGTCACGAATCATAACCACTCTCGCCGAGGATTCACTGTCCATTGGCCACTGGCCCAACGGGGCGACTGCTTTTGAGAATCTATTGCACCGAGGGTTGCTCGATTTGCCGAGGGATGTTCAACAGTGGAGTGATGTTATGTCTCGCGATGGGAACAGTTCGATCGCGTTGATGGTGTTGATCTATTACCACTTCCACGCAACGAAAGAGTACGATTCCCCGTTTCGCTGAAATATTTCGGTTTTCTTTTCGCGAATCAGGACTTCTGGCATAAATGTTGCAGGATCGATATGCTGTCTTTAGGATCCATGATCTCGAGGATCATGAATCTTCCCAATTCAGAGCAGATACCAGCGCCAATATTGAAAGTCTTGTGGTTTCTGTTTGCAATTGCCTCTATATCCCACCCTTCGCCGAACGCGGAG
Source organism: Andrena haemorrhoa (assembly GCA_910592295.1). Lineage (NCBI taxonomy): Eukaryota > Metazoa > Arthropoda > Insecta > Hymenoptera > Andrenidae > Andrena > Andrena haemorrhoa. The sequence goes on along the minus strand of OU342940.1, from coordinate 7,533,100 downwards.
CAAGGCTACGACAGAGCGTCGAAGCGATTGGCAGGCTTGCTGCAGTATTCGAAACTGAGCGACTGTTACACTCATCACATAGCTCTTATTCGTTATTGCCTGGAATCTGCTGAAATCCCGCGAGACCTGCGAAACAAGGCGATGGACCTTTGGCTGATAGAGTCCGATGGCGATATCAAACCACTGTTGACACTGGATTGCGACAATGTAGTTCGTCACTGCTTATTGGTACTTGAATTACATCTACTAGTCCTCGAACTTTAAAGACTCTCGCGTGGTCCAAGATCAGAGTAGGCTAATTAAATTTCCTCTGCGCAAGCAGCTCGCCATACAGCCTGGATATTCGGAGCAGATAATAAACTTGGCGATGAAAGGAATACGTGAGATGATCCGCGTGGATAACGCCAAGGAGATCGCTGAAATCGCTTGGCACATGTTGCCCAATCTTCTGTGTCCCTACCAACCAGGCAAAGGTAGATCCTTCCACTCACATTAGAATATTATTTCCCCGAGTACACGTGCGATCAGGGCCGCATTTATACTTTTGGAAACCCTAAGCGCAAAATTATTATGAGGCCTCACAAATTTTTCAGCTGCCTCTGGTTTTTATGTTATGAATTTTATTTTGCAACTATAACTAGGCTGTGTTTTATATTGTTGTTTGCGAGAAGTAAGGTTTTAAAATATGGCCCTATAGAGAGTGAGATCTCAGCGTTATGGTAAATGGGGCTCTGCGTGTGATCACCAAATTTAGCTGCGTTGGGCACAGTCTGTGATCATTAACCACTATCTTCCGAGTACTCCTGTGCTGCTGGCCGTAGTTGCTTAAGGGGACTAGGCAGTCGTTTTTCGTGAAAAAGAGACTCTGTCCTTTATTTATTTGTGAAAAAATGAAAGCGCATCCAGATGTATCCTTGTACCCAATGTTTATTACTACCATGCGGATTGAAAAATAAATGGTAAGAAATATATATGTGTTTTAAAAATGGCGCTGCAGACGGGTAAACATTTTAACGTTGTTCCGTCGTTTTGCCTTAATATCGGTCTTAAAATGTGACACAATCCGATTTTAAAGGTGGGATTCTTATTTTTTGGATTCATAGTTTCCGGTCAAACCTATAAAAACAAACATTAAATCAATATTATGCGATTGGTGGCTGAAAAACGGCGATATTTCCGAGAAAAATTCGTTCTTGTTTGTGCGCTACTAACATCCGGTGACTTTTTAATTTTTTGATGAAAATCTCGAATTTTTACGGACCATATCAGAGGTTTGACCGGAAATGGCACATGTTTTACACATCCTGTAATTTTTTTCAAGTCGATCTGAACCTCCATTCGTTCACAATCAGGAAAAAAGCAAGAGAAAAAAAGATTTCGAGGAAAACGCGTTTAAAGTTTCTGGGCAAAGGCGACGCTATAGGTTGCCGCTTGACGTTTTTAGCTGCCAAATCTACAATGTTTCGAACTTTACTAGGAACCAGGCGGCATTTTATTCAGAAAAGATAGTACTTTCGGAAAATGCAATAAAAAAAAAACGTTTTTTCGACTGCCTAGTCCCCTTAAGGGGTCATGCTCAGTCAGGAGGTCGAAAAAGGGGTGGTCTTTGGAAATTTTTTACTCAAAAGCTATAACACATTTCTCAAAAAATCTTTTTTCCTTTTAAAGATTGCATCTAGTACCGTGCATCGTAAATTTTTTATTTAAAAATATTTATCAATAACTAAGTTATTGTCCATCACTCGAAGGTTCTTTCAAAATCGGTGACCAAAATATTTAAAAAACCATTCAACCGATTTACTTCAAATTTGACAAGCTTACTATAGGAACAATAAACTAGTCTTTGAACGGAGGATTTTTTTATCCGATGCTTATTTTTCTTTTAATTTACGAAAATCAGGTACGATTTATGATAAAAATTGAAACTTTCACTTTAAACATCAGCTATTTTTTGTCACCGCAGAAGCCTTTTTTTTTAGAGAACCTTCGAGTGATGGACAATAACTTAGTTATTGATAAATATTTTTAAATAAATTTTTTTTGAGAAATGTGTTATAGCTTTTGAGTAAAAAATTTCCAAAGACCACCCTTTTTTTCGGCCTCCTGACTGCGCATGACCCCTTAAACTCCGCCCGAGTCATTAGCTTCTCATTCAAAACAGTCTAATATAATCGTCGATATAAGAAAACGCACAAACACTGGTCGCAGATGAGCAAGTGAAGGCGATGCTAGAATTGACCAACGTTTTCATTCCCGACTCCCTGTCCTTGAGCATCAAGAGTCGCTGCGCAGACAGTCTCATGGCGATTATACTGAGGAGAGACGCGAACTTAAAGCTGAGGACACTGGCATCGATGCATGCGTACGTCTTGCTGGTCACGTCCGCGACGACCAAGCCGTTCACAAGTAAATACTCCGACCAGGCGCATATTCAATGGAGATTGAGAGGTTCAGCAGGCAGAGTGTAATTCCAGGCTTTTTCTTTCCCCCTGCAATTCTAGTCTTCAAGAAGTACATCGGAACACGAAATTTCTTGGAGGAGTTGCACGCGCAAGGCTTTTCGGACGAGACGCCGGAACTTGCAGCGGTGTGCTTGAAGCTTCTCGCGTTTATCGTTCACTGCCAGGCGAAATCGTCGGTCCAGGTTCGCGGATTTGCCTCTCCGTAAATAATAGAGTCTCCTCGCGGGCGGGCCGTTCGAATGGCTCTTCGTTTCGTGCGTTTTCCAGCGTGACAAAGCGCTGAATATTGACGTCCAGAGCTTAGCCGATTTGCTGTTAAATACGAGGGAGTCCGTTCACTGCTCCATCAACGGGATGCAACTGGCGCTGGAACTTTTAACCGGGGATACGGATGGATCTGCTGTCAGGCTGAGTGGGATTGCGAGCAGCGGCGACGAGGCGTGGGGTGTTGTCAATCTCTACGAGACTCTCCATATTATTCATGGAAAAGTTAGTAGAAGACTTCTGTCGCGGATAACACTTTGATCTTTTAAAATATTAGGGGTGCGCGGGGATAAGCTCAGTGTAATAGAAACATATTATTGCTCCTCTTTAAAAGTACACAACTGGTAACCTGAAAGAGGTTTCAAATCCATTCGTCAGATCTCCCCTTCCGAAACACTCTGCTCTTCCTTCATTACCTAAAGGAGTATGTACTCGATGCTTGAGCACACAGCAAAGGACACCTGGAAACTCTATTCAGACACCTGCGACACTTCTTTCCCACAGAGTGACCCAACACAGGAGGATGTGGTGCACCAGTGCCTGGAGGGTGTCTTAAGGTTCTGTCAGAACCATGTGAAGCCACTCCTGTACCACCTCTGTACTCTGATGAGCAACTACGACCTTGTGACGCGGGTCCTGGACAGCTGCTACGTATCCTACCACTTTCTGGAGTTCGTCTCGACTTGGCTGCGCTATCGAAGGAGTTACTGCAACGACGAGGGACCATGGAACCCGAGATCCCTCTACAAGACACCGTTCGAGGAGACTTTGGAACAAATCACGACATACGTCAACGCCGTGGAGAACACGAGGGCAGATGCTGCGTTCTACAATCTTCGGTATGCGTTGAGTCTTCTGCTCAAATGACAATTGTTCCTTCATTTGCAAAGACTCGTTGTAATTTAACGTGTTTGCTACCGCGCGCTCAGCATTTGCCACGCCCTAATTTCTCGTACGAAAGCAACGATGCTATTTTTTAAATATTGAAACTTGCCAGCTTGAAGAACATGTACCAACCACACCGGCTTATTTCGTGCTTCGCGTAGCTAATTAAAAATGTAGGCACTGCTTTCGAAACGCACGGGGGTAAGAAACGTGTTAAGGAGTAGACACGGCCGCAGGGCCTCCAAGAGATAGAAAATCTTCGAGGAGAGTTTGTTTTAACAGTATATATTTTCCCCGTGCAACATTGCTCGTAACATCACGATTATAACATGGCAAATATGTGCGTACAAAAAGTAGAAAAAGGATTATCCTGGACGAATTTAATCCGTCGCGTGTGTAACCGCGTGCGCTTCTGTGATCCTGAAATATATTGGTTTCTCTTGTCGCTAATACCTTATTATCGTTCTCCTCGCGCTAATCGCCCGGCGTTCCCCTTCTAGCGATAAGTTTCCATTGGAATTAGTGGACGTGATTGCGCCCTCGGCGCGGCTCTCCTCTCGGCTTCGTGTCGGTCGCTTGAAATCCTTCCCACCTCGTTTCCGAGTGTCGTTTCGGTTCCCATCCTCGGGCTGAGTCTCGTTACTTTCGCGGTCGACTGTTGCGCTGCATGAAGCAACCCTTGAAGGAGTTCAATCTCACGTCGATCTCCCCTTCTTCTAGCTAAAATCAAACGACGGGCATGAAGCTTCTCGTACTTTCTAAATCCCAATTGATAGATCCCTGAATGGTGTGTACCTGGTCGAACAAGTAGATCTCCCTGTAACAGGACGGCGATGAACATTCGCGGATGCATCTGGTCTTCGCGATTCCGTTCTGCGGCGGAAGCATCTTGCAGGCACCGCTCTCCTCGCAAGCCTGCTCGAATTGCCTGAAGAGAAGTTCCTACGGGAAACAAGCAACGTTATTGTAAAATGCTCCTCTACTTCGTAGCAACGCCTATTATTAGGTAGCTGAAAAGACTCTTCTCGAGCACGATGTGTAACTGGATAAAATCGAGCGCAACAATTGGTTCGAGCCTGTTCGCCGATTAACCCCAATTAGTGCTCGTATGAGCTCTATTATCGGGACTGTGAACGACTTCAGTTTTCTTCGAAGGCAGTCCCCTTTCTCTTCGGTAGTAGACGTTTATACCGATTCGTATTGGAGAACGATCGCGGTACTTCGTACGATTCGGTGCAACAAGTGACGATGGTATCAAGTATATTCCTCAGTTTCCACGCAAGTCGAAAGCTTGAAGTTAAATTGATCGATTGCTACTTGTTTCGCGGTATCCTTAGCCCGAAGACGCGTCAGTTCTCACGCTAGTTTCGCGACACGCTGCTTCGCTAGAGTAACCGTATCTATACCGTGGAAACACGCCCGAGGGCACTTTGACTATCTTCGAGTTGATGCCAAATCGATTTCACCCCTTTAGCGAAACCGTCGAACCACCCTGTCCTTATGTCCCTCATGGGGAAGCCACGTCTCGTATAATCCTCTCCATGTATCTCGTCACTTTGATGATATTATCGAAATTGATTTGAAATTTTCTTCTACATACAAACAATCTACAAATCCTCCAATTTCAATGCTGAATCATTAACATAAGATTCCCGAACTGTACCACAATAGAAGTTCTAAAAAAACTGAGCAAACCTCCCTCAATTTCCATTAAAACCCCCCCAAAAAGTTCTCATAGGATTTCTGAAAGTTCTGTATTCCACTCAGCCGATTTCCCACGCGTTCTTCTTCACAAACTTCGCCATCAGCCGTCCTTGCAACTTCCCGGTGTCGTAAAAAGCGCCACCACCAAATAAGGGCGGTTTACCATAACCTATACTCAGCAGACAACGCGTTTCTACGGGAAGACGATGATTGTTGATGATCGACTTACATTCTTGGTAGTCTCCTTGTACGGGTACTCCGGGAAGGTGAAGGTCTTGGCGAGGCTTCCTGGCCTTTGCTCCAGGTGACCGACAACGAGGATCAGCCCGATCGTGAACGCCACCCCCGGCGCCATGTTGAGCAGCCGGCAACGGGATCAATATGAAGGGGTGGCGCTCGCTCGCATCCGCTTCGTTCCACGAGCTTTTCCACCGTGGCCATAAAAAAAAAACACCGAACGAACGGGGAGGATCCGCGCGATCATCCCTCGATGAACCTGTCGATCCCCTTCAGCCGCTTGTCCCCGCGAAATTGACTTTTTAAGACCCCACAAGGGGGATAAAGCCGGCGGGGAGGGTTCGGGGACGACTTGGGCGAGGATTGGTTTGATCTCTTCAATGGCAATCTTCGACTCCGCGAATGGAGGGATCTGTTTTTCTTCCGCTGATTAAGGGTGGCGCCGCCGGATCAGCTTTGCGGATTTTGACAATGTCTTAGGGGTGCTTTCGCAAGAGCTCGCGTCCGTTTAGAGATCAATGGGAGAGTGGCTGTGCAAGGAAAGGTTTCAGAGGGGGATACTAATGTTTAGACCAAATGTCAGTTGAAGGTCAGGTTGCGACATTTGGGTATCATCTTCAACCTTGGGAAATCATGACTACCCTGACATTGACTTTTTAAGATCCCACAAGGATGTGGAAGCAATAAGGGTGGTTTCGCCGGTGAGAAGCTTCTTCTATGTTATTAAAAACCTTCTGAAGAATGGTTTAGAAATATCTTGCAATCCAACGTCGCCCCTCGACGAAGACCTTATCCCTGCTGAAGAATGCAAGTAAAAAATCTTGCCAAAAAAGGATCGTTCTAAAGAGAAATCCTAGGTGCGTCTCTGGCGTCTCGCGTTTATCTTGTTTATCTGCGCGGAGGAATTCCGCGGGAATCTTCTTTATCCGCTGGAAACAATATATTTTAGCTCCCTGCTTCTCGGCGAAGTGTTCCGGGGCAAGAAGGGCGAGGGGAGAACGTCGTGGCGGATAAAGCCGGGCGGGCGAAGACGACGGGGGTCGGCGGAAGCCCTCCGCGGGGTGATGCACGCGCGAATTCATCGATAAATCCGTGGCGTCGCGGCTCGGCTGTTTTGCATAAAACGTAAAACGGAGCGTATGCATCGAGGCGCGACGGCATTTATCGTCGCGAGATGCGCGCGGCCGAAACGAGACGGCGTTTTTGCCGGGGCAGGCGTTGCGCACCACCAGCCCCAGAAATCCACGTGCACCGGCTCTCCCCCATTAAATCGAGATTTCGGTGGTGATTAGCGGCGGTTTGCCTCGCCTCGCTGCGCCCCGCAGTCGATGGATTTTCCCAATAATTTTCCACCAGTCCGAGAAATCCCTGCTGCAAGGAAGCGCGGCGGTTTTCAGGGTGGGCCGCGCACGCCTGCATTCACCCTGCCGTCGCCTCTTTTCCACGGTCTGGCTTCGAGTAGCTTCATCCTTTCCCCTCCCTTATCTCTCCGCCCTTTTCCTTTAATTCTGGCGCGAGTAAAAATTTGCGGGTTTTAGCGTAAAGGGGCATTTTAGAAATTGAATTCCCCAGGGGGATCTCCCGGGAGCGAGATTTAATCTTGCTCCGCCGCAGCGTCGTCGTTTTTTTAAAGCGGAATCACTGGAAACATTTGCTCGTGCGTTCCTTTCGTGTCGGAGTTAACTGTTCCCCTCGTGGATCGACCACTTGCACGCACAGTAATTTAGAGATCCATCACGGGTGCGCACGCGATCAGTGAAATGAATCGTGCTGCCGGTATCGAGCGAGAAAGAAGCAGCGGCGCGTAGAGTAGGAAGTGATTTTTTTTTTTTATAAATAATGAGTAAAACCTGACCGGCTGCAATTGGAATTAAAATTTTCACGCATGCCTGTAATCAGAGGCAACGGGATAATCGACAGGAAACGCGGAATCCTGCCGGCGGGATCGAAAAATCGGGCCGAATTTTTTCTCCGCTTCCGGCGAAAATACATAGAAACGGGCTGGGAGCTCGTTTGACTTGCGGAAAAGCTTGGGGGGAAATCGAAATCGCGGCGGCTTTTTAATTACATGCCCGACGTGTTCAAACACGCAAGGCAAACCGATGAATCATGCACGATGTGCGCAACGTTTCCGACGAAATCGCGGCTCTGCGCGAAATTCAATTGATTTATCGGCGAGGGAGAGTTACACGACACAGTGGCGAATTTTTTAATACAAACTTTTTTCGCTCAGGAAACGCATTCCATTGTCCAGTCGGTGCTTTTTTCCGGGCTCGAATTGCTTTATGGGATGCTGATAATAATGATATCAATGTCCGCGGTGATACCTACCCAGGCTTTTCATTCACCGAAATGTGGAACTATCGCCGTTCTGTCTCTTCGTTAGAGGAATTTGGAAAACGTGGACGGAGTGCCTACTGATTAAATTCTCTATCGACGAATTTCGCAATTTCGCTTTCCACGTTTTAACCCAGCAAAATTCAAGTGCCCGCAACGCCGACGCACCGAACATGCGTTCCGCATCGCGTGACAGCCATGCCTGACGGTGTCTCGTTCAACCGTGAAATAATTTCCGCGTCAATTTAATCGAGTCCTTGTAATTACCAGAGCGGGGGGATTAGAGTTCCATAAAATTCATTGAATCTCGCTGTGTCCGCGCAACAATGGTCGTTACTTCGCCGAGAGGCAATGGTTGATGTAATTGCAACGATTAAGAGAATTGTTCCGCGGCGTTGCATGCTTGAACTTTTCGACCAGCTCTGTTTCCACACAACAGGCAATTTCTGCAGGAAAATTTCTCGGCGGCTGGGATAAATTCGAAATGGTATTTCTGTTGTTCTGCGCGCTGGGAGTGACGGGCGAGGAGGAAGCGCGCGATTAACGTGGGAAATGAAAACGAAGGGAAGTTCGACTTTTCATCGTTACGTACGGTGCTCGCGATTTTCCGCAATTGCCAGTCGTAATTACGTCATTGCAGCCGTAGACGCGTGCCCGTCGATGTATACCAATTTACCACACACCCAGGGCTGATTTAACGTTAAAGTTATTATCGTTCGATCGCTGGACGCGGCCGCCCGTTCCATCGCCTCGCTTCAAAATAAATTATTCGTTGTTTTTGCGCGAGGCCGTGCCCCAAGTTTCCAGGGCGAACCCACCAGTGCAATATTTTGCGCAAACATCGGAACAATTACGCGGAATCGTTATTATCGCGCCGAAGGTACAGCCAGTCATTCCGTCCAGCGAAATATCGCGCGAGGGTTGAAATTCCTCCGCTCGATATATCACCGCGCGCTTCCTTTGTCGCGTGTCGCAAAAAAAGGGGAATAAATAGATCGCGAGACGTGATATCGACGCCTATAAATCAATCCTGACGCGGCATGATGAATAGTAAAATAATAGAATGGGGAGCGTCGGTTTTCGAAAAAGGAAATCCATGTATGCCGGCTGGGGAGCGCGACGTTCCCTGATTTACTGGTCGCGTCTAGGGAGTAACAACGATCTCCTTTCGAGTAATATTCCGCCGGCAAGATTCCTTCTCGCTGGCCGGTTATTGACAGAGCAAATAAGGACCGACAATAATAGGAATCGTTGACACGCGGCCGAACAAATCCACCGGGAGGCTCGTCGCCGGTGAACCTCGCGCTCGATGGGTCCTGGATGCAGTTGGGTGCATAGCTCGCGTTTCTTGCGATTCTTGTGAGCTGGTCTCCGTTCCCTCGAGGCACCGTTAACGTTCGATTTAACTCGGGCACTGGATCTGTTTATGGAATACATGAAAGTGTAAACGGTACAGTGTTCCAGAAAAGGTAGTTTTAATCGTCCAGTCTGGAACACATACTCAATACAAGACAAATTACTCGCGAACGATTCATCGATACGAAGCTCGCTGGGTCCGTGGACCGCGCTGCGAGATCCACGAATTTAATGGGATTGGCTTATCATTTATCAGCGATGCCGCCGTATTGTCGCGTTTTTTTATTGTAACGCGATTGTCGCTGGGGAAATATTTTCCCGCGCGATTCCATCCACGCGACGCGATCTGCATAAAATATCGTTTTTACCGGCTACTCTTAATAGGATTACGTGCTCGTTTCACCGTGTCTCGCGTTTCACTAGAGGATTGACAGGTTTCGATGCTCCCGCTTGTTCGTCGCTCACGCCTGCTAATGTCCAGCGGCCTGCATGTCGCAATCACCGATGACTGCGTCCCTCGGAGGCAGGAGGTGTTACGGGAAAAATTGCAGCCGGGCTCGCGACGAAAGTGCGGACAGTTGCCGTGTAATAATTGAGCATCGAGCTGTCATAATGGCGTTTAATGGCCGGCGCAAACTAGCCCTTACATAAACTTGGCAAGCATCGTAATTTGTGGCGACACGCGGAGGATTTTGCACGGCCGATCATTAGCTCGGCCTCTAATTAAACGCGCCGTCTACTTGACGCTTCGTAATGACACGTATATCCGCTCCAGAAGCGCCTCCTCGAGTTGTGGTATCATACGCCGAGGATGCTACTCGACTGTGGCTATCACACAGGGAAGTTCCTCTTGCCAAGAATTCCGAGATATTATCGAGTTGAATATGTGTCTAACTTGGGTGATGTGAACCAATTGTGCCTGGAGCTACCATACGTTCAGTGTTCCTTGATTCCTCGACAGTGGTACCTGATTATCCCTGAGTATTTTATTCCCCATTCTACAGGGTTGATTGTTTCGATATCCGACAGGCTAGACCCAACTCCTCGACTCTCACGTGCTGTCGTAATCCTCGCTTATTTATTACGTCACTGCAGCTGTGCTTTAACGCTCTTGTATCTGTCACTCTCTTCTGCGCTATAATCCCTGAACGACCTTGCGAATGAATTACTATTGTAATCCACGCGAGTGAAAATGTCGGTACTTTGTCAAGCGGGCTGTAGAATTTTTATAGAACCCTATTAAAACGTCGTTCTCCGCTGCTCTCTGCATGGACGGTATGGCTGCCGGGGAGCTAGTGTAATACACCGGCGGCTGTACGAGGAACTGGGAAATGATAATACTGTTAAAGAAGGTATAGCCGGGAGCAGGCCAGAAAAATCTCGGCTGTCAATTAATAAAATCCTTGGCAATAAAAGCGACAATGAAACAATGAATTAATTGGATCGAAGAAAGAGTTGCTACATAGGCACCTCGCTGTATTAAAAAGGAGGTAGAAGGGTGTTGGTACTGCATCAGAGGGAGTATTCTCGATAAAAACGGATGCGAAATCTCTTAAATCCCAGACTTCTCTGCAACTCGCTAAGAATAGGCTATTATAGCGTTGCATTCTCTGTTATTTCTAAGCAACTGTTACTCCTCTGGGGATTATCCATGATTTAAAACCACAAACGACGCAGGGTGACCATTTTTCGCGGGCTGGGGCGGTCGAGCCGCGCATTTCCCTGTCGGAGGGAAATATCTGTTTTAGAAGTCGAGAATGGCCGTGCTAGGGCGCAGTTTGTCAAACGTTTGGCACGCTGCCGAACCCAGGCCCGTGTGCACCTGACCCCAAGTGCAACAAGTACAATTAGGGAAAGCAGAACTTACGTGAACTGACCTGCGCACGGGTCGAGCCCTCGGCGCAATCGATATAGAACGTGGTAACGAAATTCTGCTGACCGGAACCCGAAGGAACCGCTAGTTTCGGCCGGGCGATCATTTTCCAAGGCGCCTTCCCATCGAGTCGAGATCGAGTCGCTATTAAACTCGAAATGGCACGACCACCTGCGATCGATTATATCCCGCGGTTGCGTGGATTTTACTGTCGCGTGATTAATCTATCAATTTCCCAACAGTCATCAAATTGCGAGGAAATTAAATAAAACTGCGGCGATTCTATTCGTTAACATTTCCTGGTATTAATGTCTGCGGAGGATCATACCGTGGACGATTATCTTCGTTAATTGCTAACACTTGCCCGAATAATAATCGCCGCAATCATCTAATTGCGATCGTTGGGGGTAGTAATCGCGTTAGAGGGGTGGTTTACTGGCGCAACCTTCGGGGCGATGTTTGCACAGCGTCGCGGGACTCTTTGCGCTTTGTTTATTATTTTAATACTGGTAGGAACCGCGTAAACACGGGAGCCAGCATAAATTACACGGCGGGTCACGCGCAATTTTGCACTGTCGCGCGGTGCAAGGGTGGCAATTTGTTCGTAGCCGTGGTCCCGTGTAAAAGTGTTAAATCACGCGCTCTTTTTTTTCCTCGTCCCCCGCGAGGGCACAGGAATATTTCGCGGCTTCCGCGTGCGCGCACACCGCTGCTTGATGGCTCATTTCCTTCCCTTAAATCCTTTCCGGATTTCAACCGAGAGCAATTCGTTTCTTCTCGAACGAAACAAACGTTCCCGTCGCGGGGCAGGCAGGGGTGTAATCATTCAGAGACGAGCGTCTCGGTCGATCTCGTCGAAACACGAGGTTGCAAGAAAGATCGCGACAGGCGTGAATGGGGGACGTAATTATTTTGCCGGTGCTGGACGTGTCCTTTGCATAAATAGTCCGCAACAAATCATTTAGCGGCGGAAGGTGGATGGTAGAGGCACGTACGTTGGATCGAAGTCCCCCGGCGCATTTCCTCAGTTAGCGAATCTCATTACCGAAACGCATCGGCCGACGGTTGCTGAGTGTCATATAAATTTGCAACACAATATCGCTTTATCATTGGCCGACGTTCATGGGATGAATTATGGAACGAGTCGGCCGTCAGAGTTCGCGGGAGCCGCGTGCCGAGCACGCACACCGTAGAAAGTGATATCCACGGATTCGTTTGCGAGCCGCTCGCGGAATTCTGATTCATCCGTCGCGCACGGCCGTCTCTGCCACGTTTGCCCACGAATACCCTCCGCGACGAGCCGCGTTTCGTGGAACTCAGACGGCGACACGAAAATATGTGCGCTTGCTGGCCAGCTGCTTGACTTCTCCTTCGTATTCACGTGTACCCGACGGAGCCAGTAGCTGGCGATGGACGCTTGAAATGTCCGGTGTCGGTGGAAAAATCGTTGTGCAATTCAACGTTCGAGGTTCCAATCTAGAAGGACGGACGTTTTCAATTATCATTGTTCAGTGTGCACGTGTTGCGCGAGATTCCTGCAGTGTTTCAGCTGATTTCACCCGTCCACGCGTGCCCGTCGAACATTATATTAGTTTGCTCGCCACATTCGTTTAGGTATATTGTCAGGGAAATCACATTATATCGGCCGATATTGTCTCCAGCGACGACCGTAATGAGAACTCGGCGCGCATAATTGCGTTCCCAATGATGCGCGGATGCGCTCGAGGGGGTCACAAATGAAATTAGCCGGCTCCCTGTACGTTAAAATGTATAATAAACAGGCTTCGAATGGGGGCATGCAAGAAATTAGGGAACTTTATTCGTCATCAGCATTGTGCAATACTTTGTGCAAATATTTTAAATCGTCCTCTGTAGTTTATGGGGCGATTCGTCTCCTTTCAAAGAGTCTAGTAAGCTAATCATGAGCAAACGATCTCGTGATAAATTTTGCTGTTATTATTTGCTAAATGACGCTCTTCACCTGAATCACCATTCTGTGATGTTTCAGGAATCTACTAGATCTCGGTCCACCCTGGGCCTTCCATGAACGCCTTGCGACTTATTCTATGTAAAGGGTCGTTCGGAGAAACCACCCCCAAAGAAGTTAATTTTTTTCACGCGTAATAATCGATTTACAATTCGGAAAGAATATATAAAGTACAGCTAGTTTGTAGCTACTTTTCCTTTTTCGTTCCATTTATTTATCTTAAGTAGTACCCTATGAAAACAATGATAAATTTGGGGACTTTTATCCCCATATTATCGTTAAACGAGAGGGTAGAAATCTGAAACTTCACGGAATGGTGTTTCAGGTGGGGAGCAATGTTTGGCAAACAATAACAGCAAAATTTGTCCCGAGGGCCATTTACTCATGCTTACCTTACTACACTCTTTATATCCCACTTTCATTATTCATCGTCTCGTTTGCTGACTAACTAACTGCAGCATAATCGACGACTAACGCGCGCGAGGAGAAGACTATCGCCAGGGAAACCGACTTGGTTATTTTATAGCATCGCGCATGAAAGTTGGATTATTCATTTCCGATTCGCAGGGAAACACGTCGCTGGATTCATTTCCAATGCGAACTGGCGTCGAACGGAGGAGTTTTCAAACAAAAGCCATCGTTGGTAACTAGGGGGAAAAAAATAACGCAGTGATTCCCGCGTTACCCGGCTCTTTCTTTTTTAATCGCGGCTATTGTCCCACCGACGACCCGTTTTAATTTCACGTCAAACGTCGCTCTTTTTCATAAAATTACATCCGTTCATAATTCAGCGTGACCGGGTGAACCGCCACGACTGACTTCACGCACAGCCGTGTAATTATTGCGCGAATTCACTCTGCTTTTAAGTACGAAGGCGCGGCTTCGGATATCTTTCAGCGTTTCAGATCACGAGCCTGAGCTGTCGGGTAAAAGTACGTACGTCCATGTGCTCGAGAAGTTATCAGTTTCCCATACAGTAGCTAGAAGACTCGAGTTTCCTCGACTGCTCGTTTTCTAGACACGTTATTCTCGAATACGCGACGAGAAATATGGTCGTTCGCGGGGGAGAATGGTGTCGCGATACCGTCGCGGCTCTTTCTCACGTTTATTACCGCGATTACGATTGCCCCGTACGATTTGAGAACGATGCATTCATAATGAGACGCTGCGCATCTGGCACCGGGGCCTTTTGATTCTCCGCCGGTCGGTTCAGATTCGTTCGCTGTCTGGTAGGAAAAGCACGCGAGATAGAAGCTACCAGGCGTGCATACCTTTTCAAAGGCTTTATACTTCCGCCGCAGCTTTGAAAACTCGCCCGACGACGACACTTTCCTCGGCTACGCCTACTTGGCCAATATTTTCAGCCTTCCACCATTGTTCTGGCCTCTGGTGTACTCAGACGAGGGAGATTCGAGGAAGAAGAAGACTGAGAATGTTTAGATCCTTGGGACAAACCTTTGGACACTCGTCGAGGGAAAATCTTCCGTTCGAAAGTGAATCCTTGGATCGAGATACGAATTGTAATATCGTCTTCTTCGAGCTCCTTTTTCTTGGCTGTGTTGGCAAGGAATTATGTCAAAAGTTTCGGCGCACTGCTGCTCGCAGTTGTTCCGAGCTCGTCTGAACGTGAACGGGCGAATCTACTGGCTGAGTGAGTCCTCGGTAGAATCCACTAGCGCTCGGAGATATCTCTGGCCGTTGGGTGGAGTGCAGCGCAGAAAATTATACGAGAAATCAGCAAAAGGGAAGATGAAACGGGACGAAGTCTTGGAACGTCGCGTCGCAGACGAATCAGGGATCCGATAGGAACGAACTCTCGTGAGTCTCGGGTGAAAGTCTCTTTGGGGAGGCTTGAAAAAAGCTGCTGTAACAGTGCGAGAAAGTTGAACAGCGGCGGCAAGTACCGCTGACACGATTTTCCGTCACGTAGTTTATAACTCCGCTAAAGTCCACGGCTGCACGTCGTATTCCTTTCACATTCTGCAACGACATCTCCCCGCCAGCTTTTCGCGATACTTTTGCCCCCTTCTGAGAACGGTTCTAAATATATTGAGAGCTGTACCGCCGCGACCCGAGCTGTACACGCGTCCGCAAGACCAAATTATAGCCCCGCGGAGTCCACGAGATCGTGTCTCCGAGTTTCTCTTAGAAGGAAGTTAATCATGTACAGAGAGAATGAATCAGTGGAACGACACCTTGGGCCAGGGTTTCAAGACAGATCACGATGATTCTTCAAACCTGATCATACATTTCTTCTGGGTATCACGTGGATGTCTCCCATCTTCGCCTTCTAAAGAAACCTACCACGCGAAGGTACCTGAGCCCCTCGTGAAAGGGCATAATACAACAATGAAGGCACTCAGGTTCGCCTAACGAAGAGACGTAATACTGCGCGGAGCTTTGCCACTCTGACTCGCGAGGGGACCCAAGCATCTCCAATTCTAGCTTCTCGACAGACGTTGTACTAGGTCAAGGGCTCCCAACTGAAGCTCCTCAAGAGACTCACACTGCAAACATTTTCCAGAAACCTAAGGCTAGTACCTTCCATCCTCGTCCTCACCGATGAACATTGTACTCGACCACGAACCTTCCATCAATACTCCCGCAATCACTCACCAAACCCACGTTCATCCATTAAATTAAAGTTTTCATTTCCCTCCCCAGGAAGATGCTCTCTCGACCCACGGACACGGTACACGAAAATTACCCGAGTCAATTGGAAAAGCGGTAATGTTTGGGTGGCGATAAGGTGTTCGGCCGCGAGGTGTTGCGCGCGTCGCACGCCGCGGCGCTCGCGGACGTCCTTTAAGGTCGGCGAGAGTCAGCGACGGCGGAATCAGGCAGAATCGCGCGAGCCACTGTGCCAGTCGGACACGGAGTTTCGCACACGCTACGATCGGGTCGCCGCGTCGTGTACCATCGTCGAAATCGGCCGAGGGCACCGTGTTCCTCGTCGATCGGTCGCGTATAGTGTTACATTTCCTGTGTTCTCTCGAACCGGTACCGCTGCCGATCTATCCATCACCAGTGGACTCTCGCCGCCGCAATTCTGTTATTGCCTGTTTGTTGTTGCCATCGTTGACACAATACCGTCGCCGATTGCCTGGCTTTGGCTGCTTGTGAGTTGTTTGCCGACTGTGCCTGTTGGTGGTGAAAACACGATATCACTGTGAACGAACGGTGTTATTATCAGTGCCGAGTTCTGGGCCAAGGGGTGAGGACGGAGCATTGGAGCAGCCTCTGGGGGATCTGCCGAGGGGAGCTTCGTCGGTGAGTCGGAAATATATGCTTTGTCTGCCGACCGGCGAGTTTCGGGTTTCCGCGAATATCGCGGCAGTTTGCGAGGAGTTCGGTCGCAAATCTTGGAGGCAGCTGTTCACGCGCGTCTAACGATAATTGCGTCTAATAAGTGGCCTGCACGCGCGACATTGTTGGCGCCATTCGCCATCGGGGGCTTGCGCCGAAATCGGCACCTTTCGCGGGGACAAACAGCAGAGGCAAGAAGTGCCCGAGAGAATTCGGCGCCCGAAGGTGGAATCAAGTCAGAGACATATTTGTTTCTGTCGCGAGCCGTGGGATATTGATTAGTCTCTTCCATAACGATTTCTTGGCACGGTGACTGTTATGAATCGCTGCCTACTCGCGTGTCTTTGCCCCTGCAATCATACTATTCTCGTCTAATGTTTGCTGCAATGATTCCGTGACTCGGAGAACCCTTTACACCGATGCCCTTCGTGTATGCGCGACCCTCGGGTCCAACGAGTCTTCGTTAATCCCACCCGCGATGATTTCTTGACCTGGCGAATTCATTGAATCGCTGCCCTTTGCGTGCTCTTGGCCCCTGCTCGTAACTATTTTCGCTTAATCTCTCGCATCGCGATTTCACCAGCTGGAGAACGCATTGGACCGGTGCCCTTCGCGTGCTTTTGTCCCACAAACGCGTGACAGCCGCGTACGTTTCTTGGAAACCTGTGGCGCCTCGCGGAAGCCAATCACCTTCGATAACCACAGCCAAGACGAAACGGAGCCGGGTGGTTAATCAGCCGTTCCTTTGTCCGACAAATTGGTCGCGGTCGTTTGCGTGTTTACCTTGCGTCGCTCCGAATTAAACGGCATGTCCCGCGACGGTAATATTTACGAACGCCCAAGCTGCCGCTGTACACAAATACGCACCGTCGCCAGGCAGGATTTTTCTCAACCGCGTCCAAAACGAGTTCTCGAGATTAGCATTTTTTTTGCCGCTGCAGCTGGGGTGGCTTCGAAACTTACACCGGCGCGAATAATTAAGCGACCAAATGGACCTCGAAGGCTCAAAGCTCCGATTGTAGCGCTCGCTTTGGCGACGTTTCATGCAATATAGCAGCCTACGGGGAATTTTAATAGATGCAGGTGTTTACGCGGAGCTTCCAGTTTCCTCCGCGGAATCGTAGTACTTTTATTACCGTGCGTGTTTCGTGCATTCGCCTGACCGTCGTTGCGCCTCGCACAATGCGATTTCCTATCATATGACAACGGCCGTAATAGAGTAGGCTTTCGGGACGCGTTGAATTTTCAACGACGCGATTTATCGACACCGTTCGCTGAAATGTTTCCCAGCGGCGTCGTAAACATTTCCAATCATCTTAGCGTGCAATTCATACCGCGTATTGCGTCGACCCGCGGTCGCGGCTCGGAGTAATAGATACAAATGCGCGGCCCGCGCATCGATCAGCCGGCGTTCCGCGGGAATATTATCTGCGCCGCGCAGCAACCTATTAACCGGGCGGCGGACGAGTTAATTCGTCGCGGAACTCTAATAATCACGGCTCGCCGCGATAGCGCCGCGCCGCGTAAGCAGCGCTCGCCGTGGCCGGAGCGCGTTAATTCGCCTTTAATCGTTTTTAAATACACCAGGGTCGGCCGCCGTTCGAGGAGTGACCCAGTTAACAGGTTAACGCTTTCATAAGAGTCTCATTTGCTCCGCGCATCGTGGAAACCTCTTTTAATGTTTACGCCGAAGAAAGGAAAAGAGGTCAGAGGGGCACGGCGACGGTAATATAATACATGCAACGGAACCGCTGTGTCCTCGAGGACAGCGTGGCTGAAATTTCGCGACGCGGCACCGTCCCGGTGGAGAGGAAAAAAAAGAATGGACCTTTTTTTCCCCGGTGGCGTGCAAAAAGAGGACGGTTTCGGGGACTGCTAGGAAACCGGTATTCGCAGAAGGTCTTTCACGACGGTACAAAGAGAGGAGAGATCGAGGCTCGATCGCGTCGCGAACGACTCCGATCGTTCTCGGCAAGAAGTTGACTGACTCGCGCGACCGCTCCTCTTTTGTCGACGTTCCGGATCACGTTCGACCGGATTTCTGAAGGATACTGCTCGCTAATGTCGAAGGCTCGGCGAGGTATCGATGGCTACGGCTTATCTTTCAATTCCATTCGCCCTATCAGTCAGCTTATCGTCCTGACGAGCTGTGTCGCCTTACGACGCCCGGTGGATCCACTTGTCGGCCCCCCCCTGTCGCGATAGCTAACCTTATAACGCTAATGCCCGCGGAATGTGCAACGATACGCCCTCCGATAGTGCAAGTGCTCTCTCGCATTCTGATCGAATAGGGATTTCCTTGAAACCTGCCTCAGCATTCAGCGGAATTAAAGCGATGGAAATATGGGAATGCGGGTTTACAGACTGAATATTGAAATGACTTTTCGCGTTCTTATTGTCTACCGGCGTAAGTGTTTATTCCGTAGCTTAAAGCCGCGCGAATGACGAATATACGTCGTCGCGATGCTACGAGTCCTCGTACGAAGACAAGAGTCATCGCCGTTCAAGGATCCACCGTCAATTTAACTCTCGTAGTCCCGACGAAGCAACTAATGACAGTAATGCCGGTCACGCTCCGGTCGCCGTCGCGAACCTTCAATCAAAGCAACCAGCATTTTTCGACGGAAATAGCAGCGACTCGGAGCGTTGCTCGCGCCGTCAAAGCGGAGAATCGTTTTCCCTTGTCCTGGCCACTCCGTCGGCCCGTAATCAGGACAGGCCAGTGCATCCACCTCTTGAAATAAAATTACCCCAAATTACGGCACACCTACGTAGGCGCATCCTGTTCGCGTCTTTGCCGTCCCACCCGTGGAAATAACGACGTTAAAACTCGCGAGCGGGTCGGTGGTATCTATGCAAATCGCGCTGCTCTCGCTCGCCCTCGTCGACGAATCTCGGTCAAAGGAAGACAAATATCACTGCGAAATGCATCGTCCTCTGCCTAAACGCGACCGTCTTCGATCCGCAGGAACGTTGCCCTCGCGCGAGTATTCGTGCAAATTGCCAGCTGCGTTTCCTTGTGTATAGAATCTGTCTCGCGAGGTAAACTCTTTGCCGTCGCGCGGAGCGAGGAAATCAATGGGACCAGGAGGAGAGTAGATCGCCGTGTCGCCAGCTAGGGAGGCCGAATCACGAGGAGATATTCTCCTCGCGTCGACTGCTCCCTTCGCAGGCCGTGGCGGCGAGAATGAATTTCGTCGCCCGGGGGATCGCGGGTTAGGTCGGCCAGGAAAATAGCCGTGGAAGAATCCAGGGCAAATCCATCTCTTTCGGCGGAAACTTGGTTCGGAGGCATCGAGCTGGAAGCCGGCTTAGGCGGCGCGAAGCCGCCAGCTCCGCGAGAAAGCACGTTCTTACTGCGCTACACAAGCGTCCGCGAGTGCCTGTTCGTTCTCGTGCATTCTGTGCGTTGCTGGCGCATCGCGACGTCTGCTGCGTAAACCTGGCTGCACTTGGCGGAGCGCACTAGTCTACGTGCAACTGTGTTATTTGGAAGGTGGT
This sequence comes from Andrena haemorrhoa, assembly GCA_910592295.1. NCBI lineage: Eukaryota > Metazoa > Arthropoda > Insecta > Hymenoptera > Andrenidae > Andrena > Andrena haemorrhoa. Next base: position 7,513,188 of record OU342940.1, on the reverse strand, counting down.
TTGTGTTGGCCTGTGATTCATAGAAAAGGTTGCTTCTTTGCGCTGAAGTAACTTTTTCATTGAAATGTATGCGGCTGCTGCGCGAGCCTTATATGGCCGACATCGTTAGATTCTTGTATGGTTCTTGGCTTGGGCTCATTGCGGAGCAGGCAATGTCCGTTGATCTGGGTTGATGGGGATCTTTATTAGGCCTTCGAAAAGATACAAGGAGAAGATTTATGTACACTCGTAAATATTAACACGCGATCAGTCTATCGTTGTTTCCGTTCTATTGATAGAAACATCTGTTTCAACAAATGCATGCAAGGTGGTGCTCCGTCTAGTGTAAATCGAGGCACTGTAGATTAGTAGCTGATTCGCACACACAGACGCTAGAGAATGGGCTGTAAATAGACGTTTCATGCATTACTACCCAACACTACGAACTATTCACGTCGAATCAGTCAAGAAGCGACACCATAGTTCGCGGGTTGGTTGAAACTTCCAGCATCTATCGATTGATCTGGAGAAGGAACAATGGATGTAGGATGAACTATGATGGAACAAAGTTGCCCTCCGTTTCGAGATATTGCTGGGAGGGAAAGAATGGTGAAAGGGGGCGATCTACCGTTTGCCAGGCGACTGCTCTAACTAATTGAGCTATCTAGGTCAATTAGCTGTCCATCTCCCTAAGTCCGATATTCCAGATAGCTGTCGCCTGTAAGGGTCATTTCACGGCTTCAATTTCCAGGCGATTCCGCTTAATTGACTATGAGTTAGGTGCACAAATAATGGGCGTAGCACGTCACCTGAAACGACTCGATCCAATCGAGAGAGAAATTATCCTCGGACAGTATCCTCGATTGTACTCCACCCTTAAATTCCCGGACATAAGTAATCGCTTTAGCATCTTGTTTTAATACTGCGCCTCATTAATCGCACTCGCACACTTTCTCCTGATTAATACGAGTCTCCCACTGCACCAGTTGCACCGCAAGCGAGCCCGCGCCCTCGCTATTATCGTTCGACTCGATCGAACGACACTTTCCCCCGAAAGAGAAAAAACGGTATTTGGACTCTGCGCCAAGTGCTTTCTACCCTCTTCTCTCTTTCCTGCTGCGCGTGCGATAAATTTCGTGGTAGAAGGACAGAGCTGGAGTAACGAGCGCTGCCTGCACTCGTTAAATATATCGCGCTCGGGTTCGGCGCGGCACGAAACAAGCACAAGTGGTATCGATTGCCCCTGTGCATGGATATAGGTGGAGACTCGACGTAACGAGCCAGCGGGCGATGCAAGCTGTTGCATCCCGGCTGAATCCGCGAGCGGTGCAGCTGGCCGTGAGCCTGCGTACGTAGGCTACACGTGGGACACTGTCAAGCAAGGCACGCTTCGTCGCGTCGGGATTCCAGTCAATGTCGATTCGTAATCGATTCGTAATCGATTCATAAATTACGGCTTCCCGAAGGCGAGATAAAATTAGTAGTTTCGCCGCTCCGTTCAGCCGATCGACTATGCACTCGTGTCCCAGACGAGGGAATAATTGAAGAGCGCGCTAAGTCGCTGCATTTCAACGATCGTTCCCGGCGTATCGATCGCCGCGTGCGTTTCGTCGAAATCTCGCGCGGCAACTTTCCTCGACCGCGTTTTCTCTTTTTCGCGGGAGAAACGTTTATTTGCCGGCGAATACCATATCTGTTTGGCCCCTCTGCTCGGTAAATGTGCAATGGTAAGAAACGAGGGGAAAGTTGTGTGCACAGAAGGGTGGATTATATCCGTGATTAATCACTTCTCACTTGTGCAAATTGTCTTTAATTATTCAATGGGGCGCGGTCTCTTCGAACGGGAGCGAAAGATAGGACAGTTACTCGGGCATTTGGAAAATTAGATCGATGGAGGAGGAACCTCCCCTTTCGGGCAAACACAGTGACCGTTGTTATCAGGGAATATCGTGATAATTCGGTCTCGAAACCTCGGTGCAACTCCCTTTTGCCCCGACCTCGCGCGCTCTCGACAAAGTCCCCTCTGTTTCGCGCCGTTGGAAAGCAGTTTCGTAAAATGGGAACGCGCGGGACGAGAATTCAGGGCGAGAGTGCCTCTCCTCTACCTCTGTCTAGTGACTCTTGTGCGCACACGTGACTTCGAACGGCGATATGCAGGCTGCGGGATCGCCGAACGCTGGCACACAGGAGTTTCGAAACTCCTCCGAACTTGCCGGGCGACGGAAGTGCCAGTCTCAGGCGATCGGTAACACCGCGGCGATACTTGACTTTACGAGCAACTTTGCATAGCATTAACGGCCGCGTTTACACAGCTGCTTTTACGCAGCTGCTTTCCCCCGTTCTTCTTCCCGGCGAGTGTCGCGGGATTCCGGCTCCACAGCGTTCCCCAACGTTCCCCCACGCGGTCGCTTCGTTTATTAAGTTTAATTGCGGCTGGTGCAATGACTCCGCGACGCCGCCGTTGGAATCCTCTTTTTGCCGCAACCACGCTTAACGCTCCACTGCCGCATCAATTTGTCTTCGTTGAAACGCATTCGCGCTTGCATCCCTTCCGATTCCTACCGGGCCACGGTACCAGGCTCTCTATCCACCATCCCGCAGGAAAAAGAAATACACTCAGGATTATGTAAAGATAGTGTTGCTTTTGGTCGTCGAATCCTTCTTCGCGTCCCCCGCAATGTTTATCCTATACGGGAAGATTGTCAGTGGCTGCGAAATCTCGGAAACAAATGCTTCCGAATAGAATACTCCGAATACCATTGTACTTTACCCATTCTCACTTAATTCCGTTGTTTGCGCGGCTCTCGCATCCACGCATTCCTCCGTTTAATTTCACTCGGGCGTTTCCGCGAAATAATTCCATAATCCGCTTCATTCCCGGCTGACAGATCGCGGAGAAAGCACGGGGGAGGTAGTTTTTCTACCTGGATGGGTTCATTTCGCGACGTCGAGGGATCCTCGGCACGAAAGAGCCGGGAGTCCCGAGGCAGCCTGAAAAGGGGTAATATCGGGCAGATTTCGGCTGGCGCTACCCTATAAAACCTATACTTCATTCGACGAGGGTCGTGTATCAACACGTGGGTACTTATCGGCGTCGAGTTCTGCTATCGGCGGTCTTTGGAATACCGAAATGAAGTCGCGTCTCGGAGCTGGGGCACACAGCAGCCAGCCAAATGTAATTCCCGTTATTGCGGTGGATTTCGGTGCGAACGAGGTCCTTGTAAAAACGTAAAAAATTAAACGTTGCACGCTGGAAATTTCAATTTTAACATTTGAAAGAACTTGCTTGTTTTATTTTTTACACCTACGTTCCTTCGCAATCGAGGTTTAAACATTTCCCGCTTGGAGGATTCGATAAGTGGTTCCATCTTGTTACCTGTTAAAGTTACAGCGTAACATCCTGTGATAGTGAATATTGCTTGGATTGAAACTTCCAGCAGAAGAAGCTGAATTGAATCGATGTAAAAGTTTCCCGTATTATCGATGCTTCTTGTGTAAAAGTTCGAGTGGAGCTGCCTGCGCTTTTCCAGCTGCTGATGTTCTTTAATGAGCTGACATTCATACATATCTTTGAGCCCCCTGCATAGAAGGGAGCATAAAGCGCGTACCTCGGAGGCGCTCCCACAATTGCATGGAAATTCTCGTTCGTAAACCATTTGCTGAACTCTGATATGGTTTCCCCCGGTTTCGAATATATCCCGATGTCAACGGAAACTGGACCGTCTCGCATTTCGCGAGCCCTTGCGCTCTGAATTGTCGACGATTTTTGCCCACTCTACCCGCTTGCTTGCCCGTTCGCGAAACCCAGGGCGAAAGACGCGCTCGTTGGCGATTCGCGGTATAAAAGGAGCATCAAAACGCTCCGCGCTCAAGCTGTTCCGCTGGCATCGAAAAGAGCGCGCGAGAAATGTGGGACAAAGCGATAAAATAAATCATTCCCTCGAGCAGGGTGAGAGGCACGAGAGAGAATAGCGACGGGCGAGATAAAAGCGGTGAAACAGCTCGCTCGCGGCCGAAGATTGCCGATACATAACACTTTTTTTATAACTCTTTTTGCACATTCCCGTATCGATCTCTCAGCTCCATAGTCGACGAAGATGCGTGCGCGGGGCTCGATGAAAAAATGCATAGAATCGGCGGAGATTCTCAAAAGCGAATGGAACGCGCGAAATCGTTGGTCCCGCGATGCTTCTCCAACTTTCATCGTCGCACCTTTCTCCGCGTGTCAAGGTCGCGCCCGGCAATTTGCGAAAAAATGCACTTTCACGGTTCTTGCGCCGATTGGAATTCACTGAATAATTGATGCGGCCGTTTCGTGCACGACATGCGATTCCAAGGGCGCCGGGGCTGCGAAAAATTCAGCGATCTTCCGTCTTTAGAGAATGCGCCCCTCGTGCAGGCTGCTTTTCAACCGCGGAGGGTGGAGCGGAGGAAAGTTAATGCGTCGTTATTGCTCTCTATCGATCCTGCTTCCCCGTGCGCCCGGTAATAACGTAATTTGCGGCCCCGAAAGTGCATCGTGGTACTTGACGTGTACACGGCCTCTCGCTTTTGATGCAATTGGACGTTGCATCGGACGGCCGTGATTTTGTGGCCAGTCCTTCCAGTGGCATTATGCGTCAGGGATACGCGTCTTTCAACTGTGAGGCAAGAAAATTCACGGGACCTGTGCGATCTGCAGTGAAATCTTGGGGAAATCGAAGCTCTCAGGCGATAGCAGGATTTTTCACGGGAAACGGTTAAGTAATGACAATACTTTCCGGATGTATTTGCGCTGGGGAATGCAGCAGGTCCAGAACTATCTGTCGCCTACCACGAACACGGGTATACGATCGTCCAGAGCGCGAGATTACGTTCACAGACAAGTAAGCGTGGGTGTGTCGTTCGTCTGGAGCGCAGAGGTCCGTTCGGCCCTTATCAGCGTCATGCACACGCTTGTCTACACGTGCTGGCTCGGTGATAAGCGTCACAAAACGTCACTGTTCCTCCCCGTGAAGCGTAGGAGAGGCTTTGGTTCGTCTAATCACCGGGAACACGGGGAATCTCTCGTCAGTGTCCTTACCACCTGGGTGCTCTTGACGCTGAAGATGTTCGCCGTTGACGGAACAAGACTTTACGATTACGACGTCATTGTTCGCGATTAGAATAGACCTGCACGTCTGGTCCACGGAAATCGCGGGAATTTAGTGGTGCAGTCATGATAATTTGCAGGAGGATTAGGGAATTAGAGAATCTCCCCTTTCTAACTTCGCCACAATTATCAATACGTTATTCTTGGCCAGACATACCGGACATCTTTACAGACACGTGAAATTGTTGCTCCTTTTGCCCTACGGCTGCAACAACTGCCCCCATATCCTCGATCCCAGTGTCGACTGGACAAAACACTTTAGGCGGCTAATTCGTCAGCATTGTTGCTCAGCCGACAATGCAACGGCGTTCCCTCCGCCGTGCCAGTAACTGTGCACGGGTTAATGCCGATGCACGAGTCGCCGGTTAACAACCACTGGCCAAGTAGTAACTGCTGCTCGTGAATTTCACCGCGATACCGTCATCTCGCAGTTCCCAGTTCCGATGCCGGAGTTTCGGGCTACTCGTGCGGTCGCCGCGCAAACAGAACTCTCCCTGAACGGACCCTCCTCCCTGTATTTATCTGGTTGAACGCGTGCCCCGAGGCTCAGCCCGTCGTTTTTCCTAAATCACGAATGGGAACAGCAATGAAACGTTAATATTGTTCCCGTGGGGGGCCAAGTTTTCAGTGGCTTGCTAACTGATTCTCTTTGATAACTATTGCGCCCTGTGCTTCGAGTAACAGAGCTTCTCTTTGCAAAATTGATTGACCAGCAGTTCAAACTTTACTAATTCTTTGGGTACAGAACAAGGCAGCAGTATGCTGGCCGATGCTTGGCAAAGTGAATAAGGTAGCGCGGAAATGGGAAGCACTTTTCAAGGGAGATCGGCAGGTGGATATTTTCCAAATAGCGCGGTGCATTCTTCTTTCC